>OY728141.1:789875984-792375984 GCA_963277665.1 Viscum album
AATATTTAAGAGGTGGAAATGGTCTTTTCACCAAAAAGAATTGTGGAAGCACTATTAAGGAACATGGTTAACAAATCATACACAAACTGTGCAGTAAGGGTCAATCCAATATTCGAAATCATTCACATAGCCATGCATTTAAGCCCATATAATTCGAGGATAACTATTAATACATTCATTTACCCCAATCTGCAACTACATTATTTTGAAAAAACATTTATCCTGGGTCTCATGGTAACCACTAACGATGTGTCACATCATATTGCCCACTTTTCTCAAACTTCGTGCACCAAAAAAACCCTATATGCTCCTCAGACCTTAATGAAAAGATTAAGACTCATAAATTGGGCCACATAAGTAATGAAAATAAAAAATAGCATTCAATGCCTTTGTAAACAAGGTGGGTACTTACAACCTCCCCTCCATATAGCGACTCATCCTCATGTTGACCTTTTAATGGTATGTATGGACTATAATCAAAGACTTCCATCTATGGAGATTTTATATTAGTTTCCCATTCCTAGGTCTTATATTATAACTGATTGTGCTACCATATATCCTATACATGTGGAATAGACCGACCATAGATACTCATTATGATCTGATCAACAATATACATTAGATATGCCTCGAAGGAAGCATCGATATCTAGTTCAACCTAAACTAATTGAAAGACTTGTGATAGTTCTGGATATTATTAGCGAATCTGAGAAACATGAAATGCATCATTAATATATTGGTATCAATTAGGGAGAGATAGTTGGTAATCCACTTGTCTGAGTAGTTGTACAACCTCATTGGGTTTAACAAATCTTGGTGATGGCTTACCCATCTTATGAATATGTATATACCCCAATAAATGTGATACCCACAAGAAAACCAGGTCACTGACCTTGATCTCTAGAAGTTACGAGTGTCTATTGGATGAATATTTTTTTGTGGTTCAAGCTGGAAACATGAATTTATTGACCAACTAGACCATCATTGTTGTCTACTGGATGACATCTATTATAGGAATAGCTGGTTCCCCCTCCTCTAGCTAGCACATATGTGAGCATTAAGGCCTACCATATAAGGCATCATAGGGATCCATCTAGATTGTATCATGAAATCAATTTTTTTAATAAAACATAATATGGGGGGGTTTTTTTCCAGGATCATCCAAAGTGGAGGACTGATGCATAAATCACATCCTCCAGGACCTAAATTGTACATATGTTTATCCATAAGTCTATGGGTGATAAGTCGTGCTCAAAAGTACATGCATACCAAATTCCTTTTGCAACCCCTGCTAGAACCATTACATTAGATGATCTTTAATGTCTAAAACTATTGAATGAGGAGCTCCATGTAGTTGAAAAATAATGTTGATGTACAATATTAACAGCTTGTCTACTGAGAGGTTCTCTCACACTGGTAGGAAGTGTGAGACCTTCAAAATATGATCAACGACTACCCACACTACATCGTTTCCACAAGGTGATATGGGTATACCAGTCTTAAAGTCTATGAAAAGAAAATCCAATTTTCACTTTGAAGAGGAAAATGGATTGGGAATACCTCTCTGATGCATATGTTATGCCTTCACCTGCTAAAAGGTGGAACATCAAATGATGAAAACGGTTGTCCCACATTTCATGTTACACCACTAATATTATCATCATAGGTCTAGATACATTTTGAACACTCTTGGGTGGACTGCCCAAACTGATGTAATGGAATTCAAAAATGAGGTCCTCTCTTATATCTAATAGGACCCACACATGCCCATCGATTAATAGAGTATCATCCCCACTAACTGTGCATCCATAATATGTATCTTCATCTAAGGCACTTTCCCATATGACCAGGCCATAGATATCATATAGCTTTATCAACCCAACCTTCCATGATAATATAAGTCACTATTAAGGCATAGAAGATTGTTTTATCATGGTCCACTTGAACCGCAACATGAAACTTCGAGAGTAAGGCCATAAGATTCCATTCACCCCTGGAATCCTAAACCACACGATTCTTAGTCTTACAGCTCACAGAATCGGCTATTGAATTCCATTTTCCTGGAATGTAGGCTTGTCCAAATTCAAATTATTATAGGTACTGGAGTAACTTATGCTACCAGAGATTTAGATCTTGTTTAGTGATGATGTACATGAGCGTTTTGTGGTCTCTGAATACCACATCATTCTCTCCCAATACATAATGTCTCCAACATCAAAAGGTATGCACTACTGGAGAAAACTAAATGTCTTGGATCACATAATTACTCTTGTGAGGCATTAACTGATGAGAACCTTAAACAATGACTCGGTCCTCCTACAACAGAACAACTCCAATCATGATATTTGATGCATCACAGTAGATAGTAATGCCCTATCTAGATATGGTAGTATAATTATCAGTTCTATATTCAATCAACCCTTTTTCTCATAAAAGGATTTTTCACAAGGTTCAAACCACTAAAATTTCACACCCTTCAATATCATATATGTATCCAATTCTATGAGGTGTTAGAAATCCTAGATAAAGCATCAATTGTATTTTCATACCCTAAGAATCTCAAAAAATCCAATATATTATTAGGATTTTAAATGAATCCACAACACTTACATTCTCTAGGTCAACTAAAACTAATTAATCCGACATTATATGACCCAGGAAGGGTACTTTATTGTTCCAAAAGTGGAATATACAATGATTAGAATGGATTTGATCCTCTCTTAGTGAATTTAGAATGATAATAAGGTGGGTTATATACTTGTTTAGGGTGTGTCAACTCAACAATAAATCATCTACAAAAAAAAACAAAAATTGAATCTAGATTAGGGTTGAAGAACCAATTCATAAGAGGCGTAATGATTTCTGGTGCGTTTATGAGTCTGAATGGAATAACCAGGTACTCGTAGTGACCATACATTATCCTAAATTTTGCGTGAGGTATTTCGAAGGACTTGAAATTTACCCCATGACACCCAAACATCATATTTATCTTTAAAAAAACATTTTCTCCTTGGAGATTATCAAATATGTCACCTATCCAGGGATGTGGATATTGGTTATTGATAGTATGATGATTCAACTGATGGTGATCTATGAAATCCTAATGGTAACATCTTCTTTTTGGAAAATATGACCAATTAACACAAGAGAGATGTTTTGGGGAATATAAATCATTTAAACTCTAGATTATCCAACGGATTCTTGATATCTAGAATCTCTTTTGGTGCCATCCTCTATTGAAAAATAGTCATAGGTGCTACTCTTGAAAAATGATCAATAGTGATAACTACATCTCACAACATAGGTAGAACATTCAATTCATCCAGGAAAAAATCATTGAAATGCTTCACTACAAGAGGAAAGATAGTGGGTTTTAACCCATGGACACCATGGTGAGGACTAATAATATGTGTTGTAACACTACCCAACCCTTATTGATTGGTTCCTACTCATGTTGCACGAATGTCTTATTCTGACATATCCTTGTGTGTAATTCTCTATGGTGATGTAAAAAAACATGATATGATAATAACATTAAATATGAGATATATAAGGAACTAAAACATCAATATCGAGGATTACATAAAAGGAGGTGATTTCGAGGACATGTAGATTCCAAACGAATTGGTAACAACCAATCTCAAGGGGGAAATTCTGACAGTGGTGAATTCCCACTGAACGGTTACCTAATGGTGTATCCAGAATCATTACACCATGATAGTACTCGATACTGAGGCCCAAACTCTTCATGTTTCCACTAATATAAATGTGTGATATAAGCATATATCAAACAATATAGACAATAAATAGAATGTAACTTTAATGGTACCTCAAAAAGTAGATGGTCTATTACTTAACTCTGATGGTGTAGAATGTACTTCATATAACTGGTCTATGTTGACAGCTCGAGTTACTACATAACTACTCTAAGTAGGATCAATCTACTAATGGTGAGAATCATATGAATGTTTTCCTCTACCTCGACCACTACCTTTTCTAGTTTGGCAAGTGCGATTTCTGCTACCTATCGGCCGTGATCCAATTTACCGTGTTCCAAAACTAGTAGTTGGCTTAGATCACAATTTTCTAGGAACTATTAGGAATTTCCTATAAAGATGTTATATATGGAAATTAATTAAGAAAATTCTTCCCTCAACTAGACCCCATATACAATGTTGCAGACAAGATAAATATCAATGCTAGGATCCTGACAATTGTTCCCTCTCCGAGAAACATCAAAAGGCCTCTATCTCCAGATAAAGAACCACTAGATGCCCTTGGTGTTGAACCCCCATAACATGAACCTTAATTATCTCTCCAATTCATATCTATAATTAGGTAATGATTAATGATTTTAGAAATAGTATTTTTCCTGAATACATTGACCCCTGCCCGGATGACCTAACACAACCCATCCTCAAATCAATTAGTATCCATTAGACCATCAACATCTATTGAAGGAGAAAAATTATTCCTCTTAGGGAAACATGAATAGTAATCCACAACTCACATGGTCCCCTTCTATTGACTGATAACCTGAATAGCTTCATCTTCCTCCATAGACTAGGGAAAGAAGTAATCAGAGAAGGTAGTCAGAATATCTACCCAGACCATGTCTCTATTCTGATCGTTTTCTGCGATGAAATCCCACCACCATTCAACTATGTACTAAAGAATATAGGCTTCTCCCTTGATCCTAAACTCAAGAATAATACCATGATAATCAAATATAGACAATATATCCTCGATCCAAGGCTCTGTACTATGTATCCCACCATCTCTTAAGAAATTCGATGCATGTTGCTGCGAAAACTCACTAGTAAATTCATCCATACTAGGGTAGGTCACACTCTACATTTCATACCATAATGCATGTGTAATAAACACTCTTGGAATATTGAATGATTGAACACATATGGAAAAGGAGTAGATGATATAGGTATTTGGATTGGAAGAATTACTATCATCTTATTTCCATCCACATTATGAACATGATCATCATAGCCTTCAGGGATATGTCTTGAAGAAGTTTTAGTGGTAAATTGCGACAATGCCAAATAAATAACTCAGAATGGATTCCCAAATTTTTAAAAAAGTTCCTTTGAGTAACTCGGATACGTACTATATCATTCTTATATGAATATACACACACCTCTAACTGCTTCAATAACCATGTCTATAGTATGGAACAGACCATAACATGCTATAAAAGTGAATAATCACCCACCATCCACTAATAAGGTCAGTTTGGGTTATTATTACATTATAGTAATGTGAAAATTATTTTTTCTCAAATTAGGGTTCATTCTCAATTTGATTATTTGTTCACTTGAAAACTTAATAAATTTTATTTAGATGAATCCAATGATATACCACATTCTAGTCTATAAGGTCCATACACCATGAAAACCTTAACATTGAATTCACATGGTTGTAACAGTAATTTAAATTGTTCTTAATCATGTGAATAAACTACTTTTAAATATTCCATTTTATGAAATTATAGTTTCCAATCCATAAGGGGCCACACAACGTATGAATAAAAAAATGGAACCCACTAAAATCACAGCATTGCACATTCCTGATTCTACAAGAGATTTCTGCACAATTTACTATATATTACTTGGAATAGTCAACATGCAATGGAAAATTCTCCCTTAAAATTAGACGGAGCATGGAATGATTCATGTATTGTATTATATGTTTTTCCTATGATGATGCAAGACCTACTACATAACAATCATTCCATTGGGTATTGTAATAAAATCATAATTCTAATATCATAAATATTTGTAACATTACAAAATTTGTGAAGCATCCCATGGTGAAATTATGTCAACAGTAAAAGTCAAAACCAATATAATTAATAAGGTAATGGAATTGGGACCTTACAAAATACCTGGGATCATGATGCCCAGGACTGGATTATGACCAGCTTCCAAATAATTCAAAGATTCATTATATTATTTCCAAATAGTAGAGAATGAAATGTACCCCTATGATACCACTTTATGATGTACTAGACCTAGATTCCATGTAACCTAATCCACATGCATGGTTTTCAACATGACTTATAGCCCATCTCCCCATAGCCCTGAGGATTCCATCATGAATAGGGGGTGTAATGGTAGTACTGTTGAGAGACTATACACTCTTGGGATACTAACACAATAAATATTAATATACGCCAGTGCAGATGGTTGGAGCTCAAAAAATAATATCACTGCTCAATCCACTACCACCATGGTATTTAAAATAATGTGTTTGATGAACCTAGTATAGAGGAATATGTATCTTTTTCAATTATGATAATTGGTAAGGTTGAAATATTCTTATACCTTCAATGGATGGTCATGAGTATCATTAAAGGAGGACCCTCATCACTATTTCTAAAATAATTTCTCAACCATCCATTGTGGGGGGAAATAATGGATTTTGAATTAAATGATGGGTAAATTCAAAAAAAGGATGAATCTATCAATAATGTGAAATCCACTGAGTTCAAGATAGATAAGGATGAATTCATAATATATGGGTGATGAATATATGTACCATCCAAATCTGAGATTAATAACGTGCTTCTAAATGTTTGCACATATCCCACTCTTGTCTATTTACCCATGGAAAATAAAGATGTATTGAGATATTTGAGAGAACATTTGGTGGGAAAATATGAAAAAGGAGATCATGGAATATATTTAAAAGTTCCTAGTATATCATCATGTGAATTTTGAGAGGCAAAATTTGGAAGCAATGACGCAATCATTACCATACCAATGTGGAAATTAGAAAACATCACTATAGACATTCTCATTAGACATCCAAAGACATCCATTGGAATGAATTAATTGTGGGTTATTATGGATATTCATTCAATGATAGCTAACATTATCAAAATTTTATTGGAGTTATCATTGGATCAACATTCACAGATATACATTAAAGAAGGGGAAAGGATACATGGAGTACCACTTCCAATTATATCACATCGAAATATGAGATTCGCCATGATGTTTTGTAAAAGTATCCAACATGATTTCATGATAGAGAAGATGCTTATTGGGGTCTTTCATCATCAAACTGATAGAAAATGTGATTAAACTATTTAGAAAATAGAATACCTGTTGAGAACATGTTCTATGGAATTTATAAGAGGATTGTACCAACATCTGCCTCTCATTGAGTTCTATTACATGAATAGTTTCAACTCTATCATCCAAATGGATATGTATAAGTCCCTTTATTGGAAATGGTTAAGAAAACTGGTGTTATTGGATGAATTCAGTGAATGTAAGCATCTATGGCCTATAAAGATTGAAGAAATTGTGGCTAATGTGAAAATGATTGAGTAACACATTAAGGATTCCCAATGTTCACAAAAGAGTTAACAAAAAATTTTTCGATGAGGCCTTTAGTTTAATGATAGAGACATGGTATTCCTCTAAATATCTTTTTGGAAGAGGATCATGAGATTGAGGAAGTAAGGGAACCTATTTCTTGGGTATATCGACCCTTGGAGATTGTTGACAATGGATGGGTTGTGGCCTTTCAACTAAAACTTACACTTACAATATCTATAGTATTTTATGTACTCCACATATCCCTCTAGAGGCCATACATAACAGATATAATGCATTATTAACTTTAGAGGAGGTAAAACCTATGAATGAACATTCATAAAAGGAGTAACCCGTGAGGATAATGGATCATGGAGATAAATTTCTGCTCAACAAGACTACTCCCATGGTCGAAGTACTATAGTGGAACATATAGTACAAAGAGTTGAGAAGGGAACTAGATGAAGAAATTAAGGTCAAGTACCCACAATAGTATTCATCATTAAATGTAAAATGAAATTTTGAGGGAAACAATTTAGAAGGGTGGAATAATGTATCAACCCAATGTATTATTCATGGAATTAAATTCTTATAATTATGTTATATAGTATAAAATCACCTTTAGAACACATGAAAAACGTTATAATTTATGAATGAATGAAATTGAAGTTATTTCTATAAGTTAATCAACATATACTAATGAAATAGTAACATGAACTTTAGAATAGAAATGTGACCCTGAAGAATAGTAAACCAGGCCATGTAATAGTAACCACAAAAATGAAATTATAAATATAATTTATCCATATTATAAGTGAAAATATGAAATAGTTTTATTATACTATATTTATGTATGTATTTTTAAAACTATTAATTATGTGTTGGTAATTTTTTATGTCATAAATATTTAATTACAATGTTTTTAATAATTTAATAATATATTGTAATTTTTATTTTCAACATTTTCATTCACAAATTATCGTTTTGATGTTTTATGATTTTATGATAATTTAATGAGACCTAAATAAATTTTTCAATGTGTTAACAAAGAAGATTTAATTTAAAAATTTGTATTTTCCTAGTAAATAATGATTTTAATAAATAAATAAATTTATCATATTTATAAAATTATCTTCATAAAATGGTGTTCATTTTTTAAATAAACTATTCAAAAAAATTATGGCGAGTTTTTGAGATTCTTCTAAAATACATGATTTTTTAGTGATTCATTAAATATGGTAATTTGTAGTATTTATAAATAAAAGAATTCATGTTTCATGATTGATTCATGGTTTATGTAAGTGAACATTTGATTTAATTCACATGAACACATTAGTGTATTTGTTCTAAATTATTTGAACTATTTCCTATCATGAAAAAAATAATAAAAATCGATATAAATAATGGAAAACCTTCCTCCCCTACAATATAAATACCACCCCAAAACCCCTATGATCCTAACCAATCTCAACCCTTGATACTATTTTATATTTTTCCCAATGATCACTCATAACTACACCCCCATACACCTGATCTTTTGGTATTGAAAAATACAAAATTAATTTTTTATGGTGGCTCTCATGTGGAATGAATCAATAGGTAAAACCCATTTCGATTTCTTTCAATTTATTTTTAAGTTCTACTACCTTATTTTCTATCCTCAGAGATCCTCATCCAAAAGGTTTGAAATTTCTAGTACATTAAAAATAATAAAATATTTTTTGGTTATAATTATAAATTATCATCATATCTCGTTTCCCATACATTTATACTTGAAAAGAAAACCCCATTTGAGATGTGTTGATTTATCACATTCAGGGACGATGGTTTTTCAATTTCAATTAATATCATCAATTATGGTCATGAATTTTTTTTAACATTGTACTAGATTATTATATATTTTATATATCCTATTTAATGTTATAGAATAAATTTTTACGAATGGTAATCATTTATAAAACAAAACATGTTTTTTGTGATCAATCTTGCTCAAAATAATACAAGTGTTTGTCATTAATGATTTATATAATGAATCAACTTTTTCATCTGAAAAAAATGGAATTTTAGTATTAATTTTGTCCATTAATTACACAAAATATCAACTCTAGATGACAACCATCATTCTACATAATTTTCCATGCTCATGTAAATGTAAACTGATAATGAATACCATGTTAATCAATGCTCCCAACCGATGAAAATGAATTTCCTAACCAAACAAAAGGGACATACATAAACATAGAATAATTTTAAAAAATAAAATAAATGATTAAATCGTTTTTTAATTATTAATTAATGAATCCAGTTTGATTATTCATAACATTAAGATTGATTGTAGAATCATTTTGAACATATGGTCAGGGATTCAACCCGAACCACCTTTATTAATTTAGGTTACCTATTCTCTCTTTTTAACCAGAATAAATTATCCTAATTTTTATTTAAGTATTCTAAATTGATTTTATATGTTACAAAATCATACATCATGATACATTCAACATTATTATTCAAGGATATACATGTTTTTAAAATTATCCCAACTCAATTCTTCTTGATAAGAAATCCAAATTTAAGGGAACATCTTGAATTCGACACCATTATCATGTGTTCCCTATAATATTATTTAATCCCTCATTTGTTTATAAGATCAATAATTTTATCATTATATACAACCTTGGATAAATATTAATTTTATACAATATATTATTCCTTTTCCATTATAATGAATGTTGATGTTTTCCTATAAACAGTACAAAAATATTTTTTTCTAAAGATTCTCAAATACACATTTCACCTTAATTTCACATCTATTATCATGATATATGAATATATTATTTTATTAATTTAATTTTCGGAATTAATTATTTTACAAAAAATACTCTTTTAGGATACAACAATTTTTTATTCTTTTGAGATGATTGTGGTACCCAATTCTTTCCATGGGTAACCCTTATGTTTATAATTGTTTGCTTATTTATGATTCCTTATGTGGAAAAAAATATTCATGAAATTGTAATGATTAGTGCACCTAAATAGAGATCCAACGAAATTGGTAATGTTTAGTCTCATGAGATATTATTTGAAATTGTCTTCGTAGTTATCCTTGATTCAAGATACTCTAGGTGAGAAGATCCTCGACAAGTGCTCCTCTTTGGGGAATGAGCTTCAGCTCATGATAAATTCTTATTTTAGGTTTCATCCACATTACTATAAATCCTTGATTATATAATATCATATTATGACTTTTTATGATTAAGAATGATCTATATAATTATTGGGAACTGAACATGGATAACCAATATTTAAACCAGTGGAATCAAAAGTTAGTGTATAAATTTGAATTAAGTGTTTTTCTATTTATGTTTAATGTTTTATTTTTATGATTAATACTTTAGTATTTTATCCCCATAATTTCATTATAGTTTTCAATGAAAATGGATGTAAATAGAATATCATGGTCAAAGAATAAATGTTATGGTGAATGCGATGAATTATTTAATGAAATGAAAAATATGATGGGGATGAATCCTCAAAACATTTTGATAGTACTACTTAAACCAGCTCATGTTAGGAATATTAATTTTAATCCTAATAAATTATCTGCGTATCCAAGGAAAGAGAATGTTTAAATCATATAATTCATTCAATATAGGCTTCTAATGTTTAGTGTATCTTTTTATCCCCTCCTCGTGGAACAATGGATAAACTCCATTTAAAATATATTTTATTTTATTCAGTGCTTAGAAGAAGATAAAGTTATGAAGTTCATCAATCATTTTGATGGGGGCGACGATTAGTGGTGGATATTAATATGAAATATGATTTCCAAGAAGGAAATTTATTCCTTGGATTTGGAGAAATTTAAAAATGTTTTTCATTAAATATTTCTCCCAAACCCTCTATTTCATGAATAAAATAGAGTTCCTCTTACTAAAGAGAAGGATTATGAGTGTTTCATGGTGTATGAAGAAATCATTTAAAGTATTTAAAGGTATGCCTTTGGCTTTGTCATGAATACAGAATCCAAGGTGGATAAATTCTTTTGTGGATTAACTTAAAGTATATTAAAAAAATTGTTGATTCAAGACATTGACAGTTATGAAGAGATTGTCTGTTATTCCCTAAAGGATGAACTAGAAATTTTAGACTCCAAGTTTTATCACGGACCCGGTGACAAAAATAATAAAATATTGACTAATATGGGTGGATTAGAAAATAAATCCGCTTATTAAATGAATCTCGAATTCCCTATATGACAATGATTGGGGAATTATCATTCAGGGAACTGTCTAATGGGAACCAATAAATTCTTCAAATGTGGATGAGTGGTGAATCATGCAATGAACAGCCAAAGGGATATAAAGAATCCCTATAATGTGCATGAAGGAAAGAAGGTTTACATCAATGCTCATCCAGTACAAAAATGTTTCAACAATAATAAACACTGGAATTTTTCAAACCAATACAGTAAATCATGGGTTGTTGGAGGCATTCAACAAAACCCTCCAAGGAAACATGGATGGGATTATTCTATCAATACTGCTGATATGCATCTAAAAAATAATGTGGTGATAGGTACACTAGTTATAAAATCCAGAATAGTGAATGTACAATTTGATTTTCATTCTATGAATTCATTCATATCTTGCATGTTTAGATGAACTATTCAATCACTACATCAAAATTTGGATGTCGAATTATCTGTGATAAAAGATAATTTGTAAATTACAGCTTCCAAATTTTGTAACTCATCCCTGGTTAATGTTTCTGGATTAAACCTCCCATAACATCCGGTCATAATACAATTGGAGGAGTTTGATGACATATTAGGAATTGATTGTCCATCTTTATACAAATCGAGCATCATTTTTTTGGAAAGGGAGATAACCATTCACATCCCAATGCATCCTCCATTTCATTAAAAGTGTAGGGAGGAAGATGAATCACCAAAAGAATTATCATCTGATGTGTGGATATTAATGCCATATTATCAAGAATATATATCTCAAATTGTTAACACAAATAAGAGAAATGTGATAAAATATATAATTATAGTTGAGGATTACACTAATGAATTACTTGAAGAATTTCCTGCTATTCATCCTGAATGATAGGTTCAGTTCAGTGTTGAACATATTAATGCATCTCTACCTATATCAATGGTACCTTCTAGAATAGCCATTATAGATAAAAAGTTTCTAAATAAGCAGCTACATTACAATCTGGAAAAGGGTTATATACATTGGATTTCTTCACCATGGTATGCACGAGTCCTCTTCACTAGGAAGAAAAATTGATCAATTCACGTACACATAGATTGTTATGAGATCAAGAAAAATATGATAAAGAATGATTATACTATACTGTTGATAGATGAATTTTTTAGTGAGCTACGTGGGGCTAGTTATTTCTCTAAGGTAGACCTTTGGTCGAGATATCGTCAATTTAAGTTAAGTAAGGAAAATATTCAAATGATTGCATTCCAAACAAGTTATGGACTCTATGAGTTCATAGTGATTCCCATTTGACTCAATAACACTCATGTAATTTTAATGGATTTAATGAATAGATTCATTAGTGATTAACTTGACTTGTTTCTAGTTGTCTTTATTAATGTTATTTTGAAATACATAAATAACAAGGAGGAACATGGTGAGCCTTTGAATAATATGTCAAGAATATCATGAGGGGAGAAACATTAGGCAATATATATTAAATGTGTGTTAAGGATGGATGATGTATCATTACTATAGCATGTTATCACCAACAAATGGGTATTTTTGGAACATTCCAATACAAAGGCTATTGAAGAGTGGCCTAGACCAACATTTATAATATAAATCTATAGTTTCCCTGGCATAAACAGTTCGTATCGAAGATTTGTGAAGAAAATTTCAAGAATTTCAAACCAATTAACCATGATGACCAGGAAGAGGGTGATGGTTTTCAGGAATCAAGAATATGAGGAATGCTTTATGGAGCATAGAATTCAGCTTATCACTTCTCCTGTACTTACACTATTGATAAGTGGATAACTCATTGTGGTGTACACAATACATGAGAAAATTTCTTATGTTTTATAATAATTCTAAATGACTATGTGATAGATTATTCCATAAGGAAGATGAAAATACATGGGAAAAACAATCACATGAATGATCTGATGCCAACAAGCCTGTACCGAATTTGTATAGGCTCCTGCTTGTCATCCAAATGATATAAGATAAAATATTGGTAGGAAAAATTATCCCGGAACTGTAATAGTGGAGGAACTATTGTAGCGGTGAGAGTGTAGTAGCAGAGGCACGCTAGCCTAAATTGTAGCAGCGACGATACTATAGCAGCTAGGGTACTGTAGTGGTACTATTCACTGATGGTCTCTTTAAGAAAAAAATGGGCTTTCATGCCAAGTACTCAGGCCACATGGCCTTAGGCCTTCAGAATAAGTAATGTGTCTCACTCAAAACAGTCTAATGAGGTGAATTCTTTAATAATAAAATGAGTATTTAGCACCATCTTATAAAAAACATGCTTGATCTTGTGTTGGTAGTTGTGATCATTTCATTGAAGATATGGGGGAATTATCTTTATTTGGAAACTTGAGAGATATATAATAATATCAAGAATCTCAAACATATATTAACATAGAAAGAACTTAATATGAATGTGGGAATATTTTTTGGCTCATTAAGGATTATAAATAATGAATCTAATACAGTCGTGTTAAGGAAAATAAGGTGGTGAGTTCTATATTCTAAAAGGATCCTACATCTTTTTCAATGATGATAATTGAGAAGGATCCAATATTCTATGACATCCAAAGGATGGACATGGGAATTTTTAATTGAGTGACATCTTCAAACCTTCTCAAAATATTTCCTAATAATCCATTATGGATAAAGTTAATGATGCTCAAATAAATGATGTGGAAACTTAGAAAAAGTAAGAAGCTCTATGGAATGAGAAATCATCTGAGTTCAATATCGATGATTTTGGAGTCATATGATTTGGGTAAAGACAAATTGTACCATCCAATCCAAAGATAAATAAAGAGATTCTAAATGATTCACATAGATTAGCCTTCTCTATTCACCCAGGGAGTACAAATATGTATTGAAATATGAGGGAGAATGTTCTGTAGAAAAATACGAAAAGGGTGTTCGCTTAATATACATCAAACTAACAAGGGTTTTAGAAAGTAAAGGTTGGAAGAAAAAAAGGCAAAATTAATGGTTAATCAAATACTAATACCAATATTGAAATAGGAATACATAACCCTGGACATTGTTGTTATACTTCCAATGGCATCTAGTAGAAAAAAATGCTCTATGGGTTATTATCGGTCGTCATACAAAGACAACTAACTTTTTCACAATTTGAAAGTACTTATCTTTTCATAAACACCCATATATATACATCAATGAAGTTATAAGGATACATGGAGTACCACTATCTATTGTATTTGACTGAGATATGAATTTAACCTCTATGTTCTAGAAAAGGCTCCAACATGCTCTATGAACTAGGCTGAACTTCAGTAAGGCCCATGATCCTCAAAATTATGTCCAATCTAAAAAAAACTATTTAGACACTAGATGACATGTTGAGAGTGGGTTATATGGACTTAAAAGGGTGATGGGACCAACATCTTCCACTTTTTGAGTTCTCTTGCAGCAATAGCTTCTACTATAGCATCTGAATGACTCCATATAAATCCCATTATGGGAAAAGGTTATGAACACCAACATGATGGGATGAAGTTGGTGAATCTAAGATTCTTGGATCTCAAATTGCTAAATAACTGGTAAAGAATTTGGAATCCATTTAGAAACACATCAAGGTTGCTGAATGTTGACAAAAGAGTTATGCAGACAATTATTGATGAGACCCTGAGTTCAATTTTAGAGACATTGCATTACATTGAATATCTTCATGGATGAGGATCATGAGATTTACGAAGAAATTGGAGCTAGGTCCCAAGTACATTGGAACCTAAAATATTCTTGATCATGTGGGTGATATCTCCTATCAACTTGCACATCCACAAACAATGTCTACTGTTCATGATGTATTCATTGTATACCACATAAGGAAGTACATACAATATCTATCACATGCACTGACTTCAAAGGAGTTATAGTTAGAGAATGATCATTCATATGAGGAGGATCCACTGAAGATTTTTGATCATATAGATAAAGATATATGTAACATGACTACTCACCGACTCAATGTACAATGGCGGAACTATAAGTACGATGAGGAAACATCAGAACCATAGGAAGGAATGAATGACAATTACCCAAACATTTTATCAATATAGAATGTAAAATGACATTTCAAAGGAGAAATTTCTTATAGGGAAAGAATGTAATGACCGAATGTTTTTTTAATGGTGTTACATTCTTATAATTATGCCATATTGTATAAAATAACATTTATAACGTAATAAAAACCTTATAAATGACGAATTAATGGAATAAATGGTATTTCATGAAGTTAAGTAACATATACCAATGAACTGGAAACCTATCCATAAGAATTTTAATGTAAGATTTATGCATAGTAAACTGGTAAATGTAATAGTAAACACACCAATGAAATTATAAATAAATTTTTTCAATCTTATATGTAAAAATGTTATATAGTTATACCATAGTATAATTATGTAAATATATAAAAAATTAGTAATTATGTTTTGGTCTTTTTGTAAGAAAAAAATATTAAATTACAACTTTTTGGACAAATTTGTTAATTTAAAAGGATATTTGTTTTAATAAAGTGACTTTAAAAATTATTTTATTGATTTTCTATTATTATTAGATAATTTTATGAGATCTTAATAATCTTTTTAAAGTGTTAGAAAACCAGTTTTGAATTTAAAATTTTTATTTTTGATGTAAATACTGATTTTAATTAAAAATTAAATGTAATCTATTTAGACAATTGTTCATCCTAAAATGGAGTTCTTTTGTTAACATTACATATAAAAATATTATTGTTATTTTTTTGAATTTTTAAAAAATAATTACCTTTTTTTGCAATAGTTAAATGTTATAATTTACAGTATTTGTAAATAAAAGAATATTATATTCATGATTGAGTCATTGATGATATATGTGGAAATTTATTTGGTTTATAAAGTAATCATTAATGTATATAGTCTTAATAATGGGCTCTATTGATTTTCTTGAACAAAATAATAAAATATTCATTAAAAAATGGAAAACCCTCTTCCCAGCCACTATAAATACCCCCACTCAACCCCTCTTCTCCTCACACATCTAAAGACTTGTGCCATTACTATATTCTACTTAATAACAATACCAAACCTATCCACATATTATTAGAGCTTTTGTACATAAAAAACTAAATCCCAATCCCTTATGGGGGCTTTCAAGAAGAAAGAATCAAGAGCTAAAACCATATTCCATTTGTTTTTTATTTTTTTCTACATCAATTACTTTCTTTTCTATACTCACATATCCTCATCCAAATGATATTAAAACACCATAAACAAACATATACATTAATTTGGGTATTATAATTGAATAATTCATCATCATATCTTCTTTACCTTCCATTAATACTTGAAATAAAATCTCCATATGAGATGTCTCCACTTTTGACACTCACAGACAATTTGTTTTCAATTTTTATTACCATATTCAATTCATGTAATTAAAATATTTTGATGGTTTCATAATATTAGTATATATTTATGATTTATTTTTTAATGTTCAAGAATAATTTTATATAAATGAAGATAATTTATAAAACATAAAAAATTTATTGTGAGCAAAAACGCTCAAAATAATCCAAGCGTTTATAATTAATGATTTCTCTAATTTATCATTCTCAAATCTTGAAAATAGTGGACTTTTAATATTTTATAAGTACTTTACTAAAATAACTATTCATTTCTATAAATCTATCAAATTATATATATATTTCCATACTCATATACAAGTATAACGATATTGAAAACAATGGAAATCTACAATCCCAAATGATGAAATAGAATTCCGTAAACAACAAAATGAAACATAAATGAAGATAATAAAGTTGTACCTCATCAAATAAATGTATAAATGGATCTATAATTATTAATTAATTAATCTAATTTTATTTTTCAGGACATTATGATCTAGTGAATAATCGTTACAGACATATGGTAAGGGATTCTACATGAACCTCCTTTATTCAATTGGGTTACTCATTCTCTATTCATATCCAAATTAAATTCTCCTTACTTTCTAAAAATATTATAAATTTTTCTTATATTTTTCAAAATAATTTATCATGATCCATTAATCCTTTTTCTGTAGGGATAAAGAATTTTTTAAAAAGGATCCCAACTCAATTCCCCATGATAAGAAAGACAGGATTATGGAAACATTTGGAATTCATAGTCATTTTTATGTGTGATCAAAAAAATCTATTTTAAGCCACAATAGTTCCTATAAAATCAGTAATTTTATCAGAAAAACTACCTTGGTTAAATTTTAATTTTAAAAAAATCATTTTCTATTTTAATGAATCTTTTATGATTTTCCTTAACTCATTCAAATTTTTTTACTTTTACTATTTCATAACACTTTTTTCACCTCATTTTACCATATATTATCATGATATATAATAATATTCCTTTATTAATTCCCATGGATGATTTAATTCCTTTATTTCACTGAAAAATATTTGATACACCATTTTTTATTATTTTTCCACGATAATGATACACAATTCTTTACATGGGAACCATTATGTTTATGTTTGATTACTTATGTATGATTATTTATGTGGCAGACATATTTATCAGCATGTTATTATGGGTGTTCCCAAATATAACTCCAATGCATTTGGTAAATTTTATTTTCATGGAACGTTATGTGTAATGAAATTTTTGGTTAGCCTTAACTCATTCTCCTATATTGGAACTGATCCTTGAATCATGCTCCTCTATGTGAAATGAGGTTTTACTCATGATAAATTAATGTTTCATGTTGTTAACACATTACTATTATTCCATTATTATATAAACTTGTTTTTTGGATTCTTTATGTTTAATCATGTTCCATGCATTTTTATGTCAATATGTTATTACTTCAAACATATGGTTTGACCATTATTTTAATGTTTTATCTCTTTTGAAAATTTTTCATTCATCCCTTTGTTCATCGTATCACCAGGTTATTGTAAGAAGATGTAAGGGCTCACAGGCTGTTAGGAGCTCACAATGGATTGTAAATAAATAATTTTTTTGTATTTTCATATCATTTTTATGTTTATTTTCATCCAAGACTCTAGAATTTATTATCCATGTCTTGTAATAGGATGATAAGTTATGCATAAAATCATGTAATTAATAGAATTAAATATGGTAAGAGAAATTGAAAACCATTCCTCCTTGAATGTTATAAATAAACACATATCAAATGGTGTTATCATTTCGAGTATAAAAGTATGGGAAATAAAAGATAATGAATAATTATTCCTCTTGAAAAAAATTCTAGTATCTGTAAGGTACCAGAGTTTTCATAAACATTAGATTAAGAGAGGTGGTGATAGAAAAGAATGTAGATGAACATTAAAAGAAAATCGAAGAAAATGGAAGTGGGTATTACCGATTGAGAGCCAACTTAAGGTATTACTTTATCATCATTTATTAATAAAAAAATCTCTTGTATGTAGGGGACATGATTGGGAAGTGTATTAGACATAATATAGACAAGGATCAAGGATTGAGAGGTGTATGAAAAATAAGGGTGATTAGTGTTATTTTCAGTGGACGAGAGGAGGGTTATTTCATTATATTAATTGTAATTTTATAATTTTCTTCAATAGAAGAAATAGTGATGAATAATGATACTAAATACAGTAATGTGTGCATTTTCATTCAAAAAAATGGTCACATACATCATCCATGACATAATCATGACTCATGAATACATTTATTTTCATATACAACAAATTACTACAATTGACTATTCTCCAAAAAGTGAAGTATTTTAGAAAATTTCCCAAAATTAACCCTAACCATTTTTTTTGACATGTGTAATTCTAAAATGAACAATGATTTTAGAAAATAATTTCAAAAATATTATATTTATATTTTCTGATTAAAATCATTATTGAATTGTAATATATAAATTTTATAATTAAAAACTATCTTCTAGAATACTGAAAATATTATTATGGTCACATAAAAATATATTATAATCATAGTACATAAAAAAATAATTTATTAATAAACATTAGGAAACTATATTATCTTTTAATTTGTTAGATATGTCAAAAATAGAAAATAAATATTTATTACTTACAAAAATACGAACACTTTATTAGTGATTTTTAAAATATTCACCTACTTATAATATGATATAATTATTTCATATTTTTCCTTATAATGTGGATAAATTTTATAAATAATTTAATTACTATGTTTTCTATTACATTGGATTGTTTACTATTCATAAGGGTCACATTACTATTTTGAAGGTCAAGGAACTTTTTCATTGGTATATACTACTTAACTTCTAAAAATACCTTTTATATCATCAATTCATCATTTATAATGTTTTTATTCAGTTCTTAATGTGATTTTATACTATATGAAACAAATATATAAATGTAATTCAACTAATAAAACATTTGGTCATTATATTCAACCCCACAAATAAAATATTGCACTGAAAATTTCATCTTACATTAAAAGATGAAAAAGAAGTGTTGTTACTTCTCCTTCATTTCATTCAGCGGTTCCCATGTAGCCCTTTTGTATTTATGGTTCTATCATAGTACACTGACTATGTCAGTTACCTTTTTTTATAGAACTCTATCATTATGATTAATAGTATTCAGTGGCTTCTCCATGTTTGAATGATCATTATTTATCTATACCTATTCTAAATTATGTACATGAGATGGATCTATAATGTAATTATTTAATAAGGATGCATGTAATACATCATGTACTAGAGGCGTAGATATTGGATGTTCTAGTCGATAGGCCACAACTCTGACATGTTAAATAATCTCTAAGCGGCTTATTTACTTGGTACGTAGCTTCCCTTTCTTCCAGAAGGTCACGATCCTCAACCGTGGAGATATTCGAATATATACCATGTATCCAACATTTATCTCAGGGTCTCATTGAAAATTGTCTCGATAACTCTTTTTTAAACATTGGTCAACTGGTGTGTGCTCATAAATGATTTTCACCTTCTCCATCAATTCTTTGACCATTTTAGGTCCTAGAACCTCACATTCACAGAATTCATTACAACATGATGATGTTCTTCACCTTTTACCACATAGGGATTAATATGGAGAAATGAGTGTAAACTAATATTGTAACTGAACTCAAACAGAGGAAAATATTCGTAAGAATATATTGTGACGTCCCTATAACAAGCTCTCAACATGTCTTATGGAATCTGAATATTTCACTCAAATTGGCCATTAGATTGAGTATGATTGGACATAATGAAGTTCAGCTAAGTGCATAGATCAGGTTAGAGAATTTTCCAAAAAAATGAGGTGAATCATGAATCTAGATTGGATACAAATGGTAGTGGTACTCTGTGCTGCCTTACAACTTATTTGATGTATATTGAAGCATGTTGATCTAAAGAGAAGTCCTAACAAAATTCGATCAATTGGGATGTCATTATTAGGAAATGTACAATAACCCATATCAATTTTCTTCCTCTGGTTTTCATTTGAAGCCCAGTGAAAAATTCTATGGTGATGTATTCTCATATTCATGATGTTATGGGTAATATTTGCATCATCGCTTTAGAAATCCATCTATCAACCTTCACTTGCTGACGTACCGGGCACATTGATATATATTTATTGATCATATTTTTCATATTGTCCCACAAAAAGTTCTCTAGGATATATCGATATATATTTTTGCTCAATGGGTGAATAGATAAGGTTTATGTATATGCATCATTTAGAATCTCTTTATTTATCCCTGAATTTTATGGAACACATAGTTATGAAAAAACACTTACAACACCTTCCTCATCGATATTGAACTCAGTTTATTTCACATTCATGGTAACTTCAAATTTTTTCTTAATTACTAAAATATTTATTTGAATATCCTTTATTTCCACCATAAGGGATGGTTGAGAAATAATTTAAAAAAGGAATGGTGATGTTCCTACCTTATTTGTTCTAATGTCCATCC
Organism: Viscum album; assembly: GCA_963277665.1. NCBI lineage: Eukaryota > Viridiplantae > Streptophyta > Magnoliopsida > Santalales > Viscaceae > Viscum > Viscum album. The sequence continues at coordinate 789,897,522 of OY728141.1, forward strand.
ACTGATGGTCTAAGAAGATGGGATCCTTCTCAATTCTTATCAATGGAAAAGATAAATGTTTCTTTCTACTGATACCATATGCCACCTTATTTGACATAACAAGATGGTTGTGGATTGAGCAGTCATTCTCCGAGATGATCTCTGAACATATTCGCTGGAACAAATTAATCTCCTTCTATGTGGATATATATTTTAAAATCTTATGATTGATATATATCTTACACATATCCTAAAAGAGATAATGGAACCATATTTTCAACACAAATATCATTTCTTCCAACTCTAGATCATGTGTGGCATAGTTTTCCTCATATATTTTCATCATCATTTCATCATAGGCTATCAATTTTTCATTTTCCATTATTACACTACCTAAGGCCTTTTTTGAAGCATCACTATAGAAGAAAAATTGTTCTCCATTTATCATGAGGTTGAGTAATGTAGCATTGATATGCCACTTTTTATATTGTAAATTCCTTAATCATATTAATGAGTCCATAAAAATCTACTCCATTCTATGTCATCTTGGTAATTGGTTTTCAAAATAGTTAGATGTTCTTATAAAAACTTCGGTAATACCTAGTTATGCCAAGAAGACAACCACTCTCTATTGAAGTTGTATGTCTCGCGCACTATTAATTTTCCATTGTATTGTCTGGGTCCACATACATCCATTTTTTTTGCGATAACATTCGAAATAATGATAAATCTTCTTAGGTTGCTCTGAAAATACCACTAGTATATTAAACATTAATATAAAGCAGCACACATTGGTTAGATGGAATAACATAATGATATAAAAATGGGTGGAACATGATTAAACATTAAGAATCATATCATGGGAACATATAATCATTGAATCCTAGTAATGTTGGTGTAAATGAAAACATAACTTCAACACGAGTCAATTCTCGTCGAACATAGAGGTGCACATGTCAAGGCTCATTTTACATGGAGTAGCACAAGTCAAGGATAACCACCAAGACTGTTGCAGAATGAATCTCATGAGACTAAAATTTTCCCAATTTTTTTTACCATTATTTTTGTGTACCCATTGAAAATTTTTTATTAATATTTTTTCTACATAATTAATAATATGTATGAAATCAAACATAAACATAAGGGCATCCGATGTAAATAACAGCATATCATAAACATGAAAAAATCATAATAAATGGGGGAATCTTAAAATAGGCCCTTAAATATTGGAATTAAATCATAAAAGGACAATAATAAAGGAATATAATAATATATCATGCTAATAGATGTCAACATGAGTTGAGAAGAGTGTTTTAGATTCATTAGAAACAAAAAAAATTTGTACAAGACAAGGGACAACTTTCTTGATTCATTAAAATAGAAAAGGTACAATTGTTTGTATAAAACAAGAATTGAACAAAGTTGGTTTATCATGATTAAATTGTTGATTTTAAAAAATAGTAATGAATTAAAATATATTGGGGAGAGCACATGAAAATGGGATTGAATTCAAGAATATTCTTCAAACCGGTCTTTCTTATTGGGAATAAATGAGTAGGGATCCTTTTAAATAAATGTATATCTCAAAAGAATAAGGATGAATGGATAATGATAAATTATTTTTTATCATATAAAAATAATTTATAATATTTTTAAAAAATAAAGTAAATTTTATTTTAATTAAAATAGGTAAATTGTACCCTAATGGAATAAAGGAGGATTGTGTATAATCCCTTGCCTTTTGTCAAAATTGATTTTCACTCGAAATTAATGTCAAGATTAATCAAATTATGTTAATTAATTAATAATTTCATAAATATTTATACATGTATATTTTTTTCAATTGTATTATGATCATTTATGTCCCTTTTGATGGGTTATGATTTTCAATTTCATCGCATGAGAGCATTGATTTCATTGGTTTTCATTAACGATTAACATCTATATCCATAAGGGAAATTATAAAAACTGTATATATTTTTCCTAAAATTAAATTATATGTTATTAAAGGACATATATAATATTAAAATTAAAATTTTGCTTCCATATGTGATGATGATTCATTATATTAACAATTAATTATAAACAGTTGGATTATTTAGAGCACTTTTCCTCAAAAAGAACATGTTTTGTTTTATAAATTAATACAATTTTTTGAAAATCATCCCACAAAACTAAATAGAATATATAACCTATATAAATTTTATTTATATCCATTTAAATGGTTTAATAAACATAATTTAATATTGAAATAGAAATTGAAAATTTTTCATTCATAAATATGTTAAATTAACACATCTCAGGTGGCGTTTTCATTTCTAGTATAAAATAATGGAAAGAAGAGATTCTGAGGAATTATAAATTTTAAAAAACAAAATTGTTGTATATTTATGGTACTAGAATTTTCATAACATTGTTATTAGTAAAGGTGATGATAGAAAATAGAATAAAAGTACTTGAAAAGAAATAGAATGAAAAAGGAAAATGGTTTCACCTCTTGATTCCTACCTCTTGATAACTTCTTTAAGGGACTGTTTTTTTAGATAATTTTCATAATATGATAAATTTAATTTTTAATTAGAATCATTATTTACTTGGAATGTTCAAATTTTAAAATTAAAACTACATTTCAAACCCCATGAAATTTTATTAAGGTCTTATTAAATTATATTATAATCATAACTCATCAAAAAAATACTTAATGAATTTTAATTTTGGAAATTATGTTTATTTTGAAATTTTAAATTATTTTTAAAAAATAGTAATGATTCTTTTATGACTTACATAAATCACTACTTTTATATATAAATTTTTATTATATTTACTTACTTATACTATGATATATTTTTTTCCATATTTTCACTTATTAGATCGATAAATTTGATTTATAATTTCTTTGGTTGTGTTACTAATACATTTTCTGGTTTACTATTCATAATTTTCACATTACTATTTTGATGGTCATGTTATTATTCCCTTGGTATATGTCACTTAACTTCTATAAATACAATTTTTTTCATTCATTCATCATTTATAATGTTTTCATTATGTTCTTAATGTGGTCTTCTATTAAATGAAATAATTATATGAAGGTAATTACTCTAATTAAACACTGTGTCATCACATTCATAACCCTTAATGAAATTTATCACACAAAATTTCATTTTATATTCATTGTTGAAAATAATTTTTAGTGCTTCTCCTTCATTACATCCTCCAATGCCCATGTTTCCTTTTCATATATATGGTTTTGTCGATGTACATTGACCAGGTGTGTAGTCTTATTGTGTAGAACATTATCACTATGATACATGAACTTCACTCGATAATAGTCATAAAAAAGATCATTCTTCAATGGTATATCCTCTGAAGGAAGTACATGTGATAGATCTAGTATATACATCCTTAATAGGGATACGTGGAAGGGATCATGTACATTAGAAATGGTTTGTGGAAGTGCTAGACAATACGTCAAAGCATTGACACGATCAGAAATATCAAAGGGGCCTATGTACCTGGGATATAGCTTCCCGTACCTCTTGAATCTCATGATCCTCTTCCAAAATTATTTTCAAATTAATACCATGGATCCAACCTTGAATTGAACATCTTTTTGATGATATATAGGGTAACTCTTTAGTGACATTTGGGTACCTTGATGTGCTCCCAAATGGTTTTCAACTTCTCCACCATTTCGTTGACAATTCAATGTCTTAGCATATTATATAAATTTAAGTCATCCAATCATGTCGGTGTTCTTCATCTTTTCCAATAAAGGATTCATATGGTTCCACTCAAATGAATTATTTAATACTATTTTTGTATGACAAATTAAACAAAGAATATGTTGACACGATTATCATTCAAATTCTATAGAACAATCTCCACACAATTTTTCTAGTTTCTGAATATTTTCTTCACATTGGACAGAAATTTTAGGATGATTGTCCGTTCTGAAGTTCAACAATGATCTAAGTATTTGATGGAGACTTCTCCAGAACTTCAAGATGATTCTTGGATATCGATCAGATACAATTGATAGTGGTACACCCTGTATCCTAAAAACATATTTTATGTATATTTGTGGATTTTAATATAATGATAAGACCAAATTAATTACAATAAAGTGATGTTTTGTTATATGAAAATCCACAATTACCCATATATCATTGCTTCCTCTAGATGTATTTTTATGTCCATTGATAGAGTCTATGGTAATTTTTCCCATTTCCATATTAGTATGGTCAAAGGTTGCATCATCCTTTTAGAATTTTATCATTCATCCTTCACATGATGACTTATATGTCCCTTTGTTCTATATTCAGCATTCTCCTTTTTTATATTGACGGACAAATGATCTCTAGGAGATCTTGATATATATTTGAATCCCCTGGATGAATAGAGAATGTTGAGCTATGGGCATCATTCATGTGATCTTTCAGTATATCTGGATTGGATGACACACATAATCTTGAACCAAATCTTTCAACTCCTTCCTCATCGATCATGAACTCTATGGATTTTAAATTATTTATAAGTTCCACCTATTTTTAATTTCTAAATCAGTTATTTGAGCATCCTTTATTTTCTCTACATGGGACAATTGAGAAATCATTTGAGAAATTATTGATGATATTCCTCTATTAATGATTAAAATGTATATCAATTGATGGTATAAGAATATTGGATCATTCTAAATTATTATAATTGACAAAGATTCATGTTCCTTTCGACTTAGAGAATATTCCTCCATAATTTCTTTACCATGATGGTAGTAGATTGAGTAGCCATAATCCTTGATGTGGTCCAACCTACTTCATTTGAACATCTTATCCTTCTTCTATATGAATATATATTTGAGACTCTTATGATTAGTATATATCTCACACTTTTCCCCATATAGACAATGAATTCATATTTTCAATGCAATGATCACATGTCCCACCTCTAGATCATGTGTGGGGAAGTTTTTCTCATGGATTTTCAACTACCATTAGGAATAGGCAATAAATTGGTCATTTTCATTATTAAATAACATAATCCCTTTTTGAAACATCATTGTACACCAGAATGAATTCTCCAATTTTTAAGAGTGTGAGCACTCGAGCAATGATAAAAATCATTTTTAACTCATAAATTCTTTCCTTACATTATTGAGTCTAGAAAAAGTTCACTCCTTTTCACATATGCATGGTAATAAGATTTTATAATCATGAAAATTTCATCACAATACATTGGTACTACATAGTTAGGATAAGGAAACTAAAGATCTCCATTATTGATGTTCTCCTAGGCCACTCTTTGATTTCCTCTATCATTGAACATTCCATAGATATCACATTTCTACTGATATCATGCCCAAAGAATGATACGTCATCCATCCATAACTCACTTTTACAGTACTTATCATAAGGTTTTCCCCTTCACAATTTCTTCAGCAATGTATTCAAATGCTCCCCATGTTCCCCATTTCTCTTTGAGTATATCATAATGCCATCAATAAAGGCTAACATATATTTTTTAGGTAATCTCTATAGACAATATTTATTAAATCCGTTAAATTTTTTGGAGAATTCATGATTCCAAAGGGAATCACTAAGATCCCATACTGTCCATACCACATTCGAATGGAAGTATTTGGAATATCTTCCTTCCTTGCCGTTCATTGATGTTATCACCACCGATGTTACAACATAAGAAATTAATCGGCCCCACATAGCTAATCGAATAACTCATCAGTTTAGGGAATGGGATAATGGTCCTTTATCATGATTTTACTGTTCTCAAGATAATCAATGTAGATATGCAATGATCCATCCTTCCTTCTAATGAAGAGGACTGGTACACCCCACGGTGAAGCACTTGGGATTATTAAACCATTATCCAGATTGTCCTATAACTTCTTATTTTACTTTTCCAGATCTATGGTGGAAATTATATAATTTTATTTTGATATAGGTAGAAATCTATGAATAAGATCAATGGATAACTCAACCTCTCAATCCGGAAGAATACTAGGAAATTATTTTGGGAATTCATTAGTGTAATCCTTCATGATTGGAATCTCATCATGCACGATTATCTTTTTTTGTCAGTCATGTGTGGTAGATATCAATTCTCATTGGGAAATAATATCAATAATAAATACAATTATTCTAAAGTAGAATCATCTCCCTCCTTACACTTGTGTAGAATTAGAGAATGCTTTGGGATGTGAAGAGTGATATCACATTCCTTATAGTCGAAATAGGACTTGTATAACAATATTCAATCCATCCCTAATATAGCATAAAACATCTCCAAATGGAGTATGAAAAGATTTTTTGGGAAGTTCAATCCTTAAAAATTAAATAGGGTGGAGTTATAAACATTGGATGCAGCAATTGCCCCATTTTTGGTTCTCACAGAAAACTCAACATCCAAAATTTTGAGGTGATGATTGAATACATCCACTAAAAATTCATGATATGAAATAATTTGTAAAACTATAATCAAATACTAAGTTCACTATTATTTAATGAATAACCAGTACACCTATCACCACAACATTTTATATCCATAATAGAAAGAGTGATTGCATAATCTCTTCCTTAACTCCTTGGATGTATTTGTTGATTGTCTTAAAAAATACATGGCATATGGAATTGGTTTTCCAAATTATCGTGTTATTTGTAGTTGAAACATTCCAACACTAGTTGAGCAATGATATGAAATCTTTATATCCATTTTGTTGCTCTTATCCAGTTTCCTCATTCTTCCACATTTGAATCATTTATTGTCTCCCTTTAAAAAGTTCCCAAATTCTTCTTCCCACAACATTAATGTGTGGATTATTAGGAGTTTGTTCCATCATTTGATTTATTTTCTAATCCATGGAAATTAGTCTCCATTTTAATTTTATTTACTATTTCCATGATACTATTTAGACTCTCTTATATCCATTTCATCCTTAAGGGACAAATGGAAAATCTATTCATAACTATTGAAGTCTCGAATCATGAAAGATTTTTGTGGACTCATATTTGGTCCACTAAAGGTAAAATCCACCCTGTTATTGGTGTTCACGACAATGATAGAGGTGTACCTTGAAAACCCAGTAATAGTATCTTCATAAACTCGGATAGACTCGTATTCCTTATAATAAATCGTAAGGGACTCTACTTCCATCATGTGATACATGGCTCAAGGAAAATATTTTTTGACTTTTTTTATTAATTCCTCTCAATCAATGGAATCATTTTCCTCCTTGTACATTAATTTATTGATCAATTTCCCACAATGATCAGCTTCCCATCAAAACAATAGACCCCCATCACAACATTATCTTCAACTAAGCACTAAAGAACATATAATAGATTTTCAATGGATTTAATCCATTGTTTCGTGAGGAGGGGATTGAAAGATACACCACACATGGGGGGTCTTTTTCTCATGATGGATTCGATGGAAACATGCTCAATCCATGGAGAATGATGGAATTCAATGTGATTCAATTTATTATTCAGAACATGGTCTACTTGAGTATGTACTGACATAATATTTTGACCACCCATTCCCATAAATATTTCTATTTATTTAGGGAAGTCATCACATTCCCTATCACATTGATTTTGGGAACATGTTCATCTATTTCCCATCATTAGCTAAGAAAAAAAGGGCAATTATGAGGCTTCAATACATAGTTAATTGGCACAAAAAAGGAAATATTTAAAATTAAAGGATATTACCATAATGGAAAATTATATACTAACTTCTGAATCTCTAGGATTTATTCTAGGATGTCCATTAAATGATTCCAAACATATTTTATTATTTTTTTTCATTTCACATATAATAATGTTTTGTAATATGTTTATGAATTTAATAAATCATATTCCCAGGGAGTGTTAAACTAGTTACGATGTAAGGCCCATTTTTGTGTACCAAGTAACCAAGAGTTATGTCTGGAACACCTTGTTGTAGTTTTCATTCCATGGTTCATTTTTGAAAAACTACGTCCACTTGTAGTATACCAACTGGTATGTATTTTCATGAAAACCCACTTACTCGATACAAACAAAAATTTAGGGATTTTTTCGCATTAATAGACTTCTACCTAGGAATCATAATATAGTTCACTATTCCTAGTCTCCAAAAATCACTAAATTTTCTCTCTAAAACCAACTATATAAAACCAATTATTTGACACATATTGTTAAAAAAAATTTACTACAATTATACATAAAATTACATGACAAATATCATATGTTATAGAGTATTGGAGATTAGGTAAATAATTAAACAAAATGATTCCAAAAATAATAACATATTCTATTTAATCTTAATAATGATCTACTAGAATCTGTTGAGCCCTTAAATTTTCAATGGATAACATAGGGATAACATGGTCAAAGAGATGAGCTATAAATCCCAGTAATGGAATAATCTTTGAAATTATTCATAACCAATGGGTTAGATGGCATAACATAATTATATAAAAATGCATCGAACATTATCAAACCTAATGAATAATAACATGAAATCATATATTCATGGATTCATATTAATTTTCATTTAAAATAATATAATAATTTAGCATGATTCAAAAATTATTGCACATAGAGGGGTAGGAGTTAAGGGTCATTGCACATAGAGTAGCCCGAGTCAAGGCTAACCACAAATATTTTTTCACATAACAACACTTGAGATGAAAAATTATAAAAATAATTGTAACCTTACCTTGGCACACCAATCATTACATTTTCATGATTATGTTTTTGACACAAATAATCCTGTAAATGCAATCAAACATAAACATATGGTCTATCCATGATAATAATTGGGTATCATAATCATGTCAAAATGAAAAAAAAATGGGTGTATCACAAAATATTACATCAAAAAACGAATTTAATATAAAAGAAAATTAATAAAGGAATATTGGAATATATCAAGATAAAATCTTTCAAATTTAGGTGAAAAGAGAGTTTAATAACATTAGATGTAAAGTATTTTTTTATGGGTTAAGGGAAAAGGTTCATGATGCGTTTAAATAGAAAAGGAACAATTTTTTGTATAAAACCAGAGATGAATAAAGTTAGTTTTTAATGATAAAATTAGTTATTTAATAAGAATAATGTTGAATCAAATATGATTATGGAGCACACTTTAAAATGGGTATGCATTTGGGACGATCCCTTTAATTAGGCTTTTTTATTGAGAAGAATTGAGTAGGGAACCTTTTAATAAATTTTATATCCCTGAAGATCATTGGTGAATGGATCTTGATAAATTATTTTGGAACATTCAAAAATCATTTAGAATAGTTACATAAAAATAAAGGTATTTTTACTTAATTAAAAGGAGAGAAAGAGTAACCCGAATGAATAAAGCATGTTCCAGTTGAATCCCTTGACTTACGTCTGAAATGATTCATCACTCAATATTAATGTTCTGAATAATAAATTTAAATTAATTAATTACTAATTTCATAAGAATTTATAAATTTATATGATTTGGAAAAAAAAATTATGTTCATTTATGTCCCTTCTGGTTGGTTATGAAATTCAATTTCATCGTTTGGGAGCATTGACTTCTTTTATTATCCTAATGGGATTACTTATATATGAGTATGGAACATTTTGTATATGGAGGATAGTTTTCCATAACATAACATATATGTTATTAATGGACATAAAAATATTGAAATATGCAATTTGTTTCTAGAAGTGAAGATGATTCATTAGATAATTCATTAATGATAAATGCTTGGATTGTTTTAAGCAATTTTCTTCAAAATGAACTATTTTTTTTACAAATTAATACCTTTTTTAAAAATGATTCAATAAAATTAAATAGGTTATTGTACCTATATAATAATCATGGTCAACCATAAAATTTATCTTATTTACATAATTAAATTTAGAAATAGATATTTAAATCATGTCTTCCTTGAAAGTGATAAATTAACACATCTCGGATGGTGTCTTCATTTTAAAAATAAAACGAGGAGAACTATTGATGATGATGACTTTTTTCCATTAGAATAACAATATTATAGTATATTTAAGGTACTGAATATATGATACTAATTTGAAAATAATAGGTTATGGGGTAAAATAATGTAACGGAACTTGAAAATAGATTGAAAGAAAACATAATTGGGTTTTACCTCTTGATCCCTTCCTCTTGAGGGCCTCTTTAAGGGATTGGTTTATGGAATTTTTTTAAGAAATAAATCTCAATGAAGATGGGGAGAGGATAGTTATGAGTACTAGGTAGAATATATACAATGATCATGAATTGAGTGGTGTGAGTAGAAAAGGGGTGATGTATGGTATTTAGATTGTAGGGGTGGAGGGTTTTCCTTTATATTTTATTTTTTTCATGAAAATAAATAATGATAATTATTGATACTAAATACAGTAATGTGTGTTGTTTAATTAAAACAAATAGCCTCTTACATCATCTATGACTCAAGAATCACTGAATAATTAGTTTATTTTCATATACTATAAATTAACATATTTCACTATTTACGAAAACATCATGTATTTAAAAAAAATAAAAAAAATTACCATTACCATTTTTATGATATGAAGAATTAAATAATGAACACAATTCTAATAAAATTATATTACAAAAATGTTGAATTCATTTTTTAGAAAAAAAATTTACATCGAAAATAAAAAATTTATATTAAAATTTCTTTTTTACAACTCTAAAAATTTTATTAAGGATTAATAATTTTTTTAAATCATAAGACCTAAAAATGATAAATTATGAATAATCTTTATGAAAATATTTTTTCATTAAATTTATTTTTTTAGTCAACAAAATTCTAAATTAATATTTATTACATAGAAAAATTCCTAAACATAATCGATAATTTTTAAATTACTTATAAATTTAAACTATGATATAAATATATCATATATTAATTTATTAGATAGATGAATTTCAATCAATATTTCACAGGTGGTGTTATTATTAGATTGGATTGTTTACTATTCGTAAAGGTCACAATATGAGTTTTGTAAAATGTTATATGAAAAAATTTAAAAATAGCATTGCTTTATAATATTTTTAAAAATATGCATCAAAGGTGGCATCGATAATGACACTTTCCACCCCCACGATGCCTTTGTCCGGAATCAATGACATGACAAGGATGCATGGGGGTGCCACATTTTTCCTCTGGGTGATGCGAAATGCGGTACTTCTAATGCTTCCTATGCCTAAACTCCCTATAAAAGTTTACCCCCATATTCTCCTCACCACTTTTCCCCCGTAACTTGTAAATCCTCTCCTCCTCTCTGTAAAAAATAATTTTCCATGCAGAGGAGTCTGTGGTCTATATGAAGGATGTTTTATGTGAACCATTATTTATAGGTATTTTTTAATTTCATATAATATTTTTAATTTCTATAATTGAATTATTTAGAGTTCTAAATATTTCATTTTTTATTTAGTATTATTATTTTAAATATTTTTTTTATTATATTACAAAATTAAATATATATATCATAGAATATTAATTACTTTTCGTAATGATTATGTATATATTAGGTACAAAATAATTATAGAATAACATAGGATTAAGTGTTGTGAAATTTTGGTAGCTTAAAGATTATATAGTTTTCTAGGATATCAAATCCATGTCTGGATACAAACAAGTGGATGTGTATCTGGCACAAATGTACCTAGGGGTAAAAACTGAAGACATTTCTTTGAGCTGGACACGAATTGGAAGAGGTAAACGATAATGGGCCTTATAGTTCTCCTGGTTTGACACACTCAGGGGATATCCTTAAAATGAATCATATTTTCATTATAGACTACTAAAATACCTATGAATAGAAAAAATAAAATAAGTATATTTATCAATGATAACATGATGAATATGATGTTATAAAATGAAATCCACAATGAAATAGGCAATAAAAAATGAATGTTTCTATTATTAATTGAATTCAATATAGTTGGTTTTATTATTATTATTGATTAGGTAGTTTAATTAGTCATATATAGTTTATAAATAATTATTATTATTTGTACTGATAATTTAATGATTAATTAAAGATAACATTTGATTAAAACCGAATACATATGGTTAGTGAATTATAATTAACTAATGAATACATATGATTAGTTAATTATAATTAACAAATTAATATCATATGATTACTGATTAATGAATAAGTAATTAAAGAATAACTTCATAATGATTAACTAGTTATAAAAAATGATTGATTATTTAATAACTTTACTATGATAATTAGATAAGATTAAATTTTGGATTATATAAAATGGAATGGAGAGGAAAAAATCACATTAAATTACACATAATGTTTTTACAGCATAGAATAAATACCATGATATTCTTAAATTAAATATTGTTTTGATGAGCTGAGAGTGATAACAAAAGTGAGGTAAAATCCAGTTTATTTTCATTTGGTATCTTAATAAAATCATCTTTTGATATGTACATAACCATAAGTTATGTACATAATTTTAGAAAATGTTATAAAGATATCAAATGACAATCACTTGGGTTTTACCTCACTTCTAATGTTAGTCTCATATCAACCACACCATGTTTTGTTGAAATGTTTTGATATTTCATGTATTATTTAAGAAATTCATGTGTTATTTTATATGTTGATTATTCTATCATATAATGTGATTGAAGAATTATTAATAAATGGTTGAATATGTAATGATTATCCTGTGAATAATGAATAATTAACATAGAAAATAATTCATAGAAACATTAGTATCATAGTTTAGGATATAAGAAAATGTTATAAAATTTTATTATCATAATTATAATATAGTTTAAAAATAATATTTCTTATTATAAATGATGAATTATAGAATAATAAATATATAAAATATTATTAAAAAAGAATCCATAAAATGATTACTTAATGATACATATGATCATTTAAATTGTTCTACCATCATTGCTAATATTTGTTACATTATCATAATTTTAATAATGAAGACATTTTTTATGAAGAGAGACTTGTTTGCCTTTGTGTACTACAATGGGAAGATTATTCAAACAGTGCAAGAAGCTTCTTATACTACACAACCAATAACAGTAGTTAGCACAACTTATTGTATAACCCTAAGTGACCTTCAAGGAAGAATTCAGGGTTCCTTAAATCTGGGAATCGATCCAGAGATAATGTCTATGAAATATAGACTTTTTCAATTCTAGAAAACACTGTGGCATCTACATTGTCTATTAGTTGATGATGCACAGTGGATCCAAGCAATAAATTTATTTTCTAAACTGTGATATAGTACTATGATGGGGTTATATGGTGACGTTTCAATTGTAAAACTAAAATGTCCAGTTTTACTAAGACTTAGACTTATAAGAGTGGTTAAAGATACAACTACACATGAAATTGAGCCTCTTACAAATGATGCAGAAGAGGATAACCTAGATAATCTCCCAGATATACATGAAAATATGACTTCCGATGAGATTTTTTTTAATGATATAACAGATTGTGAAAACAGTGCTGAAGAGAAGGGATCATAGGTAGTTAGGGAGTATGTTTGACAAAATGAATTAGTTGTACAAAATCCATGACCTATAATAAATCCTACAACACTATTTGATTCCTGGTTGGATGCAATGAAAAGTGTGCTTGAATTTGTAAATAATTTTCTCACACCGGTAACTATGTTCCCCAGAGGTGTACAAGATAGATTTAGTGAGCTAGAAAAAATCATATATGTTGGGAAGAAAATTCCATGTAAAGATGCATTAAAAAACAGGATAATGTGATATCAAATTGAGAGTCACTGTAATTATATAGTACATTAATCATGCCATAATAAATAGTTTATACGGTGTGAGAAGTATAGGGATGATTGTAGATTTCACTTCAGAGCGATTTCCCACATTACATTTGGATGTTGGATAATCTCAAGGAATGAGGCACCTTATACTTGCATTGATCCCAGAATGACCTAAGATCATACCTCATTGGATGCAGAATTTGTGTTATACATTATTGTAGAGATGATTATGAAAATCCATAATTTTATGATAGCCCTTGTGCAAGAGAGGATTCAACAAACATTTGTTTATAATATTTCCTCTAATAAAGCATGGATGGTGAAACAAAACCCAAATTGTGAATGTCTATGGTGATTCTAATGACACATATCAAGTGTTTCCACAAATTCTAGCCATACTGAGGCATCAAAACCATGTTTTCTTCCATCTTGATACAAACAAACATGTGTCTCAAGAATTCCGACTAGATTCATCTAATGTTCAATTTCATCAGTTATTTTGGGCATTCCTCCCTTGTTTCTTCACATTTTGTTTCGAAGAACAGTTCATTGAGATTGATGGAACATTTCAATATTAAAAATAAAAGGCTGTATTTTTTATTATGGAAATACAAGATAGAAATGCTTCACCTCTTCCACATTCCATTTCCATTATATAGAAAAAAACAATGAATCGTGGAGTTGGTTTTTGGCATGTATCAATAACCATTTCATGAAATTCAAGGTGTTTTTTTGATATATGATAACGATCTAGACATTAATGAGGTAATCAAAGTGTGTCCTAATACATGGCGATACCAAAATGCACTTAATTAATTTTCTATTAGACTCATTTCTTGGAAGATGAAAAAAAAATCCAAAACAAACAGATGAAGAAGCCAATCATGAACCTTGGTATTCATTTTATTTGTTATTTTTTACAATTTCAACCTAAAGATAAAATTAAATTATTTGAAATATCATCTATTATGTGTAGCATATGAGTCGAATCAATGGAGGTTTAACGAATGTTTTCATCAAATCATCCAAGAATATCATGAAGTTTATGATTAAATGATTTGGATTTCAAAAGAAAAGTGGACATTGGCATATGAAGAGGGGGTGAGGTATGGACACATGACCACAGAAATTGAGGAAGGCATAAACGGTGTCTTCAAAGTGATTTTCAAGGTACCTATAACTCCCCTATTTCAGGAGACATTATATCTATGCGTGATGTAATTTTTGATAGACAAAAACCAGAATCAAACTGAATACATCAGGGGCTACGATATGGAAGACACCTTCAATGAGTGATATAAATGAATATTGAACAAGTTTCTAGTTATCATGTCTTTTTTTTCGATGAGAAGACACTTTATTTGATGTTCTAGATTCTTTATATCACATCACAAATATAATCTGGAAAAATTGGTGGTATTACTAGAAAAGTGGCATCGTCAATGGGGAAAATTTTAGGCCTTATTATTTCCAAGACCATATTCCATCGCATCATGTGCCTCTATGAACATATCATATGAAACATATGTTGATATAATGTTCTTGATGGAGACCATTCTGAGTTTTTATGTAGCAACATGGATGCATATTGGGGAGTTTCCTTATTTCCCTATGTCTGAAGGCTAGCCAATAGTGATACATGTCATCAATCAATTGCTTCATTATGGGTGACCGAAGGCCATAAGGATGCAGAATAAGATGGAATAGCCTCAATAACAAGGTAATAGTTTTAGATTCACCATATTTCATCAATATGGTCATAACAAGAAATGATACACTAACGGTGTTGGGTCTAGTTCACACACTCACCCACAATGTTGTATTGTCTTCACTGTGAGATTCTTATATTGTAAATTATATGTTATTATAATCTTTTATTTCTTTTGGATTTTGTAAACCCCAATACCCAAAAGAGGAACTATAAACCCAATATCATCTTTTTATAACCTTAATATCAAAATTATAAACCCTAACCCATATAACGCAAACCCTATCCCATTATTCAGAAAACGAAACTCTATAACCATACAAAAACTCCAAAAACCGAGACCCAAAACTCAATATCTGAAACCCTAATCTCTAAATCCTAAAAACTATGAGATGAACAGTAAACCCAAATACATTTTAGATTTACCATAGATTTTTTATAACATTACATGTCTGATATTTTAACAAACATTTATATAATGAAATAATAGTATCATAATGAATAGCATATGTTATTCAATGTAGATAATTAGATAAATTACTAAAAATTCATTCAGATTTCCATTGTATTATCTTAATCTAATCCATAATTATATAATCATAAAACTCTCCCAAAATAGGTCTAACTAAATTCAAGACCCATATATTTAAAAATATTGTCTCTATGATTAACAAAATATGTATGCCATTAATCAAAAAATGTATAACTTAGTGACCCATAACTAATATCAAAATTTCCTATTAATAAAAAATACTGAAGAAAAACATCCATGCTTTCAAGAATTAACATTCTCCTTATTCCTTGAATAAAACCATATATTATAGAATTTGTTTCATAAATCCAAAAAATGATTTAAACTACATCATGAAATACTTTTTCATCAAATCATAATCAACATTATTTGTCCCCAATAACATCCCATAAATATCATTTTTTAATTATCACAAAATCTGGCACATATTTTGGGTCATCTTCCCCAAGTCATGTGTTTTAGAAGATTTTAACTTTATCACTAAATCACATTTCATGGCCATTGGTTCCATTCAATAGATTCTATCAAATCCATTATAAAATGGTATTACAATACAAACCTTATATAATACATTATTCTTAAAATTATAATTTCATTAATAAAATTCTTTCACAACATATTTCATGGATCAAAATACATATTAATAGAAATAATTCCACATAGAATGTCTCAATAAAATATTCTTTACATTAGTGACTTGTATTCTTCTATGATATATTCCCTTGATTATTGTGGAATTCATTTGTATATAACTCATCTCCATACTACTGAAACATTTCACATAATAAAAATCATTTATTCCCATACAATCAATCTCTCGGTATCCATTCTCCAAAAACTGGTATTAAACTAAAATTCCCTTAGAGCATGTCTCAATTATTTTACTCACACAATTATCATATATGGGGAAATTCATAATTTTTTTTACCATTATCTAATTTTTCTCTTCTTATATCTAGTTATCTTTACTCCATTCAAAAGAAAAATAGGTTTGGAGAATTATATTTCTTTTTGTTAAAATAACTTCATAAAACAATGTTAATAAACATGGAATGTCTTGCATTCTACAAGTCGTGACACTATTCTGACCATAACATTATATTTACATTTTACAGTTATCACTCATTTCAATTTTTTTATCTAATTAGAATATAGCATAATAATCACTTAGAATTGAACCCATATTTCAAAGGTCGAGTTAGATGGTGGGGTATATTGATTGATCATTGTTCATCGAGTGCACCATTTTCATCACAGAGAGCCTCCACATGTCATTAGATCATACATGCATCGTGTTGGCTTCTATTGCATTGTCATGTCAAATTTCACATTTGTAGACCATAACATGCGTTCTTCCCTCATTGAGAGGTGGATACCGGAAAAAACACACATTCCACCAACATTATTGAGAGATGACTATCACCCTCCATCATGTGTAAGTGAATCTCATTCTTCATATCCATGAGAGACACATTATTGGGCTCACTCATGCATCTTGGCCAGAACATTCTCAGTGCTCATTAGGCATTGAAATTTTGTCTAACAGTAGGGATATTGAAGGATTGTAGATATCTATTACTTGGTTAGACAAGAAAATTACACATTTACTCAATGATTCTAATGAGTATTCTATCATTCAGTATGCTTATGAATATATATTACATGTCATAATAGGGATCCTATGTACTGATCACTCAGGGATTCACATGCACATGATGTATTTACCCCTACTAGATGACATTTAATGGGTAGGGGTGTAATTATAGTGATTAGATTTCATGGAATCAACCTACATATCCTTATGAAAGATATCCCACAAGGACCACACATATCTTAGGGGATGTGTCATCCTTATTCATATATGGGCATGGGACCACATACCTACATTCCTCCCTAGTATTTCTTGATTCTAGATCCATATGGAGGTTCTACAAGATTCTCTACATGGAAGCTTGTATGATCTCTCATTTATGTTGATTTTGAATGCTACTTAGAGTTATTGTCTTTAATATCTCATTATTTGTCATTATCGACGTTGTATTTTACAAGTGGTTTCAGTAAAACATTTTTGACGCGATTCAGAGAAACCATTTGGGCGTATATCAGTTCTTGATGGACTACCTATTACCTATCTGGTAATGTATATAAAATCTATCACTATCTAAAAAATTAAATAATAGAAAGAATTTTTGTTTTTAGTTCGGAGCTTTTTTTTACAATTTCACATGTCATTTCAGATTTCATGGATTCCATACAATCGTATTATGGTCCATTTTCCATCATATTTATATGTTAGGATTGAGGATTCTATGGATTTAGTTCCCCTCATTCACATCCATATTATACAGTGGGTGCTTCCTGCTAGAGTCATGCACTGGTTTTGCAATGCTCAGCCTATTTCAGTGTCGCCGAGACAGACAGAGCAGCTTCATGGGATGAAGCAGACAGAGAGGCAGAATGAGGACGGGGCTGAGTACATGACCACATTCTCAACATCTGGTTTAGACTTGTAGAGTTATATTTTCATGGGGCACCTACGAATCAATTGTTTCTTTCAGAGTAGGTTTGGTATGAGCAGTGGTATAGAATAAAGTCTGTAGTGTATCTTACCTGACAAGGTAGAGAGATAAAGAGGATGGAAATTTGATAAATTTCAATTAGTTCATTTATTAAACTATTTTATAATTCTTTTTGAATCTCTTTATAGGGTAGTATCTCAAAAAAAAATTCAACATGAGTGATAAAGTGGAGAATGGGATGATTAGTCTGGCAGTCGTCCAAGCTGATGCACTGGATGTGAGGGAATCTTTTTTTGTGCTTTCTAATAGAATCTTTGAGGGTACGACACAGAAAGTGGAGGTTCCTGCCCCATAGGAACAATCTACCATAGTTTCCAGTTTTGAGGATCCACGAACATGGTGATAAAAGCATTGTTGTGCAGGACATGAGGCCTCACCTACTTCACTTGCAGGGGTCAACCACCAAGTAGTCCAGCATCATCTAAATCAGGATGTGCCTTAGGTGGCATGGGATCTATAATTCTTGATAGGATATCCACAGTTTTCTCCATCATGGGTTCCATATCCATCATAGTCTTGGGGTCCAGAACCATCACTGTATTGGGTACCAAATCCATCATATCCAAGTGGTCCAGATCTATCGTAGTCTTGGGGTTTACCTCCATTGTAGGCTTGGTTTCCCACTATGATGATGGAAGGACCTTATACCACCCTAGTTGGAGAAGGATTGGGAGGGAATTATGAGATTCAGTTACTAGATCCTCCCACTGACACACATATGAAAGATGTGACAATGGATGTTCTAGTTGTTAAGGATCATCACTCTCTTTGTCATCAGACTCTACAAGAAACTCGATGTGGACGTCCTATTCATAGACCACCACATGGGATAGAATCTCCTCACCATAGACATAGACATGGACTGTACATGTTCATTTATATGATTAATATCTACTTCAATGAAAAATACTATTATTACTATCAGTCCTTCTTATATTTTTGTTCAGTATTTCAGTTATCATTTATATTTTAGGAACATTTTAAATTTGACATCTTTCAATGTCAACTACTTGATACATAGGAAAATTATTAAATTTCAAGTAGATAACATTAAATGCTTATAAAATATACATTATAAAAATAATGTAAATAAAATTGGAATGATATCCAAAACATTTAAAATGTTGTTGAAAATAAATAGTTTCATAAATAAAATAAAAAAATGAAAATTGAAGGACTATAAGAAAAGAAACTCGGGAGTGAGTGAAAAAGATTAAATGTCAAGGAGAATCAAAAGACACCTACCTATCTCTAAAAGCTTATAAAATAAAAGTATAATACCCATGTAGATGAATCATAAAAATTAAACTACATATATATCTAATCAATGTTTAAAATATCATTCATATTGGTCTTATTGTTTTTTATAGCCTATAAAATTCAGTTACTTAAATATTTTTTATGTTTAAAATATATTGATTAGAAATCTTATATGTTGGTTTTCATCAAATTTTTTTAATAAATTATTTTTATTTTCTACTACATGTTATACGATTAATAAATGATTAAAATTTCATTCATAACAATCATACAATATATATTTTAAAGGATAGCAATGTCACATACTTGAAATATTACTCTTTTTCATGTAAGATTATTAAAAATATTATAAATTAATTTTCATCAACAATTTTTATTAATGTTTTTTATTTTTAACTACATGTTATATCTTTAATAAATGATTCGAATTTCATTCATATTGGTCGAATAGATTATATTTTATAGGCTATCAAAGTCGGGGACTTGAAATTTTTTTATTTATCATGTAGTTGGATTAGAAAGATTTTTAATTTTTGGTCATCAACATTTTTTTAGAAATTATTTTTATTTTTTACTACTTGTTTTATTTTAAATCAATGAGTAAAATTTTATTCAACTCAGTTTTGTAGTTTATATTTTACAGTATTGAAAAGTCACATACATGAATCATATTTATGTTTCAAGTAGGTGGATTAGAAAGCATGTAAATTAGTTTTCCAATATTTTTTCTAGAAATGATTTTTATTTTCGACTACTTGTTATATATTTAATAAATATTTAAAATTTCAATTATATCAGTCTTATAGTTTATATTTTATAGTCTAGAAATGTTACATACTTAAATAGAAGATAAATTATTTTGAATCATTTTGTTATATATATATATATCCATAATCAAATAGTAATAAACAAATAAAATTTTAAATATATAAATAAGAATAATTAAAATTGAAAGAAAAGTTGTTTTAGGGAAAATGGAACATCGATGATGCCGCCTTTGAAGCATATTTTTTAAAATATTTTAAATTTATCCTATTTTAATTATTTTAGAAATCATATTAATCGAACCCTCCACATTAATATTTTGAATGTCAAATTACTATTTTATCAGTATTTTTTTATTAACTTCTAGAAATAAATTTTATTTCATTCATTTATCTTATATGAGGCTTTTATTTTTTTATTAATTTGATTTTATACTATATGAAATAATTATAAGAAGGGAATTCCATTGATAAAACTTTGTGTCATTACATTCTTCCCCATAAGAAATTTCACCCTCAATTTTTTTTTAAAAATTTTAAGTTGAAAACAAGTGTGGGTACTTCTATTTATTTTCTTCCTCTTGTGCCCATGTTTTCTTTTCATACTTATTGTTACACCATAGTAATTAAATAGGTGATTAATCTTATTGTGTATAACATTATCTCTAGGATCCAAGATCTTCATGGGCTTCTCCTAATAAGAATGATCATTCTCTTGTACCTCTTCTAAAGTCAGTTAAGGTGATGGATCTAGTATATACATCATTAGTGGGGATACAAGGAGTATGTTGTGTACTTTAGACATGTTATGTGTAGTTTCTAATAAATAGGCTACTACTTTAATAGGATCAAGAATATCTAAGGGGTAGTGTACCTAGTACGTAGCTTCCCTATATTCCCAAATCTCATTATCCTTATCCACGATGGTATTTGGAGGAATTATATGACTCCAACATTGAATTCAATGTCTCATCAAAGATTTTCTATAAAATACTTATGTAAACATTGGGATTTCTTGATATGTGGCTGAATGGTTTTCACATTCTCCATTATTTCTAATATCATTTCAGGCCCTTGTATCTTAAATTCACCAACTTCATACCACCATGTCAATGTTCAACACCTCATCCTAAAATGGGATTCATATCAATCCATTCAGATGTAAGTGTGGAAACTATTGTTTGAAGAGAAATTCACTACAGGAAGAGGTTTTTTACATCCCTCTTTGAAGTTCATAGAGCCCACTCTCAAAATGAATTCTCTTTTCTAAAAATGTATCTTAGATTATCCATAAAGTTGAGGATGATATGTTGTAATGATGTTATGTTCAGTGTATTGAGCATGTTGGAAGCCTTCCCAGAACATCAAGGTGATTATCAAATATTGATTAGAGACAATTGATATTGGTAATCCATGAAGTCTTAACACTTCTTTGATGTATATCTTTCTATTTTTCTCCAATGATAAGTCCTCTTGAATTATAATAATGTGTGTTATCATTGTAAGATGATCCACAATTACCCATATTTCATTATTTCCTCTAGATGTTTTTGGATGTACGATGACAAATTCTATAGTGATGTCTTCCCATTTCCATGTGGCTATGGGTAAAGGTTGAATCAACCATTTAGACTTTTTTTAGCCTTCACATTCTGATAAACAATACACTTTGGTGTATATTTATCGATCTCATTATTTATATTTTCCCAATAAAAGATATCCTAGAGATCCTGATACATCTTTGGGCTCCATTGGGGAATAGAGATGGCTGATCTATGTGACCCATTTAGAAGATCATTGTTTATCTATATATAGTATGGTTCATATAGTCATGACCAAAATATTACATCATTATCCCTATCGATCATGAACCCAAATTATTTCCCACTCTTCATATCTTCCACCTTTTTTGATTTTCTACTTCATTTCATTGAGTATTATTTATTTTATCTATATGGGACAGTTGAGAAATCACTTGAAAAAGAATTGATGGTATTTCCCCTAATGATTTATATCTACATCCATTGAAGGTATAAGAAGATTGGATCCTTCTAAATTCTCATCATTGATAAAGTTTCATGATTGTATCTATATAGAGAATCATCCACCTAAATTTACTTACCATGCTGTTAGTAGATTGAGAAGTCATAATCCATGATGAGATGAAACCATATTCACAAGAGCATATTAAGATCCTTATTTGTGAGTATACATTTGACACATGTGTGGTCTGTATATATCTATGACATCTCCCCATAGAGATAATTTCACCATATTTTCAACACAAAGATCACAACTGCCTACTCTAGATCATTCAGGGGATATTTTCTCTCATTGATTTTCAAATAACATGAGTAATAGGCTATCATATTTTCAATTTTCATCCATAAACAACCTATTATCTTTTTTATGCATTGATCTACACCATAAAATGTTTTCTATAAGTTGGGTGTGTGATTAATAGAGCAGTGAAAAGAATTTTTTTAGCTCCAAGATGATTTAATAATATTCTTGAGTCCAAAATATCATCACTACCTTTTATGGAATCTTGTTCATTTGATTTTACAATCGTGAGAATTCCATTAAAAAATTTCAGTAATACCATACTTGACCAAAGAAACAATAGATCTCTATTATAGTTGTTGTTTTGGGGTGCTCCTTTATTACCCTTTTTGTGAAGGTTCCACATATATCACTTCGATATTGATTACATTCCCCGTGAATGCTACATCCACCACCAAAAAACTCACATTGATAGAAAATTACAAAAGAAATCTACATTAGTAATCTCTTAGAAAAAGTGTTCAAATGCTCCTCATTTTCCACCTTGAACATTGAGTATATTAAAATATCATCGATAAAGGATACCACTAATTTTTCATGCTATTCAATAAAGACTATATTCATTAAATCCATAAAAATTTATAGAAAATTAGAGAGTCTAAAGGGAATAGAAATGAACTCATAGTGTCCATACCTCATTCTAAAGGAAGTCCTAGGTATATCATCCTTCCTCACATTTAATTGATCTTATCCCGACTGAAGGTCCACCTAAGAGAAAAAACTGGACCCACATAGCTGATCAAACAAGTCATCTACCCATTGAAGGGAATACTTGTTCTTTATAATTATTTTATTGATCTCACAATAATCAATAAAGAGGTACATTGATCTATCCTTCATCCAAACGAATCGGATGGGTTAACTTCATGGCATAGTACTCAGGTGTATGAAACCCTTATGTAGAATGTCTTGTAACTTCTTATTTATCTCTTCAAGCTCTACAATGGCCATTCTATAAGGTGTATAATCTATAGGCTGGGATATAAGAATATGTTCAATTGAGAACTCAAACTCTCAATCAGAAAAAATCCTTGGGAACTCTTCAAGGAATTCAAATGGCTAATACCTCACAATGTTCATATCATTGAGCTTTGTATTATCCTTTGTCTCAATATTTGAGCGTGATATTATTTCTCAAAGGGAATATTACACACACATTATAAAATTATTCTAAATGAGATTCATCTTCCTCCTAACACATGTAGAGAATTTGACGATGCTTTGGAAAGTGAAGAGTGATCTCCCATTCTCAATAGTCAATGTTGTCTTTATATAAATATAGCCAATTCATGCCCAATATAGAATCAAAATCCAAAAATGGGAGTATGATAAGATTTTTTGGGGTCTCATTACATCAAAAATAACTACAAAGGACTTATAGACATTGGATTCTACAATTGCTTTATTTTTTAATCTTACTGATAACTCAACATCCAAATTTTGTGGTTGTGACTAAATAGTTCTACTAAACATGAAAGATATGAAAGATTTCATTGAGATGGAATCAAATTGTGCATTCTCTATTATTGAATGAATAACCAGTATACCTATAGCCACATCATTCTTCTTCTCCAACTCACCAGTAGTTATAGAATATTACCTTCCATATTTCCATATAGGTTATGTTTGATTGTGTCCGACAACCCAGGTTATAGGGAATTGTTTTAAAAAATGTTCATGTTCCATGCATATTAAACACTTCAATTCATGCTCAGTGTTGACCATAACATCCCTCTCTTATTCCACATTAGTGGAACTCTTCTTATCTTATCGTCATTTTTATCCATATGCCACATTCTTACACATTTTACACATTTCATGTTTCCTTTAACATAATCTTGATGTTTCTTATTCCCACAATTTTGACACATGGGATGTTCAGTATTTCTTCCATCATGGGATTTTTTTGCTGATCCACCCATGTTTGTCTCCATTTTTTGCATCTTGTCACTAATCCCATTATATCATTGACTGAAAATTAATTTTTGTTATCAAAATTTCATTTTAAAGGGTGAGGGGGAACACAAAATGACATCAGGGAAATAAAAGCATAAATTGTTCCCCAACAGTCAAATAGCCATCAATATTCCGAACAATGCAACGAAAAAATCGCATCCCCATCATAAATAAATGTTTTGTCTAGATTCTACCATCTCATCATTGCTCGACTAGCTGACCCATGAAGATCTACACATGTCGGGTACCTATGAAAAATGATAAAGAATCTCAATTTTCAAAATATATATTGCAAGGATATGGTGAAATCTTCCCACTATGAACCTCATCATGAGCATCCCCTAGAAGAAGGTCTTGATACATAGACCCTCGAACACATGAAACATGTCATAGAATCACAGGTCGGAAATCCACCTTGAGAATTATTCAGGAATACAAATAAATCAGCATGCATGATATAATTAAAGACAAAGACTGCTTCTTGAATAATAGAAC
Source organism: Viscum album (assembly GCA_963277665.1). Classification (NCBI taxonomy): domain Eukaryota; kingdom Viridiplantae; phylum Streptophyta; class Magnoliopsida; order Santalales; family Viscaceae; genus Viscum; species Viscum album. Next base: position 789,922,935 of record OY728141.1, read on the forward strand.
TAGCACAAGTTGATATCCTAGCTGTAGAAAACCAATGAGGCTCTCATCGAAACTACTACCGCAAATGAGCTACCCAAATAAACTAGGCAACTAAATATGCAAGAAGCCCAGCCAACACCACCACTGGCTGGAAGAACCAACAACCACAACAAAAGAGCAGCACTGAAGTGGGGAACCCCACCGATCTAGATATGAAGCACTACTCTATTAATGAAACCTATCAGATCTGAGCCGAGGATGAACCCACACCGGAGGTCAAAACTTAAAGAGATAATGGAAGAAAGAGGAACCCATGAGGTATGGGAACAGATCCACCCTGGTGGAATTGACAATTCGAAGCCCAACAAATCACATCGCCTCTATCGAAACCCCTCAAAAATACCAAAAAAATCAATTGATTCCTCACATTGTCGGAGCATGATGTGGAAGGATGAATCTAGACCACTTCAAAAGAGAATAAAATCATGGTTCCAAGGATGAAAGACACAAACCCAACATAGATCAGGGCCGCATCCCCTCGTCTGAAGGAAAGTCTAGACCATATTTCCATTTGACCATGACATGTGTCGGATGAATAGAAATGACCTCACGACTTTAGAAAAACTCAAAGGAACATGACCCCATCACATCACTAGACCATGGCCCCAATGCCAGATCTCAACACCATTGTCGTATTAGACCGATACACCTTCATCAGATGTACAGGAAAACAACCTCAATGTAGCTGAATGGAATCAACCCCATCATCATATAATAAATGTGCCGCTACCATGATTTTGTGAAATATGTGGACACCCTTCTCCATATAAGAACGCCACCCCTGCCTCCCGATCCAAGCCTTCCTTCATCGTAAATGACTGAGCACCATACCACAAATGAATGACCTAATCTTGCTGCCAGATCCAAGACCAAAATAATGAAATCTAATGCACCGCGATATCATGGAGATAAAACCATGTAGGAAACGTAAACCATCTGATGAGGGGGGAGGATGGAAGTGATGGGGAAACCCTAAAGTCGATGTGACCCTTATGGGATCCTTAATCAAATATGATCCCATTGATAGTCTCTAGTTTTCATTTCATCCTTGAGATCCCAATGGGAAATCTCCTCATAACTACAAAAGACTCAAATCCCCAATGATTTTCAATACACCGCTTTATTCCCCAATGTGAGTGATAATCTTGCCTTCAGTGATATGAAAAATACAATGGTGCCCCATTCATGCTTTGTAAATATAACATCATACGCCCTAATATACTCCTCTTACTTCTAATTTTGTTTATGAAACTATATTTCCAACTAGAGAAAGAGGTTTAGGGGATAATATTTATTGAAATCATGTTCATGAATTCCTCCCAAAATGTGGAATCAATTTTCTACTCAAACAAAAATTTTCTGATCATTTACACCAATGATCATCTTCCCAATAAAAATGATAGACCACTAGCACAAGTTTTTCTTCCTCCGATCATAGAAGAATATAGAATATATTTTAAGTGTATTTAATCTACTTTTCTTCCTGGAGGGGATCATAATATCCAATAAACATGTGAGACCTTTTCTACATTAAGTATTCAACAAGAACATTCCATTCCCACAGATAAGGTTTGAGTTCCATAAGATTCAGGTTATTATTCATAACATGATCCGGTTGGGCGATTACTATCATACGGTTTTGAGCACCCATTCAAATCATATATGGGATAACATTAGGACAGTTATCACATACCCTATCAATTTTTTTTTTACACATGTCCTTCTATTTCCTTCCATTGGCTATTAAAAATGCAGTGCAATTAGGGGGATTGGATACATAGATAATAAGAATGAAAATGAAACATTAAACCTAAGAGGATAAAATACTAATGGAATAGTATATACTAAATTTTGATTCTGATGGTTTTAATCTAGGTTATCCATGATATGTATCCTCACATCTATTATTATGGGAATTTTTTCTCTCTTAATAATAAATTGAAAAGATCTTATGAATTTACAAAAGAATATCCTCCAGGAGTGTCATACCAGGTGAGCAGTAAGGCCCATTGTCAAATACCAGGTTACTCTACGTCAGACCGAAAACACCTTATTGGTGTTTTCAAGCATAATAATATCTATTCCAGAACCATTTCCACTTGTAATATTCGTACATGGATGTATTTTCAAGATAAACCACTGACTCTATACATACCAATATTTATGAATGTTTTCTTATTCATAGTCTTATATGTAGGGTTCTTATTAACGTTCTATATTCCTAGTCTCCAATAATAACTAAACATTTCTTTTGATACCAACTATAGAGAACCAAGCATTTTACACATACCATTACCTGATTTTTTTCAGAATTAATCATCATATTCCAACCAATGGATCATAGTGTCTAGTGTCTTGGAGAACTAAGTACATTAACAATCATCATGATTCCAAAAATAAGAACACCTTTTATTTAATCATCATGATGGGAACCTAAATGACTTTTTTCCCGTACATATTACTAGGATAACATGGGGATATCATAGACAAGGGGATGTGCTCAATATCACAGTATGGGAATAAAATAATGATTTAAAAACCCTATAACAAGATTAATCATAAAGAATCATAATATGGGATCATATTATAATGGATTCATAGTAATGTGGTAGAAAATAATGATGACTCTAGCATGAGTCAATGCTCCTTGAACGTAGTGGAGCATGATTCAAGGCTCATTGAAAATATAGGATCTTTAATTAATGATATCGATGAAGACCATTGAAAAAACATCTCATGGGATTAAAATTTACCCCATGAATTGGTTAACAATCTTGTCAAAATAATAATAACATGTTCTTGAATATTGTTTCCAAATAAATAATCATACATAATTAATCAATCATAAATATACAGGTTACCCATAGAATAAATTGTGTATCATAATCATGTGAAATGAATAAAAAATTGGCACATACTAAAAGATTCAATGTAATAATGGAATCAATTCATACACGGAAATTAATAAAGTAATATAGGAATATATCAGGATAAGATATTTCAAATTGAGGTGAAACGTGGGCATATGAATCTTTAGATTGAAAACATTTTTGGACAGGTTAAGGGAAGACATTCAAGATTCATTAAAATAGAAAAGTCACAATTCATTGTAAAAACCAGAATTGACCCGTGGTATTTTATTATGATAAAATGTTTTATTTTTTAAAAATATTGGTTCCTTAAAACATATTTTAGATCATACTTGAAATATATTAAACATTCCGTAAATTTACTTATATCAGGCTTATCAATATAGAAGAATCATGTTCGGATCCTTTTTTAAAACAAGTGTATCCCCAAAGAAGTTTTATTAATGGGCCCTAAATAAATGATTTTAGAACATATAAAAGTAATGTATAAGTTTTGAATAAAACTAAATTAGATTTCATTAGGTTAAAAATATAGAATGAGTAACCTGAATTAATAAAGGAGTTTTGGGTAGAATCACATACCTTATGTTCACAACGATTTTTAACTCGATCTTAATCTACTGAATAATCAATTTTACTCATTAATAAATAATTCTAGAACCACATAAAAATTTATTTGATTTGGTGAACTTTAATTATTTTTAATTCTATCCCATTTTATAATTTATGAAATTTAATTTCATCATTTGGAGTGTTGATTTCATAGGTTTTCAATATTGGTTTACTTGTATAAGTGCTTGGAAATTATATATAATGATGATAGCTGTCTATAAAAGAAAAAATATGTTATTAGTGGAGATTCATAATATTAAAACAACATTTTATCCACATCCGAGGATGATTAATTAGATAAATTATTAATTAAAAACACATTTATTATTTTGAGTGGTTTTTCTCACAGTGAACTTGATTATTTTATAATTTAATATGATTAGTACAAAAGGATTATAGAAAATTTCATAGGATATATTATGTATGTAAAAATCATGTTCAACAATAAAAATGGTTCCATTACCAAAATAGATTATGTAATCGAATCTAAAAAACCCATTGTGTGTTAATGTAATAAATTAACACATCTAATGTTTTGTTTTCATTTCATGTATAAAATGATGGGAAATGATACATGATGATAAATTATTCAATAATCAAAACAAGATTCTACTATATATATGATACTCGAGTTTTTATAACATTTTAATGAGGAGATGTGAGGATAGAAAAAAAATGTAATGGAACTTGAAAAAATTTAAATGAAAATGGAAGACGGGTTTACAATCTTGATTCCTTCATAACGAGATCCTCGTGAAGGAATTAGTTTCTGGTATTTTGTTGATGCCCAAATTGATTGATTGTTGGGGAGCGTTTTTGAGAGAGTATTGGAAAAAATATAAGCAAGGCTAATGTCTTGACATGTGTGAGTATAAGAGGGGATGAGTGGTTGTAATTATAGTGGAGGGGAGGAGGGGTTTTCCATTATATTATTATTTTGATCAAGACAAGAAATAATGAAGATTATTAAGAATAAATATATTAATGTGCACATGTTAATTCAAGAAACTAGTAACTTAAATCATCCATGACTCAAGCATGACTGAAAGATTCATTTATATAGATATAATTAAAAAAATTATATTCCACTATTCCCTTAAAAAATACGTATTTTAGAAAAAATCCAAAAATTCACCCTAACCACTTTTTCTGACTTGTATTCATAAAAACTCCATTTAATGAAGATAATATTCTAAATATAATAAACATTATTTTGAGTTAAAATAATTATTTACGTGGAAAATTTAAATTTATAATTAAAATTGCTTTTCAAACACTTTGAAACATTTATTAATGTCTCATAAAATTAACTTATAATAAGAAGGCATCAAAACAACAATTTCTGAATAAACATTATTAAAATATATTTTCTTTTCAATTATAAATTTTTTCATAAAAATTGTAGTTAAATATTTATGAATTATCAAAATGAATAAAATTAATTGATAATTATTAAGAAATTTACTTACTTATATTATGATATAATAATATAATATTTCCACTAATAAGATGGATAAATTTTATTTATAATCTCATTGGTGAGGTTACAATTACGTTGGCTAGTTTACTATTCATAAGGGTGAAATTACTATTATGAAGGTTAAGGTACTATTTCATTAGTAGATGTTCCACAACATCAAGAAATATCATTTATTTCATTCAGAAATAGTTTAGAATGTGTTTCCTATGTTCACAAAGTTATTTTATACTATATGACAAAATTTTAAGAAGGGAATTCCATTTATAAAACATAGGTCCTAACATTCTTCCCCCCTTATGAAATTTTTTCCTAAAATTTTTGTATTACATTCAAATATGAAAACAAGTGTGGGTACTTAATCTTTATTTCTACCTCTAATTCCCATATTCCATCTTCATACATATGGTTTATCTATATTACATTGAGCAGGTGAGTAGTCTTCTTGCATAAAAATTTATATCTAGGATTGAAGACCTTCCTTGGATGCTCCTCGTACGAATGATCATTCACCAACTACATCTCTTTTGATGTGAGAAACTGTGACAGATCTAGTATGTACATCCTTAAAATAGATACATCGAATACATCATTTACAGTATATGTAATAGGTTGAAATTATAGTATATAGGCTGAATCATTAAAAAAATTCAAGAATCATGAGAGGTACGAGGTACCTAGGACATATCATCCCTTTGTTTATGAAAGTCATGACGTTTTCCATAGAGATATTTGGACAAATAAAATGTCTACACCATTGAACTCAATGTATCGTCAAAAATTTTCAAAATAATTCCTTTGTTGACATTAGTATGCCATGATGTGTTACTGAATGGTTTCCACCTTATCCACTATTTCATAGACTATTTATGGTCTTAGAAGCTTACGTTCGATGAATTCATCCAAGAATTTCATCATCCTTCACTGTTTCCTATAATGGGACTCATATGAAGCCACTAGGCTTCTAAAGTGGAATCTTTTTTTGAATGGAACTCAACCAGCGGTATATATTGTTAGCATCATCATTTTATGTTCATAGAACACTCCCTCAACATTTATTCTAGTGTTTGAATTGTTTTTTGATATTGTCCATTAGTTTGAGGATTATAAGTCATAATGAATTTCAACTCAGTGATTATTGAATTTGGATGAATTTTCAATAAAATCCATTTAAATCTAAAATCATGATCAAATATAATTGTCAGTGGTACTCCATGTAGTCTAAACGCTAATTTGATGAATATATGGGATAGATGATCCAAATAGAATTCCTCTCGAGTTGCGATAATTTGATATATTTTGGTAAGACAATCCACAATAACCCATGTAGCATTATTTCCTCTAGATTCCATTAAAAGACCAGTGACAATGTCCATGGTGATGATTTCCCCTTTCAATGTTGGTAAGAGAAATGGTTCATCATACCTACAGAATTTGTTCTTTCAAACATAAATTACTAACATATATGGTTCTTTTATGTATATTCACCAATCTCAATTTTTCATAATTCTCCTCCAAAAGATCCCCTACCAATCTCAATACATCTTTGGGCACCCAGGGTGAATAGAGAAGGCTGATCTATGCGAATCATTTAGAAGATCCTTATTTATCTCTAGATTATATGTTGCATGTTGTCATAACCCGAATCTTAAGACTCCATCATCATCGATATTGAACACTAAAATTTTCTCATTCTTGATAGATTCTACCTTTTTCTGAATTTATACATCATTTCGTTGATAATCCTTTATTTTCTCCACAGGGGACTATTGAGAAATCATTTCAGAAAGGATTGATGATGATCCTCCCTTAATTATTTTCAAGTCCATCATTTGAGGGTATATGAAGATTGGATCCTTTTGAATTGTCATCATTAAAAATGATGTAAGATCCATTCTATTAGTAGTATCATCCACATGATTTGCCTTATTAGGATGGTAGTGGATTAGGTTGTCGTAATACTTAATGCTCTCCAAAAATATTCGCTAATGCATATTAATCACCTACTCTATGAATATATATTTGATATTCTTATGATCAGTTTATATATTTCACTTCTATACAGAGAGATAATGCCTCCATATTTTCAATGCAATGATCACAACTGACATGTCTAGATCATTTTTGGGATTGTTTTGTTCATGGAATTTCAACAACCTTGGGGGCATAGGATATGAATTTATCATTTTTCATCAGTAAATACCCTATGAATTTTTTTGAAGCATCAATTTACGTCCAATATAATTATTCACCTGTCTGGATTGTAAGGAATTGAGTGGTGACAAACCTGAATTTTTTCTCCTTAATTTCTTCCTCAAATTCTTGAGTTGAGAAAAACATAACTCCTTTCTGTATCAACATGTTCAATTGGTTTTAATATTTTGAGACGTTCTTCACAAATCATCTGTAATACCCATCAATGATAAGACAACTATGAATCTATAATACAAATATTGGTCTAGGTCAGTCATCGATTTCCACTGTCATGGAAGGGTCCATAGATATCCCATTTCTGGTGAGAGAATTACCCAAGAATGATACATCATCAATTCAGAATTCACATTTAATGTACATTTCATAATGTTTCTCCTATCACAATGTCTTCAACATAGTATGAAAATTATCCTCATGTTCCCCATTTATCTTATACTATATCAAAATATAATTGCAAAAGACTAACAAAAAATTGTTGAGGTAATATGTAAGGACTATATTCATTAAATACATGAAAATTTTGGTTCATTTAGTGAGTACAACGGGCATCACTATGAACTCACAATGTCCATACCTCCTTCAAAAGGCTTCTTTGGTAATATCTTCTTTCTTCACCTTTAATTAATGATATCCTGACTAAAGTTTCACCTTAAAGAAATAACTGGCCCCACATAGCTGATCGAACATGTCATTTATTCATGGTAGGGGATTCATTTTTATTATTACGATTTTATTGAGCTCTCTATAATCAATGCAGAGGCACATTGATCCATTTGTAATCATAATGAAGAGGACTACTGTATCCTACTATGAAGATCTCTGGAGTATAAATCCTTTATATAGATACATCTGTAATTTATTCATTAGCTTATCTATCTCTATGATTGTCATTCTATAAGGATTCTTTTATATAAATAGAGATCTCAGAATAAGTTCAATTTAGAACTCAACCTCTCGGTCATGTGGGAGACCCTGAAATTATTTAGGGAATAAATCAGTGCAATCCATCATTACTGGAATATCATCGAGAATGATTATCAACATTGTCTAAATCTTTTGAGCTAAATATGTGTTAACATGTGAAAATTATATCCACAATTGTGACAATGATTCTTAAGAAGATTAAACATCCTCAATAAATAGATATAGAATTGGACGATGGATTCATGATGTGAAGAGTGATCTCCCTTACCCAAATGTCGATGTATTATTGGAATAATGGTTTTAAATACATGCCCAAAATAGAATCAAACTCCACAAAAGGGATCATGATTGGACTAACTATGAGGTTATGTCCAGAAAAAATAATTGGGGAGGAGTTATAAAATTCGGATGATGTAATTTCCTCATTTAATGATCACATGGATAATTCAATATCAAAATTTTGAGGTGTTAATTGAAACGTTATAATAATTTTCCAAATCTGATAGATTGTGTGGAACCAAAATCAAATAGTATTTTAATTATTATTGAATTTTTAACCTCCATACCTTTCACTGTATCATCTTCTGGCTTCACTTCATCAGTAGTGATAACATATGCCTTACCATGTTGACTTGGAGATTGTGATTGATTCCCTATAACAGCGCTAGGCTTAGGGAATTCGTCTTCAAGATTACCATGATCCTTATAGTTAAAACACTACACTACAAGCTGAGTGTTGACGTCAACATTCCATTACTCATCTACATTAGTTGAATTCATCATACCCACTCTATAATTCATCATCAAATGTCCAATTTATCCAAATTTTACGTCACTTACTAGTTCCCATCATAATTTTCACATGATTCTTCTTACTAAAATTTTGACACATGGGGTATTTAGTCTCCACTACATAATGGGATTTATGTACTGATATAGCCATATTATTCTCCATTTTTTGAATTTTTTTCACTGGGCCCACTAGAACACTGATAGTCTCTGATTTCCATATCATATTTTTGGGAATAATGGAAAATATATTCATGGATGTCAAAGTCTTGAATTGCCAATGTTTTTCATAGACATGGTGTTAGTCCACTGATGAACCGATCCACCATTATTTTACTGTTCATCATAATTCCTAGGGATGATCTAGAAAGTCTTGTAAAGTTTCCATCATATGCTCTGATAGACTCATCTTCCTTCTAAAAATATCTAAGGAATGGTCATTCCATTTTGAGATCGGATGTTTGGGGAAAATATTTGTTGAATTTTTTTCTTGAATTCTTCCAAATCCATTTAATAAATTTCCTTCTTGGACTTGTTTTTTTATCTATTTCTACTATGGAATAGATTCAACGTACAATTGATAGACTGGAAGCACAACTTTTTCTTCTACTGAGCACTATAGGATATAGTATATCTTTTTAATGAAATTATTCTTTCATTCTTGAGGAGAGGACAAACATATCAACTAAACTTTGGTGGCCTTTTCCACTTGAATGATACGAAAAAAACATTCTATTTAATTGTATATGGAGGGATTTGAACACGATTCATGTTATTATTCATAATAAGAGCATGTTGAGTTTTTACTTTCATAATGTTTTGAGAAACTATTCCCATTATATTTTTCATATCATTAGGTAGTTCCTTGAATACCTATCACATTTATGGTTGGAATGTGATCTTCTATTCCCCACCCTTATATGTAAAAAATAATGTGTAATTAGGGTGTTTGAAGATATAAATAATAAGATAAAAATGAATCATTAAATTTAAAAGAAAAAAAACTTCAACGAAAGGTATATACTAATCATTGATTTCGAAGGTTTCAATATAGGTTCTCCCTGATATGTTTCCTAACATATATTCTTATGTGAATATTCATTGCTCCCTTAATAAATGTATCTTATGAGCTTATGGGTTTACCAAATAATATCCCATGGGACATTCAAACTAGGTGCACAGTAATTCATGTTGTCATGTACAATGATACCCTGAGTACGTCATGGAACACATTGTATGAGTTTCACTCCTAGGTAATCTATAGTTGATCCACATCCACTAGTAGTATGCATATAGAGATTTATTGTTTTGATAAACCATTTATTCTATACTTATTAAAATTTTGTGAAGTTTTCAAATACGTAGAATTATCCCTAGGGTTCTTTCTAATGTTATCTCTTCCTAGTCACCAAAAATAAATAATCATTTCATTTGATTCCAACTATAGAAACCCTAGAATTTTACACATATCATTATATGATTTTAAGAAAAATAAAACTTCAATTTACAATTAAATGATCATAAGGTACATTTTCAGGGATATTAGGTACCTAATTAAACATCATGATTCCAAAAATAAGAACATTTTTTAATTAATCTTCATAAAGAGCTACAATGTCCATTGATCTCATATATTTTCACTAGATAGTGTCATGAACCATCCCCCAGGGCCCATGTCGTGACTAGACCAAGCCCACCATCCATAGGCCATGGGTTGGAATGTAGCACTAGAAAGGCATATCCCTAAAAATTGGAACACATTACCTTTAAACTTGTAAACACATAGACTAATAACACGACAAGATTTAAACCACATAATAAAATAGCAGTAGTAAAAGTGTGTACTACATGTAAAGGGGACAGAATAAAGGACCAACTAAAAAAGATACCACTACAACAGAAAACCACTCCTATTATCATCTAGCTAGGATCCTACATGAAGGGTAGGTATACATAATCTCCACAAATCTCCAAATTAACCAGTCACCTCTGTGTATATCCTGGTACTAGTTCCCTAAAGTCTCTAATGATCTTTTCTTCGACTGCACAAGATAAACCAATGTGTCGGTGAATCCCATGCAGGGGTGATTAAAACAATAACCAATAGGGACCCCAATACCCCCAACTGTCCCTATGAATTCTACAACCGAAAACCAAAAAGCTTGACCTCATCCCAGAGCCCAAATTAGAGACATTTCACACTTGGTATACAAATCAAGATGAAAAATAAATATGATTATCCATTAGCTACATTATATTATTCCATTAGGACGTCTCTATAACTAAACCATGAAGAAGTTGTTCTTTTATCGATCCACACATGTTTGTTTGTCTCTGATCCATGACGGGCCGCTCTGAGGGTGTTCCTCATCAGTTTGCGCACTTCATATCCACATAGAGTTTCTAGATTGTTGATCCACACAAGGTCTCTATGATTTTGATCCACACATGGTCGCAATAATGCTGATTCACACAGGGTTTCTTTGTTGTTGATTCACACAAGCTCATTATTCAACTGATAGTATGCCACATGATTCCTCACATCTAGTGCACTTGAGTTTCGTAGTATCTCCACCTCCAGATATTGTTCATTCCTTAACTGATACTATGTTCGAAAAATGAGGATCCCAACAAACTGCCATGTTGTAAGTGTCCCAACATGATAGGTGGTGCATCAATTGGGCAAACGGTCTGTGAGTTATAGGATTTTTGTCGGCGAGGGCCCGGTTGGATTTTGGTTCGATTCAACCTATTCGTACTACAAATTTATGCAAAACTCTTGTGGAATATCATAAATGGACCAACTTTTCCAAGGATCCTTACATCGTATACAGTTCGTGAATCTAACATCTAGTTTGAGATAAACCACATTTTTAAGCGTACAATGGTCGAAAGAGCGTCTGGGTCCAGTCCGACTCGGTTAGACCCAAACAACCCATCCCATCCAAGGCTGACCTGAACTAGCCTAGGTCCTACCAAACATGGGTTGGGTCCGACACGGCACAGCCTGAACCGGCTGGTCCAACCCAGGTGGACTGGGTCGTGGTGGGCTCGGCCCACTAAGCAGTGGAGTGGCCCAGCCCGCCGGGCAGCCTGGCCCGCTAGTTGGAGGAGCCCCAACTAGGTGTCACATGTGGGTGACTCTCCCCATTTATGAATAGATAAAATCCATTTTGTTTATTCAACCAAAGGGCCACATTGAGCCGCTGCCTATCAGAGGACCCACGGGGCGTGGGACCACTCCGCTACAGCTCGATGTATTGGCTCTTCTCCAGGGTGCATGACGACGCATCGCCTTCTACCACCATGGCTAGCCGATTTCAGCCATGCTGGCACCACACATTCAAAACATCCACAGTCCAATAGGTGAGTTCTAAGGGGCCGTATTTTCTTTAGAATGCTCCTACGACCCACCTGAGATGCTATCATCACTGTGTGGCTCCCCTATTTATGTTTTCGTCGAGTAAAAACATCACCCATGAATAATTCCACAAAAACTAAAGTGGTAGAGGGTATGGGCCTTTTTGTTTGGCTTTCACCCTCTACTTTAACATCATATCAGGCATGTAATAATTCAATATTGAAGGACTATCTAAAACCTTTTCATCACTTCTGTGATTCATCATACTTTTCAAGAATGAGGAAATGAAACAAATCCTCATGAATTTAAACACAAAAAACCCCTACCACAGATTGGGTGTATATGATGTTGTTGTGGAAGAAGAATTCACATTTGATGAAGTCATTTTCATTTGTCAATCTCCGATAGATTCCTCCAATGTTGTCATCCAATCCTTCGTTCATTGTTGGTGGATGATGCAACTACACTTCGTCAGAGGTTCCTCCCATCCATGTCAATAACATAACCAAATATTCATTTAAATAGAGTGTAAGGGAGATTAACATGTTGTATATTTAACGATTTTCAGTAATGTTTTTTAATTAGTGAACCTCTTTACTCTCAATAGCGTGGTTACAAAAAAAAAAGCCAATCCATTAAATTGCATGACAAACAAGTAGTCCTGCCACTATCACTCAAGAGTTGGTAGAAATATAATATAACATTTTAATGTTATTTTATTATTTTTCAAAAATTCCAAAAAATAACTTTTTCATCCGACCTATTGTGTTCAATGTTATGCCGCCCTTGTGCAAATCTCGAAGCTATGGATTCAACGATTCCCTCAGATTGAAATTTCGAGCCCTGGTTCAAAAGATAGAAATTGTCTATCGCAAGTTTACTGAACGTATCTTATAAAATATTCAAATTTTTGTTCCGAGCACACCAAGCCTCCAAATAATGCATTGTTAATTTTCAAAAACTCATAATAATCGCAAATAATTAAAAAAAATTGAATTTCTATGTCATTAAATTATCCATACCTTAGGGATTTTTGTCCATGAAATCTACAACAAAACTAGGGGAAAAAATCAAAGTACAGAGCACATATCTAAGCATCCTCTTCCCATGTGCTCTCCTGGAGGTTCTCATGCTACCAAAAACCTCTAAACAGAGGAGTTGACTACCCATGAAGGGACCTCTCATGTTGATCCTCTATCTCTACCCGGAACACTACAGTCGTCGCCCCATCATCATTGTCCAGCTCACCCAAGTCGATAATGTGCAACAGATCATGCACGCACCTCCCCGGCTATGACACATGGAAATCCTTATGAACCTACTGCATCTGTGGGGAAAGGGCTAGATATTATGCCACCTCGCATACTCTTTTGAGTATATAGAATGTTTTCATGAACATCGAAGATAGCTTGCCTCCAAGGCCAAAATTCTACAATCCTCATTCGGGTTGGACCTGTAGGAAAACATGGTCTCCCTCCTCAAACTCCCATGGTCTGTGTCTCTTATTGGAATAAGACTTATGTCTAATTTATGTAGTATTCATTTTTTTGGATGATCTGTTCCTTCTCCGTGGTATCTCGTAACAACTCTAGACGCATAAGTGCTGACTCCCATGGGACTTTCTATTATTGATGTGATTTGTATGGTTGCAGTACATGGACTTATATAGTTCCCTATAGATGGTGGTTTGATATATATAGTTTTATGAGAACTCCAACAGGGGAATGTGATACTACCAACTACATCCAAAGTAATGGATGCATGCAAAACGCATATTCTCAAGAATCTGTATGGTCTTATCCATCTTACCATCCATTTGAAGATGAAAGGCGGTGCTCAAGCATAACTGAGTCCCGAACGCATCCTGCAATCCCTTCCACAATAAGGATGTAAAACGAGTGTCATTATCTTAGAGGATTGGGGATGGAACCCCATAAATTTGTAAAATCTCTTGTACGTAGAGATGTCACATGCTCTCTACTGATCTCTACACTCTGATTGGTAGAAAATGGGTCAACTTGGTGAGTCAGTCAATGATATCCCATATATAATCATGGCCTCTGGATGTACATGGTATCACTTTCATGAAATCTATGGATATATCATCCCACTTCTATACGAGATGCTCAATTGGATGAGCTAAGCCAACCGGTACCTGAAGTTCATCCTTCACTTGTTGACAAGTGAAGCATCGTGATACAAACTCCACCACCACTTTCTTCATTCCTAGCCACTGGTACTGTCACTAGAGTTCCGGGTACATATTTTAAACACTAGTATGCAACACCTAATGGGTTTTGTGGAACTCCCTCAAGACGTCCTCTTATAGAATTACTAGTACCATGGTGAAACCTATGAAGATAATGATGTGATCCCCACCTTCACAAAATCTATCAAGATCCTTTCCCGAGGATATCTAAGCACATCCGGCCCCATAGTCTACATACTTGAGTTGTGCCTCCTTGACACACTAATGGAGTGTGAGAATAAACATCATATACTTGAGGTAAGTTTCTTCATCTCTATCCATGAAGGATATATGCAATATAGACTACTTCTATGTTGCCTCACTATGTAACTGTAGACCAGACATCCTGCTGAGTGTGTCTGCTACTACGTTCCCCTTTACAAAATAGTATACTATGTAAAAGTCATATTCCAAGAGGAACTCTATCTATCAACGATGTCATAGGTCTATGTCCTTCTGTGAGAAGATATATTTGATACTCTTCTGATCAGTGTAGACTATAAATCGTTCACCCATCAAGTAGTTCTCCCACATCTCCAGTGAAAATTAAACTACTAGAGACTCTAGGTCATGGATAGATTAGTTCATTTCTTGTTTTCTCAAATGCCATGAGAAAAAGTTGATCACCTATTTATCATGAATTAGGACACTACCAAGTCTGGTACCTAATGGGACGTAGTAGACTACATACCCAAAACCATCTTATGGTATCCTTGAGAATGGGGCACTCTTTAGTCTCTACCTCAGCTCCTGAAAACTCTACAGGCATCTCTCCATCCACCCAAAGGACTGTCCCTGCATTGTCAAATCTGTCTAGGAATTCAAAATTGTATACAATTCATCCACTAAACTCTGTTTGTACTTATCCAAACCCAGGAAACATGGCAATTTAGTTACACTATTGTGTGGCACCCTAGAAATCAATTCCTCTATCTTTGCTAGATCCACTGCAACTCCGGCCTTTGAGGTAACATTCTCAAGGAAGTGGACCTTCTTTATTCATAACTAGTACTTTGAGAGCTTTCCATAAATCATGTTTTCTAAGAGTCTATCCAAAAATATATGAAGTTGTGTGGCGTTCTCCTCCTCTGATGCTGAGTAAACCATGATTTCATTAATGAAGACTACCACAAAGCGACCAAGGTAAGGCAGGAAGATCTTGTATAAGATCCCCATGAACACTACCGGAGCATTGGTCACACTGAAGTGCATAACTTGGAAATCATAATGGCCATACAAACATCTGAAGGCTTTCTTTGGTAAATCCTCATATCGTACCCTGAGTTGAAGATAACCCGATCTGAAATCAATCTTTCAAAACAATCAATCTCCCTTCAGTTGGTCGAACAAATCATAAATCCTTAGGAGTGTAGGCTTGTTCTTCACGGTCACCTGTTTTAGGTGCCGATAGTCCAGATAAAGCCTAAGAATCCCATCTGCCTTCATAGAAAACAAAATCGGGGATTCCCATGGAGAAACACTCGGCCTTATAAACCCCAATCTCTACAAGATCTCCAGCTATACATGAAACTCACGAAGCCCCTCATGATCTATCTGGTATGTTAGTGTAGATATCAGTCACGTCCCAGGGTACATGTTGATTTAGAACTCTAACTCTCAGCAAGGATGTTGTCCTCAAACATCATCATGAAATACATCAGCATATTGGTCCACCACTATAGGATAACTCGAACTCCTCATTTAAACTGCTCCAAGGGTAATGCTAGCCAACTAATGAGTGATTGGTTTCACCCACCTCCAAGAATGTTCTTATTATACTACAATGGTTACCTTATCTAGGGTGAATAAAAACCTAATCCCATCAACACGGACACACCACACATCGCACCTAAAGTGATCAATCTGAGCATCAACCGTGGATAACCAGTCCATACCCAAGATTGTAACGCCCCGACCCTAGATACCCATAGTCAGTGCATTATTACATAACATTTTCATGATCATAAGGAAATCATGTCTTGAAAGACTGATCAGTTTAGAATTATTGGAAACTAGATTCATACATAAGTTTAACATTACAACATGAAAAGAAGTACAACACGAATTTATTCCATTGGAAACATCGAATCCTCCTAAATAATTCCTCCAAGTCACTCATAACTAACTACTACATATCATGGGAAAATGAAAACTAAGAAAGGGGTGATCTTAAAAGCTTAGTAAGGTTAATTAATACAGTGGAAAATGACATAAATATTAAGAACGGTAAATAATTGTAACCTCATGCCTTTACAAATAATAAACATGAATAATTTTTTGGAAATAAAATGAGCTGGGTAAATAATTCCATAATAAAACATAATCATGGGTATTCTACTAGTCAAATTACCACATGAACCATAAATATTATTTCCATAATATGGGAATGTATAATGCCGGACATTCTGAAACATTTTGTCAAGGCCCCGGCCAAGAAGTCTAAAAATGATTAAGGCCACGACCAAAACGATAAATCAAATTTGGAAAGGCCCTCGGCCAATTCTATGCCTAGTTGTCTCATGATACGTACCAATGCATCGAGGAACTATAGCTGTCTCCACCTATCACTTATGAAGACCAATAAATTCCTCATATGAAAAGGATTAAACATATCATTAACATTAATATTAAAACTAGCATACGAAATGTCAATATTTTATCCATAAATCATGAATGGTATAAAAATAGAAAATCCACAGTAAAACATTTCACAAATCCTTAAATACAATTAAAAAGTTTTGTATCATAATAAATCTACTCCATATAAACTTAAAATCTATCAAAGTATGTTGACATAGATGAAATCAAAACTCTTTTTAGAGAAATATATCTTTCTATTTGGAAATCATTTAAGAGGCATATAATTATAAAATAAAACATTTACATTGAAAATATTCTAATTAGCTTGTAAGGGTAGCTTTGATGAGTTTATATTGGTAGAAAATAGCCACACCCACCATATAAGTTAAAAAAAGACATTCTTATCTTAATTTTGTCGAAAAGGTTAAAAAGGACCATGTTTGAAAAGAGACTGAATGATTCCTTTATAAACATCTTATAAAAAGTAAAAACGGTATAAATGACTTTAACACATAGTCTACAAAATAGTAATTATGATTTGAAATAAATTTTTAAGAAACATGGATGTGGATGATAATGAGGTCCCAGTAGATAATTATATATAAGCAACCTCAGATAATAAAGAGATTGTGAAATAAACACTTACATGGTACTTTTCCAATGACAAGGGTTGGTTAACCTCCTGTATAATGGAGAAATAATTGTTTTTAAATTATAGAAAAATAATACACATTAATATGATATCATATATGATCCTTTAACATTGTTTTGTTAATAATATCTTAGTATTATCGTCGTTTCGGGTGTTAACATACTTGTATTCTTTTATATGTATTGTGACATAAGTCGTGTTTATTATGGATAGTTTGTATCTTATTCCTATCCATAATGATAGAAAGTCCTTAAAAAAATTTTTATCATCAAATGAGGATTATAATTGCATGGATATGATGGGGAATTAATCTCATCACATTCGTGGAGACAGTAGTCCGTACGTACGCACGAGTGACAATATCATTCTTTTGATATTAAAATAATATATAATTGGATTGTATATTATATATACAGAATCATTATCATTTTATATTAATTATTTACCTTAATTATACATCATTATTATTCGCATCTAAATAATAAAATATTGAATAACAATTTTACCACGACGTGGAGATGGCAGGTCGTACGTACGCACGTATGGTGACATGTCATTCAATGGATGGATAGAAAAATGAATTTGGTTGTTCATATTTATAATAACATCAAAATATATAGAAGATACCGGTGTTATTATTTTATAATGTAAATAACAAGGAAAGAAGATGTTTAAGAAGAATGGAACTAGAAAGATGGTGGTGAAATCATTACCTCTTCTTAAGGTTCTTCCTTTTGATTTGATCAAAATGTCTCCATAGGATGGATTTTTGATCATCCTAAGGCCTCTAGGTCGAAGTGAGGGAAGTTCATAGAGTAGTTGGGAAGGGTTTTACCGAACCAAAAGGCTTTTAATGTGTGAAGAATTGGTTAGAAGTGGTGTCCTTTTATAAGGGGGAGGAGGGGCTCTTTAGGAAAAACATAAGGTATTATTTTATAATAAATTCATATTCGGTTTATAATGGCTCAAAAGTGGATTATTCAAGTTATAAGTTGGGTATGGGTCGATATCCTTTCAACCAATAGATTGTATACAGGTTTGGGTCATTATATTAACCTTATCATTTAGTTTTAGCTGTTAGTTAATTAGTTTGACATTTACCATGTCACTTTTTATATTTATATTATATATTTAATAAACATTCTATTTACATCCAAGATACCCCCAAGTGGTACATTAATGATACACCTATGATTATATAAGTCCTTTTGCAGAACCTTATATTTTTAGGAATAGTATATCAATTAATAATATAATATTTTTTTTAAAACTCATTTTTGTCAATTTTGACACTATTCAATAGTTGATTTTTGTTAAATCCTTAACAACTTTATTGATTGGAATAAAATTCATTTAAGCAATCCAAAAATGTAATATTAACCAATAAAATTAGTGGATGGAAACAAAACTTTCAAATTATATTTATTATAACTTTTATAATACAAATTATTTGACTTCATTAATATGTAAAATACTGCATCATTATTGATTCATAGATAAATTTAATTATTAAATGTTTAAAAATTATAAATAAAAAAACATTATGTCGGAAATCGTTTTACCTTTCTAATTAATATTTATAGTCGAAAATATAACATGTAATCCTTATGTAAATTTTTTTTTTCTGAATGATATAATCTTATTTCATTTTTGTATTTACTTTAACATAATTTATATAAAGTGTCATTATCACTTACAAGTGGCTCCATGGGGTCCCAAAATCGACCCAAAGATTCACATGGTCGGACATGTATCAACCAATAGGGTTAGGACACGTTTTAGGGTATTTTTGTATTATTATAATAATATTTTTTACCCTTATTTATGGGATTTACCCTTTAACCGTGGTAAATAAAATATGTACTGATTTAATTATTCAAAATGTCTAAAAATAAGGGTTACCTATTTACAAAATTTGTACATCCTGATTCTAAATATGGAATCCATTTTTTAAAATTCATAATACAAAAGTGGCAGAAATTAATTTAAAATTAATATCCATTGTCGAAACTAAAAGTGTGTTTTTAACAAATAATTATTATCATAAGATTGACACTCTCTTATGTCTAGTTTAAATATGAAATTATGTCCTATGAAATAAATTGGATTAAATTGTAAAATTATAATTCAATTATACTTTAAAATCACTCAAATTCATAATTTATCAGTATTAATTATTTCGATTAAAAAAGTTGTTTTTAATTAAATTTTTTTAATATTCACTATTCATCAAAATATGAAAGTTATAAGAAAAGTACCAAAATTTCACCCTAAGATAATTTAGATATTAAGAATCCAAAAAAGAATTTTATTTTAAAAAATACAAAACATAATAGTTACATTTATTAATTTAAAATTAATTCTCTCTGTCAAAACCAAAAGGCGTATTTTTATGAAATAATAACTTTCAAAAGTTTGACACTTGTTTATGTCCAATTTCAAAGTGAAATTACAAAAAATGACCATCATTGGATTAAATGGTTAAAATATAATATATTTATACTTCCAAACCATGAAAATGTAAAATTTAACAATATAATTTATTTTTATATAAAATGTTGTTTTCAGTTAAAATATAGTATTTTTCTCTATTCACCCAAATATGAATGCTATCAGAAAAACACCAAACTTTATAGAAACTAAATTCTTATGTCCCGATTCTAAGGAAGAAGTTAATTTTTTCAAATTGAATGTATAAAAGTTTTATATATTAGATTGAAAAAGGATTCTCCATTAAAAGGAGGAAAAATTTATTTTTTAAAAAATACTTCTTTTATCTGAAAAAAATGAATTTGTTCTTAAATTATGTCATAGAAACTCATAGAATGTATTATAAAATTATAATGATAATATAAAATTTAAAATTCAATTAATACTATTTATAACCGCTTTTGAACGGCTAGTTTGGTAAGTCGTGGTGTGCTTGAACTCAGTGTTGCGTACAACACACGCTATAGTATTATTCAAAGAGAAGTGTACCATGGAAGCTTGGGTTGTTAAAAATTTGACATCTTATGGCTTCGATGCTGCTACTAAGATATCCAAACCAAGTATTTCACCTCATAGTGTTTGATCACACTGCTGGAACTAGTGTGTAATCATCGAATCCTATCTTATAAGATTCTCTAATCGTATGGATTGATAAAATGGTTCTACTTGAATCTCAAAGCACTAAACGAGATCAGTGGCAATGAAAGAGTAAATGGTACCTTTGTCCTTAACCACTTAAGCTATGGTTGAGTAGACACAGATCATACCACAAATCATTTCGAGAGAAATGTGTTCATAGGCCTCATCTTCCTAATGGTGTGATTGTCCCTTTCCTCATGCTCCCTGAGGTCAGGGTGGACCACCTAGAGGTGGTGGTGGTATAACATCAAGTCACTTCACATCGCCTGCTACATGTCCTGCTCCTCTGCCATGTTTGTCTCCCTATAGACCTCTTCACTCAAATTGCTTCATCTTCCTCATGGGTCCCTCGACCATCTACTGATTGTCGATGCGGCGGGTTGGGCAGTCGTGAGCCATGTAGCCCTGCCCACCACAGGTGAAGCAAAATATGATCTTATGCTAGCCTGCTCTTCCTCGTGAGTTCCGCACCTCCGACCATGGATCCTGGGGTCATCCTTCGGATGGTCTGGCCCACATGGACGACTATTTCATCCTGCAACACCCTTTTGTAGATGACTCATCTACCTATCGTCTGGTGGTGGATCTCACCATCGGTGCATGC
This sequence comes from Viscum album, assembly GCA_963277665.1. NCBI lineage: Eukaryota > Viridiplantae > Streptophyta > Magnoliopsida > Santalales > Viscaceae > Viscum > Viscum album. Next base: position 789,944,434 of record OY728141.1, read on the forward strand.
TCTTCTAAGAATCTCTCCACTAATAAAACTCCCTCAAGTCCTCCAACATGCGTCAGGATATTGAGCGATATCACTGACTCATTTCTCTTGTCTATCATAGTATGAGGGAATCCAACTTTTTGGCTGATGCGATGGCTCATGGGGGCAGGCCAAAGGAGACTTTGATAGTTTATGATAGTCTTAACACTCTTCTGTTCGAGTGTGTTAAGGTGATCTGAAAGGACTCACATGGCCTTCATTATTTTCGTCCTTCGTGACGTGAATCATCGGTTTTAAGGTTCTCATAATAATAAATAACTTTCAGACCATACTGACGTTTTTATCTCCCTCTGGAGACCCTTCTCCAAGGTTTGGGCCATGAAGAAAGGGTATCATACCATACCATTGGAGTAACTCCATAAGTTAGTAAATCATACCGAGTACTAGGCAACTGTCTGGCCGCCCATCAATAAGTGTAGGAGCTCATGAATACGCACAGAGTGTAGAGTCATTAGAAAAAAATCCTCCCTAAAGAGTCACTCAAAGTCTGAATAGGTGAGGGTCTCTTCATCATGTCACTGAAGCGTAAGGCTCCACTATAACAATTCTGTTCCCAGAAATAGGCTAGTATCCAGAATCACCAATTTCTCTGATGGATTCTCAAACAAGTGAAATACTCATGCAATATCCTCCATCCAAATCTTAGCTACCTGGGGATCTTTCTCACCTTAAAACATATGAGGCTTTTTCCATTGGAACTCATAGAACATGATCAGTTTTCAAGCACTGTCCACTAGTGGGCTTGTGTGAACTACTTCCCAACGGGTGGTGGTGCTACTAGTGCACCACCTAAAGGGTCGATAGCTGTAAGTGGGCCCTGCACTGAAGTCTCACAACATGATGGGCCATCATAGTGAACTTTATCTGTAATCCTATCTGGTTGTCTACCTAGTGGTTTCTGAATATAAATAAGTCCACCACGGTCAAAAATATACATGGTGAACTGACTCTAAAGTGGTTAATAGTAAAAAAATTCTACAACACAGTTAATCCGTGTTATCAAGCACTGAGTCGAAATCGGAAATCAGGGTCCTGGTGTGTGGATACATCGGCTGTCGCACCAACACTGGACACCCCGAACTGAAAACCATGCTCAAAACACTTAAAACTATTTCTATATTGGAAAGATCATAGTCCTAGTTCATTAGTTGAACCAACTCCACTAATACCACTTCATCACAACCCATCACCTAGGGATCCTAATGTGACTACCCCAAGCCCGCCTTCCATAGGCCAGGTGTTGGCGACTAGCACCACAAATGCATATCCCAAAAAATGGGAAAGAATTTCTTTTAAAAAATAAAACATATAGACCAATATGTTGAAAATATGTAAACCATATAGTAAAACTGCATTAGTAAAAGTTTATATGGAATGTAAAGCGGTCAGAATACAAGCCCAACTGAAAAGATATAACATCAATAGAAAACAACTCATGAGATAGTCCATCAGGGACCCTACCTAAAAGGTAGGTACAGCTCGTCTCCACAGCTCTCCAAATCAACTAGTCACTTCCATGTACCGCCTGGTCCGGGTTCCCTATTGTCTTAGTAGAGCTACTTGTCATATGTAAGAGACACCACAAGGTGCAGGAGAAGCCCGTTTAGGGGTGAGTAAAACAAAACTTAGGATGGTCCTCGAGACCCCCGATGGTCTCCCAAAATTCCACTAAGGGAAAATAAAAAATAATTACCTTATTAACAATGGAAAATGTAAAGATAGCTCAAACCAGGTATAAAACTCAGAGAAAATGAATAGAGATGATTAGTCTTAAGATACATCATCTTATTCTGTTAGGATGTTTCCACAACTAAACCTTGAAAAAGTTGATCCATTGTCGATCCACACATGTTCGCATGTCATTGATCCAAAACGGGCCACTCTAATGTTGATCATCATCAAGTTTCAAGTTGCATATCCACACAGGGTCTCTAGAATGTTGATCCATATAGGGTCTCTATGATGCGGATCCCGACAAGGACTCCATGATGTTGATCCACACAAGGTCGTTGTGATTCTGATCCACACAGGTTCTCTATGATGTAGATACACACAATGTTTCTATGATACTAATGTAAATAGGGTCACTAAGATGTTGATCCACGTAGGGTTTCTCTTTAATTGATATCTAGCCACATGATTCCCCGCACATGTTGCACAAGAGTTCTGCAGTATCTGCTCCTCAAGATATTGTTCATACCTCAACTACTATGATGTTCCAAAAATGTTTATCCCAATGGAGCACCATGTATTAAGTGTTCCAATGAGGCAAACGATTCAAAATTCATATGCCCCGTCTATGTGTTATTGTCTTTTTAGTGCTGAGGGCTTAGTTGGATTCGGGTTCGAACCAACCTGACAGTACTCCAACATTCTACAAAACTATAGTGGATGATCTCAAAAGGGATGCCTTGTCCCAAGGATCCAATATCCATAAATGATTCATCAAATGGATGTCTATTTTGTGAGATATATCCTCTTTTAGAATATCTGGGCTGAAAGGGTTTCAAGGTCTAGACTGACCTGGTCGGACCGACTCGGTCATACCGACCTGTTATTCCTCATCATGGGCTAACATAACGCAGTCCGGGTCTAACCCATGTCTGAACCGGCCTAGCCTGAATTGGTAGGGACAGCACAAGTGGGATGGCCTGTGATGGGATAGACTCGTTGGGATTCAGGCTCACCCTGCTGGGCTGCGGACTAGTTCAAACTGCTAGCTGGTGCGACCCCCAGCTGGGTAGCCCCCGCGGGGGTCTCTCCCCCTTCCCGAACTACTGAATGCTATTTGGTTTTTTAAATTGGCAGCACCACATGGTGCCAAAACATTTAACTGTGAGATCCGTGGGAGTGGGTCCCCTCTGTCGTGGCTCTTCTCCATGGTGTACGGCGATGCACAACCTTCTTCCACTGCGCCCGGTTCCACAACGGCGGAACATATACAGGCCATCGGGTGAGATCTGATGGTTTTTTCTCTTCTGAGCTCGCCTATGGGCCTCCCAGGTTACTATCATCGTTGTGTGGCACCTAGAATCAAGTTTTCATCGAGTTAAAAATTCTACCATAAAGAAAATGATAAAAACTGAAGCGGGGGAGTGTCCGGGCATTTTTCATTTTGCCCGCTCCCTCTGCTGTAAAATCAAATCGTGATGGTAATAAATAAATCATTAATGATAATCTAAAACACATTCATCACATCCACAATTCATCATGATTATCCAGAGCATGGAAAAGAAACAAATTCTCCTAAATTTAATCATAAACAACCCCGACATCGGATTTAGATGATACATCGCAGTTGTTGAAGAAGAATCCACGTTTGATGAAGCTATCAGCGTTTGTCGATCTCAGGACGATTCCTACAACCTTGCCATCCAAGCCCCCATTATTCATTAGTCGAAGTCACCGTGACACATTTTCAGAGGTTCCTCTTTTCTGTATCAAAAAGTCAACCCCGAGATTAATTTAGATAGAGGGATAGGGAGATTAACACATCATATGGTTTTTGAGGTTTATTAATGAGTTTTAATTAATGAATGTTTTAACTCTAAATTGTGTTGTTATATAATAAATGAGTCAAGACAATAAATGGCTTGACAACCTAGTGGTCCCTCCACCACATCTAAATTATTTTGTAAAAAAATATCATTTTTATGTTATTTTATTATTATTATTCAAAAAGTATGCAAAACTATATTCTTCACCTGACCTACTACGGTTGATGTTAAGCTTCCCTTAAGAGAATCCGGGCACTTTGGATTCAATGGTTCCATTAGATTTTAATTCTGAGGACCGGTTCAATAGATATAGATCACCACCTCCATGTTTACTGAACGTACCTTAAAAAAGTTCAATATTCCATTTTTGGGCACACCAGGCCTCAGAATCAAGCGCTATCAATTTCCACGGACTAGTAATAATCCAAAATAATTTAAAACAATATATGGAATTTATGGGTCTTTAAATATACCTTGGGTATAAAATAAACAATGGGATGAGGTAAAAATCTTAATAAAGGAATAGATATTAAAATAATGCATAACACATGGAATTAGATGGAATAACATAATGATATAAAAATGAATTGAAGGGGATGAAACATAATGAATAATTAAATGGAGTCATATAATCATGCATTCATATTAATTCGTTATAAATATAAAACATTACTTTAGCATGAGTCAAACTCATTTTCACATATAATATCCCGAGTCAATGCTCAATGCACATAAAGGAGCATGAGTCAAGGCTTACCACTTGGACTGTTTCACATAACATCTCATGATACTAAAAATTAAACAATTAATTCAATTTATATCTATGCTCTCCCATCATAACATGTTCACGAATATGTTTTCCACATAAATAATCATACATCTACAATAAAACGTAAACATAAGGGTTACTTATGGAATGAATTGGGTGATATAATCATTATAAAAACAGAAGAAATTGGTGTATCAATCAAGTATTAATGAAATAATGGAATTAAAACATACGTGGACATTAATAATTGAATATAGGAATATTTAATGATAATATATGTAAAACATATGTGAAAATAGTGTTTAAGGAACGTTATAAATAAAAAAATTTGCATAGGTTAAGTGAAACCATTCAAGATTCTATAAAATGGAAGAGGAATAATTATTTGTATAAACCCAAAAATGAACCAAGGTATTTTTTGAATAATATATTTATTGAATTTATTATGATAATCTTTGCTCAAAATTGATTATGGATCACACATGATAGTGGGTAATAATTCAGGATGTTCAATCAAATTGGGCTTGTATATCGAGAAAAATTGAGTAGGGAACAATTTGAAAACATGTATATCCCTAAATAATATAGATGAATGGATCTCGATACATTATTCCAATATATATACACATATTTTAGAGTATTTACATTAAATTAAAATGAATTACATTTGTTTAAATATATATAATGAGTAACCCGAAGGAATAATGGATGTTCTAGTAGAATCTGTTACCTTATGTCAAAAATGATTCTCCACTCAATCTTAGTGTCAAGAATAATCAAAATATATTAATTAATTAATATGTATAGAATCATCAATACATTTATTTGATTCAGTATGAATTTGTTATGTTCAGTTTATTCCCATTTGGTTTCTTATGATTTTCATTTTCATGTTTTGGGTGCCTTGATTTCAATGGTTTTCATTATCAATTTACTTGTATATGAGTATGAAAAATTATGTATAATGTGGATATTTTTCTATAACTAAACATATATGTTACTAAAGGACTCAAAGATTATAAAAATAAAATTTTCTTCCATAATTGAGGATGATTAATTTTTTATGTCAATAATGATAAATGCTTGGATTACATTGAGTGGTTTGTTTCATAATGAAATGTTTTGTTTAATAAATTCATCCCATTTGTGCAAACGATTCCCGAACCATAAATAGGATATATTAAATATATAATAATACAGTTCAAATAGAATTTTTGTTCCTTGACTCTAAATGATGAATGAAATATAGAATGAAATCTAGTAGTCCTTGAATGTGATAAATTAACAAATCTCGGATGGTGTTTTTATTTCAAATATTAAAGTAGGGGAAACAGGAGACGATGATGAATTATTCCTTTATAATAGAACAATTATAGTATATTTAAGGTAATTGAGTTCTCATACCTTTTGGATGAGGATAGGCGAGGATAGAAAATAATATAAAGGATGTTGAAATCAAATTTAATGGAAACAAAAGTGGGTTTTGCCTCTAGATTCCTTCCTCCAGATATCCACATTAAAGGATAGGTTTTTGTTATTATTTTATGACCAGAAGGTATTGGACATGGGGGATATTTTTGGGAATAGTATTGTTAGAATATAAATAAATATCAAGTCCTGATAGGTGTGATGTGAATAGGGGTGAGGAGTGGTATTTATAATAGATGGAATGTGGGTTTTACATTATTTTAGACATTATCTTATTATTTTTTTCAATAAAAGAATTACCGGTTATTCTTGAGAATAAATGTAGTAATGTGTGCATGTGAATTTGAAAGAATTGTCACTTACATCATCCATGACTCATGCATGGCTGATGAATTCATTTATTTACTTATATTGTAAATTTTAGTATTTCACAATTCCCCAACAACACAAGTAATTTATAAAAAGAGAAAAAACTATCCCTAATTATTTATTGACATATAGAATTCCAAAATGAACACCATTTTATGAAAATAGTTATCAAGATATGATAAACTTAATTTTCATTTAAAATCATTATTTACATGGAAAATACAATTTTTAATATTAAAACTCCTTTTCTATCACATTGAAAATTTTATTAAGGTCTAATAAAATTATCAAATTATAATAAGACATGAAAAAAATAATTATAGAATAAAAAATATTAAAAAAAAAATTTATGTAAAATTGGTAAATTATTCGAATAATTGTAATTAAATATTTATGACTTATAAAGATACCAGCATTTAAAATATTAATTTTTAATATATTTTCACACTTATATATGATATAATTATATCGTTTTTTCACATAAAATTTTGATAAATAATATTTTAAATTTAATTAGTGATATTATAATTACATTGGATGGTTTATTATTCATAAGTGTCAGATTACTCATTCAGAGGTCAAGTTAGTATTTTATTGGTATATGTTCCATACCTTCTGGAAATAACTTTTATTTCATTAAATCAAAATTTATAATGTTTTTATTGGGTTTATAATTTGATTTTATACCATATTAAATATTTATAATAATGGAATTCCATTTATAAAACATTGGGTTTTTACATTCTTCCAATTAATATTATTTCAACCATGAAATTTTGTTTTACATTCTATGATGAAAACAATAGTGTGTACTTCTCCTTCATTGATTCCTCCTTTTCCCATGTAGCCTCTTCGTAATTTTGGTTCATCGATAGTTATTGCACCAGGTGAGTAGTATTTTTTCATAGAATATTACAACTATGGTCTTTGATCTTCACTTACTAGTCCTCCTTAGAATGATCAGTCTCCAAATGTACCTCCTCTAAATTCTATACTTGTGATGGATATGGTATGTACATCTTTAAAATAAATATGTAGAATACATCATGTATTTAGACATGGTAGTTTAATGTTCTAGTTGATACGTTATAGCTCCAACATGATCAAGAATCATGAAGGGGTAGATGTATGTAGGACATAGTTTCTATTTCATCCAAAATCTCATGATCCTCTTCAGTGGAGATATTAAGAGGAATACCATGCCCCTGACCTAAAACTCAAGGTCTCTTAGATGAGGGTATACATAACTCCTCTATCAACATTGGGATTCCATAATGTGTTGCTGAATGGTTTTCAACTTCTACACCATTTCTCTGATCATTTCATGTCCTATTGTCTTACGTTCACTGAAATCACCGTATAATTTCAGTGTTTTACCCCATTTACTATAGTAGGATTCATATGGATACATTTAGATTCTATAGTGGAAACAAATGTTGTAGGAGAACTAAACCAGAAAATTATGTTTATCACATCCTCCTTTTATGTTCATAGATACACACTGTAAACATTCCTTCAAGTGCTTGAATGTTTTCCAAAAGTTTCCTTCAGTTTGAGGATTATATGCCTTACTGAAGTTCAACTCAGTGCATAGATTATATTGGAGACTTTTCCAAAACATTGAAGAGAATCTGATATCTCTATTGAATACAATTGGTGGTGGTAATATATGGATCCTTACCACATCTTTAATTTAATATCCGTTCATGATTATCCAGTGATACGTCCTTGTGAATTCTGATAAGGTTACATTTCCTTATAAGACGATCCTTAAGATCCCATAATAGCATTGTTTTCTCTAGATGTATTCGGATGTCCAGTGAAAAAATCTATAGTAATGTTTTATAATTTCCATATTTGTATGGGTAGTGGTTTTATAATCCCATTTGAATTTTGACTTTTAGCCATCACATGTAGACATACCAGGTACAATGATTTATATTCAGTAATCTCCTTTTTCATATTTTCGCACCAAAATTTCTCCTAGATATCTTGATACATATTTTTTCTTCCTAGATTAACAGAGATGATTAAGATATGTGAGTAATTTAGAAGACCTTTCTTTATCTCTAGATTTGATGTTACACATAGTAGAGAAAAAAATCTTATTACACCATCCTCATAGCCTTGAACTCAGAGGACTTCCCATTCTTGATAGCTTCTACCTTTTTGGAATTTCCACATCATATCCTCAAGAATCCATTATTTTATGCACAAGGGAAATTGGAGAAATTATTTGATAAAGGATTGATGATGTTCAAACATTAATGATTCTCGTGCACATTCTTTGAAGGCATAATATGATCACATCCTTCTCATTTCTCATCATTGACAATGATTATGGATCATTTCTACAGAGTGCATCCACCACCTTATTTTTTATTCTAGGACTGTAGTGGAGTGAGAAGTCAGAATCCTCGATGTGCTCCAACCATCATAGCTGAAACATATTATGCTTCATCTATGTGAATATATATTTTAGACTCTTGTGATCAGAATATGTTTCACACTTCTCCCCATAGAGATAATGCCACCATATCTTCAAGACAATGATCATAGATTCCAACTCCACATCATTTGTAGGATAAATTTGCTCATGGATTTCCATGTGCCATGAGGAAAATGCTATCAATTTATCATTTTTCATCATTACATATCATAAGTACTTTTTGGAAGCATTATGTTTCACCACAAAGAGTTCTCCACTTATTGGTATTTTGAGTACTGGAGTATTAATAAGACTTTTTTTAACCCCATAAGGCTTTCCTTTATTTCATGTGTCTATAAAAACATCACTCCCTTCTGTGTCAGCTTGGTCATTGGGTATGAAAATCATGAAAAGTTTTTCAAAATTCATTTATCATTCCAATATAGTCCAAGGAAACTATAAATCTCCATTAAAAATTTTGGTATGTTCCACTCTTTGATTTTCATAATCTATTAATGGTCTATATATAACCGTTTTTGGTGATAAAATTCCTCAATAATAACACATCCTCCATAAAAAACCCAAATTTATAAAAATTTCCATAATGTTTCACCCTTTGAAATATCTTCAACATAGTAGTCAAATGCTCCTCATGTTCTTCCTTTCCCATAGAGCATATAAGATTGTTATTGATAAATACTTCCAAAAATTTGTTGAGGTAATCTCTAAAGACACCATTCAAAAAAAATCCATGATATATTTTTGAGAATTCGTGAATCTATAGGGAATCAATATAAACACATACTATCTATACCCCAATAAAAATGAATTATTGGGAATATATTCTTTCCTCATCTTTAATTAATGATTTCCCGACCGAAGGACCACCATTGATTAAAAAAATTATCCCCTTTTGCTGATTTAAAAGTAATATTTCGGTGCTAAGTGATACTTTTTCCTTATCATTATTTTATTGAGCTCACGATAATCAATAAAGAGGCACATTGATCAATCCTTCTTCTAAAATAAGAGGACCAATACACCCCATGGTGAAGAACTCGACCATATAAACCCCTTATCCAAATTATTCAGTAACTAATTCCTTAGATAATGAAGCTCTATGATGGTCATACAATATGGTATCATTGATATAGGTAATGATATAAGAATAAGATCAATTGAGAACTCAACCTCTCAGTTTGGTGGAAGACTAAGCAATTATTCTAGGAATACATCTGTGTAATCCCTCATGATGCACATATCTTCAAGCATGATTATTTCCTTTATCTCAATCATTTGAGCTATATATGCTTTCTCAGTGGGAAATAATATCCACATGTGAGACAATTATTTTGAAGGAGAATCATCTTTATTCTTACACTTGAATCAAATTAGAGGGTCCTTTAAGATATGATGAGTGATCTACATTTCCTGATAGTTGATGTTGGTTATATTTAATGATAGTCAATCCATGCCCAATATGGAACAAAAGTCCACCAAAGGGATTTTTACAATATTTTACGGGAGCTTCAGCCCATAAACATTAATCGGGGATATTTTGGGAACTTTGGGTTCTATAATTTCCTCTTTTTAAGTTCTCATTGATACCCAACATCCATATTTTGTGGTGTTGATTAAACTGAAAACATGGGACTAAGTAAATTTCATTATCTATCATCCATTATGAACTCCAATTTTCCTTTAATCCCTTACATCTGCATAGTGTAACATGTGGACTACATGAGCAAATGTAAAAGAAAAAAACCCAAGTCAGTGAATAATCATTAAAATAAAGCATATCACATGGGTTAGAAGGAATAACATATAGATATAAAAATCCATGGAACAAGATTAAAAATAAAAATACTAAAAATTGGATCATATAATCATGGATTCATAGTAATTTGGTTGAAATTTTAAACAACAATTTATTATGATTCAATTCTCGATTTTCATAGAGGTGTATGAGTGAAGGCTCGTTTCACATAGAGGAGAATGAGTCAAGGATAACCCCCCAGACAGTTACACATAACGTCTCAAGAGACATAAAATTACCCAATAAATTGGTGTTTCATATACCCACCCACATAATAACATTTTCAGGAATATTTTTCACCATAAATAACATTATATGAGCAATCAAACATAAATGTAACTGAAACCTATGGATATAATTGGGTATCTTAATCATTTCAAAAGCATAAAAATAGGTGTATAATAAATATTTTCATGAAATAAAGGAATTAAAAAACATATGGATATTAATAATGAAATAAAAGAATATATAAAATTATGAAATTTCAAATTTTTGTGAAGGGAGTGTTTAATAAACTTTAGAAATAAATCATTTTTGTATGGGTAAAGGGAAAAAATTCATGATTATTTTAAATAGGAAACCTACAATTGTCTGTATAAAACAAGAATCTAACAAAGGATATTTTTAATTATATAATGATTGATTTTATAAAAATAATGGATTCATAGAATAGACTATGCAGTAGACTTGAAAATGGTTATTAATTTGGTATGTTCCCTTAAATTTGGTTTGTATACTAGGAATGGTTGAGTAGGGAGCCTTTTAAAAACCTGCAAATCCCCAAATAAGAAGGATAAATGGATCATGATACATTATTTTGAAAAAAATTAACATAATTTATAACATTTAAATAAAATTAAATTGAATTTAATTTGGGTAATAAGAGTGAAAGAATACATGAAGGAATAAAGGAGGATTGAGTAGAATCCCTTACCTTTTGTCTGTAATGATTCGGTACACGATCTTAATATCCTGAATAATAAAATTAGATTAATTAATTAATAATACCAAAACCATTCATACAAGAATTTTTTTTGTTACAATTTTATTATGTTCATTTACGTCTCTTTGGGTTGGGTTTGAAATTCAATTTCATCGTTTGTGATGGTTCATTTCCTTCGTTTTCATTATCGGTTTATTTGAATATTGGAGTATTGAAAATTATGTAGAATGAGGATAGTTTTCCAAAAATGAACATACATTTCATTAATATAATTAACTAAAAAATAAATGTTTTTGAAATATTATTAATAATTATTAGATAACTAATTAATGATATACATCGGGATCGTTTTTAGTGGGTTTTCTCACCATTAAGATTTTTTGTATTATAAACAATTAACTTTTGAAAAAAAATGTTAGAAACATTAAATATGATATTTTAAATATATAATATTATGTCTCAATCATAAAAATGGTTCCATGACCATAATGTATGATGATAATAGAATATGAAAACTCTTCATCCTTGAATTTGATAAATTAACACATCTCACGTAGTGTTTTCATTTCAAGTATAAATGGAGGGTAAATGAAAGATTTTGATGAATTATTACATTTTCAAAACAAAATTCTATTATATGTAAGGTAATTTAATTTTCATACCTTTTGGACTAGTATAGGTGAAGATAGAAAATAAATTACATGAACATGAAAAGAAATTGTAGGAAAACAGATTGGGGTTTTACTTAATCATTCCACCCTCTTGAGAGCCTCATTAAGGGGTGGGGTTTTGGTATTTTGTTAAACCCAGAAGCTACTAGATGTAGGGGAGATGTTTGGTATGATTATGGGTAGAATATATCTTGGTCTCAATGCTTGATAGATATGAGGATATGAGTGGGTGAGGGATGGTATTTATAGTGGACGAGATGAGGGTTTTTCCATTATTTTAACCATTATTTTATTATTTTTGTTCACGAAATTAAACAGTTATGATTATTGAGTCTATATATTTATATTTTTTAATTTTAATTATATAAAATTTTTACTTACATCATCTATGACTCAAGCATGACTCCATAATTCATTTATATACACATATTGGAAATTACTATATTTCACTATTCACCAAAAGCTCAGCTATTTTAGAAAAATCAAAAAAATTCACCCTAACCATTTTATTGAAATTTTGAATTCAAAAATGAACTCCATTTTATGAAAATAATTTCTATGCTTGATAAATTTAATTTTTCATTTAATTCATTATTTAGATGCAAAATAAAAATTATAAAAGAAAAAAAACATTTCAAACACATTGAAAATTTTGTCAAGGACTGAAAAATTATATTCTAATCACTAGACATCAAAAAAATATTTTATGAACAATCATTATGATGATAAGTTTTCTTTTAAATTATTAAATTCGTCAAAATAAATTAATTAAAAATTAATGAATTACAAAAATAATAACACTAAATAAATAGCTCTCAAAATATTTACTAACTTATTATATCGTATTTTATTTTATATGATGGTTAATTGTTATTTATAATTTTGTTAGTGAGGTTACTATTACATAGGCGAGTTTACTATTTAAAAGGGTAACTTTACTATTCTGAATTTTACTGTCACTATTTCATTAGTATATGATCCCTAACTTATTTAAATACATTTTATTTAACTCTTTCATCATTTATAATGATTTTATTTTGTTCTTAATGTTAATTTATACTATATGAGATAAGTATAAGAAGGGAATCCCATTGATGAACATTCGGTCATTAAATTCTTTCCCACTTATGAAATTTATCGTTGAAAATTCCTTTCACATTCTAAGATGAAAAATGTGTGGGCACTTATCCTTCATTGATTCCTCTAGTTCCCATGTATCCACTTTGTACATAAGGTTCCGCTGTAGTATTTTGACTAGGTTAGGTGTCTAGTTTTATAGAATTTTATCTCTGTGATCTAATATCTTCACTGAATTCTACTAATAAGAAATATTATTATCCTACTACACCTCCTCTGAAGATAATTCCTTTGACATATCTGGTATGTAATTTTTTAAGAGGGATATGTGGAATAAAACATGTACCTGATTCATGGTTGGTGGAAGTGATAGTTTATCAGCCATAACCCTGACCTGATCTAGGAACATTAAGGGGAAAATTTACCAGGAACTTGGATTCACTTTCTTCTCAAATATCATAACCCTGTTTCAAGGTGATATGTGGAGGAATACCATGTCTCTAACATTGATCTCAATGTCTCGTCGACAAAATTCAGCATATCTCTTATGTTGACATTTGGATACTTTAATGTGCTACTAACTTCTGCAAAATTTCTTTATCCATTTCAATTTCTAGTAGTTTACATTCACCAACATCATCCAAGCTTGTCGATGTTATGTGTCTTTTCCAACAAAGTGATTCATATGGATCTATTTGGATGTTATAGTGAAACCTATGGTTCTAAGATAAAACAACCATAGGAAGATGTTGGTCCCGCACTCCATTACAGTCCATAGAACATGCAAATAACATGTCTTCTAGTGTGTAAATTGTTTTCTCATATTGGCCATCTATTTGAGGATGATAGTTCATACTGATTCTTATCTTAGTTATTATACAAAGTTAGTGACTTTTCAAGAACATCAAGGTGAATTTAATATTTTATGGGATATAATTGATAGAGGTAATCGAAGAATCATCACCACTTATTTGATGTGTATACATATGAGTTTATCAAAAGATATTTCCTCTCAAATTGTGATAAAGTGTGCGTTCTGTATAAGATGATCCATAATAACCCATATAACATTGATTCCACTGGATGTCAGTATAAGTCTTGTAAATAAGAAAATAGTGATTTTTTCTTATTTCTATGTTGGTATGGGAATTGTTGAATCACACCTTCAGTGTTTTTTCATTCATACTTAACTGGTTAACATACCAGGCACTTTGACACATATCCAGCAACCTCCTTTTTCATATTGTCCCCCCAAATGTTCTCTCTAATATATCTATACAGCATTATGCACTATGGGTTAATAGGGAAGGTCGATCTATGTGCCTAATTCATAGGCACTATCAATATATTTGGATTACATATTGTACATAATGAAGACCCAAATCATAAAAATCTTACAAATCCCTTTTCCTCGATCTTGAAATTAGATGATTTCCTATTCTTGATAGCTTCCATGTTTTTATGTATTTATATATAATTTTTTTGAGCATACATTATTTTTACCCCAAGGGACTGTTGAGAAATAATTTGATAATGTATTTATAATGTTCCTCACATAATCAATCCCAGGAACATCATTTTATAGTCTAAGAGATTTGGATAATTTTCAATTTTCATCATTAACCAGGATTCATGATCCTCTCTACTTAGAAAATCCAACACATTATTTTCATTACCAGGATGGTTGTGGATTGAGATGTCGTAATCCATGATGTGATCCAACCATTATTATTAAATCATATTTATCTCATTATAAGTGAATATAAATTTGATTCTTTTTTGATCAGTATACTTCTCACACCGATCCCCGTAGATATAATGACTCCATATTTCCAATACAGAGATCACAACTGAAAACGCCAGATCATGTGTGGTGTAGTTTTTCTTATATATTTTCAAAATCCTTGAGTCATAGGATATGAATTTATCATTTTGTATCCAAAAATTTCCTAAGAACATTTTTGAATCATTGTTGTACACCACAAAGAGTTCTCCACTTGTCTATAGTGATAGTACTAGAGTAGTTGTAAGAATATTTTTTATCTCCATAAACATTAAATGCATTCTTGACTACATAAAAACATCACTCTTGTCCATGTCATCTTGGTTATTGGGTTTGAAAATCATGAGAAGTTCTTCCCAAATCATCGTTAATACCCAGCTAGGGCATGGAAACTAAAAATTTCCATTACAGCTGTTGGTATGGGCCATTCCATGATTGTCTTTATCTTGGAAGGGTCTATAATTATCCCTTTTCTAGAAATAACATGCCACAAGAATGATTTTCCCTCCATCTAGAACTCAATTTTACTATAATTTGTATAATTTTTCCCGATACATAATGTCTTCATCACATTATTAAAGTCATCCTCATGTTCCTCTATTCTCTTGGATTATAACAAAATATCATCGATTATGAATGCCAAAAAATAGGTGAGGTAATCTATAAAGAACTTATTCATTAATCGATGGAAATTTATGGAGAATTATTTAGTTCAAATGGAATCACTATGAAATCATAATTTCCATATTTCCTTTGAATGTTAGTCTTGATAATATCTTACTCCCTCACCTTTAATTGATGATATCCCAATCAAATGACCGCCCTATAGAAATAACCAACCCCAAATAGTTGACCGAACCAGACATCTATATATGATTTTTGATACCTTTTCATTATTGTGATTTTATTGATCTCATGATAATCAATGTAAAGGTGCATTGATCTATCAATCATTCTAATTAAGAGAACCAGTGCACCCCCTTCAGAAGCACCCAGGCATATAAAACCCATATACAGATTCAATTTTAACTTCTTCTGTAACACTTCCATCCCTACGGAAGACATTATAAAATATGACTTTTATATAGGAAGTGATCTAGAAATAAGATGGATTGAGAACAGAACCTCTGAGTCAGGAAAAGGAAATGAAATTCTTTATGGAATGCATCATTGTAGTCCCTCACGATGGAAATATCATCGAGTATGATTCTCGCCTTTATCTAAATAATTTGACATAGATATGCTTTATTATAAGGAAATAATATCCAAGGTTGAGACAAATATTCTGAAGGATATTCATCATCCTCATTACAATTTTATTTAATTGTAGGATGCTTCAAGAGGTATATAGGGCTCTCTATTTCCTGAAAATTGATTTTTATTCTTGGAATAAAGATATAAAATATATTCTCAATATAAATTCAAACTCCATAAATTGGGGTATGGTAAGATTTTTTGGGATATTTCATCTATAAAAATTATCAATGAAGGATTTATAATCTTTGTATGTCACAATTTCCCGATTTTTTGTTCTCATAGATAATTTAACATAATTATTTTGAGGTGATGATTTAATTAATCTAATAAACATGTAAGATATGATAGAATTCATGGAACCATAACAAAATAGAATTTTTTCTATTCAAGAATGAATAACCAGTGTCCGTGTCAACACATCGTTACCCGGATCCACCACTATTGTAGTGATATTATATTCCCTTCCTTTATTCCTTGGATTTTGTGGTTAACTGCCTCCAACAACCTTGGACATAGGGAATAGGTTTAAAAATAAGATCATGTTCCTTGAAGTTGTAACAATTCACTATTGGCAGAGTGTTCACTAGAGCCATCCTTTATTCTTACACATTAATGGAACTCTTCATATCGCTACAGTATTTTTTAACAAGAATCCACATTCTTCCGCATTTTAAGAATTTCCTAGTTCCTTTCATATTGATCCTAGGATACTTCTTCCCATAATTTTTAATAGTGGGATATTCAAGCTTTTTTTCATCATGGGATTTATTTTTAGATCCACCCATATTAGTCTCCATTTTCATCTTTATTTCACAAAGCCCATTAAACCACTAGTATTTTTTTATTTCCATTTCTACTTTGATGGAACGACAAACAATCTCCTAATAACTATCTATGTTTTTCATCACCAATTATTTTTGTAGACTTGTCTTTATTTGACTAAAGAAGTGATCCACATTTCTATCAGTGTTCATGAAGAGCGAAATTCATACCATGAAAGCATTGTAATTTTTTCTTCATCCTCCATAATAGACTAATCATTATTATACATTAGTTTTAGTCACTCTCTTTCAATAATAAGATGGAGGGTTTGGGGAAAATAATTATTGAATGACTTTTCCATTAATTCCCCACAATTCATGGAATAATTTTTTTCTTTGGAATTCATATTTTGTATTAGTGGACACCACAGATTATATTCCCCATCAAAATGATAGACTTCTCGCACAACATTCACATATTTTGTGAATTGGATGGTAGATAATTTTCTTTTCAATGGGTTAGTCCATTTTTCTGGGGGGGAGGGGATAAGAAGATCCACTAAATATGGTTGTTTTTTTGGCATTAATGATTCAAAAAAAAACATTCTCTTCCATTTGATAATGAGTTAATTCCACACGATTCATATTATTTTTTCCTAACTTGATCTAGTTCTGAGGGTACTGTCATAATCTATTAAGAACTCATTCCTATCATTTTTGGCATTTAATTATAGAATTTATCTAATTATATATCATGTTGATTATGGGAACTGTTTCTTCTACTTCCAACCACTATTAGTGAAAATTAAAATGAAAATAGGTGTCTTAAATACATAACTAATAAGAATAAATATAAAACATTAAAAATAAAAGTATAAACTCATAAAGGATAAGTATATACTAACATGTGATTCCCAAGGTTTTAATATTGTATAAACATTATTTGTTTCCAAACATATATTCTCATTAGAATTTTCATTGTTCCCTTAATAATTGTTTATAATGAGCTTATTAATTTATCAAAGCATATGCTTGGGAACCGTCAATTTAGGTGTGTAGTATGACCCGTTTTTGTGTTCCAGAATACCTTGAGTCAGGTTTGGAACATATTATCATAGTTTTCACTCAAAGGTACATTTTTTCCAGAACCACATCCACTTGTTGTATCTATATAGGTATGTATTTTCTTAACGAAAAACTTATTCTATACTTAATAATATTTATTGATGTTTTCTCGTAACTAGTATTATCCATAGTGTTATTAATAAAGTTCTACATTCTTAATCTCCAAAAATAAAATAATTTTTCATTAGAAAAATATTATTGAGGATCTATACTTTTATAAAAATCATTAAATGTTATTAAGAATAATTATACATAAAATTAAATGAAAGGGGTCTTAATGTATAGTGTCATTGATATTAGGTACATAATTAAACATCAGGATTCCATGAATAAGAACATCTTTTAGTTAATATTCATAAAGAGTTCTGAGCATCCATTTATCACATAGAACTACATAGGATAACATTGGGATAACTATAACCAAGGGATAAACTAAAAATCCTAGTAATGGAATAGACATTAAAATAAAGGATAAGACAAGGGTTACAAGGAAGAACATAATGATATAAAAAAGAATGGAATGTGATTAAACATAAAAAACCTAATATGGGAACATACAATAAAGGGCTGATAGTAATGTTTCAACAACATATAACATTACATTAACATGTTTGAAATCTCTTTTCGCGTAGAAGCGTATGTGTCTAGGCTCATTGCACATAGAAGTGCCCAAGTCATGAATAACCACCAAGACTATTTCACATAACGTCTAATGATGCTAATATTTACTTAATGCATTGATGTGACATCTAGGTGGAACCACCATAAAATATTCATGAATGTTGTTTCCATTGAAAATAATCATACACAATCCATCAAACATTAAAATAAGGATTACTGGTGGAAAGAATTGGGAATCATAATCATTTCAAAAGAATAAAGAAATGGGTGTATAATAAAGCTTCAATGAAATAAAATAATTAAATAATAAATGGGAATTAATACTAGAATATATTAATATATCTTGATAAGATATTCCAAACTGTGGTGAAAATATTTTCTATGAAACATTAGAAATAAAACAATTTTGTATGGGTTAAGGGAAACTGTTCAAGATTCAATGTAATGGAAATGAAATAATTGTTTGTATAAAACCAGTATTGAACCAAGAAAATTTATCATTATACAATTTTTTATTTTATTAAAATATTTCTTCATTAAAACAAATTATAAAGCACACATGAAAATGGGTAATCATTTGCATAGTTCCATTAAATCGGGCTTTCTTGTCGGGATTAATTAAGTAGGGAAACTATTAAAACAATATATATCCCCAAATAAGAAGGATGAATGGATAATTACACATAATTTTGGAAAATAGATTTTTTACTTTTGAATATTTACATAAACATTAAGAAAATTTTATTTGGGTAAAAAGAGAGAAAGGGTAACATGAAAGTATAAAGGAGGTTCAAGTAGAATTAAATTACCATAGTCCCGAAATGAATTTTCCCTCAATATTAATTTCTTGATTAATAAAAATAGATTGATTAATTAATAATACTGAAACAATTTATTTATTTTCATGTTTTTTACAATTTTATTATGTATATTAATTTCCCTTTTGTGGGTTATGGAATTCAATTTCATTGTTTGGAAGCGTTGATTTCATTGGTTTTCATTATGAGTTTACTTGTATATGGGTATCTAAAATTATGTATAACCAAGATACTTTTCCATTTCTAAACATATAAGTCATTAATGGACTTAAAAATGATTAAAATAATAAAAAATTTCCCTATTTTTGATGATTTATTAGAAAAATCATTATTGAAAAACGCTTGGATTATTGAGATGTTTTTTTCACAATAAAATTGTTTTGTTTTATAAATTAATATTAATGGTATAAATAATTATATAATATTATATAGGATATATTACATATATATTTATCTTTTTCAACAATAAAAATTGTTTCATGAAAATACTTGATGAAGGTAATAGAAATTTAAAACCAATCATCCTTGAATGTGATAAATTGTCACATCTCGGATGGTGCTTTCATTTCATGTTTAAATGCCAAGGAAGAGATAGATGATGGTGATTAATTCCATTAGCATAAAAACATTCCAGTATATTTAAGGTATTTTTGTTTTCCTACCTTTATAATGATGATATGTGAGTGTTGAAAAGAAAAATAAATGATCATCAAAAGAAATTGAATGAAATAAGAAGAGGGATTTACCTCTTGATTCGTACCTATTTAGTGCCTCATTAAGGGATTTGTTTTTTAAATTTTAATTATAATAAAAGATCCAAGATGTGAGGGAGGGTTTTGGGAAGTGTATAGGGTATAATATTGGATTGGATCAAGGCTGGAGAGGTTTGAAGAGAATAAGGGTGAGGGGAAGAATTTTTTGTGGAGGGGAGGAGGGGTTTTTATTATTTTATTATTATCATCAAGACAAGAAATAATGCTTCTTATGAAGACAAAATAGAGTCAAGATGGCATTTTAATTCAAAAAAAATTCCCACCTACATCATCGTTGAATCAAGTATGAATCATGTATCCATTTATTTACATATACTATAAATTACCATATTTTACAATTCCCAAAAAACTCACGTATTTTACAAAAATATGAAAAATTCACCCTAATAATATATTTATATGTAGAATTCCAAAATAAACCCCATTTATTATAACAATTTTCTAAATAACATATATATAATTTTTAAATAAAATTATTAGTTACTTTGAAAATATAAATTTCAAAAATAAAATGACTTTTCTAACATATTGAATAAATCATTTAGGTCCCATAAAATTATCTTCTAATAATAAAACATAAATTAATAATTTATGAATAAAAATTATGAAAATAAATTTTCTTTTTAAATATTAAAATTTTCAAATATATTGTAATTAATTGCTTATGAGTTACCTAAATACAAACATTTAATTTATTATTTTAAAAATATTTACTTAATTATATAAAGATATAATTATAAAAACATTGTCAACTATAATATGGAGAGATTTTATATATAATTTCATTGTTGAGGTTTCTATTACATTTTATGGTTTACAATTCATAAGTTTTACATAAATATTCCAAAGTTCATGTTACTATTTTATTGTCATATATTCCTTAACTTCTTCAAAAACCATTATATTTCATTCATTCTTCATTAATAATGTTGTTATTTTGTTATTAATGTGATTTTATACAATATGAAATATTTATAATAAGGGAATCCCATTGATAGAACGTTGGGTCATTACATTCTTAACCCCTTATGAAATTTCTCCCTCGAAATTTTGTTTCAAATTCTTAAATGAAAGCAGTTGTGGGTACTTCCCCTTTATTGCTTCCTCTAGTTCCCAGGTTTCCTCTTCATACTAATTGTTCTTGCAAAGTACTTTTCATAGGTGGGTAGTCTTGTATCATAAAAAATTATCTCTATTATATAGGATCTTCACTGGCTATCCTCATATGAAATATCATTCTCCAATTGTACTATAGTGTCCCGAGACTTTTACATAAAACATTTCATGATTTTAAGCATGATTAATCCTCAGAGTAGAAGCCATGGATCGTTAAGTCTTGTTTCTTGGAATACTTGGTACATATAACATAAAACATGGGGTAAAAACTTCTTTACTTCATATCTATAAAGAGCTTATAACATCCTTTGAGCCCTTACATCGGCATAGGTACCCTGGGGAACAAATGAAGAAAGAGATGAGCTAAAAATCCCAGTAAGGGAATGAACATGAGGATACATATCAAGCACATGAGTTAGGAGGCAGGAAATAATGATATCCAAATCATGAAACATATAGAAAAATTTAATATAAGCATGGGATCATAGAAACACGGAATCATTAAATGTGGTAGAATCCTAAAACATTTCTTTAGTACTGGTCAACGGTAACCGCCAATCAAGTTTCCCATTTCATTATGGGTCAAGGCTAATCGCCAATCCCATTTCACATCGCATCTCATGAGACATATACTTACACAATGCATTGGAGCTCTATCTGGGTGTACTACTCTCAACATTTAAATAAATATTCTTGCAACATAAATATTCATACCACATATACAATCATACATATTCAAACATACATAAACATAAGGGTAGCCATGGAAAGAATCGGGTACCACAATCATGACATAAATCATAACCAATGGACGTATCATGAAAGTGTCCATGAAAAAAATGATTACAACATACATGGATGTTCATAAGGTATTATAGTAATATAACATAGTAGGTGATAACAAATATAATTTACATCACATAAGAAATGTATTTTAGAGGCATTAATAATAAAACATTTTTGTGCGGTTTTAAGGAAAACACTATAGAGCTTTTAAAATAGTAAAGAATACATTATATTATATAAAAACAAAATTGAACCATGATGGTTTTCACAATAAAAATAATCAATTTAAAAAGACAATGGTGTCTTAAAACAGAAGATAGAATGCGCTTGAAATTGGATAAAAGTTCAGAAATTTCCTTTAAAATGAGTGTTCTTGTAGGAAAGTATCGAGGAGAAATTCCTTTAGACACATGTATATCCCCAAAAGAGAATGGGTGATGGATCATAGAAAATGATTTTGGAGAATATAAACATAATTTTTTTGTTCTACATAAAAATAATAAACAACATTATTTTGGTAAAAAGATTGATAGAGCAACCCGAAGGAATAAAGGAAGTTCCAGTAGAATCTGTTATGGTTTATCGGCATGTTATGAGGTGTAACTATGAGGGATTTATGAGAGAGATAAGGGGTTTCTCATCACCAATAAAACATTAGTAAATTATTTAGAAGGTTTATAAAAATACCCCATCACTTTTTAGTACAAAAAAAGTTATAGCATTGAGAACAATCCTGATTAAGAGTGAAAAGGGGAGGATCTCGTACCTTAAATCCGTTGGTGTTCTCCACTTGTTATTAATGACCTGAATAAAAAAATTTGGATAATTAATTAATAATTCCAGCAACTCTTTTATATTTATTTATTTTAAACCTTTTTAGTTCATTCAAACCCTTTTTGATTAGTTACAAGGTTTAATTTCATTGTTCTGGCTTGTTTGTTTACTTGGCTATAAATGATCGGTTCACTTATATTCAAGTTTGGATTATATGCAAGATGAAAGTGGTTGTACAGAATTGAAATGATATTAATTATTTAATATCTAGGATATTACATGGTTTTAATTTTAATTAGGTTACATATATTGAAGTCGAATTATTATATATATAACCATGATGATAACCATTTCTATTAATCAGTGGATTTGATTACAAACAATGTATTTTACATTATAACATAAATCCATTTCACCAAAGGATTACATAACACAAAATAGGATATATACCATATGTAATAATCTATATCGACCATAACAAAAATGGTTTCATGACCATAATTAATGATAAAAATAGAAATTGATAAATTGTTGCCCTTGAATGTGCTAAATTAGCACATCTCAAATAGTGTTGTCATTTCGTTCAAATAAAATGGTTGGGAAAGGAGAGAAGATAATGAAATATACCACTAGCATGAAGACATTATAGTACATGTATGTTAATGGATATATTATTCTATTATGGTGAATAGAGGTGAGGATAGAAATAAAAAAGAAAAGAACTAAAAAGAAAAGAAGAAATTGGGAAGAGAAATTTACCTCTTGAGACTTCCCCCTTTGAGATCCTCTTAAGGGGAGAGGTTTTGGTATTTTTAGGAATCTGAGAGCTTTTTAAAGTAGGGGAGGACATTAGAGAGAAATTTTAGAAGAATAATGGAAAGGAACAAGGCTTGAAATGAGTGGAGAGAAGAGGGGGTGAAAGGGGTTTTTATAGTGGAGGAGAGGAGGGATTTCATAATATTATAATCATTAATTTATTATTTATTTCCAAGAAAAGGAATAGTATGTGTTACATAACCAATAATAGTGATTTTTTAATGTGATCCCTAACCAAGTGGTCTTACATTAGCAGAACATCTTTGATTACTCAATTAATCCATTATTTAGCATTTATTGTGAATTATCGGATAATATTATTCATCAAAAATTGAAGTATTTCAGAAAAATCCCATAAATTCACCCCTAACATTTTTAGACATGTACAATCCAAAAATGAAGTCCATTTTTTAAAAATATTTTTCTAAAAATGATTAATTTATTATTTAATTATAATCATAACTTATAATTGAAAAATAGTTTTAAAACATTCATTTACTTATTCTAAAATATAGGCACATCATACATCCACTTGAATATTATTTATATACTATCATAAGAAAGTTTACTATTATTTAGGGTATATCAATATTAATAAGGGTATGTTACTATTTATAAGGGTATGTTACTATTTACCAAAAACATATTTATGTTTTATTAGAATCCAAAAAACATCTTGAACACAACAGTGTATGTCAGATTTTTAAATTTACAAACACAATAGTGAAAAACATATGTATAAAGGTAACTTATCACATAGTAGTTCACTATTTTTTGTTTTCATGTGATTTTATGAAATTATTATAATAATAGAAATTCCATTGAAAATCATTGGGTCGTTACATTCTTCCCCCTTAGGAAATTTCATCACTGAAATTTCACTTTACACAAACAGGTGAGGGTGTTTCTCCATCATTGCATCTTCTGGTTCCCAAGATGCCTCCTTAAACTTATGGTTCCTCCACAACACTTTGACAATATGGTTTTCTTGTTGTGTAGAAACTTTTCTCTCTAATACATAATCTTTACCGGCTGCTCCTCATAGGAGAGATCATCTTCCAACTGCCCCACCTCCGAGTTTAGAACATTTGAGGGATCAGGTATGTACATCCTCAAGTGTGATACGTGAAAAACATCATTAACTCAAGCGATATTTAGTGGAAGTGCAAGCTGATATCCCACATCTCTTATGTAGTCAAGGATCTCATAGGGGCCAATATACATTGGGCTTAACTTCCCTTTATTTCCGAATCGCATGACTCTCTTCCTTAGAGATATTCGAAGGAGGACTTTATCTCCAACGTCGAACTCCAAGTTCTTTTGAATGTTGTTAGCATAGCTATTTTGCAAAAATAGAGCACCTTTGTTGTGTTTCTAGATGAATTGAACCTTCTTTGTCATCTCTTGACCAAGATTGAGTCCAAGTAGCATTATTTTTCCAACTTCATCCCAACATGTTGGAGTTCTACATCGCTTTCCATAAAGAGCTACATATAGAGCCATATGAATACTTGAGTGAAAGCTATTGTTGTATGAGAATTAAACCAAAGGGATATTCTGATCCCATCCACCTTTGAATTATAGAGATCAGGTTCTATGTATATCTACAAGCATCTGAATAGTATTTTCAGACTGGCCTTCAGTTTTGGGGTGATAGGTCATGCTGAAATTTAATTCAGTACTCAAAGAATGTTGAAGGCTTCTCCAAAATTTAGATGTGAACCTTGGATCATGGTTAGATACAATTGAGAGTGGAACACCATGCAGTCTCACTACATCCTCCATATATATCTTTTCAAGTTGTTCAAGTGAGATATATTCTCGAATAGCGATGAAATGGGATGTCTTGGTGATTCGGTCAACCATAACCCATATCACATTTTTTCCCTTTGACGTCTTCAAGAGACCCGTGGCAAAGTCCATAGTAACATTTTCTCATTTTCACATGGATATAGAAAATGGATCTATGATACCTTTGGACTTTTATCACCCATATTTAACTTGATGGCATTACAAGCACCTTGATATATATTCCACAATGTACTTCTTCTTGTTATCCCACCAGAAGTGTTCTCGGATATCACCATACATTTTAGTACTCCTAGGAAAGATAGAGAAGGTCGAGCTTTTTTAATCATTCAATATCTCCTTCTTTATCTCTAGATCAGATGGTACACATAATCGTGTCCCAAATCTTACAACTCCTACCCCATCAATTTTCTGAATCGGTGGATTTCCCATTTTTAACCACTTCCACCCTTTTTTGAATTTTCACATCTATTCTTTGAGCATCCTTTATTTTCTCTAAGAGGGATGGTTGAGCAATCATTTCAGAAATGATTGATTTTTTTCCTCCCTTAATGATTCCAATGTACATATGTTGAAAATCTTAGAAGATCAGGTCTTTTTCAATTCTCATCATTGATAAATATGCAGGATCCTTTCTACTTAGAGCATTTGTCACCTTGTTTGGCATACATGGATGGTAGTGGATTGAGCAGTCATAATCCTTGATGATCTCTATCCATCTTTTCTGGCGCATATTAATCCCTTTTCTATATGAATATATATTTGAGACTCTTGTGGTCAGTATATATCTCACATTTTTTTCATAGAGGTAATTCCACCAGTTTTCAAAGCAATGATCAAAGATGCCAATTCCTGATCATGCGTGGGATAGTTTTGCTCATGGATTTTCAGATTCCTTGAAGTATAGGCTATAACATTATCATTTTTCATTAGAACACAGCCTACTACTTTCTTAGAAGCATCATTATACACCAAATATAGTTCTCCACTTGAAGGGAGTGTGAGTACCGGCATAGTGATAAGCCTCTTTTTCAACTCCTTGAAATAGTCTTCACATTCTTGTGTCCAGAAGAACTTCACTCCCTTCCGTGTCAGCGTGGTCATTGGGTTTTACAATCAACAAAAGTTCATCACGGATTGTCGATAATACCCAGGTTGACCTAAAAATGTGAGGATCTCAATAATAGAAGTTGGACTTGTCCACTCTTCGATTTCCTTAATCTTGGAAGGGTCCACAGATATCCCACTCTAGGTGATAACATTCCCCAAGAATGATACTTCATCCATACTGAACTCACATTTACTGTACTTTGCATACAACTTATCCCTTCGTAAAGACTTTAACACTATTTCCAATTTCTCCTCATGTTTCTCCTTACTCTTGGAGTATATCAGAATATCATCAATAAAGACCACCCCAAATTTGTTAAGCTAATCTCTGAAGACTCCATTCATTAAATCTAGGAAAATTGTTAGAGCATTAGTGAGTCCGAAGGGAATCACTATGAACTCATAGTGTCCATACCTCGTTCGAATGATAGTCTTGGAAGTATCTTCTTTACTAACATTTTGTATGGGATATCCTGACCGAAGTACAAACTTAGAGAAATAATAGGTCCCACAAAGATGATCAAACAAGTCATCTATCTTTGGAAGGGGATACTTTTTCTTTAGAGTTATTTTATTGAGCTCACGATAATCAATGCAGAGGGGCGTTGTTCAAGCCTTTTTCTTGACGAAGAGGTCTGTAGAAATCCACACTGAAGCACTCAGCCATATAAAACCCTTCTCCATATTCTCCTGTAACTACTTCATCAGCTCTTCTAGATCTACAGTGGCTATTCTGTAAGGTTTATTTGTAATTGGTAGAGATCTAGAGATAAGTTCAATTGAGAACTGAACCTCTCGGTCAGAAAGAAGACCAGACAACCTTTTAGGGAATAAATCAGTGTAATCCCTCATGATTGGAATGACTTCAAACATGATTCTATCTTTTGTCCCAATCATTTGAGCTAGATATCGTTTCTCACAAGGAACCAGTATCCAAACTTGATATGAAGATTCAAAAGGAGACTCATCATCTTCCTTACACTTGTAAAGAATCATAGGATTCTTTGGGATGTGAAAATTAATCTCACTTTCATAAAAACTGAAGTTCTCCTGGTAGAAATATATCTAATCCAAGCCCAATATAGAATTGAACTCCACTAAAAGATTTATGACATGATTTGTAGGGAGGTTCAGTCATCAAACATTAACCGTGTAGGAGTTATAAACCATGGATGCAATAATTTCCCCATTCATTGTTCTCATAGATAAATTTTCCCCCAAATTTGGAGGTAGTGTTTTAATAGTTATACTAATCATGCAAGATATGAAAGAATGTGTAGAACAAGAATCAAATAGAACCATCACTATTCTTGAATGAATAACAAGCGTAACTTTCAACACATAACTTTCCAACTCCTCCTCATTAGTAGTGATAACATAATCCCTTCCTTGTTGCCTTGGAGGTTGTTGTTGATTTCCTCCAACAAACCTTGACTTAGGGAAAATATTTGCATAATGCATAAGCTCCTTGCAGTTATAACACTGCACTACAGGCTGAGTGTTGATCTGAACCTTCGATTCTTCATCAATATTGGTAGGATTTTTCATACCCATTGGGCAGTTCTTGTCCAGATGACCAAACATTCCACATTTGAAGCAATTTTTGTTGCCTTGAGAGATCCACCAAGATGCTTCTTCAGAAATTTTCTTCACAGGGGAAAGTGTGGATTCATTCCATCATGGGATTTGTATGATGAACCACCCATGTTGTTCTCCATTTTCCGCTTCCTATCACCAGGCCAATGAGACCACTGAGAGACATCAATCTCCATTTCAACCATCAGGGCACAAAAGGCAATATCCTCATATCTTTTAATGTCTCGAATCCCCAACACTTTTCGTAGACTCGGCTTTAGTCTACTAAAGAAGCGATCCACCTTGATTTTGGTGTTCATGACAAAGCCAGAGGCGTACCGTGCAAGCCTTGTAATGTTTCCTTCATATGATCTGATAGAATCATCTTCCTTCTTCTTGAGTCCATGGAACTCTCTTTCCATCTTGATATGGAGGGTTCAAAGAAAATATTTGTTGAAAAACATCCTCTATAATTCCTCCCATTCTATGGAATCAATTTCCTCTTAGGACTTTGTATTCCTGATCAGTGTCCACCACTGATCAGCATACCCATCAAAACCATTGACTACCAATACAACATTCTCTTCTTCCGAGCACTGGAGGACAGAAAAAATATTTTCAATAGAGGTAATCCATTGTTATATGAGGAGGTGATCAGAAGAGCCACTAAACATGGGAGGCCTTTGCTACCTGAAGGTTTCTACAGCCACTTTCTCTTTCCTTGAAGGAGGGAAAAATTCCACCTGATTCATGTTATTATTCTTAACTCGATCCAGATGAACAAGTAGCACCTTGATGTTTTGAGCACCCACTTCTATCCTAACAGGAATGTCATTAGGGAAATCATCAAATTTCCAATCACATTGGTTTTTCGAATGTGTTTTTATATTTCCTGCCGTTAACTAAGGAAAATAATGAATAATTAGAGGTCTTCAATACTTAGCTATTGAGTATAAAAAGAAACATTGAACATAAATGTTTGAACTTATAATGAAGAAGTATGTCCTGACTTGTGATTCCATAGGTTTATATCTAAGTTATCCTCGAACTATTTCATAACTTATATTCATATGGGCTTCTTTTTGTCCCTTAATAATGTGTTTTACTATGCTCTTGAATCTAATGAAACATACCCCACGAGAGTGTCATAACCAAGAGTGTTGAAAGGCCCATTGTCGTGCACTAGTTCCCGTTCTATTCTAGTTAAAAGAGGTGTTTTCGGGTTTTAGCCCTAGATAAATTTGTGCCAGATCCACCTCTACCTACTTGTATCCAGATAGGGATGTATTAACTTGATAAACCACTTACACTAGACTCACCAAAATTGAGGAATGTTTTCTTATACTTAGTCTCGTCCTTTAGGTTCACAATACGGTTCTCTATTCTTAATCTCCAAAAATAACTAGACCATCCTGTGATAACAACTATTGCAATCCATGATTTTTATAAAAACATTTCATGATTTTAAGCATGATTAATCATCAAATTACAAGCCAAGGATCGTTATGTCTAGTGTCTTGGAAGACTAGGTACATATAACATAAAACATGGGGAAAAACTTCTACATTTTATCTCCAAAAAAATCTTCTAACTTCCTTTTATCCCTTACATCAGCATAGGGTTCCCTGGGGAACACATGTACAAATAGATGAGCTAAAAATCCCTGTAAGGGAATGAACAAAAAGATACATCTCAAGAACCTGAGTTCGGAGGCATGAAATAATAATATCCAAATCATGAAACTAATAAAAACATTTAATATAACCATGGGATCATATAAACCTGGAATCATATAATTGTGCTATAATAATATAACATTTCTTTAGTACGGGTCATGGCTAACCGCCAATCCCGTTTCTCGTATCAGTACGGGTCAAGGCTAACCGCAAAACATATTTCACATCGCATCTCATGAGACTTATCCGTACCCAATGGATTGGAGTTCTATCTAGGTGCACCCATCTCAAAATTTTAATGAATATTCATGCCACATAAATATTCTTACCACATATACAATCATACATAATCAACCATACATAAACATAAGGGTACTCATGGAAAGGATTGGGTACCACAATCATGACATAAATCATAACCAATGGACGTATCATGAAAATGTCCATGAAAGAAAAGGATTAGAACATAAATGGACGTTCATAAGGTATTATAGGCTTATAAAATGGTAGGTGATAACTAATATAAGTGACATCACATAAGAAATGTATTTTAGATACATTTTCATAAAAACATATTTGTGCGCTTTTAAGGAAAACACTATAAAATTTTAAAATAGTATAGAATACATTCTTTTATATAAAACCAGAACTGAAACATGAAGGTTTTCATAATAAAAATACTGAATTTAAAGAGAATAATGTGTCTTAAAATAGAAGATAGAGTGCACTTGATATTGGATAAAAGTTAGGGAATTTCTTTTAAAACGAGTGTGCTTGTTGGGAAGTATCGAGGAGAGATTCAATTAAAATAATGAATATCCCTGAAGGAGAATGTGAGATGGATCATAGAACTTGAGTATGGTGCATGTAAACATAATTTTTATGTTCTACAAAAAAATATTAGGCAACCATATTTTTGTAAAAAGAAATATTGAACAACCCGATGGAATAAAGGATGTTTTGGTAGAATCTGTTATGGTTTATCAGCGTGGTATCAGGTGTAACTAAGAGGGATTTATGATGGATATAAGTGGTTTCTCATCACATATAAAACATTAGTGAAGTATGGGGAAGGTGTATTATCATACCCCATCAATGGTTATTACACAAAAATCCATAGCATATAGAAAAATCTTGATTAAGAGTGATAAGGGGAGGATCCCTTACCTTAAATTCATTGGTGTTCTCCACTTATTAATAATGACCTAAATAAAAAAAATACTATTATTAATTAATAAATCCAGAACCTCTTCTATATTTATTTATTATAACCCTCTTTATTTCATTAAAATCATTTTTGATTAGTTACGAGGTTCAATTTCATTGTTTGGGCTCATTTGTTTAGGTGGATTTAAATGATCAGATAAGTTCTATTCATGTTTGGATAATATGCAAGATGAAAGTGATTATACATAAATGAAGTTAAATTCTTTACTTCACATCTAGGAGATTAAATGGTTTTATTTTTATGTAGTTTACTTATATTGAAGTCGAATTATTATATATATAACCATAGTGATAACCATTTTTGTTAATCGGTGGATTTGATTACAAAGAATGCGTTTTTCTTTATAACATAATTCCATTTTTTACCAAATGTTTACAGAACCAAAAATAGGATATATTACATATATAATAATATAGTTAAAACATAACACAAATGGTTTCATGATCATCATTAATTATTAAAATAGAAATTGATAAATCGTTGTCCTTAAATTTGCTGAATTGCACATCTGAAACAATGCTTTCATTTCTTTCATATAATAGGGTGGGGAAAATAGAGAAGATAATGAAATATACCAATAGAATGAGGACATTACAATACATGTATGTTACTGGATTTATCATACTATTATCTTGAAGGGAGGTGATAAAATAAATAAAAAATAAAACAACTTAAAAGAAATAATGAAATTTGGAAGAGGAATTTACCACTTGAGACTTTATCCTTTGAGAACCTATTAAGGAGATAGGTTTTGGAATTTTGAGGAGGATGATAGATTTTTGATATATGGGAGGACATTGGGGAGGGATTTTTGTAGAATAATTGAAGGTAACAAGGCTGGAGATGAGTGGAGATAAGAGTGAGTGAAGGAGGGTTTTATAGTGGATGAGAGGAGGGATTTCATAATATTATAATCATTAATTTATTATTTCTTCCCAAGACAAGTAATAATAAGTATTCAATTACCAATAATAGTGATTTTATCATGTGATCCCGAACCAAGTGGGCTTACATCATCATAACATAATCTATGACTCAATTAATCAATTATTTAGCATTTATTGTGACTTATCAGATTCTGCTTTTCATAAAAAAATTCATGTATTTAAGAAAAATCCCATAAATTCACTCTAACAATTTTTCGATGTGTAGAATCCAATAATTAAGTAAATGTTTCAAAAATAATTATCTAGATGTGATTAATTTAATATATATTAAAATAATCACTTATTATTAAAAAAAACCAATTTTAATACATTCATTTACTTATTCTAAAATATAGGCTCATCATACTTTCACTTGAATATTATATTTATACTATCATAGGTAAGGATACTCTTAATAATGGTTTATCACTATTCATAATGTTATGTTACTTTCCATAAGGGTAGGTTACTATTCACCAAAAAATATTTCTATTTTGATAGACACCAAAAAACATCTTGAACACAACCTTATATGTTTGATTTTCAAATTTCCAAACACATAAGTTAAAAACTTATGTATAAAGGTCACTTATAACTTAGTATTTCATTATGTTGTATTTTCATGTGATATTATGACATAATTATAAGAAGGGAAATTCCATTGGAAAACATTGGTAGATTACGTGGACCACCACTGATGTCAGTACATGTGATGGATCTGGTATGTACTTTCTTTAGAGGAACATGTTGAAAACATCATGTAATTTAGGCATGGTAGATGGAAGTGATAGTTGATAGACCACAACTCAGACATGATCAATAATCTCAAAGGGGCTTATATACTTGGGAATTATCTTCCCCTACTTCTCGAATCTAATTATTATTTAACATGGAGATATTGATAGAAATACCTTGTCACTAACATTGAAATCATTGTCTCATCGACTATATTTGGTAAAACACTTTTAATGACTTTGGGTTATCATGATGTGCTATAAAATTGATTTCACCTTCTCCAACATTTCTTAAACCTTTTAAGGTCCTAAATGATTATGTTCACTGACATTATATTTCAATTCTATTTTTTACACCTTCTACTATAATGGGTATCATATTTATCCATTTGAGAGTTTGAGTGGAAACTATTGTTGTAAGAGAACTCAACCAGAGGCAGATATTGACCCCATACACTATTGAAGTCCATATAACAATCACTCAAAATTACTTCTTGTGTCGGAACTTTTTTCCCAGATATGGAATTATTTTGAGGATGGTAGGCCATACTAAAGTTCAACTCACTGCTTAGAGAATGTTGGAGAATTTTCCAAATCATTGAGGTGAATCTAGTATTTTGATTTGATATAATTTCTAGTGGTACTCCATGAATTCGTACCACTTATTTGATTTATATCCATGTATATTGATCCAAAGAGAAGTCCTCTCAAATTTTGATAATGTGATTTGACATTATACGATAATATATAATGATCTATATAGAATTTTTTACTCTAGATCTCTTTGGATGTCTAGTGACAATGTCAATGGTGATGTTTTACCATTTCCATGTTGGTATGGGAAAAGTTTACATCATCCATTTTGTCTTTATTATTCTATTCATCACTTATTGACCTACTAGACACATTGATGTATATTTAGCGATCTCTATTTTCATATTGTCTAACAAAATGTTCTCCTAGAGACCTTGATTCATCTTTATGCTCCCTTAGTGACAAGAGAAGGTTCTATTATGGTCATCATTTAGAGTCTATTTATATATATCTTTATTGGATGGTACACATCATCATGATCCAAATCATATGACTCCATTCTCATCGATATTAAATACAGATGATTTCTCATTCTTGATAGCTTCTACCTTTTTTTAATTTCCACGTAATTTTATTGATAATACATTATTCTCTTCATAAGGGATGGTTGCGCCATCATTTGAGAAAATTTTGATGATGTTCCTACTTTATGGATTCCCATTTTCATTCTTTGAATGTTTAAGAAGATTGGATCCTTCTAAATTCTCATAAATGACAACATTTTCATATCTTTTAAAAATATATTATCTAGAACTTTATTTTTCGTACAAGGATTGTACTTGATTAAGCCATTATAATATATGATGAGATTCAAACACATTCATTGGCACATATTATTCTCCATTTGATTGACTATATAATGCAGACTCATACGATAATAATATATCTCACACAACTCCCCAAAGAGATAGTGATTCAATATATTCAATGCGAAGATTACAGCTTCCATCTCCAGATCATGTGTGGGATAGTTTTACTCATGTATTTTCAACTACCTTGATGCATATGTTATCAATTTATCACTTTTCATCCTTAAAAAACCAAATATTTTTTTTGATGTAACAATGTACACCACAAAGTGTTCTACCCATTTTTGGAGTTTTTGTGTTGCAGTAGCAATAAACCTTTTTTAGAAACTAAAAATCCTTCGGCCCATTTATGAGTCCAAAAAGACATCACACCCTTCCATGTATTCTTGTACATTGGGTTTGAAAATCAGGATATACTATTCACAAATCATCATTAATACATATCCTAGCCCAGGAAACTACATATCCCCATTAAAAATGTAGTTCTGGGACCCTCTTTGATTGCCTTTGCCTTGGAATAGTCCATAGATATCCCTTTTCTGGGGATAACATTCCCTACGAAGGATACATCCTCCATAAATAAATCACATTTACTATACATTTCATAAATTTTATCCCATTCATAATGTCTTCAACATAGTAATAAAATTCTCTTCATGTTCCCCTTTATATTGGATTATAAAATATATCATCAATAAATACTACAACTGATTTATAGAGGAAATCTCTTCAAACAATATTCATTAAATCTACGAATGATTCTAAAGGATAAGTGATTAAAAATGGAAACACTATGAACTTATAGTGTCCATACCATGTTCAAAAGGTAGTATTGGAAATATCTTCCTTCATTACTTTTATTTTATGATATCCCAACTAAACATCCCTGTTAGAGAAAATTTTAGACCTATGTCGCTGATCAAAAATGTCATATATTCAGGACATGTGATACTTGTTCTTTATCATGATATTAGTGCACTCAGTATAAAAAATGTGGAGTTTCATTTTTCCATCCTTCTTCTTAAGGATAAGGACCAGTTCACCGCATGGTTTAGCAAATGGGTGTATAAACCATTATCCAGATTCTCCTGTGACAATTTATCTATCATTTATTTATCTACGAGGGACATTCTATAAGGTGTATTTGATATAGGTAGAGATCTAAGATTATATTCTATTGAGAACCCAACCACTCAGTCTGGTGCAGGACTAGGAAATTATTTAAGTAGTGCATTATGATAATCCATCATTATGGGAATATCCTAATGAATGATTCCCTCCTTTGTCTCATTCATTTGAACATGGTATTCTTTATCATAGCACACTAATATAAACACATGTGAAAATTATTCTGATGAAGATTCATCTTCCTCCTTACAATTTTATTGACTCGAGGATGCTTCGGGACGTGAAGAGTGATCTCAGTTTTCAAACAATCGAAGTTGGATTTGTACAATGATAGCCAATAAATGGATAATATAACATCAAACTCCCTAAAATGGAGTATGAAATGATTTTTTGTGTGGATCATTAAAAAATCATTAACTACAAGGATTTATAACCATTGGATGTAGTAATATCCACATTTTCAATTCTCATATATAACTCAACATCCAAATCTTGAGGTGGTGATTTAATTGTTCTACTAAACATAAATGATAATAAAGAATGTGTATAACTAGAATCAAACAGTTTTTTTTATATTCCTAAATGAAAAATCAGCGTACATGCCACAACATTGTATTCTAGATCATTCTCATTAGTAGTTATATCATATTTCGTTTTTTGTGGTCTTGGATGTTTTGGTTGATTTCCTCTGACAACCCATGTCTTCTGTCATTGGTTTGATGAATTCCCATGTTCCTTGTAGAGGAAACATTGCACTATAGGTTGAGTGTTTTCCTAAACCTTCCATTCTTCTTCCACCATAGTGGAACTCTTCATATCCCATCAGTAGTTCTTATCATGATGCCTCATTCATCCACATTTTATGAATTTTCTATTTCCCTTATAATTGTTCCTCAGATGCTTTATCCCATAATTCTGACATGTGGGCTATTCAAGATTCTATCCATCATGGGGTTTATTTGATGATATATCCATATAAGGATACATTTTCATATATTTGTCTTTGTTTCCATGAGATCACTATGATTATATGATATACAGTTCTACTGTTAGGATACAATGTAAAATCTCTTCATAATTGTAAAATTATTGAATCACAAATTCTTTTAGTAGTCATGTCATGTGTCTTCTAAAGTAGTTACCCACATTGATTTCAGAGTTAATAATAATTCTAGATTCATTTCATTGTAGGAATTCAAGAAAAAATTCAATTAATATTCTCCCTATTATACGAATTAAAAGTGGATCCCTTAATTAGTAAACTAATGTAGAGTCTACAAAAAATGTTGGTTATTCGATACAGTGACAGATATGAAGAGATTTTCCATTATTCCCTCATCATTGAAATGGACATCAGATACACTTCGTGGTGTCAAAATATAGTGTAGAATCATTTTGGGAACTATTTGAAGGGATCTATCAAATTCACAAAAATTTTGAAGAATGGGGAATATGGATAAGAACAACTAAAAGGATATGAAGAGTTCCACTAATACAGAACAATAATGGAAGGTTCAGATAAACACTCAGAATATTGTATTGTCTATCAACTACAAGGATCATGGGATATTTTCAAAACAATTCCATAGGATTAGAGTTGTCAGAGGCAATCAACCACATCCTTCAAGGTAACAAGGAAGTTAATATTCTAACACTACACTTGATGTGTATCTTGAAAACAAAGTGGTTATAGTTATGATGGTTATTCATTCATGAATATTGAACATAGAATTTGATTTTGGTTCTATGAATTAATTCATATCATTCATGTTTAGTAGAACTATTCAAACCCCACCTCAAAATTAGGACATTGATTTTTTTTGTGGGGATAGTAAATTGGGATATTACAGCATTCGACATATATAAATCCTCCCAGGATAGTGATTTTTGACTAAAACTCCCTATAAATCTTATCATACTCCCTTTGGTGATGTTTGAAGTTATATTGGGCATATATTTGTAATCTTTATACAAATCTAACATCAACTTTCGAGGAAGGTATATCACTCTTCACATCCCATATAATCCTCAAACTCAATACAAGTGTTAAGAGTAAGATGAATATCCATTAGAATAATTGTCTCCTATGTGGATATTATTTCCCAAGTATAAATCATATCTAGATCCAATGATTGAGACAAATGAGATAATCTTGCTCAAATATATTCCCATCATGAGGGGTTACACTAATGTATTCCATACAGAATTTCTTAGACCTCAGTTTGACCGATAGGTTGAGTTACCAATTGATGTTATTCCTAGATATATATCTATATCAACGAAACCTTATTGAATGGCCACCATAGAGATGGAAGAGCTAATGAAGTAGTTATAGGAGAATCTGGATGAGGGTTTCATACTCCCGAGTGCTTCACCAAGGGGGGAACCATTCCTCTTCGTTAGGAAGAAGGATATATCAATGTTCCTATGCATTGATTATTTTGATCTCAATGAATCAGAATAAAGAACATGTATCCCATTACATGGAAAGATTACATGTCCGATCAGCAATAAGGGGTGAGTTATTTCTCTAAGGTGGGCATTCGGAGATGATATCATCAATTAATGGTGATAAAGGATGATATTTCCAATACTACCTTTCCAAAAGGATATGGACAATATGATTTCATATTGACACACTTTTTACTCAATAATTCTCAATTATATTTCCTTAATTTAATGAATCGAGTATTTTGATGTCACCCCAACATATTTTAGTTAGTATAAATCAATGATATTCTAATTTAAACAAGTAGAAAGGATTAACATGAGGAGAATATGAATTCAATGTGAAAGACCTTGTGAGGGGAAATCATTTATGGAAAGTACAAAAAAAAATTATTCTTGAAGGAGGAAGTATCATTATTGGGGAATTTTATCACTAACAATGGGATATCTGTGGACCCTTCCTTGACAAAGGAAAATGAAGTGTGTCCCATGCCAACATCTGTAATGGAGATCCTTGGTTTCCTCATTCTTATTGTGTATTACTGATGATTTGTGAAGAACATCACATGATATTCAAAACCAATGACCAATATGACATAGAAGGGAGCAATGATTTTCATTATTGAATTTTGTGAGTAATTCTTTAATGATCTAAAAAAGAGACTTATAACTACTCCATTACTCACACTCTCGATAAGTGGATAACTATTTTGAGTGTAAATAAATTCATCAAAAAATGTAATATGTTGTGTATTAATGAAAAATGATATAGTGATTGAATATCCCACAATAATGTTGAAAATAAATGTGAAAATATATCCCACTCAGGATCTGTAGTTGGAATCTAGGAACATGGTATTGAATATATAGTACATTATTTCTATAGGGAGAATTATGAGATATATGCTGATCACAAGAGTTGAAAATATAAATTCACCTAGATAGAGCTTGATATTCCCCAGTTAATATGGTTTGATCTTCTCAAGGAGTATGACTTCTCAATCCGCTACCATTCTAGTAAGGATAATAAGGTGGAAGGTGCTCTATGTATAAAGGATCATGCATCTTCTTCAATGATGACAATTGAGAAGGATCCAATATTCTTATAACGTCAATTGATGGACATGAGAATCACTAATTGAAGAACATCATGAATCCTTTATCAAATGATTAATCAACATTCCATTTTGAATAATGAAAAGGTTAATAAAGGAATTGATGGGGAAATTAAAAAAATATTTGAAGCTATAAAGAATCAAAAATCCTCTGGGTGCATCATTAATGTGGATGGAGTCATGATATTTAAGTCACGAATATGTGTACCATCAAATCTAGGGATAATGAAATAGATTTTGAATGATGCATATAGCTCAACCATATATATTCTCCTAGGGAGTAACAAGATGTTTCGAGTTCATTGAGAGAACATTTGATGGGACAATATAAAAAAGGAGATCATTAAATATACATCAATGTTATGGGTATGTGAGAAAGTGAAAGTAGAAAGATAAAATTCTAAAGGGATTCTGAAACTATTACCCATACCAACATTGAAATGGGAAAACATCACCATGGATTTTTTCACTGGACATCCAAAGAAATCTGGATGGAAAAATTCTATATAGGTTATTGTGGATCATCAAGCAGAGATAGATAAAAATATTACAATTCGAGAGGAATTCTATTTGTATCAACTTGCACAGATATGAATCAATGAAGTGATAAGGCTGTATGGAGTACCACTATCAATTATATTCTATCATGATCAAAGCTTCACCTTGATATTTAGGAAAATTATCCAACATGCACTATGAACTATGTTGAACATCAATATGGCCTATCATCCTCAAATTGATTAGTTATCTAAGTGAACAATTCAGACACTAG
This sequence comes from Viscum album, assembly GCA_963277665.1. Classification (NCBI taxonomy): domain Eukaryota; kingdom Viridiplantae; phylum Streptophyta; class Magnoliopsida; order Santalales; family Viscaceae; genus Viscum; species Viscum album. Next base: position 789,984,025 of record OY728141.1, read on the forward strand.
AATACATGTCGGGAGTGTTTTTTATGGACGTAAATTTAGGATGGGACCAAAATCTACCTCTGTTTGAGTTCTATTAAAATTATATTTTCCATAATAGTAGCTGAATGTATCGATATGAATCCATTTATGGGAAAAGGTTCATAACACCAACATGATGGGCTGAAGTCGGTGAACATAAGCTGCTAGCGCCATATATGGTAAAAGGAATGGTGGATAAGGTGAACACCGTTTAGTAACACATCAAGGCATCCCAAAGTTGAAAACATTGTTATGGGGAAAATTCTCAGTGAAATCTTGTGTTAAATGTTGGTGACATATTATTCCACTAAATATCATCGGGAAAGAGGGTCATGAGATTTAGGGAAAAGGGGGTGCTAAGACCTAGGTACATCGACCCCTTCAAAATTCTGGATCATGTAGTGGCTATAGATTATTGACTAGAAATTCTATCAACTATTTATAATTTACATGATGTATATCAAATATCCCTATCAGGGAAGTACATTCAAATTACATAACATGAACTAAATTTAAAGGAGGTAAAATTGGAGAATGATCTTTCTCGGGATGAGGAGTTAGTGAAGATGTTGGATCATTGGGATAAATTTCTACTCAACATGATTACTGACCTGGAAAATATACTATTGTAAAACTATACATACGAAGAGGTGACATGGGTACTAGAGGAAACAATGAAGGATATGTACCCTCAAATGTTTTCATCATATAATGTAAAACAAATGTTTGAGAGAGAAATTTCATAAGAGGGGAAGAATGTGATATCCAAGTTTTTTGTAAATGAAATCCCTTTTAAATGAATTTTAAATATATTATAAAATCACATTATGAACACAATTGAAATTTATAAATGATAAATGAATGAAATTTAATGTACTTCTAGAAGATAAGGAACATATACCAATGAAATAGTTACCTCAACTTCGGAATAGTAATATAAACCTCATGAATACTAAACCAGCCAATGTAACAGTAACCTTACCAATGAAATTCTAAAAAATTATCAATATCATAAGTGAAAATATGATATAATAATATCATTGTATAAGTATGATATTTTTTAAAAAAGATTAATCAAGTGTTGATATTTTTTTATTTCATAAATATTTAATTAAATTTTTTTGAATAATTAATAATTTTGATGAAAATTTATTTTCATAAAGATTATATGTAAATTATTTTTTTATTTTTTATGGTTATTAAATTATTTTATGAGACTTTAATAAATATTTCATAGTGTTAGAAAAGTATTATTAATTATAAAAAATTCTATTTTCCATGTAAATATTGATTTTATTTAAAAAATAAATTTATCAAATATAGAAAATTATTTTCATATAATGGAGTTATCTTATTGAATAATACATGTAAAAAATGTTTGTGTTTATTTTTTTGGTATTTTAATAAAATACATGAATTTTATTTCGAATAGTAAAATATGGTAATTTACAGTATATGTAAATAAATGAATTCTTGAGTCATTCTTGAGTCATTGATGATGTCAATGACCATTTATTCTAATTCAAAATCATAAATTACTATATATAGTCTTAATAATATTCAATATTTATTATATTGAAAAAAATAATAAAATATTGATTAAAATAATTGAAAAAACCTTATCTCCTACACTGTAAATACCACCATCACCCCCTCTTCTCCTCCCAACGTTGAAGCCTTGGGAATGGATAGTATTACACCCAAAACTCTTATCAAAACACCACCAAAAGTCCATGAAATTTGAACTAATCAAAATACCCAAACCAAATCCCTTAAATAGGCTCTCAACATGAATGAATCAAGAGGCAAAACACTCTTTTGTTTTCATTCAATTTCATTTCAGGATCCTTTACATTCTTTTCTACTTGAACCTATCATCAACCAAAAGATATTAAAAATCTAGTACCATAAATATTATATAGTTTTTTTAATATAATGTAATATTACATCATCATCTCCTTTTTCACCTCTTTTTATACTTGAAATGAACACACCATATGAAATGTGTTAATTTATCACATTCAATGATGTATTGTTTTGAGTATCCATTTCCATTTTAAAATAACATTCATGATACCATTTGTACTGTTTAAGAATATTATTATATTTGAAATATATCCTATCTGATGTTCTGGAATCATTATTTAAAAATGGTACTAATTTATAGAACCAAACAAGTTCATTATGATAAAAACCAATCAAAATAATCCATGTTTTAATTAGTGATGGATTTTAGAAATTAACCGTCCACATTTCTATAAAATGATATTTTAATATATTTTATTTCTATAAATATAATATATAAACACTTCTGGAAAAATATTTTCATTCTACATAATTTTTCATACTCAGATACAAGTAGAACGATTATGAAAACCAAGGAAATCAATGCTCCCAAATGATGAAATTGAATTTCATAACCCACCAAAAGGGACATTAATGAACATAATAAAACAATAAAAAAATTAATGTTTAAACAATTCATTATTTATTAATTAATTATTAAAATTTTATTATTCATGACATTAAGATCTAGTGTATAATTTTTAAGGACATACGGTATGGGATTTTACTTGAACCCCCTTTATACATTCGAGTTACTCTTTCTCTATTTTTACAAAAATTAAATTATTTTTATTTATATTTTTGTATTCAAAATGAGAATTATATGTTCCAAAATCAGTCATAAAGATCCATTCGTCCTTCTTATTTAGGGATATTCATGTATTTAAAAGGATCCCCACTCAATTCATCTAGATTAGCAAGACCAATTTAATGTAACATCTTAAATTCTTACCCAATTCTAAGTGTTCCCCATAATCTATTATAAGCCATAATTATTTTTATAAAATGACTCATTTTATGATGAAATATTACCCTTGTTTCATTCTAGTTTTATACAAACAATTATATCTCTTCAATTTTAATGTATCTTGAATTGTTTCCCAGAACTCGTACAAAAAAGATTATTTCTAATGTTTCATAAACACTATTTCACCTCGGCATCACATCTATAATCATAATATATACCCATACCCCATTATTAATTTTAAGGTATTATTTAATTCCTTTTTTTCATGGACATTGTTATGATACACCATTTTTTTATTCTTTTGACATCATTATGATACACAATTATTTTAATTTATAACCATTGTGTTTAAGTTTGATTTATTGGGAATTATTATTTATGTGGAAACCATATTCATGAAAACGTTATGATGGGTGTTCTCAGATAGCGTTCCAATTCATTGGGTATAGTTTCATCTCGTGAGATGTTATGTGCAGTAGTTGGGGAGGTTATCCTTGCCTCATGCTCCTCAAGGTGCAACAAGCCTTGACTCGTTCGCCAATATGTGAAATAGGCATTGATTTGTGCTCAATTCAGGTTGAATTTTTCATCCACATTACAATGAATCAATGGTTATATCATCCCATTTACAATTATTTATGTATAATCATCTTACATGAATTCTTATATCATTATATTATACCTTCTGGACCATTTATTATGATTTATTTTAATGTTTACTCCCTTGATATTATTTTTAACTCATACATTTGTTTAGCTTATCGCCATATTATCTTTAGAAGATGTATGGTATCTAGGGATGGTAGTATCTCTTTATGATAATTATATAAAACATGTTCTTATTTTAGGAATCCTAATGATTAAATATATACCTAATATTAACGAAACTAGACCTTACAATACATGTATTGTATTTGGATATATACTAATGCTTAAAATCATGTAATGATATGTGTAGAAGACTAGTTTTTCAAGAGTTTGTATAAGAGGAAAATATTATCAATTTTTATAGGATAAGGAATATTTCACTTTAATAATAGCTATAGGGATAAAACATAGTATGGGAGAAAAGCCCTAAATTTTAGTACATGTAGAGTTAGTGGTTTATCGAGGAAATTCATCTTTGTCTATAAAATACATGTGGATGTGGTTCTGGAATAAATGTACCTAGGATTGATAAATCTTTCAAGGTGTTTTGGGCATGACTCATGTAGCATAGTACACGCCAACAGTCCATAATGCACACCTAGTTTAACACTCTTGTGGGATATAATTTGGTAAATTTATTATTTATTTACTAACAATAATGAACAGAGAGATGAAAAAACTCATTAGAATATTTGTTAGGAAATTTATCATGCATAACCACGATTTAAGCCCAGGTAATCACACTTTTTTTATACTTTTACATCAATGGTTCATCCTTTGATGTTTAATGTTTCATTTCTTTTCTTATTAGATAATTATTTAAGCCCCCTAATTTCACTTTAATTTTCATAGCTTATGGAATGATATAGAAACAAAATTTCCAATAATAATTGTGATAAGGAATGTGTTGAATTTCCGAATAAAATTCCAAATATAATGGGAATGGGTTCTCATAACATTATGAATGTACTCGCTCAACTAGATAATGTTATGTATAATAAAAAGAATCATCTGAAATTCCCTCATTCTCTGATGGATGGGAATGTTTTAATTGAATCTTTCAAGTGTTAAAGACCTCCCTGTTTAGTGACTCATCTTATTTCATCATCATGGAACAATGAATTAACTCTTGTGAAATGATATTCTCTATCTTCCAGTGCTCATAATAATAGAATATTTTGCTGACAGTCTACGGTTTTGAGGGGAAGCTAATTAGTGGAGGACATAGATAAAAAATGCTATGTTCAAGGGGTAAATATTAGCTATTTATTGGGAGGGAATCACAAAAAAAATTCAATAATTTTCTTCCATGAACCCTACATCTAAAAATAGAAAGATAGATCCTTAAAAATAAGAATAAGGATGATTAATGTATCAGGACGTATGAAGAAAACATTACACTATTTGAATGTTATTCTTCTATGTTAATCATGATCACTGAATGTAATGTGGACCACATAATTAGTATACTAATGTCGTATCTAAAAATAGAGTGCAAAATTAGAGACATTAATAGTTATGAAGTGATTTTCCATTGTTCCCCCATGGATGGAATGTTAATTGGTGACTCTCAGTGGTATCATGGGCCCGGTGATAAAAAGTGGAAAATGGAGACTAATATGTGTGGAGTACCAAATATATACCAGGTTAGAAAGAAGCATGAATTTCTATCATGTCAAAATTTTTTTTAGAAGCATCCTATTAACTCTCTTAAAAAAACTAGTGAATTCATAAAATGTGGATGATTGGGGGTATTTGGCTATAAACTATTGAAGGGTTATGAAGAGTTCCCTTAATGGGGAAGAATAATGGAAGGTTTGTATCAACAATCAACCACTATTGTTGGGTTTCAATAGAAAATAACATGGGATTTTTTCAAAAAAAAATTGTATGTCAAGGGTTGTCATAAGAATTGAACCACAACCTATAAGGCAACATAGAAGGGAATATGCAATCACTACTCTTGTAGTGGATACCGACAATGATGTAGTGACAGGTAGACTGATTAATCATTCAGGAATTGGGAACATCTTATTTAATTTTTGTTCTATGACTTCATACATATAATTCATGTTTAGTATAATTTTTTAAGAACCACCTCAAATTTTGGATGTCGAGTTATCCATGAGGACAGAAAATTAGTAATTTACTGCATCCAAGTCTTTTAACTCCTCCCTGATTAATGATTGTGAACTAAACCTCCCTAAAAAACTTTTTATTCATTCTTTAGGATAGTTTAATGTTATATTGGGCATATATTGGATATATTTATACAAATCTATCATCGACTATTGAGAAATGGATATCACATTTAACATACTGAAGCATCCTTCAATTCTAGACATGTGTTTGTAGGAATATGAATATCCATCAGAACCATTGTGTCATGTTTGGATATTATTTCCCAATCACCGAAAATATATAGCTCAAATGAATGAGATAACGGAGAGAATTATGCTCAAATATATGCCCGTCATGAGGTATTAGTGTGATGTATTCCCTAAGGATTTGATTGGTCTTCTTCCTGACCAAGGGTGTGGGTTCTCAATTATATATATTCTTGGACCTCTACCAATATCAAATATATCTTATATAGAATAGACACTCTAGATATAAAATTACAGAAGAAGTAGTTATATGAGATTATGGATATGGATTTTATATGCCCACGTGTTTTACCATAGAGTGCACAAGTCCTCATTATTAGGATGAAGGATAGATCAGTGTACCTCGGCATAGATTATCACAGGCTCAATAATATCACATTAAAGAACAAGTATCCCCTGTGAGAGATATATGAACTATTTGATCAGCTTTGTGCGGTCAGTTATTTCTCTAAGGTGGACCTTCAGTCAGGATATCATCAATTAATGATGAGGAAGGTAGATATTCACAAGACATTATTTCCAGTGTGGTATATACACTACGAGTTCATAATGATGCCCTTTATCCTCTTGAATTCTCCATAAATATTCATTGATTTAATTAATTGAGACATTAAATATTACCTCAACAAATTTTTTGAAGACATTATCGATGATCTTCTAATATACTCCAAGGGAACCGAATAAGATAACGAGTATTTGAATAGTATTGAAGACTTTGTGATGGGAGAAAAATTATTCATTGTATTGTAGATGTGAGTACTATATTGGAGGAATTATCATTCTTGGGTGCTATTATAACAATCAAAGGTAAATATGTGACCCATTCCAAGGCCAAGGAAATCATATTATGGCCCAGACCCAAATCTGTAATAGAAAACAATATTGTCCTCAGCCTACCCGGGTATTAAAGATGATTGGTGAAGAACTTCTCATGATTTTAAAACCCATTTACAAGGTGACACAAACGGGAGAGAAGTTTTTATGGACTCATGAATGCGTGGAAAGCATTAATAATCTAAAAAAGTAAAATAAATAATACACTAATCACACAGTCGACAAGTGGAGAACACATTATGGGGTACAATGATGCTTCAAAAAATATCTTAAGCTATTACTGTTGAAAAATGATGAATTGATAGAATACACATAAAAGTAGATGAAAATTAAGGAGAAATACAATCCCATGCATGATCTAGATTTGGATGTTGTGACCATTTCATTGAAAATATGGTTGTATTACCTATATGGGGAGAAGTGTGACATATATACTGATCAGAGGAGTGGAAAATATGTATTCACATAGAAGAAGCTTGATATAAACTAGTAATGATTATTGTGTCTCATCATGGATTATGACTTCTCAACCCACTACCATCCTGGAAAGGAAAATAAGGCGGTGGATGTTCTATGTAGACAGGATATTGTGTCTTTATCAATGATGAGAATTGACATGGATCGAATATTCATAGACCTTCAAAGGATGGATAAGGGAATCATTAAGGGAGGAGAATCATCAATCCTTTCACAAATTATTTCTCAACAATCCCATGTGGTTAAAAAAAGAATGCTCAAAGAAATGATGTATAAATTCAGAAAAATGTAGAAGCTACCAGGAATGATAAATCCTTCGAGTTCATGATCTATGAAGATTGATTCAAAAGATTTGGGTCACCAAAATGTAGACCATATTGTATAGAAATGAATAAAGGGATTCTGAATGGCACATATTACTCACCCTTCTCAATTCACATAGGGAGAAAAAATATGTGTCAAGATCACTAGGGGATCTTTTGGCGGGACAATATGAAAAAGAATATTGCTGAATATATGTTGAAGTGCTTGGTATGTTAGCAAGTGAAAGCTGAAAGAAAAAAGTATAAAGGGATGATGTACCCATTACTCATACTAATATGGAAATGGGAAAACATCCCCCAAGAAATTATCATTGGACATCTAGAAAAAATAATGCTATATGTGATATTGTGGATCTTCATACAACGACGTATCAATTTTTCAAAATTTGGGAGGACTTTTCTTTTTATCATCTTTCATAGATGTACATCAATGTAATAGTATTGATGAATGGAGTAACACTATCAATTGTATCCAATTGTGATATGAGAATCACCTTGGAGTTCTGTAAAAGTTTCCTACTTTCTCTTCGCACAGAGGTGGGATTTATTATGGTCACTCATCCTCGAATAGATGGACAATATGAGGGAATAATTTAGACATTGGAAGACATGTCTATAGTGATTTCCATGGACATCAGTGGAGGATGGGACCAATATCTACCTCTGGTTGAGTCCTCTTATAACAATATTTTCCACACTATATTTCTAATGGGTGCATATGAATCCCTTTAAGGGAATTGGTGGAGAAAAACCACATGTTTGGATGATATTGGTGGACGTATGCTTCTAGGACCTAAAATGGTAATAAAATTATGTAGAAGCTGAAAACCATTCAGTGTCACATCAATGAATGTCAATGTCAAAAAAAGATTTGTGTAGACAATCATCGACAATACCCTGTGTTCAAATTTGGAGACATGGTATTCTTCCAAATATCTTTGTGAAAGAGGGCCATGAGATTTGAGAAGAAAGGGAAGCTAAGTCCCAAGTACATAGGAACTTTCTAGATCATTGATCATTTCAGAGTTGTGTCTTGTCGAATAGAACATCCACCAACCATATATTATGTGCAAAATGTATTCCAAAAATATATATTAAGGATTTACATACCAAATCTATCACAGGTATTGACATCACATGATAGTCAATTAGGAAATGATCATTCTTATGATGATCAGCCAGTGAAGCTATTGGATCATAGAGATAAACTTTTACACCCCAATACCACACACCATGTTAATGTACAATAGTTGAACCATATGTATGATGATGTAATATGGTAATTATAGGAATAAATAATAGAGAAGCACCCACACTTTATTTCATCATAGAATGTAATGACAATTTCGATGGTGAAATTTTATAAGGGAACAAATGTAATGACCCAATGTTTTTTCAATGGAATTTCATCCATAAAATTATGTCAAATAGTATAAAATCAGATAGAGAACATAATCAAAGCTTTATAAATAATGAATGAATAAAATAAAAGCTACTTATAGATGTTAAGGAATATATAACTATAAAATTGTAACTAGAACTTTAGAAGAGTAATGTGACCCTTATGAATTGTAATCTCTCCAATGTAATTGTAACCCCACCTATTTTATTATAATAAAAATTTATCCATCATATAAGTAACAATATGGTATAATTATATCATTGTATATGAAAGTAAATATAGTAAAAATTATTAATTAATTGTTGGTATTTTTGAAATTCATAAATATATAATTATAATTGTTTGAATCATTTAATAATTTAAATGAAAATTTATTTTCATAAATTTTATTCCTAAATTATTGTATTTATGTCTTATTATTATCATATTATTTTATGAGACCTTAATAATATTTTCAATTTTTTGGAAAAGAAATTTTAAATATTAAATTTGTATTTTCCATGTATATAATGAAATAAAATTAAATTAAATTTATCATATTTAGAAAATAATTTTCTTATAATGGAGTTAATTTTTAATTCAACACTTAAAAAAAATGGTTAGGGTGAATTTGTGGAATTTTTATAAAATACATGATTTTTTGGTGAATTGTGAAATACTGTAATATAAAATATATGTAAATAAATGAATTTCTATGTCATGATTGATTCATGGATGATTTATGTGACCATTTTATTCAATTTCATATACAAACATTACTGTATTTTACCTCTAGAATCCGCACTATTTTTTCCATGAACATAATTATAATGTAATGATAGAAATAATGGAAAAACCCTCCTCCCACATACTATAAATACCATGTCTCACCCAATCATAACCTCACAACACTAAAACCGTGATCCGTTTATATATTATATCAAATAATCTTCCTTAACTTCTCCCCCAAGTCCATGTTCTTTTGGTATTAACAAACTAATAAAAACCAATCACTTACGGAGGCTCTCTAGTAGAAGGTATCAGGAGGTACAACCCTCTTCTGTTATATTTTAATTTATTTTCAAGTTCCATTACATTCTTTTCCATCATTATTAATCCTCATAAAAAGGGTATGAAAACTCAAGAACCTTAATTATACTATAATATTGTTATGAAAATAGAATAATTCATCATCATATCTCTTTCCCCTCATTTTATACTTGAAATGAAAACACTATGCAATATGTGTTAATTAATTACATCAAGGACGACAGGTTTTCAATTTCTATTACCATATCAAATAATGATCATGAAACCATTTTAATTATTTAACCATATTTTTATATATTTAAAATAAACTATTTAGTTTTCTATAATAATTTGGTACAAATTGTATTAATTTATAATACTAAACATGTTCATTGTTAGAAAACTAGCTAAAAATAATTCAAGCGTTTACCATTGATGATTTTTATACTAAATTATCCTCACTTATGGAAAAATTTAATTTTAATATTTTCTAAGTCCATTAATAACATATTTGTTCTATTCATCACATCTATTATAATTATTCATTATTTTCTATACATGTATAAAAGTAAACCAATAATGAAAACATGGTAAAACAACACTCCCAATCTATGAAATTGAATTTCATAACCTACCAAAAGGGAATTAAATGAACATAATAAGATATTAAAAAACATTTATAAATGTTACAAGAATTATTAATTAATGAATTTAATTTTATTATTTAGGAAATTAATATTGAGTGCAGATTCCTTTCGGACATAAGGTATGTGATTCTAGCGCAACCACCTTTTTTAATTCATGCAACTCTTTCACTATTTTCAACCAAATTAAATGCTATATATTTTTATGTACATATTATATATGATGTATATATATTCCAAAATCATTTATCAATATCCATTCATCTTTATTATTTTCGGATATTCATGTTTTTAAAAGGCTCGCTACTCAATTTATTCCAATAAGCAAGCCAGATTTAAGGGAACTTCCTGGATTCTTACCCATTTTCAAGTGTTATACATATTCTATTTTAAACCAAAATTATTTTTATAAAATCACTAATTTTATCATTAAAAAGACTTTGGTTAAATTAAGGATTAATACAAATAATTATGGATTTTCTATTTTAATGAATCTTTAATGTTTTCCCTTTCCCCGTACAAAACGTTTTTATTTATAAAGATTCATAAAAACCCATTTCACCTCAACAAAAAATACAATATCATTATATAATATTATATTACAATATTTATGTCCATGTATTATTTAATTCCATTATTTTATTTAAAATTATATGATACAATAATTTTTTATGCTTTTGAAATGATTATCATACCCAATTTATTCCATGGGTAACCCTTATATATATAATTGATTTCTTATGTTTGATTGTTTATGTGTAAAACAAAGTAATGAACATGTTAAAAAAGGTGATCCTATGTATCCCTCTTTTAAGTTGGGTAAATATTAGTCTATGGATATATTATGTGCAACGTTCTTAGTGGTTAGCGCTGACTCATGCTCCGTGATGTGCAATGAGCCCTGACTCGGCCTCCTCTAGGTGCAGTGATCATTGACTAATGCTAAATTCATGTTTTAGGATGATTCCAAATTACTATGAATACATGATTATATGATCCCATGTTATTATTTGTTATTTTTAATCATATTTCATGCAGTATTATAGAATTAAGTTATGACTTATAACCCATTTTTAAGCTTTATTTGAACGATTGTTCCATTACTAGTTGTTTTAGCTCATCTGTTTGTTCAGGTTATCCCCAGTTTATTATATATTCATGTGACAACTCAAAATAAGTTATTAGCTCAAATGGATGAAAAATAATGAAATTTTTTTAGACCTATGATTCTGTTTAGTGTACATAGTCTTCCAAGACACTATACATTACAATCCATTGCTTGTAATATGATGATTAATTATGTATAAAATCTTGTAATGTCATGTGTAAAATGTTGCGGTGTCTATATATATATATTACATGTTGATATTAAATAATACCATCATAATTAATAACCTCTTAGGTCATGATGTCGATCCCTTATAATAGGAACTATGGTGGGATCATATATATACACACACACACAAGGAAAACCCTCTCAGTTGTTCCATTAACCATGTTCAAGTCATTCATGTAATTCTACAATACATTTCTCATTTACACAATCATGATTAAATGTGTGGGTTCACCATCCACTAATCAAGTTCATTTGTTACTGATAAATTCTATACAGATGATGCATTTTTATAGAACATGCAAAAGGAAAATAAGATGTCTACCCATACAACCATTATATACAAAAAATAATTCATTATAAAGGAAGTTATAATCATAAACTATCCACCATTTATAATCTAAAGAACTCCCATTGGAAAAACATTGAAAATTACATAAAAATTCATATGATTCATGTGTAAGTCCATGTTACAACTCTATTTATCATTTGTAAAATTCTAGGTATAGGGAAACAAAGAACCAACGAAGAACATTGGAATTCATTAATTACACACAAATAAATGGAAATTTTCTTTAATATTCATGCTAGAAGTTATGTTGGGTTCCATGAATTTTGATCCCTTTATCCAAAATGACCAATTCCATGATGGAATACCTATGATTGTCCATATGAGATATGTCAGATTTTTAAACCCTAAATCAATGTCTGAAAAACCTATATCAATTATCTATGGTCAACTAGACATGAAGGATTCAACAAATTTAAAATTCTCAGCAATGTACGACATATGTAACAAATGATTAAATATAAAATGACCAAAAAAATTGGAATACACTTTGACCACCTATCATAGGTTCATAGATATTACCACACTCTATATCATCCTCTAATTTGATGTAGGTTCGATGAGATAATAATTTGTTTCAAATACTTTAAAAATAGGGAGAATAATACTACATATAAATAGAGCAATATGTGGAAATATTAACCATGTAAGTTAGAGTTTGTGGAGTTATCCTTAAATTTTTCTATACATTTCATCCTCTATAATTTAAAACACATGTTATCCATGAGTGATTAATGATATCAATTCTTGGGAGTATTTGGAAACACATGGTAGGAAGATCTAATTTAAAACATTGGTGGAAGAGGATCAAATATGGAAATTTGTTTTTAATATTTATATGGGGAAAATGGTATTTTCACCAAAATGATTTGACACCACGCAGTTTTGGTACACAGTTTTCAAACCATCCTCGGACTGTGTAGTAAGGCTATATATAACATCTATATTTGGTTTTAAATTCATACACATAGTCTTTCATAGTTGTTGGGTAATTGTGAGACCATACAGGTTCCCATGTCTATAGTCACACATCTTGAAAAAATTATGTGGGATAACATGTTTCCCACTCTTCTAAAACATCAGGCTCCAAAAAAATCCTTGTATTCCCCTCATACCTTTATGAGATGATTGAGACTCATAATTATATACATTTATGTTATTTAAGAAAATTAATGATCCATACCTTTTTTAAAATGTGGGATGTTACAGATAAACTGTTTAGATAAAGAATTTGAATTGAACCATTAGATCATTTCCAATGAAATTAATGAGTAGTATCAACATATGTCATTATAGGTTTGAAATAATTTGTAAAGATATTTTAAAAATATTTTATTATAAAATTATACATTCCTCGTTGAAAATTTCATTTTAAAACAAAAAAACTCTTTAAAAACATATCATAAATATTAAATTCAAAACATATAAAACAATAATAGAAATAATTTTGAAATAATTTTTCATTTATAACATATAATGAAATATTTAAAAAAAACTGAGCACTATATTCCATGAAAACATATATATGATTCTTGAAAATATTTTCAAAACCATTGTTTAAAAATAATTTCACAAATTACAAATAATGAGTATAAAAACATTTAAAACCATTTTTCTTTGAAAATAAATTGAAAAAACATAAATAAAATATGATAGAAATTTTCTTTTAAGAAACTTTTAAAAATTATTAATAACCATTTAAAACGTTTTGAAATAATTTTTGTTTGAAAATAATTTGAAAACATATAAATAATGCTCGAAAAAAATTAAAATATTTTTTTAGGAACTATAAAAATATATACTAAATTATGGAAAACATCTTGAAAACATTATTATATGAATAAATATAAAATAATATTATTTTTTAAACATGTTTTTGAAAGAACACATATTTTTATCATAATAGAAAGGTGTTTCTGAACATTTTGAAAAAAACATTCTTAATAATCTTATGTGAAAAAGATTAAAAAAGGAAAAAATACATAAATATATCAAGAATAACCAGATGAGATTAAATTTCATCAAATTTCTTATGATATGGGTCATAATATTTTATCAATTTATGAAAAATCATAAACAATCCAAATAAATTATTATATCATTTCAATAAACTCATTAAACTTAGAAACTTTGAATTATACTCACAATGTATGAAAATTAAATAACAAGAAAAATTTAATATCATTAAAATAAGGATATTGATGAGAGAAAATTTAAAATGGTAGTATATACACCTCTTAAACTAATATAGGTGCATTACATTGTATGTGTCTCAATGAAGGAGAATTGAGAGAGAATTTGATACAGAATTTGGTATATTTTGAATCATAAACCCCATGACCGAAATATAATAATTGGATATGTAAATAAATCCATAAATATGACACATATCTGAAATAAAACACATATAATACATCTATGTAATGTAAACACACCAATTATCAAAAATAAGTGGTTAACATGGCTTGTGTCTCAAAGAAAATTAATGTGAGGCGAGAAAACAAATACCTTCTATCTTGAAAATCTTCATACTCATTAAAAACTACTATATATAAATAAATCATTATTCTACATATATCACAGAACTATATTCTATTATAAAATCCATATATGATTTAATTTTTACATAATATTACCTTTTTCTAACAAATCAATGTAAATTTTATGTTTCATGCAATTGTCACTTTATTTTTCTCTTCTGTTTTGATTTGATAAATTTTTTGTCCTCAAAGTTATATCATAATATCCATAATTTTATACCTGATATAAATATAATATATATTTATTATATATTTATTTATATTATTCCATAAATGATACAAATATTAAACTAAATACACCTTTTAGTGATACGATAATCCATATGTACGCATGAACATTGTTTTCATTTTACTATATCATTAAATGAAAATAAGTAAATGATATATATACAAAAACATATATATTTTCTATAGTATAATTATGTTCTCTTATATATAATATACCTTTATAAAAACCATCTATAAAAAACTCATTATAATGTGTGAATAAATCATATTGCCTTGAAGATACAGTAGTCTACATTTCCACAAACAATGGTATCATATTAACACAAAATGGAAATCATTACGGTATTTATTATATTATAAATAAATAGAAATAAAAAATTCATATATATCATATATATCATTTAGAAAAATATTTCCATAATAATTCCCACCCATGATAGGTGGTAAAGTAATAATGAACAAAGACTTTTCATGAGGCGGTAGTTCGATGTAGATTAAAATGGTATGTTCATTTCCCATTTTATGGAATTAGGTATAAGTGAATGTCCAAATTTTACATTCAAAAGCATTATTATATTGATGAAACTCGTTTTATTATATGATCATAAATTGAGGATAATTAAATTAGCATATAATGAAATAAAACCAAATTGATCATTTAAGAAGATTACCACATTTTGGGGCATGTCCATTTGGTTTTCAACAAAGGAATCCATTGGATCTATTTAAACCAAAATTTAGGAATCTGTTATTACATGAGGGATTTTGGTATCTTAATAAAATATAGTATATGTGATTAAAATGGCTTAAGATGTTTTTTGTAATGGTAAGAGTTAAGGACTTTTTATAGTGTAGGGGGAGTGACATTCTTGTAAATACAAAACATTATTAACTAATTGGAGGTCTCCCTTGCATTATATTCTTCCAAAATGGATAAATATGGATTGATGTAAATATATGTTCTAATGATATATCCACCACAGACAAAAAAATGTTCTTTTTTATAAATTTTTTCCTTAGTAATTATGTTTACTTATATTTTTCATTTTGTTATTTCTATTAGGTAACAAGTTTTACAACAAATGTAATTTATCCATTGTTACTGACTTATGGTGTGATTTGATAGAAAATATAGTAACACTTAATTTTTAATATAATATCTAATTTAAAAATAAATATCATTTATTTTGGAAATAAATTTTAAAACAACTTCACGTAACTCATAAAGACACTATATTAACCCCAAACGTGCAAACAATGTTTTTCATATTTATGGGTCTATGTATTAATTATAAAATATAATTTCTCCATTAATAAAACAAATTTTATATTTATTAACAATGAAAATTCCATTTTAATATGGTTGTAATTTTATTAGTTTAAAATATTTTAAAAATTTATATTATTTTCTCTAAAATAACATTAATTTTATTTTAGAAATTATTTATTTAATTCTAATATAAAAAGTGTACTAAATTATAAGAATTAAAATTAATTATATTTACATCTCTTTTATGTTATATACTAATCAAATTATATAAGGTACCACAATAATTAATTAAATTTACTTTATTGTTAATTTTTTTGTCATCATTTCTTTTATTTATTTGGTAACTAAATAATTCATGTGTTAGAATTTGTTAAGAATTTAATGTGAATGAATCTTATCTCAAAATTAATTAAATGGAATTTGGATTATAATAACTAATTAATATTTAAATAAAATATGTATAAGCGAAAAAAAGGTTGTTTTTTCAGACAACATTTATCAATGTTAAATGTAAGGAAAGATTCTTTTATGTATTTTTCCATACATAACATTTGAATGGGAGAAAATTAATTGAATAGTTTCTAAATAACTCATAACATTTGTAGCATGAATTTATATTGTCTAAATATGGGAATCAATAGTATTTTTGACATTCTTATAGGTCATTTTGGTCTTGAAGTTTAAGGGTTTTCCCCTTTATTCCTTAATTTTACCATATGAAATTAATTGAAATAACTTCCACTAATATTATTGGTCAAACACTAATATGATCTTATTAGACTATAAATATCAATCATATTACAACCGTGTCTATTTTTTTTCTACTTTCAATTCCCCCAAGTTGCTAAATTACATTTATTGTGGATCCTGTAGATTTAACGAGAGAGAATATTTTTAATGTAAAAATGTAAAAATGTTCATTATTTTTTTATATCTAAATTTAATATAAAAATTGATAACTTGACCTAATTGGATTAATATAAGTAAATTTTTTCTATTTTACCTTAAAATTTTTTATTTAAAATTTAATTTAATATTTATTATTATTTAAAAATGTAGGTGTTTATTAAATTTTTTTATTTTTCACTATCAATAAATAAAATAAAACAACACAAAAAGATTTAAAATTGTTAGCCCAAAATAATATTGACATGCCAAATTAAAAAATTATTTTTTTACTTGTAAAATTTATAAAATTCTAAAACATTAGTTTTAAAATATATTCTTTTTTAATGTATTATAAAATGCGGCCTTGTGTGTGATGTACGCAAAATCATTGTTCTCTATTTCATATTCCTAACATTTTGTTTACTATAATTATGTACACGAATAGTGTTTAAATATATAAAGATATATATTCAATGTCTAATGAAATTAAAAATATCCAAAATATTAAACTAATTCAAAAACATATTTCACAATGACTTAGGGTTCTACATTCTACCCCCATTGAAATTAATTTCTCCCTAAAAATTCATATATTTTATTAACAATTTAATACATTAATGTTTATTTCATAGAAACCCACATCATAAAAAATAATTTTTAAACAACATTTGAAAATGTTTTTTTAGGAAGATAAACGAGACCCAATGTAACACATCATGTGTTTTCAAAAAATTAAAATATATATGGGATATGAAAAGAGAGGCATGGAGTAAATGTGTAATAATTATAGTTATTTATTTATGTCATCAATCATAAAAAAGTAAATAATCAATGGAAATTTGAGGTGCTCAATTTCAAAAATCATGGATAATTTTAAAATTCTATTAGTTCAATAAAAAATAAGGTATTTTAACATCATTTTATTATAGGAACATTTTATTAAAAAACATATACTATCTTGATTTTATTCTATTCCATATTCAAAATCTCATCCTTTGGTTGTACCAAGATCATATCCCATTGTCTCTCTAATTCAAATGAATTAATGATAATTTTTTATTCATGTACCATTATCAAATTATGTGATCCATAAATTGAATGATAGTTATTTACATCTATATTTATCAATACAAAAAAGTTTATCACATGTTAAAAAATATGAATAAATCTTTTTGTGGTGCCATAATATTTTAAATAACTTATAACACATCTGATGTTTGACATAAACCATTAAAAAAATTGTTAACATTATAATTATTACAAAATATGAAAATATAAATTATTATAATGAAGGTCGTTGAATCAAATTAATGTTTTTACCCCATTTAATTAATGTATATCTTGGTTATCACATTCCAGAAATGTGAATACCCTCATCATCTGTTCACTTAAAACACGCTAATAAAATGAATTATAAAAAATCCTTATGAAAAACATGCAGTCCCACTTAGTCCAATGATTTCAAGATTTATTTATCAAATCAAAGAAGTTGAAAACATCATCTATGATAAAATAAACTTATTTTTCAATAAATAATATATTAGTTTTAAGGTCATTCATAATATCCAATTTTGATTATCAAAATCAATCATATATTTATCCAAAAAAAACAGATTTTTCACTCCATGTTGAAGACATTATGAGTGTCCTTTAAAAATAAAAATATCTCATTTCTATTAAATAAATTTTCTATTTCATATGTACTATTTAACAAATAATTTTGAATCTGTAATGAAAAATTTATAATAAAAATACTTATGTTTTGCTTGATTCATATAACCTAATCATTTAATTCCAATGCATAAATAATTCATTCATCCAACATTATTCTTAATACATTACTCAGGTTTCTTCAGCTTATTCCTTAATACCCCTATCCTATAATATGAAATTTGAATCATGCATTATGTTCCCTCACCCTCAATATTTTCATGATTCCAATGATTAATATAAATGTGGCTGTTAGAACGACCTGTTCAATTCAAAAGTTTTTTGAAATCCCTTTATCATTAATAGTATAATTAGTACTCATTAAACCATCCTTGTTCTCTTCATAAGATATCTACTTACATAATCTATTTTCATAATGAAAATATTTTCCACATATGAAAAATTCAATTCTAACAATGTTCTTTCTAGTTCTCGTCATTGAAGAAAACTAGAAATCATAGTGTGATATATTTTTTTCATAATTGAAACCACATAATCATGAAAAATTACTTATATGATTTCTAAATAATTATACATACATAATTAATCTATGAAAACATAGATATATACCAGGCCATTCATAGTGAACACATATTTAAATCCTTCTTGATATTTCGTAAGTATTTTTTGAAATCAAAAAGAATATCCAAAAGGAATGTCAAACTAGGAGTTTAGCAAGGCCCGTTGTCATGTACTATATTACAATCAGGTCATACATGACACAACCTTTCAGATTTTTTACACATAGTTTAATTTTTACTAGATCCAAATAAAATTTTAGAATCAAGAGATGTATTTATTTTTTTGAAATCC
Source organism: Viscum album (assembly GCA_963277665.1). NCBI lineage: Eukaryota > Viridiplantae > Streptophyta > Magnoliopsida > Santalales > Viscaceae > Viscum > Viscum album. The sequence goes on from OY728141.1 coordinate 790,003,709, forward strand.
AGTCATCGTATCCATTACCAAAATACATTTTCAATTTTCTAAAAATTTACTCATCATTAAACTTATACATGGAGACACCCCTAGACATCTTATTAGAAATATCACAAGTGGTCTCACTATATATTACTCATCTCATTTTTGAATTGTTTTCCAAACCATTCCTTTTAACCATATATTGTGACCCATGCTTAACATACATTGATATTAAAACAATTTAGATTAATATACAAGACATTACAAAAAACCGAGAATATGGAACGTCATAGTTTAATGTCTTCAAAAACATGGTAAAATGTCTACTAAATTGGTGGAAGAATATAATATCTCCCTTAATGATATTCCATTTCAGTACTCCTACATAAAACCATTCTTCATAATATAGTGGAAGGAAAAATAAGAAAGGGGTGAGCTCAAATTCATAGTAAGGGTTAACAAAATAAATTGTTAATTATCACATAAACATAAGGGTATAATAACATTAGAGAAATATTTGAGGATTATTCCCTACAGAATAATAACATAATAATGAGATAGTGAGAACATATTGGTAGTTCGTAAGACATGAATCATAAGGTAATCAATAACATGATAAATGTGAGCATATCTAATTCATAAGACATATAATTTGTTCTAGATACGTAAACTTGTAACATAATTCCGAATAAGTCATGGTTCACTATCAAAAACATATTTGGGAACTTCATGGGGACTACACCTATGAGGAATGACATACCTGCATCCCAAGCCATAGACTATTACATATAAGAGATCATTATTCCATATCATCCCATTATGGAGAAGGTTTTACCATCTTCCCATTGTGTACTAGGTTTCCCCAGCTTCCTATAATGGATCATGTTTCCCCATCATCCAATAGTGGATCATGTTTTCCCATATATCCATAGTTTTTCAGAACACACCCATTTCCAATTTTGGTCCAATCCCATTGAATTCTTTCCCATCATTATCTCAAGATATATAAATCAATACCCAATGAATTAGAAGGAGAAATATGTCCCCACATCATGTAGTGAAATCATAAATACATGTACCACAAGATCATAGATATCATATCATAACCCTTGAAATGAATGTGTGTTATAAACATGTAATAATATCATAACCTTTTGAAAAGATATATTTTTCACAATAATTTAATCAAAGCATAACACATTTAATGAAGCTGTTTTCATAAGAATATTACCCCTAAATGTGAAAGGGGTTTTATAAACAAATAACTCATAAATGAGAAATGGGTATTATAAAAATTATTCCAACAAAACATAAACTATTCATAGAAATCATATGAATGGAAACATTTGATCATTTCCTTTGAAAGGTATGGGTAACACCAAAAGATATCATCTTAGGTGGGAAAAAATATTGAATGACCATTTAAAAGTATTTTATGTTCAAACTATCCTTTCATCATTGAAAATTTATTTTAAGGATGAAACCATTTGAAAATAATTTTACTAAAAATAATTCAGAGAAAGTATAAAGGAAAAATAGAAATTTTTTGGAAAATCATTTTCCTTGAACACTTAAAATTAAATCATAATACCGTTTGGAAAACCATTCTCCTTGAAAAAATTATAAAAGAATATTTAGAATGTTTTAAAACCAATTTCAATGAAAATACATTAAATACATATAAAGAAACAAACAAAACTTTTTTAAACCCATTTTATTTGAAAATAATTTGATGTAATATAAATAAATAGAAAAAGTATTTTTTTTGAAACCTTTTTATTATAATGTATTTTGGAGACTTATAATAAATTCTTTAAAACAGTTTGAAAATATTTTTCAATTATGACAATTTGAAAACATATAATAATTTTTTTAAAATATTTTAAAAACACTTTTCATTGAAAATATATTGGAAATTTATATATAACTTTCAAATCCATTTGAAAAATATTTTCATTGATAATATATAACATATTATAGAAAAAAATTTCTCATTAAATTGTTTTGAAAGAATAAATATTTCCGACCAAAGAGAGAGTGAATGTTGACCATTACTAGATAATATTTCATAATTATATTATGTATCAAAGAGTGAATAAAGGAACCAATATTGGAATATATCTTGAATAAACATAGAAGAAGTAAATTATTAAGAGTTGATAGGATATGAGTCATAATATTTCATCTAAGGAAGAATAATCATAAACAATCCCGATAATTGATGAGATTGATTCTTTAAAGTCATAAAAGATGAAACTAATGAATTATACTCCCCATATATGATAATGAAATTACCTGAATCATAAAAAATAATTCTATGAATGGTTTTATTGATATATCAGGTCAAATGGAATTATATTCACCATGTAATAGAATATAGGTTCATAACACGGTCTGTGTCTCAAATTGGGAGAATGGAGATAAACATACATTAATGATTCGATTTATTTGAAACAAAAGCCACATGAAATAAATATTATAAAAGTATATTTGAGTGAATATATATTATTTTATATGAAATTTATAATACATCATTGGCATATAAATAGACTCTATATATGAAATATATGGTTAACATGATCTATGTCTCACGAAAAAAAGTGAGATGAGAAAGCCATTACCTTATGTCTTGACTCACTTCACACTCATTCAATAATCCATAATAATAAATATAGGAATATTATAAATCTTTAAAAGGAAAATATTCTTATATATAATTCCATATATTATTTTATTATCACTTATATTACCAATTTATTACAGAGTCAATGTTAATGACACGTTCCCAATCATAATCATTTTTATTTTCATTTGTGTTTTGATTTTTTATATTTATGGATATCATAGTTATATCATGATATCAAGAATGTAAAACATAATATTTATATAATATATATTAAATACAATATTATTTTTATTAATATTTTAAAGAAACAAAATATTAAATGAAATGCAGCGCTCATAGAGACGGTAGGTGATATGTATGCATGAACATTGTTTCTATTTTATTGTCGCATTATAAGAAGGAATGTAAGTGAATTATATATATATATATATAATATTTTATATATATCATATAATTTTACTAAACCAAACCTTAAATCATTCCATGTAAAGTGACAGTGAATCACATCATTCTAAGGAGCCGGTAGTCCACACTTCCACAAAAAAACTTATCAGTTTTTCTACTAAATTAATGTCATGAAAATATGTTTTATAGAATAATTAAATAAGAATAATTAAATATTAAGTATAATATAAATAGATATAAAATATATTTTCCATTATTATTCAAAAACATGAGATGTTGTAAGGAAAAAACGTTCAACATCACTTCATGAGGCTATAGTTCTTTGTACCCAAAATTGGAATGTTCATTATCCATTTGATGGAAGTTTGTGTAAGTGCTGGTAAAAACCTTATAATTAAAAAAATATCTAGTTATTTAGTATACGTGTGTTTTTATATGATCATTAAATAATTATAATTGAAGGCTTGGTAACGAATTAAAACTAAAGTGATCATCAAAGATGGTAAAATCTTTTTCAGGTAACTCATTTTCAGTTTTCACCAACAGAATCCATTGGATCCATTTCATCAAAAAAAATTAGGCTTATAGAATGATTTCATGGTAGTTGGGATAATTTTTTATCATATTTTTTGTTATAAAATATGGTTTATCAGTGGTAGGAATAAGAAAAGTGAAATCCCTCTAATAGTGGAGGAGAAGTGGAATTCATATAAATATCAAAAGGAAAGAACTAATGGGATCTTTCATTACATAGTTCGATTAAAAAATGAGAAAAATCTATTAAAGTGATTTTATTATAGAATTAAATTAACGAGTAAAAATATTTGTATTTTTATAATTTTTTTAGTCATTCGGTTTCCCTATATTTTTTAATTATTTTATTTATTTAACTAGTTAACAACCTATGTAATTCAAAATTAATTATAAATTAGGGTTTGATTTATTATAAAATAAAATAAAAATAAATTATAGATATTATATCCTATTTAATATATATATATAATGTGTTGGAAATTATTTTTATAACAATCACATGTAACACTCAAAAATGCTACTTTAACCCAGACTATATTAACAATGTTTTTAATATATAAAGGGATATATGTTCCCTATAAAAGGTAATTTGATCCATAATATAAATTATTTAATATTTATTACCACTTCAAAATAACTTGGAATAAAGAATTGGTTTTTAAAATTTTAAAACTTTTAATAAAATAGAATTTACTATAAAATAACAATAATTTTAATTTTGACATTTTTATCTATTTTTATTTGAAAACATGGAAATATTATTTTAATTAAAATATATTTTTTTAAATAAATATAAAATTATATATTCATCTATAAAATAAAACTGAATAACTCTTTAAATTTACATTAGATATAATGCTTTAGAATCATTTATTTTATTTAATTATTAACTGAATAATTCATGCATTAAAATTTTATAGGGTTTTAATGTTTCTAATTCAAATATAAAAATTAATTATAAATTAATATTGATAAACTATTATGTTATGTTTCAAAATGATATGTATATCATAAAATATTTTTTTCAAATATCTCAATGTTTAATAATTGATAAATGTAAGGATACTTCTTTTTTTATCATTTTCCTTAACTAATAAAATAGAAAAATTGTATTGACTATTATAAAAATAACTCATAAATTTAAAGATATGTATTTATATATTCTAAATATGGGTAAAAAATTTATTTTGGTAATTTTTTTTCGTCATTTTGGTCCTTATGTTTATGTTTTAGTCCCTAGTTATGCTTTATTTTTTCATAATTGCTGTAATTAATTTTAATCACATTCACATAACTTTTGGGTCAAAATATAAGTTGATCTAGTTAAGATATAAATATATTAATTATTAAAATTATTTGTTTCCTTTCTTCTAAATTAAAATTTTTAAAAGGTTTTCATAAATTTAATGTCAATCATGCAGACGTTGTGAGAAAGCTGGTTTTTAAAGTATAAATGAACAAAAGATCACTATGTATTTATGAATAAATTCAGTATCAAATTATTTATAGTGAACTAATTTATTTAATATATTTATAATTGATTAATTTCAAAATTAAAAAATATTTTAAATATTATTTAGTGTTAATAAATATTTAAAAGAAAACAGAGTATTTAACTAAAATGCATTTTTTTACTATTTATCATTCAATGAAACTTCACATAAAAATACCAAAAATTCCGAATAATATAATATTGATATTATAAATTCAATAATAATTTCTATTTTAAAAAATAATATTTGTAACTGTGTAAAAATATTCTTTTAAAAATATATTATCCATTAAAATGTAGTAAATCTCAGTCTTATGTGTAATGCATGCTAACTAAGTGTAGTGTATTTTATAAGCATAAAATCATTTTTTTATAATTAATAAAAAAACACATTTTCCCTATATAAAATACCTTTTTCAGAGTCATGTGAATTTGAAAATATAAAAATTAATAAACTAATTCGATATGGATAATATTTGATAAAATCTCTGTGAAATATAATTTAATGTGATGAGGCACAACATCATAATCATATATCAAAACATTGGAATGTAAAAACATAAAATGATCATCATAAATGCATAATAGTTTCCATTATATATCAATGTAAAATAATTAGATAATAATTATGACTCATGGAAACATAACATAGTAATGTGACACAATAATAAGAACTAAAAGTAATAAGATATTTTAATTTTAACAACAAATACCATTATAACTCAGTGAAATGAGAATCTCTACATGATTATTATAAAATTTTAGACCACTAAACTCTACAAAAATCTCATAACATTTATATTATTCATTACTACCTTAATCCCATAGTAATATCATGAGATATAATGTTTTTTACATAGAATAAAATAGATGTATAATATTACCTCCACTAATAACATAATGATAAACCATATATATATTTGTTCCATTTTATGTTTATCTTAAAACAAACCTTCAAAACCCAATGAAATGGAAATGTGTTATATAAAATTTTTATAAGGTCACATATATGAATCTATTAATAATCAGATCAGATGATATCACAAATCCAATCCCCTAAATGAATTAAATCATAATTTCATTTAGTGGGTGATAAATTAATGACATAAAATAGTAAATGATGGATTTTATTCCAAATAAATTAATAAAAATGGAAGATAAAACAAGAAGTTAGTTTTCTTTACATTTTTTCTATTGTATCTTAAAAAAATATAAAATCAATATTCAAAATCATTTTCTAAATGGTTAAAAATCCTTATATAAATGTTTTTAATTATAAATTATATCAATAATTTATGTTTGAAAATAAAAAAAAGATAATTATAAGATATGTGGAATGAATGATATAAATTATAATTAAAGAAGAAGAAAATAGTTTTTAATAATTTGTACTAAATTTTAAATAACCCCACATATTTTAGAGTTAAAATTAATTTTTTGATTATAATGAATTATACATGTTAATCATATTAAAAAACACATATTTTATATTATATTGACTAAAAAATATTTTTTGTATGAATGAATATGTACATGAAGATAAATATTTAATATGGTAGATGTTAATTATTCGATAAAGTAACATGTTTTGATGAATTATGAAACATTTAATGAACAGATTTTTTTATGAAAATGAAACATCACTAGAGATAAATATATAATACAAGATTATATATACATAAAGATATAAATATATATATCACAATTATAATAGTATAGTACAAGAGAAATGTTTATGACTGAATTATAAAGAGATTGAGTCATATAACCCCATACATAATTTGTAATTAATGAAGGAAAATATTTTCAATGGGAAAACCATATTTAAATGATAATGTATCATGAATTAAATGGAAGGTATTATAAAATATAAATATTTGGTAGTATAAAAACCAGATTTTTAAAATTTGATGCATAAAATGAATCATGAATTAATTAATTTAAATTTAAATGAAATCCCCTAAACTCAAATTGTAGATTTTCCAAATAAAATCGATCATCTTTTATAATAAAATTATATTTACAATTATTTAGACTCATAACATTAGTTATATTTATTTATCAAAAAATTGTTATATATTTAATTACATCTAAATTTACTGACCATCATCTATTATAATTATCTATAACGTTATTACAATTCAATTTTTCCATCCCTGATTTGGTTTTGGGGGTTCTATTTATGATAATTTATCATATATTCAGGTAACACCCTGAAATATTAGTTACATTCCATAAAAATAATAAAATTTTCAATAGTGTGTAATATATAAAACATTGAACATTAATGAACCACACCAATATTATTAAAATATTACTTTTATAACCATTTCATTGGATTGGTTGGTATAAATAGATGAAATAGAATTATGAAATATAGTTATATCAGTTTTCTTAACCAATATTATATTTTAAATCTAAAAAAATATGTACTTTATCATATAAATTAAAATACATATGGTTAAGAATATTTAATCATTAAAAGGGTTATTTTTTATAAAATCGGGTTTTCATTACATATTATATAATACTTCTAAAAAAATTACTTTTTTTGTATAAAATATATTTTAATGTTACTACTTATTCAAGTGAAATAATAATTAATAATTCATACATTGATTAAAAATTTGTTACAAATAAAGATAAAATCATTTGATAAAAAAATGATATTTTTTTAATAAATTTATATTGAAAAACCTAGAGTATTGTTACATTAAAAAATTAAATTAGTGATTATTGATTATTAATTTTCATGAAATTAATTTGTGATATATTTAATAAAATAAAATAAAATAACTATAATTATTCTTAATATTATGGAAAATTGAATTAATTAAATTTTTTACTTCAAAAATTAATTTTCTCTAAAAATATTTGTTATGACTTTTATATATATATAATAATAATTTTATTCATATTATATAGATTTTACATGATAAAATAAAATTTATTTTTCATTTAATAAAAATAATTATAGGTGGGTGAATATTTAGAAATTTTATGAAATTCTTTTTTCATGGTTGAATTGTGAAAATAATTTTTTTTAAATACATAAAGAATTTTAAAATAATAATGAAGATGGCGTGGAATAAAAATTTAAAAAACCATTGGAGTAAAAAATTATGTGTTAATTGAATAAAAATTGTGAAAAAAATTATTTTTAATTTGAAAAACCAATCTTTATAATGGTGATCATGTGATAAAATTTATTCTACTAAAAATTATTTTTCATTATTTATATTGAATTAGGAGGTTCATTTAATTAATTAATTGTTTGAATGGTTAAATTATCATAAAAATAATTTTAATTAAAAATTATCCAATTAATTCATAATAAGAATCACTACGAAATAATCATTATCCTAAATGAGTTTAAACTCATTTTTATATACATGAATCTCTTTTTATAAAAAATTATTTTATATTCTTATATTAGAAATATTTCCTAACGAGAAATGAAATAATAAAAAAAAATTTGTAATTGAATTATAATAATTAATATTACATTAATGTTCAAAATATTTATTCCTATAATGATAAGTTACATTTGAAGAAAACATATTATCATGGTAAGGGTTGGAAGGATGAAAACGGGTTTAACCAACGAGATTTGGTTTAAAATAATACTGTACACTTTCCTATATCTCTTTTTGGGATATTATTTATTCCTTAAAATATTATCTTAGAAATTATGATTATATTTTGATCACATGAATTGATTAAAACCTATATTATATGATATTGTTTAACATATTTGGTAGTTTTACACTTGACAAACTTATTAAAGGGAGGCTTTCCTACTATGTTTGCCACACCATTTGAGCAATATTTGTTCGTTAATCCTTACATTAATATCTTCCCTAATATCCTTCCCATATCCAATAATTACTTTTCTATGAAATATACCATATAAAGAAGTATTAGGGGTATGCCAATGGTGATGATGATTTTTATGAGCCTGTAAGGTGAGTAGGTTTGTCTTAGGTCCCTCTCACCGTCAAAAACATCTCTTCCTTGTTACATTGTTCTCCCTCATCAAATTCTTCATAGGTCTATAGCATATGTCAGTTCTTCTACTAGATGCTGAAGAGATTTCTCCTTTTGGTTTTGGCTCGTCCATTTTTGTGGTGTTGGGTTTCCCTTGATCAAGACCAGATATTGTCTTCTTCTGTTCTTGAAGGGATTCCATCTTGTTATTCAACTGTGGGTGATTTGGGTCGGGACACTCCAAGAGTGGTTTTCGATGGTGGAGATGGGATTTGGATATGGCTCCACATGATGGATTATTGGGTTCCTTGATGGTATCAATGGACTTCTATCGGTATGTGAAATTTTGGATGTTGGGAGAGTGGTGGTCGCGGCTTCTGTTGCCGCTCTGGTTTCATCCTGAAATGGTGATGGATGCTCATGTTATTTGCTTCATGGAAGCTGTGACAGAAATGATGGATTGTGGTCTCCCTTAGGGTCTAGTATGCATTGCCATATGGCGGTCCCTAGGGTTTCGTTATGATGTTTTTGTTGGTCCATGGGCATTTTTAATTGATTAGATGGGTTTTTCTATTTTTTACGGTGTATTTTTGTAATTTTCTCTATCAAACCTATGGAAGTTTGCCTCTAGCCTTTGAGAATGTAATGAGATAACCTTTCCCAGTTATAAACGGATCCTTTATTTTCATTTAAAAAATATGGTCCTTCCCAATACTTTCTGAGAAGGGGTGTACCAAAGGAAGATTCCCAATGAAGTTGAAATTTACTTTACTAATCTATTTTGAGAAACATTATTTTTTAACTTCGTCCAAATCATCTATAACATATACTGAATATGAAATATATATTTTTATTATAATTTTTTTGTTAATGTAATTCCATTCTTATATCTTATTTATATCAAATGGAAAATTAAAATGTCTTCCTTGCGTACATACAGATTGTGATCACCATCATGCGATCTATTTAGTTATTCATCATAGTTTTTCATGGATTGTAATATATATTGATATAATGGTAAAATAATAAATTATGATATAATTTGGATAAAATATTATCATCATTCTTACCCACTCGGTGGTTGTCAAGTGATAACATCGCTCATTCATATGTGAGGGATACCACCTCCATGAAGCGATCAGATTCCTTTTTTTGTCTCTCATTAATTAATGGGCTTATAGTGGGATTATCAGAGCATATATTATATTAATTATATAGTTAATATTATATAATAATGATTTTTTAAACACTTTTCCATTAAATCCATTAAATAGTGAAAACATCAATCGTGAATACATGCTGATTACTGCCTCCACAAACTAATGTAATGTATTTCACATCAAAAGCATATATGGAATGTTAAAAAAGTATATATATTACAAAATTTGATATTTTTTAAATTATAAATATTATGTAGATAAATAAAAAATATGGAAAAACAAATTCAAGGACAAAATCTGTTGAACTAAAATAGTTATGGGAAAACGCAAAGTTAGTTCCCTAAATTTGGTTTTTAATGGAGATCTGTTAGTAAGGACTATTAGGAAATCATAATGAAATCGTACATTATAAGAAATGTTTTAATATGGTTCTAGAATAGATGTAAGGAAGCTATATATTTGTTAAATTTCATGTTTATAGCTCGTCTAATGAAATTCAGTACCTGAGGTTGTAGTCTATCATCTATCTTATTTTTTAGGTGATTTATGACATATTCTGCAACCTTTTTACATTTTCAGGTGTATTTATTTTTTATGAATAAAATTCGAAATGATTTTCAAAAAAAATAGAGGGATTTAAAAATTAATAAATATTTCTCTCTTTCACAAGACAATAATTTAAATGTTACCATTGTTGTAGGTGTTTATATTACTATCTCAGTTCATTTAGAGATTGTCAATGTTAAATTTACTATGATGAAAATTATATGATCTTTATAACTTAAAATACATATATTTTCATATATTTTTTATATTTATTGGGTTATCATGTTTCTCTTTCATGTTCCTCTCTTTGATATATAATATATTCTAGAAAATATTTTTTTCAAACACTAACCATATTACCTCTACTTAGGTTGGGTATAATTTTCTTCTATATACCCTTTCATTTAATTGATTTATAGAATTTTTTATCAATACATTATTTTCCCATAATGGTATATATTTCATTATTTTAATTTCATTTCCAATCACCAAAACGAATATGTTTAAATATTTTTTGTATGAATCACATTAACCTCATTACAAATGCGTAAAAGGGGTGTCTTCTTATATTAATATATGACATGAGTGGAATTTCCTTCCATAATGTCCATTATTATTCATGATGATTCATTTAGAATTTTCAATGGGATCATAATGAAAAAACATTTCCAAAATTTTTATCATTTTTAATTATGAAAATCATCAATATGAAAGGGTTCCTTCCTCTTGGTTTTCTTAGTGTATTTGTGAAGATTTTATAAATCTAATTTACATCTCTGTCAACACTTTTTATTGAATTTCATCATGTCAAAAAAGGCCAATTAGTGGCAATTTAATCCACTGCAAAATATTTTCTCTATCGTTTTCAAAAACTACCACTAAATGAGGTTTCAAAAATATATCATAATGGTTATTAGATTTTTTTCAAATTGATTAGGGCAGTTTCATATCTGTGTTTTAAATAGTACCGTAATGGTTATCTATGGCTCTTAATTTTTTTTTAATTTCATTATTTACTTATTTTGTTGTTTATTATTATTTATTTTTTGAATATAATTTATTATTATTTATTATTATAATCTATTTATTACATTATTATTTATTTTTATCTATTATTCATTGTTCATTATTTAATATTTAATATTTAATTATTGTGTTATTATTAATTTTTAATTATTTACTATTTCAATAATAAATTATTTATTATTTATTCCTTTGATTTTTTATGTTTATTTTTTTTGTATTTATTAATAATATATTAATAAGGATTTTTTATTATTTTTATTTTTTATCATTAAATATTATTTCTTATTAGTAGTTATTTTTTGATTTTTAATTTTCACATTATTAATTGATATTTTAATTTATTTATTAAATATTTATTAATTATCAAATCACGCAGGCATATGATATGTATGAATTATGCATATATCTGTGTTGGGTGAGAATTGAACCCCATACCACTTTATTATTCTACAAAGACATTACCAATCTATCAAAATCATCCTGAGTTCAGAAAGTATAATTTAATATACTTAGAGATATATATATAGGTAAATTAATATAAGTATATATACTTAAACAATAATATTAAATAATAATAAATGAACAACATATACATAATAGATAAATAAAAAATGTATAATTGATAATTAATAATTAATAAACAATAATAAAATGATTAATAAATAATAAATAATAAACTAAAAAATTTAAACAACAAATAAGTGTAAAAATAACCAATACAGTGACAAAATATATATAATAATAATAAAATTATATTAAATATACAAAAACAAATAAATAAATAAATAATTTTTAATGATAAATATTTAGTTGATAATGAATAAATAGACAATAAATAAAAAATCAATATATGATAAAAAATAATCAATTAATAATCAATTAATAATAAATAATAATTAATATATTATTATTGAATATATAAAAAATTTCTAATACATAAATAATAAATTATATGTTTATAAAAAATTAATAATTAAATTAAAATAAATTTAAAATTTAATTATTAATATATTTAAAATTTATATATAATAATTTAATATTATTAAAACTAATAAATTATTAATTAATAATAAATCAATATACCTTGAATGGTGTGAACCATGCATTAAAACTCAAGGTCCAGAAAAATTTATTATTAGAAAAGGAAGTATACAAACAAAGAAAATGAGGGGTTATAAAGATAACAATTTTCTCCCACAACGCCACCAAAAAATATCATTCAATAGTCAAACTCATTTTTTTCTAGCGCCCCATTCTTAAGATCCACCCTCCCATCTCAGATGCCATCATTTCTTCCACTACATACGAGCCTATTAAGTTTCATCATGATCATCCATACCCAATGGTTTAGCTTCCTTACCCTGAGGATCAATGTCTTGACCTCTAGTGAAATCATTTTTTAATATCAAAAGATATCCATCTTGATATGATGCATTATGCTTCTAATTAGAATTTATCTTTTCAATGATAGTCTAAATTCATGGGTATTTTCCTTTAACATGAAAATTTCCTTTAAAATTTTTCAACTACACTCGTAATACATCCATTCTCTTATATTGAAATAAAATTTTAATTCTAAAAACACTATTTATAAAAGATCCATAGTCTAGTAAGACAGTGGCTCACTCATCAATTTCCCCGTTACCTTATAGTGTACCATCATTAATAAGATTGCATGTTTTATCATCAAGACATGAATCTTAATTCTTGTCTTCTCCCTTTCTTTCTGGTCAATATTATTTCTCATCTACAGTAGTCATATAGATCTTCTCACGAAAATAGTTATGAACATCACTTACCTATATAACGTATCCCTCAATAATTTTCCTACATAGAAGGTTTCCTAGGTCCTAAAACATAAAATTGGATGAAAATGAGTGTCACAAAAAGGATTTTCTATGGTTGAGTAGCTTATATCCCTTATCATCTACTATAAAAATTCCTTTTCTAAAGAGGAACTTTATTTCATGTCTAATGGTCCTTATTATCAATAGATTTCCCCTTGAATGTAGAATGATCATATCATATTTCCCAATCCACTAAATCTTTCATAGTAACCTCACAATAATATTAAATAGAATATTTGTCCACATTTTAAATTACACCAATCGGTTCACTTCTATGTTTTACTAGAAATAGTTCAACAGGTTTCCTTATAATTTCTATATCAGAGAATGATTTATTTATTATAGCGATAATCCTCTCGTTACCTTCATCTTAATCTTGGTTGAGATTTCTTACCACATACCCATTACCCTTATAAATATCTTAAATTCTATTTTTGTAGGAATTTTTGTTGTATGATCCCCCTTCTATTGAAACAGTAAAGGAGGTGGGTTAAATCTATATAGAGGTAGAAGTGGAATCTTTATCATTCATGATATAGAAATTTATACCAACTATAGAACCTTTATTTTCATGTTTTATCATGTAAAAAATATATTATTTGTGTCCATGAAAGGAACAGAAGGAGAAAATGATCACCCTATTACCGTTGTTTTGGTCATACACATTGAATTTAAAATCCAAAAAGAATTTGGGGAATTTTCGATTAAAATTTTTAGTTCATACTCATCACTAAGTGTAGATAATAGAAATATGTTGGCCAAATTAGAGCCTAATTATACAATAATTAACAGACAAAATTATTAGAGAAAGGTTATGATTTCCATCTCCCGATCCATCTTGACCGGATCTTCTATGGTTATAGTTACATAAAAGAGTATTCTAGGATTTCCACAGAATACATCTGAGCTAATAGACCCCAACCCATATCCAAAGTGAAGTGTTTCGAACCTGTAGAGGGTTTAAATTTTTATTTTATTCCTATATAAATAAGAACTTTTTCCTGATCAAAACTAAACAAATTCCCCAGGATCTAATTTTTAGAACGTCTAATTGAAAAATTAATTGAATGAATCTTCTTCATATAGTTACACATTTAGAATCCTTTAGACCCCGTAAACTCGGAAGATGGGATACCAGATCATCCATTTTCCAAATATTTGATAATTTTTTAAGAATTATATGGAAAATAATGGAATACATTCCAAAAACAATATGCCCACAATGGCTTCCTGGTTAGTAAATACATGGGAAATTTCCCCTTTCTTATGAATATTAACATTCTCTATATACTTAAATAACTATTAAATAAATTATAATTCAATAATAATTAATATGTTAATAATAAATTATTAATAATAATTAATTAAAAATCTATATTAAATAAAAAATAAATATAAATACTAATCAGATATAAGATATAATTTGAAATAACATATAAACAATATTAAATAACTATAATATAAATTAGTGTCAAATTAACATTAAATAATAAATCAAAATATAAAAATTAACTAATAAATAAAATATTATATATTAATTAACAAACAATAATAATTTAATATAATAAATATATATTTATTTATTTAATAACATACAATTTTATAGAAATAAAATTATTTTATCCTTATAAACATTTGAAAATATAAATAAATTTATATAAATTTGTATAAATCCAACTGTGGAGACCCACACAAAAACCAATAAAATCCATATAAATATATATGGACTCATTGTATATATAAATATCAATTAATGTAAATTAATATACCATAATGGGTAAAAATATCATTAAATCAATATACCTATAAGAAAATTTATATAACTATATATAAAAAACATTTATACGATCTGATTATATGCAAAACCACACGCACAAACATATATATATATATATGATTGTATGTTATTATATTTATATATATAAATGCATGTGAATTAAAATATTAATATATATACCCAAAAAATATATAAATATATATAAACCTAAATAATTTTATATCTTTATAAATATATATAAATATAGACATATATGCAAGAATATATATAAATCTCTATGTATATATTAAATTATATATTAATTGTAATTATCATTGATAAATAAATAATTATATATATATATTATATATAAATTTACATATTTTTAAATTGATAGATATATATATGTGATAATAAATCATTAATGAGGTAAATTTTAAATATTTGGAACACTATCAAATCAAAAGTAATGTAAATCCAATGAATAAAACCAACGTTGATCCAACAATCATTTGAATACACTCTTAAATGATGTTTAAATCAAATCAAAAGTAAAAATATCATGGTATCCAAACAAAAAGAACAGATTTACTGGACTTCAATAGATTTTTTACCTTGAAAAATATTTACTAAGGACCCTTAGTCAACACAACATTCATTTATTCATGTTCTACAATTTGATATCTCATGAAGCACAAAAAGACACCCAGTTAAAATGTTATGGTAGTTTGAATTTGATGTTTCATTTTCATCCATTGTCAATGTAGTAAATAAAATTCATCAAATATTATCAAATATCATTTTATTTGATAATATTTGATTTGAATGGGTTTTTAGAAGAAACAGAAACCTGAAACAAAGGATATGATTATTTTAGGATGATGTTGGATTATCAACTTAACCTAGAATTTAGTTTTGTTTTAAATAATTACAAACTAATAGTTATAAATAATGAGGAATTAAATTTTAAAATAAAAAAATATTATAAAATGTATAATAAATTAGTATGTATAATAACAACTTATTAAAAATAATAAATATATAATATATATTCAATATATATTATTTTTATATTAATTTAGCATCAATTTTATGAAATCATCTCTAATTAGTGTTATATTATAAAAATTGATTATAAAAGAAAATGAAAAAAATTCAAAATTTATCATTAATTTCCCATAATGGCCACATTCAAATATAATATATGAAAAATAAAAATTAAAAATTAAAAATTTAACGTTGTTTTTTTAAAATAACAGATTTAAAATGTTCACGAATTATTTAGGGACAGTTTTTCAAATTACATTGAAATTTGATTTTCTATAATTTTATTTTCTTCCCTTGGGATATAAACATTTGACACAATCGACACCCTTTCTCTAGATGCATTATGGTGATGATTTTCTTAAAAATAAATTATGAAACATATTATTTTTAATTGGATTATGCACTAGTTAAAAGTTGACCATTTTTATGATCACATGGAACCATTATTGTTAGTATTCATTCTTGGATTGGTTAGATACAAATTTTATTTCCCTCCAATGTATTGGGTAATATTTTATCTCTCATGAACTCCAAGTTACTCGGAAAATTAGATTTTCCTAAAGAGGGTATTAATATATTTATCCCATTGAAAAAAATATTGATGGGTGATTATACCAAGCCTATTATGTGATAAAGGTCTTGTTGTGTGGATATGACATATTATTTAATACATGGGTGGTTATACTAATCCTTTTAGGTGATTTATTTATTTTTTGGTAGCCATTACATATGATTTCAATTCGTATGATTATGTCATAATATTATTCCATTTCTTTGTGCCTATGAAATGCTCTGATGGATTGCCTCTTTTTATTTTTAGCACTATTATGACTAATGTTTTTAATAAAAATTATTTCATGACTTATGATGTGAGATTTTAATCATTAGATATGACCATTATATAAAATTATTATGTACTCAAACCCTTATGAACATCTTATATTCAATTATGAACATTTAGTTGATGTCCCCCTTATTTACTCTTACTGATCAATTTATCTCACCCATTTCAAATGATTCCATATCCCCATGTTATTATGAGTTATATTATTAAATGTATATCTATAAGTTTATCATGTTTTCTTTGACTTTTTTGGATTCATTGGGGTAATCTTGTGGAATAATAAAAATAATACTACAATGGAAAAATTAATTTTTAATTAGAAATCATGGTCTAATTAATTAAACGTTTTTTTTATAGTAATATGAAATATAGATAGAAAAGGTATTAGGTATGTATATAAATCAATTTTGGGTAATGATATTTTAATTATGGATGTTTTAAAAAAATTCACTTCATTACTAATCATATCTAGATTGCAATGTATACATTTTTAGTGTCGCTTCCATATCTATGGGTTTCGATCTATCTTAATTGGTTTTAGAGTATAATTCATATATCTTTTTATGTTAGGAAGTTACTAGATGATGCTTATTCGAGTGTTTAGAATGAAATTATTTGTAAATAAGGTTATGTATGATCATAAATTTAAGGTAATTGATATCTTTTTTGGGTTTTATGTTAAGGTATTTTATGGTGACTGATGACATATTTGAAATTTATTATTTGGATAAATTATATCAATAAGGCATATGTAATCCATGTGGTTAATATATTATTCACTGTGAGTATTTTTAGGTATTATTATATTGGAAAAATATGTTTAATGAAACACCTAACAATTATGGTAAAATTGTTCTTTTATAATAATGTTATTATGGTTAATTGGAATAAATAAATTATCATATTTTGGAAATAA
The DNA here is from genome assembly GCA_963277665.1 of Viscum album. Taxonomy (NCBI): domain Eukaryota; kingdom Viridiplantae; phylum Streptophyta; class Magnoliopsida; order Santalales; family Viscaceae; genus Viscum; species Viscum album. Next base: position 790,021,868 of record OY728141.1, read on the forward strand.
ATGTTCAGATAACCATGAGATAGAAAAGTTATTTAATGTCTATGTGACTAAACTAATTTTTGTATCTTTTTATATATTAGGAACATTATTTCATTAAAGTTAACATACTATTATTTTATAGTATGGAATTTTATTTGAAAATTAAGGTATTTTTTCAACTTTTAAATTTATATACATTTTTATTATGGTGTTACAGTGATTCATGTTATTATTGTGAATTATTAGTATATTATGGATTATCTTTGATTATGATATAATTTTTTTATGTGACATAATGAGTGATTAATGTAATTTCAGTATAAAATTTATATTGATCATATAAGAATATGTTATCAAATATTTATTATTTTAGGATATTAATTTTGATAAGAATATTTCTCATAATTGTTTAGTTAATTATATATGAAATATTTAATATTTACTTTGGATACTATTTCCATTTTTTAGATATTTATGAAATAATTGTTCATATAAATGGTTGACCATTTCATTTTTAAGAATTTTTTATTGACTAATTTATAACCGAGGTGGAATAATTATTCATCCATTTTATAGATCATATTATTTTTTAGAATATGATATTAATTCTCTGAACATTAAAAATTCATCACTTCTATTTGTTATATGGATAAAATATGTGGTAAATAAATGAAAAAAATATGAAATATCCAATTGTGGGATGAAATAATTTATATATATTCTCCCACATTTTATATCATTATTGTAAATGATATCCTTAAACTATAAAAATTTGAAGATATATCTATCTAGTCTGATGAGGAAAAATTCACTTATTTGTAAATGAATAATCTTGCAGAACTACTCCTAAGTAGTAGTTTTGAAACATATATTTATTTTTTGTAATATTTATAAAATTATATGTTTCATACTTTTGGATTATTCATTAAAGGAATTTTTAAAAGGATTCATAATGGATGTACTTCATAACACTTATTTATATTCTCTACACATTGGTATTGGATATGGAAGTGATTTGAAGTTATCATTGTAATAGATTAGGAAAAAAATGAAAGGAAATAGTTTATTTTATAGAAGTAGAATGTGACACCCAAATAACTTATTTATTATTCATTTAAATGAATAAAATATTCAATAGTTTGTACCATGTTAAACCCAAATCATAAATGAAAAACTAAATTATTGATTAAATATGAATGTTATAACCTATTCATTGGATTGGAATGTTTGAAAAGAAGTAAAATAATTATAAAATATATGTTAAAATATTAACCTAATAAAAGGTTATTTATTAATTACAATTAAATAATTACTCAATGGTAATAATTAAATATGGGAATGTTATGAATAGTTAATATTTAAAAAAGTTATTTTTTTACTAAGAAGGAAATTATTATTATGTCTGCACACATTTAACGAATAATGTGAGAATCCAGATAGTGAACCACAGAAGTTTCATATACTGAAAAAGATTGATGATCCATTAAAATAAATATTGTGCTTATTTGAAGAAATATCCTTAAAAATATACATTAATGATCACAATCCATTTTATAGGAGTCATCTGTGGGTAGATATTCGAATCAATATCCTAGATTGTACCACACTATAATGTTTACCCCCACATATATCATATTCTCAATGAATCATCTAATAAGGATGAGATTCTACTTATTGATCTGCAAACACTTCAATTTGTTAGTTTCCACTTGTAGTAATCTCTCACAAATTTGATTTGCAGCCACAACATGGTCTTTAATATCCAATGCCTCATCAAAAATTTTATCCACCAAAGTGATTGACAAGCTCGCACATTTCACCCTTACACCCAACCACATTATCTTCATCATGGATTTGATTGAAATACCCTGAATAGTTCATCTGATCAACCACCACTAATTCATCCTATATTTAATTATGGTCTCCTAATACACCACTAGGGAGTTATTACATCCTAGAATCTCCACCTTCAGGTTATTACTATTGTGAAGTGACACAATCCATCCAATATTACCTTATCTTCTAAAATATCACACTTCTATAGGTTTGGGAAGATAAGAATAATATTTTGGCCTCTTACTTTTTTCACCATGACTTGAATGTGCCTCTCTAAGTCTCAATTTATATTCTCCCTTTATTCTACTAGGGAAGTAATTCTCTCATTCACGGAATTCTTCATCTGTATCACTTTAAAACTTGTCACACACCACCTTGCTATATTATGTTTCAGGTATACCTTGCCTTTTAATGGGATTGTGAAACCGAACCAAATCACCTTGGTGCATTATTACATCACGTTTGGTTTCAAATTGATGTCTCATATTTAAACAAGTCAGGGGTCTTCCTATAAAGAGTCCATTTACCAAAATCCTACCCTCAATAGCTTTCACAGAATTATCTTATCGGTTTCATACCATAATATCTCTTTCCATTGATGATTAAACCAAAATTGTCAGAGAAATTGAAGTGCTAACTTTGAAAACTCCTATATAAGAGATGAAATTCATATTAGAGGGGTTAGGCTGCAGAACATGTGCAGTTCTCACATACTCAGATTCCACTGGACCTAAAGGATATTGAAAAAATGTCAAGGATAGAGCCAGGTCATACCTAAAATGGTCAAATATGCCTTCCACCTTTAGATCAACTTAACTCGGTCTTGAGTCAATCTTTGAGGTGTTGGTCATAATGGGATCATGAATTCCCTCCATGTCTGCATCAGAATAAATGTCTTTATCCTTGTTTGGTCATTATAGATTTTTCAAAAATAGGTTCCCCAAGACACCTTTTATATCCTCAACATTAGGTCAGAGAGACATGACATGTGTGTTGGTAAGAAATATAGTAATCGATCCAAGCTTTAAACACCACGGGATGTTTGAAATGAAAATATTTCCAACATTAATCCAAATCCAGTCCACTGGAAGCTTTTATACATTTACATCAACAATTATTTGATCCAAAATCATAAGAGAAACTTATTTCATTCTTCTATCTAAGAAAATATACCATCCAAATAGATTGTAATGCATATGAATGATAGTAGGGTTTTGGAAGGGAAGTGGAATTTCAGGGAAGTGTACCCATAATGTTGTAGTAGGAACACCACGATGAAAATGTAATTCATATGACCACTGAATAAATGAAAAGGGTAATATTGTAAGAGTGTGAATAACTTGACTAGGCCTGATCATGATCCTACGAAGATGTTAATTGATTTATAAAATTTTTCTTATTGAGAAGACCCAAAATTTCATGTCCCTTCAAACCCCAAGAATTGCAGAAGACCTTGTCATATGTTACAACTGAAGGCCTATGAGAACTAAAACGGGCCACCAATGTCAGATCCAGGAGGCTTGATGCCTCTAATAACTCCTTGTATGTATACGAAATCATAGGCGATCCATCAGAATATTCATGAACCATATGGAAAATTGCGTTCAATGTGAAATGTGGAAGAGGATATGGCCGAGTGAAATAATAATGTGGCAGATTAGTAGATGAGGAAATATAAAAATCCCATCACCCCCTTTTTTGGTGGGTGGGTTGAGGATATCTTCATTAGGGTGGGTCATCACCTTATGTGAAATGACAGAAGGGCCACCCCAAGAAGAATCATAATCGTTATTATTCATTAATAAAGGGACTTCAATATATATTATATGTTCACATTAAGAGATTAATTTTACATATTATAATTTTTAAAGGATTTGAAATTTTTTATCTTATAAATGTGAACTAATGAATAATAAATCATTCTTTTATTATAATTTTTTTTATAATGAAAAAATCATTTGACGCTAAAAATTAGTACATTTATAGAACAATATTTTTTGTGATATTTAATATTATCCTATTAAAAAAATCACTATTGATTTATAATTTTTATTAAATTTCTTTATTAAAAATTCAATCATTTAAATAAACAATCGTCTTTATATTGTTCTTATTTATGAAAATAAATTAAATACACTGTAGACTTTGAAAATAAATTTTTCCTAAAAATAATTTTTATAAATTTTGTACATGGATATTAAAATATATTTCCCCGCCATTAGAAATATTATTTGAATAAATGAAATTAATTTTATTCATCAAAATATCAAACATATCTTTGGTAGAATGTTTTTATTCCGAAATGGTTGATTTTTTTGAATAGTGTTAATACCAATTTTTCCAATACTATTCCTTTTATGACATCAACATGATGTATCCTTATCATTAAATTTTACAAAAACTTCTTCGAGACAAAATATGTAATTAAGGATTAATATAATTTTATTTAAAAATAATATTTTTTATTTTTTAACCCATTATTGAGTTTTTGGAGCTGTAGTTACATTTTTTTAATAAAAACTATTTTTACTATTCATTTCCATAAATTAGGTAGTTCATTGATTCCATTCAGGTTTTAAATGGTTAAATTGAGATATTAAATTAATATATTAAAAATATTCTAATAATTTTTTTGGAATCAATATCTCTTTAGAATATTTGTCCAAAATCATTATAAATTCATATTTACACATAAAGATAATTTTTCTTCAATAAATGGTTGGTGTACTATTATATTAGGTTTAAATATTATCACTTATAGGGATTGAATATAGAAAATTTAATTCCCTATTTTGAATAATAATAATTAATATTAGTTAATAGGTTTAATTTATTTTTTTCATAAGGAATTTTTATCATGTGAAAAATATTGTTTCAACAATAAGTCTTAAATTGATTTAGTGTTGTTCAATCTATGTTATATGGCTTAAAATGAAAAAAACACTTGCATAAATCTCAATGGTGTAGTTTACATAAACCATGACCTTATTATATTTTATACTATTAAAATTTAGGGCCACATATCTTTATGAATAAATATATTATATCATAATGGTTTATATATTTTCAATTTTTTTATCCACATTAATTAAAAGGGAACTTCGTCTTCTCACATGTCCACACAACATTAGAGATATAGTCCATCCTCTAGTAAAAAATTATATTCTTAACTCTCCTCTCCAAATACTAGATGTCTTAGTATAATTAAATGATGATCTTAGTAATTATTTTGAAGTATTCCAAAGAAAGATACCTAACCAAGAGGAACTTTTCTTCACGGATCTAGTTCTAGATTCTTTTTTTAGGATCCTAATGATAGTAAATAACCATCATAAGAAGATTATATCAGTATAATTACAATATTTAGATGTGATTATTTTAATGTTAGAAACATTTTTATTCTCCCATACATCTAAATTGAAAATTTTAAATCATGTGTACGTACAGACAATGATATCCCAGAAGTGGTAACTTACATTTCATGAAAATTTTACGGTTTTAAACATCCATCTATGGTTATACTTTTCATTACTATTTAATTAAGGGTTTCAAAAATCTATAGTGGTTTATGTTACAATTTCATTTCTTATAGGGATTTTCTATTTTTAATTTCCAGTGAGCAAATTAATATGATCCTTTTATATTGAACCCCATATATATTTAATTATCCTCTTTCTATTTTTGGGGATCTCATATTTACCTATAATTTTACACTATTTGTAACATTAAATTATCAAAGAATATTTTCAGGAAATTTAAATATTATTTCGTCTATTTGGGTAGGGAAACGTTATTTTCCACGTCAATGTTCTTGAATTTTTTTTGGATGTTTTTATTTAAACTAAAATATTTGGGAAGGGTATTTCATTCCCCAATTTTTGTGATTTAATAATCCTTAAATGGAATAATTTAGAATATTTTATATAACTCCCACATTAGTATTTTTAGAAAATTATAAATGAGATTATATTAATTTATCAAACATGACTTGAAAATAAATTTACATCACTATATTCATTATTCATTATGAATCTTCAATTAAATGCTATCAAGTTTTTATAAATAATATTTTCATCACAAATTTTTCGTAATTTAATTTTTAAAGAAATCCAAAAAATAAATTTTTTTCAATTAATTATCAATGCTTATTATCAACTATTTTATCATAGTGATTTTTATCAATGTAGAAATTATTTATAGAATTTTATATTAAGCATCAAAAATGATATTATGATACTTTCCACTTACATTCAATTGATATATTATTTTCATTATGTATTAAATTTCTTTATGAAAATGATATCTTCTCCCTGGGTTATGCTATAGTAAAATGATGAATGTTTTCCTGATATTGAGGCACACTTGTATATGGTTTTCAATATGTGATTGTTTCGCAAAAAATTATATATCCCTCTAATGATTTGGGTATTGCTTCCAACACATGGAATAATTTTAAAATGGGTATTTATATCAACCCCGAGAGGGTATATAAGTATATATCTTGATCCTTAGGAGGTTAAAAATAGATTACCCAATAATAATATGTTATTATAGAGCCCAATGACAAGTAACATTCCAATAAGAGGGGTAAAAATTCATTCCCATTTTAATTCATCCTATTTATCCAATTGGTTTTATTTTTATAGTCAATTATTACAAGTCATCACCTTCTATGCAGTGATAATGAAAATGATATTATCACACAGTATATACAGTATTCAAACTAAAATTGAAACCCTTACCATGTTGGTTATTCTACACATTATGGATTCTATGGGTTTTTCTACAATTTTAAAAACCATGTATAGTAGAATTCTACTTAATCAAAGTCCATCGTTCTCCCTTAAATAATCACCCTCTAATAAAAAATTCATTATGTTACAATAGCTATTAGAATCCATTGGAAGATACATCATTAAATTATAATGATCATCAATCATTGAAATAAAAGTAACCCTTGATGATAGTACCCCACACATATAGATTTATCAATAGGTCTCCATGTACAATGCTTTTCTTAACCACATTAATCCTCAATAGTAATTCGCATAACTGGTTTCAACCCTCGCACACTTCATTAAGGATTTGGGTTATTTTCCTTAAGATTATTAAGGTAGTCTTTATTCATCAATATTGAATGACCTCTTGGATTTATACAATTATCCTTTTTAAATAATAAAAATTATAGAGTTCTCTAAAATCTATCATACATTGTATGCATGTTTTGAATTTCTCTCAACCCCTCTTCAAGATATGCATTTTGTTATTAATGATGAATGGAAAAAAATTATTCCATCCCAAATTTTTTAATAAACATGATTTTTTGTAATTCAAAATAAATCATGATTTCTTGAATTAAAATCCATTTAAATACATTTTCAAACAATTCATGTCTATATAATTTCATCTCATTTAAATATTGGATATTACTACATCAAAACAACATGATTGCATTGGAAATTATACTAATGTGATATCAAATTATTTATTAATCATTTGAATTTCTTAATAATATTAATTTATTTTTATTTTTATTTATATATCAAATTCATACAGTCACCACATTTCCTCCAAAAAATTTCTTTTAATAATAGACATGTATAGGACACCTCACACGACATCCTTCAGGTATTTCAAACATCAAAATTATGTATGCATATTAATAAACCAGGTGTGTGCCAAGAAATGTACAACCATTTTGTTGAAATAATCTATAACATTTATGTTAACTTATTTATAATGTAAAATATGGGTTCATAGTGCATCCTAAACTCAAAATAAAATCTCCATAAAGAATTGTACATTGGATCATCTTATTTTATCCCAAGTTATTAAAATGTACAAACCAATAAAATTTAATATAACAACTATGTGAAATTCACTGATGTGATTTCCCATATTATTAAATGGGTTCTATAATATAGAATTAGTCTTCCACTCTAGATTTAGGAACGACATGAATTCACATATGTCATCATTCATATAGCCATAATAAAATATGTAGTCACCCCTACTAAATATCCTATATCGATCATAAAGACCATAGAAAATATCATATGGAGGGGATATCTATTACCTATTGGTGTATTTTCTCTAGTCTGTAATATGATATTAAATAAATTGGGTATAATTATCTTACATGAATAGTGACAGTCAATAAATTACATTTTTGAAACTAGAAAATTTGAAGATTATTTTCAATCCCTCTAAAACAATCAAACACTCTATAAAGTTGTCATAGAGATCACTACTTCAAGAAAATACAAGTGTACTTGTAAACTTCCATGATCAGTACAAAAAAAATCTCATTATTTATGTCACAATTTCTTCGAGGATGTGATGAGATCTTCTAGATATCAACCATATTATTGTTTTTTCATAGAAATTGACTATGTATCAATCAACATATGTTCTTATATGGATTATTTTTGAGGAATCTAATCTAATTACACTAATAGATCCATAAAAAGCCTTCTTGTATCATCATCGAATCCTTAGAAAAAACGGTTAACAATTAATAAAAAATTAAATGATTAGATGTGAAACATAATATCCACATATGAATTTTTTAGCACTACCATAAATACTAAATTTCAATAAATGATATAATTTCCTTCTTTCTTCACCACCTTATTGATAATAGACGAGGAATCCAATTAAAAGAAAATATAATATTTTTTTCAATTATTCAATAAAATCAAATTTTATTTTCAAAAATTCATTTGTATAATATTGATTTTAAAACATTGATCTCTTAGTATGGAGGCTTTAGTTTTTCTACTACAAGTTTACATAGGCTATCATAGTGTAGAAAATGAAAAACACACAACCAAAATTATCTTTGTTTTTTCAAGATGGCCCTGCATGTGATATATTTGTCAATACATTCAAATTTCTCAAATTGGGATTATATAAAATATATTTTTCGTGAACCATTAAATTATAAACATGAATAAACACAACATAAGGATTATGTGAAATGCATGTATATCCCCCTTAAAATCATTGTTTTTACAACCATTACTAAAACTTAATAAGGGAGATAATTAATACAATAAAAACGGTTGTAATTAGATTTTCATACCTCATTCCTAAAATATGTAAAACTATTATAAAATTCTTGATTTATAGGAAATTTTAAATCTAATGGAATCTCAAAATCCCTCTCCCCCTCAAGCGATGCACTTATCTTCTCCTCTAGATAGAAGATGAGCCAAAATATAAAGGTAATTTTCCTTACATTATAAAACATAAATCCTCATTTATATCTATATATTCTCATTATGTTAGTTTAAAAAAATTGGTAATAGGGGTATATCCTATATTTTTTAAAAATGATTATGATACTTATTTATTCTCAAACTCAACTTCTTGTCTCATTTAATATCTTCACTTTACATCTTATTGACAACCTAGATTTGTTGTATACCGAAAACAATGTCATGAATATATTTTATATATACAAAAATTATAATCACCATACATTATAAAGTAAATTTAATTTTTTTGTGCATCATTCTCTTCGTGATTTAATTTTTGAATTAAATAATATTCATACAGTCCATTATACCATTCCCATATATCTCATATATCTTAAATTTATTTTCAATTTTTTACATTACCACTTATGGAAGATACTTCAAGTACCGTGACCTCATCTACTTAAAATTTTTCATTAAATTTTTTAGAAACCATTAATTGGTTATCCAGTTTCTGTTGAATCTATCAAATAACTGTGTTATTCTTCTAGTTTTTCTCAACATTATTTGGATTTTCACATAAATTTGATGGATTTAAATGCCTTTAGCCCATTGTTTTTTTTTGAATATTTGTCATTTTTAATCCACAAAATCTTATAATATTCTTTCAGTAATTGAAAAACTGTAATTATATACTTGAAAAAATCAAATTCCATGATCTTTATATAACAAATCAAATATATTTTTATGGACATTTTTGGTTTTTTTTCTAATTAAAACTTTCAAACTCTATTTTTTTCTTCACAGTTTCTCAATAAAAACACATTGGGTCTTGAATACACTTAGGAAATTATGTTTTGAACACAAATATTAGTCTTTGTAGATATAATATCCAAATTACCGACAACAACCATTGAACTATGATCTTTAATCATGATTGTAAATTTGAACATTTTTTCTTCAGGATATCTTCTTTTAAACTATTTCATAACATTCCTAGGGGAAGTGGTCTTATTGATAAATATTTATCTCATACTAATATTATTGAATTTATATCAAACATCATATAATAAACCTCATTAGATTTATTTTTATAGCCTTCATTTTAAGAAATTATATATTTTTTCTATGTTTGATTAGTTGAAAATGTTACCAACCTATTATGACGTCCTATATCACCTTATTGAGAAGACATGGTCTTCAAATAATTTAAATTTCAGATTTATTCTCTCTAATTGTTCAAATTATATTGAAAATTGTTTTATCTGTATTATTTCTTAAATGTCTCCTCCTATTTTACCACAAAATTTCCTCAAGATCCCATACAATTTTTCCTTCCTCATATTTTTTTAGTTTTTACATCTTAATTTCAATGAAATAAGATTATTCCTTATTAAGTAGGTACTTTTTCTATCTCTCTCCCTGAATTTTTTTTCAACACCTTTCACATTTTTTATAGAGAGTTATAGTTGTTTCTATACTTGAATTCTTATTCCCTTTTAGCTCTGACTCAATCTTATTCATTTATTATCTATCATCACTAATCCATTGATGATAAATACTTCTTAAAATTTAGAAAATAATATGATCTCTATATCTAATTTACAACAAGATTTTTTATTTTCTTTATTTCTCGTTAAATTTATCATTTTTCCCATGAAATTTTTATTCTTTTTTTAATTCACATTTATTTTAGAATCCTTCTCACCTTCTTCATCTAATTATAATTATTTAAATTTAATATTAGAAAAATAATTTTAACTTTAATGAATAAAATTATATCTATATCATATCATAAATTTAAACCCTATTCCTTATTATTTTCCCTTATTAAATTTCATTTATAAAGGATATACTATTAGGTTGAGATCTTCGTCATATTCCTCATCATCTAAACTATATGATTAAATTTCTTGAACTTATATAAAATTACCTTCTCTATTGAATTAAAATAATAGTTAAGATTTTATTTTCAATTATGGATCCTTCCTAATTTCCTAGGATTTTAGGATGATGTGATTTTTATCCAAGGTCAGATCTTCCATATTTAATAAATCTAAAATAATGTGATCAAATATTTTATAGAGATTTCTCATTAAATTATTCATACTAATTTAATCCTCAAACTTTTAATAATGTCCCCAAATTTTATTAACTACTTCATTTTCCACATGTAAATATTCATTAATATTTTAATAAACATCCATTTTGGTTTCACTAAAAATTATCCTCCAAACATATAACTTTTCTTCCATATTATGAAAAATATCATAATTACCTCTAAACAATTTCCCCTATATAACATTGGTAGTCTAGAGTCCCATGAATTTTAAATATAATTCTACTAATATGTATATAAAGAATAAATTTAATAACCATTATTTTATTTTTATTTTTATTTTAGTAGAATGACACATTGGAGTATCTTTAGAAGTTAGTGGGATACCTAAAGTAGAAACTTCTCATAAATATATTCCATGTGAAAAAAATCATGAAAGATCATATTCCCCGACCTATGATAGATTTAACCATAAAAAAATTTACTCCATGGATAACCATAAACTTAAAATTCTTTATTTTTGAAAAAGAATGATCTGTGGATCAATAGAGGGTTCATTCGCTTTGATACGACTTGTTGAGCCCAATGATAAGTTATGTAACACATATGGTCAATACAAATTATTTGTAAACTATTTTTAAATTTATTAAATTTTAAAATCCTCCTTATTTATCATTTTTAGAGTTATCCATCAACATAATATAGTCTCACAACCTAACATATTTTCCAGTTTCAATAAATTAGAGTGTTGTACATAGTACATACATAGTATTCCTTTTAAGCATATGTCTTTGTGAAAAAATAATTGACCAAAAATTAGACTCTCCACTATCATAGAAAAATTATAACAAATGATTGTCCATTCCAATTAAAATAGAGGCAAATATTTTCTATTCACCACTTACTTATCAATAGATAATTCACTACATTCACATGCGATTCATAATTTACTGGAAGATACATGACTTCTTAGAAAATGAGGATAATGAAATGAAATATGAGAACATATTTTTAATAGTCCTTAAGAATCATATAGATAAATAGTTTTCCATGTGCATAATCTTAATTAATATTAGAATCAGCCAATAATAATTAACCCTACAAGAATCAAACATCACTCTGATCATGGATGATCTGAGTCCTTCTTCTTCTAAAAAATTGGATAGAAGTTATTCTTCTTTTGTGATTGATTACTATATTAAAACTATTTTCTACAAAAGATAATTTATATCATCAGGATCTGTGAAATCTATCACATAATTTTTGTGAGTTATCATTTTTTTGAATATTTACATCAATCATCAATTATGGTTTTACCATGGAATTGTAGCATAATAACTACTTTTCATTATTAATATTATAAAATATCATGATAATACATTACTAAATATCCCTAATTATTCTCAACATTCATATCTATTTGAATCCCCAACAAGAGAGGTTATGTATTAATTATTTAATCTCAATTAAATATAAGATAATAACTCATTCAAACATGTTATTGAATTGAATAATTCCTTTTATGAAATATTGAACTATCGCATAATTATCAAATTTCTCTAACACAAGGAATTAATAATTCAATGAATTCACCCCTAAATTATGGATTATAATTTTTTTAGGTATGGTTCTTTTTTTCAAAAGTGGACATTGATTGAAGTGCCCACAATGCATCCTTACTATATTTTACCCCATAATAAATTGTATGCATATTCAAATTCATAGACTATGATATGGAATATACAACTGAAACATTGAAGTCTTCCATTTAACATATTCATGTCTTTTCTAAAAAAACATTGATTTTGTAGTGCATCCTCTATATGAAATAACATCTATTTAAATATTAGCACTTAATATCATTTGATTTTGTCCATATATGTTGAAATATAGAAACCTATAAAATTTAAACTAACATGTACATGAAATTATCTTATTTTAGTGCCGATTTGAATATGTGGGTTACGATACGTAAAATTGTGAAAAGTCTCTAGATTCAGGCATTCCATGTAACACCCGAGACTTTTATGTTATATAAATCATCAAAGGAATCTTTTTCTACGCAACACTTGCTTGACTTGCTTTACACGCAATCGCGACCTTCCTCGATAGCTTGCGTCGTACGCAATACCGAGTTTCACTAAACAACAATATGCTATTAAAACTAGCCGTTATGAATAGTAATAACCACTTTTTGAAATTTTATAAATTTTATTTTTCAAAATGGACTTCATTTTTGGACTCAAAATATCGAAATTAGCCTAGGGTGAAATTTTGGTATTTTTCTGAAAACTTTCAATTTTTGATGAATAGTGAAACCACTAAGTGGTAGGTTAAAAACTGAATTTTGCATAAAACTTAATTTTACCGCTTCTGTGAATGGAATTTCAAAAATCCGAGAGACACGGTTAATATCAAGGACTAAAATGTGGTTCAATGAGATGAAAATAATTTTTTGGTGAATAGTAACTTTTTACTATTTTTACCGCGGTTAATAGTAAATAGGGTAACTAAGGGTAAATATGATATTAATATTACCCTAACACATGTCCTAACTCTATTGGACAAGTGTAATTCGACCAAAAACAAACTTAGGAATAAAATATGACCATTTAGGCCCACTTGGATTAGATTAGGACATTTATTATTAATTTATTTAAAAAAGGGTTAAAATAGTTAAAATCAAAGTTTAACAAGTAAATCATTTTTAATATAGGGTTATACATAAGATAAATTCGATTGTAAATATTAATTAGAAAGCTAAAAAGATTTCCTACATGATGGTATTTTATTTGTAATTTTTAGACATCAAATAATTTAATTTATTTATGACACAAAGATGATGCAGTAATTATCTTATTAATGAAATATTGAAAAAATTGATAATATAAATACCAAAATAAATGTAATTTGAGACTTTTTATGAATTCCACTAATTTTCTAGGTTACTATCATATATTAGTATTGATTTAATCAACTTGGTTCGAACATATAATTCTGTTATGACTTTGACAACAATCATATATCAAATAGTGTCAAAATTGACACAAAATAGTTTTTAAATCAAATATTATATTATTAATTGTTATTTTATTCCCAAAAATCTAAGGTTCGGCCAAATGACTTAGATAAGGATATATATATTAATAATAAACAATTTGGGGTTCTTTTGGCATGTTATAGTAAGTGTATTAACCATATAGTGAAAGAAAACAAAAAGACACGGTAAAAGTTAAATTAATTAACTTAGAGTTAAATCTAATTGATAAGGTTAAAATAATACCCTAAACTTGTCTAAATCTTATTGGTTGATAGGATTTCGACCCTTCCCCACTTTATCTTCGAAATAAGACCCTTTGGAACCATTATAAACCGATTTTGACTTTAATATAAAATAATATTTTGAGATATTCCTAAGGTGCCCCTCTCCTCCCTTATAAAAGGGCACCTCCTCCCCCTCCTCCTCACACCAATTTGAGCACTCAAGCTCGGCCAACCCCTGCCATTTTCCCTTCTCCACTTCCCTAGAATAATTCTAGAGGTCCTGGTCTTCTCCAAAGACCAATCTTAGTTCCTTAAGTGGAGGATTCAAAAAGGCGTTCCAAAGAAGAGGTAATATCCATTACCGATCTTTTCAATTTCTTTCTTCTTCAACTTCTTCTTCTTCAGTTGTTTCATGATAAAGTAATAACATCAGTATTACTTACATACTGATATGTTATTATAAATATGAAACAACCCTAATTCACCTTCTATCCATCCTACGGAAAAATGAAATCACCGCGCGTGCGTACGTACGGAATACCGTCTCCACGCCGTGGTGTAATCTATTTTCCACCATCACCTTACAAGGATGGGTATAATGGTGTAATGAGTAACTATATATGATTATTATTAAGTAATATTGATACTGAAATAATATATATATATACTCCAATACAATTCCACGATCATAGGAACGATATCATCACTCGTGCGTACGTACGGAATACCGTCTCCACGATGTGATGCGACTCGTTCTACATGATCTTCATTTCATAATGATTATATAAATGAATTGAATGAATGAATATGGTATATACTACACTAATACCATTCTGGAAATGAATTATCTATAACCTAAAGATAAGAATAAGAATTTATTCGACAAAACACGCATAAGAACAAAAAGTTATAAAGACCCGAGTAACAAGTAACAATGAAATATTACTAACAAGAAGCTAATAATATGACCATATATGATCTCATATCAATATGTATGATTCTGGAATAAGTCAATAACATTATTTAAACCATTATACAGGAGCTTCGGACACGAACAAAGCAAATCGGACCTAAGGTAAGGGAAATATCACAATCTCATTTTTATCCGAGATTGTTTATTCGTAAGTATTTACTGGGGTGTATTTTATCATCCACATCCATGTTCCCTCAATATGTAATATTGTTTCCATCCACTTGAAATAGTTTAAATCCAATTTTACCCTTAGGTGAGTTTTTAGTAAAGAATATGAAAGGAATCTTTTGTCGTTTTTCCGTACGAGGTACTTTTTGACTTTTCCGACAAAAGTACGAAGAATGTTTTTTTTAACTTATACGGCATGAATGGATTTTTAAAACATTACTTCAAAGAATCTTCCTTTACAAGTTTTCAAGTTTATTTTTAATCAACTTCTTTTATTTTAAAGTTGTATGACATGTTATGAAAGAAAAAATGTTTTTGAAGAAGAAAGGATATTTTCCTCAAGAATTCAATTCAAGTGTTTTATCAAAATTATTTTCCATCTAAGATAATAAAGGGTTCTGTTTCTATCCATATTTTTACATTGGTTTGACTATGTTGTGATGGAATTATGTTTATGAATTCCTTTATCATATATGAATTGATTTATGATGTCATGATGTTTCAAGAATCCCATTTTTGTTATATGTGTTATGCGATGATGTATGTTTTATGATTATGTGGCACACATAAGAAAGGATTCATTATAAGATGGGTGGGACCTATATCTCCCTCCAATGCATTGGGTAATGATTTTATATCTCATGAGATAGACATGGCTGGAACGGAAGGTTATTTCGGTTCAGTGATACAGGACTGAAACGAGGAGTGAACTCGGTTCAGAAAGGGACTTTGTCCACTAAGATAGTCTTGGCAATGAGTCATGACTAACAAGAAATGATTTTCCATGATTATGTGTGCATGCCACAAAGTTTCAAGTTTTATGTTATGATTATGGGGATCTCATTTTCACTTCTATGATTTATTCCATGTTAAGATATTATGATCTCTTTTGCAGGTTTTGATAAAGATATGATATGATTTTTATTTCCTTTATTTTCCCTTGCTGAGCATTTGAGCTCACCCTTTTATGTTTTCTTTTCCCCAGGTCAGGAATATGGATATTAAGTAGAATATTCTAAAAGGGACCCT
This sequence comes from Viscum album, assembly GCA_963277665.1. Taxonomy (NCBI): domain Eukaryota; kingdom Viridiplantae; phylum Streptophyta; class Magnoliopsida; order Santalales; family Viscaceae; genus Viscum; species Viscum album. The sequence continues at coordinate 790,038,375 of OY728141.1, forward strand.
AGATATGATGAAATAAATGGGAGACACTGTAGAAGATTTATGAACCAGTTGTTTATGTTTCCCAGTTTCTAAAGACACTATACCTATACGGTCCTTTGTGGTTTTGTCATATGTTGTAATAAGTGTGCTTCAATTTTGAAGTATTAAGAATGTATGTAAAGTATGGGTCGTTACAGTTGGTATCAGAGGAAATGTATAGTCAACCTTTGGAAACTAGGATGTGAAAGCCTTAGTAAGAACCCTAAGAATAAGTCTAAGCATAGAACACAATCTTAGAAATGGCCATGAATAACCTAGGATAAGACCATAAGCATGAAAATTTTATTCTTGAATTATGTGGTTTCCTATTATAATTAGTGTTGCTCACACTATTCTTCTTGGTTTTAGTCAATGGCTGGAACCCGAAGGAACCGTGTTAATGCGGAATGCGATGGGCAATGCAATGATTGTCCCCCTGAGCAACCAAACGATATGGGAGCTGGAATGCAAAATCTTGTAGCCATGCTCACGCAACTTTCTCAAGCTATGAATCATGCAGGATTTCCAAACGAACAAAGGAGGGAGCAACATTATGTTGAATCCTTCATGAGGCAGCGTCCACCATCTTTCAGCGGGTCTACTGATCCATTAGTTGCTGAACAATGGATTAGTACTACTGAAAAGATATTTTCAGTTCTTCAATGTTCTGAGCATGATAAAGTCATCCTAGCAGTGTATCGTTTGGAAGGAGATGCGGATCAATGGTGGAATCTTGTTAAGAATACGAGGAAAAGGGATGAAATTGAGTCTATGGAATGGGACGAGTTCACGAACTTATTTTTCAATAAGTACTTCCCTCGTATTCTCCGAACAAAGATGGAGAAAGAGTTCCTTGAATTGAAGCAAAGGGATGATGAATCTGTTAGTACCTATGAAGCAAATTTTACAAGACTTGCAAGGTACGCTTCTGGTATTATTATCCAACCTGAGAGTAAGATCGATCGATTCTTTAGTGGCTTAAAACCAAGTCTTCGAAGGGCGTTAGCCATAAGGGACTTCAATAGGTACGAGGAAATCGTTCGATGTGCTCTCAAAGTCGAGATGGAGATTGGAGTAACCCATCAGTCACATGGGTTTGATAAGAAGAGGAAGATGGAATTCAAAGAAAAATCTAAAGAGCACACGGAAAAGAAGATGAACTTTCCCTTATGCTCAAAGTGTGGAAAGAAACATGGAGGGAGTTGTCTTAAAGGGACAAGTAAATGTTTTAAATGTGGAAAGGAAGGTCATCGGGCATTTGAATGCCGTGATAATGGGAAGAAGATGTCTAATGATGCAAACAAAGGAAGGGATACACAGAATGAACCTACTACACTTCAATGTTTCAAGTGCAAGGAGATGGGGCATTATGCCAATCAATGCCCAAATCCAAGGGTTGATGATGATGGTCGACGTCAACAAACTCTTAAGGCTAAAGACAAAGGAAAGTCACATGCAATTTCTATCAGCGATGTGGAGTACGATAACGATGTGGTGAAAGGTACACTTACCATCCACTCTAAAGTAGCAAATGTTTTATTTGATTCTGGATCCACCCACTCTTTTATTTCTGAAAAATTTTCTAAGGGTATCACCGTATTACCTCAACAATTAGATGTTGAGTTAGCTGTGACAACACCTAATGGCACATCAATCGCATCAAATGTTTATAATTCTTCTCCGATCGAAGTTTGTGGGAAAGTGCTTCCTGCAAATCTTGTGATCCTTCCTTTAGTGGAATTTGATGTGATTCTTGGCATGGATTGGCTTTCTCTACATGGAGCTCATATCAATTGCCAAAGGAGGGAAGTCACATTTCATATTCCAGATCAATCTACGATCGTCTATCGATGCAAGGATGAATATAACCTTCCAGTGGAAATTTCTTCCATCTTATGGGTCTTGATACCACTAAATGAAGGTTATTTATCTCAAATGGTTGGTGAGAAACTCACGATTAAGAATATGCCCATTGTACGGGTGTTTGATGATGTCTTTCCGGAGGAATTGCCGGGTCTTCCACTAAATCGTGAAGTTGAGTTTTCAATAGAACTCGTACCGGGTGCTTTGCCTATTTCAAAGACACCTTATAGAATGGCCCCAATTGAGTTGCAGGAATTGAAGAAGCAACTCCAAGAGAATCTTGATAAGGGATTCATACGCCCTAGTGCGTCACCTTGGGGAGCACCTGTTCTATTTGTTAAGAAGAAAGATGGATCAATGAGACTCTGCATTGATTATCGAGAACTTAACAAGATCACTATCAAGAACAAATATCCTCTCCCACGCATTGATGACTTATTTGACCAACTACGCGGAGCTCAATACTTTTCCAAGATTGATCTTCGTTCAGGGTATCATCAATTAAGGGTCAAAAGGGAGGATATACCAAAGACGGCTTTCCGTACAAGGTATGGACACTATGAATTTATAGTGATGCCATTTGGTCTTACTAATGCCCCTGCTATCTTCATGGATCTAATGAATAGAGTCTTTAGAGACTATCTTGATCAATTTGTGGTAGTCTTTATAGACGATATTCTTGTCTATTCAAAGAGCAAGGAAGAGCATGAAGATCACTTGAGAATTATATTGAAGACCCTGAGAAAGGAGAAGCTTTATGCCAAATTTACCAAGTGTGAATTTTGGCTTCAAAAAGTTGCATTTTTGGGTCATATAATCTCAAAAGAGGGGATATCTGTGGATCCAGCAAAAACAGAGGTTATCGAAAGATGGTCAAGACCAACAACAGTAACTGAGATCCGAAGTTTTCTTGGTTTGGCTGGATATTATCGACGTTTTGTAAAAGATTTTTCACGATTATCTAATCCACTCACCAAGTTGACTCGGAAAGGAGTTAAGTTTGTCTGGACAGAGGAATGTGAAGAGAATTTCAAGGAGTTGAAAAGAAGGTTATCCAGTGCACCTGTGCTCACACTGCCTTGTAGTGGAGAAAGGTTTGTGATCTACAGTGATGCATCCAAGAAGGGATTGGGGTGTGTTCTTATGCAAAATGATATGGTGATAGCTTATGCCTCACGACAGTTGAAAATCCATGAGCAAAATTACCCAACACATGATTTGGAGTTGGCTGCGGTAATCTTTGCATTAAAGATTTGGAGGCATTACCTTTATGGTGAAAGGTGTGATATTTATACTGATCATAAAAGTTTAAAGTATATTTTCACACAAAAGGAGTTGAATATGCGTCAAAGAAGATGGTTGGAGCTGATTAAGGATTATGACTGCTCAATCCATTACCACCCTGGGAAAGCAAACAAGGTGGCAGATGCATTAAGTCGACAAGACCATGCTAGTTTATCCATGATGAGGATCACAAAAGATCCAATATTTATGGATTTACAAAGGATGGATCTTGGAATTATAATGGAAGGGGAAAAATCTTATCTTTCTCAAATGAATGTTCAACCATCTATACATGTGAAGATTAAAGAGGCACAGAAAGAAGATGTCGAGTTACAAAAGAAGGTGAGAAATGTTCCTGAATTCAACCTTGATTGTGATGGGATAATAAAGTTCAGGAATCGTGTTTGCGTTCCTCCCATCCCCGAATTAAAGAATGAGCTGCTGGATGAGGCTCATAGTTCATCATTTTCTATTCATCCTGGAAGCACGAAGATGTATAGGGACCTGAAAGAGTACTTCTGGTGGGATGGCATGAAAAGAGATGTTGCTGAATATGTCTCTCGATGCTTGGTTTGTCAACAAGTTAAAGCTGAGAGACAGAAGTCTAAGGGGATGTTACAACCATTACCCATACCCGAATGGAAATGGGAAAACATCACTATGGACTTTGTCACAGGACTTCCTAAAACATCCAAAGGCAATAATGCTATCTGGGTCATAGTTGATCGTCTTATAAAGTCTGCACACTTCATTGCTATTAGAGAGGATTTCTCTCTAGATCAGCTTGCCAGGATATATGTAAAGGAAGTGGTAAGATTGCATGGAGTACCACTTTCTATTATATCTGATCGAGATCCGAGATTTACCTCGAAGTTCTGGCGAAGTCTTCAGCATACTCTGGATACAGAGTTGAGTTTCAGCACTGCTTATCTTCCCCAGACAGACGGTCAGTCTGAGAGAAAAATTCAAACCCTAGAAGATATGTTGAGAGCTTGCTCTATGGATTTCAAAGGAGGTTGGGATCAACACCTACCTTTGGTGGAATTTTCTTATAATAATAGCTTTCACTCCAGTATTCGGATGGCTCCTTATGAAGCTCTCTATGGAAAGAAATGCAGGACTCCAACTTGCTGGGATGAAGTTGGGGAAAGAAAGCTATTAGGACCTGATCTCGTTGATGAAATGGCAGAAAAGGTCAGATCTATTCAACAACACATAAGAGCAGCTCAGAGTCGACAGAAAAGTTATGCCGACAACCGAAGAAAAGACCTAGAGTTTGAAGTGGGTGATAAAGTGTTCTTACGAATATCTCCCTGGAAGAGGGTTATGAGATTTGGAAAGAAGGGGAAGTTGAGCCCTAGATATATCGGTCCTTTTGAAATACTGGATCGTGTTGGGAAGGTAGCTTACCGATTGGCGCTTCCACCGAATCTCTCTCAAGTTCACGATGTGTTCCATGTATCTCTCCTGAGAAAGTACATACCAGATCCTTCACATGTACTCAGCTCAGAAGTTGTACCGCTGGAGAAAGATCTTTCTTATGAAGAACAGCCGATAGAGATTCTGGATCGTAGCGAAAAAGTCCTACGAAACAAGACCACTCGCTTGGTGAAAATTTTATGGAGAAACGACCAACTTGAAGAAGCTACATGGGAGCTTGAGGATATGATGAGGGAGAAGTATCCTCATTTGTTTGTTGCAAAGTGACGAATTTCGAGGGCGAAATTCTTTTTAAGGGGGGTAGAATGTAACACCCGAGACTTTTATGTTATATAAATCATCAAAGGAATCTTTTTCTACGCAACACTTGCTTGACTTGCTTTACACGCAATCGCGACCTTCCTCGATAGCTTGCGTCGTACGCAATACCGAGTTTCACTAAACAACAATATGCTATTAAAACTAGCCGTTATGAATAGTAATAACCACTTTTTGAAATTTTATAAATTTTATTTTTCAAAATGGACTTCATTTTTGGACTCAAAATATCGAAATTAGCCTAGGGTGAAATTTTGGTATTTTTCTGAAAACTTTCAATTTTTGATGAATAGTGAAACCACTAAGTGGTAGGTTAAAAACTGAATTTTGCATAAAACTTAATTTTACCGCTTCTGTGAATGGAATTTCAAAAATCCGAGAGACACGGTTAATATCAAGGACTAAAATGTGGTTCAATGAGATGAAAATAATTTTTTGGTGAATAGTAACTTTTTACTATTTTTACCGCGGTTAATAGTAAATAGGGTAACTAAGGGTAAATATGATATTAATATTACCCTAACACATGTCCTAACTCTATTGGACAAGTGTAATTCGACCAAAAACAAACTTAGGAATAAAATATGACCATTTAGGCCCACATGGATTAGATTAGGACATTTATTATTAATTTATTTAAAAAAGGGTTAAAATAGTTAAAATCAAAGTTTAACAAGTAAATCATTTTTAATATAGGGTTATACATAAGATAAATTCGATTGTAAATATTCATTAGAAAGCTAAAAAGATTTCCTACATGATGGTATTTTATTTGTAATTTTTAGACATCAAATAATCTAATTTATTTATGACACAAAGATGATGCAGTAATTATCTTATTAATGAAATATTAAAAAAATTGATAATATAAATACCAAAATAAATGTAATTTGAGACTTTTTATGAATTCCACTAATTTTCTAGGTTACTATCATATATTAGTATTGATTTAATCAACTTGGTTCGAACATATAATTCTGTTATGACTTTGACAAAAATCATATATCAAATAGTGTCAAAATTGACACAAAATAGTTTTTAAATCAAATATTATATTATTAATTGTTATTTTATTCCTAAAAATCTAAGGTTCGGCCAAATGACTTAGATAAGGATATATATATTAATAATAAACAATTTGGGGTTCGTTTGGCATGTTATAGTAAGTGTATTAACCATATAGTGAAAGAAAACAAAAAGACACGGTAAAAGTTAAATTAATTAACTTAGAGTTAAATCTAATTGATAAGGTTAAAATAATACCCTAAACTTGTCTAAATCTTATTGGTTGATAGGATTTCGACCCTTCCCCACTTTATCTTCGAAATAAGACCCTTTGGAACCATTATAATCCGATTTTGACTTTAATATAAAATAATATTTTGAGATATTCCTAAGGTGCCCCTCTCCTCCCTTATAAAAGGGCACCTCCTCCCCCTCCTCCTCACACCAATTTGAGCACTCAAGCTCGGCCAACCCCTGCCATTTTCCCTTCTCCACTTCCCTATAATAATTCTAGAGGTCCTGGTCTTCTCCAAAGACCAATCTTAGTTCCTTAAGTGGAGGATTCAAAAAGGCGTTCCAAAGAAGAGGTAATATCCATTACCGATCTTTTCAATTTCTTTCTTCTTCAACTTCTTCTTCTTCAGTTGTTTCATGATAAAGTAATAACATCAGTATTACTTACATACTGATATGTTATTATAAATATGAAACAACCCTAATTCACCTTCTATCCATCCTACGGAAAAATGAAATCACCGCGCGTGCGTACGTACGGAATACCGTCTCCACGCCGTGGTGTAATCTATTTTCCACCATCACCTTACAAGGATGGGTATAATGGTGTAATGAGTAACTATATATGATTATTATTAAGTAATATTGATACTGAAATAATATATATATATACTCCAATACAATTCCACGATCATAGGAACGATATCATCACTCGTGCGTACGTACGGAATATCGTCTCCACGATGTGATGCGACTCGTTCTACATGATCTTCATTTCATAATGATTATATAAATGAATTGAATGAATGAATATGGTATATAATACACTAATACCATTCTGGAAATGAATTATCTATAACCTAAAGATAAGAATAAGAATTTATTCGACAAAACACGCATAAGAACAAAAAGTTATAAAGACCCGAGTAACAAGTAACAATGAAATATTACTAACAAGAAGCTAATAATATGACCATATATGATCTCATATCAATATGTATGATTCTGGAATAAGTCAATAACATTATTTAAACCATTATACAGGAGCTTTGGACACGAACAAAGCAAATCGGACCTAAGGTAAAGGAAATATCACAATCTCATTTTTATCCGAGATTGTTTATTCGTAAGTATTTACTGGGGTGTATTTTATCATCCACATCCATGTTCCCTCAATATGTAATATTGTTTCCATCCACTTGAAATAGTTTAAATCCAATTTTACCCTTAGGTGAGTTTTTAGTAAAGAATATGAAAGGAATCTTATGTCGTTTTTCCGTACGAGGTACTTTTTGACTTTTCCGACAAAAGTACGAAGAATGTTTTTTTTAACTTATACGGCATGAATGGATTTTTAAAACATTACTTCAAAGAATCTTCCTTTACAAGTTTTCAAGTTTATTTTTAATCAACTTCTTTTATTTTAAAGTTGTATGACATGTTATGAAAGAAAAAATGTTTTTGAAGAAGAAAGGATATTTTCCTCAAGAATTCAATTCAAGTGTTTTATCAAAATTATTTTCCATCTAAGATAATAAAGGGTTCTGTTTCTATCCATATTTTTACATTGGTTTGACTATGTTGTGATGGAATTATGTTTATGAATTCCTTTATCATATATGAATTGATTTATGATGTCATGATGTTTCAAGAATCCCATTTTTGTTATATGTGTTATGTGATGATGTATGTTTTATGATTATGTGGCACACATAAGAAAGGATTCATTATAAGATGGGTGGGACCTATATCTCCCTCCAATGCATTGGGTAATGATTTTATATCTCATGAGATAGACATGGCTGGAACGGAAGGTTATTTCGGTTCAGTGATACAGGACTGAAACGAGGAGTGAACTCGGTTCAGAAAGGGACTTTGTCCACTAAGATAGTCTTGGCAATGAGTCATGACTAACAAGAAATGATTTTCCATGATTATGTGTGCATGCCACAAAGTTTCAAGTTTTATGTTATGATTATGGGGATCTCATTTTCACTTCTATGATTTATTCCATGTTAAGATATTATGATCTCTTTTGCAGGTTTTGATAAAGATATGATATGATTTTTATTTCCTTTATTTGCCCTTGCTGAGCATTTGAGCTCACCCTTTTATGTTTTCTTTTCCCCAGGTCAGGAATATGGATATTAAGTAGAATATGCTAAAAGGGACCCTAGATATGATGAAATAAATGGGAGACACTGTAGAAGATTTATGAACCAGTTGTTTATGTTTCCCAGTTTCTAAAGACACTATACCTATACGGTCCTTTGTGGTTTTGTCATATGTTGTAATAAGTGTGCTTCAATTTTTAAGTATTAAGAATGTATGTAAAGTATGGGTCGTTACATTCCATTAAGTCAGATAGATGGTCATTCATAAAATCATTAAAAAAATTATTTCCCTAATATTCCAAACATCCATGGTGGATCATCAATTATATAAAAAATTTCATATGTGGGGATTATATATTTTTGTTTTTTATAGTATCACTATAACCCTTTTTTGATATTTCATACATGGGATATAATTTTCTTGTTTAATACTTTGGAATGCCATAATTTACATAATTTATACTAGATTCTTCTCAAATTACGTCATTCCATTTTAATCCATTTAAACACTCTATTAGTACATTGCATATAGCACTCCACCATCAAATTTCACAAGTCCTTGTATCTATCAAATATCAACACAAAAATATTAATATTAGTAATGTAACATTTTCTTGGAATAAGTAGTGAGATTATTAAAGATAACAAATTCATTATTATTTTCCAATAAAACATGAATGTGGATCAATTAACATTTGTAAATACATGGATTCTTTATCAAGCATGAAAATAGATGACACTAATTGATCCACAGAAATCGTCCATTAATAATCACAATCACTCCTACTAAATTATTAATATATAGATTAAAAATTAAATTCATACATAGAATGTTTAGTGATGGATTTTTTGGTGAGTATCCATGAAATTTGATTTACTTCTAATGTGGTTTCTCGTATAATATTATGTGATGATTGTCTTAGTTGATATCTTCACATAAGATTTATTAAATTATGTTTATACCACATTCATAATCGGTATCTATATGCCTATGTTATTCTCTCATGTATTGTGATTTTTTTAATATCCCACAATTTAATGATTTAGTTCTTATTTAATGAAAATCAATTTTGCAGTCCCTCATGATGTTTTATTTTTCTATGTATGTAATTTATATACCGTGAGTTTTTTCTAATACCCTTATAAACATATTATGTTCGCCACTAATCTATGATTTTTTTCTCCCTTTTTTACCCTCAACATGAATTTGAGATCACCCCTTTCATATGATAAAATTTTCCCAGGTTATAAGGACTGATATTATACAATATATTTGAATAAGGGTATCATGTTTGGAATTTTTATTTGGAGGAGTTGAAGTTTTCTCACAAAATTAGGAAATATGCCTATAATTTAAAATTTACATTTTAAAGAGAAATAATGGGGTTTTATTATTAAAAATTTTATTTATAATTTTCTAATGTATAAAAAAGGTATTGTGTAAATAAGTTACCCAATTTTGGATATTTATATGGTAATTATGAATGGTTAAAATACAATTTTGTTAATTATTATCAAATATTTTATGTGAAGAAAATTTTTTCAGCACAAAATTTTGGTATATCTGGATCAGTTTTATTAATTCATCTTCTCATGAATAGTAACTAATTTGATATAAATTTATTTTATAGGTTTTTCATGTCCCATGACAGTTTTATGAGTTTTAGAGTGATTGTTTTAATGAAAATTTAGAAGTACCTTTAAATAAATTATTTATTCAAAGAATATATATTATTTTACTAATGAATATAATTATCTATAATATAATTACCTAATAGTTAATACATCATAAAAAATTCATTATAAGAAAATATTACAGGTTTTTAACTCTTCATGAAAATTAATTATCGGTCTTTTATAACATCGTTCGTAGACGTGGAAAAACTAATCTAAGTAATAACATATCATAATAAATGAACGTGTAACGATGTGTTATTTTAACAATGTCAAATAACTTTTAAATATAAATGATGATTTCAATTATATTTTATTAAATAGTTAAAAACATTAGGGATTTTTTCATAGAGATGATAAAATTAATATATGAAAATGATATTATTACATACTATGTAGGTTCATCCATACCATTGGAGTCCTTCTATGGTTTTGATGGATTTTTAGATCCTTATTCAGAAAAGGTGAATCAAAATAGGCCAGAGGATAGATATGGAGATATTTTATTAAGGGATTATAGAGTTAACTAAATGAATGGTTTTATTTAGTGTTGGTAGTATAAGGTTACTTTTAAAAATGATTTTGAGTGGCATTTCTATAAAAAAAATCCTTTATAGATGTGTAAGGAATGACATATTATTATGTAATTTTCATTAAAATGGTAAAATATTGTAGTATTATTATGAAATTCTTCATTGTAACAATTTTTATACATTTATAGTGATTATTTAAGATATTAATTCTTATTTAAATGCCTTCATCTCATTTTACCATTTACTTTTGTGGGACAATTTTATTATGATATGTTGTTTTTTCAAAAAAAAAAGTTTAATTTATTACATTATTTTGGCATTAAGATAAATGTGAGTTATCATTTTTATTAAATTAAATTTTCAAATAATATTAAAATTAATTTTAGATTATGTTGTTATAAATATTTATGAAAACATTCATAAAATTTTTTTTTATTTGTTAACATATTTTACCCTTATTTTTAAAAAATTTCTAATGATTCTGTATATATATATATATATATTAAATTTCATTAATTTTTCATTATAAAATATGATAGATAAAAACATTTAACATATAATAAAAACTGATTTTAAAAATTACACTTATTTATTTAGGAATTTATAATGGAATTTTTCTTCCATAAAGTTATTTAATTTTTTAATGAATTATATATCATTATATTAACAATCATTTCCTTACTAATATGGAGAAATTTTTATTATGTTACTCTTTTACATAAATGAATACTTTTTTATAGTACCATAACTCGGTCCATGAAATTATTTCTTGCCCCATTATGGCTCACTCTCCAATAAAATAGATACCTATCATAGGGTATCAAATGTGAACCATAAGGTAATTGGGAGAAACTAGTATGCCCACCCATACGTTGATCATTGAGGGGTTAAATCATTTTCATCATGAATATTAATCACGTTCACTTGTAGGTTATCAAGGATCTGATCCCTTGCCCTAACCTGCTGGTTACCCTCAATGGAGGAAATTAATAATATAAATGAAAATAATTTCTTGAAAATTAAATATATTTTCACAAATTTTCATTGTAATAAATTTTTTATATCTTTCTATAAAATAAAAAAATATAAATTTTATATCATATTATAAAGTTATATATTACTTTTATAATATGTTTAATATAAAAATCATATATATATATATATATACAAAACCACCATATATCAACCGACCCAATAACCAAAAATAATATACCAAGTGCCCTTATAATTGACAATAATATTTTTTTTCTATTCCTATATATTTTATTACATTATTCATTTAAATCGTCCAAAATAATTCAATATTAATTTATATATGATTTTATAATATAACTAATTTGTTACATTGTTTTTTATTGTTATCATATGTGCTATCACTTTCACTAGCGATAACGATGATGAATATTCAAGGCTTTTATATTTTAAATTACATATTATACTATTCTTTTTTGTAATTCGAATAATTATATTTCATTTTTCTATCATTTAATTTTTTTCAATTTATTTAATTATAATATTATACCTTAATTTTAATAATTTATTATATTTTTTAGGTCTGTGCTTTGGGACCCAAAAAATATCAGACATAGATAATTTATTTAAATGAAAATTTAAAATAATAATATGTAGTGTTATAGTTATGACCCGACCAGTTGAGGTCTGACATGTGACTTCCTCAAGCACACCTCCAATAGGCCTTGGGCCGGTGACCAGGTACAATTAGGCATATCCCACAAATGGGAGGCATTGGAAAAATTTACCAACAAACACTAACACATCTACAATCCCAAAAAACGATGAAATATAAAAAATTTGAAAGAATGAATGAATACATATATTATCGCACAACAAATTACTATAGTAATGTACATAAAATTTAGAAGCCACTAAAAAAATCCGAAAAACATTAATGTGTATTAACTATTCCTAGGGTGAGTACTAAGTCAAAATTATGCCCCTGTTAAACCCCTCGGTCTGTCAAGAACGATCTATACTCCATCCAACCCCTATCCTCTATGGACGCCGTAAACAATGTCACCACCTGCACAAGATATGACATGGGAGGGAAAATCCCATTTAGGTTTGAGTATAATAATAATTTGTTAGAATCACCGAGAAAATTAATCTTGAAGCACCACATATAGTCAGATTAATAAAAGTGTAACAATAAATTAATAATAGAAACTACATAGATATACTCATGAAATACACCATGCAATCATGTGGTCATAACCAATTATAAACCACAAAATTCTGCTCGAAGCAATACTTGTTCTAGGAGAAATCACTCAACGATCCATGAAATAATCAAATTCACTTAGTGATTAGGTTTATATCATTGGGCCTCACCCAAAAAAATTTCATTTGACTAATATTACTTCGATACACATATATGGGGTTCTACAAAGAACTACAGGGAGACACCAAGAACCCAATATGGATCAACCTACTATGTTAGGGATCATGAATCAATGATTCCACAAAGACGAATGATTTGGAATTCTGGACAGAGGATTGAATCTTAGATCATGGATTTTAGGATGATCCCATAAACTCTATAAAGGTAACTATGGATAATATAGGATCGTAGTCGAGTGTCACAAAGGGAAACCACTACTCTATCTAAGACATGGCCTCTAGAGGGGATCATAATCAAATGGAATGGATGTAATACCACATTGTAACCTTGAAATAAAGGAGCAAGGGTATTAAATCAACCTATAATGTTTTATACTTAGAAAACAAAGATCCTCAAGAACTCTTTATGGGAGTTCAAGGGATGTGAAAAGGTTACACATTTGGTCCCAAGACACTGGTCAAGCTGATGTAAAAGACATGTGTCATCAAACAATGTTGGTTTAGTAGTACACATAATGTTGTAAAACTATGTACACTACACAATTGGTGGTAAATATATTTACTTCATATAAGAATGTATGTGTACAATTATTGGGCTTAGCTCGTGTACTTGGTCCTACCAATGTATGTGTGGGGCACTACAAACCATGTAGGAAAGTCGGGTATTCCACCCTGTGTCTCTGTAATTTCCACGTACATGATAAGGTCACCCAAGTGGGACCACACACATTGTAGGCCTATACACACACCGTGTGGTACCTTATTTATACCAAAAACCCTACACAATACCATGGGTTCCCAATATATTATGTAATCACCGATTACACGTCCTGTTGTTCGTGATTTTCAAAAATCCCAAATTTGTTGTCAACATTTGATATGTTGTCACACACCATCGATTCGATGATTCATTTTCCATTAAATAAATATTTAATATCATATTATCATTCCATCATTAAAAAATGCACCCCATCATCATATCTTCTTGCAAAATGATTAAAATCTAATATTTTTTTGTTCACCAAAGAATGCTAAACAACACCAATTTGGGTATCCACCATTGTCTGAATCGACCCCTCCATATCATATCACCTCCATCATTTCATTCCAATAATAGTTCTATGATATCAGATCATTGCGCTACAAAATAGTTGTCGAAATATTGATCGATTGGGTATATTCAAACCCCGAGCTAAAAAAATAGCACATGTGGTGTATCAAATAACTAAGGGTGAAAACTAAAAGACCAAATGAGAGGAACAAACCTTCATTGATGTTTTTTATGATCAAAATATGTTTCCATAAGATAAATAATTAATATATTAAAAATTATTCACCCAAATCACCTCATAATTATAACCATCACACAATGTGACCATTTCAAAAATTAATCCATTCATGAATTAATTTGTGTTCTTCACTAAATTTAAAAATGGTGATAAAAATTCTATTAAATCAAATGAAAAACATCGATTCAGTTCAATCACTAATTAAAATTTGTGTGCCTTTGTCATCATTAGCATGATTCATCAAATCTGAGGTGCGTTGATCATCAAACCATTATTATGTGGTCATTCGCCTCAAAAGATTCTCTAGGGCTCCCTCCAATAATACTCCAAAGGATCCGAGGTTAGGAACATTACCCTAGTATTCTTGACTTGCTGTAAATTTTGAAGACGTTTCAACTACTACATCATCCAAATTAATTAGAATAATTTATCATAATTGTTTTGTTCATTTCTCATCTCATGATTAATTTTTGGAATAATTCCTATTTAGAGTAATGTTAAGTCACACCGTGGATGAATATACATTCATATGTCAACTATTCATTCAGATTTCAAATTCGGGAACCCATTTAGAAGTTATTACACTTTTTTAGGAAAATTGTGTGCTTGTGCAACATAAATATTTAATATATTTCAACCATTTGTTTAGGGAACACCTAGACTCTGAATGAAAAGTCTTCCTAGAACTTGGTCTCAAAAATTATCCATATAATATCCGAAAATAATATATCAAAATTCAATGAAATTATATTTTCTCCAACATAAGGATCATATCAAAAAGGAAAAAAAATACTAAATGAGATAGGGGCACTGGGCTCGCATCTGGGTCTCCTGCTCCCATGTGTTTTTTTGAATGTTCTCGTGAAACCACCAAACACAAAACATGGGAATCTAACTCCCATAAATGATATTATTCAACTTATCCTTGTACTATATTAGCAACTCTACAAAGGTAACTCCATCCATGGTGTCCATCTCATCCCTGTTGATAATGTGTGATTGGCCATGCACATACCTCTTCAAATATGGTGGTCGGAAGACAGCATGTACCCGGTCTAACTACAGAAGTAGAGAAAAGTAGTTTTCCACTTCACTATCTCCAAAAAGTATCTAAAAAGTATTGATGAGTCTTAGAGATATCTTGCCACTCTAGCCAAATATCCCCAATACAAATTGATGTGGGACCCTTGAGAACATATGGTCTACCTCCTCAAACACTATAAGACTTCATCGTTCGTCTGTATAAGACTTATGATGGATCTTGGTAGTCTCCATCCACCCCTAGATGACTTGTATCTTCTATGTATTAGCTTGTACCAACTATATTCCCATGTGTGTCCACTAAACATGATCATTCCAACAAT
This sequence comes from Viscum album, assembly GCA_963277665.1. NCBI lineage: Eukaryota > Viridiplantae > Streptophyta > Magnoliopsida > Santalales > Viscaceae > Viscum > Viscum album. The sequence continues at coordinate 790,053,869 of OY728141.1, forward strand.
GTGGTGAACTTCAGGGTCTCCCAGACAAAGCCTCATATGGTTCCATGAAAATTGTTTTATGTTTTTTGTTGTTGTATTAAAACTCCATGAGGGTATGTGGTCCTCCAAACTCCTTCCCATGTCCAACATGCATGCCCACAACAAGTTAACCAATACATGGATGGACCGCTATGTCTGATAATCAGTTTGGGGGATAACCTAATTGCCCAAGTAAAATGGGTCCCAAACATGTCCTACAATCCATTCCATAATTGGTATGTAAATAGACAATCATGATCAGAAACAATCCTCAAGGGAACTCAATGTTGTTTGACTATCTCTTAAACATAGAGATGACCCATGATCTCAATTTAACTCTTCTCTTGAATTTCTATGAAGTGGGATGGCTTGTTGAGTCGGTCTACAATCACTTAGATGGCATCATATTCCCTAGACATACATGGTATGACTATCATGATGCCCATATATTTCACATCCCACTTTTAATCTGGAATCTCAAGGGGTTGGGATAAACCTCCTGGAATTCAAGGCCCAACATTCACTTGTTATCAAGGAATTGAGGGATAAACTCTGAAACGGAATTTTTTAGTCCTTCCTAATAAAAATAATGTCATAGGTCTTTTTACATATTTTCCCCACCTATATATACAACCAAAAAGGTTTTATGAATCTCCAGTAACACCTCGTCTCACAACACCAATGGTACATTTGCCATTCCTCTAAAAGGATAGCCATCTCACAACCATCAGAATATCCATTAGAAGTATGTGTAATGAATATCTGGGTATGTAAGGTCTTATATTCAGTATCTCCACATTGTGAATCCTTTAAATGTTGTATAAGAGGTAGGGTAACAATCATAGACTTAAGATATGGAGTATTATCCCTTCCCATAAAGGACAACTACAACAAGGCTAACTACTCTGATGCCTCATCCAAACAACGGAGAACAAGATCTCATGAAGAGAGAATATACTACCACAACCCCTTCCCAAGAGTATAGAAAATATAAAAATCATATTCATAGAATAAATGTACTCATCATCATTGACTCCAGTTTTGATCCTTTCTATAGATGATATACTAGTGAATATTGTGGTCAGAGTATACGATAAATCACATTCCCTTCTGGTAGTGTGGCCACATATTCCATGGGAACACTACTTCTTCTAACCCAACTTCAATGGTCATATAGTTCTTGTCATGTGGTATTATCTATTCTGAATCATAGGTAATAAATATTTTCCATTATATTTGAACTCAACCATGCATGTTCCCAGATGCATCGTAGAACAATAGTTACTTGAGACCATCCTCCTGTAACCTCATGATGGGAGTACATTTCAATAAATTCACAACACTTGAAATCATTTCTAGAACATTTTCATCGACATGAAAGGATTACCATTCCTGGTAAACTATATTATGAATTATTCTACTCTAGAGAATTCCAGTACAAATCTCTGATAGTACACTACCAATCCTAGTAAACTCTTCACCTCGGTCAAACTCTTTTGTGGCTCCTAAACAAGTCCTGATTTAATCTTCAGTGGATCCACTGAAACTCTACCCCATGAGATAACATATCCCGAAAATTGGACTTATTGATACTATAAATGTTATTTTTTAGCTTCTCATATTGTAGTTGATCTCGGGGTTTTTCCAGGACCATCCTCAACTGTCTCACATGCTTTTCCTCGGGCACCGAATACACTAGGATCTCGTTGATGAAGACTACCATAAACCAGTATAAGAAAGAGTGAAAGATCTAATTATAGATCCCCATGAGTTCTTTATGAGTTATCTTCATGCCAAACAACATCACCAAGTACTCATAGTAAATTTAATAACATATTAAGTCCCTCTTTAGTATACCCTCTTTCCATACTCACAACAAGGGATAGCCTAAAATGAGGTCAATCTTTGAGAACCATTGCATCGTTATCACTAGATATAAGAGGACACTGATTATTAGTAGTGGATGTTTATTTCCCACAGTCACCCCGTTCAATCGTCAAAAATAAAAACATAACCTCATGGTCTCATTTGCCTTCTTGGAAAACAACACTGTGGCATCTGTGGGGGAAATGTGGGGTCTAACGAAGCTCCCTACTACAAGTCCTCCAGCCTCATCCTCTGTTATAGAAGATCAATGGGATCCATCCTATATGATAGTGAAGATAAAAATGTCATTATAAAATAAAATTCAACACTAAAATCTACCTCTTGGTGGGGTGTTAAACTAGGTAAGTCCTCTAGAAATATGTCCTCAGACTCTACCAATAAGCAAAAAACAGATAACCCAAATCATCCACTACATTGAGTGTCATTTTGGATAACTTCTAAAAATCGATTTTACTCGCCATTGTATAATATTTTCTTAATATTCCATGGAAGCTTATTTACCAAATAATGGAAAACATTGTTCTGTTTCAATGGACACACCATATCCTCTACCTAAAGTAGTCAATCTGGGAATGGACTGTAGATAATAATAACATACCTAAGATTATTCCATAAGGCCATATTACAACAACAATTATATCTTATAAAACAGTCTTTCCTAAAATTAATAGGTCACAGAACTGGTACATGTTTGAAATCACTGATTCACCACTCGTCATAGTATCAACCGTAAGGGGTGAGTCCAAAGCTCAACTGAAATATCTATATCTCAATACATAGAAGTGGAATGTATGGAATGGATATCCCATATGTATATCAATATTATAGCTAGATTATAAAAGACATGAATCCTAAAATGTATCATACCTAGAGCCTCACAGTCATAGGCCTCTATAGCTTCTTTCTTACCTCGTCTCTTCCCATTATCTCCCTGATCCTGTCATGGCCCACCTAATGGTGGTGGTGGTACTGGGTTGAACATACGAGCACCTCCTACTACCCAATTAGACACTAATACTTTTATTCCACCATACAGCCCACCCTACTCCAACTTATTACACAATCATGATGATCCCATGACTATATCCTAATCAACTGTATGACATGTCAGGCAGTCACGGGCCAGTTTTCACAGCCCTTGCAAGAGAAACACTCTGTGTCCCTCGGTTGATTTGATCCACCTTGAGATCCCTACATCCCTGAACCTGAGTATTGGGAAATCCTCATGACGAATATGACCCACTTAGATCCCAATGACTTCCCTAGGATACCTATTATCGATGTATCCCGTACTGAGTGACCAGTTCTAGATCTCACTACAATTGATTCCTCAGTTATAAAATTTTCTAAAAATAGGCTCACTCATGTTGTCCACCGTAGGTAGAAATTCCAATAGATACCAATGATTACCTCATGTATTGTAATGAACCCTTCTCAAAGGTTCACTCACTAAAGAAATAGTCCCATATCACATCCATGGAGTAACCTGAGAAATTAGTAAATCTCCCTGAGTAATCCTCCATGGTCATAATGCCATGTTGTAGATGTAGAATCTCATTATGTGTACCTATCGTAATGTTGAGAAGTGGAAATAATCTCATAAGAGACTCTTGAAGTCTATCATGGAGATAATGATACAGTATTGTGACTGAGTCACCATACTCCACCATCACCCTAGAGATCCCAGAAGAAGACTCACATCATGGACATCCATCAGATCAGCAAGCATCCTCACAAGGTAGGAAACATGACTGAATGCCTCTAGAGAGTCCTCACTCACCTAGGGGTCTCACTCACCATGAAACTAGCGAGGATCATATGTATGAAAATCATTCAACACACTAATCCTATGTACATCCTCAACTTGTAGTGCTGGTGACAAATTATTCTCAATGGGTGGTGGTATAATTGGATAACCACATGGAGGTTCAAACTATAGTATAATCCCCTATACGAGTTGCTTGTAAATAGGAAGATCTTCCCCATGATCACACATTTGAATCGTGGATGGATTTCAATGTGGATGCATCCTAAAATAAAACAAGTTTTACCATGTTAAAAGTGTATATTTGTGGAGATGTCTCAGGAAGGGAATGGAAAACACTAGAATTACTTTATAATTCATTATCCAAAAAAATTACCTTGATCCAAATTTTTAAATGTACTATGTTTAGAGACAGGTTATCATCGTCTTGGTGTATGGATATGTTGGTCATCACAGAAAAACTACAATCAGTGGCATTAAATATGAACTTTAGATGGTAAAAACTATTTCCCGAAACCAATATCAATTAATCATGTTTCAATAGTATAACAAAATTCCATTTATACCACTCTATCATGAACTTACCCATCGGCGTCCAACTATTGACTACCCAAATCCAGCCTCTAATATGTCTGGGAAACTCCACTTGTTCCGAGATGGAATATCCCACAAATGAGTTGAATTAGCCAAAAGTACCTATACATGTGCACAAATCTTGAATACCACCAAAATATGAAATTAAACCAAACTAAAAGAATTAATGAATACATCTATGATCCAACAATAGATTACGATATTAAAGTTATGAAAATGAAAATGGACCAAAAAATATAACTAAAATATTAGAGATTCCTACCTACCCAAAGGGAGATGACTATGTCAAAGGTACACTCTTGGTAAACACCTCAATCTCCCAATATCAATGTACACTCCACCCACTCCGTGTCCTCCCATGACACTACAAAAAGGCTCATTGTCTGCACAAGGCACCACACATGTAGGAAAATCCCTTGTAAGGGTGAGTATAAAAATACTAAATAAGTCACCACAAAAACACTACAAATGGAGCACCAAGTATATACCCCATAAAAATATTCAAAAGAAAATGAATAATAGAAACAACACATATAAACATAGGATATACACAAATCCACCAGGTGGTCGTAACCAACTGTCAGACACATGATTTTGCTCGACGAAATGCTCCTTCTAGGAGATCTCATGATATGAGCCACGAAACCATCATAAATACTCGTTGAAGTGGCCTATCTTTCTAGTCCATTTCCTAATATAATGGATAGATCTAAAATGACATTGATATATAGATAGGGATCACACCCATAACAACTAGGGGTCACCAGGAACCTAATATTGACCAACCCACTAAACAAGGGATATTATGTCAATGATTTTCAATAACCCTACCGATGAAGCCTTCTAGATTGAGGATCAACATTGTGACTAAGGAGATAAAAAGTATTCCACAAACTCTTAATGGGGAACTAAGGAAGATTGATGATCATATTCTAGTCTCTTGGAGGGACACCACAACTCTATTTGAGAATCAACCTCTAAATGGGATCACAATCCAAAAATGAGGAGGACATGCCACACTGTACTATTTATGAAAAGGACCAAGGGAACACACACAATCTATACTACTCAAAACTAATTAATCAAATACCATCATGCACTCTTGAAAGGAGTTCATGATGTGGAGAAGGGTTACACACAGTGTCCCTTAACCCATGGTCCAGCCCATGAAAATGGCCTATGTCATGAAACCATGTTTGTGCAGTAGTATATCTCATGTTATAAACCCATGTACTCCACCAGTGTTATAGTACATGGATTAATTCAAGTTACACTTGTATGTATTATAGTATATGGCTTTTCCCTTTTTCCTAGTCCAACCCATGTCTGTGTAGTGGAATATATGATGTGTAGGCATCCCGTGTACTCGTCCTAGTGTACATATAATTCTCATGTAGAATCTAAGGTCACTCGAGTGGGACCACATACCATGTAGGCCTAGCTTCAGATAGTATAATTCCTTCCTCATATAGGAAATTGTAGCCTCTGCATAGGGGGGCGCACATGCCTTTTAATCCCAGGTTACATGCTTTGTTGTTCAGACTTTTCAAGAATCCCTGACATGTTGTTTTTGTTTGATATGGTGCCATCCTTCTTTTATCAAGTTATTGGTTTTCGCTGAAATCAAATATCCAATTTCATCCAATCCATGTCATCGTAATGTAATTCATCCCATAATTATATCATCTCACAAAACAAATCAAATCTCTATGAATCATTGTGTTCTAATGAATGAAAATTCAAGTATCCACTATAAACTAAATCACTTTTTATTTTTCATCGCACCACCAGCATGTCAATATGATCAAAAATCTTCAAAATTGAATCATTTTTACAAGAAATGTGATTCCAGTGATAGATAAAGCAGGAATAATTGAACCCCATGAAAAATATAGACTCTTGTTGTGATTCAAGGAACCAGGGTATAAATTCACACGTAAAAAAGGGGAAACATCGATTGATGTTCACGTTTATATCAATTAATTCCCATAATATAATCAACGAAGAGATCCAAAATAAATATACCAAATCACCTTGTAATTATACCCATCCTGAAAGACAATTGATCCAAAAATTAATCTATTTTTTGATTGGTTTATGTTAATCACAAAATTTTGGAATGAGGAAAAAATACAAATAAAACACATTCCTTACTTCAATTAGGTTTGATCATTGATGAATAATGGGGTACCTTTATCTACATTTTCAATATCTATTAAATCCGAGGTGTGTTTAATTTCAAACCATGATTCTATCATCATTCTCCTGATAGGGTTCTCCATGTATCTCTCTTACAATCCTTGAAAGGCTCTAGTGGTATGTGGAAAATCCTGGGATTCTGAACTAAAGATCTATTTCAATGATGTGTAAACTACGACATCAAAAAAATGAATTAAAATTATTTTTCATAATAATTATTTTTATTCATACACCCTTGACAAATTTTATTCAAATGAACATTACCAAATACAATTTTGTCATGCCTAGGGTAAAACCATGATTCTAAACAAGATTGTACCTCAAAATTTATGATACATGAAACCATTTATATGATATTCAACTTTTCATGAAATCTATGTGGTCATGGTTCTTATATATTTAATATATTTCAAACATTTGTTCCTTGCACACTTCACCTCTAAATTTCACATATTCTCAACAACTAGTCTAAAACATAATCCATATAATATCTAAAAATAATAAATGGAAATTTTGATATGTTACAGTTACAATCATACCCCATAAAAATCACCCATGAAATGTCTTCTCTTATTTAAAAACAAATGAGTCTACATTGTATCATTAAATATTTAGTTTCTTTCATTGCAATATAAGATTTATGATTTCCCCATACAAAAAATTGATGAAATCATTTGTGTTTATGTCATATTAAAATAATCATAAGATCCAATATCTACACTAGATGATCCTTATAAGAGATATTATGTTTTTTTATAACCTCTAATTTCTCTACATATGATGGAATCAGAATGTACATCCACAAAATTTATGTATTGAACATTTTATTCACTTGGATAAGGATTAGTGAACGTTATACGTGATAATATAAAGTCAATAAAAAATAAAAAATCTTATAGTGATCGATGTATTTTGAGTTCAAATTTTCCTTCAATAAAAATATCATTTGTCTTTTCGATAAAGATATTTGAATAAAAACATTTTTGGAAACCTCAAACTCCCAATGTGATTCATAACTATTAGCATAGATATTTTATAAAAATTCCACTACATTGATTTTTTTAATGGTTTAATCCATATATATAATATTTTATTATGTTTTGGTCCCAATAAATTTCCGACTGTCACGAAATCCCAAAAAAGTTGTAGTTATAAATCAACTCACATATAAAGGTACATATGGTTACATTTAAACACTTAATTATAATTTAATGTTATAATTAAACAATATTAGAAGGGTATATTGATAATATAATCCATTTAAGTACAATGATAAAGATACTAAAATTTTCAAAATTTTAAATGGTTCGTTTCGATTAACCATTAGTTTAAGGTTGACAATCCAGGATAAGTTTCATTTCTACATTCTAGGATTAATTGAAACATTAATAAAAATTTTATATAAAACATAGACAAATATCAAATATAATTAAAAGTGTTCTTTGTGTGACCTATCCACATAATTTAAATATAACATTAAATACTCATAAGGTGACAAATCATCTTTAATTTAAATGATTTTTTCTTACATTAAGAGTTGATCTATCCCTATCTAGATAGAATTATTACCTCTAAATTTACTAGGAAGACCAATAAAAAATTATGTGGTGATGTCCTATTAAAACCATACTATTATGAAAATGAATTTATCCATAACATGTTGTAATACCATGGTTCCAGTTATATAATTCAAAATATCCCTCTTTATTTTACTTGTTAGTCCTTCATTATTGAATAAGAGATGTTATCAATATCTTATTTGTCAACTTGAATATGTCTTCACATTAATCAATATTTTGAAACATTTCCCAGTTTGGAGTTAACATGGTATGTTGGGTTGATAATAAATTGTAATTTCCAAAAATTTATTAGTAATATACATCCAATCTATGTAAACTATATATATTTGTCATAGATATTGGTTTATGAAATAATTTTCTCACCATTATCCATCAACGATCGAAAGTATACCCACACGAATGATTACATGACAAACTATGAAATAAATTTAAAGAATAAATATACACATTTGGAATTAGGAATAATTATTCTTCTATTATATGGTCATCATCAGTGTACTAAAACAATCATAATGTTATTCCTTTATCTTATAATATATAAATATATCATTAATAAAAAATACAATAAACAATAATCTATGTAATCTATAAATATTTCATTCAAAAAATTCATCAAGATCATATGTGATTTGGTATATCTAAATGCAAAAAATTTTATTTTTTAGTATCCATATATTTTGTCAAATGATATATTAGGTATGTATTCCATATTCTCCCTTAGCATATATTATCATAATCATATGTCCTTTCAAATTTATTTAGATCCTCTAGTTTGATCATACTATTCCTTAATATGTAGTAGATGAAAATATTTATTTATAGTGACCTTGTTCACCTCATGATAATAATGAAAAAGGCACTTTGGTCTATGCTTATTTTTTATAATGTATAGTTGATCAACCCATGGTGAGTAAAATGGGAATAAAATTTTGTTTATGTTTCTTCAACATTTCCATCTACTAAAGAGGATCAATTCTATATGGAATTTTCAATATAGTCATATAACCAAGACTGAGTTCAATTGAAAGATCAACATCACATTCTAGAGAATGGCTCTGAAAATATTTTGGAAATAAATTAAAATATTCCAGTATAAATGGAATTTCATCCATGTTGAGTTTCTCTCCATATATGTGACCCAAATATCATTAATTATTAGGTATCAGATCACATAGTATTGAATTAAATAACAAATTATTTAATGATCATCCTTGCATTGATTCCTTACCTAGGGATGATTTTGGATATTAAATGATATTTCCATAACTTGTAAATTGATTATGATCTATTTAGAGAAAGTAAATTCATTCCAAATATCATGTAAAATTCTACCAAGTGATGGATTAAAAAATTTACAATATGTATCCTTTTATAACCCTCAATTATGGAATATAAATATAAATTAGATAAAATCATCAAATAATAGGGTGTTTCCAATGTTTACTAAATATGCATTGCTTGAGCCTGTAAATTAGTGGTCATAGAAATCATAAAACATATTAAGGAATTATAATCTAATAAGACATGAATTGTTCTTTAGAGGATATAAGTTTAAATTTAACCACTTTTTTCATGTATCACATTAAATTTAGTGATTTTTTGGTTATATTCTATCCCTTAGAGATTGAGGAATCAAATGTCAATTATTCTCATTAGAAAATGGAAAAGTGAATTTTTTTGTCTAATGTGAACAATATTTATAATTAAAAAATAAAATTTGGGGGGATGGTTAATTTTTACTATATTATCCTTTATTGTTATAGTTGAACTCTAAATATTTATTTAATAATTTCAAACTTGATGGGATCCTATACCAAATAGAGATTTTCTTGCCATTAAATTATTGTAATTCTATGGGTCAATATACTACATTTTCTAATGAAGGATGTTGAATGTTTCTCTATCATTTTCTTTATCATTAATAGTTCAATAAAATAAAATTTTATAATTCATTTCATAAAAAATGACAATAATTGAATTATCTATTATTCATTTCCACTTGTATAGCATAATAGATAATTTTATTGTATCTACCATTGTCTATTTTATATGATATTTTTCAGACACTAAGTTTTAAACCACAAAATAAATAATAACTTTTCCTTTTGGGGTCAATAATCACATTGATGGTTTACATTATAAGTCTTTTGGGGTTTCCTTCCTGGGAACTAATTGATTTATTTTAATTTTTCATAAGAAAATTAATTCATAATCAATTCTTAGGAGATGTGTTTTTTTAAATTATTTATTGATGAATATTTTCTTAAAAACCTCATATTTTATGGAGTCAAATAATTTATTTATTTATATTTTCTAAATAAATGTACACAATTATTCTACCAATTATAATATATTTTCTTCTAATTAAACCACTTCATGCTCTAATAATTAATGAATGAAAATTATATTTTCTAATTTTTTTCATCCAATTTTCATTAATTGTTTTATTATTTTATTTACTAATGAATTATACTCATTTTAACATAGAGAACATGATAGAATGTTTTTCCTTCTTTAGTTGTTTCGAGATTTTGTCATGAATAAAATTATTATTCAAAAATTTATATGGCACAAATATGATGTTCTTTAAAACATATCATGTCCTTTATTGTTTTTACTAGGAAAATCACCACATTTTTCATCGCAATAATTAGTCACATGGATCCTCATGGATCAATATGTTTACTAAAACAAAATTCCTAATGTATATAATAAAAATAATATCATGAAAAAATAGGAAATTAATTCAATGAATATGAAAAATTAAATGATAATTGTCTTACTCTATGACATCATCATTTCAACATATATTTCTTTTAGTTTAGCTAAGTCTTATTTATGTTTGGATTAGTTATTTTTCATAAAATAATCACTAAAATAAACTATATCTAAATCCAATACCATTTCTAGTGTTCTAAATATAGAATACATATACTATAGATCATTTCATAATGTTATACATTATATACCAAAAATAAAATTTTCTCCCTGAAACAAATGGATTACGATCATTGAATATTTTCCACATAACAATCTCACTACACAACAATCATATCCCACACAATTATCCCACATTGTTTGATTTGTAAAATATTACACATGAAACACTTATTTATTACCCAGTGAAAAAAATACGAAAATGGTGATCTCAAAAGATCCATAATGGAAAATAATAATAGTAAATCGTAAATGATTTATCATTAGATCAAATGAATTTTTGGGAACATAGACATCGGGGAAATTCCTAATTAATTTATTTAGATCATTGTTTTAAAATAAGTGATCTTGACTCTGGATAAATAATTATATATAATAATGTAAGAATGTGGAAACATAAATTTATCATCATGAAACAGTAACATAGATCATGTATTAACATTATCAAATCATAAAAATAATATTACGAGTCATTAAGATATTGCAAAAGAATGTTTAAAATTGATAAGCATTAAATATAATAAAAATGTAATTGTTAATATAAAATACTATTATAACTATGAGGATCAGGTTTAACTTCTAATATTCTATAAAGTAGTTAATTAGGAATTAAAACATATGTCCAATAGATTATTACATTAGTTTAATTCCATAATTAGATAGTATGATACCCAAAATTAAATGATGAAATATTTTCATATCATAAGATAACTTATGGGTCATGAATGAATGATATGAAGATTCTATTGAAGATATATTTAATAAAGAAATAAATGAAAATTGGAAACCAAATTTGAAGAAATTTTTCTTTTTGATTTTGTAATATTTTTTCAAAAATTGTTCAAATTCATTTTCAAAATCATTTAAAAAATGGGAGAAATGAATATTATGATCATTTTTTTAAAATAAAATAAAAAATATATAAGTGAAAACATATAATTTTAAATTTTGAAAAAATATGTCTAAATGAAAAAAATTGTTGTTGAAGTGGAAGGAATTATTTATTGCATAGTTGTAATAAGTGTAAATTTATCCCACTATGATGAAAGGGTAATTGAATTAATCATTGAATATATTTAGCGAAAAATATTATAAGAATTGGAGATATTACATATTTAGCAAGAATAATTAAAACTTGTTATTTAAAAATACCTAATATGGACTTGAAAATAAATTTTCTAATAGAATGAATGAGAATTATTCTTAATAGCATCAAATTTTAATAATGTATAAAGTCCACAAAAATGAATACTTTGATATGAGAATGTAATTTTATACTAGAAAATGAGAAAATAACATACGATGTATTGAAGAGGGTGGTATATGAATCTTTTAATAATGTAATTATAAAATAGTGATTACGATTCAATTATATAAGGAATGATGCAGAAAACACTCATGAATTTGGTAATATATAAATCAGAAGCCATTGAATGATAGAAAATGAATCTTATTTTTAAATACCATGAATCAAATTTCAGGATTTATAAATGATATTGATGGGTTAAAAAATACACAACATAATAGAAAATAATTTCACAAAAATAAATATTTTACAACGAAAGGAAATTGTTAAAAAAACCATTACATCAAAATATTCATCTGTCAGGCACACTCTTATTTTTTATAATAACATTATATTTATAATTTTTCTATATAAAAAATAATTTTTGTATCATTAATTTTATTTCATTTATTAATATTTAAAAACAATTGAACTTATATAGCTAAAATAAAATAACATTAGTTAATTATTACATTTCTTCCATATATTCATCAGTTTGGAAATTATGATCCTCCTCCTTAATTGTTTACATATATCCTCCAAAAATTTCATAGAGTTTATTTATATTTATTCTATAATGTTTGGGACTATGAATATTATTTAATTCTTGTTTGAGTGATAATTCATGAATTAGTATTCAAAATCTATATTTTCTATAGGTATAATCATTAAAAAATAATTTTTTAATGAATATAGTTGAATATATTCCCATTAAAAAAGTATTACCACATATTAAATTCAAAATTTTTACCATATAGTTGAACTATATAAATTTTATTAATCATGCATGATCGAAATGGTTTAACATCATTTAGGTAGGTGATAAACTGCCCAAACAAGAATGTAATAAAAATAATAATTGAGTAATCATATGTTATTGTATAAATAGAAAATAAAATTTGTAGAAGAATAATGTGGTCCATTTAATGGAATTAAAGAGTAAAATAATATTCAATGAAATTTTGATGGATATTTAAATATTTATTTTAATAAATAAATTTATTATGTACTATTTTAAATCATCACCACCTTTTTAAAAAAAAATTGGCTATTACTGATAGTGTAATCCTTCTTGACATAAGAGTTAATAAAATGATTAAAAGTGTTAATAGAGAAATAATTTGGGGTAAATATTGGAGAATAAAAAAAATTGTGTAATATTGATATTGTAGAGGAACATTAACTTAAAAGTTCAGTTTGACTACCATATCCTGAAATTCATATTACTTAATGCATAAATGGTAATGGACTAATATTTTGGTACCCAAATATTAAATATATTTTGATTAATATTAGATATATAACAATTAGATCTACAATAGCACCAAAATAGTTTAGATAATTAGAAGTTTTGATATATAATTTTCAAATTTCATTTACATACCCCACAAATATCTTCCCAAATAATACTCTTTATAGGCATACCATACTAAAATGATTCTTCAAAAGCTAGTGAATGTAAAAAATAGAAAAGGGTGATCTCTAATACTAAATAAGGGAAAACCAGGGAGATATCAAATAATGATTATATGAAGGCATAATATGATTATAAGATCATGATATTTTTACCATAATTTAAAACATTCATAAGAAATATAAAAAATATCATAAGCCTGAGTTATAAAAAAAATAGTAACATTTCATGAGACATGAATCATAAGAATGATAATTCATTTTAACATAATCATGTACCATATTATCATGTGATATTTGTGTATGTAATCATGATAATTATAACAAAAATTTTAAATTCCATGGTAAATTACAAAGACCATCGAATAACACATAAAATATAGTTTCCCATAGTGGAAAAATAACCATGAATTGTTCCCCTAATAAAATAAATAATATCAAATTCTTTCCCATAACAGATCAAGCACGTCGACTTGTTTTAAATATTTATCTAATGAGATATAATATTTTACCCAATGCATTATAGAGACATATAGGTCTCACCCATCAAATAAGAAACACCATATACATGTATACAATAAGATCATATATCATTCATCATATCATAATCCTTGAAAAGTTCTTGGTTTCATTAACATATCATCATAGAATAATCCATGGAATGGAAATGAGTTTTCTAAATAATTATTAACTTACCATAAAAACAAACCATAAATGGAATGAATAATTGTGGTATCATTATACCATATATCCCCAATAAGACTAAGTTAATATAAATAGATGTTATCTTAGATGGAAAATAAATTTTAATGATCCCATGGAATAATTTTAGTGTAAAATAACCATTCCATTTAGAAATCACATAAAAAAATATTGTCACATATAAAAGAAAAAATTATCATTCATAATAGACATATATATTTGTAAGCTAACATGATAGTTATTTAATAATAATGATAGAAGTAAAATATTATCATGATTTATCAGTTAAAAACCATTTTTTTTAATTTTTCATCAAATTCCAATAGTTCCTCATTTGGAAAATAACATAAATATTACATAAAACCATTTATAAAATTGAAAATTGGATAAAAATAATAAAAAATTACATCATAATAGTAAAATATTTTTTAGAAATAATAATAATTTGTGGAAATAGAATATAAATACACCCTAGTAGAGACTTAAAAATTAAAAATATTAGATAATGATGTGATTGGGAAATAAACTCCTACCTCAAGTCTCTCCAATTTCAATTCAAATTCACAAATCCTATATGAAAACTATATTTATTATATTTGTAATAATTTACCATATTCATATATAACATACATTTTATGATTTATCTATACCATATTTTCACCCTTTTATTAATAATTTTGAATTGAGATCACTATTCTTGGTGATAAGTGCATTGTTTTCCAACCATGTTTCCGTTTGGTAGTCACAATCCTTATAATTTAATCATAGTGAATAATTTCCATAAAATAAATTATGGTATAATAATAATATATATTCATTATATAGATATTTACACGAATTAATATTAAGTGTATGTCAAAAAATGTATTACATTGATCATAGAGACAGTATGTAGTACGTACATATGAAATTTTTTTCCATTTTTTCAATAATGGAATGAAAGAAAGAGAAGATTAATTCCCCATTACAGATAATAACTATATCATATATCTCATAAATATATAAATATATATATTATTTATCGCTATTTTATTCTATGTAACTTATAAATTTAAAATTAATCACATGACGTCATGGAGATGTTAATACATATATACGCATAGATGACATTATAGTTTCTTAGAAAATGGGATTCTAAGAAGGTAAATATGTTATTATCATTATAGAATAATATTTATTTAAAAAATTTAATAAATTTACATCGAAAATTTTATAATAACTATCCATAAAATAGGGATAAGAAAAATTAATTCTATTGTTATGTCGGGATGAAAAAGTTGTACGCATGCCCAATAGAAAAATTCACTTCTTTTTTAATTTCAAATAATACGTAAAATAGTATTTTAATTATCAAAATATAATTTAATAATATTTATTATAATTATGTTATTATATTATGATAATTATAATAATTTTTTATTAGAAAGGTAATATTTTAAGAAAAAAGTGATCAGTAACGACAATTACCTCTTCATCAAAATGACTCGTAGAGATCTCTTCTAAAGGGATCTAAGGATGGATTTTTAGGTAGAAAAAAACCACTTCAATTTGTATAAATTAATGTTGAAGATAAATATTTGGATTATGGTCAATATATGAGGCTCAATGTGGGGTAATGAAAAGAGAAAGGAGGTATCCTTCTATAATTGTGGTGGTGGGAACTTTTGAAATTTCTCAAAAGATTATCTTATAATAAACTCATTATCAATATTCATACCTCCAATTGGAAATATATTATATTATAAGGTTATATAGGGTTGAATTCTAATAAAAAATATAATTTATAAATGTTTTTTTTAAAAAAATTATTTGAATTAACCATTACTCCACATATTTTGATTTTAAATACGATAAGAAAATTAGAGCTAAATTGTTGTAATTTTTACTTATAAGAACAAAATTAGACCTGAAATATCTGATTTATTACATTTTTTACTATAAAATAATAAACTTTTTTATTTCATTATGTTTATTAATTTTGAATAAATTAATAAATTTTTTATTTTATAAAATATAATTATTTTAAATTTTGATAGTATTTATATAATTTAACAATAAATACATCAGGAGAAAATGGATATTCGAATATATTAATTCCACACCGCACTATGTTTTTAAATAGAATTAAAAAAATTTGGTCACATATACTCTGTAAAATTGTATCACTTGTATTATTTTTAAATTCATTTATTCCGTTTTTATTTAATGGGAAAATATTGGATCGGTGTTTCGTAAGAAATTAAGACCATTACATAATAACAATAAATTAAAACAACATTCGAAGATAATTGCTTTATTTAGACCTGGATAGACACTTTTATTTGTTCATAACATGCTTTTTCCCCTATTTTGACACATAATTGATATTTTAAACAAGGATAATGACATTTTATATCTTTTATTGATTTTAATAATATATAATTCATTTTCATAGATATGTTTCATTAATTTCCACTATTTTGAACATTTGTTAATATGTGTAGTAATTATATTCTCCAATAATAATTAGGATGAAATATATAAAATTTTATTAGTTATTTTGAACCTATATAAATATAATTTTTGTTTTACCAAGGTGACATGTGTTTCCGTTTTTACTTTTCATATTGAATAAAAATAACGTGGTATAATGATGAAATTTTAATATCTTGAATCAACATATTAAATATATTTTATAAGAATCAACACCATTAATTTATAAAATTAATTTTAATGTTAATGTAAAAAATGATACAGAACATCGTTCTAGAGAAAAAAATACATTTTCACATACAAATCGATTTATTGTTATACTGTGATTATGAAAAAACATATTTATTATTTAAACCATATTATAAATTATAAATTTCAATAAAATAATTCCCAAAAGGATATTATTTTAATATATTGATAAAAGATGAATTACATGCATAAAAATAATATTTTATAAATAACATCACTTTTGATTTCAATGAATTGTTGTTTTTATAAATAATAATTTGACAAAAAAATTGGATTCATTTAATAAATGAGTTTAAAATAAAGTTTTATCATTTTTTTCTTACTATTCATACCCACCAATTCAATGGTTTCTTGATAATTGATATATAATATTTTAATAATGTTTTGTTGTTCATCTAATCTATATCATTCTTATGACAAAATATATCGAAAAAATAAAATTATTTAAAGGGGAATATTTCTTAAAAATATAAAGTTGTTACAAGCAACCCACAAATAAAATGAATATATATATATATATATATATCATTTTCATTTTGATACATATAGTAATGGATTCATATACCTCACACATGATTAATTTTCCACAAAGCATCCTCAAATTAGGGGTTTCAACATAAAACATTGACCAGGAGAGTAGTTTATTTCATACAACATTCACTCATTGATCCAGAATCTATTTCAGTTATTCTCCATATGAAATATCATGATATAGTTGTAATACCTATGAATTTTTACCTATTAATGATCTAGTATGTAATTTCTTAGGATAGATTTACTAAAAACATATTAAACATTAGGTAAATTGTGTGGATGATAATCGATAAGAAACCATCATGATTTGATCAATAAATTCAATGGGGTTATATCTAGGACATTGCATTCCATTACTTAAAAATATCATCACTCTCCTTGAGGGAGTTATTCATAGTAATACCTTGGACCAGCATCAAACTCTATATGTTCTCAATGATTGTCATCATTATATTTTTTCAACTCAGATTTGTCCTATATTCGTTGAATAGATATAATCTTTTTTCCATTTATTCATATAGATCATGTACTATTAGCTTTCAGTTTCTAGATAATTACGTCATGTTATTGTTATTCAAATATTACCATAGAGGTCTTCCAAAGGTGCGATTTGAGTTTAGGAGTGAATGACATTTTCATAAGAGAAAATCTATCAAAGAAAGTTGGTTATCCAGCCGTATTTGAATTCCCTAGACCGATATATCAATATGTATTCCTGAGTTTAAATTTTCCTCTCAGTCTGACCATCTATATGAGGATGATGAGAAGAACTGAAACATAACAATGAATCTAGAAAATAATAAATACTTTTCTAGTACATTGTTTTAATCTTATGATCTTGATCAGATACAGTGTAAAGGGTTGCTCCATGAAATATTACCACTTCAATAATATATATTCATTCAAATTGATCAAGAGATAATTATTCCCTAAAAATAATAAAGTGTGATGAAATCATAATCTGATTTACTATAACCCGTGAAACAGTATGTCCTTTTGTTGTTTCTGGAGCCTGATGATAACATCCATGGGGATATTTTCCCACATCCATTTCGGTATAGTCAATGCATATAACATTCCCATAGGCTTTATTCTGTCAAACAATAACATTCTATTAAACTATTTTTTGATAAACATACTCTAAATTTTCTCTCATTATGAACCCCATGAGATATAATCTTTCATGCCTCTATACATATTTTTACATTTATGATTAAAAGGTAATGATATACATTCATCCTCATCCAACAACAGCGTCAAATTTTATATAGGTAGGATACATACACTATTCATATAACTTAATATTCATATTATATGATTGTTGAACTCATAATCATTTCTCACCATATTTTTATCTATATATGTTTCTTTTACACCTCATTAATTTCACTAGAATATATGACTGAATATTTATTTTGGACACACAAGATTTATACCCTTCTATTATGATTTCTAGACTGATCCATTGTAAATCCATAAATATTGGATTTTTCTTGTCCTCATCAATGATATGCTAGAATAATACATCAGCTAAATGTATCTCCTACCATTTCCAATTTCCTACTGGGTTAATGTTATGAGAGTTTTTAATTTATAATCATATCAAACCATATTATTTTTTATAAGATTATATTTTTTGAATAAAAAAATAATTTAAAATTTTCTATGCATAAAATATGCACACAATTCCCTATATATATATTATTCCAGATATTTAATGAAAAATAGTATTGTTAGTTCAAAATCATGAGTTGGAAATTTGTTCGCATATACCTTCAATTGTTCTGAGGCATAATTATCACAATATGATTTTTCATGATGAAACATCCTTGTACATTCTATTATGAATCACTATAGATCACAATCCTTTCTACACTATAGGGTAGGATAAGCATATTTTCATTGACCAACCATCCCTATAATGCCTTGAAATTCTATTCAAGTTCCTCCATCTGTATGAACGTTACTCTTTTTTTAGTCAACATAATGAGTGTAATAGATCCTCATGTTAAATGATTTAATAAATATCGATAATATTTATCCAACCAAAGAAAGATATGGATTTTATTCACCATGGTTATTCTATTCCATTTATCAATAACATTTTCCTTTATTGAATCATCTAATATACCCTCACATGCCACTATTTAGGACAAAAAATAATCATTATGAAGACAACAATCCAACTTAGTAAATTGTTTATAATGATTGTCGTACCATTGGGTCTTTAGTAAAATTAACATTGAATAATAATGATCCTATTTACTATTTTAATATACTATATTATCATCTATAAAAACAACCAAATATGTATCAATCGAAATATCTAAACCATCTATTCACTAAAATAGTGTTTATTGTGTCGTAATTAGTAAGATAAAAAAGAATTTCCTTAAATTAATAGTGCATGTACCCTAAATGGAATGAAATCTAGGTTATATCCTCTTTCCTTACCACAAACTAACAATATATGAATGAATATCATTCTAGTAAATGAATTGGGATCCAGATAGTTAGTCAATTATTATCTAATTTGGGGGAGAGGATACTTGATCTTGATATTGATTTTTTATGTTCTTATTAATCAATGTTGATTTTTATTGATCATGATTTCCCCTTATCCTATAGAATATGTTCACCTTAGGGTGATTATTAAAGATAAATTAATCCCTTGTCAAGATTCACTAGGATTTTTTTCCTCAATTATCGAAACACAATTGGGTCTATTAGATATGGAGTATTTGAGGTAGGAATAGCACCAGGTCTGAGTTCTTTTGGAAAATCAACTTCAAAATTTGTTGGGTGACACATTACTTATTCGATAAATACATCACAAAACTCCCTTAAAAAGGTGTATCTACAATATTGAATTTATCCCTATCCATTTGAGATAGAATTCCATAATTTATTATAATTAAGAAAAAAATGTTCGAATTACAATCAATTTGACATTCATATTAATCCTCACATTGATAAATGATCATAGGTTCATTTAAAATAGAAAATTTGACTTCCCTTCAAGGTAAATTGATATGGTGTCTACAGAGAGAATTAAAATCCACACAATGAATCACAACAAATTATAATAATGGGTTAATCAATATATCAAGAATAATATTCCCACAAACATCAATTAAAGAAGAATTGTATACATGGAATGTGGAGAGTTTTCCCTTGTGAGTTTTCACCACTAAATCAACATCATGTTGTTGAGGTGATACATATTTGACAATAGAAATTTATTTAGATGTTAATTATATGGAGGGTCTAGAGTCAAATAATACAATAGTTATTCTATATTGGATGAAAACTATACAATTCACCACTAATTCCACAAACCCACTTTGGAAGTCATGATCTCATGAGATATCTCTTGGTCATTTGGATTAAGAAGTTATATACACTGATTATAAAAAATATTAAGATGCATGTACCTCTTATAATAATTGGAATACTCCTTATATATAATTCATTGGATTATGGATGGTTTGTTAGATGGAATTTTATTTTTTCCATTTCATTAAACGAAATATTCATCACCCGTTAATATTCATGGGCATTATGTCCCAACATTCCACATTTAAGTTACCTCATAGTTATAATAAACCACTTACCATCTTGTTTCATCCCATATTTATGGTGTGAATATGAATGAAATTTATTTCCTCCTTGTGATTTATTATATTTATAATGATTCTATATTTTTAATGAAAATAATTTAAATGGGGGGAATCTCCAATTTCCATTTCTACTTTGAGTTGACATGGTATTTTTTTCATATACAAGGAATGTTCTTACATACTAATACCCTCTTAAACATGTACCACTATTTAGACTAAATTACCTTATCTTTCCTTACATTATTGATGTGACTCCACTATTGATATGATATACCTTTTTGGAGATCAAATACTATGGTAACATTTTATTTTCTAGATCATTAAAGAACAATAAATATTTTATCAATAGTGTTAATCCACATTCAACTATAAGTTGATTATAATATCCACTCAAATAAGGTGTATGTTTTTCATGAATTATTCAATATTATGATGTTCCCTTAAATGATCATTTTCCAAGTCAACATGATTCATAGACCGAGAATTTTACGTGGTCTTAAACGTAATAATTTTTATTCTCTATCCAAAAAATGTGTTTACTCAGGGGGAAAATCATGGAATTGTCCATCACATTCAGTATAAAAAATTCATTCGAGTACCAACCATTAAATAAAACTAAACAAAATAGTGTGAGAAACAATAATCATATTGGTATAACACATGATTTTTCTAAATAATTGATATAGATTATAAATAATAACACCATTATTTATATCATGTTATGCTTAACCTGGTCATTCAGGATCATAACCTAAAATTTGGGATTTAATCCCATTTGTAAACCTATCCCTAGAGTTTTCCTAAAACATTTATAACCCTAATATCCAAATATTTACAAAACCATTCTATTATACCAAAAATAATTTCCTGACCATTTCATGAAGAGAATATTAAACCCATTTAGATGAAATTTAAATACATAACAATATGATCCTTGACATAACTGTCGATGTTTATATTATTAATAGATTAGATAAACCATTTTATTATTTTATGATAAATAATCAACATATACACTAAATTTTTCCCACTTTGTACTCGTCTAATTCACTACCTTGTAAAAATGTTCTTCATAACCTTGGGAAAGGAAATACTAGAAATGGTTGATCTCAGATTCTCGAAAAGAGCCTCAATGAGAAATATCAATTACAGATCATGTGAAATAATTATATAATAATAAGGACATATAATCAAGAATATTACTTGACATTTATAAAATGAAATTCTAAGATGATCCCAAAACATATTTATGAAATAAAACATTATCACATCAAAGACATGAATCATATGACTGATAATTAATCATAACTCTGTCGTGAACCCTATTTTTTTCATAAATGATTATGATAAAATTATATGTATAGAAAAAATATAATATTTCGTGTTTAGTTGAAAAGTCCATCAAATGAAACATCAATATAGGTTTTACATAGTTGATTAAAAACATCAACTTATTTCCCATAATCAATTTAGCACATAATCATTTTCCCAGAACAAATTTAGAACGTAGAGTTGTTTATAATAAGTATCTCTAGAGATATAATACAATACACAATACATTAGAGAGATCTAATGGTAACACATATCACATTATTAAAAAAATATATATGTGTGCAACATGATCAAAAATCGTTCATCTTATCATAATCCATGAAAAGAAACAAGATTCATGGTCATTTCATTATTGCATAACCCATATAAAAATGGGATTTATAAACATTATATCATTTCACCATAAAAAACCATCTGGATAATGAATAGTTATTATAACCTTTTATCATACCCAATTTAAATTTTATGTTTCATAAATGGATTTCATATTATATGGATAATGATTTTGACAGATAACATTGAATATTTCTTGAAGAAAATAACATTTCCCTTTTAAAATACAATTTTTCAAAATTCATGAACTTTTTGAGGAATTAAATTTATTTGATAATGTAACTAAAAAATTATAAATGAGTATTAAAATCATTCAGTAATCATGATTCTTTGAATAGATACTCATTTTATATGATATAGTAAAACATTCCTTTTGATTTTTTCCTGAAATGTCACAATGTACATCATTTAGAAAATGAAAACAAATCTCCCAAAATGTTGTCTGAAAATTAAATCATGGGTCAAAATATCTTTAAAATATTTTAGGATAATAGAAATAACATTATAAAAAATATAAAAAACATGTTCATGGAAGGTAAATATTCCTTATATGATACATAAACATAAAAAATCGTTAATAATGATGATATTATGAAATAAACCCTTACCTTAAGTTTCTCCTTTCCTTCTTCACATTCAATCCAATGTTATAATGAAAATTGATTTAATATACACTTATAAAATAATTCAGATTTACAATACCATTTACGAATTATTTATCACATCATTTCACCACATTATTAAATATTTGTTAATAAAATCATTATTTTTGGTGATAACTTCTTTAATTTCTACTGAAATTTTGTTTCAGTGTCCCTTCCCTTATACATTGATTATTGTAACATTATTAATATAATTATAATAATGGATAAAAATAATATTTATTATAAATATTTTTTATATTTATAATAATTCATATGAATGATATGTACAAATGAATTACATTGTTCATGGAGACGGTGGGTCATACGGACGGATGAATGTTTTTTCCATTCTTCAACTGATAGAATGAAATAAAGGTATATAATAATTATTATAGAATGAATAATTATTATATCATATATATCATATATATAGATAAAATTCAACCCTATTACCATCCATGAAAAATATAAATGAAAACAATTTCTTATCGTATCATGGACATGTTAATCAATACGTACGCACAAGCGACACTATCATTTCCAAGAAGATTGGAAGTTGTGTAGGTATCTCTAATATTATCAATTGATTAAGAATAATAATTTAATAAATACCACAAATAACTATTAAATCCATTATAATACCCATATTTAATAAATATTGGAGAAAAATAAATTGTATAGTTATATTAAGAGGGTTAAATTTTCATACACACAACTGATACTTTCACTTATTATTTATCTAGAAAGCGGTTGTATAATAGTGTTTTAAAAATCATTTAAACATATAATAATAATTATGTTACATAATTTATTATTTTATGACATATATCATAGATAAAAATTTGTTAAGGTAGAGTATAAAATGAAAGTGATCAGTTAAGGTGATCACCTCTTCCATAAAATAAAAATATTTCATATCCTCTAAATGGATATCTGGATCATCTTTTTGGACATCAAAAACCACTATAATGTGGTTATAGAAGTTTATAATAGATTTAGGTAAACTATTGTTGAGTTAGAACTCCAAAATTCATTTAATTATGTGAAGGATGAATAATTATTTTATAAATGATGTGAGGGGAATGTTTGAAATTTCAAAAATATTGAATTATTATAATTTAATTCACAAGGAAGATACCTAAAAATATAATAAGTAATTAAGTTAAGAGGGATTTGTTTTTATGAAAATCAAAAATTATAATTTATATTATTTTTGGTGTAATTATGACCCTTATCATTTTCATTAACCCCTGCTTAACCAATTTCAATTTCAACTATGGTAACACCTTTTTAAATATTAAAGGGTTGAAATTTACATACATATAAAGTGAAAATAGGACCATAAATGATAAATTTATTATATTTTAGACCATATCATACTCAATTTTTATTATTTCAGAATTTAGTTTTTAAAACATTTTAAAAAACATATAATTTTCTGAAAATATCATTATTTAAATTTTTTACACTATTTATTTAATTTATCATTATCCACATCAAGAGAAAAAAGTAAATAAAATATAATTCTTTTACATGACCCTAATATGTACTATAGATCTAGAAATTTGTGGTTCTCTATTAAAAATTATCGAATGGGCCCCTTAAAATACACAATGGATGAAATACATGAAACATGTGAGTTATTTTCTATAAAATGAAAAGGAATAAAAAGGTTTCCAAAACATACATATCAGGTAGACTTCCATAGGAAACAAGATCACATGACCTTCATATGGTCACAATAATTAGTAATGTGTAGTGCATAAATATATTTATAACTCAAGAATACCCTCTTGAAAACCATTCTGGTTTTCCTGAAGACACCTGAGACAATCATGGATTATGCGGAGACCACTTGATATGCTACACCAAGTCATGAAACCTGTCTTCTAGTAGTCACTTGACATCTATTCAAAAATTAAAGAAAAATATGTGATTAAAATGATCAAAATAACGGATCCCCTTATGGTCTCAAATATTCATGTTGTGCACCCACTCAGATTTCAAGATACCATGAATGTATTTTTTGAATGTTCCCCTTGTTAAGAAAGATCCCATTGGAATATCACACTCATCAGGAGAAGGGATTTGGCATGTCGATATTGTCTTATGCACACTCTCAAACTCTAATGACAAATAGAATAGTTTTCCATGATAATTCACATCCATCGCTATAGAATCATTTATTGGTCATGTAACAAATCACCAATAGAGAGAGTGATTTTCTTCAAAAACAATTGTACAAACTCACGAGGTATGATTACCTTATAAAGTAATCAAAGAAATAAAATGTGAAATGACTAGAAATTCATAAAAAATGGGATACAAAAATAATCATAGGAAATGGGCATATAAACCTAAAAAATCACAAAATATCTCAGGTGGTCACCCTCGATAGGTCAGTGCATTCTGATGAAACACCCCTAGAAAATGACCTTTTTCACATAAAAGGTCACTGATATGTCATTTCCTAACAAATTAAATCCTTTTAAATGGCCCACTAATATAAAAAAAATGTATTCATGAACAATTATAAATTCCTTCGAATATTCACATGATTAAGAAATGTCCAATTAATTATCCAGAATCTTATTAATGGGTTAATGAATGGATGGTTTCTTGATAAATAGAAATCATCTGATGCCCTTCGAATATCCTACAACAGGAACAAACAAATCATATGATGCCAATATACCTCCTATAACTGTATACCAAATCTGAATAATTTACACAAATGTCAAAGGAATATAACCAAGGGGTAGATTCTTATAGGTGACTCCCCTTAAGTTCAAAATATTCCACTTAGAATCCATGCACTAGCCCAACCAATAATTAGAGCAGACATCTTAGATTGGATAATATTGTAATCTCAAGAACATACACTAGTTAATGTTCATGGGAATGACCAAAATTGACTAGGAATTATTAATATAAACCATTCATGATTTCAAATAGATCATTTGATAGACTTCTGGTGTGATAATGACATTATTAGTAGTATATATGACATATAATATGGGTCATGGGAAACCTAAATAATAATTTAACACTAGTAAAATATGATTTACTTATGCAATAAAAGATGGACTAAAATATTAATTATTTGAGTGTTGTGTGAAGAACAAATACATTGATCCCCTTTATCCTCACAAAAACATCTAGATAATGCAATAGCATTTGGACACACTAACCAAAGCATGTGATGCTCCATTCAAATTCTATTTGGATTATGTGGTGTCCCTCGGTCATGTTAGAGAAACTTACATGGTGCCCCATGGGCCAGATGCCCAAGTATCATGAATTAGTCTAGGTTCATCACCACGATCATGAAAATCCTTATACTAGTCACCCAAATTATGTACCATTGATATTGTGTGTCATGTTAGTCTTGAAATGTCCTCAAAACATACTATCGATGTCTCACAAATTTCATTAAGCATGTCATCCATATTTTTTTATGACACCAAGAACTATTATCCATATCTTGTTACATCCTTTGATAATGTAATCAGGATAATGTGGAACCCTATGAGTATGTCAGTCAGATAATGAAAGACTCTATGGGTCTTTTATCAGGGATCAGGTGACATACTCCGAGAGTGTCACCTAAGATCACTTGATAGCCTCCAGGATATGTTAGCATCGACTGGTGAAGTCCTACAGAAAATTCATCCTTGGTCATGCGATACCATCTTCATTATGAGATGTCCTTTTAACAATCCAACAGGATCAATAAATTGCCTTTAGGAATTCATTCAATAACACTAGACATATCTATAAATCCTTCAACATGTCATGTACGAAAATCAAGTATATCAGTACAACAACCGAGACTTGTTATGAAGGAATTTGAGGAAATTATAACAATGTCTAGTGCACATATTAGTGAGACCCCTTGTGAAATCCCAGATAAGTGGAATAATATAATATGTCCTCCATATTAGCAAAACCTAGGTGGGTATGAACCAAAAAACTAAACATTTAGAACATTGATTCATACAATAATCAAGATACATTTCCCTTTTTCTAATGATATAACTTAAATGGGAATCCATAGTGATGTATGTCCCCCCATGTCTCTGAAATTTCAACTGTAAGATCAAAATCATCCTCCAGTGCTAATCACTCTATCTCATCTATCAACAGGCTGGTAAGTCTATAAATATAAAATAACATTAATTATTTCCATATAGATGGTATATTGGAAACATTCTTCAGTCCCTAACTCCATATTAGACATCCAAAGGGAAATTCGAGTACAAAATTCCCATATCCACAGGAAGTTAGATTGATTGCTTTCTATCACTTGTTTATCACATTGAGAATTACTCACATGGACATAAGGTGTTTCCATAATCATATCATTCACATTATGAATCACCACTACCTAGGGTGACCACATTGTTTATCCAATATGAGTGGAATGATATGAACATGGACATATATGGGTATCCAACATGGGACTAGTCCAAGGGATTTATTAAAATACATTAAATATGATACCTAGAATCATTCTGATGTTCGAACTCCAATACCGAGTTCCAATGTTCCCACCTGTATATCCTTTCAGCATGACATTAAGCTAATTAAGTTTAATAAACTATACGAGACATTATTCAAAATATAAAACATGTTATCTCGTATTCCTCTTAACAGTTCAACTCTCATCCTTAATATATTAATTTCTCCCCAAGATGGAAAAACTTTCAGTGTTCCAACAAATATGGATTCCAAATATAATAATATTCCCAATAATGGGAATTGAATGAAGAAACTCAAACACATATATATTGACACATTAATATCTTTCCCCTTTTAAAATGAATTTTTTTAACAAATGATAATTTGTAGGCCAACCTATCTAGTATCATTATTAAAAATATGTTATCAAACATATCTTAGTCCAATAATAGAGTCCCTGAGTAGGAAAACATTCCCCAGAAAAGAGTTTGATAAACCCAATGTCCCATCCTCTCAACAATTGTGGTTTCCTATGTTCCATTGCATCTAAAACCACAGTTGGATACCTATGTTTGGAATATATGTTTGTAACTTGTAATAGATGTGGGAAAAGATGCGAGTTTCTATTTATGAGAAGTAAATGTTTAAAGTGATTTAAATGATTTTTCATACATCAAACCACCCACAATCAAACCATCAGATGGTTTTTCTATTTCCATGTGTGTCTCCCATTCTGATAAATCAAAAATGGTGAACTCAATGTGAATCTATCAAATAAAAAATTTATTTCATAAGAGTGCATCATGAGATTTTGTTCTGATATCTTATGAAAACCAAAACCATGAATGTGACTTGAATTTCTTAAATAACATAATGATCATTTTTTCATATGTTGTCCAATGTGGTTCGAAATTCCTATGAAAACATGGAGAACATGATATAAATATTATGAATGGTCCAAAATGGTCATGAATTTCATGATTTATGTTTATCCTCACTTTAAAAATTCCACACTGTCAGAATGGTATGATTGAGAGTAAAAGGACAATTATGTTAACCATGAATATCTAATTGAGGAACAATAATGCCTTTAATTATACACTACTTTGTGAACATGTTCTTTTTTTTAATTTTTTACTGTATGTGTGGATTTCATAAACAACAACCTTTTCAAATAAGTCATCATCTAGTATGTGCTCTGGAAAATCATCTAGTACATTAATCCATGTAGGCCTTAAAATGACTTCATCTTCCAAGCATATTCTTTATAGGTTGAAAACATCAATGATCTAGGAATTCCATCATCATGGTATGATCCTAAACCTTCAGGTCCCCCATTAGAGTATTCATGTGTTAAAATTGATGAGTCATAATTATTGAAGTAAATCTGTAGTAAATCCATTGGGACTGATTGCCACCGCCAACCAATTTGGGAGCTTATCCCTAGAGAGAAACAGTCACCACCATTAGTATATAATGATAGTAGAAAAATGATTCTAATACATCTCCCATTGGGTTCAGGGTCAACTTTGGAAGACTCATGTCAACCACCATCTCTAGCTATATCCAAATAATACCTTTAAGGAACATGTTCTAGGTACCTCCTGACATTATTGCACCAATTATATTTATGCACATGCATTATGGAGTGGTCATCGGGAATGAATTCCTCGGGAAAATATTAATACGTCTCATATACCCACTCCGCCTAATGATGTTCACTTGTTTTTTTAGGTAGTAACCATTGAGAAGACTCAAATCCCTACTCAAAAAATCAAGTATGCCGGAATATTACTCTAACAGGGATGGGTGGGGTTAATTTCCTAAACACTATGCATTAATTTAATGAACATATTCATATAGAACTAGTAAAATAATTATGTTGTCTCATATTCCTTCCTGAATTTAAAATATCTTCTAGTATATAGTGGAGAGAGAAATTGTGTAGATATACATTCCAACTCACACTTATCTAAAGTGGCATTACATATTATAAAGAGGGGAAGAACTCTGATTATATATTCTGGATTTGGTAGAGGTGGAGGGATTGCCACATATTCATATCTCAACAATCATGGTATTAGAAAACCCATATCAATACCAGTTATTGGATTTTCCGTAGAATAATCGCATTCTTCCTCCCATCTAGGATGATGTCTGGCATATTTTGGTAAAGGATGAAGCTCCTGGATGGGATTATATTCTCATTCTAACCGGGGAAGACCAAGTGTGGGAGGACCATGCCTCGGGAAAGGTGAAGAGTCTCATCTAAGAATACTAGTGTCATATTCCAAAGGCCTGGGATTGGGTTCATATCTCATATACAGCATGGCTTCACAAAGTGAGAGAAGTGCTTTCCTTAAGATAGGCACAGATTCCAATAAAATATAACCAATTGCATACATTAAATTAACAATATTTTCATGATATCCCCATTATGGTTGGGGATCACCATGTGAGAGTGGATCATGTCTTGCATAGGGATCATATTTCCATTAGTGTATATACCTAGCATATTCTAGAAAATTACATAATCCAGGTTCGTATCCCCACATCCACCGATGAACAATAGAATTATCCTCATTCATTAGATATATATGAGGATGATCATATCCCTTTTCCAGTTATTGAGGTCCATCGACAAATTCATATAGTGATTGAATATTCAGACTAGACATGTATTCCCTCTCCAGCTAGTTCTCACCAAGTAGGTGTAGTGCATTCCCCAGTATAAGCTCATATTCATATCCCAAAAGAATGGTGAGATACTTAAAAGGCACAAGATTGGTCCTGTATCTACATTAGAACCTAGCCTTACCTAGTGAGAGTGACACATTCTTTGGTACATGATATTATTACTACAAATAATGAAGAATATCATAGGAATACTCCATTATCTTCTCATTGGTGGGCTCATATTCTTAGTGCACTAGATGGTTATCAAACATTCTATCAGCTATGATATAGTTGGAACTTATCCCAGGAAAATTTTAAAATATAGGTTGACATATTCTGGCTTTGACACAAAATGAGGATCGTGTCCCAAATCTACTTAATACTAGTTTACTTGAGGTTTTTTGAGACACATTCACGACACCTCAAGGGTTCATCAACTCTTCAACTGAAATTCAATTTGATCAATACAATGATATCCTAACTCAAGGATGAGTGGATTTTGATCTTAGTAAATCTACTATTCATATCCACTATGGTCAACATTCTTAAGGTGATATCTCCCACAAATAAAGAAATCATTCCCTTTATAAGACACCAGTATATAGTGGTTTTCAAAACTCATACACCTTCATAGAGAGATGTTCTCCAAACATCAGGGATAACTTAATATAGTTTCCCAGAAACATCCAACGGCACTCTACTTCAGTCAGAATACAACCCCATCAATAACCATGTGTGTTCTAATTAGATAGAGGCATGTAAGTTTGATGAATATGAATCCTACATTGACTTGTGGAGAGTGTTTTCCAAAACAACCTACCCACCTTGTCATATACACTTTAAATTTATGATTATGAGATCCTATATGAGCTATAAAATGACTTCATGACTTATCATAGAAAAAATATATGGGAATATAATCAGTGAAATAAATATAGAAATATACCTTATCCATGTTATGATTATCACCTTCATACCATCAATGCACAATGTTTTCTTATAGATATCATTTCTTTTTTATTTATCTCAGAACATAAGAATTGAGAGGCATGACAAATTGTTACACAATGTTTGTCTTTTCATCATGACATCTTGAAACATCCATATTTCCATAGAATCATTGGATGTATATATTTTAGGATGGGAGAATTATAGATCATTACACTTTATTATGCCCCCATAAGAATAGAATAACTCTTTTGTTGAATCTTGTAATTTTATAGCCTCTTGTGAAGTCAGGGGACTATATAACATACTGGAAAGTTATTCAATAAAATATAATTCTCCTGATTCAATGATTCCAATGCAATTCATACATAGGAAGAGGTTAGACCATGGATCATTCAACTAGTCCCCTTGACGAAATGGTGATTCATTTCAAACACATAGGATAACATAATTATTAACTTGAAAACCTCGTATAGAACAGGACTCCCATTATGGGGTTTCATTGCACATATATGCTACATGATCATGGGTATTCCACATCATGCAAGTCATAGTAGTATCTTCCACAATATCTATCCTTAAAAGAACTCGGACCACTAGGCTGGGGTAATATCTACCACCACCTATACGACTCAGATCGTCACTTCCCTAGTGGATCTGGGGTATAACATAAGAATATTGAACCAAACAATATCCCAATGGGATATTGGAATTTATATATCAATCAACATCATCAGATTCATCATCCCATGAGGGGATAATGGGGAAATTTATGGTGGTACTAAATCAAGCTCATATTGCTATGTTGGGGGCATTTATATTTCTATTTCTATCTTGAAAGTTGTCAAATACATGATTGTGATCATTATACCATCGAAAAAAGAATTATTCAATGCCATTTTTTTGTCTAATAGTCCCAAATTTATAGGGATGAGAGAATTTTCATCATCAGCATCACAACATTTTGAGTCTATAATCATGTTTGGTATATAAACATTTGAATTATGTAATCCATTGGTTCCACTCACCAAAGAACATATCCCAACTATTTCAGTCTTGTTTATTCATAGTTAATGGAAACTCTGTAAGGGCCACTACTCATTGTCCATGACTGGATGAGCATACAAAATATTCCATTAAACCCCGTCGGGTCTGTCAGAAAAAATGACCCAATATGGACAAGGCTCTGAGGAATAACACTAATATATGTATTGTTGAATCATCCTAATTTTAATAAAGTAATGAAAAAACAAAAATATCCCAATACACCTTTGTAAATGTCATCACCATCAACACGACATATAATTTGAACTAATACGCAAATTTAGAGGGACATAATGTAGATACCATATCCAGATTGGTGGATCTCTACGCACCCACTAAGGCTGCATGCACCCAGAATGAGTGGAGGGTCCAAAAATTGGAACCACTGAATATCATGTTGTCACCTCTATAATGTAATAGTAACACTATAAAGGGAATGATGTTCCTATATCCCAATCACCACTTAGAAGGGTAAAATCTCCCTCAATAGTGGAACATTTATAATGATATGAGGACCAGATACAAACTCTCTAATAACTCCATGGGGGATATACTCAAGGGAAATATTCTTCCTAGGTACTGTATTCAGGAATAATGTAAGATTATACGTTGTACAGACCATATTCCTATAAGATAAACATATTAGCATTAGATTGGAACTCACTCCAAGAAGATGATCGACATAAATGATGATGTCGAAAATGATTATGAAATACCTCTACTATAGTGATAGCCACTCACCCGTCATGCATTGCATTAATAATTTTCACGGATCTAGAACTAGTATGAACATAAAATGGGTCCACCACATCAAAAACTACCCACTCCCTATAGATTGGAGGCAACTCAAACAACAGCACCTATTGAATTTCTCAACACCATCAAGCCCTTGGCTACTCGAATTGAATCCATGGAAGGGTGATGTTCACCTATACATCCTAAGAATAAGTTTTATCTAGAATGGTTGGTTGAAACAAGGTCGTGAACCCAGTCAGGTCGCCATCTGACCCGGAACCTGACCTAGTCCGTGGTAATGCCTAAAAGGTGTATCTAATCCCCATGGGCTTCCAAAAGTTCCTTTATATCATATAAATCTAGAGGAAATTGTTTACCAGAATCCAACAAATTTAAATGACCCACTGAAACTAAAAATTCAGATCGGAAAGAAATCATCCAAACATTCCCTTAACAACATTATAAATAATGATTTACAACTTTAGAAAAACCCAAAACTACACTATGATTGAAGGAAACTAAACTCTATACAAGCCTCCATGAAACGATACAAAACACATCTTCAAATATTCACAACAATGATATACATTAAATTCAACAATAATATCAAACGTCTGACACTAACATCTTGCATTAACCTAAAACAAAGGACAATAGGGTCTGCATACACCCAATGGTGTATGTAGGGTGTGATCCAAAGCCCTTTTGGATACCAACTAGATAAGGGATTCCATGACAACACATTTTAATTCAATATAACTTACTCATTTAAAATTTATTCTCTGAAAAAATTTCTAGGAAATAATTTTTCAGTAATAATTTTAAGAAAATAATCTACATACAAAGAAAACAATTATAAACATTTACTTAGAATAAAAAAGAAAGGATTATAAAACTACGAACACCCACAAAATACCTCCACTGTATTCTTACAGATGGAACCCCATCATATAAATTAGATCGCAATAGGTAAATCCCTTAGGATAAACTAAATCAAATGGGATTATAGAAACCATCCATCATAGTGAAAATGTGTTATAGAATCAACGACCATCAGTATTCTCATGCATGAGCCACTATTTGAGAAAACACCAATAACCTAGTGGTATCAAATCCCCATCCATGTTTCTTTAGTGTTGTAATCCTCAATCCTACAATGTGAAACTAGTTTGTAGCCTCTTCTGAATCCCATGCTAGCTAGTCCTAGTCTATCCACTTTGTTACCCAGGATTTTGCTTTTGTTCCCAATCATGTTTCACATTCCCATGTCACATAAATTGAAACATTCATAAAAAATGTCAAGAATTCCACATAAGTCACCAATTTCACGAAGAAACATAATAAAAAAACCAACTAAAACCATCCAATGATATGGAAAAACCCCATTGTAAAATCACATTCAATTCAAAAGGCATTTCCTAAAACACTATTTTAATTACTTGATTTAGTTACAATTTATATTTACTAGTGAACAACAATTTTATCAGGCCTAATGATGCACAATTCCTCCAAATTTTCTTTTTTAATCACTTGCACTTTATTTTCCTTATAATACATTATTTAATGCTTCTACAATATTTCACAAATCCTTCCCATAAAACATTACACCAAAACACTCACATGAATATCTCCAATTTATTTTTAAAATTTAAAACCCAACTAATATGTCAAACTATACAAAACATGCTCGCGTTACTAACACATGTTATCAGACTATATACACAATTTTTAAAAGGACACCAAATAGAACAACAAGACATTATACATAAAATGCACATCATTTCATGTGTAAAAGTAATTTTTCGAAACAAATTACCCATTATATCCGTTCAAAAACAAGTTTTTAACACTTAAAAAATTCCTCATGTCTCTAAACAAAAACCAACACATAAAAAATAAATTATCTTGTTTCTGAAAACCCCACTTTAAAAACACTTTGAATGTGAACACTTTTGAAAACAAATTTTTCACACATTACATATTTAGTTAAACACATCCAAAAATTTCCACAGTAGGACACTTATAAAATATTTGTAAAATTCCTTTATAAAATCGATTTCATCATTTATTCATGCCAAATTATATAAAAAATAGAATTTTCACTACACAATTAAAGGGTATAAAAAGATAAAATTAATTAAATTATCAAATTAAATAATTTAAAATTACTATGGTATAGAAGAACCTACCTAAAGTTTTGAAATGACCAAAATTTGTGTGAAACATCAATCATGCATAATATGCACTACAAGATATCTAAAAAAACCATAATCGATAATATTGAACAAAACCCCCAAATATTAAGACCATAATATGATACCATAAGCCCTGGTATCCTAAAATTCCAAATAAACAAGGTCCAAAAAACTATCAAGAAGGATGATGGGCCTTCCTGGGGGAAGGTGTGTGCTTACGAGGGGAGAGGGGCACCAGTAGAAGGCCCCTGGAAGACGGGGACTCTAGCTAGGTCATGGTGAAAAATCTAGGGAGGGAGGCAGGCATGTCAGGAATAGGATACACAAGAGGAGGTCAGTGGGTGGTTCGCCAGTTAGAGAAAGAGGTCAATGGGTGGTTCTCCAGGTGGAGAAAATGTTTGGCACATGGTTTTCTAGGAGGAGAATTAGGGAAGTGGGTTACTAGTTTATGCAGAAAGTAGTTCTTTCGTTGCGACGGTTATGGGGTGAGGGAAGGGGGAGTTTCTTCGAAAGGGGAAACTGACCATGACAACAAAAACATAAACAATATAAATAAAGAGTAAAATAAAAAATTACTATAATATTAATAATACTAAAAAGAGGTTAATAATTATAATAATTTTATTAATACTATCACTAACAACAATAAACATAATATTATCCACACTAATAATAATAATAAGATTACTATTGTTATTATTATTATTATTATTATTCTCAATCATATTGTTGTTCTTATTATAATAACCTATTTTATTTAAATTTCATTCTACCATATTCAAAAAAATTATTTCCTTCTTATTTTAATCCCTTATTTATTTTTAATGTCGAGAAACCAAGTGGTTACCCCACATGGCTCAGTAAATCAGGTGGGAACAATACGGTTGATTCTACCCATTTCGAACGTGATCGCACGAGATCCTGGGATGGCCACATGGCCTCCACTAACTTTGTGGTTTTCAAAAACCATCCTAAAACCCACAAACATTCCAAACATTATAAGAAACTAAACTGAGAACCAAACCGAATGATTGAAAAAGATATCCCAAAACATTAAACCTATCCCACTCAGTTCCCATGAAAAACAAATAAGACTCGACCTTGGTTGGGACCATGTCTAAATTGAAAACCCGAGTGTGAAAATCATCCACACCATAATTCTTTCCATCCCTATAATTTCATCGTTGTATTAATCAGAAAATAGAACCAGTACACACTCTATGATCAAAGAGGTTCTTGAAAAACAAATAAATGTGAGAGAAGAAATAAAACTATCAACAAAGAAAAGGAACATTCAAAAATAATCTTCGGAGACCCAAAATGTACTCCCCATCATGTGACACCCTCCCCCAAAAGATAAAACACCTTTAGTTGATAATCAAAATAAAGAACCTATCACAATGAAACATTCATTATCATGATGAAGAACACCTTAAACATTCCCAATGGGGCTCATATAGTCCACCTAAAATTAACAATGAACAAAAAGAGGTGTCCACAACCTTAGTTCATAGTACCGATGGCCCCGCATCGACCACAACATTTTCTCAAGAGAGTGGATTGGAATTATATTTCTCCAAATGAGACCACTAACTAATAGACAAATACTAGGGATAGAACCAAATTACTAACATAGGGATGCCTGATCGAACTCCCCACCATAATAGGAATCTAACACATGATATGGGACTGGGATACCAATAGGGGAGGCCCTATTAGACACCCCACCTTAAAGAATAGGATAACATTGTTTCATTTATGGGGAATTTAATCCTGGTCCAATGTGGGTATCCCTGACACAGAGACTAGCTAGCATAACTGAATATCATGGACTAACATAGAATGAAAAACAAGAGTTAATTAGGGGATTCCTCCAAACTAATACCACATCGATAAACTTGGGTTTCATGACCCATAACTCAAATGGGACTACTCTAACTAAAAGAAAAACCCAAAAGGCTTAACTCTCTTAATTTCCCAAACTAATGGAAGGCACTCGACTGAGATCCCTTATAACCCCAAGGGATTATTGACTACACACCTAGTTCACACTAAGACCTATAGTTGGAGCATTGATTGTTGAAGCATCTCCTGCCTCTCAATCTGGCACTGCAAATCCCCAATATAATCATCTTCCTACTGGTACCACAAACAATCACATGGTGATCGCACAACATCAACTTAACACAACACATCTCATAACCCACTTACTATCAAAGGAAACTTTTACCAAGACATGGGCATAGAGGATATATTCACATCACTGATTTTGACTTCAAACTAGATTTTCCACATTAGTGGACCAACATGACAATTTTTTAGTTGAACCCAACATGAGGACATGGGCTTGTTCTAACACAGCTAACACCAACAAACTAGACAATGTTCATGTTTCCAAACGATAATTTCATACACTACTTTCAAACAATACATTAGATATGATCACAAAAAACCTTTCCTTTGATAACTCAGACAACATGAGGAACTAAGGTCTCTTCCATCCTTCCACAACCACTCTTCCACTGTAAAAAGGATCTACTAAACTGAAATGAGGCTAAATGTTCTTACCCAAATGGATTCATTACATTGATCAACTAGAGTATCTGGAATAGGTGGATCACCTATGGCTGCACTTTGAATATACAACAATACTTTTTTGGGGTCAGTGGACTATCCAAGAAAGGAAAACCATGGACCCAATCAAATAGGTAATATGGCCACGACATTCCATAAGATAACACTAAAGCTGTAGAGGGAACCACCAAAAGGGCTTCGTGAAGAAATTTTCTAAATAATCCTCTAACCACAAATTTTCACACCAACATACCATTAAGAGCTCAAACCTAATAAAAATTTCATCCAAAAAGGATTCTAGACTCAAAAAACCTTGGAAAAAACATTCTGAAAATACAGAAGACACTCCACACAATCACAATTTATTAAAACACCATGTTTTCAATTAAAATAATTTTGTAATGGAAACAAATATGTTGGGTTGCACATACACCAATAGTGTATCATGGTCCCCACACATGCATGTTTTTCTCCACACTTGGAACCAACCTCATGTCCGTCAAAGAGCTCATAGACTCATACCATTTACCATCCACCATCCCATATAAGCCCATGCATATGGTCACCTGTGAGAACACCAAATTCCAAAACCACAACATTCCATTTTAAAAAAAAATCAACCCACAACTTTTAATCCTTATTCATCAGTTTCAAAGCACTTATTTTCAAAACATTTTATACATCCCTATATCAAAATAATCATTACATAAAAATATAATTTCCATTATTCCATAATAAATAGAAGTAGAAATATGAAGAAGGAAACTACTTAAATAAGGTTACATGGACATATGGATGGAGGCCATATTCCAATCACTCCACCAATACTTATTTTATTCTTTGAAAATGTCCCCAACTCCACATGGCTTTCCAAGAACTGTGAGCTCATTGTGACCATTGTACCATCTACTGTTTCATTTCCCAAATCAAAAGCAACAACAGAGGCCAAATAACTCGGAAGGAGCCTGACTTCCCCTGGTAACTCATGTCCCCCAATGTGGTATTCTAGCCAGGAACCCTACTCATACATAATATATCAATTCCTGATGGTCCCCGCTCTAATATAACCAAACTCTACTACAAGGCTAAACACTAAAAAAGAATAAACTTCCTCTGATCCAATTTTTTCACGAACCAAGCATGGTTTCCATCTAACATGGTGCTCGACCTGGTCGATGAAAGGCCTGAAGGGAATTCCCAATCCCCGTGGGCTGGCACAACTAACTGAGAATCATATGAAACAACAGGATTGAATTTACCTAATTCCAACATATTAAAATGACCAAAAAACTGACACCTTAGATCTGAATGAAATCATCCAAACTCACCCTTAACAACATTCATAAATAAAGATTTACAAAATTAGATAAAACCAAAAATGTACTATGATAGATGGACAAAACTCTATAAAAACCTGCTTGAAACAAGAGGAACCACATCATCAAAACTCCACCATGAAGATCCACACTGAAAGCCAGAAGAAAATCAAACATCCAACACATATTTCTTATTTTAACCTGAAATAATGGACGACAAGGTCTACAAACACCCAAAGGTGTATGTAAGGTGTAATTCGGATCCCTATAGGATGCCACGCAAATAATTTATTCCATTCCAAGCATTTCAAGATCATCTATATTTCTCATTTAAAATTTCATTTTTTAAAACATTTCCAGGAACACATTATTGTGTAAACATTTTAAGAAAATAATCTATATACAAAGAAACACAATACAACCATTTTCATAAAAGAGAACACATGATGTTTTCTCAAAGTACACAAACACAATTGGTCTGCCGTGTGCCGATGGATGGTAACCCATCATATATGGTAGAGCATCATGGGAAAATCCATATACCAAAAAATTATCTAGGGGGATACTAGGAACCTCACATCTTGTTCAAAATGTTGTATAGGAACCATGAGAATTAGAATTCCCTGGAAAGAGCCACTAGTAGGGAACAAACCCATTATCTAGTGAACATAAATCATCATACGTATTTAGTTAGTGTTTTAATAATCTGTCCTACAGGGTGAAATCTTGCTACATGAACTTCAAAATCACTAGGTAGTTAGTCATAGTCCTTCCACCTTGTTACCCAAAATCCCCTTTTTGTGCTCTGTCAAGTTTCAAATTCACATATCGTGCACACCACCACTTTCCTAAACCAATGTCATGCCTTCCATATAAGTCACTAATTTTATGAAAAATCACATGAAAACACCGAACTAAAACCACCCAATGTTATGGCCAAAATTGATTGTAAAATCATACTCAACCATAAATTCATTTCGAGAATCATGCTTTTCAATATTTTATTCAGTTAAAATTTTAATTAAAAGGTACACAACATGTGCAACTTTCCAAATAGTACAAACATCCTCCAAAATCCCATTTTTTAAACACTTTCATATTATGTTCCATAATAAAAATTCTTCACACCATTTAAAACATTTCATAAACCCATTCCCAAAACAATTAAACCAAAACACTCAAATGAATGTCACTGATTGCTTTTATTAAGTTCTAACAAAATAAATTATTCCAACCCTCAAAAATATTTTTTCCTCACTAACAGAATTTTTTAAAATATTTACACAATTTATAAAGGGAAATAAAATAAATCATAATGAATTAACACATAATATACACATCTTTTCATGTGAAAAAGAAAACATTTTGAAACAAATAACTAATTATATCCCCTCAAAACCTACTTTCTCAGCACTAAAACATACTTCAAGGCTCTTAACAAAAGCATTCATGTAAGAAATAATTTATCTTATTTTTTAAAAACCCACATTAATCACACTAACAATGTTAAATCTATTAAAAAAACATTTTTTATAGAGTACACTATCATTTAAACACATCCATAAAATTACAAAACAAGGTGAAAATAAAATACCTGAACATCTCCATTAGAAAATCTAATTCATCATATAACCATGCCAAATTATATCAGATATATAATTATAACATAGAAATTAATGTTTAGAACAATAGAAAATTAATTAAATAACAAAATTAAACCATTTAGAAATATTTGGGTACGAAACCATAATCCATAGTTGTAGAAACTCCCAATATTTGTGTGACACATCAATCACGCCTAATAAGCACTACAAGAAAACAGATAGAAACCTAAATCCCCAAGATTGAACCAAAAAACCATTGATTTAGACCCTAATTTCATAACATAACCATTAGAAACCAAAATTCCTTAAGAAACAAGGACCAAATCACTAGTAAGAAGGGAGAATGGTCAACCCATGGGAATGCGTTTGCACTGAATGAGATCGGGGCATCGACCAATGGTCAGTATAAGAGGGGGACATCGATGAGTTAATAATGTGTAGTAATGTGAGGATACAGGTCAATAGGGAAAAGTTCATGTGATAGGAGGATTGTGGGTGGTTCGATGTTTGGATAAAGAAGTCGGTGGGTGGTTTTCCAAGCGAAGAAAGAAGATGGCAGGTGGTTCGTTAGGCGGAACAAGAGGGTGGTGGGTGATTGTGTCGCACATCAAGGAGGGGGTGGTCCATCACATGGTATGGGTGAGGTAAGGGTGAGGTGATTGTGGAGGAGAAACTAACCCTATGAAATGAAAGATACACCAATTACAATAATAATGATACTTATACTAAAAAAAGGTTATTAATTTTGATTATATTATTAATATTATCAATACCAATAATGATATTAATATTATCAACACTAGTAATAATAATAATATCTTTATTATTATTATCAATTCTAACATTATTTTTATTATTAATAAAACATCATTTTATTAAATTGTATTCTTCTTTTTTATATAATTTTATTTCATTATTATTTTATTGTGTTATTTATTTTTAATGTTAGAAAACCACATGGTTACCCTGCACGGCTCATGAAACCGTGTGTGGGTCATGCGGCGACTTCTTCCTATTCAAGAAGCAGTCACACAAGTACCTTGGTTGTCTTCATGGCCTTTTCTAACCATGCGGTGTTGATGCACTAGCCTACAATACATCAAGATTCCAAATATTAAATAAAACTAAACTGAAATTGAAACATTAACATTGAAAGATTAATGGCAGAACCTTAAACCACTCAC
Organism: Viscum album; assembly: GCA_963277665.1. Lineage (NCBI taxonomy): Eukaryota > Viridiplantae > Streptophyta > Magnoliopsida > Santalales > Viscaceae > Viscum > Viscum album. Next base: position 790,096,170 of record OY728141.1, read on the forward strand.
ATTTGATTCCAGAGAAAAACGACTCAGACCCAACTCGTTTTAGGACCAAAGCTAAATTGAAAACCCAGATGTGAAAAACATGCCCCTCGTTATTTCACAATTTCAACCCTCCCCACATTTGAGGGAGTGAAATACTCTTTATATAATATCAATGACATTGTTTCATGATTTGATCAAATGATGGGCCCTCGTTATCTATATGAGCATCCAGGATGAGATGTTTTTATAGAATCTGGTTGCGCCATCCCTCATTTGTTATAGTATCCTTCTAGTTGGATCAATTGTTAGATGGGAAGACGTTCATTGTCAATTACCTTAGATGTTTAGATCTATGCTATGGAAAATGAGAATTTTCAACATGAAGAATTTATAGAAACATGAAAATGAGAGTTTTTCAAACATTATGGTAGTAAGGAAAGGTTTAACCTGTTCTCTCAATATCCCTCCATCATATGAAAAATTTATGAACTCATTCCCCAAAAGCTATAAAAATGAGTGGATGATTTTTTAGATTATACTGAAATATCTATGTTGATTCTAGGAGATTGTAGAAATTTTACAAATTATTGAAAACTCCATTTATCAGAATCGTGCTAAATATCGACTCGTTCTCTCATCCCAAGGAAAAATTATTTTCTAGGATGAAGCTTATTTTATTTCTGTCATAGTAACATAAATTCCCATTCATCCACCAAGGCATGCCCAAAACAACCCAATGCCTCCTACTGAGTAATATAAATAAAAAAATCACCCTCATCAAGAATGAAAAAATGAGTTCAGTTCAATATGTGATTATAGGAGTGGAATAATAAAATTGAATCCTTCTAATATGAGTAATTCTGTAGTTATTTTCATATGGCTATAGACAACAACCTACTCTAGATTCCATAACCATGTATCCCAATGTGGTCAACCTCACAAATTTCCTTGACTATTAGCCTTTTTATTGAAGGATTGTTAAATAAATCCATTATTGCTTCATCTTCAATGACATATTCCATTTCACGGTTACTTCCAGAAATGTGATGTTGGATAACACCCCAGAATAGGTGACCTGCATAATCATCACCTAGACAGAAGAAGAAGGTGGTTGGTAAAATGTTATAGCTAGGCATGGGGAGTAGTTAATAAACTATATGAGTTGAAATATAGTTGTTTGATACCATTCCACCCTCATAGAAGAGCTCCAAAGACTCAAAACTACTCCATTACCTAGGTAAAAGACATCAACATTCCTTTAAAATGGTGATCATGGCCATCAGACACATGAAAATGTAACAGAGGAAGATTCATATTCTATTATGACATATTCCATGACCCTTATAGATGTTATCCCACCATGCATGGGAACCCCCAATAAAGTAGAACCCTCATTGGATGAAGAACTAATTTTTGGAACTTTTAATGTGATAAACTTAAAAGAAACCTTCTCTAATGATTAATATATCTCTGAGTATGAATTCCCCACACCAAATTTGGGAACCAGAATCCACCTATATTGCAATTGATTACATATGGTATAAAAAGAGCATGGTGAGATACAATATCTCTTTCACATCCCCATAGAAGAAAAATATTTAGCTCATACCTCTATGAAAGAACTCATGAAAGATCAATAAAAGACATGCAGGTTTTTCAAAACCCTCCAACAGTCATCTTTGCCTGGACATCTTACATGAAAACCTAGAGCAGATTGATTTTATTATTATAATAGTAAATGGGGATGGTTGGAATAACCTGTTCCACTGGATTAATATTCTCCTTAAGCCAATTCACAAGAACATTGCATGTATGCTTAAAATTATCCTTCTCCAAATCCTTATAATATGGTAATATCCCACATTGAGAATTTTTTAAATATGCATAAATTCATGACATTATGAAATAGTTAGTAGTTATACCAGCCAAGGATCTCAATATTTGATACACTTTTCTTTCAAAAGTACTCAGGTATGAACTCTTCAATACCCTATATATCCCATAGGATCTCATGGTAGAACTTTCTAAAACCAAGGTAGAACGAGTGGAGACAGTTCCATAAGAATTCCATGTATCCATCTCATTCGTAGACCATGATCAAGAAGATGCCCTCTAGGGAAATATCTGGCACATATAAGTTTTTTGTAGACCCAATACATTTGACACCCAATTGGAAGTGATACGAAATGGCTCCAGATTGAACCTCATCATTATTCAAACCCTTCAATTATTGGGATATAGAAAGAGTGACTTATCTCCCACAAAGCTAACCATTCAAGGGGCCGATAAGCATGAACAAAGACTTATTAGTAATATCAATGGAATGGTCATCATTTTTAATTGTGGCAGTTCCCCATTAGAGATATCTAAGTACACGTATGATGAGGTAGGATCCTACAAAAGGGAATGCAAACAACCAATTGTGGTCGATAATATATATTATGTTGCCCCCAGTGGTTTGGGCATTTTCCCAAAAAAATCCATACAGTTTGATTGATAGTGACTACGTGATCCCTATATATATAGTCAAGGAAATAGACATGATCCCAGATGTTGAAGCCCCGTATATCCCGAACTATAGTGTAGAATAAAATCATCTTCATAATCTCTCAACAAAAAATCTAGATGTTGGAGATGATAATATATTTTCTTATGGCCTCTCACACCTCGATAGTGATAGATATCCCCCAAGATTTCTGATTTCATCAATGAATTACTACAAGGACTCAGGGATGGATGAAGAATAGGATGAACTCACGAATACCCATCCTACATTCAATAATTGAATCTCCACTACTATTGATAGGATCATGTTAGTATGATTGGGAATTAATAATACCCATAGCTGATTATTATTAGTCATGGCATGCCTCCAGAGATGAAATAGATACACATCACATTTATAAATTAAAATTGATATTGTTTCACTAGGAAATATAATGAAATTTTTTAGAATGAATCTGAATTTTGGTATTCACTATATAATCATAAATGATGAATATCAAGGTTTCATGAATGAATCCAAGAGGATACAAAACTCTCATGATACAAATATAGAGGTGGATGTTGACCAATTAATCAAACCAAACATTTTTTTAGAAGAGGAAAACCCAGGATACCTCACCAATATCATCCCTATCCAAAAGAAGAATTTGAATATTTGGGTCTTCGTAGAAATCATATATCATAATCAATATTTCTCGATGAAAAACATCTCATTAACAATCAATGAATTCTTAATCAATTAAACTACTGGATTCAAAACCATTTCCTTTATAGATGGAAATTCGATGTATAATTATATAAAGACAACACATGAAGATGAGGAAACCATTTCAATTTAAGCACACTTGGGGATCTATTTATATTAGGTAATAATGCTTGGGTAAACAAATGAAGTCCCTACTTATCAAAATCACATGCATCCAATCTGTAATCCCAAATTGGGAAACATAGTTGAATATTAGCTGAAAAACCCAAAAGTCAAATCATGATAGGGATGTGATCGCATCATATATAATCAAATATTATATGAAAATATGTGAAAATATAGTCTAAATAGGAATTCAATAAAATTCACTTTTTGGGTAACATCATGGATGTTTAAGGCATTGTGTTATGCCATTGTGGAATTGATCTTGACTTAGAAAAGACTAGTGATTTTCTACAAATGTCACTCTAGAAGAATATCAACTGAATGGGGGGGGGTTCAAAGGGAACAACACCGATATTCATTGTTTTTTATCTAGCTGGGTTGGAACATCTCTCTGCTTCACTATACTAATGAAGAATAGAATCAATTATCATTGGGATGTTCACTAACAGTGATCCTTTAAGAGTATCATGTACAATTTGCTTCACCCACCAATCTGGATGTTCCATGTGGAAGGAAATCCACTAATATTATAAGTTTCCACCATGAAATTCTATCTTGGAATAGTCCTCCCAAACGAAAATGATTCATGGAATATGAAAAGTCTTTACTACTTTATGAAAATAATGTTATGTACTAACACCCAATATTTGGATATTGGGAAGACATATCTCGCACTATTCTTTATAGTTTAAAATATGAGGCATTACTTGAAAGGCCATGATGTAGACTCAATTTACCATATTGATACACTCAAATAAATCCTTTTTCATCCCAGGGTGATTTTGAAATTTCCTTGATGGGCGGTTGTTCTGTAATAGTGAGATTTTCTGTTCTTTTTCCTGAAGTGGGTGGAAGGGTTGGACCTGGCCTATTTTGTTATAGCACACCCCAATCTAGAAATTAAAAATGTAGACACAAAACATCTAGACGAGGAGGATTTCTATTCCCATGAAACTCTTTGGACATATGAGATATATTTTTAGGTCCCCTTCAATTTTCATATTGATAAGAGACTAGAAAACCCAAGAGTCGATCATTTTTTATTAGGATTTGGTTTGTTTCTATGGGCAATGAAAATTTTCCCTTGAATTCTCATTATCTGATGGTTTCATAAATAATAAGGCACAATACCAATCCCTCATAGTTGAATTTGAAATTTCAATACAGTAATAATTATCCTACCTCAACATCAGATTGGATTCCAAGTTTGTGATAAAGCAGATTAATGGAGAATATATTACCAAAAAGAGAGAATTAGACCCTATCACTGGTTATGTAAGGGGACTAATGAATAGTTCAATTTATGTCGTACATTTTATTATGTTACTCAATCATAGAATTCTATATCCAACTGACTAGATTATTATTCTGTATTTATTCCCAGTCTAAATTCGGCGGAAGTGATCTTCTATATCACACATCAAATGATTGTCTCATCGATGAATGTCTTTGATATAGATGAAATAAACCAACTCAAAAACTCCCCAAAGAATGATTAATTGATATATTCCCCTAGATGGATAGAGCCTATAAACTATTATCTCTAAAATGGGATCCTTTGGGTAGACCAATTTGGATGGGAGCAGATTCAATGGCCAGTGGTGAACCATAACAGAAGGGATGTTTCGTATGAAAAAAAATCCCAATGAAAGTGAGGCCTTGATAGAATCCACCACATATACAAGTCAAAAAACAGATATTTTCACCATCATGGAATAATTCTATGTTGGATCCATTGGTTCTCACCAATTTGGGACCATGCTCTCTCACCAAACTATGTGTTTGGGATACTACTAGAAAACCATGATACCTGAGATAATCAAATTCACAATGAAATTTCACACATAGAATGATCATAATAATTTAATCCATCAACTCCCATAATTTCTATATAAATAAAAATATTTTTGGGCCATTTTTCATATGACGATATGGATATTGTGGGGCCATATCTCCGATTCACATCAAAGTAGTTCTTATATATCCTTACAACCATTGGATTCGTCTCTAAATGGGATGAGGCCACCCACCTTAAGTAAGTTGGCATGAAGAACATCATAATAATCATAATGTCCCATGTCACCTCTATAATCGTGGTTCCTCAAATGATACTAATGGATATCATCTCCAACAATGTTCCCATAGAGTTGAACAAACTGTACTAGTAATGCAACATCATGTTCAATATCAGATCCCACTATCAGGCAGTAGAAAATGGAAAGATATAGGATTTCAAAAACACACAATCAAATTTACACTAGAATATTGTAAATAAAGACATTAATTCCTATATGAAAAATATTATTCATTTTTATGGGTATATCATACCACCATGTGTGTTGATACACAAGATACACCATTTTAGTGGTTGTACAAAACTGATGAAGTGTTACCCATAAAATTTTAGCAGTCTACACTTCGAATATCCAATTTTAAAAACACTTAGATGATGAGAGATTGAAAACATGGAAGGATGAATTGGGTAGGCTTGAATAGAATAGGTTTTGTATCTTTCACAACCACAAATTCCATCTAAATTGTATCACACATGCCTTTAACAAAAATATTCTAATCCATTTCTTCCTACAATGAAAATTAGTGTTGGTTCTCAAGACCCTATAAATAAATAGAATGAAACTTCTGAAGTAGTAAAAAAAATTTATGGTTCTTATATCATAGATATGGTCTTTCCTAACAGAGCTTATTCATCTGCGAAAATGGATGGAGTGCATGTCACACCCATGACCAATTCATGGTTTCTTACGAAATAATTTACATAGCGGCCAACAAGCTTCTATCATATGGTAGAATGAAATAAAAATATATGACATAGCTTATTCAAGTACCAATATGTTGAACTGAAATGTATATATTATCGTGGAATCAATATGTTAAACTTCTTGGTTTCTCTTGTCCTATAATCTATATGTTAAACTACACAACATCTCATGTTATGGTAGAAAGATGTTAAACAACATGACATCTATCGTTGTGGAAACAAGATGTTAATTAGTATTGTGTCTCTCATCCTAGAATTAAGATGTTATATTTGATGACATCTCTTATCCTGGTTGTATTAAGTTAAACTACACGATGGATCACATTGTAGAAGAAAGATGATAAACTACACATCATCCCACATCATGTCAGAAATATGTTAAATTTCACGATATCTATCATCCTATCATCATGATGATAAAATAAATAACATATATTATCAAGGAATAATGTTGTTAAACTACATCATGTATCTCATCCTAGAAGAAATATTTTAAATTGTGTGGTATCCCACAACCTAGAATAAGACGTTAAACTGCAATGTGTCTCAAATCTTGACTTCATGGTGTTTAAATGCTCAGATGTTTCCTTACCACATGATGCCAAAACAACACCGAATGTTTTTTTACCAAATGATGTTAAGAAATATGAAAATATTTATATCATTGATGATTCACTACACACAAGAATTATTTTCATCAATTAATGATGAAATACCTATGTCCCTATGTGAGAGTCATATCCACATAGGAAATACCTTCATCGAAGAATGATATGTGGCATGATTCCTACCACTGAAGGATAAGTACTAATTCTCAAACCCCTATTCTTGGGCCAAATAGAAATATTAATTTCACTTCCTTGTCGACTGACAATCTTCCTTACCTCATTATGTTAAACTTCATGGTTTATGTCCTCGCCACATGACAACAAATTGAAAGGTTTTTAATGAACTATGTGTGGCTTGATACCTTCCATCATTAGATATGCAGTGAGATTTATGACCTCCAATCATGGTACTAGATTCCACATTTATCTTCTTTCATGTAAATTCCCCCATTTCCTTACAGAAATATGTTAAACTACACATCTATATTCTTTATGCACGATTTTGAACACTATGGGTTTCAAGAACAATGTTTTTCTTGATTCACACTCAAAAGATATATATTGGATTTCCTAGATCCTCTATATTTTCCAATCCACCACGTGATATAGAAAACTATTTCCATTTCTTGAATTTCATATATTTCATGAGGAACCATTGGAATTCCTTGTTTCTCTCATTGAGGATATCTTACATGAGCTTACAATTTTTGTTAAGGGATTCCCTGCTTGGTAATGGAATATCACTTTGGGATAGGGCTGGAATTGTCCTAAATAAATGACTAGAAAGGTCAAACCATGATTCTGCACCACATGAAATTAAAATTCATGGATTTAGTCCTTTTTTGACAAAAAATGTACATTAATCTGTACCATGCTCGAGATAACCAATACCTTTAGTGTAGGTATCCCACCCCAACTCCATTACATAACTATGTCTGTCTTGATTCTTGTCATTATATTATACATAGTGATTTCCAAATCTCCAATCGTAGGACCGTCCAGAAAAAATGAAGATAATATTTACCGTTCAATGTATATGGTATTGGCTTGTGTGGGTAGATTTCCTTCAAGAAATACATGTCACATAATTCCTTCTATCCCAAAATACATAGTTATTCCTAGAATCTTTTCTTATGCCTAGTTGAAAACTTCTCTTTTCATTTTGGGAAGCCCAAGTCCTTGTAAAATAAAATTTATCTGCATGTATTATCAAGAACTACATGTGGATTGATTCATGTCAATACATGATATGTAGTAATTCCAAGATTTCCAATCCATTGTCTAGATACTATAAAAAATGAAAAATGAAACCCCAAATACATATGGGACGATTCATAAAATCACATTTTACCTATGTATGAGTCATGTTTATGTTAATATTTCTTCCACATGTAACACACCTTCCACAATTTTTCACTTTGGTTAACACATCCTTACCACATGATGTGGAACTATGAGGAAAATATTATGTCCTTACGAAATGATGTTAACCAAAATAGAAACATTTCAAGTCACATGACTTTAATACTAGAAAAAATATATATTTCCACAGTCTACACTATTAAAAATGTGTAGGTCATCATCCATTATCATCCCCTATCAAAGGAACTCTAGATACATAACCTTATTAACCAGAGTATGGTGTTCTCCCATTATCACTTAAGCATCTCAATTAATATATAACACACGAGGTCTTGATTGACATGGGTTAGTAGAATCCATTCAAGACCCCTATGAAAGAAATTATATATCTATATTTTACCATGATATTGATAAATAATGTGTCATAACTACCAACCAAATACACATGGGCCCTTTATAAATATATTTCATGTCATTTCCATCATGAAATCACTACAACTGACCTCGGCACGATAGGTTATTCAAGTATATCATTGGTATTCTTTTCCAATAACATTACTCATGACCTAAGAACCTTGAGATGTGATTTACAGCATTTTCATCTCCATCTCGGAAAGATATTTGAGTACTCTTTCCCTCAGTAATCTTAATTTGGATCCTATATAACTTCCCCTCATATTAGGTCCATGTGTGCCAGGACCTTAAACTGGTTGCACTTTGGAAAATGATATATGATCATAGAATCTACCTTTTGATGGTCTAAATTATAGGACCATAAACAATTAGAAAAATTTATTCAAAAAATATCTGGTTAAAAACTCGAAAAGGCTGGCCTAATCAAAATTGTAGTCGTTGATTTCTAAACTCCTTGTCTCTAGTGTTTGAAAGAAAAATTAATATTTAAATACATGACTCATAAATATCATTGTGTCCACTTGTGGGCCCTAGTTTGTACCAAACCATTATTGATGGACCTCCAATCTATGAAAATATTTTATTAATGTTTTTTCACATATCCTTTTCATGATAACATATTCACTATGTGATGAAACAATGTTAAGGGAGATCAACACCTTCTTGAATATTACATTTGCAACAAATCATACTTCATTATTCGATCATCCCAAGTAATTGTAAATCTTAAATGGACCTCAAAAAATTTTTCTCGACCTTAAGGTACCCTTTGATTTACTATGAATTTATTCGTATTTCTCCTTCATAAGCTCTTATGTTCATAAACCAAATTTTTTTCCTCTATAAAAAAGGAATTGTGATCATTGTGATCTCATAAATCATTATTGAAGAACAAAACACCATAGTGTGTTCTGGGGGGTTCTTAATATGATTGTCGCATATCAACCTCCTGACCTGAATTCATTGGACAATGATTTAGAATCCCCATAACCATACTATTTGAAATAATTCAGCACCCCTAACATTATGTAACCATTTATCATACACTTTCTCAGAGTAGGGTTGTGACACATCATTCCTGAATCTTTTGATGGCCCCGAACCTATAATTAAAAAATACTTGGCATACGACTATGGATTCACATAGTAGTTAAAATGCTTTAGGGTTTCATAATTCATCATGGAAACTTGTTCCTTCAATAACCCATCCTCGTCATCTAAATGTTTAAGGCTTTTAAAATATCAAATGGACCCAAAAAGGAGTGGAGATAATCATGGATTGACCATGAAATCATTGCATAATGGCTTTTAACTACCATCAAAATAATTCTCCTCCCTAATAAAAAGAACCACAATCCACATGATCCCTAGAAACAATATGGTTAAACATGGAACAATAGGGTTTTTTGGGTCATCCATGACATGTCGGTCCCATTCCATACTCCTCACCCTAGAATTTCTATTATGAACCACAAAACCCAAATTAGAACTATACAGGTGGACCCATAATATTTTATATTTTTTCCTCTGGAAATTCTAAACCCATTATTGTTCCATAACCCTTGGAAAAGAGTGGAAAAAACATTTTTTAGCCATAATATCAATGCATAAGTTATTTGACCCCCCAATTAGAGGAATTTTTTACTTATAGGAAAGAAGATATAATCTTCTTGAGCCTAAAAAACACCCTAGTTAAAATGAAAATCAATGGGTTTCCTTGGTCAAACCTAGAATATCTATTCTATGTTTCATAATCGTTGACCAAGTCATGGAAGAATGACTTTAAACTTCATGGAATCTCATGGTTCGAGATAAAAGGCCCTATAATACATTGATTGATGATCTTAGGTAAATATCTCTAAAATATATTGATAAGAGGCCTCAGATAAAAGACCATAAACTAAGGAGAAAAAATATCTGATATAAAATATCCTGAACTACAGTACATCAACAACTTATTTTTCAAAACTAGAAAAAGGAATAAAACCCTACTATACTGGAAACATGATAAGAATATCCAAGGTAAACCCTTACCTCATGCCTTCTATGTGATTCACAATAGGAACATTAGGCAAGAACAAAATAAATATAAATTGAATGATAAAAATATTTTGAGCCCCCCCCCCCAATATTCTATCAACAAAAATAAAGCTATGCTCAATAGGTCCATTGACTTTACAAACAATACGACACACTTCCCCCAAAAAAATATTATACCCATGTTATCCATTTATGGTTCAATTAATACTAATATAACTAGAGTTGATACCTCACTGAATAATCTCATGTTGGGGTGAATTAATTAACCTTTTTGTGGAGAATCTATTATATTATTTAGATCTAGAATTTAAGGTTTTCAATATATTATTCCAATGATAGATATCATTGATGATTCATCCAATATCATATCATTGAAATTTAGTGCACATCATGAATTAATGAAAACTGAAAAATATATATATAAATTTCAATATATATATTCATACATATCAAACAAATGCAAGAATCTCCACTGATTAGAGAATCTCCATTGAATATATGTTCCAATAAAATGTTGAAAAAGTATATTTCCATTATAGAATATCCATAGTGGAGTTCTTGATCTATTTAAATATCTTCTACTGGGAGAATAAAAATTGGTATAGTTGGTGAAAAAAATTTTGTTACTACCTCTAGAATCACCATAACTCATACACCCATGAAACAACATTAATCCTAAACTTCATTTCTATGTTAAAGAGTCATTACTACTCCAACATAGGTTTATATGATTACTAATGTACATTTTAAAAGAAGGATATCACTAAAAATGATGGATAATTATCAATTGGATATGATTAATTTCAACCTTCTTAGTGATGACTATATCTCTGTGAGTAGCCACATCCAATGCATGCTGGGAAGCTTCATTTAAAACATCATCCCCTCTCAACATTACAGAAATGGAACCATTAGTTTCCAATACCCTAAATTCAAGGACCATCTTTATCTATGTGGGATTTTTCTCCTCCTTCAAATATGAATTATGGATGGTAAATTCAAAACCCTCATAACTAAGGGTGGAAAACATAGTCCAATTGTGACTCTAATGGTCCTTCAACCATTCCAAGGGGGTCTCTGAAATAGTTTTATAGATCTCCCATCATATTGCATTGTCACATAAACTGATAAAATGATATAGACCCTAATTTTTTATATAATCCCATCATTTAAAAAATATTACAGAACGAGACTGGGTCACTAAGATAAAGAAAGGTTCTCACATTCATAGATGCAAAAGGAAGGTAGTTAGAACTTGTTGATTCAATTAGAGGAATCCCCAAGGAAGTAAAGATTTGTACATCCAAGCATTAAGGTGGGTTCACTATAATAAGGGGGAAATGTGTTCATTAGTAAAAGAAAAAAATTGATAGTATAACACCAATTGACAAATATATATGACTGATATTAGAAACATATCTTTCATAGTCACTTCGTTGGGGATGTATGTTGCACTAACCTCATCAAACAGTAAATAGGGGACGTCGTCCTATGTTGAGTAGCATTTTAGAAACTCCCTGTTTATTCCATGATGATTTTATTTTCTCAGAACCCATGTGGGTTACAATAATCAATGATAATGGTAGGAGATATAACGTATTGATAACAATATGTCGAGATTCTGGATAAGTATTAACCTTCTTTTAAAATTACATCCAATATGTCTAACATAATAGTAGATTATATACATACATTTGAATCATCTATAAGTGTGTACTCCCATGCTAGATTAGTGGTGTGACTAATGGATCATATGAAGTAGTAAATAGGATTGATCAGTCGAGTACATCTGTCATCTCTACATCCTTATTGACTATGATGGATAGGGAAGGTTCTATTAAAGAAACCAAATTATCTACCACAACATCAGGGAAATATATATGGTTTCCCCAACAATATAGATGGTGAAATTCATATTTTTTTTGAAATTAGGATGTGGTTCCTGAATAATCCAAATTTAAAAGGATAGAAATGTCAAACTAATTGATATATTCCATGGCATAAGGCTCTAAAAATATGAATGATTTATTTTCCCATTCTCCTCTTTGGAAATATATCCTTTATGAATTGATTCTGAAAGAGTTATGATATCACCCCCTGAGGGTTCTTCAACTGAGGTCCTTTCTCTATAAATAGACAATGTCTACCTTATATTGGTGAATTGACCCTTGGATCCCTCATAACCAGTCCTCCTATCACTGCTGATGTCATCACCAATAGCCACACCCTAGGGAGAATATTTGGCAGATGAAATTATTGAATGACTTTATGTGGTCTACTAATATATCAAAAAATAAAAAGGATATATGTATGGTTTCAATGTAACTAGGTCCCTTTAATGTAGTTGTAAGATTAGCCTTGTCATTTCCTTATAATAGGATAGCCCAGGTTTTCCCTGACAATTTTTAACATACCTCGAACAATAATTTTTTGTACCATATGTGAATGGAAAACCCAAACGATAATTCATTCCTACATAAATTCATGTTCTTGAAGAAAGTATTTGAACACTTTGGGTTGATCTTTGGATGAAATTCCCATAGTGGAAATAACTTGTGAAAAATCATCCAATTTTTATTCATTATATCGTAATATTTCCTAGAGGTCATCCCTTGATTTCAATGATATCCATGTAATCAAATGTTTAAATGAGATAATAAATAGTAACACTGACATGGCCTCACATGATGGCCCTACACTAACTATGGTTGTATGAAATGGAGATTCAACTAGCAAGGAGAGTAATGTTAAATGACTTATCACCTTTTGAGGTTTTTCTAGGACTGTCAGACCTCATGAATCCACCTATTTTCTAGGCCTCAGATTTTCCATATTAGCCAGAGTTAATTTGGATGCATCATGCACCAATGTGGGTAATTACCCATTTTGATATGAGAATACCAATATCTCATATTATCCAATGGGTATACCAATATGTACACCACATAAAGGGAGGATTATCTAGTCTTGAGTCTCCATTTGTTTCTCCTCAATAAAAATTGAATAAGGAGTGGGCATATTCACTAGACACAAATTATTTAATGGATAAACCATAAAGATGCATACAAATCCTAGAGAATTCCCTTCTCAATAATGGATTAATGTATTACCTCATGAAGTGTAATCCTGAAGTCTATTACAACAAGGCCATCCCCACCATTATCAACCACACTTCAAATGTGTAATTTCATATAGGGCTTGAAGTAGTGGTCAAGATGACACATGAAGGACTTGACCACTTATTCTTTTAGTGTAACAGGATTTACCCCCACTCATACACTAAAAAAATGTTCTAGAACTGTATTTGAGAATGTTACGGATGTTTAGAAACTCATAGGCACCTAAATTAGATTACATTCAACCCATAACACTTCAATGAGTTCTAGAATTCATTGAGGGTCCTTCCCCTAAACCTATAGAGCATAAGTTGTTAAGGTTTTTCAAAACATGGATGGGTACCAACAGATTCTTGTATCCATCCATGGAAGCCACCATCATGAATGTGGAGACCATAACTCCTCCCTTCTAATTTATTAAGATTACAAAACCACATAGGTGCATAGCTAAGAAACAAGATATCTGAACTATCTGGTTGACATCAAAGACAAACTCCCATCACTAGTTTTAATCATCCCACTATCAAATGTAGGACAATAATCACTCACTATATTGTATAAGTCTTTTGTAGGAAATAACTTTGTATTCTTGACTTCTCATCTATAATGTGCCTTCTTGATTATGTATCCCACCCATGTTGTAAAAGGGATATATTCCTTATTAAGTTCATCCTTTGGAATGTCAATTTCATAGAACATTATCAGATCATGGAAAATATGTCTATTCATCTCCACATTGTCCACATGGATTGTGGTGGGAAAATATAAACCTATTTCTCCCCCAACATGGGTCAAAAAAAATCAATTTAATAATGACTAAAGCCGACCTCCCAATGTATTAGGGGGAATTTGTTTGTTTTAGGACATGTTAGAAAAAAATCCCTCAAATTTGTGAGTTTGTGTTTACTATGTTTGGTGAAAATGTTTAAGGTTGTTGAAGGTGGTTGGTTTTCAATGAATTCATGAAGAGTTAGAATGAATATATGATCTCTTGTATAGTGAGAATGTCTGGTGTAATGAATATTATGAATGAATGATCTCCTGAAATGTTTTAACATATAATCTCATAGAATGAATGAATGCTAAACTGATCTTATGGAGCATGAGGGTTGAGATGATCTCGTGGAGCGAAAGTGCTAAATTTATCTCACATAACGTGAGTGGTGAATATATCTTGTGGTTTGTGAGTGCTGAATTAATCTTATAAAAGGATGAATACAAAATCTCTCGCAAGAGAAAATTCATGATCTCACACAAGAACATTATGTGAACTCGCACATAGCACATGGTAATCTATGGATATCGTGATGTGATCACACACAATTCATATGGTTGTGTGGTGAACTCACAATGGTTCACACAAATCACTAGAAGACAACATCTTTGACTATCAAAATACTAACATTGATCTTGCAATGGTCACTCATGGAGATCGAGTGTTGAGGTAGTGGAAAAAAAATTTCCCATCAGTTGTGGTGTTATTGTAGCGAGTTAATGCCTATAAATTCTGCGTAACATATCATTAAAAAGTTAAAAAAATTTCATTAATATATTAATCTGATTCAATATTATTTTAAACGATTCACAATGAGATATAAAGAATGAGGTTCATTGATATATCTCGTGAACTTTTATACGTGATTAAAATCACATATGTGTTCTACATGATCTGAATAGGGTCTTTGGAAAATCGTGAAAGTAGACTCAGGAAGGCAGACTCAAGAAAGTATACTCACACCAGGATCCCACCCAAATCTCAAAAGCAGTCTCACGCCAGAGAGTCTCACAAATAAAGAAAGATGTATCACACCAGGATCTCACTCCAAGTCCTTATTCCAGAGACTGAGGACATGTTCTCACTCTAGGATCACCCCTAGGGGGTTATTCCTACATATCATGCAAGGGGTTATATGCTAGGATGTCATGCAAAGTGTTACACATTAAGATATTGCACATGGGAATCATATTAGTATCTTGTGCAAGGATATATTCACCTATATTTCCCTTTGAATAGTATCATCATTATATATGAGTTCAGAATAAGATAAAGAACATAGAAGATCTTTCCCACAAGATAGAACTTGTAGAAGGATTTTATTCACTGCTACATTCAGGACCTTGAAATTCAGGAATGGAATATCGTTAATATACTTCCAATGAAGAGGTCCCTACTCTATTTATAGTAAATATAATTACATTATAATTGTTTAGAAATTGGATGTGTTGCATGCAAGTGTTTTCACATAAGTGATGAAGTGTCTCAAAAAGAACATCAATTATGCATCTACATATAGTTGTGGTTTCATTAATTATTTATAATGAATCAACCTATATAAACATAGACTATGTGATAATCCCTTCCAATGTGGTGAAAAAATATATAGAATGTAGGAGATCTTTTCCATTTGCATTCATCCATTGAAAGATAGATTGAGGGTGACCCTTGGGAATGTAGTGATATATCCTTAAATATTATAAGGGAAATGATCCGGGTTATAGAACATATATAGCATGAATGTTTTTTGAATGTGAGCCTTATTTGATTTGTTACATCAACACATTTTTATTGTATACTCATTGGATATATTTCAATGAGCATAAAGAAAGTAAAATTGAATTATCTCATACATGATATCATTTCAATTCTTACAATGTTTCATGAAAGTTAGAGAAGAGTGATTTATTTAATGATGAAAAAATATCTTATGGGGTATTTGTTATAAACTATTAGGCCTTGATTCAGCATCCCTCTTAGGGTATTCAAAATAGTTGATCTAACAACCCGTATCAGAGGGAAAGGTTGAAACATAGTGGTTCTATATTAGTAGATGTTTGGTGGTTTTTAGTTACAAAAGGATTCAATACATTGATGTAAAATATATTCAATTATCTAAGAATTATATGAATCACTACTTGCAATATTTAGAAAAGGGTGTCTATAAGTAAGAAAATCTTCTAATTTCATGAAGTAATGATAGTGGTGCTTTATCATAGTCTTCTTAATGGGATTTGTATACTACGACAAAAAAAAATAATTGCATTATGGGGAGCCATATCTAATTATATATATACAAAGTCGATTTCATGTATTTAATCACATGGTGTGTTGGAAAGTTTACATAATATTTTAGAGGGAAACACAAATGTTAGTGAAAAAGAGCTGAAAGATTTATGTAAAAAGTATTATGATCTCAGAATAAACCCTAATGAGGATTTTTTGATTTATTTGATTAGGTGAATGTTATTATTGAGTACATGCATTGTTTTTGTGAAATTAGTGAATATATAGGTATTGTCATGTGCATCATGAAAATAATTCTACCACGGTTCAGTCTAAATCTTTCTGTATTAAAATATAAGGATCCAAATGAGCTGAAATTGGATAGATTTCTAATTAATCTATTGGCATATTAGATGACAAATGATGATAAAGAGTCTATGGAAAAGTTTAACTAAACATAAGTGGCATTCAAATCCATAAATAGTCTCACTATTATAGATGGGGAGGAAGAAGAAAAGACATATAAATTCTTGTCATTCGTTTGATCAAACATAAAAATTTCACAAGGAATGTTCAAAGGGAAATTTCCACTATAATTCTTTCAATGTAAAAATGTTGTAAATATTATAGTGTGGTTCCCTAAGAAGATTCAAGAAAATGATGTGTGGTATGCTGAAATTCCCTAGAATATTTCTCCAGCCAATGTGAATTATAAGTAAATTTTTACTAAAATTTCCATTAAAAAGGAGAATCTTTTTTTTAAATGGAAAATCAGAAGAACTTGAGGTAGAAGAGTTTATGGAATTCAGCCATCATAAAGAATATACTATGGTGTATGTTTTCATAAATACCCATAAAAGTTATGAAATTGAAAATGTTGATGTGTAAGTCAAAAGAAGTGTCAACATTTGGGTCGACTTAGAATATACACTTGAAGAGATCAATTTTTGAAGACCCAAAACAAGAAAATGAAATAGGGTGGTTCGTGATACCAAAAACCTTATAATGGAGTAGGAATAAGACAAGAATAATCTAATAAAAGAATATGAAAACCTTAAGTATTCAATGATAGGGAAATTAGATATGATCATTGAGTACAAGATCAATGTTCATGGATAAACGTGGTTTATATATCTATTTTATAATATGGAAGAATATTAGGAAAAACTCATCCAAAATATTGAGGGGGATGTTTTAAATATGTGAAGGGATGTGGAATTTTAGGATAAACTATTGACTCCAACCAAGAAGGTCACATAGGTGGTATAAAATGGAAAGGTATAGTTTAAAGAACCAGTGAATCATACATAGGAATGTAATGAGAAGAAAATGGTAGAGGCGAACGTTATAGCTATAATGGTGATTGATCGAAAATTGAAATAAGTAACGGTTTATGTCATAACACAACACCTAATACGATATTGAATATCGATTGGGGTATAAAATAGTCCCAAAAGACTCAATGAACCAAAGGGGAAACTAGTAGTGTTGAAGAGACACATAAGAATGCACCCCACATTAAATATCATTATTGTGGAGAGATGTGATACTCACAAAATTTATGTTCCATTTCCAAGAGGTATCAAAATGTGTGAGACCAATAGAGGAATTCATAAAGATCTCAATATTTCGTAATATCATTTCATGGTTAATATTTTAGATGTGGATGATTTGGAAACATGGAATGATATTTCTCATCATAAATGAAAAGAAATGTGCTAAATCAGATTAAATATGATTATAAGAAGTATCTAAACATATCATTAAATGAGATAAAATTATAAAATCAATTTTCATCTCTACAAGATAAAGCTGGCCTATAATAATTTTGGGAATATCAATATTAACAATATGTATAGTGTATGAATTGAAAAACACTAATCAATAAAAAGAGAGGCGAACATGTTGTTATTTCAAAAATTTCTTTGAAACCATCATATCATTGTCGAATATGGATCACTGATAGTGTTTAAACCTCGCATATGTTAGGAAATAAATAACAAGAAATATGAATTTGATAAAATGAGGAATTTATTGTGGTATTTTGTAATGATAATGGTATGAAAATTATTAGCTCATGGAAGAAATAATTTTTTGTTGGGAATGAAATGGGATGTAAAGATTTCCAGGGTTTTTGGAGGTCTCAATAATATCTCACTGTGTTTCTCTCAGTTATGTGATTCAGTACATGCCATTTCCTTCTCCAAGACATTATGTTTCATCATGCAAAATTATAGATTTGTTATTTCATATGGAAATTATAAAAAAAGAAATATTTACATCATGATTGGAGATTAGCATATACTATTTCAGTATAAGGAAGAATAAAACATGTCATGAAATAATTTTATATTTCACATTAGCCAAACTTCCATGGAATATCTGGTGAAATGTGATGTTTCTCATGACCACCTCAAGTTATCACATGGTCAAACTCTTATATGTGATTCTTATCAATAATGTAATATTAATCAAAATCCATATAAGGAAAAGATAAAAGGAAAAAAATAGTACATGAGTAGGTTCATATAGATGTGTGATAAACAATTTCACTAATATCAATTCATGTATATATATCATGTTCCCTTAACTAATTATGTTAGAAAAATTTCCAAGGATTCATCCACCACTCACAAGTCGGAGGTGTTCAGTTGAAGAAAAAATTTTCAAAGGGATGTTGAAAACTGTTAGGTAATAAAACGTAGAAAATATGAATAGGTAATGGAATATAGATAAAAAAATGAAATTCTAGGACTATCTTGAGAAACATGGGATAATGCACGGTGTTTTAGTAGTATGAACTCCATAGAAAAATAGTGTAGTTGTGAAAATAAATCATATTCTCAACAACATGGCTAGAATAATTATAACTGAGAAAGACATTCAAGAGTCATTTTTGTAATGTTGAAAGGATGAAATCATTTTAAACATCTAATAGATAATTATCATGCTCAAAATATTAGTGTAATTTATATGATTTTTTTATGTAAAGACGAATATATTAAATTACTTTTGAGACATTGGAATTAAGTGTTTTACTATAATAAGGATAACAATAGGATTTCTTAATCCTAAGAAAATAATGGGATATTTCTGAGCTACTAAAAGAACATAAAAGTGTATAAATGCTTAAATATGTAGCTAGGAATGTTATTTGAATGAAATAACATAACTATAGTAGTGAATGAGGAGAATATTTAGTAAATATGAGATCAGTCTCTAATGGATTATGAGGAAGATAACATGATATCTGGAGATGTTCCAATTCCAAAGGTAGATTCAGAATATGATCTGGATAATGAAAAAGAATTAGCATTAATATTTTTCTACACAAAAATTTATTAGAATTATTGAAGTAGACAGACATAACCTGATCGGTGATTAAACAACACTAGTGCACACAAAAGGGATTAAGACTCTATAGAAAGAATCATTCTTATCACATGTATGGATTAAATGTTTCAAGGAATAAGCTAGTGATTACAACAGGGTTTAGCCAATGAATGATGAGATTCTCAAAATTTGTTAGAATCATATATGGGATATTGTATCGAGAAGAACTGATAAAAATTTCATCAGGACTACATGGGTATTTATCAATAACATGAACTAATATTGTGAAATCATATGAATATAAAAGAATTACTATTGTGAAATGTGTACCCAAAGATAGAGGGTATCAATTCTTGGGAAATATTTTCACATTTTTCAAGGATAGAGACAATGTGATTATTCTTGGCCATAAAAGTTAATACATGGTTAATATTTTTAATGGATGAATTCTCAAAAAAAATTCAATGTGGTTTTAGAATAAGAAATTTATATGGAGAAGTTAGACCGATTTTTATTCATAAATATTATAATAAATATTATTGGATGATGAATGCACCATATGGGTCGATGCAAGAACAAAAATCATGATATTCAAGACTAGATTAGTTTTTTATAAAGCTCAGTTCTCAGCATGGTGGAGAAAAATTCAATATATATTTCAATAATGAGAGTAATAAACAAATGATGGAGCTGGTATTTGATGAGGAAATAAAATTGGGTGGATTATATGATGTGTAGTGAAATCAGTTCATGGAATTAAATAATTATGCATTCAAAATTCCAAGGATTAGTGAACTGAACATTTTCATTTGTTTATATGTCACACATGGAATTAATGGAAAATAAAATTATCAATATAAATATGATAATGTGGTTTTGAGAATATTAAAAATGGATAATTCTAAGGAGATTCTAAACCTCATGGATACATGAATGAAACATTCATAGGGTGATGAAAGAAATGTTGTTAATGTCAGGGAATACATGAAAATAAATGTCATTATAATGTACGTTATGGTCAATATACATGATATTTTCTTTTCAACATTCCATGAAGTAGGATATTAAATAAATCCCAAATAAATCCATGTACTTTTAGTAAAAAAGATACCTCATCATACTAATGGGATGGAGTATTACCTTTTTTTAATAATGAAAAATATGAGAAAGAGTTATTGGGATACGAACATGTAGATTGAGAAGGTTTTGATGATAATAGACAATCAATTTGTGGTGGTGAATTATATTACTGTGTGTTGAGTATTTTATTGCTAATAAGGAAAGAATATTTCATTTCATTAAGAACCATTGAACCAGTATATATTGCGGGTACTCACTATGGCATGTAGTCATTGTGGATGAAGCAGTAGCATGATGATATATGAGTCATAGTGAAGTCTTTTATCAGAATCTATTGTAATAATTCAAGTGTTATAATTCTTTGAAAAAATTATACCTATCATTAACGGACAAATCACATTGAAATCAAATATCATTTTTTCAACGATAAGGTGTTTCAAGTTCAGGAAAATTAGGAGTATGTTCCTATATAACTATAGGTTGCAGATATTATAACAAAGACCTTACCCAACGAAGTGTTTGGATTACATAGACTAGATCATCATGATTAATCAACCCCCACACTTGAATAAGTGTCGATGTGGGACACCCTCTCCCTAAGGTGTGATGTGTTTTCCATAATCTGTTGGGTTGAATTCTATATCCTATTACAGATCATAATGAATTGAAATTTGGTTACATTGAAAAGGGTGGAGATGTTGTGGCTATAAATGTTTAAAATTTCATAGTCATGATAGGGGAGATACAATTAGGGGGAACCAGTGTACGAGAAGTTATAAAATTTACAATATTAAAGATGATCAATCAGAGGATCTATTTATAGATATATGTGGTCTATGATTCAATTAGTTTAGTGTAGTTGGAATTTAGTTGTTCAATTATGAACTTGGTATTATACTCTTTATTCTCATGATGATTAGAAATCAAGTGGTATTAGAGTTTTGGTCGAGTAAATATTTTATCACTATCACAATCACAAAAATATAATTTTTCAGAATATTGAAGAAGATTTAATTTTGTATTAAAATGTGTTTTGTTTTCAAAAAAAAATACAAAGGAGTGTTTTTTAGGATAAAACCCCTCATAAGGGTTCCATGTGGATGATTCTGTTTATTGACATCATTGGAGGTTGTTGACGAATTATTTTTTTCAAATATGGCCTAAAGAGTTTGAATGGATGTCTGATATCATGAAGAGCATGAATATATGATCTTGGGAAAAGAGCAAATGTATGATCTTGTGAAAAGTGTTAACATGTGATCTCATAGAAATAATGAATGTTGAAGTATTCTCTTGGAGCATGAGTGATGAACTGATAACATGGATCGTGAGTGCTAAACTGATCTTGATGAGCATGAGTGCTGAATAGCTCTCATTAAGTGTGAGTGTTGAACCGATCTTCTGAAAACATGAATTCCTGACCTCAGGAAAGTGTGAGTTCTTGATCACACATAATTCCATGATGAGATCATACATAGACTATGTGATTGTCTTTCGATCTCATGATGATATCTTTCATAGTGCTCATTGTTGTATTTAGAACTAGCGATGTTTCACACAATGCACTAGAAGGCTACATTGTTGACCATAAAAAGTATAAATTTTATTATTCATTGTGGCCTCATAGAGTGTGAGTGTTGATATAGTGGATTGTATGGTTGTTTATGAATTTTGGAGATATGTTTGTGCGTTATAAATATAAATACCCTCAACTATCATTAAACATTAACAATGTTTTTTCTTAATTGATTGATCTAAAGCATTGTCTGGGAAGAAGGTTCAGGGAGATATCTGATGAAACAGTTCTGTGGATAGATGTCATGTTAGAGTATATGTGATTGAAATCATGTAAGTGTTTCACATGATATGAACAAACGCTAATGATGACACACGAATGCAGACTCGAGAAAGCTGACTCATGAATGAAGACTCACTGTAGGATCTCATGAAAATATAAAAAGAGGTCTTGCACAAGGGACTCGCACAAAGCATGAAATTGATCTCGTGAAAGTATCTTTCCCACAAGTCTAACACAAGGGTCTCATGCTCGGGATTCACCCTAGGTTCTAACAACAGTATCTTGTGCATGGGGTTACACATGGATCTCTCAAAATGGGTTACAAGTTAGGATCTCACATATGTGATTTCAGTCAAGGGTATCCCTTTGGGGTATCACAATAGAACCTTGTGCATGGAGATACCTACCTATGTTACCCTAGTAATAGTGTCATTTTTATATATATGAATTCAAATGATGAGGAATTGAAACAATGTGGATCTGTACCATTCAAAAATACTTACAGAAGTAGTTTATCCACTTTTACATTCTAGGTAATGAAAGGAAACATATAATCTCTTGGGTATCATGTCAAAGTGGAGGTGATTGATTTGTTTATAGTCAACAGAAGTTTTTTCGTGTTGTATAGAATGTGAAAGTGATGAATCTCTATGTTTTAACTAAACTGAATGAGAAATTAAGAAAAATTAAAAATAGATTATCTACAAAGTGTTGAGGATTCATTAATTATTGACACTGAAGAGACCTACATGTGCATTAAGTGTGTGTGAATCATTTCCAATGTGGTGAGAAAATAAAGAGAAAGAATGAGGTACCTTCCATGTGATGTCATCCATCAAAAAATAGTAAGGGAGTGACCCCTGATAAAGTAATGAGATGCCCCTAATGTTTTTAAAGGTAGTGATCTTGGATATAGAACTAATCTAGAACCAAAATTTTATTTTGGAGGAGGGACATAGTGGATTTGGTACATCAGAATGTTTCCTTTATATGCACCTAGTAAATATCCTAGAGAGTGAGAACCATTTATAATTTTTGTTTATAGTTCATGATTTTATTTCTTTTCATTCATTTCTATGGAAAATGAAGAAAATATTTCTTTGATTAATAACTAATCAAGATATAAAGGGGTAGTTGTCTTCATCTATACCAAGATTTTAACTCCTCCCATCTCAATATATTTATCCTTTTGGTGAAAATATGAATCCCAAAAAATGAATACATATAACATCATCTATTGATAGAGGTGGTGAATATTTATGAGATCCAAATGGCCTCACACATGAAAATCCCCTTCAATACTATGGAAAACTCAAAGGCAATAGAATAAAAAAATAATGCCTAGCACCAGTCAATCAAACATCTTACCCTTGATAAGAAGACCCATTTTGGAACCCACTCAAATTTTTGGATGGTTGCTGAATTTTTCAATATTCAGTGATATATATGAACATATAAATCAGGTTCAGGATTTTTCCCATCAAATTTCATTGGAATAAATGTTAGTATATTCTAGTCTATGTGTTTCCCCTCGATAATGATGTTTGTTATTAGGGATATGTTTTACCAAAATAAGTTATGAGTATTTAGAATCCATAAACAATATATTATTGACAATTCCAGTGAAGTAATGGGAGCTTAATCTGCATGACCAAGCCTATAGAGGGGGAAAATATCTAGAAGGAAATATTACCTATGTCCCTCCCCTAATAGTTTTGTCATAGTCATCTGAAATGTCCCAATAACATAGTGTAAATTGGTATCCACACATTCTACCATATCATCCTAGAATGAAATTGGTTCTTTATTCAATATTTTTTGATGATTTTGTGAATTATGTCATGATATGTATCCCATATTTACCAAAGAAATAAGTATATATTAGAAAGGTAAAAATACCATCAAGATAAACGACTAAATTCAGTAGACTCATGTGAATCAAATTAATTAAAAATTGATTCATGGCAATATAATGTAATCATGAGTATCTTGGCTAGGAAAGATCTCATTGGACAAATAATCACACCTATCAATTCAAGACTTCGTGAATAGTAATGGGACTCAGTATCACATGACCCAAACATTGTATCTATATAAGCATAATAGTCATGTAGTCATAGAGTCAAGACATGAGATATTTAAAATAAAGGAATGGAAATCATACAACTATATAGTATTGGTTTAACTAATTACCAAAGATATATTCGTGGTTTATTCAAGTGACTCTAGGTAAAAATAGATCATGCAGTCAATTATCTCAAACAGCTCTTATAGACCAATTTTCTAATCTGTTCTTGTGGATGTTCTTGGGAATGGGTCATGCAGCAAATGTAGATCATGAAATCCTTGAGAGTTAGGTAGCATGTTACAGAGCCTCCCCCAATTCAAATTTTTATAAGGCCTTCCATGGAATATAAAATGACACCTATAAGACTAATCATCTCCAAAATCACTAATTAGAGAGAACCTAAATGATGTATACATGCATTATCTTCAATCATAACCAATCCCATCCTCCCACAAGCATCGCTCTTAAGGGTACACATTTTATGAATGACACATAATAGGCATCATAAAATCAACATGGGAAGAAATTCCTAAATAATGGAAATTATTTTATCATCAAATAAACTTTGGAAAAGGGTGACTAAAACTCATGGATCACAAGAGGAAACATGATCTCATTACCATTAGATGGTCACATTAATCAGTCATGCAGATCACATATCCAAATTCTCATCCCATGAATCCCCATTTGAAACCCCTCCACTGTCTCTTGTAGGGTATTGGAAAAGTAATTTTAAATCAGGTGAAATCCTTTAAACAAGTGTCTTTATCTCACAAATTTCTTAGGATAGATCATCCTCACCAAGTAAAAAACCTTAGCATTTCCACTTGATAAATAAATATCCCATTAATTGCACAAAATACAATAAATAGGGAACTGATGGGAAGGTCTTGTAGTTACTTAAAATCATGTGATTCCCCTAAAATAACCCAAGGTAGAATATCATGAAGCACATGACACTAAAATCCATCCACCGACTATAGCACCAATATACATGTTACTTGTCACACAAGATGTTGTATAACTGAGGTGGTGGGGCCCATAAATTTGTCTCCTTCTCCATAAAAATGAAACATTGTATCCACGCACGAAAACACCTAGGAAGCATACTGGACTTCTTGAAGTGGCTAATCTCATGGTCGCATGTTATTTATCCATGTAATGATATGGGTAATGACCTAAAGTATAACTGAATTTTGAATGGATATTTCACATGAGAGCTCATAGATCAAGAGAAGTACTTCTAGCATCGCAATCATATTATGTGAAGGATATCCTACAAATCGCCTAGGTTGTAAAAAACCTAAATAATAAGATAACACATGAAATATGTAAGGAAAATATATAATAAATACGCAATAAAAGTGTCTATATGATGGACTCATGTGAAGAAAATATATGATTACCATCATTTTCATTTCATGACTCTTCCAAATCAAGTGAAAGCATTGAGACACATTGATAAAACATGGTATTATCTCATGAAATACTATTATGATAATGAAATTCCACTCTGGAATAATAGAGCAAGTCAAATTGGACCCCCAGGATAACTACCCGAGTCCTCCAAATTCCTTCATGTTGTTCATTATGATCCTAAAAAGTTCAAAGATGGTGCTCCAAAATTATGTTACGGTGCTAGTTTGTGTCAGGTAGTTCTTGAAAATTCATCTCAACATACTAGCTAGGTCTCACAAAATTATCCAAGTATTTTAGATAGATTTTGAAATGACACCAGGACTTGTCTGTGGGATCATGTGACACACTCTGAGTATGTCAACCAGATCATGTGACACCTGATGGGTATGTCACCTTAGATCGTTTGATTTCCTCCAAGAGAGTTAAATGATAACATGTGATGTATTCAAGGACAAGTCATCCATGTCACGAGATGTCCTTTGAAAAATCCATCCTTGGTCATGTGATACCATATAGATTATGAAGTGTCCCTTGGAAAATCCACATGGTTAATACAATTGACTTATGAACTGTCCATATTACCAATTGAAATGTCTAGGCATCCTTCAACATGTCAAGTCAAATAGTCAAGTAGGTCAGGAGGAAAACCAATCTAAGTCGAGAAAGAATCATAGGACATGTTAACATTGTCTAGTTAACATATAAGGGAAACCCCAATGTGTCATCCCTGATCTATGGCATAATATGATATAAACCACATATTAGGTAAACCATAGTGTGTATTCCCATGTTAACTAATCTAAATGAACTCTGATTCCAATAATAACAAGGATACATATGATTCCTTCATAAAGCCCGAGATCAAATTAGCATCCACCTCAGTGTCAGTTCTCAAATGTCTCTACAATTTCAACCATCCCTAATAATTATCATAGGAATATCATTAAATCACATCCATTATAATACCAATAAATCAAATAATCTTTTTTAACTCTGATTCTTACTATGACTAGGATATATAGAATGCACTTTGTCAGGCCGAGCTCCATATTATTCATATAATGGTATTTACTAGTACATAAATCCCATATCCATATATAGTGATACATATTATTTACTATCCCCTATTAGTCATACTAAGAACGAATCATGTGGTTTTATAGAGATTCAATGATACTACTATTCACATTATGAATATCTACCTGTAAGGGTGACCTATGCATGTTAGCCCTGATGAGTGGGATGATACCCCCCCCCCCCCAATTTATGGATATCCACCCAAGATCCTGTACCAAATTTTTGATTATTCTATTATGACTCTGATTCCAACCATAAATAGGATATATAGGATCCCTCCCTATGGTTTATCTCAAATGATTGGTATCTATATTCGCACATGTAATTCATTTGTGCTTGAAATTAAACTACACATGTTTAAAAAACTACAAAGGTTTAACAAAATACATTGGATTTCATTCCTTATATAAAATAAAATATGTAGGGTGCCTCATAATGAGACATTATCATCCTCGACATAAAAATCGGTTCCTTTCATGGTATCAAATTCTGAAGTGCCTATTGATAAGGCGTCAATGTATAAGTATCTTCCAAATAAAGGGAAATGGATAAAGAACCTCAAATCCATACAATTGGATTCACTAATAATATTCCCCTTTGAATATAATGGTGTTTAACCAATTATCATTTTTTATTTAAACCTCCAATACTGAGATTATGATGATATTCTTGAACATATCATGAATCTATAAGAGTGTCCCATAGTAGGAAAAAATACCTCGCAAACAGGTGTAATGACCATGACCTCCAATCCTCTTTACGAATGTAATTTTCTAATTTCCATTGTGTTTGAAACACCATTTGGTTTCCTAACATGATAAAAAAAGTTATATACGCATTTATAGATGTTGTAACCAATGAGAGTTTCAATATAAAATAAACATTAATTGTGAACCTGATGTGAATGATTATAAATACATCACCCCACACACACACAATCAAACTATCGAATAGTTGTTTCCATACCATGAATGTGGTTATTTACAAATAAACAGTAACACTAACACTATAGAGAGCTATGCTTATCATAAATATATATTAATTATTTTTTTATAATTATTCATTATATTACACGAGCACACACATGTGCACTGTAATAGTTTAGTGTCTTTGGAAACACGAAGAATGAAAAACAGATCCATAGGGAAACAAAATCATCTACCACTAAAATATTAATAATTAGAAAACTTCTTAAACATAACATATGTAATAAATTTATTAATAATGTGGTGAAATTATTTATATGAAAGAGTGGACTAAGATGCTCAATAAGGTTAAATAAGCGAGATATATAAGCATAAAATGAACATTAGTGTATGATAATATGACAATAAATTTCTAAAACCATACCCTACCTATCAAATATCTTAATCCAAATTCGGGGAATAAATAATGGTTGTTAATAAGACCTGAATCACAAGGTAATAAAATACTATGATCCATGATATCATAACACTAGAATGATACATATATCTGTGCCATAAAAATAATCATATCAAATCACTTCCATAGTAGTCATGTCCCATTTACAAGTTTATCATAATGTAATGGGTTCAATCCCAAAAACATTGTAGTAATAATGGTGTACTCCCTAGGATCATCATGGGATACATAGTAATATACTTAATTAGGGTGACTCCTTATTCCATTCTAATCTATCTCATTAGATAGAAATCATTACCCAATGCATTCGAGGGAGTTATAGGTCTAACCCTTAAAATTGAAAATTATTTTTATGTGTTATAGAGTGTCACAAAATACTTATAATATCCTAGACACGAAATGAAATGGGTTTCATAGAAATTTTATCACATCATAGACTATAGAAATAATATTTATTTGATAATCATTTCATCATGTCTTCATAAAAAATCCTATGGAAAAACAATCGGACTTCATAAAATTTTTATAATGGTATAACCTGTAGATGAGAAATGGGTTTCATAAACATCATGACATCATAATAATGAAACATTATAACAGTAAATAAAAGTGGAATCCTTGGATTGTATCCATATAATGGAATACATAACATCAATTTATTTAATCTTTTATTGAAAATTATTTTTATTTATCATATAAAACATTTCTTGAGGAAAATATTCATTCCCCATTAGGAAAAAATTAAAAAGAAAAAAACACTATAAAAATCATTTTCATTGAAAATAACAGTGAAAACAAATAAATGATTCTTCAATTAAAATAATGTTTCTGATGATGGGATGTTTCATTTATATCATACATATTAAAAAAATATTCCCTTCACATTTCTAGTAAAAGATAAATGGTCACTATTTGGGAAACTACATGAATAATCCATTTGAATAAGTTTTTTAAAAATTAAAAAATGGTTAAAATCATATTTTAAAATACAATGGATATTAATTAAACATTTTTTGTTATACTTATTTAGAAAACATACTTTTGGAAGAAAAGTTTTTTTGAACAAAGTAAGAAATGAAGTCTGATTTTCATTGAAAATTTTTATCATTTATTTTATGTTCTGAATGGTGAAGAATGTTTTATATTAAATGAAAATATATTGAAAAATTATATTACGATAATAATAATTATAATATTGAGTTTCAGGTCATAATATTTTATCATTATAACCGTAATGACTAAAAATCCTAATAAATAACTACATTTTAGCAAAAAGTCACCACATTGGTAACATGGAATTATATTCCTCATAAAGGGATTAAATAAAATTAAAATTAAAATATAATTTAGATAAATAAATTCATTATATTACACATCAAATGGATTTTATATAAACCTCAAGAAAGAATACATGTTCTTAAAAGTAACGTATGTCTCATGGAAGGAAAATTGAGACAATAATCCCTTATGTTGAATCCCGAATTCCGTCATACATGTAAAAAACCCATGTATAACAAATATATATTTATTATACATATATAATATAATATTTATAGATATAATACCAAGAATTAATTTATTATAACCATTAATTTTCTATATATTATCATCTCCACGTAAAGGTTACATTTTAGGTATAAAATGCTTTGTTTTTTAGATATGTTTTGATATGTTATTTTTGGGCATATAAAATTGATCTTGAATTTATAATATCCAAAATTTTAAAAGTTATATAACTAATATATATATATATATATTCAGTATATATTTATATTGATTATTTCATAAAATCTAGTGATGTAAAATGAAATATATTGTTCATTGAGATGGTACGTCGTATGTACACATGAACGTTGTTTCTGTTTTCATTTATGATTGATACAATGAAAGGTAAATGAAATGTTATCTTTAATGAATCATTTTCATTTCAATTTAATCACTTATATATATTCAAATAACCTTTATTACACTCATTGTAATGAGGGAACGAATAACATTGCTTTGTGAGGCGGTAGTCCGCCTTACACATGGGAAAATTTATTGTATTCAGATAAAGTAGAGATTATAATGGTATAGCTTGTGTAATAATTATATAATTATAATATTATCAATAATATAATATATAAATAATAAATATGTCATTATTTATATCCTTTAGAGGTGGTTATGGAAAAACAATTGGAATTGGTTTGCGATGTAGTTTTCAGTCGTACAAAAGAACGGGGATTTCTTAACCCATTTGATTGAAATGGATAATGAAGTAATTCATAACTATATAAAACAATTATGAGTATATATAGTAATATGATTATATTATATCATCATTACTTAAAAATAATTAATGTAGTTGGAGGACTAAATAAAATTAATAAACTTGATGAAGAATATTACCTCTACCTCACATAAACTCTATAGGTTTGTACCAAAGTCTACCATGGAAGAAATTATACCCAAAATAATGATTTAAGGATTATATTATGGAAATTTGATGTTTTTTGGGTAGTTATTTCCTAAAAATTGGTTTTTATGTAGTGACTAATAAAGGATATGGGTTGGCCTTCTATAAGTGAGGTGAGTGGCAGACCCATACTTTTTTGAAATGAAAAAGCTATACCCTTATTTTTATTATTCCAAAAAGTTCGTTAAATGGGCCATTATATAATATAGAAGATATAATATCTATATAATTCCATAATATTGGTATTTGAAATGTCTTGGATTATTTTTAATAGTTATCATTATTCTTGGACTTCCAGTGATCCCATTTATATCTTAATATTGGTATATAATTTTTCCAGTTTTTACTATTAATTTAGGTAGAAAATTAAGTTCAATTTTTTAGATAATATATATTATTCTGATTAAAAACATTGAAACCGCATT
Organism: Viscum album; assembly: GCA_963277665.1. NCBI lineage: Eukaryota > Viridiplantae > Streptophyta > Magnoliopsida > Santalales > Viscaceae > Viscum > Viscum album. Next base: position 790,127,885 of record OY728141.1, read on the forward strand.
TAAAAATTCAATTTACATAAGTAGAAATTTAAAATTTTAATTTAATCTCACAGATGTGTTGAGAAAAAGGGTTTTCTAAGAGAAAATGATTAAAAGTTTACATTATATTCATATCGAAATTTAATATGAATTTGATTTCAATGTCCAATATAGTATTAATGGAAATATAATTGAGAAAAATTTATTTTCAAAAAAAATTAAACTATTGTTTATGTTAACAAATAAATTAAATGAAAATGTAGTTTTAAATTAAAATACATTATTTTTTATTATTCATAAAAATATTAAACAGTTTAGAAAATCACAACAAAATAACCATAAGATAGTTTTGAAATGTGGATTTTGAAAATGAATCTAATATTATAAAAAAACTAAAATTTTTAAAGATAAATTCTTTTAAATTTTTTGAAAATAAAAATTATATATATTTTTTTCAATAGATATTACGACTTTACCAAAAAATAAGTACATTTTTTATTAAAATATATCAATTCTATTAAAACATTATAATTAATATTTAAATATTATATATTACTATTCAAATAACTATGTTCATTGTCATGATTATAATTTTATTTCTAAATAAATATATTAATAATATATCATGGGTTTTTCAAAACTCAGTGATGTGTGTAACATAAGTTAACCCATTGTTTCTTAGAGCTCATTCTTAACATTCTGTTTCATGTAACACATTCTATAAAATATATTTAATTTATTCAAAATAATAATAATTTATAAAAACACATGTTGTTTCCTTCTTCCCCCATTAAAATTAATTTCTTAGACATAAATCAACAATAAAATACAAAAAAATGCTGATACTTATACCTCATCATATCTTAAAGATCCCACGTATCTTTCTCAAACAAGTAGTCCAACCGAAAAACATTTGATCGAGTGGTTTTTATGAATCTTATAACATTCCCCATATGATCTATTATCACCACTATTATTTACTTTTAGGAAATATATTTCACTAGGGGCATGACCACATAGTAAAATACATGTCAACTGTTAGGTATTTACTTTCATAGAATGGAAACATGAAACTCATCATGGAATTGATGGAGATTTTATAGAAGCACCAACTTATAAGTTATTGTCCTCAGGTGATCAATATTTTCAAAGGGACCAATATACCTACACCTTAGTTTCCCTTTATCCCAAATTTTCATAACCATCTTCCATGGTTAAATTCTTTTTAGCACCTTTTCACAAACATTAAATTATATATCCCTACACTATTTATTAGCATAATTTTTCGACCAAGTTGGATCTTCTATGATTTATGTTTAAATGACTATAACCTTATCTACCATTTAATTATATATCATAGGTAACAATATTTCTCATTCTACAACTCCAATCAAGTACGATAGGGGACTATATTTATCTCTATATATGACATCATGAGGAGTTATATGAATTATTTGGTGAAATATATTATTGAATGAAAAATAAACTATAGGATTTTGTATATGCTAAAAAAATTTAAAATATATAATAAATGATCTCCACATATACTCTATAGTTTGGATTTTTCTCTCAGACAGACCACCTATATCAACATGATGTGCATTGAAAAAATTAAAATCTATTTAAAGATCTTTCTGAAGATTTATAAACCTTAATGTAATCCATAGATCTCAATTACGCACAATGGAACATGGTACTCTAGGAATCCATACCACTTCCGTAATGTTTGTAATGGATTTTTAATAAAGAGATAATTTATCTCTAATAGTTATAAAGTGTGACTATTCAGTATGTTGATCAACTGTAACCCATATAGTAATATTCCCTTAATATGTTTTGGTGAGTCCAATCGGAAAATCCATTTTGTTAGTTTCCTATTACATTTCATGCATGTGTAGTGGTTGGAATATCCACTAATAATTTTTTATTTTAGCCTCAAATTTATAAAAAATTAAACATCACGATACAAAATCTTTGATATCTCCCTTCATGTCAACCCTTCTAAAAAACTATACCAAATCTCTAAACATCATTGTACTTCTCCTTTGAATAGAGAATAATGAACTATGAGCATCCACTAAAAAATCTTCATATTGTGTATGGATAGACAATGTACAATATTTATTACCCTTATCATTCCGTTATGATCAATCTGGAAATCGAGAGCATTTTTTACCATCTTTTTCAGCTCTATATCAACCATTAGTGCCTCTTTAATCATTACTTGTATATATGGTTGAAGATTTAATTGAGTAATGTCTGATTGTCTCCTTTAAATTAGTATTTATAGATATATAATATGAAAATAAATATATATTGTATCTTTTTTAATCATTATCTTGGGTAAGATATAATGATCCATTAGACCCAAGGCATCCGTCACCTTGTTCATTTTCCCAGGATGGTAATTTAATGACCAGTCATAATCTTTAATCTTCTGTCACCATCTTCTTTGTAGAATATCCAACTCCTTCTATTTTAATAAAAACATTAAACATTTATTATAATTACATATATTTGAAAATTTTCTCTATAAATTTATTTCCACCATATTGTTAATGAAAAGTTTTCTACAACAAATTATAATTCATGAAATATGAAATGTTTCTCATGAATTATTTTTTAGGAAGAATAAGATATAATGATTTCATTGTTCATAAGAAAAAATTTCAATTCTATATTGTATGAATCGATATATATAAAAACTCTTCTATAGTATTTGGTATTGTACGAAAAAGTGTGATGACTAATCTTCTCTTCAGTTCCATGAATGTGTTATCACATTCATTTATCTAAAGGAACAATTCACCCTTCTGAGTTAACATTTTTAAAGGTTTCGATAGTCTATATAAATTCCATAAAAACATCAATAATACCCCACTAAACCCTTAAAGCTATATATCTCAACGACCATAGTTGGTTTGACCCAACATTCAATAGCCTCTATTATTGTTAGATCTACTGATATACACTCTCATGAGATTTAATGACCCAAAAAATGATGCTTTTGTAAAAAAAATCACTCTATTGATATTTGGAATATATTTTCCCTTTCCTTTTGTCCATTATTATAATTTTCAATTGTTCTTCATACTCTCCCTTGACCTTTGAATTAATGATAATATCATCTATAAATACTATGCCAAATTTATCAAGGTAACCAATATAGACCCTATTCATTAAATCCATAAAGATAGGAGGATGATTTTTAATACTAAATGGAATAACAATATATTTATAGTTTATATACCATTTACATAATGTTTTCATCCATATATCCTCTTTATTGACCCTATATTAACCATTTCCTGAATGATGATCAATCTTGGAAAAGTTTTGAGCTCTGGGAATTTGATCAAACAAGTCATGAATATCAGGAAGTGGATACAGGTTCTTAATTATGATCTTATTTAGTTTATAAAAACCATTTAAGAATATGATTGATATATCATTCTCTTTAAAAAAACTACATGTTCACCCAAAAGGGATACACTTTGATGAATAAATTCTTTTCATGGATTTTTTGTGTGTTTTCTCTTCAATTATTGAAACTCTATTAGGGAAATTATATATAGAGTCTATGAAATTGATATGGAACTAGGAATAATTTATATTGAGAACTCTAATTCATTTTTTGGTGGAAGACTAGTGTAAGATCCCAACACTTTATAGAGACATCTCGAGATCATTTATATGTACCCTTTTTCCTTTTTGTATTTATCTTTTCTGGGTTTTAACTTGGGATGCTTTTTAGTGAAATCAGAAAATTTGGGAGGGAAGGGGGGTATTGGATGGTTAGGGCATGATTTTCCCAATATACATTCCCAATCTAGCAAACCATGAATACCCAAAAGGGAGTATTTTTACTATTTGGGGATTTTTTTTATACAGTGTTCCCTATTGTGACTAATCAGGCACCCCCTATAAGAGGATCACTATAAAGTCACATGTTTGGGAAAACTACACTCCCCATACTAGGAAACCATTCGTGTGTAACTTATGTCAATTGGGTATAATATTAAAAGTAACTAAACACATGAAATTGAACCTAGATCCACCCAAACTCAACCCCAATATATTTTTCTTATTTTTGGTGTTTTTTTGATCTATTCCAATTCCTTTTGACCTCTATTTTTGGTAAATTGAATCATGGATTGAATATATGAACCTCTTCCGGTAAGAGAATACCATCTGATAAGGTTTCCTTCCTCTCTCCCATAATTTCTTCATCATTTGATGGGATATTTTACTCTATATGTGATGGATCTAGATCTTGTTTTTTGGATCTCGATTCTTATGATATTTTTATATGTTTCATATCTAGACCTAGTAACTCGTCATGATCTTGATCATTCCTCATAAATTGGTGATTTCCATGGGTAATTTTTTATCTTCAATCAAGATATAGGTGATATTATTTCAATTCCCATTGAATTATTTCCTACTTGATGTATGAGTTGATAGATTCTAATAAGAAAATTTATGAATTGAATTGTGAATTGCATGAATTAATTTATTAATTAATTTATGGGATTATTGAATTTATTTGATTTGATTTCAATGTGAGGACTTATTGGGAAATATTTTGAGGAAATTGAGAATTTTTTAAATTGAATTAGTTAATTAGTGAATTGTTTATTTTGATATTGGGATTCTAAAATTGGATTAATTAATTGGTAGATAGAATAATCTATTATTGGGATTTTGTAATTGTATTAATTAAGTAGTGAAATAATAATTGGTTTATATGTTTAAATGTTAGTAAATTGATTAAATGTGAAATTTTCATGTTTTTCCATGTGATTAAATTAGATAACCTTGTCGTTGTGAAGGCATTGTGATGAAAAGAAGATGTGTTTTTTGGTAAATATGTTAATATTTATTAATCATGATTAGTAGGATATATGTGAATTGTGTGATTTATAGATATACATGTGTATAAAGTAGAATATTTCTTAAAAATCCCATATTGATAAATATGTGTTAGAGAGATAATATTGTGTCAAAATGCCATCTTTGTGAATGTTTGATAAATGAATTGTGGCTCATAGAAGGATGCTTAAAATAACCATGGGTTATTATACATGGTGTTCTTGGCCCGACATGTTGTTATTGGTTTATGGTTCCAATTTCCCATGATATGATTCAAACTAAAATGGTAAATGATAATCATGTAATATTGATGCGCTTTAGACTCTGGAATGGGTCAAAGTATATATTTGGTGGTTTCCTAAAGAACAGAGGTGTCTATGTCGTTAAATAATGAATAATTGAATATGTCCAAACTATTTACATTATTTCTTATATTTTTTGTAGAAAACTATAGAGATTTGTTTACTAGATATTGTTTATATGTTGTTGTTAGTGGAATACTAAGTTGTAATCACAACATAAATGGGTTTCTTGATCAGTACCTGAATAGACTTCATTATTCCGAGATAAGACAATAGCAAGATTCGTATATTATATGTATGAGTTAGGATAGAGCATAGGTGAGGGAACCAAATAGGTGTCAATACCCACTCAGAAGATTCATTTGTGTCTTTATTTTAATTTATTCTTTTCAATTAGTCACATAATTGGAAAGACATATCTACTATTTATTTTTGGATGTTGTATTTTCTATTTTTGACATCATGTGATTCTGGATTGGTTTAGTTTAGTTGTATCATTTTTTTACCCTTATTCTTTTTCACGAGTTTCTTACTCTGATAAAGAGTATATAGTCTCGACATGATTGATATTAGTTAATATTTTCTAGTTGACATCCACTACCATATGGGAAGACATGGCTGAGGTTATGTGACCAGTTGGCTTGGGGCACTGGTGTGTGCTACCTGGGATGGGACGTCACAAATTTGTATCATATCAATTTTTTTCTTCTATTTTATCTTAAAATTTGGGTAATGTGGAAAAGAGAATGTGATGTTTAAATAATTGGTTAGGTGATCATGAATGGAAGTGTCTAATCAATGTATAAGGGTAAAATATATGTACTTTGAGTGGGATTCTTATTATTGTTTTCTAATGTTAATGTTAAATGTTATATCTCTAGGAGTGAGGAAAAATCAGTATAATGTTGTGATTGTTTTTTAGATTTTATGATACTTGACTCAAGGTCCATAATTGCTTGGGATTGAGAATTCATAAATAATTATTGCACTCATGAATATATTTTTTTTTTTGACAAGCATCATATATTGGAACACACTTGGAAAATGAGGTCTTAGTGAAATGTTTTTTAATATTGTTATTTACATGTATTATTAAAATCAAAATGTGGCCAAAAATTAATTCAATGTTATAAAATTATTATAGATGAGAATAATATGGTTATCAATAATAAAAATGAATAATGGAAATTATTTTTCACTTATTAACCATGACATAGAAATATAATGATTAAGGGCAGTGATAGTGTATCCATTTTGATCATGTGGAATCCAAGAGGGAAATGACTTGTTATATATTTTTTGAAAAACTGCTATTAATGAGTGTTAATATTATTTTATGTGTTATAATATTTTTGTTTAAAATTGTTGAGATATTTCTCTTGGATGTAACGTGTTGATGGGGATATAGGTGGTCGTGGATGGAAATTGTCCTCCATCAATTAAACTTGAGACACTGATAGTGATATATTTGGAAGTCAAAAAAAGTTACAAGAAAAATTTGATCATATAATAAAATTAATTGAAAGGGATCTTGAGATGGTTTTGAAAATCATGTCTGATCTTATGTGGGAGATTCAGTTGTAACACCTTCTGACATTCATCAGAGAGGGTGTACCTGGGGAAGCTGAGTTTGGGACAGAGTCTTTCAAAACTAAACATAACCAAATGGAGTCTCCTAATATGAAGAGAGTCTAATTTAATAATTATATATTACATCATCATGAAAATAATTAGTGGTACATACATATGTAGGATGGATATATTGACAATATAGAGTGGGAGGACATTCATAAGAAGTTATTTGAGCTTTTTAACCTTCAGACACTAATACGAGATAGAGAAGCTGATTTTCTGAGGTTGACTAAGGGGAGTATATCTACTATGGATTATTTAGGAAGCTTTTCAGATTTAATTTGATTTTTTCATTCATTTTTATGAGATATAAAGTCCATAAAAATGTTTTTTTCCCAGATGGTATTTAATGTGAAAATATTTCATGGGTAAATCTCATCAGGCTGAAGAATATATCAAAAGTTGTGAATCCAAATCTCATTTTTTTGGGTAACATGAAAGATGCTTCTAATAGAGGGCATGTTGTTTATACAAGACTGTATGGATTGGTGAATTCTAATATTAGAAATCATTGTTATCAGAATGGTTTCTAGGGTAGTAGAAACCATAGTTTCCAGGGAAAAGTTCAATTACTCATAAATTTTCCTAAGTGATATTTCACTTGTGCATTAGGATAAGTAAATTTTATAGAAATATTATCGGACCACCAATATAGAGCTGATCTTGTGGCTGGATGGAAAACATAAATAGGTTCTATTGTAACCCATGGAATATGATTAATAATGGATACGCTTGGTATAATCAGAGTGTGGGAAGGGGATCTACTTTTTCGTATCATTATTGGAGCTATATTTCTACAATTAATGTTTTTAGAGGTAGTGGATGAGGTGATTTGGGGAAGAATCACCCATATTAGTAGAGTGGTGACACTATTAGGACATGGCGTGTGTCATAGAGAATAGGGGTAGGATAGTTTCATGCCAGTCACCATACACTGGTGGACAACATTGATGGACTGATTGTAGTTAGAGGTACTATTCATATAGATTATACACTATCTTGTTCCTTATTTGATATTGGTGTCTCTCATTATTTTATATAATCCAAGCATTTGAATGGTTTGAGCCGATTGGTGGAGTAATTGAGATTGTTTTTGATGATAGATACATCATTGGTAATAGAGTCGATATTCCTATGTTTGTGAATGGGGTGTTATCTTGATGTTGGAGAGTATCATTTGAGTGGGGATATTTACATCCACAACATGATGTTATATTATATAAATATTCGTATGGATAGGTCTGTAGCATTTTATGCCCACAGTGATTTTTACCTAATGAGTTTGACATTTACATAACCTCAGGGTGGAAAATATATTCACTCTGATGAGTGGGATATCAGAGAAGTTCGCGCCAATCTAGTTCATCAAAAATATAGGGTGATCTCCACCAAGGGTTCAATTCAATTGTGTAATGATGGTGGTGCAATGTAGGATGTCTTTCTGTCTATGGTGGTCCCGTTATAGGATGTACTTACTAAGGAATTCATAGGCCTTCCACCTGAGAGCATTGTGAAATTTATAATTTATATCACATTGGGGGTAGAGCCTGTCACGAACCAGGTCGGGTCGCCATCCGACCCGGCACCCGACCCGGTCCGCAGCAAGGCCCAGAGGGTGTTCCCGATCCCCACGGGCTGGAACAAGTGCCCGGGTATCAAGAGTTACCTGTGGGAACGGTTTACCCGAAATGGTATACACAAACACTAACAATATAATGAAAATGAAACTAGGAATCGACAAACAAGGACACCATAAAACTGATATCAAAATTTAATGGTTTACAACTAGATCCATCGTCCAAAAAAAACAAAAACAACAAAAGAGACTAAAACTATAACTCAAACCTCCAAGCGACAGGAGTGGCGTAGCATCCGCATGCCACAACACAGACCTGCATGAGAAGGACACTAACAACACGAACCACCATCGCTGAGCACGATGTCACAACCTGGAATACACAAGAAACAAAGTCTACATACACCTGAAGGTGTATGCAGGGTGTGAGCAAAAGGCCCAGTAAGACGTCATCCAATAAAAAGGTTTCATGCCACAATATGAAAAGGACAATTTAATGTGCTTATTCAAGTTATACTTTCGAAATTCTTTTAAGGAAAGCATTTACATCCCAAATCCTAAAGGAAAACACTAACAAGAACTCATTTCACAAACACGATTTTAAAGAGGAAGAGGAGGTTCATTATGGGTGCACACACACACACACATACTCACACTCACACACACACACACACATACACGCACACACACACACACACACACACTCTCTCTCTCTCTCTCTCTCTCTCTCTAACAGAAGTGGTCCTCCATATTTCGATGGAAGGCACCATGCCATCAATGGTAGAGCACTATGGGTAAATCCCTTAAGGATCATCTAGCTCGAGTGGGACCCAAGAACCTCGTGTCTCGGTGAAACGTGGATTAGAAGGCCACGACCCTCAGAAAATGTGTTTTAGAAGGCCATGACCCTCAGATATCATATGTTTAGTTAGTGTTGCAATCGTCAATACAGCTTAGTGAAACAGGGACGATACCCATCCGGTTCACTAGCGCACATGTTCTAGTCCGCCCACCTTGATGCCCAGGGTTTTACCTTGTGCTCAAACAAGTTTCGCATTCACATAGTATATTTCAAACAAGATATTGCACACAAAAGTCACCATTTTCATACCCAAACAACATTTCAAAAACTCACGCACACCAAAATACCTTTTCAAAAATACATCTGTCATTACGTTATCATTTCGCAAATCCCCAATTGGAAACACTCAAAGAACATAAACAATTCTCACAACATAGAAAGAATTATTTAAAGAACACAACAAGGGTCGACACAAATAAACACAACCAATTGAAAACAAGAGATTCGTTCAAACAACTTGCTTAATAAATTATCCTTAAAACTAGTTTCACACCAACTACACAATTATCTGGACCATCTGCACCTAGAACCCAACTTGAAAACATTGCACCAAAAAAACACCGATTTTTACGTGAAAAGGCCATTTTAAAATCAATTTCACACTCAACTATTCTAAAACCTCACTTGCACCATATAAAGATTGATTAAATAATTTTAGGATTTACCCCAATAAGGTCGAAATGCAAAACATGATCATTTCTAAAGAAAGACAAATTTTCAAAAGCATACATGTCAAATATTTTTTTACTTGCGCATTTCGCACAACCTAGAAAGCACGACCAACCATTTATACAACAACAAACATATAAAAAACAAGACCATACTATTTTGTAAATTCGATTTCATCAAACAAGCATGCCAAACCAATTTAAACATTGATCACATCACACAATTAAATCATATAACATATTAAATTAACTAAACAAGCAAATTAAAATATCTAGAGGATGTCAAGGCATGGAACCACCTACCTTAGGTGTTGGAGACTCCAGAACATTTAGGGAGCAGCTCCAATTTCTCATCCAATGCACCACAATAAATGCAAAAGAACCTTAGAAACAAGTATCGACAAATGCATCAAAATTAAACCAACATCACCCTAAAAATCTAACCCGACAACCTCTAAAAATTAAGAAACAAACTTGAAGGTGTTCTGCAATACTCAAAAATACTAAAACTGCAATCAAACGTTCCTTTGTGACTCAACGCAAACTGACGCTAAACTTGAGCACAATTTGTATAATTTATAAACTACAAATAACCAGTTCAACATCAATTTTTCACATAAAACACCCATATATCGCATGCACATATCTACTGCAATTACAAACAATATTGGCATCAAATAAAATAATTATGTAATATGCTAAATTAATTTAAGAAGAAAATTAATTCATCAAAACATGGCTAAATGAAAAATCACCTTCCTTTGACGCAGAGATATCCAAGCTTGTGTGCGAAACACCGATTCCAACCAATTCGCATCACAACCAACTAAATTTATACCCTAAAACAAGAATTCGACCAAGACAAGGATTAAAAATCTACCACTAAAGATACCTCAACCCGCGGAATGGCCATGAAGTCCTGAGAAAAGAAAAAAACCCAACCAGAGGGAGGAAGGTCAGATGGGAGTGGGAGGAGGGCAGCGATGGTCACAGGAGGGTGCACCAGAGGGGTGGTCTGGCGGGGTTCCATCGGACGGCGCGAGCGAGGGGAGCTCGTGGGTGTGGCGCAAGTAGAGAGAGGGAGAAGGCTGGCCGGGATTGGGTGACGGCGAGGGGTTCCAGCAGCACGACAAGAAGAGAGGGGAAGTGGGCTGGGTGCGACGGTGGTCCAAGGCAGGCCGAGGGATATGGGCGGTGCGAGGAGACCAAGGGGAAAGGGGGTGCCGCGATGGGGAGAATAGGAGGAGGCCGACGGTGCACCTGCTGAAGAGAAGACCTGGTGGTGCGGCGTAAGGGGAGACCAGGTCGCGGCGCACACCAAAAAGAAAAAAAAAGGGAAGAAAACCCGACCAAAAATAGAGAATAAAAAAACATAAAACTAAAAATTAAAATAACTAATAATAATAATAATATAACTAGAACATGAATAATGAAGTTAATATTAATTAAAATAATAAAACAAAGTTGATGATAATAAAACCAAATAAAAAGTTATATCAATTAAAATAATAATACTAATAATAATAACCATAATTAAATGGTAATGATAATATTAATAACTTAATAAAATTTATATTCCAAACACTATTAACAATAACAATAATAATAATATTAACATCCCCCCAATATTAAAACAATCCATTAAATATTTATCACATTTCTTATTTAATTTTATTTTCATTTTATCTCCCTTAAAATTTATTTCTTTATTATTAACTTCTTTATTTAATTGGTTGCACGTCAAGTAGGCGTCCGGAGAGCCGAGTGAGGTCGCGCGGCACCCCAAGCGAGGTCGCGCGGCTTCGACAGCGGCGCGCTGAACGCCGAAAAGGCCAAAAAAATGCGTTTCAGAATAAAACTCAGATATTTTAAGTTCGGGTCTCGAACCGAACTATCTGATTCCCAATAAAAATAATAAAATAAGTAATATGAAAAGTACGGGCATGACAATTCTCCCCACCATAAAGCTTTCCGTCCCCGGAAAGCCACATCTAGGGTTGAGGCATAAAGAAGAAACTGATACCTTACTAAAGTTCAATGAGTATCTCCACAACCAACAAGTGAAAAGTAGAAAAATCAACATGCTCAGAAAAATTGACTCAAATGACAACCTCAATAAGCATGTAGAAAGACATCCTAATATGTGTTTCCCACCCCAAAGAGCTAGAACGCCTCCAGTTGACTGATCCAGGAATGCAACTCTCACACCTGCGGAAACCAACCTCACAACCAAAACACCTTAAGCATCATTAAACGAAAAACACACCATTTTACAAGAATGAAGATACAAGACCAACCCACATCCAACGAATACTTCAATTACCTACCACTAAACCATCTCTAGGAACAAAACTTAATGGCCCACCACGGGAAATCCCGATGGGGCTCTCCACTATTAAAAACATTACGAAGCCCTAGAAGAGACTAGAAATTCGACACGAGGAGGCCTAGGCGGACCCCCCACCATTAAAAACCTACTATCACCCAAGATGGGTTTGGGAAATCGACATTGGGAGGTCCGAACGGACTCCCCACCATTAAAGAAGAGTCCAACATCGATTCATTCCAGAGATATTTGTACGATATTCAATGTGTGTATCCCCACCATTAGAACTAATAGTAGGTAAAAAAACATTAGAAAAATATTCTAGGTGGTGACCAAACACCCCACCCCAAGGGGCGGGGAGGGAGGGGCCTGACTACAGGGGCTTCAAAAGCATTACCCAAGACAATCAAGCATTTCTACATTCCTGGATGAGAATTATTCAGAATTGAGACAGATTTACTCATCAAACTCCATAAGGCCACTAAAGCAATTACATCCAGTGGAACGCGACCCACAAGACTTTAATGCACGAGACGAACACTCATCCACATGGTCACGAAAACCTTATGCAACAAGACAGCTCATTCGAACAGAACAACTATAGAAAACAATTTAAGCTACTTTCACTTTCAACACTGATGATAGAAATGAAATCGGGGTTTTGTACAATCATGGGGTTCCCGACCATGCGTCGGCTTCACTCCAAGGCCTATGGCTGGAGCCCAGATGTTTGAAGCATCTCCTGCCTCGCAGTCAGGTATTGAAGACTCTAGAATGGAGCTTCTCCTTTTAGTGTCACATCGAACCACACTACAACTAAGGAAACACCAGCAACCACAAAAAATTACGACATCCAACTGATCGTACACTGAACATTCACTAACACAAGAGCTTTAATGGTGCATGCACATCTCCCTTTGTCACACTGGATTAGAACACGACACCAAAAATTGTCACGTGAAGATGATCATTTCTGTTGAGAGGAACATTATACAGAGAGGGACATCAAACTGAGTCTTAAACAACACGTGATTCCTGCAGTTGAAAATAGCATCTCCATGTGACTGGGTCTTCCACACTAGTGTCCTAACGTAGACCCTTTATTAAAAGAAACCAACAAAGGACCAAAGGTAATTTAGAATAGTGGCCTGCATCGACCTCTCTAGGCCGCTTCCACCTCTCCCCACTGGAATCTCCTTCACCATTTCCAAACATAAATTTCAAATAAATAAGTTCAAACTTCACCCTTGACAATCAAAGAGAACTTACACTGCAAGACGTCGCTGAACATGACCCTTGCAACTGATGAAAAAACTACAAAGTCCTTTAAGACACTGGTCAACACTGAAAATTATGAACCGCCTTCACCCTTCCCCATTGGATTTCCTTTTTCCGTCTTCAGGGGAAACCTTCAAGCCCAACGACGTCAAATTTCATACTCGACGACTCAGACAACTCAAAGAAACCAAAACTCTATTCAACTCCCCTCGCATCTGTCATCCCGATGCGAGAGGATCCACTTAGTTGTAAAACGGAGAGGTGGGCTCAATTCTAGAATTCAAAAAGAGAATCCTTTGATCAACTGGAGTGCCGACCAACGGTAAATTCCCCATAGTCGTACTTCAATCACATTCCAACGCTTTGTGGGGGGCATACACTAGTCAAGAAAGAAAACTATGGACTCAACCAAATTGGTCCAACGGTCAAGACATACCACAAGAAAAATCCAAACGTGCAGGGGAAACCACTGCAAGGGCTCCCCGATGTACTCTTCAAAGGAATTTACTAACCACATGCTTGCATACCAACTTACAAATAAGGACTCAAACTCGGGACACAAATCATTCAGAAAGGATCCTCGGCTCAAAACACCTCACATCCGACATTTCCTAAACACAAGGACATGCCACACAAACACCATTTACTAAAACACCATTTTTTCCTTTAACAAAACATTTTGAAAATAAGCAAACCCAGTGGGTTGCACAAACACCAATGGCGTCCCATGAGACTCGCACATGCATGTTCTCATGCTGCACCAGCACACACCTCATTTCCATCCAGGAACTCATCCGCTAGTTCCATTAACCATATCCCTTTTCATGTACACTTCTGCGTGTTGTTTCCCCTGAGAGCGCCAAGGATCAAAACCAAACCATTCCATTTTTCCAAACCAAAACATCCAACCCACACTTCTCACACCTCACACACCATTTCATATTTAAAGCGCTTCATTTGAAAAAAAATTCCAAGGCCAAAACATTTTTACATAAAATACCAAATTTCCACAAATCAAAAACAAATATATAAGAAATGATGCAAGGAAAAACTTGTGTCAGTGGGTGACTGGAACATATGGTTGGTGGCCATACGCCAATCACACCACTGCCACATAGGGTATTCCAGGACAGCGTCCCCAGCTCCGCAAGGCTTTCCAGGCCCTGTGAGATCACTAGGACCACTGATCTTACCCCTTTTTCATTTCCCATAGACAAGATTAACTGAAAGGACCAAAAAACTCAGACAAACCTCAACATACTTTGGTAACATGAGTCCCTCCACGAGGTGTGCTGGCCAGACACCTTACTCGTAGCCAGGAGGTAGAGTCCTGACAAACTTAACTCAAGTCTATCATAACTCTAACCTGAAATAACACGACCCAAGAGAGCAAACCTTTCCCTCTGATACCATTTTGTCATGAACCACGCCGGGTAGCCATCTGACCCGGCGCCCGACCCGGTCTGCGGCAAGGCCCGAAGGGCGTTCCCGATCCCCACGGGCCGGCACAATTGCCCGGGTATCAAGAGTAACCTGTGGGAATGGTTTACCCGAAATGGTATACACAAACACTAACAAGATAATAAAAATGGAACTAGGAATCGACAACCAAAGAGGCCATAAAACTGAAATCAAAATTTAAAGTTTTACAACTAGAACAAACGTCCCAAAAAACAACAACAACAAAAGATACTAAAACTATAACTCAAACCTCCATGCGACAGGAGTGGCATAGCATCTCCACGCCACAACACCAACCTGCATGAGAAGGCCACTAACAACTCAAACCACCATCACTGAGCAAGATGTCACAACCTGGAATACCCAAGAATCAAAGTCTACATACACCCGAAGGAGTATGCAGGGTGTGAGCGAAAGGCCCAGTAGGACGTCACCCAATAAAAAGGATTCACGCCACAACATCAAAAGGAAACTTTAATGTTCTTATTCAAGATATAATTTCTAAATGATTTTAAGGGAAGAATTTACAAACCAAATGCTAAAGGAAAACACTAACAAGAACTCATTTCACAAAGAGGATTCTAATGAGGAGGAGGAAGGTTCGTTTTGGGCACACACACACATAGACTCACACTCACACACACACACACACACACACTCACATATACACGCACCCACACACACACACACACCCACACATGTGGTCCTCCATATGCCGGCGGAAGGCACCACGCCATCAATGGTAGAGCACTAAGGGTAAATCCCCTAAGGATCATCTAGCTCGAGTGGGACCCTAGAACCTCGTGTCTCGGTGAAATGTGGCATAGAAGGATACAACCCTCAGAAAACGTGGCTTAGAAGGCCACGAACCTCAGTTATCATATGTTTAGTTTGTGTTGCAATCGTCAATCCAGCTACGTGAAATAGGGACGATACCCATCCGGTTCACTAGTGCACTAGTTCTAGTCCGCTCACCTAGATACCTAGGGTTTTACCTTGTGCTCAAACAAGTTTCTCATTCATGTAGTATATTTCAAACAAGATATTCCACCCAAAAGTCACCATTTGCATATCCAAACATCATTTCAAAAACTCACGCACACTAAAATACCATTTCATAAATACATCTGTCTTTACGTAATCATTTCTCAAATCCCCATTTGGAAACAATCAAAGAACATAAACAATTCACACAACATAGAAAGCATTATTTAAAGAACCCAACAAGGGTTGACACAAATAAACACACCCAATTGCCAACAAGAGAGTCGTTCAAACAACTTGCTTGATAAATTATCCTTAAAACTTGTTTCACACAAACTACACAATTATCTGGACCATCTGCACATAGAACCCAACTTGAAAACATTGCACCAAAACAACACAGATTTTTACGTGCAAAGGCAATTCTAAAATCAATTTCACAATCAACTATTCTAAAACCACACTTGCACCATATAACGATTTATTAAACAATTTTAGGATTTACCCCAATACGGTCGAAATGAAAAACATGATCATTTCTAAAGAAAGAGAAATTTTCAAAAGCATACATGTCAAATGTTTTTTTTCTTATGCATTTCGCACAACCTGCAAAGCACGACCAACCATTTATACAACAAAAAACATATAAACAACAAGACCATACTATTTTGGAAATTTGATTTCATCAAACGAGCGTACCAAACCATTTTAAACATATATCACATCACACAATTATATCATATAACATATTAAATTAACTAAACAACCAAATTAAATTATCCAGAGGATGTCAAGGCATGAAACCACCTACCTTAGGTGTTGGCGACTCAACAACATTTAGGGCGCGGCTCCAATTGCTCATCCAACACACCAAAACAAATGAAAAAGAACCTCAGAAACAAGTATCGACAAATGCATCAAAATTAAACCAACATCACCCTAAAAATCTACGCCGAAAACCTCTAAAAATTAAGAAACAAACTCAAAGTTGTTCCGCAAGACTCAAAAACACTAAAAATGCAGCCAAACGTTCCCTTATGACTCAACGCAAACTGACGCTAAACCATAGCACAATTTTTATAATTTATAAAAAACAAATAACCAGTTCATCATCAATTTTTCACATAAAACACACTTATACCGCATGCACGTATCAACTGCAACTACAAACATTATTCGCATAAAATAAACTAATTAAATAATATGCTAAATTAATATAAGAAGAAAATTAATTCATCAAAACATGGTTAAATGAGATATCACCTTCCTTTGACGCAGAGATATCCATGCATGGGTGCGAAAAACTGATTGCAACCAATTCGCATCACAACCAACTCAATTTATACCCTAAAACAAGAATTCGAACAAGACAAGGATTAATAATCTACCACTAAAGATACCTCAACACACTGAATGGCCAAGAACTCAAGATAAAAGAAAAAAAATTAACAAACAGGAGGGAGGAAGGTTGGATGGGAGTGGGAGGAGTGCAGCGGCGGTCTTAGGAGGGGGCACCGGAGGGGAGGTCTGATGGGGTTCCGTCAGACGGCACGGGTGAGGGGAGCTCGTGGGTGCGGCACAAGCCGGGAGAGGAAGCAGGCTGGCCAGGATTGGGCGACGATGAGGGGTTCCAGCGGCACAACAAGAAGAGAGGGGAAGGGGGCTGGGTGCAACGGCGGTCCAAGGCAGGCCGAGGGATATGGGCGGCTCGAGGAGACCAAGGGGAAACAGGGTGCCGCGACAGGGAGGACAGGAGGAGGCTGGCGGTGCACCTGTTGAGGAGAAGACCTGGTAGTGTGGCGTAAGGGGAGACCAGGTCACGGCGCACACCAAAAAGAAAAAAAACAGTGAAGAAACCCTACCCAAAAAAAAGAGAATAAATAAATAAAAAACATAAAACTAAAAATTAAAATAACTAATAATAATAATTATAAAACTAGAACATGAATAATGATTTTAATATTAATTAAAATAATAAAACCAATTTGATAATAATAAAACCAAATTAAAAGATATATCTTATAAAATAATAATACTAATAATAATAACAATAATTAAATGGTAATGATAATATTAATAACTTAATAAAATTAATATTCCCAACACTATCAACAATATCAATAATAATTATATTAACATCCCCCCAATATTAAAACAAACCATTAAATATTTATCACATTTCTTATTTAATTTTATTTTCATTTTATCTCCCTTAAAATTTATTTCTTTATTATTAACTTCTATATTTAATTGGTTGCACGTCAAGCAGGTGTTCAGAGAACCAAGCGAGGTTGGGCGGCGACCTAGGAAAGGTTGTGTGGCTTCGACAACAACGTGCTGAACACTGAAAAGGCCAAAAAAATGCGTTTCAGAATAAAACATAGAAATTTTATGTTCGGGTCATGACCCGAACTATCTGATGCCCAATAAAAATAATAAAATAAGTAATATCAAAATTACAGGCGTGACAGAGCCAGAATGTATTCTACAATACATAATGTCACTAACATTGCTTCAAGATCTAAATAATTAACTGTAAGAGTTAATTGATTAGAGATTTATCCATCTTGGTACATTTCCATAGGGTTGTTCTCTCTTTTTTTCTAAGATAAATGATGGAACCCTATACTTATGTATTGATTAATATAATTTAAACATGATGATAAAGAAGAATTGGTTTCCTCTTCCCCATATCGATGACCTTTTTTACCGGTGGAGTGGAGATTTATCTTCTCTAAGATAGACTTGAGAGTTGGGTGTCAACATTTGATATTTACACATTCAGATATACCTTAGACTACTTTACGATGAATATATATCCTCTAAGGGTTTTTAATAATGTCTACTATGTTGACGAGTACTATGAATATGTTTATCTCCTTCACGAACCGAATATTCCACCCATAACAGGAACATTTTGTGGTATTGTTTTTTGGATGGAATCTTGGTGTACTCCTAGACACATGATGATCATTCACAACATCTTGAAATCTGCTTGTTCATACTAAGAGTGAATCAAAAATATGTTATGCTATAAAAATGATAGTTTTGATTGATCAAGTGCACTTATTATGTCACATCAACACATAAGAACATGTGTTAGTTGACCCGTAGAACGTTCAGGCGGTGGTTTCAAGAGATCATCCCCATTATTTTTAACATTCATCGATTATTGCGATTAGATGTATATTATCGAAGGTTCATTTTGGACTTATCATATTTTTAAGCCCTACTTTCATGGTTGAACAAGAAGGGAGTAATTCTTGTTTGGTCTAGAGCATGTGAAAATGCCTTCTATGAGATGGAGAAGTATTTGTATATGGTGTGGATATTGATCCTACATGACCCAATTAAGGAAAATGGAATGTTTTTTTGAAGCTTATAGGATAATTCATGGAGTAGTCTTGATTCTATGGTATGGAGTTGTGGAAAATGGGTAACATCAATTTTGGCCACATGAAAATAAATACCCTATGCATGATCTCAAATTAGCCACAATGGTTGGTGATTTTATTTGTTTGAGAAATTATCAATTCAGAGAAAATTAACTATGTATATTGATCATAAGATGATAGAGTATATCTTTTCACTGTGAGATTGGAATCACCGAATGTAAAGATGGATTGATTATACGTACTAATATTATTTTGAATTAGCATATATTATTTTGAAATGAAATAGTTATTCTGGTGAATTAAGAATGAATACTCAGAATTAAAATGATTTTGAGTCTAGTGATGAGTGGAAATTGGTGAATATTTTGAAATAGATGCATTTTTTTGTTCAAGAGACACACCATCAGATGATTCAAATGTCAGTATCCATGGACTATACACTATTGAGTTGGATTATTCCAAAATAGTATGAGGATGAAATATGTTTTTCCTTGAGGGAAGTGATTGAATGTGGGGATTCACCTTACAATTATTACATATCTGAGGACAAGAACATATATGTAAGCAATCAGGTGATTGTGCATACGAGTATTCAGTAGGGTCTCATGCATCCATTTCATGCCATTATGTGGGAGGTGCATCTCAGAGTGACCAAAATGTACCATTACTAATGAAAATAGTTTTGGTGGACGATAATGAAAAAAGATATAGCTGGTGTCATGACATGATGCTACACCTTTCTGGTGGCGAATTCCATGCATCAATAATGATGATTTTTTATATAGTTGTTTTTCATTCTTCAATGGATGTTGGTGGAGGATACCATTGAATTTTTGGTTCATCTCCCTTATATTACTCAGAATAATGACTTCATTTCGGGTGTTTGTTGAATGAATGAAGGTTGAATCACATTTCATCTATATGTGGGATAGATTAATTGTTTATTAGTTGGGAGATATATATGTGCAGAATTAGATTTTCTACATGGAGATCCTTTGATGATTGTTTTAGTCTGTGACTCATATTTTACTTCAATCATTTGGTTGGTATTCTACTAGGGGAATGTTACACTATATTTACTATGTATTATTTCTCCCCGCATAAAATGATAGTTGGAATGTACTATACATATGATTTAGGATAGGATATGAGGGTGATCCCTAGACTTCGGTCAGTCTTGGTGGATGCACCTATTTTTGGTGGTGTTTACCTATAAAAATAGTTATCATCAAATAATAATGAAGCCACTATATGAGGCACTTTATAGTAGTCCATGAAGGTCACCTATATATTGGATAGAGGCAAGAGAGTCAGAGTTGTTGGGATTGAATCTCGTGTGAGAGACATTAGAGAAGATTCAGTTGATTCAGAAGAATGTCGTTATTGCTCATGGTAAGAAAAAATTATATGCTGATGACAGATATAGTTTTCATATGGTGATCCTACATTTCATTGAGTTTCACCTAGATTGGGTCATAATAGGATACCATGATAGGGAATGATGGAACCCATGTTTATTAGATCATATAAGGTTGGGGAGAGAATAAATATGGTGAAAAAAGTAGAATATTATTTATTGTTATTGTGATATGCGTGAAATTTTTCATTTATGAAAACATCATCAATATCACCCTGACATTCTCATGTGATTGATATGGATAATGTTTATCATGAGACTGATGTGTCCTTTATGTAGCATATAAAACATGTGTTGGATCTTACTGATAAAGTGTTATGTGAAAAGACCATTATAATAGATCATGTCTTCTGGAAACATGAGTGTGTTTTGGAGGAATAATGGGTGGGAGAAGCAGATATTCTGGCACAGTGTCCCATTCATTTTAACTTTTCTTCATAAATATTTTTTGGAGTATGGCTCGAGGATGATCCATTATAAGGTGGGGATATTGTATGATACCAAAATTTGTTGGAGATATCTCAAGAAAATTTACAGCTACTAATTTCCATTGTTTTGAATATAACATTTTGGGTATTACCTTTTGTGTCATTTGGGTTAAATTGGAAAATTTTGGTATGAAAAGTAGAACTGCACAGTTTGCATAGGGTTTTGGGAAAATCATGCACCAAGCTCGATAAACAATTTGAATATTGAAAAATGGGACTTGCATGGCTGGAAAGAATTTTTTAAAACATTCACCATTTGTAAGTAACTATGCACCCCCCCCCACCAAGAATATGCACAAAGATAAGGCTCATGGTTTGGAAAATCGTTCACTGATACCCAGGATACCATGTTTGTGAATGTTAAATCCCATTAAAATTATACTAAAAACTTAAACAACAAAAAACTCACCCCAAATTGACCCCAACTCGAACCTAAGATATTTGTATTGTATTTTAGAGGATCTAGGATGTATTTTAAGGCTTTAGGACATCCTTTATTTGCAAATTGAATCCCATTTTGAATATCTACACCTCTCCAAATAAGAGATTATTATCTTGTATGGTTTCCTTATTATCCTTTTTCATTTTATCTACTTTTAATTAGATTATTTAATCAATTTATGATGGATATACATCTAGTCTGGTTGGATCATCAGTAAATTTATCTTGGATCTAGGTTTCATATCAACATCTCATTCTTTTTTATGATATTGATCATTTCACATCAATTAGATATTTTTGTTACTAAGCAATCATCTTCAATCATGATGTAGGTCTTCTAGATTCAATTTTCATAGTATTGATTCCAATTGTGTGTATGCATTATTTTATTTTAATTTAATTGTTTAATAGTTGAAGACTAAATTGAATTAATTAATTTATTAATTAATTTATGGAATCATGGAACATATTTTCCTTAATTTCAGGTTAAGATCTATGTGGTTGTATTTTGGGAAAATTTGGAATTCTGGAATTCAATTAATTAATTGATAAATTAATTAAGGGTATATTGGTAGTGTGAATTTGGATTAATTAATTGGTGAATTTGTTAAGGGGATATTGGGATTCTGTCATGGAACTAATTAATTGGTGAATTAATTAATAAGATGTTGGGAATGTGGAATTGGATTATTTAATTGGTGAATTATTTAATGTGTAATATGATTAAATTTTGATAAATGATCTAACGTTGATTTTTTCATTATATTTTGTTTGTTTAGTTTCATGAAACATGTTGTTGTGGTAAAATTGAGATGATTCCATGCTGTGAGCTATTTGTAAGTAGATTAATATTGATTAATATTGATTGGTGTGACATTTGCATGTTGTTTGTTTGACTGATAAATGGGTATGGGACATAGAATAATTCATTAAAATACCATAGTGATAAATTATTTTGGGAAACATATTAACACTTAAATTCCCAACTTATATGATTATTTGATGAATGAGTTATGAGATATAAATTACAAATTCAAATACCCACATGGTTCATGATATTTTTTTATTGGAACATAATGTGGGAATTGAACTATGGTTCCAATTGTACATGATAATATTTAATCATAAATGATAAATGATAAACATAAAATTATAATATGATTCAGATTCCCTCATGGGCATATGCTGATATTGTAGATCAGTTGTCCTCAAGATCCCAGGGGACTATGTGGTTAAATAAATATTAATTGAAAATGTGTAAAAAGTATACTTTATTTCAAGTGTTTCAGCAATTATAAAACTTCATAAACATATATTTATTGAATATTTTCTAGACACTATTTGTGATGTCTTATTGAGTTGTAATCACACCACTCTCAAGTTTCTGGATTAGTACCTGAATAGACATCAGGTTTTCAGGATTGGTTTTGTAAATAGTCCCATATTAGTTGATTGTGTTGGGATGGATAATGGATAAGGAAACTAGACCAATTTGGTGACCCTTTCGAGAGTGAAAATGTGTCTTTGTTTTGGTTTTTCATTTTACACATGACAAATAATTGATATGACATATCAACTCTTTAGTTTTGGATATTGTATTTCCTATTATGGTCATCATGTGATTCTAGTTTGGTTTGGGTTGTGTCAGTTGAATATTTTTACTTATTTATACCATAGTGAAACATTGATAAAGAGGGTATAGTCCCCCCATGGTCAATATTATAACCTCACTTCTAATCAGTATACTTTGGAATAGAGGGAAGTACTCTTGAGGTCATGTGATCGACTAGATTAGGGAAATGGTTTTTGGAACTCAGATCGATACATTACAAATAGGAAGCTATTCCAGAAATATATCTATAAATTACCATATAATAAAATTATCATTGATGTTTAATTTCTCCCAATCCATTTCAGATACCCTCCCATCTAAATAGAAATTAATACCCCTTCAATGGTAGGATATCCATCTAATGTTCATAATTATTAGCACATTAGTATAAAATTGTTGATTGGTTCAGATTATAATGTGTAACTTATCTTCCACGAGAATTGATGTGATATTTATGTAGTGAAATCTAATCCATGCATAAGAAAAAATAAAATTAATCCATGGGAATGAGGGTAAAAATTGTAGGAATATCATTCACACTATCATCAACTAAACAGAAATCATTTACTTGAGGTTTGATCGTTTTACTATTATGGGATTTGGACATCTAATTCTATATCTAATATTTTTTTGGAATATTGATAACTTGTACAATTATTTAGTTATAAAAAAATCTATACATTCAGATTCAAAAAAGACATTAGTTGATATATATTTGATAGTATGTTCATCATTCACTTCATCTTTATCACACACATCATCAGAAACAATGATCACATGAGACTTCCATTTTGACAATTCGGATTAAGAGGTTTCCAGAATTGATCAATATCATTAACCTTTAGATATAGTAATTAGTTAGCATAATTATTGTACTCCCTGCATTCGAAACACTGGATTAGGGGGGTTAATTCATACATTCTCTCTCTATATTCAAATTGTTAGTTAAATTCATCCCATCATAATAGAAATCAATTTCTCAATGTCCTTTCTTTATACACATAAATAATTTACCAGTTCCCTAAAGGAAATTTCCTCCTTGATTACTCTCACACATTAGCATAAAGGAAATCCCATCATCTTTTCACAATTATTTTTATAATTTTTTTTAATTCCATCGTTCTCTTTTTATCCAAAACTTTGAGATTGATAGGTAACTCTAACCTCCATCTCATCAATAATTGAAAATAGAAAAATCTATTCATAGATACATTATTATTTAATGGATAAAACACTGCATATACATGTTCTTAATGCACTAAAGGATACATCAACCTTACATTTATGTTGGATTAAAATACTACAAGCATATCCCACTAGTCTTTTAAATGATTCCACATAGTTACCGAATGATTCATCATCCTTTTTCATTAACTAATGTAACTCATTATCCATGTTTTGATGAAGAACACAAGAAAAGTACATTTAAAAAAAATCATGAACTCATTAAAAACCAATGATTTTATATCATTATGTTTCCTCTTATTATTTATATGACTCCACCACATATATTCTTCTACCACAAAAAATAGCATTTTAATGGATGATTTTAAATGGGGGTAATGTAAAACCCCCTATACATTCATTTTATAGGTGGTTCAAAACCCCCACTAATATTTATATTTGTATTATTAATATTTAGTTGTATTTTAAAGGTTTATATTTCTAAATCGCATCTAATTTAATAATTAGTGGCACTATATGTTTTATAGGATTTTAGATAAATATTATATAAACATTTTTATATTATAATATATATGTTGGATTTTTTACATGGAAATAGGGGTTTCCAACCCCCCCCCCCTCCCCCACCCCAAACTCTTAAATTTTTTGGGGTATTAAAACACCTCTAACTTAAGACATTAGAGGGGGTTCAAGAATTGTTGGTAATTCATTATATTATAGGGTGTTTTTAACTCTTTCTCATATCAACAATTATAGGGGGTCCTGAACCCCGATTAATTTTAGAAATTAAAGGTTCACGTATACCCACTGTTATTTATGAAATTAGAGGGAGTTCATGAACCTCTTCAAATCCCTTAGATTATAGCGGTTTCTTAATCCCCTCTAATTTTTAAAAGTTTTTTAAAACAAACTTCATGTAAATTCAAATTTTATAATCTATTTTTTTCATATGTCTATATATATATATATATATCTTTACATTGAAAAAAACATTATAAAATGTATTTAAATGTTTTATAAACATATATATGTAAATGAATTATATAAATACTTAAATAAATTATTATATGTGTAGAAAAATTATATACATATATAAATATTGGTATACATTAAATAAATGTAATTATAAATATATTTATTTAACTATAAAACCATTTCATATGGTTTTATAAATAATATACATGTATGTTATGATTTATATTTTACATATATTATGTCAAATAAAATTTCATTGTATATTTATGTATAAATACATTGATATTATATTGGGTATAAAAATATATATAATATAGACAAAATATAAATATAAATATAATTATTATATATTTATATCACATATATAATATTAGAAATATCTTATTATATAAATATTTAAATTTATTAAATCAATATTATATATATATTGTTTTATAACATATTTATTATAAATTGTTTTAGTAAATATATGTATCATTTAATCATATTATGTATATTTCCAACTATAGAATTGTATTTGAATATGTTTTCATGTGTTTATATATATGTGTGTGTATAAAAGATACAATATAAACCTATATAATTATATACATAAATACACAATATAAATCAC
The DNA here is from genome assembly GCA_963277665.1 of Viscum album. Lineage (NCBI taxonomy): Eukaryota > Viridiplantae > Streptophyta > Magnoliopsida > Santalales > Viscaceae > Viscum > Viscum album. The sequence continues at coordinate 790,153,951 of OY728141.1, forward strand.
AAAATAATTAAATGTATATTATTTATAAAAAACAAAATATTGTTTTTCTAGTTTAAAAATATATGTAATAATAATTATTATTATTATTATTATTGTCATTACACCTAAACACACATATACATAAGTAAATTAAATTAATATATATATATATATATTATAATTAAAATTTATATATAAATACTATATAAATACATAATCACACACACATATAGAGAAATTGTTATTGCGAAGGCTATCTTTTCAAAGGAATTTTCAAGCTGTGGATGGTGAGACGGATGATGAAACAATGGATAATATTTTTTTATTATGAGGAAACCCTTCAGGACCATGCTGCACAAAAAATTATTGAGGAAAAAAAGAATATTTGTGGGAGATTGAAAAGGAAATAAGAAATTAAATGTCTTAGCCCATGGAAAATTAGAAACTACAATGAAGACTAATATGGTTGTGGATGAAGAGGTTTTACAGATGATTGTTTATAATAAGACAAGGCCATCACTAAAGACTAGGAATGTCTCTCCACATCCCTATGCTAAAGTGTTAATTTTTACCACCCTAGCCCTGGGCATTCAGGTCGAGTCTCCATCTCACATCTAAATAGGTAGAATAAATGACAACAAATAATGGAATTATTCTCCATAGTTTGCAAACCTTATAAGGAATGCTTTTAATTAATTTTTCTTGTCTTCTATTGAGGAATTTGAGGCCATTGAATCTCAAAATAACTTTTCAAGAATTCTAATAGAGGTATTTGAATGGGAATGACTTCTATGTGGCTTTCTAAGTGAGGATGTTGAGAGGTTTTCTATGAAAATTGAATTTCTACATGAAAAAAGGGAACTTGAATCCTTTAGTTTCAATGAATATCTCACAGTGGTGAATTTATTAACTGATATTATGGAGTAGAGTTTTCAAAGTGACAAGGAATTGAATATGTATGATATTTCAAGGAAATATAATAAATGTAACACCTTTTAATATGTTTCTGACTCACTTTAATTTGATGATCGCAAGACCTCTGAGGATCCCAAATCATGGAGCTGTGGGAGATATCTTCATAATAGAGGTTGGTACCCAAGCCACATGGGATGTAGAGTGTCCCATTAATTAATATTTTTATTTTATATTTGAGTCTTTTCTTGACAATGTGTACTCACCCATCCTTCTATACATATTTTTTGTTTTTTCTTAATAATTCTCAAGGTCTTGCTTCATCTTTCTCCCTCTCTATTATACATATATACATTAAATATTATATATAAATATAACACATATACACAAATATATTATATTATTTATATTTCAATAAATAAATATATTATCCAAAAAAATTGTTTGTAAATGTAATAATTTGTCACATAAATATATTTTAACATCCTTATCCTGAGATGTATAGGTGCATGTAGGGTACTAGGAAGTACCTTGTTCAAATCATATAGGGGTATTTTTTCTCACTTATCATTGCTGATATGTATGTTGTGCATGATGGTTATTGGAACAAGGAGTGTTTCCTATGGGTTCGCCTGGGCCTGGGGCGCAATGAGGGCGATCCCTCAGAGAGTCATCCGTAAGTGGACCTAGTATTGGGGACTATCCACAGGTGGGTTTATCTTAGAGGTCGAGGTGGTTTGTCTAGTTGGGTCAGGGTGGTTTGTCTAGGGATATCAGGGCTTGGGTTGTCAGGGTTTTTTGGGGTGTGGGTATTTGGTTTTCTATGGTTTTTTTGGGGTCACGTATTTCCATTGGTTTTGGGGTAAATGATTTCTAGGGGTTTTGAGGATGGGTTCGGAGCATCTGGGTGTGTCATTATGGGGTTTTCAGGTGTTCCATGGGGTGGTTGTGGCATTATGGGTTTTCCAAGTTGTTTGAGGGGATGGGAGGGGTTCTCCTGGGTGTGAAAATATTAATGATATATTTTCGGGGTGGTTATGAAAAAATAAACAAAAAATGAAATTAAGAAGTCAATTAGGGGTTGTTTTAACCACCCCTATACTAAATATTAAATTAGAAATGGATAAAACCACACCTAAATGCACTATTTTTGGTGAATTTACAGTGAAATAAGGGGTGCCTAAAACCCCTCTAATTTGACCTATCCTAAATACAGTCTCATTCTAACAACACTTACATAGAGCCGCCCCCTAACTAGAGTAGGAAGTCCCTTTAGCGGTGGTTATGGGTGACCACTGATAATGTATTTAGAGGGGGTTATAACCCCCTATGAATGAAAACCTCCCTTCTAATCACCATTTTTTTCTATTTTTTACAATACAAATATTATATCACCTAAAAGAATTTTTCATGTTACAAACACTAAATAATGGATAATATCATTACAATGGTTCTAATCCATTTTCCATAAACAATTGAATCTGGATACCAACTGAAATAAGTTATACATTTCCTAATTAAGGACTCAATATAACATTATTCCCATCCTTGTATGTTATGGAAATCATCATGTATCATATCTTGAGAATGCACTGTGAGAATAACAATGAGATTTTAGATTCTATCTCCCTCAATACATGGATTATTCGGAGGACAATCATTTTATTTAACATCATGCTCATCGTTAACAAGGTTCTTTAGGGATCCATCCATAGACTGAAATAATATATAATAGTGTAATAAATAGTAATCTTGCCGAGGAACCACATAATCAGGAGAAAACTCATATATAATTTCTATATAACAAAGAACTTATTTTATCTATTACACTTCAGGATTATCCGATTTCATTCATCATAATCATCTGTTTAAATAATTCATGACTATATATAAAGAGTTTTTCAAAATTTCGATCTCTATCCCATGGGATTATCAAACTAGGAATGCTGAAAGGTCCATTTTCATGCCCCGGGTAATGATCGTGTATATCTCAATATGCCATTTTTAAAGGTATTACACTAGGTTACTTACATTCTACTAACACATCCAATTTTAGTATATATACGTGGATCTAATATCTTATAATCTACTCACTTTGTCCTTTAGAAAAAAAATCGGATATTTTCTCTTACATTGACTCATCTCTAGAAATTTCCATAGACATTTCTTTAAGGTTAAAAATATGTTTTTTATTCTAGTTTATGAAGTTTATATAATGATATCATATGATAATAAAAATTACCATGGCTTACAGTACATAGATAATAAATGTTTTTTATGATTATTTATTACACTACCCAAATACATTCCTAAGGACCAGAAATGTATACTATCTTTGGAAACATAGAAACACAAAAAATTTGTCTATAGGTTAACTACATAATCTCCCAATATGATTTTCATAAATAGAACCATTCATAGACATATCAAACATAATAAATTTCATTATAACCAGGGGAATGGAAACATAAAATGGCTGATATCATATGATCAATTAGGGTAATGAAGTGATATAAAAACGAATAACATGAACATAAGGGTTTGATAAAATGATAATAAAATTTTAAATCCATACCATTCATATAAAAGACCATAATATTGAGTCATGTAATAATAATTTATAATTGATAAGAAATAAATCATAAGGGAGTCAAAGAATATGGTATGTGAGAGCATACATTTTTATAATAAAATGATTTTTTGAATATACATAATCATATAAAATGTTTTCTGTAGTAGTCAAGGCTTATTTAAATGGTTATCATAGTGGAATGGGTTCACTCCAAAAACCACCATAGATGTCAAGGTTCACAGTAAAGACTATCATAGTGGAAATGTCCCTTACTAAACTGGGTTCATTCCCAGTTCCAATTCACTCTATATCATAAGATAAAAATCATTGTCAAATGCATTGGAGGGAGATATAGGTACTTCGACTATATTAATTAAAACATAATTTATGTGTGAAATTATATCATAAAACATTCATCATATCATAACCCATGAAATGATATGGGTTTCATAGACAATTCATCATGTCACAACATATAGAAAATAGACAGGATTCATAATCATTCCTTTAATTAATCATAGCATAACTCATGAAAAAATGGGTTCAAAAAAATTTATCATGGAATAATTCATGGAAGAGAAATAAGTTTAATAAATATAATTCCATCATAAACACAAAAATTCAGAGAAATGAGAAGAATTGTATCCTTGGATCATATCCCTAGTAAGGCATTGTTAACTTCAATGGACTTCAATATAGATGAAAAATGATTTTGAACAATCCCTTAAAACATTTCATGAGGAAAATATACATTAATATTTTGAAAACCCATTTTAAAACATAATTTTATTTTCATATATATTACATTAACGATATATAATTAAATATTACAGTGGAATTTTCAAATGAAATATTAGTCAAAAAAACATGATATTGCATTCGTCTCTTACATGATAAAACCAATATTTCATTCAAATTTTAATTAAAATAAAAATTTATTTTATTTGGATAATAAAAAGAATATATTAATCAATAAAAAACTTCAAAAAAGTATAATATGTGTAAAATAATTTATTAAAAACAGATGATAATAATAAAAAAGTTTTAAAATATTTTTATAAATCATTGATTTGGGAATAAATAGATTTTAATTAGAAGAGTAAAATAATGTCCTGTTTTTGTTGAAAATAATTATCATTTATATCAATTACATAAAAGTCAAAAATTGATTCTATTAAAAGATGTTATATTGATGAACCATATGATAAAAAATTAAATAGGTTATTTATGTATGTATCAAATGATCATATCATCAAGAACCCCAGCAGTAACAATTCGATGAATGATGAGTTTGTAACACAGATTCATTACCACATTAGTACCATAGAATTGTTATCCCCCACAATGAATAACATAATATATAACATAATATATTATTAGGATTGTTTAATTAATTATAATTAATGTCAATGTGGTTGTATATACACCTTAATAATGAATATAGGTGCATAAAATAACATATGTCTCAAACATGGAGAATTTAACAAATATATATCATAACGTCTGTCTTAACATTCAGATTACATGTTCACAACATTATTTTAATAAATATTGGTTTTATATACAGAAATTAAAAATATTATACATTTATATAAAACCATATGTGATTTCATTGAGTCCATTTAGTTCACATTTATTTATAATTCTTTGTTGATTTAAGATTTTTGGTAATAACCTCTTTGTTTTTTGTATATGTTTTTCTTTACTACTTTTGGACATCCTAATTTGATCATGGTTTCATAATATCTATAATTTTATCTATTATAAAGATATCATATATATTTATATATTCATTATGTATTTATTTATATTATTTCATAAAATCATGTGATAAAAAATGAAATACAATATTCACAAAGACGGTGGGTTGTACATACACATGAACGTAGATTCTATTTACATTCCTGATGGAAATAAAGAATGTTATATGATATATTTTCATTAAATAATAATTTATATGTCATATATATCATATATTTTAACAAATCCCATCCTTATTACCATAAATGAAAATTTAAAAAAATTCGCATCACTTCGTGAGGGGGTAGTCTTCCGTACACATGAGCGACATCAGTGTGTTTCCAGAAAATGGAGAGTATCATGGTATGTATGATATAATAACTCAAAATGTATTATAATATTATAAATATCATTATATAACTAATAAATAAATCATTATATATAGCTTCGTTATTTGTTAATTAAAAACCAAACTGCACCGGTTTGGAAGGCTGTAGTCCACGATGCACACAAATAATGATTTTGTAACTCATTTGATGGAAGTGGATATGGTTTTAGGTAAAGAAAATAGAATAAATAAACCTATGTATATAAAATATAATAAGGTTTTTATATCATAATTATTTAAAAATAATTTATGTAGGTGGTGGAAGAAATAAAATTAAACTTCTCAATGATGAACATTACATCTTCCTCAGGTATCCTTCTTCAGTATTCACCAAAATCCTTACCAGGTTGAATTTATTCTATAAATAATGAATTTAGAATCATTGGAGGGTACTTTTGAATTGATTTAGGTAGGATTTTGCCTAATAAAAATGTTCTTTAGGTGTGTACAATATATTAGATTGGAAAGCCTATTAAAATGAAGGTGAGTGGGACACCAAAATTTTTTGTAAAATAAAAAGATGTTCCCATGTTTTTATCATTCCAAAAGGATAACAATCCACACTAATTTATATTAGAAGTTGCATGGTTTATATATGACGATAAAATCGGTTTTGGATATTTTTTTCCTTATTTATATCCCTAGTTGTTTAGTTTATCCCCTCATAAAATACATTTTTATCATAACCATGGTATATAATTTTTACTATTTTTACTATTCATTTTGGTCAAATTTTTAGTGGAATATAATTGATAACAAAAATTGTTATGATTCCATAAATGGATTAAATTTTTACAGATTCAATTAACAGTTTTTTAATATTTTAATTGAAAATTAATCCTACTAACATGAGGAAAAAGTGGGTTTTAAATAGAAATAGCTCAAAAGATTACATTGTTTTTTTATTGAAATTCACAAGGAACATGATTCCAATGACTAAAAAAGTTTCATTTATAAATAATTAACTAGATTAAATTAAATAAATTCAAATATTATTTAAATTGGTAAATAAATTAATCAAAAATTTCATGAATAAAATTCAATATTTTTAATATTCATCATAAAATGAAAATTTTGAAAAAAATTCTAAAATCACAATATGAAAATTATGATTTTATGATTTTAAAAATATATTTCATTTTCTAAAATTAAACTTTAAATATTTATAAAAATGAATTTTCTTTATATTATTAAAAAATTTAATTTTTAGAATATTGAATTTTTGAAACATATAAAGACTTTTTTTAAAAAAATAAGTACTTTTTATCAAAATATTTCACATATATATAATCATACAAATTTATATTTTAAATTTTATTATTACTATTCATATAATTAATTTTAATAGCTTGGTTATGTTGGTTGAATTTAAAAGGCTATATTTATAATGTATCCTTGTTTTGTTAAAACTCAATGGTGTTGCGAGTAATTCATGTATCAATGAAATTTTATTTATTTCCAAAAATATAATTCAAAAATAATAGTGGTTTTACAAATTCAAAAAAACTATATCACTTTTAGTATTTCTAAAATTAGTTACTATATTTCTTTATTAAGTGGTAAAATACAACATCAATGTTTCTTAAGCAATTAATGTTGTTATATAGATTCAAAAAAATTAAAAATTCCATTAAAAATTATAAAAATAAAAATAGACACATAGCTTCATTCATAACATGATTCATTATTTTTTGGACACATTACGGACATTAAAAATAAATAGAGTGACATTTTGAAGCTTTATGTTATTTTAAAAATAACAAAGTCATTTTCAAGGACAGGTGTACCTAAATAAATCAATTTTAAGACTTAATATATAAGGGTGTTATTAAATTCATCCAATAAGAATGTATGTAAAAAACATTACCTGCATAAGTTATTTTTTATCCACATAAACATTATTTTACCATTACCATGGTGATAAATTTCACCATAGTTAGTATATATATTGAACAAAAAAAGAGGTGTGATTACCATATTTAAACATCATTATTATAAATATTCAATTAATTTTATCTAAATAAATACCTGTAAATGTACAAAATTAATTTTAATGTATGTAAAATAAATGTGTGAAAAACTAATTCTTTTAAAAAATTACATTTTAAAGCATAGAAATGGATTTATTATTATCCAATACTTAAAAAATAGTTGATGACTTTAAAAAAATTATATCAAGTAAAAAATTATTAAATTAATTCATCAATATGGAATGATTTAATATATTAATATAAAATACTATTTGAGAATAAAAATATTTTTTAAAAATCACCACATTTGGGATCAATTTTTTTTAATAATATTCATTTTTTATCTAATGAATTTATATTTAATATTTTTTTCTCCATAAATAATTTTTAATTTTGTTGTAATTATTCTAACCTGACAATCCGACAGGTAATAGATAATGGACATTAAAATTTTATTTATACATCATAATTTATCTAATATTACTCTTTCATGTAACAAAAATAATTAAAGAAATCACATTACACGAAGAGATTTATTTCCTAAAAAACATGGTGGATTACATAAACAATTTTATTTTAAAATAAAATTAGAACCTAAATGGAAAACCAAAGGATACAGATCACATCATACCATATAAAAAAATTAGATATTTCAATCCAACAATTTATAAATTTTGTTTTCATTTTATCCCATTTACATTATTTTTCCTTTTATTGTGGTAACCCACTTTTACAAAAGTAACTTATTTTTTCAAAAATTTTGAATTTATCTTGTTAAAAAGTTTTAAAATTAGGATTAAATATTTTAATTTACTTTTATTCATATTAATGTCTGAAATTGATAAAATATAATTTTGAAATGAAAAATTACAATGCATTGAATGAAATCAAGAAAATGAAATTTTAAATGATAAATGATATAATAATTATTTCTAAGTAATTACTGATCATTGTATGAATGTGAATTCCTTTTTTAATAAAAATAGATTGTAATTTTATTTACTTTTATTCCCTAATTGTGAAAATTAAAAGTCATATAATATATAATAAAAAAATCTCTCAATTAATATATTTTTTTCCGATAATGAATAATAAAATATTATTTCCTAGAAATTCTTTAAATTTTTATTGAATTTAAATTATTTATTTTGTTAATACTCCAATTCATTTTATCAACCAGTTTTCATAAGACAACTCTACGAATATTATAAATTTATTACAAATAGTATCTTTAAGATATTTTTCAAATATTGGTATTCCAATATATATTATAATGATTGTATATGGTATTTAATTATGAAATATAATATTTATTTGAAATTAAAAACATATGTATCCATATTATAAAATATTCATTACTAAAAAATAGTCATTTAACAGAACATAACATTATTAGTGATAGAAAAAAGATGATAAAGGAGTACTTTATCATTATTAAAAACATATGTGATAAATGGAGATGTTTATTAACACTAAGAAAAAGCACTAATAAAATGAATCCTTTATTAGTGCTTTTATGTGGCGTTGATAAAATTTACCCTTTATAGGGGATTTATTTTTTACACTCATAAAGAGTTGTTTTATAAGTTCATTTTAACACAGAATAATGTCTTTATACAAAATTAATTTAATAAACAAAAATGAATAAAATACTAATAATTGTAATAATTAAATAATTATTAATGTAAATGATAAATTTAATATACATATATATAAATTATAAATATTAGTAAATAGTATATATTATGTAAATATATATATATATACATAGTTATTAAAAAGATATAATTAAACAAAAAAATTAAAAATGTGTAAATGTATAAAATAATAAATATTTTCTAAATTAAATATTTGTTGACAAAAAAGAATAAATTTAACTGATATATATATTGAATATTAATAATAATATATAATATATATTAAATATAGATATATAAAATGAATAAATTGTAATAATTAAACAAAAAAATTAAAAGGGATAAATTAAATATTTTAAAAAAAATTAATGAATCAATTTTTCATAAAAATTAATGAGATTAATATATATATATATATATATTAAATAGTAGTAAGTAATATATATTAAATACAAAAATAAAGAAAATTGAATAAAATATAATAATTAATAATATATTACTGTATTATTTATTTTTAATGTTGATTTATTTTTAAATTTAACTTATATCAAACATATGATAAATTGATTTCATAAACATATACTGTAACACCCCAGGTAAATAAAGAATATAAATTTTTATATTTATCCATATTTTTGAATAAAATTTAAATATTAATTTAATGGTAACGCTATGCTCGATGGCGTACCCAATACGCAACAACAAGTTTCTTGGAAATCTAACGTTGTACTCTAATAATAAAATAATATTATTTTAAATGGTAGTTAACGCCTTTCTGTTGTAATGGCATGAATGAACAGAAAAAACTTAAAAATGATTATATATGTTTCTAAAATATTTTTACTTTTATCCAATAAATTTTAGAGGCTTAAATGCCAAAGAATCCAATTTTAAGCGTAAATATTCTAATATTCTTTAAAAGGTCGATTAACCACCTTTTGATGGTGAACCCTTTTTGAAATCCACTTGTTGACAATTTTATATTTTATATTGGACCAAATAAATTCCTTCTTTATAATCGGGATATCAAAATTTACTTTGTGTAGGTTTTGGTTTTTTTTGATAAAGTCCATTTTTAATGAATAAGTGAGAAATGTTGTGTTTTAATTCAAAACCTCCTTTTAATCTAATTTATTTATGTGATTAGATAATCTTTTGAATCTGTTTTAAAGTTAAATTAGAATATATTTTTACCATTTAATCCAATGGTGGTCATTGGAATTAATTTCACTTTGAAATTGGACTTGAACTAGTGTCAATCTTTTAATAGATATTGTTTCTTAAAAACACGCTATTTGTGTTGACAGTGGGAATTAATTATTAAATTAATTAATTCAACTTATTTGTTTTTTATTTTGTAAAATAAACACCATTTTTGAATTTGGAATATCAAATATATCATAGGGTGAATTTTTTGTAATTTTCTAAAAAACTTCTATTTTTGATGAATAATGAAACCACAAAGTGGAAGTTTAAAAATTGATTTTTTGTTTAAATGAAACATTACCACATCTGTGATTTTCATTTTAAAAATCCAAAATACATGGTTTTCATTAGGATGTAAAATGTGGTTCAATGGGATGAAAATATTTTTTGGTAAATAGTAACTTTTAAGTTTTATTAATCGCGATTAAAGGAAATTAGTGTAATTTAAGGTAAAGATAATGTTATAATAATATTAAATGACCATAAAAAAGGTCCTAAAATTATTCTATGAGTCATGGCAGACCAATACAATCCATGGGTGAACTTGGGGACCCCATGGAGCCATTTGGTGAAGAAAATGACATTAATAACTTTTTATTTAATGTTAAAATAAAAACGTCACAAACTTGTATTGTTTTACTTAAACAGTTTTTTCATGGGGTAATAAAATTCATATTTTTTACTATAAATATTAATTGTAATGAGAAAAATATTTCCAACATCTTAGTGTTTTTTATAATTTTTAGCATTAAATAAATTTATTTATTTATGACACCGTGATGATGCAGCGATTACCTCATTAGTGAACGATTTAAATAAAATGAGTAGATAATGTAAAATATAAAACATACAATGGTCAAAAACCTATCGTATGGGTGGATTTAGAACCCTTATCACCTTATCCTCGAGATATATAATTGTGGGACCTTTAATATCCAAAAATCATTTTATAATAAAGTAACATTTCAAGACGTTCCAAGAGTGACCCTCCTACCTCTTATAAAAGGTGCCCACCTCTACCCCCTTACCCGCACCTCTAAAGCCTTTGGCTCGACCAAAATATTCTCATTTAATCTCTCCAAATCCCTCTTTTCATCCTAGAATCCTTACATTAGGCATAAATCTCTTCAAGAAACCATTTTGGTTCAAACCAAAGGGAGTAACCTGATTTAATGGTAATGCCCTCTCTTATGTTCTTTTGTTTTATTTTGCTTCTCCAACCCCATAAAATCTTTTTATTCCATTATTTTGTAAAAACACAAGTATCTTTAATATACTAGGATGTTTTTATTAGAAGTATTAGAGATACACTTACACAAACCTCCGTCTAATGGTTAATCAACATACTGTTTCTATGGATGGTGAATTACTGTCACACGAAACGATGATTGTTTATCTTCACCTACCACCTCTCATGGTGGACATTATTATGGAACTATATTAATCTATGATATATATTATATTTATTTCATCTCCATGCTTCTGTATTTTACATTTAAAACATAACTTTTTTCTTTGCATGTTGTGCAAATGCGATAATTTCATTTGAGGAATTGTGGACTACCGCCCCCTCAAGTGATGTGATTCGTTCATGCAATACATGGAATGTATAAAGAATGAAATTAATGAACTTATGTGACCTATATAACATTTTTATTAAACTGTAATTAAATATATATCTCTCTCATTTAGTTTTATTTCCATTAATATTACAAAGAAATGAAAGTAGCATTCATGCATACGTACGACCTACCGTCTCCATGAATGGTGCATTTCATTTTCTTATCTCTAAATGTTATGGAATTGTATAAAATGAATATATACTAGGTATATATGATATATTTGATATCTAAATCATGAATATAATTCTGGATATAATGGATATTTTACCACATGAACATCTTGTAATTATATGAAGTTTATTTTGGACTCAAGTACCAATGATCGACAAATCGACAGTTATTAACATGAATAGTTAAATAATGTTCATAACATGGTAATAAGTGATATAAAAGGAATAATGAACTTGAAAAAGGATATTAAGAAATTAGAAATTAAATCTAGTTTATTATTCATAAATATAATGAAATGAACAAGACATGCCAGACTTGAGGTAAGGGATCATACCTCGGTCTTTCATTTTTATACTCTCTTCTATGTCATTTCTTTGAAGCTCCTCTTTCTTATGTTGGGGGACGTTCTTTTATATTGCTATTACTGTAAATTTTATGTTCATATGATGTAATACCTTATTTCATCTCTTCAATCCATTTTTTTATGTTTTATGTGGCGTCGTTAGGCAGTTGAGTTTTCGTAATGGATTTTTCATCTCACTTTTATTCCTGTGAGATTCATGCTACATTTGCCACTATTTACTTTTGTGTGGTGTTTTACTGCCCATGATTGTACTATTTGTGTAATATAATTTACTTTATTTGTACTCACATCTTTATTTTATGACCCTTGTTTCATGGGGTGTACGTTTCGAATGTTACCCAAGTTGGTAAGGGAATTGTTCAGCCTCCTCTTTTTAAAATACTTCTTTTTGTTAGGTCTTTTAATTTACATCTAATTTTTTTGGGATATGTTATTCTTTATCATTATTGATGTAAAATTTATTTCCAAGTGATGAGATAACCTTTTTATCCGATCAACTCATTTTTTTAATTTTAATGTGATGCCATTAGGCTATCAATTTTAAACAAGGGAACTTCATAACCCAATTTTGATTTCTTTGGGTTCGACTTGTAGTTATTGAATATGTCATCCTATGAATATGTGTGAAAGTAATCTGGTTGTTTTACACTTAATATACACAAATATTTTGTGTATTCATATTTCTCACACATAATTATGAGATTGATTTATCCTTAATTTAAGGATACCTTCTTTATAAGGGATTTCATCCCATTTTACATTTCTATTAAGACTTCATTGTTGTTATGCAACAATTCACTATTATATGGTGTATATACAGTTCTTTGGAATATTATATCATGAATCTCTATATTCTCATTATATTATAAAGTCCTGATAAAATTTTATTCCTCAATTATTTGAATACAAGTGTCTCTCATTTTGTTAAAAACTCTTTAACTAAAATATCATTTTAAATGTTTTAATTATTTATTCTTATAAATATTTATCATTAATATCCATGTTTTCAAAAAGGTTTTTAAGGATTTATTTATATTGATATTGATGGCTTAAAATGTTAAAATCTTCAAAGTGGTAAGTGACTTCTTCTCAATCTCCTTTCATTGAGGCATTTTTTTATTCGGATACTAGACTTTCTTTTATATGCTGTAAAAAACACCATTTAATTTTCATTTCATTCCAATTGAATCATTTTCTACGAAGCATTTTACTAAATGAAAAAAAGGAATGATTATTTTAATTTATGCGGTGACAATAAAATTTTCCACCGCCACGAGTATTATTTGGTTCTTGGCTTCCTCAACAAGCCATAATGTTTTTAAAATGTAATAAATACCATATACTCTTTTATGTATTTTGGTATGGAAATGGTATTTATAATGGATTTTTTATGTCAATATATTTAATTGATATATTGTGAACGAAATGTGGAAATTTTTTCATTCCATTATATTAGTTTTATGTATTATGATTATATAATGGTACTTGGACATTTGATGGGTGGTGCCGTAAATACCAGGACGGGTGGTTAAATTATGACCTCCAATGCATTGGGTATAGAAGTCGGTCGTATGGCTATTCCATGTAGTGATATATGTGGAAGTTGACCTTATGGTTATTCGATTTAGGTATGTTTATGTCCCAAGTTGCATTTATATGTTATGTGTTCTTTATATGCGTTTCATGGTAATATTTTGGTTACAAAAGGGTAAGTAATGATATTTTATTCAGTGAAGATTATTTAGTACTTCTTAATGGTTGAAAGTGTTACTTTGATAAAGTATTCATGGTTTACTTGTTGTTTTGAAAAACTAATAGTTTTCTTTCTTTGTGTATCCTTTACTGGGATTTTTATGCTCATCCCATGTTTTCAAAAGGTTTTCCACAGGACTTAAATATGAATAGGGTCAAGGATGGGATCAAGGAAAGAAATGTTATCTAGAACATTGAGCTATAAATGTTTCTTTTTAAGAGTTTTTATTTAATGAAAAAATGGAAACATAGTAGAAGTGTCTACTTTTTAATCTTATGAGATTTAATAGTTATGTCCTATTTCTCTAAAACTTTAAACCTGAAAAGATCCTCAATGTGAATCATTCATTTAATTCATGATTATGTAATGTTATAAGGTCGGGTCCTTATATATGCGTATTTATTACTTTTTTATATACAATTTTGTCCCAAAAATATTAAACTAATTATTGAATTATTTTATAGAAACACACACACCTCTTATTTATTTAATTTATTCATATTTTCTTATATTTTAGAATTTAATTATAACATGATACATTAAATATATTATTTTTTAATTATCCAATTTTATATATTAAATTTTAATATTTATAATGTTTGGTATTATTTTTCCTTTTTAATTTTTTTGAATTTAATCATTTTATATTATGTATTTTTATATATATTTATATATTATGTTTTAATAGTTTCATCATTTATTCATATATACTTTAATATATATTCATATTTTTTTGGCAACTTATATTTAATTAATGAAAGATATAAATTTTTCAATATTTTTAAAGTTTACCCAATTTCAATTATTCAATTTCACTCATTTTTAAAATGCAAGTATTTAAGATGGTATATTAATTAATAGTGTGAAACATATATTTTTAATTTAATATATTTATAAATTTATATTTAAATTTTTTTAAAATTTATATTCTTCTAATAATTATAATGAAAAATATATTATTTTCTAAAAACTATTTCTTTAATTATAAATATTTAATTATTTATATTTAAGTAATTATAATATTATAATGAATTAATTTATATAAACAATATAATATATATTTATCTATATTATTTATATATATATATCACGATATAAATACATAGATACTATTATTTTTAAGTATTTATATATTGTAATTAAATAATTATATAATTAAATAATTTTTAAATTATAATGCATATATTTTAAATATGATTATAATTATGATATTTATATTTATATTCCGATATATATATATTTTTAATATATATATAAATATATATAAATATTTAAAATGTTATTAATAAATTAATATTTAAAAATAAATAATTATAAATTTATTTATAAATTTATATTAACGTTATTTATAATTATAAATAAAAATAATATCTTAAAAAGTGTTTATGTAATTATAAATAAATACTTCTATATTTAAATAATTTTAAAATAATTTATATATATTATTAAAATTCTATTTGTAATTTTTTCATAATTATTATAATAAATCCTTTTTCAACGCCAAATTATTAGCATTGATTATAGTTTTTTTTATTAGTGCTACTTTATTACTGATAATGGTAGAGTTATATCGGCGCATATAGATTTAGCACTGATAAAAGGTATATTTATCGGTGATTTTTTGCAAGTGTTGCTAAATGTGATTCGGGTCTATTTAAAAGAACCCAAACCGTGACGAATTCACTCACAATTCTCAAGATCTGACTGATTCCTCTACTGATGATGCTCCTCCTTTGTGTTCTTATGGATGAAGTAATGCTAGAATCCAAGAAATTTTATTTTCTACTTTTTTAATCCTATTGATTGGTTGTTTGGGTTCTGTAGTTTGGGTTTTTTCACTATTCTCCTCTATGAAAAACAATTTATATATTCTTCTATAACTCTAGTCATGATGGTTCTCTCTCAATATTTCACTTTGTTTCTATTTTTATCACCACCTTTAGTCATGGATATTTCTATAGTTTTGGGACTCATTAATTCAATCAATACAGTCATTGTAGCATCCCATGGATTGAGATCATCTATTATAGAGTATGTAAAAGTTTTTTGGTTTAGACTATTATTGTTCATCTATAAGGATGTCATCCCATCAATTACTATAATTGAATCTTATGTTTTCCAATCATGTCCCTATAACAAAGTAAAATGAAACGGCTAATTTATAATAGAATATGTAGTTTAATTGTATTTATTATAATCGTTTGAGTTTTTCCAAAAATATAATAGGAAAAAATATTGATTCAGACATGTTATACTTATATAGACGGTCCATTGTATCCATGTATATTTTACATGGCTTTATTTCTCTCCATGATGTTTTTTAGTGACACATGGGTCATGATTCCCTCAAACATCACTAATATAGGCCACAGTGATGTGCATTTCACATGTTTAGTAATTTCTAAAAAACAACGTGACAATGATAAAGATATTTATTTATATATATATTATTATATTATTGTAATTTAAATTTATTGTATTGTTTTTTATGAAAATTTGGTTCAAGCATTATTTATTCTCAACTTGTATTATTTGATTTTCTTATATTTTCTAAAATATATATTTTTTAATTTAAGTGATAAAATAATAAAACATATATTTAGTGACTTATATTTTTTTAATGTAATATACTGGAATACATAATTAAAATTCTATTAACTTTTTTGGTATATGTTTGGGATTAGAATATTTTGGGGTTAACATGTTTTTTAAATAAAATAAATTCTTGGTTTTGATTCTTTTTGAAATAGATTATTCGTTAATTTTTTTAATCATATTTAAAAAAGTGTTTCTCATTAAATATATAATTTACATCATGATTTCCTTTACAGATATGTTTATATATATTAATTTAAAATAAATTTATCATGTTTGATATATAAACATTTATAAAGTTTGCCATTTACAGTATTTTTTGGAAAATAGAGAATTTATTTTTTATTACCCACTGAAATATATTATTTATGATTTAAATAATTCAATACAAATTAAATAACTCCATTGGTAAGGGATTAATTTTTATTAACATAATCAATGGTAGGTAATGGTTTAAATTATTTTTGATTTGGGAAAACATGGGTTATATGATATCTTGATCTATTATTATGTATTATACATGATATAAATGAAATTGTTGTGTTAGTATCACATTTTTTATTTGATTATGGAATTTAATATTTACCATTCATTATTAGTTATAGTTATTATATTTTTATTTAATATTTTATTTTTTAGATGAAATGGTTCATTATATATATATATATATATGTGTGTTGACAAGATGAATATATTCTTCAAATAAATTTACTTTAATCAGACAAAAATATGGTTTTAATAATATTCATATTATAAAATGAACCAATAAACATTTATAAATAATTTTTTGATTAAGAGAATCATATAAATTAATATTTAATGTCAAATGATTTCTTCTAGATATAAATATTTTTGAAACAGAAGAATTATATGACTTTAATTTATTAAGTTTTTATTTTTTACATTGAATACGTTTTATACTGATTGTTTAAGTATTGTTTTTTCATTTGAATAATTATTTTTTCACAAGATTTATTTTTTGAAAACAATTTTATTAAAAGATATATGTAACTATTTTGTTTCTAAAATTTTGATAATTATTGCCTAATAATTTGTCATTGAATAATACCATGATTTTATTTGAAATGATACATAATATACCTCCCAATTTATGATTAAATTTTTTTTATGGAATAAATAAATGTATAGATTTTCTAAAAACAATTTCTATACCATATTAAAATATGATGGGTATTATGCGAGTGATAGGTATGTTATGATAGCATGTGAGTAACAAAAGACAATTTTGTGATTCATTGAGATATTGGGTGAGGGTGATGTGACATTTATGTTTTTTTTTGTTCTTTTATATGGGTTTTCAGACATTATGTTTAACTATTGTATTGTGGAACCCAATGTTGTGGTTTATTCCTATGGGAAAATATATGTTAATACATCCTCGTATTTAAAATTCACTTTCAATGAAAAATAGCTACAATATAACCTTTCAAGGATTGGATTCAATAAGTAAATATGACAGTCATACCTGAGGGATAGTCTTTGATGTATGGTATCTATGGTCAGATATCATTGTACATGTGATGTGGCTATTTCAAAATGGAGATAAATATTTTGGTCACTACCCATTGATCAAATGATAACCTATTATTTCTAAAATTATTTGAATGTTAGTGAACAACCATGATATAAAATTATTGTATAATTATAATAATTCACAATTAAGAAATGATGTTGGTAAATTTGATTATCATGATGTCCAATTTAGTACAAAATTACTTGAGTTACATGTGTATATAGAGTTTTATTACTTTGATCATGTACTCCAATATATGCATTATATATATATTTTTGGGGAAATATATGTTTTTAATAGTTAATTTTTATACTCTCACCCTACACATGAACATTTGTGTATATAAAGATTTTATATTTGAGATACAGGTGAGGTAGAGGGACTATTAACATAGATTATATTCATTTCATCTCAATGGGGAAAGGATTATTCTATTATTATTGTTTCATAGACCTTTTATCATTTTTAGATGAGATTTGAAATTTTAAATCAATCTATGATAAATTAAAATGTTGTAAGGATAAAACTACCATCCTCACTAACATCATCTCCCAAATAGTTATTTTATAATTTATTTTCTTGATAATCATTCCACATCACTTCTATGTTGCTTGAACTACTCAGAGAAGTAGTCTTTTAAAATGACCACTGATACCCAATATGGGATGACTTCTACTCAGAGTTGTTCAAGAGACATAAGTTCATGTTCAGAAGATATGGAGGATGACTATAAAGAAATAAATTAAATAATAAAAATACAAGAGATGAATTTTATGAGGAATACAGTTGACTATAACATTCACCATTGGATGAATTCAAAGGATAACACCCGCCATATTAGAGAAATTCTTTTCTTAAATTCAATTAATCATTTCCCTCTAAACGGATGCATTCTAATCATGTCTAAATTTTTTGTGATTATGTAAGTATATATTTATCAAATTTTAAATAGATAACCCATACGACACTTTTCAATTAATTCATTCATTTTTACATTGTTTTTATTAAATAATGATAAAATTTTGGCTATTCGTGTAGACAATCACTTCTACACCTAATGTTGTTTCCAATCACATGATGAAGAGAATGTTGATTTTGAAACTATATAATTATTATGTCATTAACTAAATGTTTATGAAAAAAAATGAAACAACATCATAGTGTTCAATAATTTTATCAAATAAAGAAGTCAGTGTATAAAATTTTAGGTTGGTTGGAATCAACACAACCAACATATTGACCCAAAAAATTCAATGTTAATCAGTTATGATGGTTTCAGAATGAGTATGCAAATTCTAATTGATATTGATTTTGGATGTCTGGTTCTACATTTAATGAAGAAAACCCTTTAGTATGATGTAATTCCAATTTTGATATATATTTTCTCTATTACATCAAAAAATTATATATTCAAAGGTTTATATAATTTTCATTACTCCTTTCAGAATTATTATATTTTAGATTATTTGTGTATACAATTTGATTTATATCAAATGAAAAATCCCATATCAGCATTGAAACTCATCATACAATGATTCATCATTGGGAAACGGAGGGGAAAGTATATCCCCCCACACAAGTTAGTTCCGAAAACATTTTAAATTTCTAACATGGATTGATTTAATCAATTATCACAATGAAAATTCATTTAAGGTGCATTGAAATTGATAATATATTATATAAAATTATTTATTTCATCCAATTAAATTCAAAATTGACTATTTTTAAACAAAAAATTGTGTTGAAATTAAATAAGTAACATCAAAACCAATATACCCCTATCTCAAAGAAGGAAAGTGGTACACTTCCCAATAGAAAAAATTGGTTAGTAATTTAAATAAATAATTAATGTTTTATGTGATATGTAAATACAAGTGGTTTATATATATAGATTGATGAATCAAAATATTCAGCCACATCCATCCCACGTCTTCTTCTAGGGAAGGAGACTCACAAAAATTAAGAGGCTAAACTGGTTGATAATGAAACACAATAGTATTATGAGAAACATATGTAAGTATGACATAACAGCAATTTCTTATGATTTATAATATGATTAAAAAAATATATCTATTTATGTTTATATTTATTTATATGGTTTAGACACAATAGTCAGAAGTGACTGTACTATAAGAAAAAACTACATTCAGTTGCTTTTATGATTCCCGAATAATGTGTTCATGTTAGAGGATTATGTTTTTATGTTTCTCCATGAACATATTTTGAGAAGATAAAACCACATGAAGATATATATAAGGTGTAATGATTTTTGATACAGAAAGGAACTTTTCAGGGAATTATTGTCTGTTCTAGTTTATCATATCAATATATTATAATAGTTCAACATAAACTAGAAATGGAACAAATATCTGAACATAAATCAGATGACCCCACTATCCTTGAGTCTAGTTAATCCCTTCAATTACATACCTTACCCAAGGTAATAAGTTTCTTACATTAAAATTTTACAAAAATTTGAACCAAAAAACGTCTGATGAGTTTATACTACTAAATTTTACTATGGTGTAGATTTATGTGATTTTTATCTATCAACACCCATGAACCTCATTTTGTGAGGTGTGTGGTCTATAATATACCAAGAGACAAGCTTCGATAAAATGTACTACCAAAAAATATCATGAGAGTGGGGATTTATGTATCTAAGCAGTCGACTTCTGATTTTCATATTTCATGTGATCATAATGATATTATAATTGTCAATAATCATATTGGAACCATTATTACAAGGTCATCTAATCTTATAATGAAGCATGAGGTTTGTCATTAAAAATTATAATGAAAAAACTGTAACAATAGATGAAATATGGTCTAATGTGGGGTACAAAATTATAGATGAATAAATCGATGTAGAAATAGAATGTTGTATAAATAAAATCTAGTCAATTAACAAGGAAATCAAAAAATAACTTCCATGAGTACATTCTCACAGGTTGTTTTGGAGAAAAATTTATTTTCATTAAAACATCATGAAAAGAACACATTTAAGGATGAAAATATGTCTTTAAATTCAATATGAAAAAGAAATATATATAACTTTCATGATACATATCATTGTTTCCAAGACGTTAAATGAGATCCTCAAGCATTAATTTTTGGGTGTGTAGCTTGTAAATATAGACATAAAGTACAAATTCATAATATATCTTTCTTAATTGTGCGGTAATATCTTTATTAAAGTTAATAACTATTTATATTTTCTATATGTGTTTCTATTACTACAATATAAATGGAAATTAGTGAAAAGCAAGATTTGGATTCATTAATATCTATACCATTTCAATGAAAAAAAATACAGTGAATGAGAATGAAAATGGGAAGAAAAGAGTTAATATACAAAAAGTGTTTGAGAAAAATATATCAGAAAACAAACTCATTTTGACGCCTTCAATGTAGAGGGAAAACTCAATAATCGAAATACATAAGATATATTTTTATTACATTCATTACTTTTTTTTCACAACTTTAAGAACCATTGGATGTTGATCTTAGAAAATTTGGATACCCCAGATATTTAATTTTGAAATCCAATGATTGGATATCAAAACAACTGACCACACATGATGGTTATATTGAATTTGTAATACACTTCAATCAACCATTTATATGTAAATATCGAATTATATGTTTTGGTAAGTGTTTTATCATGAATTTTTTATGATAGAGTATTTTTAAAATATATTTCAAATCATGACATGAATTCATTTTCTAAATAGATAAATCCTATAGATTTATAAAAAATGGAAACATATTAAGGTATGTATAGAAGGTTTTTACTAACAATAAATATATAAAAATAATTTACTTCTTTTTTTCAATTTTCCTATAGTGTATGATGTTAGATAATGACAATGAATGTGGATATTATGTTTTTATATTAATGAGATATGTCATAAATTATAAAATACCAGCATCCCCCAATAGGAAATTTCAAATTTAATTACAATTTCATTAATTATATTTCTAAATCATTCGATTGATTATCATTTATCAGAAATATCTATTTTCACAATAACTTTCATACTCAAAAAATATGTAGTTTTTTTAGATGAGGGGGAAACCTACATATTTTTAAAATGTTATCAAATAAAAAATTTAGTTGTTTAAATGTTATTTTTGTGAACTAGAGAATTTTATAACATTAGAAATATATTTGGGTTGAAAATAATTATTTTCATAAAGCTTATACATTTTTGTATATGATTATCAGTTAAGAGTATCATGGAGGAATTCAATTTGTTTATAAAAACAGACTAGTATATAATAAAATTGATGTTAAATAGAGTTGGTGGAGGCAATGTTAGAGTCAGAGAATGAAATGGAAGAGATAGAAGAGGTGAAGACCATGGTAGAGACCGAGGTAGAGGATGATATGAAGCACTTGCCTGAAAAAAATAAAATTTTATGGTAGTCGAGTAGAATGTAGTTTGTATTGGGGATTTATTTTAGAAAACCTATTTAATATTCCACACAAATCTTTTTTCACTTATGATAAGATCCATTGCACATGTGTTTCAGTGGCTTATTGAAAAAAAACGTTTTCCACACTTATTTATGTGATTTTATACCTGAATTCATCTGGATTATGTTTTTCCAAAAAATAATATAAACACAACTTACATTTTTAAATTTGATTATTAAAGGCTTAAATTTATATTATCTCATTCAAATTATTGTAAAATATTACTTAAGGGTGAAAGAAACTCCTCACCAGGAACAAACTAAATCACAATAAAAAATAGATGTTCTTTCAATCCCGTGACTTTTCTACACTACAAATAATGGGTCTTAGTAGTGGATCCAATAGTAACATGAGAGTAATACAACACCAATCCATTCATCAAAAATTTATACAATCCAACTCAAATGTTTCAATAAATATGTGTGTAATCAAAAAATGATGCCAGAAGGTGTATAAGAGAACTATTAGAGCACAACCAGTATTGAGATATCATGGTTATTTAAGAGGGATTGTGTCCAAGGATACATGACATAAAATAAATAAACATCCTTATAAAGAAATCCCCAAAAATGAAAAATCCATTTCAATTAAATTCATGAAGCCAGACCCAAAACCTCTGAAAATAAAGATGTGGTTATTTCCAAAACCACTGAAAAAAAAAAGAAATAAAAATTACCATTAACTGTAACAGTATTTCTCTGAAAAGAACAACATAATTGTTTCACTTTTGTGGGTGGTGGAATTATTTGGGATATTGAAACATCAATTATCTGCATGATATAATATAAAAAATTATTCTAAACTCCATAAAATCAACATTTATTTTACATTCAAACATTCATTATGTATAATGATCCATGTTCACAAGATCATTAATAAATAACTCAGTATCATTCTAAATAAAAAATACATGATTATAGGGATATTCCCAATTAGATGAAAAAATTATTACAATATTATTTAAGAGTTTATCATCACCCACAATATGGTAAATGATATATTAATCTACAATTAAATTTCATAAAAATAAATGGATTTACTAGATTTCAATGTCATTTAGATTCTATATTGTATTATACTGATGTTTAATACTATTAAAAATGCTTAAAAATATATTGGAGTTTAATATCTTTTAAAAATACATAATGGGTCACAATGAATGTTTTTTCATCAAATAAGGTAAATGGTTTATCATAGAGTTTTACTCTCTATAATAGTGAATGGGTCTGATAGATTTTATTATGTGTTATAAAAAATCATAAATAACTTTTTTGTATATTAATCGATGAATTAAGATATGTTTACACTAATAGTTAATTTTTTATAAGAATAAATATACTTGTATAAAAGGATTATGAAATCATGTACTGTGATCATGCACTCAATAAGGATGATTCACTCATGATGATTTATTTTTCTTATTCTATAATGGATTAAATATTCCAGGTTATCAAACTGTAATATTGTTTGATGACCAAGAGTGTTGAATGAATTGTAGGATAAAAAGAAACAGTGGTATCAAAACACAAATCACATAATAAAAATTGATAAAACAGATTAATAATTACTATATATGTTATAAAAATAATACATAATAATTTTATGACATTAAGTAATAAAAAAAACTCAATTTGATACATGATGTTCTTGTTGTGACTCAATGTTTCCATTATAAGAATAAAATTGATATATAAGATCACAAAAAATATCAAACTAAATAAATAATAAATAATAATATATTGTTTTGATAATTAAGAAAAACAATTTAGAAGTCATTTGTGACTTGTAGGAATTAGTCTAATATAATGATGTCACGTGATGTGACCGATATGACTCAAAGTGAGTGTTTCTTGTTTATTATGATAATTTTCTGTAAAAACACAAGTGAAAAACTGAAATCTACGAAGAAACATTAGGATTATTTTGATACATTATAAAAAATATCCATACCTATTTTAGAATAGGTATGAATCCACTTCATCTCAATCTAATTCATGGTGTGAGGGATATGACCCCAGGTGTGTATTTTTATTTAAAAATGTATTTATTTTAAAAAATTACTAACAATATTTAACTTGAGAAAATTCATTCTTATTGTTATGATACATTATTTTAAAGATCTATATGTCATTTTTGATATGTATTAATCATACTCACCTCATTCCACTGCACAATGTTCCCGATGTGACTCAAATTGTCAGCTAGCATTTGAAAATTGACATTGTAGAAAAAAACATCACTCCATGAAACCCAAGAAAACATGCTTGGACTGTCATGATAATTTAGGTAAAATATTCATAATGCCTTTTTGATTTTTTGGAATAATTCTCATGTCAATCCTAGACTGGATGTGAATAATATGACTCAAAGTGTGTTTTTCTTGATTTAAATGATATTTTTGTAAAGAAAGTGGCACACTAAAAATGGAAAAGAAGCATTTGGATTATTTTTATACTTTTGGATAATGATCACAAAGTCATTTGGGATTTGAAAGAATCGGCCGCATCTCATTCTAATATACTTTGTGACTGGTATGGCTCCATGTATATCTTTTAAATTAAAATTAATCATAATTTTCGTGAAAATGAAATGCAACTTACTTAAAACAATAAAAAAATTCATATTGTTTTAATGATTTAGTAAAATGATCCATAAGTCATTTTTTATGCTTCTAAATCAACAGTATCTCAATCTGATACATGATATTCCTATTATGGATCAATAATTCTATTATCAATTTCAAATTGAAATTTTAGTTCAAAAAGTATCACACACTAAAAAATGAGATAACACATTGGGATTGTCTTGAAAACATATAATAAAAATTAACAATTTGTCTTGAGGTGTAGTATTCAGACTTATTTCAAACCCATAGATGATTTGGCTAGTATGACTAAAAGTTCTTGCTTCCATTTTAAAATGACAATTTAGTAAAAAAACACATGTGACATACTCAAAACCATGGAATCAAATTTAGATTGTTTTTATACATTTGGAAAATGATCCATATTTCATTCCTGATATGTAGGAGTCAACCACACCAAAATCCAAGGAATGGTATAAATGTTAAGACTCAATGTGTTTCTTTTTAATATATATGTTTCATTTTTTTAAATGCACATCACCTCTCTATAAATGATAAAACGAGCACAGATTATTTTATCATCATTCTTTCTTATATTAATTAATTAATTTCAATATATTTTTTATCTAATTATTTTTTTGTTATTTTTCACAGAGATAATTCTTAATGACAAAAAATAAATGGTTTGAGATGAATGAATGAACAAAAACTCATACCAATTAATAATGTTTCTATTAATAATCAATGTTTAGAATAAAATTGAAAAATTATTTATTTATTTATTTATTTATATTGTTATTAACATAATAATTTTTTTATAGCTATGTAGTTTTTATTTAGTAGGGGTGGATGGTTATTTTATATAGGTTCAATCATTTTCTATATAATAGTGTTTTTCCTTTTATTGGTGTTGTAAAATATATATCATTTAAATTCGGTATTTTTATCTACTTTTTCTAATTTATGGTGATGTAGTGTGCTATTATAGCACACTACATTAATCCCTATTTCTGGTGTTATAGTGTGATATAATTGTACATAGAAGTATGTCACTCTTTCATTCTAAAATATTTTCAGAAAAAAAGGCATCCTATATCAACAGATCTATTAGCACTAAAAAAGGATGCATTTATCAACATGGGTTTAAGAAAAGATAAGTAATGTATTTTAATAGAACATATAAAATTATTGATTCGGGGTTCTTTATTTTTAATTTTGTAATTGATAATTGACCCATTTATCTTCACTTTTCTAGCACTGATAATAGAATAAGAATTTTAAATACACCCCGGTACTGAATTTTTTTAGTGCCAATAAAGGTCTATTATAGCATTGTAAAAGAACTATTTTGTTTTAGGGTATTCAATATTCCTGTTGGATATATGTATCACTAATTAATAAATATATGATTACCATATAAACAACATACATATAATGGTATTATATATAACAAATAGCTATGTAGTGTTCGTACTTCTATTTTTAAAGTCCTATATATTTTCTGGAATAGTTTTTTAAATTTCTTCAGCATATTATTATATTTATCCCACTATATTCTTATTTTATTTTCGGATATATTTTTCATTTTTCATATATTTTTCATCTATTTTATGATATTCATAGGTGATGAATATGTTCAATATTTTGATATTGTGGTATTTTTTATTTAATTTTTTAATTCTTCCTTGGGTCATTTTATTAATTATGTTTAATTTAGCAACACTGTAATTAATTACTATTTATTTAATAAAAATATTATTCCTTAATGGAATAAATCATTTTACATTTATGTTTTATGTTCATAAATCATATAAAATCAAACACATGAAATTTATTTAAATGGATGTTGTCACTTATAATTTTCAAAATTACCCATTGCTATTGTTAAAATTGTTTTATTATTGGGATATTTGGTTAGGATAATGTATTTAACTCAGTTTTATCTATTCATGATAATGGAAATTATACCTTTTATGTGTTTCATCACGGATATTCCAAGTGATTTCTTGACATTAGAACTAGGGAGGATTATTCTTATTGTTGATAATGATGGGTTTATGGGGATAAATTTTTTTCCAATGTTGATTAAAACATTAGAAGCCCTATTCCAAATATCACTATTCTATGAAAAATATATACAATATCAATATAAAAGGAATAATTCATACATTTCTGTATTATTGGTTACTTCCCTTATCATCATACTTGTTTGATAAAGATCATTGAGGTAAAACTAATGGGATCCCCCCTTAGTGGTGCATCAATTGGTTGATGGGAATCACACCTTAGTATTGGTAGGAAACTATTCACAAACATAATAAGTAAATCACTATTAAAATGGGGAACAAGTATCTAGTTTCAGAGAGTTTAAAATACTAGTTCTTTCCACAAGTAAAAACCCATTTTTCATTGATTTTTCCCTTTATATTGGTTAAGGGGATCTAACAGTCCATCCATGAAATTTACTCAAATTTTAGGATACATTATAGTATTTTTATCCTTTTGGAATCATCCTTAATTTTTTTATGAGTGTTCGTGAATTTATCCCATAAATATTTTGGTCACACTATACATTTCATCATATGAAATTTTTACCATAAGTGACATCATTATTTTTATAGGACATTGAATACTATCATTTTGTATTAATTTCATCTTATAATCAAATGATTCTATAATAAACATAGAATATTATAAATAGACATCAAGATATTATAAAATAAATTATTTCTATTATCTAATGGTGGTTTTCATTTTGATATATGCTATAATATCTTTAGTTCTTTATAGGAAATTAGGTTCGATAACAAGTATGACATGAAAAACTGAGCTTAAACGAACAATAAAATATAATAATTTAAATAATACTATTATAACATATTTATTATATTTAAATGTTTTAATAGGATATAATTACATTTTAACTATATATAAAGGATATAATCATCCTAAATTTATTGAATATTTAATATAAAAAAAGTACCCAATTTTCAGTGAAGCATCTTTATTCATCAATTAAATGTTTTCTTCAAAATGTTTTATAGATTTTTTTGGGTCAATAAAAAAATTTATTAAAAGAATTTTAAAAATAATATTTTTAAAGAAATAAATTATCTTTTTAAATCATCCTATCAAATTTCCCAATACTATATGTTGGAAATAATTTTAAAATGTTTGATTTTTCAACGAATACTTAAAAATAATGAATTTATTGAAAACTAGACTTTGTTGTAAATTATTTACAATGTAAAATTGTATATTGTAATAGTTTTATGATTTAATTGTTTTATTGTGCTTTAAAATAATCCATTTATAGACTTTTTAATGAATTTTATAACTGTAACTATAAAAAAAATATTTTACACTTGCAAAATATAAATTTTGGGAAAAATCGTTTATCATTGTGCATTTATAGATTAATTAAATATTAAATTCTAATGATTTTTTTTGAATCATGAAAAATGTATATAATTTTGTTAATTTTTAGTCACTAATATATAAAATAAATACCTTTTATTTTTTCATTATGTGTTGTTACCTTAGAAAATTATTATCACGGCTACTATTGTAAATCTGGTAATTTAGATTTAAAATTATATGATATGGGCAAAAAATTAAAATGATATTCAAATTAATTTTATTATATTTTTATTTATCATACATAAATTTAAAAAAGTCAATCATATGAAACTTTTTCCCTTTTGGGCAGTTTTTTTTACAATTAATATAATTAAGTGTTCGTAAATCCAAATATGACACAACCTTTCTCTCACTAAAAATAACATTTTTTATAAAGGGAAAAATAAAGGACATTTATTCTATAAATATTTATTTGAATGATAAATTATTTATTTTTACATGGTGCATAATTTTTATTTTCTATTGATAAAGTATCTACCACAAAAGAATACGGAATGATGGCGTAGTAAATATTTATTCAATAGATAAATAAAATAAATGAAATTTAAAGTATTAAACGTATTATAATTTGAAGAATTATCATTAACCGTGAATTTTTATGATAAATATAACATATTAAGTTTGTTTTAATTTTTTAAATTCTAATTTCATTATAGTTTAGATGCTATTAATGTCAGTGTAATTTATATTGTCTAAAAATGACATTAATGATATTTTATTGTAAATAAAATTTTATTCAATGCTATAAAATTTATAAAAATATCATCATATACCATATTATTGTGATATGGTTTAAAATTTAAAATATTTTATATATATGAGGCATTGACCAGTTTATAGTAAATATCATTGTAACACCTCGAGTTTCTAAGAGAATAAAATTATGCTTGTTTGTGTAAAAGACACACAACACCATGAATGAACGATGTGCAAAATAAGTAAACCTGATCACCTAGATGATGAAATAGTGGTTATGAGTATGATTAAATAAATTATAAAAATATGATTTACCCAACAATATATAAAACTAATTATTTGTTGACAATTTAATTATAAATGAAAATAAAACCCTTTGGAAAATAAAAGAAAATTTTACCTGGAAAAAGATTTATGTGAAAAAAAGTGTTTTTTACAAAAAAAAATATATATTTTTTTATTATATATATTAAATAAATTATTATATCTTTTTTATTGCATTCATCTTATTTGTTTTTTAGGGAAGATTTAAAAATAAATCCAATTTTATTCTTAAACAATTATTTTTAAAAAGAAAACAGTTTTGTGGCATTTTTATGGTGTACATATTTTAAAAATTATATCTGTAACATTAATAAAATATATTTGAATGAAAAAAAATTATATGTGATCTAATAATAGAATATTTATTTTATGATATTTTTTTAGTATTTTTCTGAAAATATTTATTTATTGATTAATCGGGAAAAATACCAATTTTTATAAAAAATGGCATTTCCTTTTAAGAAAATAGTTATATTAAACATATAAAAATATTATGAATATATATTAAAGTAATATATTTATTATTTATTTATATTTAATTTAGTTAATTAATGATTATTCATCTTTATTTTAGTTACTAGTATATGTTTTTTCCTGAGGGAAAAAATGGGGTTCTCTAAAAATAAGTATTAAATTGCATAATTATTCTCAAAAATAAAAAAATTTAATAATCCCAAATGTATAATGTTTTGAAAAGATAATAATATATTAAATATAATAAAATATTTATGGGGATTAACATAATAATTTTTATTTTCCATAGAGTTAATATACATTCATCTTTTGTTCCGAAATACTCTTCTTCAAAAACCTACTTTCCTCACTACAACATCAAAATTTATATTAAATTAAAATTTTACACTTCTAGGAAGTGAATAACGAAAAATAGATTCAATATTTGGATTCTTAATAATTTATAATGTGTATCGGACTAAATTATTTCCCATAATTATTGTTGAAAATTGTTAAATTAATCATAGCGATTAATTTAAAAATAATTTTGCCAAGGGAATAATATTTCAATATTAAGAAACAAATAACCAAAAAATATTTCCAACAACCATTTTATGGATATATATACAGCTAGTACCTTATTTTAATGATTATTTACCATTATTGGGACCTTGTCACATGAAAATACATGTATGTAATTCACTCAATCGAAAACAATACAAGTGTGACACTCAACCCACTTTTAAAATGTCACCTTATTTCCTCCCATATAAAAAAAATTAAAACTAATTGGTATTAGAAAATTCATAACCAAATTACTTCCCAACTTCCATAACATCATATTACATGATTTATTTTGATCCAAAATCCAACCATGGTATGAATTTTGTGGAAACGTTACAAGGATACCCAATGAAGAGGTAGCATTCATAATTGAGCATTTTTATTTTATTTCCTTCTCAATATCCCTCAATTATACATATACCATGATGAAATAATAACCTCATTATGTTCCATACAATAATATGTTTCTATGGTAGGGATATTGTTGGAACTACACACGTTTTTAAAGGGATTATGAAATTGTCATCTTTGTGGACGACGTACTACCACCTCGCAAAACAATATCAATAATTTTTCTATAATATCATCACATAGTTGGATATGATAGTGGATATATAGTATATTAATTAAATTTTTAACATATTTTTACCTCTTTATTCAATATATAATATATACTCTTTTAAATTTTGTTGCATGAGGGATATGAAAACGTCGCTTGTAGGAGTGGTAGACCACATCCTTGTGAAGTGATGTGATTAGTGATTCACTAACTCTTTACAATGATTTAATTAAGGGTAAATATAAAAAAATGGGATGTAAATTATATATTAATGATATTGTATAAAAATATATAATTAATGATAAATAATTAATCAATTTCTTTTAACATTTTTTCTCATTGAAAAAAATGATAACGTTCTTTTTGGATGTATAGACTACCACCTCTTCTAAGTGATGAGATTTATTTTTATTCTGAAAAAACTCTAAATAGTTCAATATATAACTATATAAAATAAAATTATATTTAATTTATGATATTATTATTATTATAAAATGGTAAAATATTACATATATTTTTTTTATAATCATCATCAATGACCTATCGTCTCCACGATCGTAACGTTATTTTATCCATCATAACTAAATTTCATTATTTGTTTAAAAATTATAATTTACCAAAAAATGTAATAACTATTTAATTATAATTATATTTTATGTGTTTAAACGTTGACTCCATTAACCCTAGTAAACTCATCGATGTCGTTTTTTGATATATGAGCCGAATATGATTAAAATAATGATGTAATGTTATTCGAGTAATTAATTGTATATATAATGTTAATAAGAGAAATGAAAATTATAATAAACATGAAAATTATTCTTGAAGTATGTAAATCATAAACAGATTTTTATTTTTCTACATGTTAAATACATATGCCCCCAGTTGAACTCATGGAATGGGTTTTTTTCATCTCACTTTTATTTCCATGAGTATATTTTGCAATCACCACTTATTATTGTTTTTTCTGTATATAATTACAATGAATGTATTTTAGAACAATTAGAATTATATTTATGAGAATATATATATATATGTATTTTTTTATTTTTATATCATGAGGTTTATTATTTCAAATATACTTAAACTATAAGGTATTTAATAATGTTTGATTTCATTGAGGTATATGGTAATGTTATGCACCTAATTTTTCTATATGGTGTATTTACATCCCCATTGGAATGTAATATTATTAATAATTAATTTTTAATGGTAATATATGTTATCATTTGTATTATTTTATTTATGGGAATATTACTTCAGAATTACTATGTGTTAAAAGAAATTCATAACTCTATTTATTTTTATTTGGTTATAGATCATTTTTGTTGTTGATGATATTATATGAATATCTGTATATTTACATTTTATTGTATTATACTGTAATTAATCTTTTATTATGAATATTTATATCTAACACACATAATATATTCAATTATTAATCCTCATATTAATGTTATGATCACTCTACGGGATTATTTCACAATCTCATTCTAATTAAATTTGTTTATGCTTTTATTTTCCATTGAAGTATATTATTTTTTTCACCATATAATAAACACACTTTAATTTGTCCAATTCTATTTACTCATTGTATTTTTATTTAATAATATTATTTTTTAACACTTTTGGATATAAAATAATATCATTTATTATTAAAAGATAATCTGACTTCATTTCCATCTTCCGTTTGAAATTTATTTATTTATTTTCAATGATTTGAATATATGATTTAAAATGTTTATTAATCTTTTAGAAAATATTCACAAATACATTTTTACACATTTTTCCTTTTGGAAAAAATTATTTACAAATAGTATAATTCTTTTTTCTAAATAATGATCTTTTATAAACATTTTACTATTTAAAAAGAATGTTCTATACAACATATATGTAGTTACACACCAATATGGAAATTAACTCTTCAAATACTCATTTGAATGTCTACAATGATAATATAGAATAAATTATTTTTACAAATATGTTGGTTATTCATTTTTTTTATATTTTTTTCTCTAAGATATTTATTTTCAAAAAAATTTATGTTTTAAAAAGAAATTTTCAAAATTAAACGGTTCTTTTTAAAAAACAATGTTTATAATGATATTTTAATTGTATTTAAATTCTTAAAAATCAACAAAAAAAGTTATTACCTATGCTCCCATGGGAATATTTTTTATTGATACCATCCTCATTATTTTTCAAGACCATTTAATATTGTTTCAAAGAGATTTTTATGGAACCCTTTTCTTTTCGAGGGGTCATACATGATTAAAAGTGGTTATTGGGAAACTTAGTTCTCATCCATAGGTAAACCAAGTTAAAAAAGGGATAATATTGATTTATAAGGTTTTTGACGATATGAAATATATTATTAGGTTATTCATATTTTGGTTATTTGACTTTACATAAATGATGGGGCACGCTAGATAACATAGGGTGAGCCCACTATTGCTTATATAATGGGAAGACATTGACAATAATAGGTGTTCTCATTATAACTTAAATGATAGGGCATCAGAGAATGAAAAAATGATACCCCGTTGTATCTTATATAATGGGTGTTCCCATATCATTTTCCAATGAATTGGGTAATGATTATGTTCTATAGATAATTATATTGGAAGTCGCGCATATGATTATTCCAACTATAAGGGTTCTGTAAGGGTTATGTAAGTGATCGATGATGATGATGTCCCAAGATACCAATAGGTTTTTTATATGAATTTCAAGGGGATATAATGTTTCCTTTGATCAAGATTTATATCATGTGGACTATTATTATTGATTATTTTGACTCTTTTACTTTTTAAATCCTTATTCCTTGTCTCATGATGGATGAATCAGGTATTCATGGGCTTGCGTTCCTTTATAAATTTATCATTTACTATGATTATGTATTAATACACTTATGCATTTCTTAGGTTTATTTATGATATTTAGTTGTTAATGATTATTTTTACCCTTACTAAGCATTTGAGCTCACCCTTCTAATGTTTTTTTCCCCTCGTTATAATGAATGGGGTTGGATGAATTATGTCCTGATGGGATTTCAAATGGATGGTGATGATGACATAATGTGAAATAAGAAAAATGGGTTGTGTGGGAGAAATTATCATTTTATGATATGGATATTGTTTACATATTACTTGTTCCTATTTCTCTAAAACACTAAACCATAAAGTTACTATTGAATATAATTGTTTCAATTTTTCCTTTTGATATTGTAATGTTTGGATGAAAATATTGTCACAATTATTATCATCAAAACCATAATCATAAAGTATGAAATTTTAGCATCGTATCATAGAGATCTGGATCTAGTATAATATATATGGTATTATTAGTCCATATAGATAACCTTAGAGATTTTGATGTTTTAATATGAGGTTATATTTAGATTTTATTCAAGAATTATAAGTATTTAGGATTAACATTGATCATGATTTTAATTTTTTATACAACCCATTTGAACGTTTTGTTTAATAAAACGCGTTACGTTTTTAATGAAATTGTTAGAGAAGTTTTGTTGGTATGAGATATTTTTAACCCTGATGATCAACATTAATTCTTATTTAGGGAGGAATTATTTTTAATTATTAAGATAAATATGACAACTCATATGATAGGTGAAAACAGGTGCTATATGGTAAGGTAGTGGAGCTTGGACGCATGGCCAAAGTATGGTAATGGTTTCGTGCCTTCTACTAGCCTACATGATTTCTTGGTTAGTATGAGTTTTTTCTGTAAAAGATTAATTTTATTTCAGAAATATATGTGGTTTATTTAATAAAAAATGGTTTATTTATCATGGAAGATTATATTATAAATCCTTCTAATTTTTGGGTTTTGATCTTATTTTGGATAAGATTAAATAATTTTAATTACTGAAATGTATGGAATTATTTGGTTTGAACATTTAGTATTACTCATGAAATATAATGATTAATGTATATAAGATAATTCATTTTCATAATTATATTTCCATGTGATAAACATTTTGGTTTTAGTTATTTTTTATAGTAAGAATATATTTTTATTCTTATTATAGTTACGTGGTCCTTAAAATTTAATTTTTGTGCTTCATGCGTGAAACATTCATCCTGAATACACATCATCGGAGAAAAGAAAGAGATTATGTTGAAAATTTATTAAATGATGAAATTATACTCATCAAGTATGTATATTTCTATATTTTATTGGACAATATTTTAATATAATTCCTCAAATCTAGGAAAATGATCTTGAAACAAAATTATTATCAGAGTACCTTTAATTCTAATGGACAGATCGTCATTTAGATCATCACAATTTTATGCAATTGAGGACATTAACTTTCTATTGATCATTCACTTGATTCTAATCAATTACCTCGGTATCTAATTATAATTATTTATA
This sequence comes from Viscum album, assembly GCA_963277665.1. Classification (NCBI taxonomy): domain Eukaryota; kingdom Viridiplantae; phylum Streptophyta; class Magnoliopsida; order Santalales; family Viscaceae; genus Viscum; species Viscum album. The sequence continues at coordinate 790,189,872 of OY728141.1, forward strand.
TTTTCTTCCATTCCCAACTATGTTCTCCAATATTGAATCCTATTATTGTGTCATTTCATTTGACTTTTTTAAATCCATTTATCTCTTATTAAGATTACATTTTATTGACCCTCTTTTTGGTGTGGGTTCAATGAAAAATTATTTTCAAATGTATATCCTTTGATTTTTAAGATTATTTTAAAATAAATTACCTAATTTATTAAATGGGGTACTATATAACACCCCATGTTTTTAAAAGTATAAAATTATGTTTGATACCATAAAGACCCGCAATGTCAGGATTATATGACACGTGAAAAATGTATTCCTTATAGCATAGCCATTGGAATTATGCGTATGAAAGGGATTAAACAAGTTAGTATGATGTTATATAAAAAAATTTATATTATGAATCATTGGTGAGCATTTAATTATACATAGAAATAAAATCCATTTAAAATAAAAGGAAATATTTTCTTGAAAAAATGTCTTTATGAAACAAAATGTATTTTATACCATACAATTATAAAAATATTTATTTTTTATTATGTCAATGAAATATATATATATATATATATATATTATCTAGTTTTTAACATTAATCCTATTTTTTATAGACATGAGATAAAAATAAATCAAATTTTCTGCCCAAAACAATATTTTAAAAAAATAGATTTCTAACCATTTTATAGAACAAATATTTGAAGAATAATTATTTAAAATTTCCTAAAAATTATTTGAAAATATATGTGTCATTTTTTAATTTGTAATACCAAAATTATATTATGAAAAATTTAGTATATTTTTCTGAAAAGATGCAATTTTTATGAATTTTGAAAAATAACAATTTTTTTTAAAATGAATTTTCATTTTAATAAATTATGAAATTTGAACGTCAAATTATATATTAAATATTATTTAAATTAACCAATGTATTGTTTATTTATTTTTAATAAACATTATTTATATTAAATCAACTATATTTTTTTAAATATATGTTTTTTATGTGTTAAAAATAGATTTTCTTAAAACCAATTTCAAAATTAATATGATTTCTCCATTTTATATAATAAATTTAATCAATAATGGGTAATTCTTATATTGAAATATATATATTATATTTAAATTAATATTAATTTATTTTCATAAAATATTAAGTATTATTCATATAGGTAGTATAGATTTATCTTTTTCTCAAAAATACTCTTCTTAGAAAAAACATGTTTTCTTGCCACTTCATCAAGATTAATATATATAATATTTTTTCCATTATGAGAAATTAATTTAAAAAATTGATTCTTTTTTTATTCAAAATTATTTAAAAACATTAGTATGGATAAATTATTTTTCACTTTTTATTAATGAGAATAGTTAAAATCAATCAAAGTGATTAAAGTAGAAATGAGTTTACAGAGGGATTAAAACATTAATATTAAGGGTAAAATGGCCAATAATCATTTAAAACACCTTTTTCATGAACATATAGAAACCATGTTCTTTTTAGGATTGAGGATGGACCATTATTGGTTCATTTAGACAATAAAAATGATCGTGGAATTCACTCATTCGGAAAATATAAGTGTACCACACTTCCCACATGTAAACTTTCACTCACTCTCAGTCATTATTTATAACATTAAACCATAGATATTTTTACTATACCTATCCAAATAACTTCCCGAATTTCCTCCCTTAATTATAAAATTTATATTTTGGCCATAAATCATACCTAGTATGGCCTTTGGTATAATTATATGGAGGATGCCTAAAGAAGAGCTAACGTTCTTTAACAATTTTTATAATTTCTCTATACACCTACTAAAATTATTATTATCCCATAATGATATAAAATAATAGATATTTTAAATATACTAAAATGTTTTTGTTTTTATTCAATCCATTATAACCACACACTCATCTATCAAATGGGTTCTAAAATCATAATTCTTTTGTATGGTGAACTACTTCCTCTCGAAATAATGGAATTAGTTTTTCTATTTCCACCACTCATAGCTGTGTATAATGATGGATCAAAAGATTTTATATTAGATATATAAAATAATTATAAATATTTTGTAATAATATCATATATACTCATTCATCTTCCATTTTCTAAGGGATAAGATAATGTTGCTCGTGTGACCGGCAGACTACCATCATGTGTAGCGATGTGATTCATTGTACACCAATGACTAAAAATGAATGTATAAAAGTTTATGATAATAAGTATATGAGATATATATTATATATTTATTATATAAAGGAACAAAATATAATTATGGAAATATAATAAATTATTTTTTACCTTTTCACTCCCTCAGAAAAGAAAGGTAATGTCGATCATGGACGTGTATAGTACTTCCTCCTAAAAGTGATTTGATTCTAATTTCTTCACCACCACATTAGAATAATGATAAATATATGTTTATATAGTTAAATTATATTTTCTTTATAATATTATTTTCATTGGTTAAATAATATATATTACTTACCTTATTTCCATAATGATCATTAAAAAATAAAAATATTACTCATGGGTATGTATGTCCTACAATCTCCATGATCATAGAAATAGTTCATTTTTTAAACATTATTAATTATTGATTTAAAACATATAATTTAAAAATAAATATGAAAATTATTTCATTATTTTATTCTGAATATGTTTAAATAATGACAATTCTAACCATATTCAACCCACCTACTTCTTGTTTACGCACAAGCCGAATATGGTAAAAACAAATGATGAATATAAAATGGATTAATTATTTTTAAGTAAAAGGTTACTAATTGAAATAAAATTTATAACAATACAGAAAATATTTATTAAGAAATTAAACAATTCATATATGTTTATTATTTATAATTTTAAAGACAAAAGTGACAAGTCAAACTCAAGGTTAGGGTTTTTCTCATCTCACTTTCATTTTGGTTAGATATATTCCATATTCACCGCCTATTTTTATAGTGTTTGGTATATACTGAAAATGAATATATTTCATGATTCTTATAACTGAATTTATTAGGATTTAAATATTAATATTTTGATCTATATTTATCATTTTTTATGGTTATTAATGTCCCCAACTTGCAATGTTTTTCATCTCCATCCTATTTAATTGAGTCATATGGTAATGGTATGCACTTAATCACATATATATTTAATACATACATAACCTTATATGTATAATATCATTAATAATTCATTATTAATGGTATTTAATGTTTTTATTTTTATTGATTCATCCATTGGGATTTGAATTGAAATTTATAAACATGAAAGTGTTTTATAACAAATTTCATTTAAGTAGGATGTATTACTTCTTTATTATCATGGATATTCATGGATTTCTTTTATGATGAATTTTGATTATTTTATATTTTATTTAAAACTACTTTATGTTGATTTCATAATGATATATATAATAGATAAACCTCTTAATTCTTACATCAATTTCGTGATCATTATAAGGGTTTATTTCAAAAATTAATTATAATTGAATTTATTAATACTTGTGTTTCCATTGAATGACACTATTTGATCATTGTCTTGTAAACACATTTAATTTAATCCAGATATGGTTATTCAATATATTTTCATTCAATAGTTCTATTTTTCAACACATTGAGACTTAAAATAATAGAGAATATATTTTTATGTAAATTGGACTTCATTTTTCTCTTCTATAAGAAATATATTTATGTCCAATCCTTTTTTTCAAAAAAATAACCGTTTTAAAATGATTTAAAAAATAAGTGTATAACCATTTTTTAGTTTAAAAAATAATATTATTTTTGTTCGCCAATGAAGGAAATTTTTTTATATTATTACTCTACAAAAGTAATGTTATTTCTAATAGGTACTGAATTACCAACAACAAGTTGACCATTTCATATAATCATCCTATAGAAAACCTACCCCTTTACCAAAATTATTACATTTCATTCAGAATAATTAAAAAATAAATAAAATCTAAGGAAATTATGTCTAGATCCATTAAAAGATTAAATAAATAATTAGGAACCACAAAACCAAAATAAACGCAAATTTTATTTAATATTTATGGTGAGTCGCTAATTTTTTTTGAGATCATATATCTTGATATGATAACCTAGGGAATAAATGAAAAAATTGATGAGCTAAAAAGACCGATAAGGGAATAGACATTGTAATAGATAATAGAACATGAGTTATAAAGGCATAATGTGATGACATAAAATGGCATGGAACATTAGTAAACATATAAAATCATAACATAATGGGAAAAATATCATGAGATCATGGAATTATAGGAATGTTTTAGAAACATAAAACATCCCACAAAAATGATCCACAGATAACTGTCAAGACTATATCACATTATGGTAGAAGTCCTATAATAGAATAGGTTTACTCCCTAATCCCATACCTGACATCTCATGATACTAAAAATTACCCAAATCATTGTAGGAAAATTTTGGCACACCCAACATCACATGTTCATGCATGTGTGTTCCTTATAAATAATTAGACATAAGGAATAAATATATGGTTTACCTATGAAAATAAATCGGTATTGTAATCATTTCATATTTTTGAGTAAATAAGGTTTTCCATATTACTTTTAAATTCCTTCTTGTTTGGGGAGATTGTTAAGTTAATAATGTATCCTTATGAAATTACCATTCATTTTTGTTTTGAAATTCACATACACCTTATCTCAAGAGAAATTTCATTTTACCCTGTGTTTTATTTCTATAAGAAAAATTTTCATTCCCTACGAAAATTTATCCTTACCCTGTTTTTTATTGTTCATTATTTTGTTTAAGTGTTAAACTTGGATTCATATCTAAATCCTCAGAATCATATAATACATAGATAAAGAGAATTCTATTTTCATAATTTGAATTTAGACTCTGAGTTCTCTGAATTTAGACTCTGAACACTTTTGATTTCTGACTCCGAGTTCTCTGAATTCCGACTCCGAACACTTCTGAGTTCTCAATAAGATATCTCTAAATTCAGATTCTGAACTCTTTTAGGTTCTAAATCCGTGATCTCTGAATTCAGGACCAAAATTTGTGAGTTCTGACTCTAAATTCTAATGAATTTAGACTCCTAACTTTGTATTTTCTGACTCCGAATTCTCATGAACTCTTACGTGGATCATTGAAGGTTCAGGTTCCAAATTCTTGTGAATCCAGATTCTGAATTTCCTTGAAATTTGGACTCTGGAATTCAATACTGTTCAGGTTCTGAATTTCTTAGAAAAAAGAATTTGAATATCCGTGTATTATAGACACTGAATGTGTTTTTGGTTAGACATTGAACATTTATCTGTTTACATTCTGGATATTTGATTTCGGTTAAGTGACCATATTTTTGCTTACAATTATTTTTTTTATAAAACTATGTAGTGCATTCAATTACTAACAAACCATTGTTTGAGTGACACATGTACAGGTCCCTCTGAAATTCAATGAAAAATATGACCATTGGAGGAGGGATCTGACCGTTGGAGATGTGCCTATAAATTGGAGCTCATTTGAAAGAGCTCACAATAAGTTGATCAATCTAGAGATTACATTCTGATGAGGTGATTTCTATAGAGAGGCTTTATTTCTTTCTCTATATTGAACCTCTTGTTCAAATTTTCCTTGTGTGACTCCTATTGTTGTTGTGTACAATCGATGGCTTTGGGGGATTGGAATATAAGGGTGTTGACTACCTTGAAGTTGAGGGATTCCTTGCTGGGGAAGATAGAGGTGCTGACTACCTTAATGTTGAGTGATTGTAGGGTTATCAAGACAGACTCTTATCTTCGTATCGAGGTCTTACCCTGGGGTGGATAAGGCATACTTTATTGAATTTATAAATCAAGTGACCTTTATCCATGTTTTTTGGATACCCTTCCCATTGGGTTAAAAGATTGACTACTTGTTACTTGTTTTGTTACATGTTTTCCCCTATTTTTTATCATTTGAGGAAAGTATAACTATCTTATACTTCCTTATACATGTATACTCTGATTTAGTGAGATTTTATACACTTTAAGGTAGAATCTTTATCTTTGTAAACTTTTGTTATGTTTCATTTTCGGGAACCATTTTTTCAGGAATCACTTTCTCGGGATCATATTTCTGGAATCAAGTAGGTGCGTAGAACTAGAGGTTTTGTGAATTACCCTATTTATCCTTGTTAAACATAACCATCTATAAAAGTTCCAAAGGATATTTCTAAAGAATACAATTCACCCCCCTCTTGAATTTTGAGCATCATTTGATACTTTATTATGTATCTCTATTTTTTTATCCTACATTTGGTATTATAGAGCATATCATACTCTCCCAATCCATATCAACAATTGATATTAGACGAGGACCCTTAAATACTTAAATACACATATATTTTTTCCTTGGTATTTTTTTATTGTTCAATCTTTTTCCTTACTGAGGAATATTTTCCTTATATTAAAACTCTTTTATTTCTAATATTTATTTATAGAATGTTTTTTCTTTAAGATGTAAGGAATAAATGTTTGATCCATAGAAAATCTCAATCTAACAAGACCACATATTTTTGATGGGAATGATTACTAATATTGGAGGGATCACTTGAAGACTTTTATTATCAATACTGGATTTGATAATATTGTTATACTTACTAGAGTTTATAAAATCCTAGACAAGGAAGTTAGTACCTTCATTAATCAAGAAAAGAATGAGTATATACTGAATTATAAGGTTTGTAATACCTTGATTTGTTCCATGACTATAAATATATATAGGAAAATTTCATCTTGTGAATCATAAAATTGTATGTGGAAGAAAATTGATGTTACTCACTTTGGAACATCCAAAGTTATTGAAACTGGAAGAGGAATGCTTAGAGATGAATATCATGGTTTCTTCTTTCCTTATAGAGAACCCATATATAGGGTACAACAAAGATCCATGACAATTGACAATAGTTTACAATCCATGGATGAGACAGGATTAGATGATGAATCTCTTGTAGATAAGATCATATACATTATTCCAAATGAGTGGGAATCTAGGAGGACTGCTATTGATGAGAACTAAAAGGTTAATCAGATTTCTCTTGATGAACTTTTTGAAACTAATCTTCAACATGAGACAAGAATGAATAGAGATGTTGATAATGTAAAGAAGAAGAGTGGGAATGGTAGTGTTTCTTTTACTACAACTTCAAATCATATGAAATCCAAGACTCCTGAGAGAGTTAATTGATCCAAATTTAAGAATATTATTATTCAATCCGAATCTAGTGGAAATGAATCTCATAAAAATTATCTAGAAAATTTAGCTCTGTGGATGAACAATATTATTGGACAGAAGAACATTCAATTTAGATATAATAAGAATGAAAGGAAAGACATGAAAGATTTAGATTTTACATGTTATGAATGTAAGAGAGCTAGACATATAAGGCCTAATTTTCCAATTCTTAAGAGAAAATAATGAATGGAATATTATTCTGATATAAATAGAAATAAGTACTACAAAGCTAATTCTATGAAAGTCTTGAAAGCTAACAACACCTAGAGTGCCAGTGGTGGTGACTCTTATGATGAATCATCATATTACGAATCATCTAGACAGAAGAATCTTGTTCTAATAGCTGGACTGCGTATTGAAAATCATTCTTTGATGGATAAGGTACAAAACGATGAATCAATCACCAATGATTCATTAAATGAAAACTATAGTAATGTTAAATATTATGAATCTTCTGAAGAAGAATCTTCATATGATGAAGATAATACTTTTCATACCTATGAAGAAGTTTCTAGGATTTCCAAACTCCTTGAGATTTAGAATTAAGAACTAATGAAAAATATTGATAAAAAAATTCTAGGAACACTATTATTACTGAGGAAACATCATATCATTCTAATCATCATGATAACAAAAAAAATTATTTTTAATGTATTTCAAAAAATCTTGAGGAAGTAAATTCTGGGAAGAATAAAACTTATAAGTATCTAGAAAATGTAAATTCTAAGAAAAATGTTTTCGAGCAAAAATAAAGTTAAAAGTCAAATGTTTTAAAAGACAATAACTTGGTTATCAAAATGAAATCCAAAATTTTTTCCTTGAGGGAGTGTTTAACAAACATTACCTTAGTTAATGAAAATTTTGATAAGATGTATTCCCAAATATGACCTCTTAAAAATAATTTTGTTCTTTTTTATACTAGTTCTAAACCTATTTTTAGTAATAATTATTTTGTTCCTCAAACATCTCCATTTTGTGATAAGTGTCAGTGTGGTGGGCATTGGGAAAAAATTATTCCATAAACAAAAATCAGTCATTAGTATTTCAAAAAACCTATTATTCTAAGAAAATATTGGTGCCTAAGATTTTGCTTTCTGAAATTTCTGGATACATGAAATTTATGGTTCCGAAATCTTAACTCTTTTATTTTTAGTAAAATTGTGAATGTATCAACCGAAATACATGGTACATGGATAGTGGATGTACCCAACATATAACTGGTAACAAAAACTTTTTTGAAAATATTATCAAGATGAAAGGAGGCTAAGTAACTTTTGGAGATAATTCATTGGGAGAAATTATTGGTATAGGTAACATCATTATTCTTGAAAATACTTTGATTTCAAATCATTTATTGGTTAAAGGTCTTAAGAACAACTTCATTAGCATATGCCAATTATGTAATGAAGGTTAGCTTGTAAATTTTAGGAATGACAAGTTCTCAGTACACAATTCGAAGGAAAAGTTTATTATTCTTTCCCATAGGCAAGAGAATGTATACATACTAAACATAGATGACCTTAGGATCCAAGATCTACTTTGACATAAGAGATTCTTTAGTTTCATTGTCTTGGAAGAAGCAACACTCATTAACACTTTCCACTGCTGAAGCCTAATATGTAGCAGCTAGAAGTGGTTGTTCTCAAGTGTTTTTGATGCAACACACACTCATAGACTGTTGTATTAGTTTTACAAAAACACAAATTTTGCGTGATAAAAAAAGTGCCATTTCCCTTTGTTAAAACCCTACACATCACTCTTTTGAAAAACACATATATATTAGGCATAACTTTCTTAGTGATCACACACAAAAAGGAGATATCATTTTCCAATTTATCAGAATGCAAAATCAACTTGCTGATATTTTCGCAAAATAGTTACCCTCGGATAGATTTGATTACATTAAACAGAAGATAGGAATGATAACCCAAAAGTAATATTCCTTATTAACTTCTTTTTGATCCAATATCTTTACAGTAATAAACTCTTTTTCATAGGGGGAGTACATTTTCTTGTTAGTTTTTCAAAAAAATTTGTAATGAAGTTTTTTTAAAAAACAATATGTAATGATGATTTTCATGTTTTTCATAATGCTGTTTTTCAAATTTTTCATAATGAAATTTTATAAATTTTCCGTAATGAAGTTTTTCATATTTTTCATAATGATTTTTTCCAAATTTTTCCTAATGAAATTTTTTAAAAAATGTATAATGAAGTGTTTCATGTTTTTTGTAATAAAGATTTTCATAATGTTGATTTTTGTACTCAAAATTTTCGTAATTATGATTTTCATAATGGAGTTTATTATTTTTTTCATTTTTTTCACAATCCAAATTTTCAAAATCTAAATTTCTTCAAGAATAATTTTTCCTCAATACAAATAATCTTCTAGGTAATCTGAATGATATGTTTTCTTTCTTAATTTTTCGTAACCATCATTTACTTGCTGGTATTTTATTTTGTGTTTCCGATTTTCCGGATTCTAGTTTCCTTAAATCTGAATGTTTTTATTAAAATCCTCGAAAGATCAAATTGTATTGACATTTTCTTATGTCTAACATATCAACCATCAGATCTGATCAGAAGGATCTTCACCCATTGGATCGAGTTTGGAAGATGAATCGTCACATCTAACGCCTATATAAATGACACCCTAAAGGTGATCCCACATCGGATTACAAGCCTTTGCGTGTTGAAGATCTGATTCCTTTTCAAATTACGTTCTGAACCTCTCAAATCCTACTCAAATCTGAATGTCTGTTAAAGTTCCATCTCAAGGGATGTCAACTGTCAAGTCGATTTCAAAGTTCTATATTAATAGATAAGGGTTACTAAATTCAAATTTCATTTCCATGTATGATTAAATGATATCCTACAACATCAAGTTTAATGGATGTGAAATCATTTACATATCAATGCCAGGAGTTCAGGATGTAGTATATCCGGATCTACTTGTAGAATTTTATAAATTTTTGAGCATTTTCAAAGAATAAGAGAGTAGTAAATTTTCATTCAAAACCCATGGAAACACTTATGCCCTTTCATACACCAAGGCTTCTATCTTGGTGGGGTTGACTTATGATGGGGAAGATGAGTTCTGTTCCTATAAGATGACAGATGTTCTATGATGTTTTGTCAAGGTGGAAGCTGTGGAGTGTCTTGGTCTTACAGATGTCAATACTCTAAAGATTTCTCACCTCTATGCAAAGAACTGGATCCTTGAATTGTGGGTTCAATATTTTATCATTCCATCAAATGTTGATAATGACACCTTGAAGAAGAGGGACATGTATATCCAAGATTTCCTGGTGAATTAGAGGAAGATAAACTTGATGATGAATATTAGCATTATGATTCAGAATATTAAGAATGGTAACTTAAAATCTCAAATAATCATGTATCCATCCATCCTATCTACGCTCATTTTTCGGGGCCTTGAGTCTTTCAAGATTCCTTTCCATTCCATGCTAAGGAATTTCAATGTCATGTTATTAAGTGATGATACATTAAAGAGAATGAATATTGGTTTCTCTAAGGCTTCCGGAGAATTCTATGACTTACCAGAGGAAGATGCTAAATCTATTCCAAATGAAGAAGAAGTGGATAAACCATCAAAAAAGGATTGAAAGAAGAGGAATTGAAGGAAGTAGAAGAATAAGAGAAAGCACCAAATGATAGGGAAACTCAATCCTCACCTCCAAAACCTAAGGAACAAAATTCCAATCTAGATGAGGTTGTAGCAAATTAGAGGAATGATAAGAAAAATCGTAAGGAAGGAGAGGCACAATTTGTCTTGGATCATGAAGAAGATAAGGATTTAAAAGAAATGATAATAGATGATCATGAGAAAGAATTTAAAGAAAATAAGATAAATAAACAGATGATTGAGTCTGACATTGTGCAATCCCTTTTGAGGGAAACTGAAGAATCTTCTGAACAAATTCTCGTACCAGAATCCTACTTAGTATAACCCTTACCTGAGACTCTGGGGAAGAAGTTCATGACTCCGGAAAAAGACCAAGAGAAGGTTGTTAAAGAGAAAGAAGCTGTCAAAAGAGTAGAAGAAATGGATAAAAGAATTGGTGACACAAAATATTTGATTAAGCATGTGTAGGATATTACTTACAAGGAAATTCCATACAAGAAATTGCCAATCCGAAATTCACAAGCTGAATCCTCGAATCTTGCTACTCCTGGGATAGACGACAAGGCTACAGATGAAGTGAACAATATGGTTGTGGAAGATAGTTATAATCATCATCTCACTCACCATGAAGATTCTGAGGTAGGAGCTGAGAAGGAGAAGACAGATGAAGATTGAATTGTTCAGCTATCTGACAGTGAACATGAGTCTCTGGATGGGAAAGTTGTTCTGATAATTGAGAAGGGGAAACATGTGTTTGTGGATATTCAAACTAAATTTTTTTTAATGAAAAATGAAGCTGGTGGATCTTCAAAGAGGATGCTGGTCGAGCTAGAGAAAGAGTCCTCACCAAGAAATGTGTCAGACTCGAAATCATCATCTATAGGATATGATTTCATCATTCAATAACTGATGATGTTTGTTGACACCATTCTGATCATTCCAATCATTGACTCTACATGTCAGAAGCTCCAACAAGACTTCAATCAAAAATCAGATTCATTGTCATTGGTGATGGATAAGTGTGTAAAACTTGAGGTTGATTTAAAGAACATCTTCATTAACTATGATGCCCACAAAAAGACTTCTACGAAAGTGATTAGCTGGTTAAAGAAAATAGTTGATGATTTGGGAGATCTTGATGAGTTTCAACATGAAGTTAAGGAAGATTTTGATATTGATGTTTATAAAGTCTAGGATATCATGACTAGCATTGAGGAAAAGCATACTATTGAGAAAAATACTCAGATTCAAGTGGTAAAGCATCTATATGGGAAGCTATATTCTGTTGCTCAATGCTAGAATATAGAAAGATATCTTCAAATTGAGATTGAAGAAAATATTTTTAAGTATGAAGAAGACCTAAAGGCTCAGATAGAGGTTCCTAAGGCTCAGGATAAATGAATCAAGGCCTTAGAGAAGAAAACTAAGGATCAAGATCAACTCCCAAATAAAGCAGAGGAAGACCCCAAGGAACCTAAAAAGCTGAAAACCATAGGGAATAAATTGATACCCAAGGAAAAGGAAGTAAAATATGTCAAATCTTTTCTTTTTTTGTATTCTTTCCTTGTTCAAATTCTTCCTATCTTAATGAAATTTTGGTTTCTTGTTTTTATTTGGATGATTTGTACAAATATTTTAGGTACTGTAATTTCTTTTCCACACCCTCAAATTCTTTTTGAAAATCACAAAGAGGGAGAAAGGATAAAAAAATACTAAGAAAAGAAAAAAAGTACCTGTGTAAGGGGGAGTTTATCTAAGGGGGGTTTTTCATTATAAGGATTTCCGTAATCAAGATAATGAAAAATCTCATTCCAAAAATCAGGAATAAAATCCTTAGTGTTCCAAAGCCTAAGGGGGAATTAGTCGTATTCATCCATGCCCATAAGATAAGGTAGATAATATTTATTTTCAACGTCCAAAAAAATAGAGTCTAAATCCTTTTATTATTTTTCGTAAGGATGTTTGGGGTTTCTTAAATGGGGGAGATTATTGATTCAATAATGTTTTCCTTATGAAATTTCAATTACTTAATGTTTGGGGAGATTTTTATGTAAATAAGTTAACCTTATGACTTTACCACTCCATTTTGTTTTGAAAATCACAAACACGTTTTTTCAAGAAAAATTTCATTTTACCCTGTTTTTTTCTTATATAAGGAAAATTTTCATCCCCCAAGGAAATTTATCCTTACATGTTTTTCATTGTTCATTATCTTTTGTAAGTGTATAATTTGGTTTCATATTAAAAACCTTGGATTAATATAATAAATATATAATGAGAATTTTGTTTTCAAATTCTGAATTCAGACTCCGAGTTCTCTGAATTTAGACTCTAAACTCTTCTGAGTTCTTAATACGAGTTCTCTGAATTCAGACTCTGAACTATTCTGAGTTCTGAATCTGAGTTCTCTGAATTCAGACTCTGAACACTTCTACATTCTAAATCTATGTTCTCTAAATTCAGACGCTGAACTATTATGAGTTCAGACTTCGAATTCTAATGAATTCAGAATCCATACTTTGTGAGTTCGAACTTCGAATTCTAATGAATTCATACTATGAACATTGTATGTTCTGACTAAGAATTCTCCTAAACTCGGACTCTGATCGTTGAAAGTTCAGGTTCCAAATTCTTGTGAATCCAGATTCCGAATTTCCTTGAAATTCAGACTCCATAATTCCCTAGAGTTCTAGATCAGAATTCCTTAGAAAATAGAACATGAATATACTTGTATTATAGATACCGAATGTTTTTTTGGTTAGACTCTGAACAATTATCTTCTTAAATTTTGAATATTTTATTTGGTTAAGTGACAATATTATTTCTTACACTTATGCTTGTTATTAAACAATGTCGTGCATTATGTTACAAACTAACCGTTGTTTGAGTTACACATGTATAGGTCCCTCCGAAATTCAAAGAACAATATGACTGTTGGAGGAGGGAGACGACCGTTAGATCTATTCTGATAAATAGGACCTCAATTGAAAGAGCTCATAATAAGTTGATCAATCTGTAGATTACATGTTGTTGAAGTGATTTCTAGAGAGAGAGGCTTTATTACTTTGTGCGTACTAAAATTCATGTTCGTATTTTATTTGTGTGACTCCGATTTTTGCTGTGTCAAATCAAGGGTTTTATAGGATAGGAAGACAGAGGTACTGACTACCATGAAGTTGAGGGCTTCCTTTCTGAGGAAGAAAGAGGTGCCATGTACAATGAAGTTGAGGTCTTGCGGTAATAACAGGACATACTATGATCTTCATATCGAGGTCTTACCCTATTGTGGGTATGACATACTTTCTTGAAATTATAAATCAAGGGACCTTTATCCAAGGTTTTTGGATACCCATCTCTTTGGGTTAAAAGATTTACTACTTATTACTTGGTTTGTTACTAATTTTCGTCTATTTTTTATCTGTTGAGGAAAGTATAACTATCTTATACATCCTTATACTTGTATACTCTGATTTAGTGAGATTCTATATGCTTTAAAGTAGAATAATTATCTTTGTAAACTTTCATTATGTTTCATTTTCCAGAATCACTTTCATGAAATCATATTTCTGTAATAAAACATGTGTGTAGAACAAGAGGTTTTGTGATTTACATTGTTTAACCTTGTTAAACATAACCATCTTTAAATGTTCCAAAGGATTTTCTGAAAGAATACAATTCACACCCCCTCTGGTAGTTTGAGAATCATTATATACCTTATTCTATATCTCTATTTTTTATCCAATATTTTGTATTATAGAACATATCATACCCTCACATACCATCACAACACATATGGCAAAACTGATGGTAATATCATAACTGTGTACAATAAATAATGGATAAAAATATATATGGACCTTAATAAGATAAAAAAACTCATATATAATGATACGTTATGTCCAAATGAAATGACTACATGTGAAAAATATTGATAAAGAAACTTTAGTAATGATATACATTAGTGTTGTTTAATGGAAAATATTAAAGTGTATTTTTGAAGTAAAAAAGGCCAAAATTTTTGTATTAAGATAGACATGAATTAAGAGAGTTTTTCATTATGAAATGATTTATTTTAAAAAAATGGTTCCTTAAAAGTTATTCGTTCATGGACATCAAAATGGTTGTGAAATAGAGAAGTTATCTTCAGAAGGGAGTAACTATCAGAATGAATTTGGAAGGAAACATCTTAACACATGTGTTCCCCACCAAAGAAAGATGAATTTATTTTGATATATAATTTTGAAACATATAAATTTACTATTGATGAATTATATCATAATAAGGTTTAAATTAATTATGTTAAATAGAGATAAATTATAACATTAAGAAAAAATTGATGTTCAGAGTGATCCCTTACCTTATATATGAATGTGTTATTAACATTTACTTATTGTCTGGGATAAAGAAATTAAATTCATTAATTAACTATTTTTGAACAAATTATTCATTTACTATAATGAACCATAATTTTCATATAATTTTTTAAATTATATGGGAATTTTACGAGTCTGGGAAAATTGACGACATGTTATAATGAGGCACGATGTTCCCAGATTAAATTTTTGAAAAAAAATTCAAGTATATTTAAAAAATGTATAAGGGGGTTTTTGTATCATTTGAATAGGTGCTCAGAATTGAAATATGAGGACACCGTTGAACTCACAACATCATTATTCACCTAAGGAGACCGTCTCCTCGACCACAGTAGGTCAAGGGTGAAAGTTAGTTTTTCACTTTTTCATGGTAAAATAACAAAAAATTTATTTAACATTTTATTTTTTATACTTTAAACATCTGTACATGGGTTATAGAGTTGGATACCACCCAAACTAAAACCCCTAATTTGAATTCGAATTTGGGTACCACCCAACACTTGAAATCCATTTTTAATGAGGGGGTGACCATAGGTTTCCTCTAAATTTATTATGCTAACTCCCCATTTAGTTTTTGGAGCCATATAACTATTAATGAAAAGTTTCATCATTTTTATTTGAGTAATCCTAATTAATCTTCTTATGTTAAATTATATTCGCACCTCATTCTTTTAGTGGAAAAAATAGAAGGGGTGTGCTTTTGGGAGTATTATTCTTCTCCAATGAATAACACATCCCAATGAAGATCTTCTTCAACAGAGAACACATCAACTTCTCCAACAAAGAACGTATCATCCTCCAACGTGGGACTTCTCCGACAGCGACTGACTGACGTCTGCCCTTCTCTCCTCACCAATGTCTATGAACCATCGAGTTAGGGTTCGATAATTTAATTAAACCCCCCCCCCATTACCGTTCTTGATGTTCTTCAAACATGATTTATTAACCTGCTTTCTACCACCATAACTCAAAGGGTGCGGGCCAAACGAACATGGCCCGACCAGAAATCTCCCCATTTTTTCTGGAGGGTTTCGTTGTGTTTCTCACAATATAAGAGGGAAGAAACCTATGCTGATGAATGGCACAGGTGGGACACAGATACGGCAGTCGGTACATCGCTGGACGTGATGAATGCAACGACACGACCTTACCGCACGACAAAAGAGAACCACGGCTTGAGCCATAGCATCGAAGGTATAAAGGAATGCCATCCGACAAACTGTGGTGGACCGCAAAACCGCGACCACCCCAAACTGTCGGGCGGGGCCACCCAGTGCTGGCCGGGTCACACCACGGGCCGGGATGGGTCGACCTGAACCGGATTGCCCCAGGCCAGGTCGGGTCGGGTCGGTCTGACTAGGTCAGCCTGGACCAGGACCAGTTTCGACCCGTCGCATAATTTTTGAAATAATATTGTCCCCAGGTATCCGTTTGATACACCGTCTAGGTCATAAGAAACTTTGGAGTGAGTCATTCCTTTTGGTATACCCCACTTGAGGATTGGATAAAGTTGAGGTATTGTCAGGTTGGTTCGAGCACGAATCCAACCGGACCCTCCGAACTAAAAGGCTAATAACATACAAATCAAGCGTCTTATTGATGCACCATCTATTCCCTTGAAACCCCTATTATGTGGATTTACTCTGAGATACTTTTACATGGGAATTCCTAGATGTTGGATTATCAAACAGTGGCTTGAGGAGAAAACCCTCTCAGAGACAATTGATCTTACTGTGGGAACCATATAGTTGGTTGTGATAATGTACTAGGATCATGTGTGGGTCTGAAGACATAATGATGATGTACTAAAATCTCGTGTGGGTGTGAAGAGATACTGACGATGTACTATGATATTGTGTGGGTCTGGAAAAGTACTGATGATGTTCTAGGATCATGTGTGGGTATGACGATGTACTGACGATGTGCTAGTATCTTGTGTGGGTGTGACAACATAGTGACGATGCACTAGGATCCTATGTCGTTCAGAAGATGTAGTGACAATGTTGTAGGATTATGTGTCAGTCTGACGATGTATTGATGATGTAATAGGATCATGTGTGGGTCTCACGACGTACTGACGATGTACTAGGATCCTGTGTGGGCCTGACGATGTACTAGGATCCTGTGTGTTTCTGAAAAGGTAATAGGATCTTTTCTGGGTCTAATAATGTACTGGGATCCAGTGTGGGTCTGACGAGGTAGTAGGATCTTGTGTGGGTTTGACGATGTACTACGAGCCTCTACAGGTCTGGTGATGATTTAGGATCCTTCATGGGTCTACCTATTAATATATTAAGATGATTTATTAGTTACATCTAATCATCTCTACTATTATATCTAAGATATACCTGGTGTAAAATGAGTCCTTACCTTCGTGGTGATTCCTTCGGGTTATTCTTCTGTGTGGCGTACCTATGTGGTACTTAACTTCGTGGAATTCCAACTTTTATGGAATAGTTTAGCTTTGGGATTTTGGGTAAGACTCTATGTTTCCTCATGATTGAGATGGGTATACTTGATAACTTCGGTATACATATGGGAATATACCTATGTAGGGTTGTTAGTTGATTTCATTCTTTGTGGTTTTCGTTTGTGGATTTTGTGAGACCATGATCGTCTCGGGGTCCCTAATGAGTATCATTATACTCACCCCTGCACGGGCTATGCCCGCACCTTGTTGTGTATTGTGTAGATGAAGGACAACGCTGATCGAGGCTGAGGGTACCAGGATTGGAAGATGCATGGGGGTGGACTATACAGCAGATTGGTATGCAGAGGAGATGGAGGACATGGAGGGATGAGTAGGAAATAGTACCTACCCTTTAGTTAAGAACCTCGTAGGACGACCCAGTAGCTATTTTTATCTTTATTCTGTTATATTATATTTCAGTTTTACATGTACCTATACTATTGAGCTTTTATTCTGGCCACTGTTACTTTCAGCACAATTTTTTATATAAGGTTTACTTGTGTTCGAATCTGGTTGTGTGCTTTGTTGCGTGTGTCTACAAGATATAAAGGAAATGGCTTCCCAGTTTTGGGGAATAAACCTTTCGGTACTAGTCGCCAGCCCCTAGCCTATTAAAGGTGGACCGGGGGTAGTCACGGCACGGGCCATAGGGGACGGGTTATGACATGTATTTTATTTATTATAATTTAATTGTTCTCATTTATGTCCATTAAAATGATTTACAAAATATAATTTTGTTGTTCCGAGAGTGTTCATTTCATAGTTTTATTGGTGTTTCCATTAAGTATAGTTATGGGGGTTATTTTCAAAAAAACCCTATAACTGGAATGAAATTATATTAATATACTCACACAATTTTCAAAGGTCTAATATATCATTTTTTATATTAAGATGATTCACTTCATGTAAAGTTAATGGTAAGCATTTAGTTTATCTGTGCCATTTTTGATAGGAATGAACTAGTTTTGTTTTATGCAAACATGAACATGATCCATATTTGGTGTAATTTCAAGATAATAGGCCTCTAAACCTATTTAATCAATGATCTAAATGGGTCCAATTTAACTTGGGCTAAGATTCACTTTCAATTCAAACCACATGAAACTCTTCCACTGTAATATCCAAAGTAAGACTTTGTCTCCAACTTCAATCTCCAAATCCCTATGATTGTTGTATATATAACTCTATTGTGAACTCTGAGTATAATTTATTTGTTTTGGGGTAGATTAAACCTTCTATTTCATATCATTTACAGTATCATATCCATTTAATATTTTTTTACAACATCATCCCTACAAGTTATAGTTCTACAATACATCCCATAAAAAGATTCAAATAGATCTATTTGAATACTCAAATGAATGCTAATGTTATATGAGAATTCAACTATTTAGAGATACAGATCCCATCCACCGTTTAATTCAATGGAGCAGGATCTTATCATGTCCTATTGTGTTTTAATATTTCTTTCAGTTTGTCAAGTATTCTCGGGGTTCTAGGTCATTGTGAAATTCAATTCATTTCTCAAACCATGTTGAATATCTCACCATAATTTGGATGTGAACATTGGGTATTGATTATACGTGATTGACAGTGGAACTCCACCAAGTCACCCTAAATCCATCACATATGACTTTTCATGTTTTTTCAAAGATAAATATACATAAATAGCATTGAAGTGGGCATTCTGGGGGAGTCAATCTACCATAACCCATATTTCATTATTTCCATTTTATGTTCTTTGGAGATTAGAAAAAAAAATATAGTGAAATTGTACCATTTCCTTGAGGGAATAAAAGATTTTTGTATCATCCCATTGAGCATTTCTCACTCTACTTTATCAATATAGCATACTATGAACCCTGTGATGTACTCCTCACTATCCTTATTCATATTATCCCTCTAGACGTGTTTTCAATTATCACAATACATCATGAAACTTTGATATTGGATGGTAAAATATGAGTAATGTGCATTATCTTGTAGATCCTTCATTATCTCAGGTTATAAAGGCACAAAAAAACAAGTTACAAACTAAATCACGACATCATTATTGAATTGGAACTCATGTAGTTTCCCTTATAGTATTGCATTCACATTCATTTGCTTCTCATGGTCATCCCTTTTTTCCTCCATGATCATCTCTTGGATAAATTATTAGGAAATCTATTAGGAAAGGTATAATATATCCCTTTCCATTATGATTTATATATCCTTATCTTTCATTTCTATAAAAATATGGTCCTTCACAATCTACATCATGGATAGAGTAGAATGTTTTTTTCTTCAAATAGAATTCTCTACAATGTATGCCTTCTCTAGATGATAATGAGTAGATAAATAATAGTCCACGATTTCTTCTAACCAAATCATTTGATTCATTTCTATCTCCTTTTGGGTGAATATATAGATTAGGATCTTCTGATCATTATATTTTCCAAAATTCCTCCATAGATTTAGTTCCGCCATTTTTTAATACCAAAAATCACAACAGATAACTCCAAATCATGTATCTTGTAGTATTTCTTATGGATCGTTAACTATCCAAGGGAATTGGTTATTACATTATTATCCTTCATGCATAAACAACCCATGAATTTCCTTGAATCATCACTGAATATCACAAAATCATCTCCACATGTTTGTAGTATTAGTACATGTTCATTGATTGGACTCTTCTTGGAGCTCCTTATATCTTTCCTCACATTCTTCCATCTAGATGCACTTTACCCCTTTCCATGTTAACTTATCCATTAGGTTATACGATTGAGAATTGTACCCAAAATGTTGGCAGTACATAAATATTATACCAAAAATATGGATCTATATTATATAAGTTGGTATGGGCCACTACTCAATTCATTTTATTTTATAAGGGTCCATATATATCCATTTAATTTGATAACATGTCCTAGGAATGATACATACTCTATCTAGACCTCAAATTTATAATACCTTTCATATAGTATCTCCATGTTCAATGAATTTTGTACAATATTAAAATGGTGTTAATATTCTTTCCTTCACATGGATTATATAAAAATATCATATATAAGTAATACAAAAAAATCATGGAAATACATAAATATTCTATTTATTAAGTCGATTAAAATTTCTAGATCATTAGTGAGTCTAAAGGGAATCATGATGAAATCATAGTTTCCACACCTCGTTCAATGGTAGACTTGGAAATATCTTCCTCCATCACCTTTAATCAGTGATATCATGACCAAACATCCACTTTATTGATATACATGGATCCATGCAGTTGATAGAATAAGGCATCCATATCTGGTAGGGGATAACTGTTATTTATCAGGATTTTTTTAGCTCATGATAGTAAATTTAGAGGATCATTGATTTATCCTTATTCTTGATGAAGAATACTTGGACACCCTATTGTGAAGGACTCAGTGCATGAAACCCCTTTCAGGATTCCCATATAACTAGTTATTCAATTTCTCTAAATCAATGGTGTTCGTATTGTAAGTTGTCTTCAATATGAGTGAAGATCATGTATAAGATCAATTTAGAACTCAGCCTTTCAATTAGGAGGAAGAACATGAAATTATCTTGGGAATATGTCAGTATAGTCACTCACAATTGGAATTTTATTGAGAAAGAGCCAATCCCTCGTCCGAATAATTTGATCTAAATAAGATTTCTCATAAATAAACAATATCCAAAGTTGAAATGATGAATATGAAGTATGTTTATCCTCTTCATTAATGTTGTATGGAATTGGAGGATTTCTCAGGATGAGAAGTGTGATCTCCCTTTCATAAAAATTGATGTTGTCCTTATATAAAGATATCCAATCAATGCACAATATAGAATCAAACCACACCAAATTAATTAAGACATGATTTAATTAGAGGTTCAGTGCACAAATGTTAACCAAGGAGGAGTTATACACTATATATGGAATAATTTCTCCGTTCAATATTCTCAATGATAACTCATCCATCATATTTTTAGGTTATGTTTGATTATTTATACTAAATCTAAAAGATATGAAAGAATTTATAGAACTACGATTAGATAGTATGTTCTCTATTCCTGAATGATTATCTGAAGAACCTATCACAACATCATTTTCAAGGTCCACCTCAGAAGTTGTGATAGAAGATTCCCTGCATTGCTACCTTGGAAGTTGTTGTATTATATTGTCTGTGACAACCCAAGGCTTAGGGAATTTTCTCACATAGTTCCCAGGTAATTTTATTGTTAAATCACTGCATAGTTCAAATTTTGATGATCTGAACATTATTTTCCTCAACCTCATTAGTGGGTTTCTTCATTTCTCTTCAGAATTTATTATTTATGTGCCCATCTCTTACACACTTGAATCACCTTCTGGTTCCCCTTATGTGGTTTCTGTAATGGTTCATTCCACTCTTTTGACATGGGGTATGCTGGGATTTCATTCCACCATAATATTTTTCCATTGGAAATCCTAAATAAAATTCCATATTAAATTTATTTCCTCTACTACCATGATACCAGTTAGAATCACTTATCACCACCTCAACCTTGAGGGTGCGAAAAAAACATTGTTCATAACTATCAATGTCCAAATCTTCTAAAACTTTATGTAGACTTGGTTTCAGCCCACTAATTAACCATTGCACCTTTAATTTAGTAATAATGACATGGATGAAATCCTACTATGCATTCCATAGGAATTTTTACTAATATTCTATAGAAAAATCATCATATTTCATTATCATATTGAGGAGCTCCTTCTTCATATTATGACGGGTAGTTTAGGGAATATATTTAACGAAAGATATTTTCTTCAATGCATCCCATTAGAGAGAACCCATTTCCTATTAAAAATTTATGTTCTTTATCTGTTCCAACCACTGATTAGTATCCCCGTAAAATGGGTAGGCCACTATCATGACATTCTATTCTTCTAAGATCAGAGGATATAAAATATCTTCTCAGTGGAGATAAACCCTTATTCCATGTAGAGGGGATTATAAAATCCACTAAATATGGGGGGAAGATATATTATAAATTATTCAAATACGTCATGATCATTCATAATAAAACAAGGGATCTAAAAATGATTTCTGTTATTATTCATAACTTGAGCAAGTTGAGCCAGTACGTTCATCATATTTTGATCTCTCGTTTCAATACGATTTTTTATTTCATTAGGAAAATCATCACATTTCCAATCACCTTGATTATTGGAAAAAGTTCTCATATTTACCGCCATTAACAATGAATAATAAAAGATATTTTGTGGGATTTAATAATTATATATTAATCATATGAATAGGAATCTTTGAACATAGAAAGATAAACTAGTAAATTAATAGTATGTCCTAACATGTGATTCCATATGTTTCGATATAGGTTATATGTGATAATTAAATTACCTGTTTGGTTATTACTAACCATTTCTATTCCTAATCTCGAAAACTAATTTTATTGTGTTCTCATATCAATAATGTTGACCATAGATTTTTACACGACTTACTAAATGATTTTGATCATAATTAACCATCAAATACTAACTAAGAATCATAAAATATATTGTATTTGGATGATCATATACATAATTATAACGCATGAAACTAAAATATAAAAATATTTTAGTTTATATATATAATGTGGTATGAAATTCATATTTGGTCTCACATCATAATTTGGTAACCTTTGGAATATATGTCAAATTAAATGAGTTAAAAATCCAATTAAGGGAATAAATCTCATAATATTAAACAACACATGAGATAGAAAGGAATAACATGATGACATATACAGTCATGTAACATGAATAAAAATATAGAAGAATAATATAAATAATATGGAAATTTTATATAATGTAAATGTAGTAATATTGAAGAAGCATACAACATGACATAAACATGAGTCATGGCTAAAAGCTAAGACAATATCACATGGGGGAACACAATTCCTACAAAGGAATAGGTTTACTCAATAATCCCATACGTGATATCTCGTGAGAGAAAAAAATTTAACACGCATTAGAGTGATATCATTTCACATATATCGTAACATTTTTATCCATATGTGTTTCACATAAATAATTTGAATAATAGAATAAATACATGTTTTACCCATGGAATTAAATGAATGTCATAATCATATCATTTATCATAACCAATGGAAGTATCTTAATAGTGTTCAATAAATAATTGATTTAAATAATACATGTAGCTTAATAAGGTTAAATATAAATTTAGATGATAAATTATTTCCAACTAATGTGAAAACATGAAATATAATGTTTAAGAATCATTTGAAATGAGCCACTCTAGTGTAGTTTAAGGGAAAAAATTGGGGATAATTGAAAGTGGAAAAATGAGTAATTTTTTGAATAAAACATGAAATTAAAAAAGATATTTTTTCATGATGTACTGATTTATTTTATAAAAATATGTTTGGATTAAAAAATATTATTACGTGTACTTGAAAATTGGTGAAAATGGATAAATTCCCTTTAACCATGAATTATTATTGGGAGAAATTGAGAAGGTAACATATTAAAACATGTATTTCCACATAAAATATGGTTCAAATGATATAGATATATATGTTTGTAACATATAAATGGAATTTAGAAGATATATATAAAAATAAATAAAAAATACATTATGGAAAAGGGAGATAAAACATAACCTGATGGAAGAATGGATGTTCGGATAGATCCCCTACAATATGATTGAATGTTTTTTGAACATGCAATACATTATCTTGATAATAAATTTATTATCCATTAATTAATTAATTAATAACATCTTCTGTAATTATTATATTTATTATAATTTTAATAATTTAATTTATGGCCATTTTGATGAGTTATAATGCATAATTTCATTATTATCACAGTGTTTGTTAGATGGTTTTGTGGCTAGTTCCCATCAGTATAATTATGGGTGTTCAAGATAAATAGAAGAAACAAATATAGAATTAGAATGAAATTTTATTAAAATAATTTCTCTTTTTTATATTTTTCCTCATCACATTATGTTTTCTGATATGAGTATGATTCATTTGATAAAATGATAATGGTAAACAGTTTATTTATTATAGTGGTTTTTTGATCATCACAAAGTGTTTTTAATATTATTTAATATTATAAATATTTAAAAACTCCAAAAGAATTAAAAATTTATGATATAATTATTAATTTATTTAACAAGTATAATTTTTCATGACCATATTTGATGGTGGTAAGGGAAAATTAATAATCACGATCTATGATGGTGGTGATTTGAAATATCAAGGATGATGCTATGTTCTCTAAGATAAAAACGGTAGAGAAGAGATTTGATGATGGATCCTCCATTAGAATAATACAATTATAGTATTGGTTTGATATTGGAGTAATATTTTCACAATTTATAGGGGAGGTGAAGGGAGGATAAGGAATGAAAATAAATAAAAGGAGAAAGATGGTTGATTATTCCACTTGAATAACATCTCCTATAGAACCTCTATAGGGAAATTGATACTGGAAATTATTTGTCAGAATAATATCTTGGGAATGAGGGAGCGGTTTGGGAAGTGAATTCGGAAGAATTTATAAAATTTAAAAGGGTTATAAAGTTTGATGAGAAGGGTGTGGTGATGGGTGGTATTTATTGGGGATGAGGGGTTGTTTTTTTTATTTTATCCATTTAATTATTATTTCACACCAAGACTATCAATAGAGTGTATAATTATCACTAAATACATTAACAAATTATGTATAGTTTTAGATAATGGTGTTTCTATAATCCATACATCATCCATGACTCCAAAATTCATTTATTTTGCTGATACTATAAATTATTGTATTTCAAGATTCACTAAAAATCACATATTTTAAAAAAAACAAAACAAAACCCAAGACAATTTAAATAAATTTATTTCAAAAAATGAATCCATTATTTGAAAATAATTCTCTAAATTTTAGAAATTTTATTTCTAATTGTAATCATTAATTATTCGACAAATACGGATTTTAATAATATAATCTATTTTAAAACCCTTTAAAAATATAATTTATATCTAACAAAATTAAATTCATGTTTTCATACAACATAATATTAATTGATGAATATATTTTATAAAAACCCAATATTTAAATCATCAAATAAATTAAAAAATTTAATATAAACATTTAATTTTTCTTTAAATATTAACACATAACTTATCATTTTAAAAAATTTATTAAATTATACTATGATGTAATTTTATCATAATGTAATTTATAATATGACATAAATTTATTTTTGATTACATAGTTGATTTTATTAATCTAATGAAATTATTGTTATTTCTAAGGGTCATATTTGTATTCCAATGGCCATTTTACTATTCTAGCTGTATGGGTCCCTTAATTTATATAAGTTCCACTTACCTTATTCTTAAATTATGATAATAATAATTTAATTGGGTTATCTCAGTGATGAATGTGTTTTATATCATATGACGTAATTCTAGGATTTAAAATTACAATAATAAAATTCAAGATCGTTAAAAATACATTAATAGTTTAGTAAGTTATTTTTAATGACAATATTTTTCTTAATATTCATGGAAATCATAGTTTTTTAAAATTTTCTCAAAGAAAAGATTGGATAAATTTTTTATGTTTAAAAAATAAATTATCAAAATGAAAAGAATAATTTCCTCAAGAAAATTTTTAATGAACTTTTAATGGTATATCTATATATCAACATAAAAAACACTCGTTTTAACTAATGCATCAGTGGGGATAATTTTTAGTGAAACCTAACTCATTGTTTTTATGGATAGATTAATATTATTACAAAGAGATTTTTATAAAATGTTTTTTCCAATTATGTTAACCATGATTAAAACAAATTGAAAAGAGACCCATTTCTCCTCTATGGTTTAACTATGTTATGCAAGCAATAATTATTGTTTTCTGATTTTTATGAATGTATGAAAAAATAATTTTACTTTATTCGTTTCATGGTTCATAGACCTTACTTATACTATGGTTTGGCCCTAATAGAATCGGCTGAGCCCATAATAGGTTATACAATGGGGATGTATAGATAGCATTTTTTGATCCTCTTATAGATTATATTATGGGGCTTCCCATATAGTTTTCATTGATCTCATTATTTTTCATTTGTAATGTGTTCCAAGATAGTGATCCAATGCAATGAAAAAAAATAGGTTCTCTAGATAGTTGTAGTGGAATTTGACTGTATTATTTTTCCAATTATAATGTCCGTGTAACAGTTCTATGATAATGATGTCCCAAGATACCAATAAGTGTTATCAATGCCCTCCCAATGTTTAAAATATTGTATTTAATCAATATTGTTGTCACAAGGGTGATTATTAATGATTCTTTGGACGCATTCCTTTATTAAATCCTTATTCCATGCCACATGGTTGATTGTTTAGGTATTTATTTGAATGAGTTCTTTTATGAATCACTCAGGCGCCTTATTATGTCTTTATACACATATTCACTTATTATATTCATTTATGAGATTCACTTTTTGTTGATTATGTTTTTATTTACTTATTACTTGATCTCACCCATCTTATTCATCGTTTTCCTAGGGTTATAATGAACGAGGTTGAAAAAATTACGTATATAAGGGATTTAATATCAACTATGGTGTTGAATTATTGTGATAAACGAAAAGATGGGATAAGTATGGAAAATGATCATTTGATGAAACTTCTATTTTCTATCTCTGATTTTTATTGATCTTGTATCAGATTTTAGATTGGTAATTTTTCTCTTTCATATCTTGTTTTATAAAATGTCATTAAATTTTTTTGAACAGAAATGATTACATAAACATTGTTCTAATATTATTTTACCTTATTTAAAAGGAAAAATAAGAAAAATTATTAACATTTTCCAAATGAGTAAATTTTTATTCCCTTTTAGAAGATGTTTGAAAAAAGGGTTATTTTAAACTTTTTACAACATGAATAGATTTACCACCATAATTATAATTATTTATTTTTAATACTACCATATAATTTTCAATGTATTTTTCAAATAAATGTACTTTTAGAATATTTTATTAATTATTATTATTTTTAAATGATTTTTAATATAAAATTTTTATGATATTAAAATAATTAATCAAATTTTGTTTTCATTTCCATTCATTAATGTATATAACCCATGATGTTACTTATGTTTCATTTGGGATATTTTGTTATGATATTTTCCATAGTCATTATTTGGAGAAATTATGAATTTTTCAAAGTGATTATGTTGAATCTTGTTTCTTTTTCAATGGATAATCTAGTTATAAAAGGAATTATGGTAGTTTTCTCTGAGTATTAGGATAAAATAAGAAATTGGTGATTATAATTAATATTATATTCCATGGTAATTTTTTTATAATTTTTTATTTAAGTAAATCTTATATTATTTGTTTATCTCATTAAAAAATCAACACACAATGGGTTAAGCCCCTTTATAGCTCATGATATAATGGATGAGCCACATTTTATCTCTCTAATGCATTGATTAAATGTATTAGAAGTTGAACATATGGTAATTCAAATTTTAATGGTTCTAGAAAGGTTCAATAAGGGTTCTATAATGATAATTTTCTATGTTACAAGCTTGTTTTGGTTATGATTTTTAGGGGTTAAAAATATATAATTTAATCAAGAATGACATCACAGTGATCATGTTTAATGATTCAAATAGATCTTTCTTTTTTAAAGTGTTGTTTCATGTTTCGTGATTGGTGATCAAGGTATTGATCAGTATGGACTCCCTTATTTTATGATCATTCCCTATGGTTATGTTATCATACCTTTATTCTCTTCTAATTGAGACTGAGGATATTTAATTGTTAATTCTTATGTTTACCTTTACTATGTATTTGGCCTCAACCATATTATTTTTCATATAACCCAAGTCATGAAGAATGATGTTAAATTATTTTGTGACTATATAGGGTTTTGTATATGCTTAATTTTAGGGGAGATATTGAGACCATAATATAGAATATTAATGGTTGGGTATATTGGGAGGAATAATCCATTTAAGAGATATGTGTTGTTTATGTAAGATAAAATCCTAATTTTATAAAACTATATACCAAAATGGTCATTCCTTATTTATGTGATCCAATGTATCCTTATGATACTATGATCTTTGGTTGGAAATATATGGAAAAAAATGGGTCCAAATTATCAATATCAAATCCATAAATGTAATGTTTTGGATTTTTAGCATTACATCTTGGAGTGCATGTATGAGGATATAAAACATGGAATCAATTAAGGTTATTGAAAAATATGGAGACTATTATATATTCATGATAGGGTTTTTAGAGTTATATATGCCATAATGGGCATATATATTTATTGTTGATCATAAGTTCAAAATTATTAGAAACCCATCTTGATGTTTTATGTATGGGTAATTTAATTTGACTAATACAATTTTGGGAGATGTTTTATTAGGTTGAGGTATATGTAACACTTAGGATTAATGTGATGTGTTATTTTTAAATAATTTTCTTGCAATTTTGGGGATATAAGATGAAATTTATGAGATAAACATTGATGTTAAAACTTTAATTGAGGTCATTATTTGCGATATATGGTTATTTATATATGGAAATTGTTTGTTTATATATCCCAAAATCTAATTCCCTTGAATGTTTCTAGTTTTTAATGCACTTGGATGAGGTATGAGGTTGCTTGATGAGTGTTTGATTAATTTTAGGGGGGTGATAGACAAAATTGAATTGATTTTGTGTGGTCATAAGAATTATCTAATATTTCTCATGGATGTGGTCTAGTGGATCCCAAATGTAGAGTATATAAGATTCAGAGGATAAATGATGACCATTAAAATTAGTTGGTAGATACCCAATGGAATATAGGTTATGGCATGGTCCCTTTGTGGAATAGGGGTCATAGGGAATGGTTCTTATGGTTACAGTGTAACCACTAGATTAACTTTTATATAGTATGGCTTGCATTCTCAAAATTGACTTTCACCAAGGGTAGTGATGGCGTGGTCCCCTAGTCTATATTGTATAATTATTTATATCAGATAGAGTTGTTCAATTTTCCAAGGGCTTGTGATGTGGTTTCCCTATGTTTAGTGGGACTTTAAAAACATTGAGACCTCAGAACCCCATTAATTTCCATTCATCTATCACAAAACCCCAGAATACAATGTTTTGTTTGTGGATCATTGATGTTCCATTCAATAGAGATTTATCTTAGGATTCCCATGATCAATCTGTGGTGATCCAAGGTGAGTTCTATCTCCATTTGATTAGGTTTTCTATGTATTTTAACTTTTTCCATCATACTTCTCCTTTCTATTCTTTTGTGTTTTCAATATTCAATTATTATAGTTTTTAGATCATAATTTTCTAATGTGGTCATGGAATGATTCATATATATATGATCATAGTACTTTTTGAGATATTTTATCAAATATGCACAATTATGGTCTATTCTATTGTGAAGAACATTGATACTTTTGATTTAGGATATTCCTTATACTCTAATTTTTCTATTTTCAATTGTAAACTTATAATTTTTATTCCCTTTGGATGAAATTTTAATTAACCAAATAAATATTTAATTAGATTTATGAATTGGATATCGATCACATGATGATGTTATTTACTTATATAATGATAACAATTTTCATAGGGGTTTTCTAAACAATGTGATATATTTGATATTCTAGTGTATCATGTTTTTATTCATGGTTTACAGTGATGTTAATAAGTTAGAATGATAAGGAATATAAATATGAGATTAATTGATTATTATGGTTAATAATTTAAGAATATGCAATCGAATAATTTTGTGACTCTTGAATCTTGAAAATAATAAAATTCATCCAAATTAACATTTTTTACTTTTCCCACATTTTTAAGGGAATGTGAGAATTCCCAGAGATCAAGAAGATTTAGCATTAAATAACACAACTGACTAATTAAACAAAAGTCTAATGTGATTGGAATCTCTATCCGTAAATAGATTCTAGGAAAAAGAACTAACCTGGCAGTATGGATCGGCCTCTATGATTTCTTGATAATTTCATGCTAGGTAATCCCAAGCATTTATATACTCATCTTTTCTAATATTCATTACATTAAAGCCTCTAAGTGGTTTGGCATCTTGCTTGTCAATCCAATCGACTTTCTGTCGGGTAATTTCTACTTTGATTAATTTTCACATCATTTGATCAGTATCTTCCCTCGTATTAATAAATAAAAAAGAATGAAAAGGAGGAATAGAATTTTCTTTTAGGTAGTTGTATCTAGAATAAATACTAAGATCCTATAAAAAAATTTAATTTCTTATTGTCTCAAATTCCCTAGGATTCATATAGGTGTAACCTATGAAAATTGCATTTGTTAATTTATGGTGGAATGTGACCTAGTAGATTATTGTTGATTAATATTTTCGGATTAGAGTTCCCATATTTTTATAAATGACGAATGTCCTATATTAGGAATTTTAAGAGATCAATTTTATGTGAAAGTTGAGTGCAATGTTTTTTGGTGATAGACATCCCAATTGATTAAGATTTTTTTATTCATTAATTTGGATGTTACCTACATAAGAACCTTGTGATATAATCATCGTATGGTTGTGCCTATGATGGAGGTTCCGATATGGGGATGGAAGGAACAGATTTTGTCGAAAGAGTTGATTTCTATGCTAGAGTAAAACCTCAAAATATGCATGTCGGTTTTGAGGATAACCTTAATGAAAATGGAATCATTTGATTTTGTGCGTACCTATGGATGTGATAAAGTCATATTTTTTCTTGTTATGAATATTTTTAATAGTTGATTCCTGGGTTATTTATTTTAACATCATTCCATTCACCACTATATGAAGAAGGTGGATGTTATGGTTTATATATTTCTTCTGGGTGGTTTGTTAAGATATTTTTCTTAAAGAACCTATATTATGGAATGTTTTAAATATTTATTAATAATATTTTACCCTAGGGGATTGGTACTTTCTATAATGAAAATTAGATGTTTCTCTTGAAAATCATAAACACAATTTGGATTATTCCTCGAGGGTATGCACATTTATTTGATGGATAATAATGTTTAATTTGGAAAAATTTTGATGGATAATTAAGGTATAATTTCATATTTATTGAAATTAAATGATTAAAAATGAAATAATTAATCAATGTATCACTCGAAATGCTTAGGTTCTTATAGGTTACATAGTTCTTAGCAATTTCATCTAGGATTTCGAGGGACATTAGTTTCAATTCATATTATGGATAAGTTATGACCATAGTGTTTTTGTTAGAAATATTATATCATATATATTCTATGATTTCAAATGATTCCCCTCCCATGTTATTTAGGGTGACTAACGCCCATTGGACACTATGAGGGTGTTTTACCCAACATCGAAGTGGGATGATGGATGGATAACTACCCCCTCGGGTCCTACTATCTTCTCATGTAAGTATTATTTGATGTTATGAATGGTGGTTTGTTTCCCCATATATGATATAGAGTACTTTAATTGGATATGGTAGTTTCAAACACTTGTATCTCAATATATACAATCTAAATGACTATTATAGTTCTGACATGTTTATGATGTAATGGCTTGAGGTGCCTTTCTCTGTTATGGGATGTGATGGCTTGACATAGAATACAGGATGTATGATAAATGTCATATGTGTTTTGGTGCCTCCTAGAAACTAACTAGTTACTATATGGATAAGTGAGATGAGATGATCTGATTATGTGGTGCATGAGGTTAATGTTGTGGTACTTCTACAATCTGCCTTTAGTTTGGCTTATTTTTGAGAGGGATCAATCAAGATGTGAAACAATAGGGTATAGTGGAAAAAATAGGGTATGTTATAGTAGGGATACCCAGATATTTTATTATTATATTATATGATTAATTGTTTGTGATAAATGATAATATTCAGTCTCGATGAGGTTGGGAACATAGTATACCTATATTACGGGATGAATTAGATTCATTATTGATAACTATGGTTTAGCATGATTCTATTATCTTTTCACTAATTGGATCTAGGGAGGATCTTACTGACTATACTATTCTACCCACCCCATATATTTATATATTGGTTTCAGGTCAGTAGGATTTTGTTGTATCTTGGGTTTTATATTAATAGCTTGTTGTTTACATGAGGTTGTTTTGGCTTCATAGATGTGGACATATTATTGTTTTTGGTTCTAGTAGTTTCCTTTTAAATTGTATTAGTAATATATAGAATTACGTGTATTCAATTTGTATTCGATTTAAATTTTTATGATGAGGGGTTGGTTGGTGTATCTATCTTATCTCAATCTTCATCATGTTCTCTTTGAGGGAAACGCCTCCAAAATGAATGCTTATTATAAACTCAGTTTTAGTAACTGCCCAAAGTCCTACTGGAGGGGGGACTTTCTCATTCACCATCCTACATCTATTATCACCATCCTAGGAGATATACTTTTTGGGGGAGGGTTTTGATATATTAGTATCCAAGGATCATTATGAGGTATAAGATGTATTTTTTAGTGAGGAATAAGTGAGATTGCAAGGATGGGTAAGAAATAATTTCATATAAGTTTTTCCCGCACTTAAAATAACGTATACTAGTTGATAAAATAGTATTTAGGGTCACCTATAATTTAATTCATGTACATATATGTTTACATGGACAACTAAATGAAATAACTCAAGTTTCTAGTTAGAGTCTTAGGGAAGGATCTTGAATCATTCAACATTCTACATATTTCAAAAAAGTGTTGACCTTGGGATACATTAAAACCTTAAAAATCTAACTAAATAAACAATTAATTTATTAAAGTTTAATGTTCGAAAATCTCATTTTATGATTCTATCGGTTTTTATTTTTCAGGCCTTTATCAATATTGATGAGATCATTAGGTTCATGCTGAAGTTTTTTAGCAGGATTTTCAAGAAGATCTCCATAAAATAATGGTCAATGGTAATAACACTTTGAAGGGGGCACTCCATGAGATCCAGTGGCATTTTTTAGATACCTGAGAGATATTATTTAGAATCATTCATATAATATGGGGATTAAGAGGTTATGATTGATTTCTGAGTGATCCATATTGGGATATTTCACTAGGATTCATTCTCTATGATTATACATTTTTGGGCTGCAAGGAAGTAGTGGTACTTGTTCCTCATAAATAGTGGGGATATATAAGCCTTGTGGGGGATTTTATGAGACTAGTCCTAATAATTTTATTTCATTAATGATGAACCAATCTAGTATCTAGATACTTCATAAACTTTTTATGGGGAGATCTAGTGTGATAGAGTTTTGGATCTATTTCTGGCCCCTTATGTGATATGTATTATACCTATTTCAATATGACGAGGATAGAGTGAAGACTTTGGAGTCGTATTTACTTCCAAAGATCTAAAACCACATCACCTCATTTTTTTTAAAAATGTTTCAGGAGGTGTTGAAATGAAAATAGGTTACTGATAGGATTCTGGCCAGAGCAGGATCCTCTATTGAGAAGAGTTTTCAGGATTCCTCGCAATGTTGAGTATTGGTAAGGGATTCCATGTTTCTAGGATTAAAGATATTTCAATCATCCATAAGAAGATCCAAAACCCCATTATGTCATTTCTCTAGGGGTGGTGTATCTCATTTATAATGACAAGAGATAAGACACATGTTATTCTTATATATTTCAACTTCATCATTAGTGAGGGTACTAAAAATGATCAGCATTCAGTGTGTACTATGTATTCTGCATCAGGTTCCAACACTAATATTGCTCATCCTAAGTAGAAGTAGTAGGTTACTCCATCATTGGTTGTGTAGAGAGAAGATGTGGTGGGTATATGATATCATTAAGATGCTCATCATCCTCAGATAAGAGTGTCAGACCATGGAGGTTTTAAGTTTTAGGATAATAGTGTTCATAAAGTATGTCATGATTATATTCACACATTAGTATTGACAATTCTGGGAAATCCAGTCAGCGTTGTTGATACCATCTTCATAATTTCTACAATGGTGCAATATTATTTTTATTCAAGATCTACAAAATCATTCATATAACCAACCCTTGTCCATGCTTGGCTACATGAAGTAGAGAGTGTAATGCACTGACCCCAGTTACCCATAGTCAGTGCATTATTACATAACATTGGCATGATACAAAGAAATCATGTCCCAAAAGACTGATCAGTTTAGTACCCTTGAAAATACTAGATACATTAATAAGTTTTATATTACATTATAAAAGGAAAAAACAACATTTTTTACATAGAACACACTCAAATCCCCTTAGTCTATCCCGATAGTTCAGTCATAAAATAATTCTTCGCATCCAAGAAAAAATAGAACATAGAAAGGGGTCAGCTTAGAGTCTCAATAAGAATAACAATATAGCAGAATGTTTCATCAATAAGTTTAAATATTTAAGGAAATGTATAAGACTAAAACAAAAACATCTTAAACTTGATCATAATCAAAATATGGAAATTTAAAATAAAATAATTCCATTTAATTATTCACAGGTATATTCTACTAGTCGAACAATCACATTCAATATCAATAGCCACTTTCATAATGATGGAATGTATAATGACAAAATTTATGACCACATAGTCAAGGCCTTGTTTCAGGACTAAAAATAAGATTTTTTCAAAGCCTTGTTCCAAGACACTAGTTTTTCCTATGAGACCTATGGAGGCATCGAAGAGCTATAGCAGGCTCCACCCATCACTTACTAAGTCCAACTCATTCCTTATATGAAAAGGTTTAAACAAAACAAAAACATTCGTATTAAAACTATCATAAGAAATGTCAATACATTATCTATGAACCATGAATGGTATAAAAACAACACATCTATTGTAAAAAATATCACAAAAACATCAATATAATTAGTCAGTTTGGTAACATAATAAATCAACTTCAAACAAGCATGAAATCCATCAAAGGATGTTTATATAGATGAAATCAAAACATTTTCAGAGAAATATCTCTTTCTATTTTGAACTAATTTAAAATTCATATAATTAAAAAAGAAAACATTTATTTTGAAAATATTCTTATAAGTTTTTGTGTGAAGCTTCAATGATGTTATAACGGCAGAAAATAGTTGCACCAGCCATATATGTTAAAAACATTCTTACCTTAATTTTGTCAAAAAGGTCATAAGGTGACTTGTTTGGAAAACGATAGAAAGATTCCTTTCAGAGCATTTGATAAAAAGTAGATCAAGGGTATAAATGACTTGAATCCTTAGTCTAGTAAATAGTAAAAAAATGTAATCCTTTTTTAAGAAATATGGATGTGGATGATAAAGGGGTCCGAGTAGATAATTACGTAAAAACAACAACAGATAATAAAGAGATTTTGAAATTAAACCTTTCAATTTCTTTTCCTTGGTTGAGGGTAGGTTAACCTCAAGTATAATGTTTAAATCATTGTTATTAATTAAATATGAACTATATAAATTATTATTATATTATATATGATCTTCTAATTTTTCATTTTTCATTATATTTCAGTAGTATCATCGTTACGGGTGTTTTCTAATTCGATTTCCTTTATATGATTTGTTATTTAAGTAATGTTTTTTGTGGATAGGATATATAATATTCATATTAACAATTATATTAAGTAAATAAACATTATTTTTAATCATCAAATGAAAATTAGTCTTGAATGGATATGATGTGGAATAAATTTCATTGTGTTCGTTGAGACGGTAATCCATACGTACGCACAAGCGACAATATCAATATTTTGATATTAAAATCGTATATAATTGGATGGTATATCATATATACAGAATAATTATAATGTTATATTTATTATTTACATCATTTATACTCATTATTATACCCATACAAATGATGATGTGTTTGAATAACAAACTACCCCACGACTTGGAGATGGTAAGTTGTACGTACGCACGTATGGTGACATGTCATTCATTGGATGGATAAAATAATGAATATCATTGTACCATTTTCATAATAACATCACAGTGTATAGATGACATTGTATTTATTAGTTTATAATGGAAACAATAATGAAATAATAAGTGGATGAAGAAAAGAACTTGAAAGAGATGATGAAATATTTACCTCTTCTTCGGGTTCTTCCTTTTGATTTGATCAAAAGGGCACCATAGGTTGGCATTATAACTAAAAGATGGCCTATTGGATGAGTTGAGGATAGTTGAGAGGATATTTGGGTAGGGTTAGTCTGAGCCAAATAGCCTTGATGGTGTGGATTTGAGAGAAGGGGAAGTTCCCTTTTATAAGAGGGTTGAGGTCACCTTAGGAAATGATTGAAACATTATTTTATAATAAAATAATTTTCATCTTATAATGGCTCAAAAATAATTTATTTCATGTATAAGGTTGGTATGGGTCAAAAACCACTCATCCAATAGGTTTTAGATAGGTTTGGGTCACTATATTAACCTTATCTTCTAGATTTAACTCGTAGTTAATTAGTTTGACATTGACCTTATCTCTTTGTATTTTTATATTTTATGGTTAATAAACATAAAATAAACATCCAAACGAACCTCCAGTGGTTCATTAATGACATATTTAATATTATTTTAGACCTTTTTAAGAACCATATATATTTAGGAATACAATATCAATTAATAATACAATTTTTAAAAAAAAACTCTTTTATGTCAATTTTGACATTATTTGCTATTATGTTTTTTGTTAAATTCCTAAAACATTATTACTTAGAAAAAATTAATTTACTCATTACTAAAATTTAAAATCAACCTATAAAATTCATTTATTGTATCTAAATGATCAAATTATATTTATTTTAATATCTATAACAGCATTTATTTGATTCTTCCATTAATAAGGAAAATATCGCACCATCATTGTGTCATAAATAAATTAAATTATTCTATGTCTAAAAATTATTAATAAAATACAATTATCTAGGAAATCCTTTTATATTTCTAATTAATATTTATGGTTGAAGATATTACATATATTACCACATGTAAAAATTGATTTACTATAAGATATATGCTTTTGTCATTTTCGTATTTACATTAACTTAATTAATATAAAGTGTAATTATCACATACATGTGGCTCCATGGGCTCCCACAATTTACCCAACAATGTCAATGGTCAGACATTTATCATCCAATAGGGTTAGAACACGTTTTAGGGTAAATTATTATTATTATTATTATATTTTTTCCCTTATTCACTGGATTTTCCTTTTTACCATGGTAAGTAAAATATTTACCGATGTAATTATTCAAAATGCCTAAAAGTGAAAGATACCTATTAACAAAATTTAGACCCCAAGATTCTAAATTTGGAATCCATTTTTCTAAATTCAAAACACATTTGTGGTAGAAAATTAATTAAAATTAATTACCATTTTCAAAATAAAAAAGGAGTTTAAAAAAATAACTATCTAAAGATTTACACTTTCTTTTATCTAGTTTAAAAGTGAAATTTCATCCAATAACAAACATTTTTATAAAATGGAAAAAATATAATAAAATTATACTCAAAAACCACTCAATATTATAATTTATCACTATAATTTATTTTGATTAAAAACATTGTTTTTTATTAAAATTTAGTATTTTCACTATTCATCAAAAAACTGATTGTTTTCAGAAAAATACAAATAATTCACCCTAAGCTAATTTTGATATTCCAAACCCAAAAATAATCTCCAATTTTAAGGCTAAAATTGATAAAATTTCAAAAACTGAATATTACTTTACATAAATACTAGTTTGATTGGTCGCGGTGTGTTAGAATCTTAAAGTTGCGTACAACGCAAGCTATTTCATTATTCAAAGGGAAACGTACCGTGGATGATTAGGGTGTAACATTCTCCCCACCTACAAATAATTTCATCCTCAAAATTTCTAGAATATTACTGTATAAAAGGATTCAGGTTGTTCTTCATCATAAGTTCATCAGGTTCCCACATTTCCTCTACTATCTTATGGCATCTCCATAGAACTTTTACCAGACGAGTCGTCCGGTTTCTCAACACCTGTTCTCTTATATCAAGAACCATGAAAGGCTCTTTTCACTGAGATAGATTGGGTTCTCATACTAATTCCTCATGTGTAAGTACATGTGTTGGGTCGGGCGTGTATTTCTCAACAGTGATACGTGGAACACATCATGATCTTTGGAGAGACTTGGCAGCATTGTCGAACGGTAAGCTATAGCCCCAATTCGTTCTAGGATTTCGAAATGTCTGATGTACATGGGACTCAATTTACCCTTCCTACTGAAACATATAACACCCTTCCATGGATATACCGTCAAGAAAACATGATCTCCTACATGAAATTCCAAATACTTCCTTAGGTTATCGGTATAACTCTTCTGCCTACTTTGAGCAGCTTTGATGTCGGTTTGGATTACCTTCCCCTTTTCCATCATTTCCTCAAAAAGTTATGGGCCTACATGTTTTCTTTCACCAAAATCATCCCAAAAAGTCGGCGTGTGACATCTCTTTCCATATAACGCTTCATATGGTGCCACTACAACAAAAATTGACTCTTGCGGCGGTATTTTAGCAGCGGTTTTAGGAACTACCGCTAACAGTTTTTAAAAAATGGTTTCACAGTGGTTTGTAATTAACCACTGCGAAATATTTTTTTACAAAGCTGACCCTTCCCCCCCACCCCGACACCCCTTCTCACCCCGCGACCCTGCTTCCCCTGTGACCCCCGCCTCCCATGACCCCGACGACCCCATCGACCCTGCTTCCTCTGGCGACCCCAACCCTCGGAAACCCCTGCTACCCCGCGACCCCGGCCACCCTACTTCCCCCAGTGACCCCGCTTCCCCTTCCTGCTGTGACCCCGACGACCTATATGAATCCTAAGGTTTGAAATAAGTTTTTTGGAATCTTGTTAAAACTAAATTTCATTGCCATCCCAGGTTGGGTTCTTGAATAATCAATTCATGATAGAGGAATTAGTGTTAATTACTAATGATATTTTGGTTGTTTTATTAAAACATGGGTTGTGGTGTTAGAGGTATTAGAGTTATGCCTTATAGGATAGTTAATCTAGTATATGTTATGATAGTTGATTCATTCCTATATAAGGACACTAATTATATATTTTCTAACATGAGTACTTATATCATTAATTATTGAATACTATTGGAGTATTGAAAGCATTATATAGTGATTATGATTCGATTTATGTGCTTGTTTTCATGTGATAAATGAACTACCATGGGATGGATTGTCATGGAATTCCAATGATATATTCTGCATGATTTTCTTTATTTTATTTTGAACCTATTGAGATGTTTTTATTCTTTTATATTTGATATTTTATCTTTTAGGAAACCTCTATGTGAATTTATGACATGAACACGACTAGGTTTACACATATAAATGTTCCACTCTCGATTCATCATGAAGATGATGAGAAATTTTTCTGGGAAAATGAGTATTAGGGGCCTCTACATATATTCAGGTTAAGAATTTATCTCTATGTAGATTCAATTTCCAAGACTTAGATGATAATTTAACATTATTTTTTTAAACATCATCATAATAAATTCATGTATACTAAAACATTTCCTTATATAAGTGATGGTTTGTTAAATCACACTACCAACTTTCCTATCGATCTATATTCATCAATTTTACTAAAATCATATTTATTTTCTTACTTATTATAGGATAAAGATTTTATGAGATGCCTTAATTATAAATAAATGTGATATTGAAAAAGTGTGTCAATATTATATTGGAATGTTATGACTTTTCGGGGGTCACATGGAGAAGTTTTGAGTTGTGAATATGTTTGCGACTTTTTTTGGGAAATTTTATAGTGAGATAGTTCAAAGAGGTTTGTTTTGTATTTAAATTTTATTTGTATTTTCTTTCTCTATGTGTTATCCAAACTAGATGATTTTTCATTAATATGTATAGTCTTGGATGAATGTAATCACTTTCATTGAATATGTATCTTTGTATTTTTCATTATTTTTTGAAATAGATAACTTATTTATTTATAAGGCCTACTTGACTATAATAAATTATAACACTTAGGTATGGATTTCCTCATACTTTTGATACTCGATCATGGAGTCCATCAAACATGTGTTACACAAGAATATCATCCCATTACTTTGTATAAATTTCTTTTGTGTATTGAAGTGAATGGTATTGAATTCATTCTAACTTATTGTAGTGGTTTGGAAGAATATAATTCTTCCATGTTCCCGAAAATATTGTTTATTGAGGATTACTTTTGGGATATATTTCCACCTATGTGATTCTAATTATCTTATTATGTTGTCCTGGATGATAGTACTAACACCCCACATTTCATCTCCAAATTCCCAACATGATTCTACTATGAAACTCCAAACACCAAGCCGAGACACATCAACTATTCTTCAAATACCCTAGTGTGATCCCCAAACCACATCAGCCCCATCGTGAATTCCATTTCTGATATGGTATCCACTTTACCACTTAAATTTTTATGCAACAACACTAGTAAGTCCTTCTATAGATGAATTATATAAAATGCGCTCAATCCCACCCACCAATGCGCTATCACATCCCGACCACGATGCCTTAAAACTCAAGGAATAACAAAAATGTTCAATGCCCACAACGAATTCCGAATCTGACTCTTAGTTCAACTCCATGGTCAGTTCCTCGATCATCCCATTTAACCATAATTCTCCACTCATGAGCATTAACACATATATGATCCAAATCACCATCAATTCACACCACCACTCTTGTCTATGTGAATACACCAAAGATATGTCTAGGAATTCAATCAACACAATGTTCGTAGAACCTCAAAACCTAATCTCCCATGTTATTTCATCATGAATTTTCATGAACACTACCACTTCTCATGCCTCAAGAATAACATCCCACAAGTGGTTCTTGTCACTCTAAAATAACAATGTGTTGAGTTTTGTAAGAATCATAAGGTTTTCCC
The DNA here is from genome assembly GCA_963277665.1 of Viscum album. Taxonomy (NCBI): domain Eukaryota; kingdom Viridiplantae; phylum Streptophyta; class Magnoliopsida; order Santalales; family Viscaceae; genus Viscum; species Viscum album. The sequence goes on from OY728141.1 coordinate 790,231,592, forward strand.
TAAACATTATTTATAATAGATTTATTCGATATTAGTGTTTTATATGAAGACTCCATAGAGAACCTAGGTTAGGGTTATTCCAAATTAACAATGTGATTTGGTTTTCATGGTAAAGTTGCTACCACTTTGTTAGAACATTGTTTCTCTTTACCAAATAAACTTCCCATATCCCAAACACTAGAGGGTTCATATCTAACTCAGGGGATCATCTTTATTATATTTTGTTTCTGTAGTCTTATACTATATTATATATGAATCTCTTTCTCTATTTAGTAATAACTATGTGTTTTAAATTTTTTAGCTATTGTGTAGGCACATTGTGATATACATGGAAAAAATAAGGATCGCATTACTGAGGAACACACCTTAGTATGTTAAGGGTTTTAATGAGTTTTTCGGTTTTTCAATTTCTAATCGATCCGTTGAAGGGAGAATAAAATGTCCATATCCTAAATGTAAATTTAGAACTTGGTTTAAGAGATTTGAAGATTATGAACATTTAATACTAATGTAATTCCCTGGTCAATATTTGTGTTGGATTTGGCATAGAGAATTGAACATTATAGAAAGATTGAGCACTGATTTTAATCCACAGAATGAGGTCCCAAGTTCATCGATAATGGAAAATGAAATGAAAAACCTCATAAATGATGCATTCGGCACTGTAATACACCACTATCAGCATCAAAACATGTCAAATCAACCAGAAGAGGGTCCTACAAATTGCAACATGACAAGTGATGTTTTTGAGACTGTAACATAGGAGGATCAAGATTGTAACATATCATTGGATCCTCCTCTTGATTCTACGGAGCCAAATTTAAGAGAAAACTTCAATAAGGAAAATTTGTTTCATGATTTAGTTGACAATGGAAATCAAGAGTTGTATAGTGGGTGTTTGAAATATTCAAATCATTCATTTCTGCTAAAGTTGTACCATATCAAAGGTCTATGTGGAATTACAAATTTTGAAATGTACATGATATTGGAATTGACTCGTGATGCATTTCCTGAAGAAAAAATCCTAGAATATTGTTATGATATGAAAAAAGTTGTTAACAAGCTTGGTCTGAATTGTACAAAAATCCATGTGTGTCCAATCATTGTATGCTTTATTGGTGAGAGGATTCAAGTTGACAGAATTGCAAGAAATTTTTTTCTTCTAGATGGCCAGAAAATTGTGATGTTGGAAGTCTAAATGAATATAATTTCATGGAGAAGAAGAAAAGGAACACACCTACAATGGTTTTGTGTTACATTACTTTTATTCATCGATTGCAAAGATTATTCATGTCATTGAAGACAGATGAATACATGAAGTGACATTCTATAGATAATAACATTGATGGATTAATGAGACATCCATGAGATTCCCAATCATGGAAGACATTTGATTCATTACATCTATATTTCTCAGCAGATACTAGGAATGTTCGATTGGGATTCGATGCCGATGGATTCAACACATTTGGGACTTTGAGTACCAGTTATAGCATTTGGCTAGTTGTTTTTATCCCTTATAATTTGCCTTTGTGGATGTGTATTAAACAAACAACTTTTATCCTTTAGATGATTATACCTGAAATCAAATGCCTGGAAATGATATTGATGTATTCTTCCAGCCTTTAATTGACGAATTATATGTGTTATGGAGAAATAGTGTTGAGACATTTGATGCTTCTTCTAAAACAATATTCAAAATGCATGCTACATTAATGTGGACCATTAGTGACTTCCCTGGCCTTGGGAATTTATCTGGTTGGAAAACATATACGGGTTTGGTTTGTCCCATTTGTAAATTTTATTTTGATCCCAAATGGCTACCTCAAAGGAAAAAATGGTGCTTCTTGTGTCATAGAAGATTTCCTGATGAATCTCACAGATTTCGGCTGAACAGATCTAAATTTAATTGTAACATTTATCGTAGACCACCTCCAAAGTAGATAACTAGTTCTAAAATGTTGTCACAGCTTGAAAATGTTGAAACGGAATTTGGGAAGGTTCATCATTTGAATGATAGAGGAAAATGGGTCTGAAGTGCATCGTCAAGCAAAATTGGAACGCAACAATGGAAGAACAAAGGTATATTCTTCAAACTTATTTATTGGGAATTTAATTTTTTGCGGTGTAATCTTGATATGATGCATATTGAGAAATATGTCTGTGACAATTTTATTTTTACATTTCTTAATGAGCATGGAATGTTGATGGAACATCTCAATGCTCACAAGGACTTACAGGAAATGAACATAAAACTCGATTTCTAAATATATGAGAAAGATAAATATCCTCTGGAATTTTTTTCAATGAAAAATAGGGATAAAGTTATATTCCTTCAAATTTTAAATAATGTTATGGTATATTATGGGAATTCCAGGAACATCTTGAGGTGTGTTGACTTTAATAATCATAAGTTACATGGATTGAAAATTCACTATTCACGTATTTTTTTACAACAGTTACTACCATTGTCATTGGGTATATTATTACCTAAAAAAATTACCCCTATTGTACTCCAATTCTGCACATTTTTCAGAATATTTGATGTTTCTTCCAAGAGGTCCTCTTAAACAAGTTAGAAATTTCGATGCTTATAATGTGAATGGCTTTAGATCGGGAACTGCATGTTCTATATATCATATCATTGTACGAAAAAATTGTATGTTATTTTAATGATGTTTTCAATGAAGGGTGGAGTTTATTCGTTCAAGTAATACAAAGATATTTGTATGATATGGGTGATGAAGTGAGAAATTTGACCTCTGAAACTGAATTTAGTCAACACTAGGAGGCAGAATTATTTTCCCACCATGACATTGAAAATATTAGTCTAGAATGGATGAATGAAGAGGATGAAGCAATGGAGCAAGGAATAAACATTATTTAAGGGGGAAATGATTTTATGTACATTTATTTATTTATTCAGCAACCACTTGTTTCATTTCTACAGCCATTCATTATCATTGATATATATATATTTTCTGTTAGTACTGGGCATCTATTATCATTTTTAATGTTTTTTCTGCATAATTATTTTGAATATATATTCTAAAATTAATTTTTTTTTGATTAAATTCCAGGAATGCCAAGGGGAAATTGGTAAACTACCTCATCTTGTTCTGCGACAGATGACGATCAATATGGCTCCCTTCCCACGACATCTGAGGCACCAGCAACCTACACCCATGTACAATCTCCCCCTACACCATCTCTCACACAATCTTTGGATGTCCCATTAGAGGCTAAGTCATCAACTCCTCCATCAGGGGCCTCAGCAGTGGGGCAGTAACACACCCCTTTTAGTTCATCACGAGCATACTGGAGTGTCACTATCATAGGTACAAATTTAAAATAAATAAATTTATTTCATTTTTTTATACTAATTGTTCTCTCATTGAAGATGAAAAAAATGAAACTGTGGAGAAAAACATAAAAAGATCAGATGTTTGGAATATGACTGGTGAGAAGATAGTTGTGCCATTTGATTCTTAGGGGGTCCCTACGGATGATGTCGCGGGGTTACTTGGCCATATTCTTGGCCAGCTGGCAGCAGATCCCATTTCCCTTCCTATTTACTATGATGATTGGAGACATATGCCTCCAAGCTGGAAAAATGATGTTTTTGATTCTCAAATAATGTTAAATTTATTACATTATGGTTTAATTTAATGCCATGTTACTAATATGTTCAAAATGAATTTCTGTATACAGATGTTCTTCCACATTATAGTTGCTGATGTGAAAGCACGGAAGTGGATGTTGAAAACTCTTGTTAAGAAATAGAACGATTTCAAATGGAGATTGTGGTGTGATGTCAATGATAATTCATTGACCGTGCAACAAATATATGAGAATCTACCTAGTGGGGTACCAAAAGAATAGTGGAATGTTATTTTTGACAGACATCGTGATGAGAAGGAGATTGTGTTAAAATATATAGTATTATATTATCATTTTTTTAGATTTATGCATGTATATGAAGAGGTCATGACATTGAATACATTAATATTAAATTGGATTTTATTTATTTTAGGAACTCTCAATATATAATGAATCAAACTGGTCACAGCAAGTCATCCCACATACTACGAGCTCAAAAAGCTTTTCTAGAGGCTGAACGACATTGGTAATCACCTAATTAGATTAAATATATTATACAATATTATCTGTTTAATATATTGAATTGTTGGTTTCTCTTTTCTTAATGCGGTCATAGAGTTTAGGGCACGAAGCATCCCAAACTGAACTGTGCTTAGATGTTCACAAGAAATCATAAGGAAGTTTTGTTAATGATCCTGCTAAAGAAGTTGGGGGTATGAAGTCAATTTTTTATTATAATAACATATTATCAATATTTACTATGTTAATATATATTGATATTTTATTTATAGGTAAAAAATTAAAGAACTATGGGATTCCAATCCTGTGCAGTTATACTCAGTCTCGTAGGATGACCAGGTTGCTAATGTCATTGGGAAGGAGCATCCTCATAGAGTGCGAGGGATGGGTTTGGGACCCATACCATCTAATAATTATAGCAGGACACTGCAAATGGAAGCTACAAATACTCCTAGATTTAGTCATCCCATACCCAAAGATGCTTAGAATGATATTGTTTCTCTACAAAACATAGTTCACTGGTAGGGGGATCAGATATAGGATTTGTAGAAAGAGTGGACTGAAATACGTCAACAGATGAGAAGATATTCCCCCAATGCTAGTGGATCGAATGGTGGTATGCAGGTATATCCCAAAAAATCAAAATCAATTAGTTTCTTAACTTTCATTGGTTTTAAGTATTAATTTTAATATGCAACTGTATTTAATTTTCAATATAATGTTCTTACAGGTGAAAATAGAAAGTGGAGATGAAGATGGAGAGGGTGAAAATGAATCATCGAACCCTGAATAGTTGTATTTTTGAAGTGTTGAACAAATATGGAAACATTTGGTTTGTATATGTAACATTTGTGGCACATAGTTTCCACCAAACATTTTCATTTCCTAAAATTTCCTTAATTTCTCATGCTTCCTTTTATGCATTTCATTGATTTCGGATGTTTCATTTTATTTCATGATTTCTTGAGTGTGGTATACATCATTCCATTTAGGCCTGGGATTGAATCTGTAGTCGATATTATGGATGACTAGGAGTTAAACCCATTGTTTGATGTGTTGAACAAATTGGATCATTTCATAGTGATCATGGGGATTGTGTTGTGGATGCTTTGGTGAGGCCCTTGTAATTTGCCTTATGGGGTTTCCCTTGTGAGTGGTAATTGACCTGCATAATAGGTTTTTTGTTTTTAATGTGTCTAGGTGTGACCTGTGGGTCATGCTAGTTTTGTGGGTATGAACCGTGGACCTAGGATGACTAGTAGTGTTGTGTTGCTATATATTATGTTAATGATTTTGGTTGATGATATTTGTAAGGGTGGTTATTTTTTTGTATGTGTTACCCTCTCGGAGAATGCTAAGTTGGGATGTGGAATGTTATATGGGATGATACCTCACCCTATGTGAGAGCATGGTAGTATGATATATGGTTTTAAATGAGGTTTGTGATATAATGTAAGAAATAACCTTCAGTGGAGGTTAGAGCTGTGAGAAGTGATACATTACTTATTCTATTGCCCCATCCTTAGTGGATAGGTAGAGGTAAGAGATTTAGTTTGAGATATTGTATGGGACAATACACTGAGAGTGACAATATTTGTATGAGACTTGATGTGAGATCATTATTTTGAATTAGAATGTACCCTAAGATAGAATGTAGAGGTTGAGACTCAGTTACGGGACCCTACACTAAGTTATAGGGTACCCTTTTGGGTTTGTATAGTGGGATGCCTTCTCTTTCAATAATGGAAAATGAATGTGAGGTATAAAATCATTGTGTTTTAGTTAGCACACAACAACCAAAAGTGATTATTTTCATGCTATATATTGATGAATAATTTATATTATAATACATGTATACAGTTTATAAGATGGTGATGTGAGGTTCACCATGTGATACCCAACTGTGTTTTATGCTCACTCCCTATATGGGAACACTGACACACATGTAGATCCAATGATTCATTTTTAAGTGATATATGTTATGGCGGATCAAGATGGATCAGCTAGATGTTTTTTTGGAGAGTAGTAAAATAATGGACCTATGTTTTATAGTTGATTCTATCATATATATTTTTTCAATTTATTCTATACCGATTTCCTATGTTGATGTTCCTTGTAGTATGTTGGTATGTACAATATGGCTCATTCTTATATAGCATGTCAATGTTTACTTATTTTTTTCAATTTATTCTATAATGATGTCCTAAGTTGATTTTTCTTATTGTCTGTTGGAATGTAAAATATGGTATATCTCGTTTGATTATTTTTTCAAGTTAGTGGTGCAGCAGAAGATTTTTTTTTCTGGTTGGCTTTTAGCTACGGTTTTAACCACCATGAAATGTACATTGGCGGTGATTTAAACCACAGATAAACAGTGAAAATAGCTGCGAAACATAAATTTTTTTATGTTTCGTTGTGGTTTTAACCTCCACTACATTGCTACATCCTAGCTTCCTCATTCTTTGGTTGTTCTCATCAATTTAGTGGTGGGATTAAAGCTTCTCTATTTGAGTTTATTTGCCGCAGTTATAACCATCGCGAATAAAGTGATATCAAGGGATCGTAAAAACCCATCGCTGAACTCAGTAAAACCACCGCGAAATGAGGCAGCTATGATACTTTCCTTAAAATACCGTGAAATGGAAATAACCGCCACTTATAGATTAGCGACTCTATATTAGGTAGTGGTTTACAGAATCCGCTGGAAAACATGGCAGTGGCGGTTTAAACCACCACTACACGCAAAAATAACTGCCGCCAAACAGTGTTTCTCTTTTAGTGTGCCATCTGAATTTTTGAATGGAAGCTATTGTAATAGGAAAATTCTAATAGAGGTAAATATTGATCCTGTGTACCTTGAATTTTAAGTGAGCAAGATCTCAACATGTCTTCTATGGTTTGAATAGTCCGTTCAGATTTTCCATCTTTTTTAGGATGGTAGGCAGTGCCCAAATGATATTCAGTATTTAGAGCTTTCTAAACACTTTTCCATAATCTTTATGTAAAATGGGGATCATGATCAGAAACAATCGATAGGGGTACTCCATGAAGTCTTACATCATCATTAATATTTAGTCATGCTAATCTTTCTATTGGTAAATCATCTCTCATCACATGAAAATGTGCTGACTTGGTAAGACGATCAACAATGACCCATATTGCATCATTCTTTTAGGAATCATTGGTAGTCCTAGGACCAAGTCCATCGTAATATTATCCCATTTACACTCAGGTATGGGAATAGATTGCATGACTTTTCCAGGGAGTTGCCTTCCAGCTTTCACTTGTTGACAAACCAAACATCTTGACACAAAATTTGAAACCTCCCTATTTAGGTAGTCCCACCAAAAATGGTTTTTCAAATATCTATAAATTTTGGTGCTCCCATGGTGTATAGACAAATAAGAGTTATGATAATCATCCAACAACTCTCTTTTTAGATTAGGTATATCAAGAACACAAAGTCTCTTCTCGAATTTCAAAATTACATCTTCAAATACGAAGTCACTCAATTTCCCAATATTCACAGCTTTAATCATTTTTGTATACTTCTATTCATCAGATTGAGAAATTTTAATCCTTTCTAGTAAAGATGGATTGGAATCCATTTGAAAAAATCATTGATGTTTCACTATCCATGGTTATTCTCATATCCATCTTCACTAGATCCTTGTATGTAGGATCCTTTTCAACTCTCATCTTGTTCAAAACTCAAAGATCCTTTCTACTCAAAGAATATTCCACCATATTTTCCTTCCACGGGTGGTAGTGTAGAGTGAAATTATAATCCTTGATTAGTTCAAGCAATCTCCTTTGCCTCATGTTGAGTTCTTTTTGTGATAAAATATACTTCAAACTCTTGTGATAAGTGTAAATCTCACATTTTTTTACCATATAGATAGTGTGTCCATATATTCAATTTAATGATTACAGCTTCTTACTCAACATCATGAGTAGGATAGTTCTATTCTATAATTTTTTGCAATCGTGATTCATAGTCAATAACCCTATCATTATACATAAGGACACAACCAAGTCCTTTCATTGAATCATCACTATAAATAACGAACCTGTCATTCCCCGATGGTAGATTCAATATAAGAGCCTTAACTAATATTCTCTTCAATTCTTCAAAACATTCTTCGCACTATTTTATCCCAAAAAATTATCCCCTTTACATGCGATCTTGGTTAATGGGTTTGCCTATCGGGAAATTTTTTTTACAAAATGTAAATAATAACTAGATAAAGCAATAAAACTATGTACCTCAGTTATACTCATCGGTGATGGAAATTCCTGAATTTCCTTAGTCTTTGAAGGATAAATAGATATTCCATCCTTAGAGACAATATAGCCATGAAAAGAAATCTCTTGAAGCCAAAATTCATAATTTCTAAACATTTGATATAATTCATTTCTTTTATGAGTCTTCAGGATAATGAGCAAGTGATTTTCATGATATTCATATATTTGGGTGTATACAATGATACCATCAATAAATACCACTACAAATTAGTCAAGATATTCCTTGAAAACCCTATTAATTGGATCTATGAAGACAAAGGGTGCATTATCCAATCCAAAATCCATTACTAAAATCTCATAATTCTCATACCTGGTTTCAAATTTTGTCTTTAGAATGTCTTCCTTCTTCATACACAACTGATGGTATCCAGATCGAAGGACAATCTTTGAAAAATATTGAGCATAATGAAGTTGGTCAAATAAATCACATATGTAAGGAAGGGGATACTTGTTATTTATTTTTATATAATTGATATCCTTGTAGGGAATTCACAACCTCATAGATATGTCTTTCTTTTTAACAAAAAGGACATGGGCTCCCCATAGAAAAACACTAGAGAGAATAAATACATTGTTACTCAATTCCTCTAATTTTTTCTTTAGTTCCAAAAATTCCATAGTGTCCATTCTATAATGGTTCTTTGATATGGGTCATGATCCTAGAATTAAATCATGGGAATACTCAATTTCTTATTTTGGAGGATGTCAAGGTAAATCGTCTGGAAACACATCATCATATTCTTTGAAAATAGGTATATCTACTATTTGAACATTCTTTTTCTTCACCCATAGTTTTTTCATTCTCTTCCCCCCCAATAATTTAATTTAGTTGAGCTACTGGGGGTGGATCTATATAAGAATTATGTGGAAATGATTATGCTCTAAAGATACAGTGTTATTTATTATTATCATCATAAATAGTATCCTTATTCTTCTTACAATAAATTTTTGCATTATGGTCTGAAAGGAAATCCATACCGAGGATTATATCATATTCAATCCTGGTTATGATGATGAGATCAGTAGCTAATGAAAATTTATATTCCCTAAAGTGTCTGATTCCTAAAACATTATTTCAATGATACGTGCCTTAAGAGTTTTGACTGAAAACTCCCTTGTTAAATCAAATTGGAAATATCTAATTTTATTATAAAACTGGGAATATATGAAACAATGAGATGATCTAGAATCAAATAAATCATTTAGTAAAAATGAAGAAACCATTAAATTACATACCACCACATCTTTTAGAGCTTCAAACTTTATAGTAGTGATAACATAGTCTTTTCCTTGATTCCTTGTCCTTTTCTAAGATAAGTTTCCTTGGCTCTTAGTACATTCATTTGCATAATTACCCCTTTCTCTACAATTTTAACATTTAACATTGATAACCTCTTTCATCCCCTTGTAATCATGAGCATGGTGTCATTTGTTCACCACACAGTTAACAGACTCTCATTCCCTTCAGGTAGTACTAGGGTGTTTCTTCCCACATTTACTATAGGATGGATATTAAACTTTTCTCGTCATCCCCTTATTTCCATTTCTAGAGTGTTTAGTAGATCTCTTCTTCTCTTTCTTTGGTTTAAAGTCATAAGACTTAGAGAATTCCTTTTCTGCCTTGATTTCACATGAGAGAATGTATTCGTATGACGAGAAGGATTGTGAGACTAATTCTCGATAGAGAAGGAGTTTTAACCCATCAAATAAATGATCAATATTACATCTTGGGTTACATATATAATCTGAAGCATTCCTCACTAACCTTGTAAAGTTAGATTCATACTTTAAGACATTCTCATTAGCCTTTTTCCTCAGACTTAGAAATTTCCATTCCATATCTTCTTGATGGTCATGAGGAAAGTATTTTTCCAATAAAATCTCATTAAACCTCCTACATTCCATATTTGATACTTCATCATATTTCTTTGTGTTTTTAATCAATTACCACCGTTGATCAGCATCTCCAGTGAGGCGGTAAACATCCATGACAACTTTTTCCCTTTCACAACTCCCCAAGGCATTTACTATTTTTTCTATGGAATTTATCCATTGCTCAGCTAATAATGGATTTTTACTCCCATTGAATGTTGTTGGTTGTTGCCTCATGAAGTTTCCAAACATTGATCCTCCAAACTGTGGATCAGGGTTCTCCATACTGGTAAACTTATTATTCATAACCTGAGTGAGTTATCCCAGTATGGTGATAAGCTGATCAACACCAGTTTCTTCACTGGCTCCACCCTAATTATCTTGAGTAGGAGGGAAATCCCTTCACGGATTACATGCATTGATACGGTTTCCATTCCTTCCACTAAGCACTATTTCAAAACATTAACATAAACTAAATTAGTTTAGGAATCAAAATATATAATTCCAAACTTCTAAAACACTTAAAATAAACAAAATATTTTATGGATATAATCAATAATCATAAAAAATTTCATTGAGGATGTATATACTCATAAACCAATCATAATGTTTTGTAAAGAAAATGATAATTATCCTAAGAATATCCCTCAGAAGTGTTGTAACTAAGAGTGTAGCAAGACCTGTTATCATGAACTAGTTCCCATTCGAGTCTAGATCAAAGAGGTGTTTTCATGTTTTACCCCCTAGTTACATCTGTGCCAGATCCACCTCTACCTGCTTGTATCTAGATAAGGACGTATTTCTTGGAAAACTGACAAATTCTCTACAATACAAAAATTCTAGGAAGTTCTTATATACTAATCCATAAAGTCAATCTTAGGGTAATGTACTCTAATCAGATTTTATCTATATCTAGATTACAAGGATTGTACCAAACTTCCTCTGATACCAACTGTAACGCCCCGACCCCAACAACCTAAAGTCAGTGAATTATTACATAACATTGGCATGGTACAAGAAAATCATGTCCTCAAAGACCAATTAGTTTAGTATACTTGGAAATACTAGATACATTCCTAGGTTTTACATTACATTATAAAACTAAAAACATCATTTTTCCAAAGACCACCCTCATATCCCTTCATATTATCCTTGCAGGTCAGTCATAAAATACTTATTCGCATCCTGGGAAATATAAAACATAGAAATGGGTGAGCTCAGACGCTCAGTTAGGATAACAATATAGCAGAAACTTTCATAAATAGATATAAACGTTTAAGGAAATGTATAAGACTAAAATAAATTCCTTTTATACTTGAACTTCAGCATAATATGTCAAAAATAAAATCAAATATTTCTATTTACTTATTCACATTGATATTCTACTAGTCAAATAATGACATGAAGTATCAATACCCACTTTCAGAATGATGGAATGCATAATGCCAGACTTCATAACCACATAGTCAAGGCCTTGTTCAAAGACTACAAATAATATTTTTCACGGCCTTGTGCCAAGATAATAGTTTGTCACCTATGACCTACCAATACATCGATGAGTGATAGCGGGATCCACCTATCACATACTACGTCCAGCGCATTGGTCATATGAAAAAGTTTAAACATAACATAAACATTTGTATAAAAACTAGCATACAGAATGTCAATACTTTATCTATAGGCCATGAATGGAATAAAAATAACACACCAATAGTCAAAAAAATCACAAAAACTTCAATAAAATATGATAGATTTGAATCACAATAAATTAACTTCAAACAAACATAAAATCCATCAAAATATATTGACATATATGAAATCAAAACTTTTTTAGAGAAATATATCTTTCAATTTTGAACTAATTTAAAAGTCATATAATTATAAAAGAAAATATTTATTTTGAAAATATTTTTATAAGATTGTAAGGGAAGCATCGAAGATGTCATAACTTTGGAAAATAGAAGCACCCATCATATAAGTTAAAAAACATTCTTACATTAATTTTGTCGAAAAGGTCATAATGTACCTTCTTTGGAAAAAGACGGAATGATAACTTTCAAAATATTTTAAAAAAAAGTCAAACAAGGATATAAATGAATTTAACCCATTGTATAGAAAATAGTAAAAACGTTTTGGAATATGTTTTTAAGAAAAATGGATGTGGATGATAAAGAGGTCTCAGTAGATACTTACATAAGAACAACCTATGTTAATAAAGAGATTGTGAAATTAAACCATAGCTCATTCTTTTCCTTGATCAAGGGTAGGTTAACCTCCTTTATAATGGTGAAATTATTTTTATTAATATATACAAGAACTATTTATATTAATTTTATATAATATATGATCTTCTAATATTTCTTTGTAAAGGGTATTTTAGTAGTATCATCGTTTCAGGTGTGAAATGATTAGTTTTCCTTTATATGTTTTTTTACATAAGTAATGTTTTTTGTGGATAGGATATATCTTATTCATATTTTGAATGATATTATGTCATTACACATTATTTTTAATCATCATATTAAAATTATTCTTGAATTGATATGATGGGGAATGAATTTAATCATGTTCGTGGAGATGGTAAACCGTACGTATGCACGAGCGACAATATAATTTTTCTCATTTTAAAATAATATATAATTGGATGGTAAATCCTATATAAAGAATAATTATCATGTTATATTTATTATTTACATCATTTATACTCATTATTATACCAATACAAATGATGAAGTGTTTGAATAACAAACTACACCACAATGTGGAGACGGTAAGCCATACGTACACATGTATGTTGACATGTCATTCCTAGGTTGGATAAAATAATTAATATGGTTGTAAAATATTTATAATAACATAAAATTATATATAATATACTGGAATTATTATTTTATAATGTAAACAACAATTAATGTGGAAGTGGAAGAAGAAAAGAACTTGAAAGAGGTGATGAAACATTTACCTCTTCTTCAGGTTCTTCCTGTTAATTTGATGAAAAGGGGTCCTTAAGATGTCTTTCTAACTAATGTATGGAATCAAAGATGAATATAGGACAGTTTAGAGGATATTTGGGTAGGGTTTGGCCAATCCAAATGGCTTTGATGGTGTGGATTTGAGAGAATGGGAAGTGAACTTTTATAACAGGGGTGAGGGTCACTTTAGGAAAAGATTGAAACATTATTTTATAATAAAATAATTTTTTGTTTATAATTACTCAAAAATAATTTATTTCAATGATGAGGAGGGTATGGGTCGAAAACCACTCAACCAATAGGTTTCAGATTGGATTGGGTCACTATATTAACCTTATCATCTAGATTTAACTCTTAGTTAATTAGTTTGACATTTACCATGTCTCTTTGTATTTTTATATTATATTGTTAATAAACATAGTATAAAATAACAAGAGATCATCAAGTTGTTCATTAATGAAATATATAATATTATTTATGTCCTTTTGTCTAACCTTTGAATTTTAGAAATTGAATTCCAATTAATAATTCAATATTTTTTTAAAAACAATTTTATGTCAATTTTGACAGTATTTGCTATTTTTTTGATAAATTATTAACAACATTATTACTTATAAAAAATAATTTAATAAATAATAATATGTAACATTATCCTATAAAATTCTTGGATGGAATCAAAACTTTCAAATTATATTTATTTTAACATCTATAATACCATTTATTTAATAATTTCATTAAAAATGAAAATAGTACATCATTATTATTTCATTAATAAATTTCATTATTCAAACTATAAAAATAATAAATAACATACCATTATGTAGGAAATCGTTTTAGCTTTCTAATTAATATTTATAGTCGAAGAGAGGACATATATATCCCTTTGTAAAAATTGTTTAACTAAACAACATATGCTTATGTAATTTTTGTATTTACTTTAATTTAATTAATTATAGTGTCATTATCACTTACAAGTGGCTCCATGGTGTCTCAAAATCGACTCAAGGATTCCCATGGTCGGACATGAGTCATCTAATAGGGTTAGAACATGTGTTAGGGTAATTTTATATTATTATAATTTTATATTTTTTCCCTTATTCATCGGATTTACCTTTTAATGATGATATGTAAAATATTTACCGAAATAATTATTCAAAATGTCTAAAAATAAAAGTTACCTAATTACATAATTTGGACCTTCAAATTCTAAATATAGAATCAATTTTTCTAAATTAAAAACACACATGTGGCAGAAATTAATTTAAATTTAATTCCCATTGTGAAAACAAAAAAGCGTGTTTTTAATGTATAATAACTATCAAAAGATTGAAACTTTCTTATGTCCGGTTTAAATGTGAAATTACGTCCAATGACCAAAGTTGTATTAAATGGTAAAAATATATTCTAATTATACTTAAAAACCACGCAATACTATAATTTATCAGTGTAAATTATTTTGATTAAAAAAGATGTTTTTAATGAAAATTTAGTATTTTTCACTATTCATCAATAATATAATGTTTTCAGAAAAATACCAAAAAATCACCCTAAGCTAATTTCGATATTCCAAATACAAAAATGTAGTCCATAATTAAAGATAATACATTTAAATTTCAGAAAGTGAATATTACTATTCATAACTGTTTGTATGATGGGTCGTGATATGATAGAATCTTGAAGTTGAATACAATGTAAGATATTGCCTTATTCAAAGGCAAACGTAAGGTGGAAGCTTGGGGTGTTATAGAGAGGATTCCAGTTCCCTTTGAATTAACCACACCATTTGGAGGTTTAGTCGAATTATATGAATTCAGTAGATATTATGATTTAATGTCATTATAGCTACACAAAAGGGGAGACGTTATTTGATTATATATATTTCCATATGACATTATACTCATCATGGATTAGATGAATATGTTGAATGATACCATTGATTTCATTAAGAGGCATGTTGTGGTATAGGATGTTGGTAGAGATCCACTAGTGTTTTTTGGTGATTAGGACCCTCAATTGTGTAAGAGGAGTGTTCTTTTCTTATCATCCATGATGGCCAAGATAATGATGAGTTTATTATAGGTTCAATAGTTTGTGTTTCTCATAGTTATAGAAGATTTCCAGATATCATTCATGAAGGGGTTGTAGGGTTACCCCCTTGATATGATTTAGAGTCTGGGATTGAACTACAACTGGGAATGTCTACTATTTCTATGTATCCATATAAGATGGTGCCTTATGAGTTTTTATATCTATGTGAATAGCTTAATAACCAGTTACATTGAGTATTTTTGGGAAGACTGTATCACATTGGGGTCAAATGGAATTTTCCATGGAGAATGCAAATTTATTTTTCCATAATTTTATTGATTATCATATCTTCATATAGTTGATAATGATGTACTTATATCCTATTGTTCAGATTAGTGATTTACTTAATCAGATTAAATAAGAAATGTGGTTCTCAGATATCAATTTATGATTAGGATATCATCAAATATGGGAGACATTTTAGATTATTTTGAAGAAATCATTCTAATGACTTCAGGGTAATTATTATGTCATTGTGATATTGTTTAGGGAAAAAGATTTGGTTTTATTCATGGGGTGGATGAATAAAGAGTCAGTGGAATTCATGGATAATTGAAAGGTGGTTATCCTTGAGTTCACCCTTATTTACTCTATCTATACGGATGAGTATATAGAACATATCAATTCCATTTTTGTTGTCATTCTTAATTTGTAGATATTTTCGAAGTTTTATAAGTGTGATTTATGGTCTTGTGAAGTTTGGATCATGGGGAATTTCATATCTCATTAGGTCTTTCAAGTGTATACTTCAAAGATATTTGTTATTGGATCATGGGAAACCACCAAGATAGTGGTACAAATGAGAAATTCTAGTGTTATTATAAGAGATTATAAGTGGTGTGAAAGCAATTTATCTTGGGTATAGGCTCCTCTAATATCCATGAACTTGAATGATTAGTCCTTCTTATGGAAAGAATAGTGTCAGAAAAAAATTTACTACATGAAGTAGATGTTTTTCAATAGTCAAGTATGTTGTTTTCTATAAGAAGGAATTCTATGTGTGTTTTTATATAATGCTTCTAATCTTATCTTTGGTTGTGTTATGACACATCACAGAACATTTGTTTAGTATGATTATTAGAATTTGTGTCATCTTAAATGTATCTATGCCTCCAAGGATAATTTTTTGGAAGAAGATGTATATTCCTTATAGTTTATGTGAAATTACCTCATCATGGAGTATTTTGTCACATTTCACATTCATAAGATCATGAGGTACAAATTATACCAGCATTAGTTGATCTTACGACATTGTTAAGGGATAAAAATATTATCGGAATTCAACTATGTGGTTTCAAATAAACTAGGAATGGTTAATGTTGTTGTTTTCCCTTACCATGAATTTACAAAGTGATGTTTTGTATGAATGTGGGGATTCCTATAGAGTGATTTAATAACTCCAAGTTATACATCTTGATATAGGTGAGTTTGTAGGTAGATGATTCTTTTTTCTAGATGATGGTGAAACCATCTTCAGTATAAAAGATGGAGGTTGTGAGAGGCATAATTTTTTTTCAATGATTCCCATGATGGTTTGTGTGAGAATGAATATAAATTAGGTTTTATTACTAGTTACGATTCTAATGAAATTGGATCCATGTGGGTTTCTTATCTCACACTTAGTGGTATAACCTATTATGAAAAATTTCTAAAACACTTTGATAGGTTTGTTATGGTGGCCTTATTTAAAGCATGCAATTGCAGAGTTTGGGAATCAATGTATGGTCTACTATAAGGTGACTGTCGAGAACAGTTTTCTCAATGGTTTAATTTTAAAAATTTAGGTTTTGTAGTGAATGTTGTTGGATATTGTAATAAGAAATGATACATTAATTCAATGAATCAGAGAATATATGATGTTATATGAGTTATAGTGGATCTCATGATTAAATCATTCCACATTATAAAGGTCATGGATTTGATCTCAAATAAATTTACTGTAAAGAAAGTATCAGGTGGAGGTTCCGAGACTCTATGAATTTTGGAGGATTAACGCATCTAAAAAATATACATGTTTTATCTCCAGCACATGAATAGGATTCAAACGTACTTTTACCAAAATATTATTCCCAATAACTAATTTTTAAAAATATATGGATGATCAAATGCAGAATTCCATCGTGAATATTGAAGTGATTTTGTGTTCATAGGTCTTGGATTTTAGATGTTCATGGATGAAGAACCATCCCTTTATTGTGTTTGTTTAAAACAATAGTTTAAACCCTCTCATTGGTTTGATTCCATTTGAATCAGAGTACATTCATCCTTTTTAATACATCTTATTCTATATTAGGGTTTGATAGCTCGTAATTTCAAGGGAAAAACTTTTATTGAATTTCAAAGAGATGGTTTACGTGATATGTAAACGAATGGAAGCAATGAATAATCATAAGAAATAGTATTATGGCCATAGGAGGTGACCTATGGAGTTAAATGTTGGATATCATGTGTTATTGAAGGTGAACCCTCATCATTGAAAAAATGAATTGGTCATCGGCATTTGTATTCTCCACTGGTCATTGGACCATTCATGGTGTGGGCTCACAATTGAGCCATGGCATGTCAAATATAACATCCTACATAGATGATCAAAATGAATGATTCTTTCTGTTTGTTTCAGTTCATCCTTCACCATATGTATGAATCTCAAAAACGTAGTGGGTGATATTGATGTTGAAAATAATGTAACCACCGAGGATTGTGTTATAGAGATCCATGACATCAATGAGATGGTCTTCATACAAGGTTTATATTCCCAAAGTTTGTTTCTTTTGGTGACATGGTAGAGTGGAGGTGAGTAAATAGTATCATGATTGGTAGATATTCACTCAGTAATATGAGTTGTTTAATGTTTATCTCTTCATTTTTTTCAATTACAGTTTTGGTTATTGAACCCATTATTGTTTATAAACTTATTTATCAACATTACATGTTATTGGTAACCTTTCATTCATTTCAGATGAATCTCCCATGGGGAGAGTATTATAACCTAATTTTCGTTTTTAAATATCCTTGAACATTGGTCATATAATTGATGTTGTTGAGATCCTAAGATAGTGATATCCTTACGAGGTTTTTCAAACAGTGGTTGTTTTTATGACCACTTTCCCTTCAATCTCTCTAGTTTTGGTTGTGGATTTTAAGGTTGAGATTATTTTCATAGGTATTGGATGTAAGGTCAAGAGTCACATAATCCTCTTCTATGCATGTTTAATATTTTTGGAGGCCCCAAGAGTAGGATCCTGGTATCATGGAGGGTTTTTGTGGTGCTCTGGATGAGAAACTAACAATAATATTTTGGTTGTAGCATATGGATGTGTGTTACACAAGAGTTCTAGTATTTAGGACACAGTGGATCAATGAAATTGTGTAAACGATATTATAAGGATAAACAATTCTACTATAAAATTAAGAGTGGTAGTTGCATAATGGGCTATATCCTGTAATGGGGTCCTTTTCCTAGTAGTGGGGTGATGTAGGGTGGTGTTTATGTATACCCGATAACCCCAAGAAAAACATTTATAGGTTCCTGACTATATTCGTGGAATTTCCATTGACCAAGGATTGTTGTGGTATATTTCTTCAAGATAATCAATTTTTTCCCTATGTCAGAAAGATTTTTATCAATAACCAAGGGGATATTTCGTGGTCTTTAATTTTTTAGTGGGCCTATAAATACCCCAACTCCATGGAAACCCATTATATTCCTCTTATATCTCTCAAAACCATGGTGAAAAATGGTGATTTATGAGTTTTTTAAACCAATTTTAGTAGGGATTAATCATTATCATCACATGACTAATATATGGTGATCTAAGGCAACTTTTACCCACTTTCTCTCATGATTTCCCTCCATTTGATCTCATTTCCTCTCACATTCAATTTATATTATTTAAAATGTTCTATATATTATAAATATGAAGTCTCTTTTTACATTTACTTTATTTTTCATGGAATAGAATCTTTTAGGGAGTATAGTTTTTCATGGTAGAGGTTATAAAAGATTTTTAATATTGGTCTTTTCTATTGAGAAAAACGTTGACAATTTTGAGGGGGCATGGTTTATTGTCCTATTTAATTATATTAAATTATAAACAGAGATTGGTTTATCCATTTGATTGTAAATGTAAATATCCGAAAAAATATTTATCCAAATTTAATAATTGGATAATAATCACATATTGATGTAGTTGATTTACAACATGATAACAGTTTTACTATTTTTTTTGATATATTATACTATCTATGTAATGATTTTTTAGAATGGTTTTATTATTATTTTTGTGCATTATTATTAATTTAAACTAGTTAATAACATAAATATTTAATTTATTTATTAATTTAACAAACAATTTAAGAAGATTCACGATTTTTTTTCTACTTTTTATTATAATTTAACGGAATACAAATTAATGATAATTTCACATTTTATTGAATTTGAATTTACCTGATAATTAATTCAATAATGAATAAGATGAATGATAATTATTCTCAATAATAAAAAAATTAAAAAGGCAGGATAAATAAAGAATATATATACTTTATGTTTTATGAAATGGAATTAATTGTAATTGCATGTAAAATTTTTTATAGATTATTATAGATAATACTATTGGTTCCCATATTAGGGACCTTTGAATAATGAGTTAGTTAATTAAATATGGAATAATCACTTTTGGTTTGTTAATGATAAATATTTAGGGTCTTGATTTTCCACTTTCTTATAATGGATGAATTCTTCATGCATGGAGCTATGAGAATCCATCTATATGTCAAGGTTGAACGACACATTTTTTTGTCCTTGATTTATCAATTTATTATCATGGTTTTCATGAAACATTGTGAAGTTATTTCATTATGATCTTGTGATATGAGCCAATAAATGATGTGCATAGGATGGTTGGCGTGATATGTGTTGGGGAGTCCCACATGTGGTTTCATCAGTTGACTCTTGTGAAAATGAGACGCATCATGATATACTTGTGGTTATTAGGGATGGTGCTAGATATGATAGAATGAAATTAATCTAGGAATATCCATTGATGTGATAATGTTTGATGGATTCTTATTATGAATAATTCTAATGAAATATGACCAGATTTTTTATTCGGTCTGCATTATTTTCCCCACATCATGAGGTAGATGGAGAATATTGTTTACAAGTTTCCTCTTTGTTGTAGAATAGCATAGTTTTCTGGAGTAAAAATATTAGGATATGATGTTAATATTGAATAATAAATGTTTACACCATGGTTTTTGTTTTTATGAGAATGAAAATGTTATGTAACTTGTTAGAAATTGTAGAAATTGATGTGATTATTCCTAGAGATCATGGACTTGGATTTGATGATTAATAACATTAACAATGGAATAATGTCGATGGTTAGTTATTTTATAATTAAAAGATTAAAAAAATTAAATGACAAAAAGGAAACAAGTAATTGATGTATCAATAAGAATGATTGTGTTATTATAAGATACCTTGTTTATAAAAGTGACATCCAATAGTACAAGTGAAATTAAATATAGTTCAGTATTAGACTAGGTTGTGCCCATATTGTTGATGTATGCTTTATTATGTCATGAATATTCATTCATTTCATATGTTCGTGTTGACTGACACCCATTAGACTCTGGTAGTGTTGTTTCCTTAATATCCTAGGGGTGGATGGATGGCTCTCTACCCCCTCTTACACACTCTCATTTCTTGGGAGTATTATGTGATGGAATGTATGGTTGTTTGTTTCCCCATATATTTTTTAGAGGGTTGTAATGGATTTAGATTATTTCAAACACAAAATTGTCTGGATATAATGTTGAAAGGATTGTTTTAGGTATTATTAATATAGGTTTTGATGGCTTTCAGCACCTTACTCAGCGATGGTTTTGTGATGGAATAAGGTATAATACCTTATGTATGATACATTTCATATCGGTTATAGTAGATCCTAGAAACATCCTGGTCATTTTATGGATATGTGATATGTGTTGATGTGATTCATGAATTGAATTCTGTGTCAGATGGATCAAGTGCCTATGATATAGAATATTTTAAAGATATATGGCTCAGGAAATGCAACATTGGGGAAGAGAGGTAAACCAACATATAATCGGTAGAAAGGAACCCTTGGTGCTCAATTACTATATTCTATTCTATATTGTATGAGATACACTATGAGTGATTTCTACAGTGATTCTAGAAACATAGTATATCAATTTATTTGATGAGTTAGTTTCGTTTTTTCTCACAATGCATTAGTATGGTTCTTTAATCTTCTCTATAAGAGCCTCTAGGGATGATCCTACTATGTATACAAAAATTATCTCATCACACACATATATATAAATTAGTTTCATGTTATAAGGATATTATTGGTGTTTAGGATGGATATTTTTATATCATTGTTAGGAATCAATTTCTCGGGATATCCAATTTGTGGCGGCATTTACCTGTTTGGTACTTATAGATTCATTTTTAGTCGATTTGGTACCTTTAAAATTACTTGTATTAACATTGTATTTCAATTATATAAGTCTGAATAGGGGTTAATGGGTGTATATGTCAAATATTTCCATTTCACATGTTCTCTCAGTGGGTAATTCTTCACATATATATTCATAGTATACCCTCGGTTATAGTCACAAACTAGGGTCCTACTAGATGTGGGACTCAGGCAGTCAACATCCTAATAATCTCATTTTTGGACTAGTTGGGGTTCACATTGGGGGAAGGTGTTCAGGAATGAAATGATTAAAATATCATGAATATTATGTGATAATGGAATATATATTTGTTATAGGATACATTAAAAATAATTATTGTTATATAGAGATAAATTTTAAATTTGTATTTGAATAATATGTGATAAAATCTTTCTAGTAATTGTATTTCAATATTAGTGTGAAATAAAATGATAAATTTTACGGGTAATCATTAATGAGATGATATAAATCGATCTATAGGTTTAATTTTTAGGTATTTGGTGATTATTAATTTATTTTTTCATATAAGGGTTTATTCATTTTTGTGAATTATCAAATATTATGATAAATTGTTCGGTTTTGGTTAATATCAAATGATAAAAGGAATATCCTATAATCAATGATTAATTAAATGATCCATTAGAATCTATTTCTTTTTCTTCATGAATTAAAAAAATCATCTTTTTTACCTGGTGTTTGGATTAAAATATGATATTGATGTGTAAATTTATTTAAAGGAAGATATTCCACTAGAAAATTAATTATATTTATTTTCTCTTAGACATTATGTTAATAAAAACACCAACTCTAGGAATAGATATTGAAATGATAATGTAATACTATTACTATAATATCTGAGGAATCGTTGGTCAACATTGGTTTTTGGTTTTTTTGTCATTATCTTTCTCATGATCATTCACTTTCATTTGTTCAAAGATCTCATTTATTGTAAATCATTATTTTCACAATACAATTTCCATCCTTATTTATATATTCATTTCCCACCAATGATTTCCTACATGGAGTACTATTTATGTGTTATTCTTTATGACCTTCATAATTCCCTCTCTCTCTCTTTTCAAGAGAAAATTTAAGTAAACCCTTTTATTTTTTGGGATTATGACAACTGTATTTTGTAAAATCCATAGTTGTCGTGATCAATCTAAAACTGAGAGGAATAATTTTTTAATTAAGGAGAATGAAATATGATATATTTTTAAAGGAACATAATGTTCGATAACATGTAGGACAGGTAACTTCGAGTTTAAAAGAATTCCGAAATTTTATTATTTAAATATGGCTATTACGGACTAGTCATTAAAGTAGTGCGTATAAATTGTATTATATTATTTTTAAAATATATATAAATTTTCAAATCATTATAAATTTTCTTTTTAGTTATTAAGAAATTATCAACCAATATTTTCTAAACCATTTTATTCATAAAATATATTTATTCAACAAAAATATTTTTTATTACTTTTTGTGACAGAATAGTATAGTTAATTTATGTATCTTATAGAAATTATGTCTAAAATTTTAATATTAGTTTTGAAATCATCATATCTAAATTATCATATGGTTATGCTCTAATTTGTTTTGAAAATTTTTACCTTTAAAAGAATAGTGAGAAATGGTGATATCATTCAAAACTGTATTTTATTTTAAATTATACAACAATTTAAAAAAATATTATTTTTCAAATTTAATAAGTTTATGATGATTAGAAATATTCTTATTTTATTATTTAAAATTTTTTATGATTGAAATTGTTTTAAATATACTTATACACTTATAATGATAATTTTGTGAGTAATTTTTTTCAATTTGTATTGGAAGTTTGAAGTTAAATTAAATTATGAATATTTTTTCTATTAAATAGTTAAATAACTGTTTCCATATTTTGAAACTGGGGTTCGAAATTGGGGAAATATTTATCTTTTATTTTTTCTAAATATGTTTTATTACCATATTAAATTTATGTCAACTCATTAATGATAAAATATGTTTATGAGATGAGTATATATTATCCATAAACATCAAATTTTCAAACATGTTACACGTTGTTGTTCTTAGAGATTGATTTAGTACTTTAGAATTTTTAAGTGAATATAATTCTGAAAATGTCGCACTCAGGTTTTTTGTAAAAATAAAATTTTTCATATTTGTGTAAATAGTGGATATGTTTGGCTCAAAATATTAATTTTAAAGATAAATTATTTTTTATCACGTTAATTTATTTTAAATTTCTATTTATGAAATAATTACCTTAAATGAGTATGACATGCTGATGCTGTAATTATTAAATTAATAGAAAGATAAAATATATGGTATTAAAAATATTAACATTATTAGAATTTGAAATAATTACAGTTATCTATTAATATTTTTTATAAATATAACATTTTTCGTATGTGTTAATTTATTATATTCTAATTCCATTATTATCTTGATGTTAAAAAGTCGATGTATATTAATAGTTTAAAAATTTTCACTGAAGATATTTTATAATAAATAATATTTTTTTAAATTATTTAAAATTATAAAAAATATCACCCCCATACTAGTTATTTCTATATCATTTAGAAATAAAAAATTTCTAATCATGCTTTTTCCATTTGAAGTAATCAAATTGATCCATAATGATTAAAAAACCTTGTTATCACGGAAGGTGTTAAAAGGGTTAACTGGGGGTTAAAAAAATTATAGCATTAAAAAAGCATATAAACGTGAAACAATTTTATTTTATGATATAAATTTTACTATTAAACATATTAGCTTTTAATATTTTTAATTTTTTGGCTTTAAAAAATGAAAAGTAATTTACTCTTATTTAATATTTTATAATATTCCAAAAGTTTCTCTTTCGCCTCTTTTAAAATGTGGCCTTCTAATATCATTTGTTCACACCTCAAGATTCATTTGTTTCAAAAAATATCTAAATCAATGCATTAATAAAATCCTACTACATATTATATATCACTTATTTTTTATATATTTCCTGCATTAAATGGCTTTGGGTGTATAGAAAAGGAGGTTCTTAGAAGAAGAGGTGAAGTTCTTAACATAGTGTGTTCATTTTAATTTTTCTTCCAACTCTGTAAAATCATTTCCAATAATTATATCTTATGAAAATAAGTATATATCATATAATAAAATGTTATTCTTTTATGTTCATATCCAATCTCCATCTTCTATCTCAATCTAATTGGAATGTAATTTGATACTACCGCCCCGCAGACCTATATAATTAATTTCCAATCAAAACCACTCGCAGATGGTTATAATGATGTATTTAATGTATATATGTGATATTAATGAAATATTTTTAATTATATAAAAATAATATGTAATCTATTTTCATACCATTACATACAATACAAAATAATAACATCATTAATGTGAATGAGCGGATTGCCACATCCTCGAAGCGATGTGCTTCATTTTTCATCACTAAATCACATGGATAATATATATTAGAATATTTAAAAAAAGGTATATTTATGATAATATTTTCATTATTGAGTGATATATAATACATACCCTATTATTATAATGATCCTTAGAAAATTAAAATGTAACTCATGTGCATAAACGCCCTACCATCACCATGATTGTAACGTAGTTCATTTACAATAATATATTTCTTGAATGGTCATAAAAGTTTAAGTAATGCATAAAAATTTTAATAATTTCATTATTATTTTTATTTATATGATGTAAATGTCAACTCTTTTACCACGGTCAACACACAGATATTTTTTCAAAAGTATGCACTGAATTTTCTCATTGTATCTGGCATGGCCTTAATTATTTTGGTAATTATCTATTTCATTAAGATAATTTTAATAATGTTTTTATGTAATAGGGAGTAAATAGTAAATAATTATTAATAAATCATATAGTTTATAAGTGTTTATTATACATTATTAAAAGGAAATTAATGGAAATTTTGGACTCGAGGTAAGGGATTCCGTCCAAGTTTCTTTTCATAGAATAATAATTGGATGTTATGATCCAAATTTATTTTATGAGGTATATATACATATGCATTATCTTGTTATATAATGAATAACTCATACTTCATGGAATTTTATTTTTCAATTCCAATTAATACATCCATGTGGATTTGACATGATGATTACTAATATATAATGGTTTTTTAAATAAATTTTCATATCATTGGGTTATAACACTTTTTCATCAAAATTGTTGTTCTGTGATTATGTATGAATTTATATATATAATATTTTATTATTTATTTCTATTTTTTATGTGGATATAATTTTTTTACATGTAATCCCTCATTTAATGAACATTAAATTCATTGATATGATATATGTAAGGGTTACTCATCTCAAATTTCATTTTCTAGGGATATATATTTATGATATACACATATCTTATTTATGAGGTGTATATAATTTTCCTTTGACATGTTATTTTATTAATATTCTTATTTAAATGATATTTAAATTTTAATCTGTAGTTCTCCCAACGTTTTTCTTATTATAGTGCATTTACAAAAGTAATAAAGGATTTAACTTAAAATATTATTTATTTTCAAGATTGTCAGTATTGAAAGTTATTTTGGAAGAAATGTTATAATGTTATTTTAATTTTATAAAATCTATTATATTATACTTTATATATGATAGTGTTATTTTAACATCCCAAGGTTTTAAAATTAAATTCAATTCTCCCAAAATTCTTTACATAGATGATTATAACTTGCCATTAAAATTAATTTTGCAGCTTCTATGTTTTGAATTTCAAAAAACGGTCATCTACATTGGTTTTTAGTAAGATATTTAGAGTCTGATGGAACCAACATGTTTTTATGGAGAAAATTAACATAAACTTATTAATATTTATATGAATAGTATTATGACCCAAATGAATTTTAAATGGTATTGTTATTTTATTTTCTTAAGGCTTTCATATATTGATATTTGGTTTGATTTTCCAATGTGATATAGAAGTAGTTACAGAATTAAAATTGTTAATTTTATAATTTTTAATGATTTTAATTAAAAATTATATTATTAATATTTAGATAATTATTTTTTAAAAAAAATTCATTTTTTAATTATACACATCAAAAAATGGTTAGGGGGAATTTTTGAGCTTTTTCTGAAAGAGTTGATTTTCGATGAATAGTAAAAAATAAAGTTTTTTGTTTCGGTGTGTTAATGACATCATTACTGATATACTAATGATGTAATAAATCTGGTAGACTTTTGTAGAGTAAAATAAAATTTGAGGTGTCCCAGGTGGCTAATACCATGGGAAGATACTATGGGCATGCACATGGTTATCAAATACCACAAATGATGTGTCACTTAGAAATTATTAAAATATTCCCTCACTTTTGCAATACATACCAATCCAATCCTTAATTAAACACATTTAAAATTTTTTATTAATGATTATACGGCCTCTATACATGTTTATTAGTCCTCCCATGGTTTCCTCAAGCCCCAATGGTCCCAACCAACATGTTCTAGGAGTTACTCTACAAGATAAGAAAATTCTCAACATATTTCTTTTTCTATTCATGTTCTCTTTTATGTGGTAAGAAAATTCTCAACATGTTCAAGGAGTTACTCTACAAGGTAATTTTTAATGTTTTCCAAAACCATGTTGTGTAGTAGTTTGGATACCGAATTTTCATAATTGATTTCCCCACTCTTCTTTTAATTTGATTTCCATTATTTTAATCTTATCCCTCTTCTCTTCCCCTTATACAATAGGAATGAAATACACATAAATATTTTATATTCTGGATATTATCATGTTTATGGATAATTCTTCAAGAATATTTTTTTCCTCTCCCACTTATTCAAGGAATAAAAACATCATCTGTGATGTGTCGAATTTTCGACACCGTGGATGATGTAATTTCAATATGCATTAATTCTTTCATGTCTAGTCCTACAACATTTGTTATGGTTGAACCTGGTTATAATATATGTATTATGTCTCACCCATGGTTCTATAATTATTTTTCACACATAGTTTTAATTTATAAATCAAAATGTGTCTGTTATTATCAAAGAACCACTAAAATGATCTAAATGAACATCATTAAGGTTTTAACTAATGAATGATCCAAATTTGAGAATTAAAAAATATAAATGGAATAATTTATGGTTTTTGAAATAAGTAACTACCATTCCTTTACAATTCTGAAGATTCATTTCTAATCGATAAGAAAATCCACCATGAACCGATCATAGAAAACATGTAACGAAAGCACCCAAAACAATGGAAGGAACAAAATACAAATAATTATAGGGTTAAATGATGTTATTAAATGATAATATAAGGAGTTATAAACATTAATATGTTTCATTAAGATATTAATAATACTCTTTTAACCATTATACAAGACTGTTAATTAAATTTTAAGTAATAAGAACCTAAGTTATGGGAATTCTTATCCCAATTTCCATTCTCTAGGTTGGCCTTCTTCTTTATTCATTATGTGTAATTATGATTATTGGTGTGATGAATTTTTTATTATATTATGTTTTTATATGGTTATTTATAGTATATAAACATATCCATTCAATTTTATTAATTCTCACTCAATTTATATTTTAGGGGACATTCAATTAAAAACACTTTTAAAACTCTGTTTAATAATTTCCCAAAGGAGTGTTTTTTCATGTGTATGGAATGATAGGTTTATCCTAATTTTAGGATACCATATTACAATGATATGTTCTATGTACATTATTATTATTGGGATGATCCCATTGTAGCTCATGATAAGTTATTTTGATCCCATTATATCTCAAGATATGTATGGTCGATCCCATTATAGCTCAAGATATGATGGGTGAGCCCCAGTATAGCTCTAAAATTCATTGGGTACTCCAGAGATGGAAGTTGACCAAATTGTTATTCCATGTGTAAGGGTGATTTGAAGATTGATATGGAAAGTCTGTTCCAGGGAAACTTCATGATGTTTCTATGCATATAAGTTTTTATGATTATGATTTTTATTGGTTTTTATGTTATCACGGGACTAAAGCATTCTTTCTTTATATATGTTAATGAGTTTTATAATAATCCCATGTTTTAAATTATTTTACATTGGATATATGGATGACAAGGGAATTAGGGGAGTCATGATGTATGATATAGAGTGTTGTCTAAATAAATGTTGTTTTATGATTTAATGTTTTATATTTTGAATTAAATGGATACTGTTTTAGTAGTATCCTAATGTATGAATGTGTTATGTCATGTATTTAAGATATCGTAATTTTTTAATACTATAAACCCAAAAAAAAAACTCAATGTTTAATAATGTTTGGTCTTGTGTAAAGTTTGATATTATGTTACATTTTAAGGTGGGGTCCTTATATTTTGTATGAGAGGATGGGTTAGATAACTTTAGGGGGTAGGATGATGTTAAAAGAATACCATAACAAATTATTTCACTGTGATTACATTTAAAGGTTTATCCATTTAATTATTACCATGTAGCTTTATCTATGATATGTATGTTTTGAATGGTTTTTTAGAGAAGAAATAGGGATGCTGATGTAGGAAGTCAAGAAGCGGTTGATTTGTATCTGAATCTATCGCCCAAAATGGTGGGAATCAGAACCAAGCAATTTGTAATAGTAATGGATTTTTTAATCAACAAATAAATGGGTGTGGTATCCATGATATAGAGGAAAATGATCAAACATTAAGAATCCTACCTTTTGTGGAGAACTTTTCGAGGCAAAATCCTCCAGCATTCAGTGGAACCAAATATCCAGTGATTGTTGATGGATGGATCAATTCTTTAGGAAATATATTTTAGGTCACGGGATGTTAGAAAACTCAAAAGATAATACTGTCCATTTATCATTTTGAAGGCGAAGATGATCAACAGTGGTCTCTGGTTACGAATATGGGAGAAATAGATGATCTTTACATTTTTGAGTGGGATGGTTTTAAGAGTCTTTTTTCTGGAAAATAATTTCCCCAAAAACATCAGACTTAGAATGGGGAAACAATTCTTGGAAATGAAGAAGAAATATGATGATTATGTGGCAGTATATAAATCCAAATTTACAAGTTTGTCTTGGTATGAGACGAATTTGACTCAGGATTTTCAATTTAATATTAATAGAGATGGAGTGTTATGACACATATGTGCCTCGTGATGATAATAATAATCAGTTTTCAGGTTCTCATGCAATGGGGTAGAACTCTTCAATGAAGTCTGGAGGTAGAAAATGTATTCCCCTTTTAGTGAAAGGTGTGGTAAAAGGAATCATGGTGAATGTCTTGTAAATTATGGGAAATTCAACTGATGGTGTATTTTTAAACACATGTCAAGTGATTGCAAGTAAAATGATCTGAAAAATATTGAGAAGTTGATGGTGAGATGCTTTAACTATAAGTAATTGGGTTATTTTCCAATGTTTTCCTGATGCTAGTTACTCAAGAAGGGGATCTGCAAGATTCAAAAAATAAGGGTTTTGTAAAATATTTTCCAACCACCTCAGCAGATGTTGAACTATCATATGAGGTGGTGTAAGGTACATTGCTTGTTTTTAAATATTTCGAAATTTTATTGTTTGATTCAGGGTCTACACATTCTTCTATTTCTGAGAAATTTTTTGAATAATTTGGAATTCAACCTCATGAAATGCAACTGTATCTCATGGTAAAAACACATGGAAGAAATATTGGGGAAAATGGAAATTACAAGAATATGTATGTCCTTGACTGTGAAAAGATTTTATCTACAAACCATGATGTTTTCCCTCTAGCAGAGTTTGATGTTATTCTTGGTATAGACCGGCGTTCATTTTATCAAGCTAAGTTATTTTGCAGAGAAAAAGAATTTTTTTTAGAAATAATATCAGTTTTTTTACAAGAATGAACCCATACAAATAATAACTTATCAGAATGCTAACAAACTGATAATGGATGAAAATGAGAGTAATATTACTAATATATTTTGATGATAATAGAACTATCCAGATGAATGATTTAATAGTGGTAAATGAATACCTAGATGTTTTTTATGATGATTCTTCTAGTGTTATTCATAATCAATAGGTTGAGTTTTCTATTGACTTAGTTATTATTGGTTAAACAATTTCTAAACCACTTTATCGAATGGACCAAATGGAACTTATGGAATTAAAAAATTAGTCGTACGAATTATTTCTTAAAAGCTTTATCTGATCTTTCACTTCACCATAGGGTGCTCATGTCTTTTTTGTTAAGAAGAATGATGGTTCAATGAGACTTTTCATTACTTATAAATCCTTGAAAACCATCACTATTAAAAACAAGTATCCTTTTCCTCATATCGGTCATTTGTTTGATCAGCTCTAGGGAGAGCAATATTTTTCTAAGGATGACTTGTGGTCTGGGTACCATCAGTTGAATGTAAAGGATAAAGACATCTCAATGACTTATTTTCATACTAGATATGGTTATTAGGAATTTTTAGTTATGTATTTTGGGTTAACAAATTCACCTGTTGTGTTCACAGATCTTAGGATCAAAATATTTCATGAGTTTAGGGATAAAATTGTGGTTGTGTTTAATTAAGAAATTATGGTATATTCTAGAAGTAAAGAGGATAATGACAAACATATATGTTTTGTTTTGAAAACCTTAAAATAAAATAAACTTTATGGAACATTTTGAAACTGTGATTTTTAGATGCAAAATATTTCTTTTATTAGGAACATTGTAAATAAGGATATAATAACAGATGATCATTCAAAAACAAAAGTGTTCAATGAATGTCCAAGACCTAAAAATGATACATATATTCATAGTTTTCTTGGATTAAAATATGTTATTATTCATGGTTTGTTAAAAACATTTCACGGTTATCTTTCCTGCTAAATATGTTAACATGAAAAGGCCATAAACTTGTTTTGACAGAAGAATGTTATATTAGTTTTTAGGAACAGAAGAAGTGATTAGTGAATGATCCATTTATGGCCTTGCCTTCCTGAAATGGTGATTCTGTCATCTATAGTGATGATTTTGTTAAAGGGACTTGTTTTTTATGCATAATGATCGGGTAATTGCTTATACTTCAAGACAACTTAAACCTCATGAATTAAATTGTCCCACACATGATTTGGAACTTGCAGTTGTGGTTTTTTCTATGAAAATTTTGAGGCAATTTATAAGGATTCAAATTATAAATATATACTGAACATAAAATCCTAAAATATAGATTCACTCATAAGATATTAAGCATGATGCAGAGAAAGTGTCAAGAACTGATAAATGATTATTATTGCATGGTTAATTACCATCCACAAAAAGCAAACAAAGTGTCGGATTCCATATGTCGAAAACATCATGAATCATTATCCATGTAACGTTTTGAGCATGATCCCTTGATTAATGGTTCTATAAATTTAGGATCAGAATTTTTTGGTTCAGGAAACACCGATGTTTTGTTTCATGATTCAATGTAGTCATCGTTTTCAATTAGAATTAAGAAAGCATAGTAGGAAGACTGTGATCTACAAAAAATGGTAGAGTTGGTTAGAATGGGTACGTTTCCAGAATTTAACCTTGATTAAGATTGTATTTTAATATTTGGTTAATGGTTTATTCTGCATTTTGATTCTTAGTTAAAGAATGATTTGTTGTGTGAATCTCATATTTATCCATTTTCAGTCTATCTTAGAAATTCTACGATTTACGGAGAGCATCAAAGGTAATACTGGTGGGATGGAATGAAAAGGGATATTACAGAATTTGCTGTAAAATGATTGACATGTCAAAAGGATAAAGCAGAGTGGCAGGTACCAAAGGGGATGCTTCATCCTTTTCTGATACACAGAGGCAATGTGTGAATATATTGATGGAATTCATTATGGGACTACCTAGCACTTGTCTGGGTAATAATGTTATTTTGGTTATTGTTTATTGGATGAAATAATCATCACATTTCCATTCTATTCAAAATACAATGTCATTGGATCATATTTCTATATTGTACCTCAAAGTGAATGTCAGGTTACGTGGATTTCCACTTTCCATTATTTCTGATTGATATCTGAGGTTCACATTATACTTTTGGAAGGGGGTTCAAAACTAATTGGGAACATAATTAAATTTTATTATAGATTTTCATCCTCAATCAGATAGGTAATTAGAATGAACGATTTAGTCATTGGAGGATATTTTTCGAAAATGATCAATGGACAACCAGGGAAGTTGGGATTAACATCTTTATTTAGTTGAGTTTTCTTATAATTTTAGTTTTCATTCTAGCATACAGATGGCCCCTTTTGAGGCATTGTTTGGGAAGCGTTGTTGAACTCCCTATTTTTGGGTTGATGTCGAGGAAAAAATGTTGATGGGGCCATAATTAGTAGGGGAAGTTTATAGAAAACTAAAGATGATCCAGTTGCACATAATGATATATCAGAGAAAGCATAAAAGTTATGCAGATAACCGAAGGAAAGTCTTCTCTTCGAGGTAGGTGGCCATTTTTTCCATAAAATCCCTCATTGGAAAAGTGTGATGTATTGTGTTAAAAAATGAATGCTAAGTATTTGATTCATCAGTCCTTTTTATATCCTAGAAAAAGTTGGACTAGTTTCATAGAGAGTATCTTTGCCTCTGACTTTATCTCAGGTACATAATGTTTTTCATGTTTCGATGTTGAGAAAGTATATTCCAGATTCATCACATGCCTTCATCCCAGAAGCTGTTCAGGTGGAAGAGAACATTTCTTATAAAGAGAAAATAGTTCAGATTCTTGATTGAAGGGAACTGGTATTGTGGAATAATGTAATTCACCAGGTAGATTTTTTCTAGAGAAACCACATGGTAGAAGAAGTAACACGGGAGTACGAAAATGATAAAGGGAAAGGAAACCTCACTTGATTAATGAGTAAATAAAATTGAGAGGATGAAATTTCTATAAGGTGGGGATTATATAGCATCTCATGGCTTTAAAATAAATTGAATTTGTGAAAAAAAAAATTTAAGTAGATATTTATATCTATCCCTTAAAATTAATTTAGCAGCTTCTATTTTTTGAATTTCAAGAAACGGTCATCTATATTTGTAACCAGTATGTTATTGGGAGTCTTATAGAACCAACTTTTTTAGTGAATAGTAACATTCCCTTATGAATAGTATTATGACCCTAATGAATAGTAAATTTTATTATTATTTTATTTTCTTATGGATTTAAGATAATGACTTTGGATTGATCTTTAAATGTGATATAAAAGTAGTTAAAGAATTAATATTTATAATTTTTGTATTAAGTATGATTTTATTTAAAATTTCAATTAATAATATTTAGAAAATTATTTACAAAAAAATGGAGTTCATTTTTGAATTCTACATGTCAAAAAATGATTAGGGAGAACTTTTTATTTTTTTCTAAAATAGTTGATTTTTTGGTGAATAGTAAAAAAATACAATTTTGAGTTTCGTTGTGTTAATGACCTCATTAATGAATTAAAAATGATGTAATAAATCAGGTAGAATTATTTAGAACAAAATAATATTTTATCTTTCCTAGGTGGCTAATACCATGGGAAAATACCATGGTCAAGCCCATGGTTTTGCAAATATGACTTATGAGATGTCCCTTGGAAATTATTAAAATATTCCCTCATTTTTTCTATAAATATAAACTGGTTCCTTCATTAAATCCATTAAAAACATTTAATCAACGAATATCTAGTCTCTTTACCTCCCTATTAGTCCTCCTAATTTATCCTCAATCCCCCAAGGTCCCAATCGTCATGTTCTATGAGGTACTCTATAAGGTATGAAAATTATCAACAACTTTATGTTTCTATTCAAGTTTTTATTTTATGTGCTATAGTGTTCATGAATCCACAAAATGTTCATATTTTTAACATATTCATGCTATATTCTATTTTATGATTCATTTCTAGATGGTTTATGCTGGTCCCTTCTATTTTTTATTTTTTTCTAAAACCATGTTGTTTAGCCGTTAGGCTACCGAATTTTCATAAGGGGTTTCCCAAAACTTCTTTTATTTTGAGTTCCTTTCTTTTTTCTTCTATATAATCCCCTCTTATACAATATTAATGAAAGCTCATAAAATATTGTATATTCTGTATTTTCCCATATTCAGGTATAATTCGTCATGAATCATCTTTTCCTCTACTACATATTCAAAGAATAAAAACATCATCCATGATGTGTCGAATTTACAACATCATGGAAGATGTGATTTCAATTTTCATTACTTATTTCAAGTCTGGTAAAGAAACCATTTATATGGTCTAAAAAGGTTATAATAATGTTTTTTGTCTCATATATGGTTTTGGAATTCTATTTCACACATTGTTTTAGTTTATAAAACAAAATGAGGTTGTTATTATCAAAGAACCAATAAAATGTTAGTAACCAACATCATTATTGTTTTAACATATGAATCATCCACATTAAAGAATTAAAAATGAAAAATGGAATAATTTATGGTTCTATAAATATGTAACTACCATTCCTTTCCAATTCTGGAGTTTCACTTCCAATCGACAAGAGCATTCATCATGAATCGATCATGGAAAACATTTAATGAAAGCACCCAAAACAATGGAAGGAACAAAATACTAAAAATTAATGGTTGAAATTATGTTAATAAATAATCATTTAATGTGTTATAAATATTTATATGTTTCTGTAAGATATTAATATCTCTCTTTTAACCATTATACAGGAGGATTAAACACATTTCATGTAAGAAGAACCCGAGGTAGGGGGATTCTTAACCCAAATTCAATTCATTGGGTTAACCTTATTCTTTATTCATTATGTGGTATTTGGATTATTGGTGTGATGAATTTTTTATTATATTATGTTTTTATATGTGTATTTATATTTTAAAAACATATCCATTACTTTCTTTTGATTATCACGCCATTTCAATTTTAGGGGACTTTCATTTAAAACCCATTTTAAAACTCTCTTTAATAAATTTCAGTAGGATTGTTTTTTCTATGTATATGACAAGAGAGGTTTATCCTAATTTCGAGATACATTATTATATTGATATGTTCCAGGGATATTATTTATGTAGTTTTTAGCCCATTATAGCTCAAGATATGTTGGGTTGAGCCCATTATAACTCATGATCTGATGGGTGTGCCCCATTATATATAAGGCCATGGCCTTAAAACTTACTTAATATTGAATTAAATGAATAATTCACATTGAGGATTTTTTCAGGTTTAGATTTTTAGAGAATTAGGACATAACTATTACATCTCAAATGATTACAAAGTAGACACTTCTACTAAGTTTCCACAAAATGAAAACTCTAAAAAAGAAACATGTCTAGTTCCATGTTTTTGATAGCATGACCATCCCTTGATCCCATACTTGGCCCTATTCCGCATTAAGTCCTGTGAAAAACATTTCCAAAACTTGGGATAGGCATAAAAAGCTCAGTAAGGGATACACAAAGAATGAAAACTATTAGTTTTTCAAAACAACAAGTAAACCATGTATACTTTATCAAAGTAATACCATTCACCTATTCAAAGGAGTAAAAAAACTCTTTATTGAATAAAAGATCATTACTTACCCTTTTGTAACCAAAAGATTACCATAAAACCCATATAAAGATCACATAGCATATAAAGGTAACTTGGGACATAATCATACTTAAGTGGAATAACCATAAGGTTGACTTCCACACATAACACTTAATGGAATAGCCATTCATCCAACTTCCATACATACTTAATGGAATATCCATACAGCCGACTTTCATACCCAATGCATTGGAGGTTATAACGTAACCACTCGTCCTGGTATTCACGGCACCACCCGTCATATGGTTTATCACATAACCACCCGTAAAATGTCCAAGTACCATCATTACACATAAAATATTGAAAATATAAACATTTCAATAACAACATTTCATTTGCAATCACAATAAGTAATTCCCAGATATTGAATTAATCAATCCATTTTCAAAAACCATTTAAAATAGATTTTTGAATCAAAGTGTCCCATACCACTTTGAAGCTTTTAATGGAATTATAATTTTAAAATATTAATGTCCATATAAATAAATACTGAAAACCATTTCAAAAACATGGACATTAAAGATAATGATTTAGGATAATAAATCTTTAAAACATTTAAAACGATATTTTTGTTAAATAGTTTTTAACAAAATGAGAGACTCTTGAATATAATTAATAGCAGAATAACATTTAATCCGAACTTTATAATATCATGAGAATAAAGGGATTCATGATATAATATGTCAAAGGACAGTATACACACCATATAAAAGTAAATTGGTGCATAACAACAATGAAGTCTCAAAAGAAATGTAAAATGAGATGAAATCCATTATAAAGAAGGCATCCTTAAATTAAAGATAAATCAATCTTATAATTATGTGTGAAAAATATAAATACACCCAATAGAAGTGGATATTAAGTGTAAAACAATCAAAGTTTATTCACACATATTCAAAGGATGACATATTCAATTACTACATGTTGAACCCAATGAAATCGAAATTGGGTTAAGAAGTTCCCTTGGTAAAACTCGACAGCCTATCGGCATCACATAAAATTTTACAAAAAGGGTTGATGAGAGAGATAAAGGGGATCTCATCAATTGGACATAAAATTTACATAAATAAGGATATAGAAGAACATATCCCAACATAATAGTATGTTAATTAAAAGACATAACAAAAGAAGTCTTTTTTTAAAAAAGGAGGGTGAAAGGTCCCCTTACCGGGTTGGGTAACTTTCGAAACATACACCCCATGGAAGAAGAGTCATACAATGAGGATGTGAATAAACATAAATGAAATTATACTACACAATGTGTATAATAATGGGAATTACATACAACACACAAAGGAAATTGTGGCAAATGTAGCATAAATCTCACGGGAATAGAAGTGAGATGAAAAATCCCTTACGAAAACTCGGCAGCCTAACGTCGCCACTTAAAACATCCAAAAATGGATTGATGAGATCAAATAGGGTATCTCATCACATTTAAATAAAATATAAAGAAATATGAATATAAAAGAACATCCCCCATTATAACAAAGAGGATCTAAAAAGAAGTTACATAAAAGAGAGTACATTAAAAGAAAGAGAGAGGTTAGATCTCTTACGAAAATTCGGCAGCCTAACGGCACCACTCAAAACATCCAAAATGGATTGATGAGAGAGAATAGGGTATCTCATCATATGGACATAAAAATTACAGTAAGAGTAATATAAAATAATATCCCAATAACAAGAATGATGAGCTTTATAAGGAATGACATAAAAGAGTGTACTTTAAAAGAAAGAGAGGAGTAAGATCCCTTACCTCGGGTCCGACTTGACTCGATCGTTCATTAACGTCCTGAATAATAAACTTGAGTTAACTTAAACTTTATTAAGAACCTTTTTATAGTTCATTATCCCATTTAGATCCCTTATTTCCATGTTATAAACATTATGTAATCATTTAAGTTAATAATGTTTGTTTTGTCGATATTTGGTTCTTAAGTCGAAAGTGGACTTCTTACAATTACATGTTGTTCGTGTGGTCAAATGTTCATTATATCCAGAATTATATTCATGATTTGGATATCATATATATCATATATATCCAAAATATACATGTATCTATAATATTACATAACATTTAGAGTTAAGAAATGAAATGCACCGTTCATGGAGACGGTAAGTCGTA
Organism: Viscum album; assembly: GCA_963277665.1. NCBI lineage: Eukaryota > Viridiplantae > Streptophyta > Magnoliopsida > Santalales > Viscaceae > Viscum > Viscum album. The sequence continues at coordinate 790,270,144 of OY728141.1, forward strand.
CGTACTAATGAACGCTACTTCCATTTTTATTTCATATTTAATGGAAATTAAAACATAATGATACATAATAGTTTTTTAATTCCAGTATGGTATCATATATATTATCATTAAATATATCCTTTATATGTACCGCATATGGTATTAACGAATCAAATCACTTTGAGGGGGCGGTAGTCCGCACTTCCTTAAATGAAGTTATCGTGTTTACCCATAATGGAAACCATAAAGGTATGCCATAAATGAAAAATACAGAATCTTAAGTAAAACATAAACATATTAGATATCATATATACATATAGTGTCATATTAGTGGACACATTTTAAGGTGTTAGAAGAATGTTGAACAATCATCGTTTCGGGAGGCATAAATTCGCCATCCACGGAAACAGTATGTTCTTTAACAATTAGATGTAGGTGTGTGTAATTGTAGCTCGAATAATTCTTATAACAACATCCTAGTATATTGAAGATACTGTATTTGTTACAAAATAAATTAATAAAAAGAGTTTAGGGGGTTGGAGAGGCAAAATAAAACAAAAGGACTCAGGTGAAGACATTACCTTAAAATCGGGTAACTCCCTTTGGTTTGAGCTAAAAGGATTCCTTGGGAAGACTTCTTATAACGACCCATACTTTACATACATTGTTAATACTTCGAAATTGAAGCACACTTATTACAACATATGACAAAACCACAAAGGATCGTATAGGTATAGTGTCTTTAGAAACTGGGAAACATAAACAACTGGTTCATAAATCTTCTACAGTGTCTCCCGTTTATTTCATCATATCTAGGGTCCCTTTTAGCATATTCTATTTAATATCCATCTTCCTGACCTGGGGAAAAGAAAACATAAAAGGGTGAGCTCAAATGCTCAGCAAGGGAAAATAAAGGAAATAAAAATCATATCATATCTTTATGAAGATCAAAACCTGCAAAAGAGATCATAATATCTTAACATGGAATAAATCAGAGAAGTGAAAATGAGATCCCCATAATCATAACATAAAACTTGAAACTTTGTGGCATGCACACATAATCATGGAAAATCATTTCTTGTTAGTCATGACTCATTGCCAAGACTATCTTAGTGGACAAAGTCCCTTTCTGAACCGAGTTCACTCCTCGTTTCAGTCCTGTATCACTGAACTGAAATAACCTTCCGTTCCAGCCATGTCTATCTCATGAGGTATAAAATCATTACCCAATGCATTGGAGGGAGATATAGGTCCCACCCATCTTATAATGAATCCTTTCTTATGTGTGCCACATAACCATAAAACATACATCATCGCATAACACATATAACAAAAATGGGATTCTTGAAACATCATGACATCATAAATCAATTCATATATGATAAAGGAATTCATAAACATAATTCCATCACAACATAGTCAAACCAATGTAAAAATATGGATAGAAACAGAACCCGTTACTATCTTAGATGGAAAATAATTTTGATAAAACACTTGTATTGAATTCTTGAGGAAAATATCCTTTCTTCTTCAAAAACATTTTTCCTTTCATAACATGTCATACAACTTTAAAATAAAAGAAGTTGATTAAAAATAAACTTGAAAACTTGTAAAGGAAGCTTCTTTGAAGTAATGTTTTAAAAATCCATTCATGCCGTATAAGTTAAAAAAAACATTCTTCGTACTTTTGTCGGAAAAGTCAAAAAGTACCTCGTACGAAAAAAAAAACGACAAAAGATTCCTTTCATATTCTTTACTAAAAACTCACCTAAGGGTAAAATTGTATTTAAACTATTTCAAGTGGATGGAAACAATATTAAATATTGAGGGAACATGGATGTGGATGATAAAATACACCCCAGTAAATACTTACGAATAAACAATCTCGGATAAAAATGAGATTGTGATATTTCCCTTACCTTAGGTCCGATTTGCTTTGTTCGTGTCCGAAGCTCCTGTATAATGGTTTAAATAATGTTATTGACATATTCCAGAATTATACATATTGATATGAGATCATATATGGTCATATTATTAGCTTCTTGTTAGTAATATTTCATTGTTACTTGTTACTCGGGTCTTTATAACTTTTTGTTCTTATGCGTGTTTTGTCAAATAAATTATTATTCTTATCTTTAGGTTATAGATAATTCATTTCCAGAATGGTATTAGTGTAGTATATACCATATTAATTCATTCAATTCATTTATATAATCATTATGAAATGAAGATCATGTAGAACGAGTCGCATCACATCGTGGAGACGGTATTCCGTACGTACGCACGAGTGATGATATCGTTCCTATGATCGTGGAATTGTATTGGAGTATATATATATATTATTTCAGTATCAATATTACTTCATAATAATCATATATAGTTACTCATTACACCATTATACCCATCCTTGTAAGGTGATGGTGGAAAATAGATTACACCACGGCGTGGAGACGGTATTCTGTACGTACGCACGCGTGGTGATTTCATTTTTCCGTAGGATGGATAGAAGGTGAATTAGGGTTGTTTCATATTTATAATAACATATCAGTATGTAAGTAATACTGATGTTATTACTTTATCATGAAACAACTAAAGAAGAAGAAGTTGAAGAAGAAAGAAATTGAAAAGATCGGTAATGGATATTACCTCTTCTTTGGAACGCCTCTTTGAATCCTCCACTTAAGGAACTAAGATTGGTCTTTGGAGAAGACCAGGACCTCTAGGATTATTCTAGGGAAGTGGAGAGGAGAAAATTTCAGGGGTTGGCCGAGCTTGAGTGCTCAAATTGGTGTGAGGAGGAGGGGGAGGAGGTGCCCTTTTATAAGGGAGGAGAGGGGCACCTTAGGAATATCTCAAAATATTATTTTATATTAAAGTCAAAATCGGTTTATAATGGTTCCAAAGGGTCTTATTTCGAAGCTAAAGTGGGGATGGGTCGAAATCCTATCAACCAATAGAATTTAGACAAGTTTAGGATATTATTTTAACCTTATCAATTAGATTTAACTCTAAGTTAAATAATTTAACTTTTACCATGTCTTTTTTTTTTCTTTCACTATATGGTTAATACACTTACTATAACATGCCAAACGAACCCCAAATTGTTTATTATTAATATATATATAATTATATAAGTCATTTGGCCGAATTTTAGATTTTTAGGAGTAAAATAACAATTAATAATATAATATTTGATTTAAAAACTATTTTGTGTCAATTTTGACACTATTTGATATATGATTTTTGTGAAAGTCATAACAGAATTATATGTTCGAACCAAGTTAATTAAATCAACACTAATATATCATAGTAACCTAGAAAATTAGTGGAATTCATAAAAAGTCTCAAATTACATTTATTTTGGTATTTATATTATCAATTTTGTCAATATTTCATTAATAAGATAATTACTGCATCATCTTTGTGTCATAATTAAATTAAATTATTTGATGTCTAAAAATTAAAAATAAAATACCATCATGTAGGAAATCTTATTAGCTTTGTAATGAATATTTACAATCGAATTTATCTTATGTATAACCCTATATTAAAAATGATTTACTTATTAAACTTTGATTTTAACTATTTTAACCCTTCTTTAAATAAATTAATAATAAATGTCCTAATCTAATCCAAGTGGGCCTAAATGGTCATATTTTATTCCTAAGTTTGTTTTTGGTCGAATTACACTTGTCCAATAGAATTAGGACATGTGTTAGGGTAATATTAATATCATATTTACCCTTAGTTACCCTATTTACTATTAACCGCGGTAAAAATAGTAAAAAGTTACTATTCACCAAAAAATTATTTTCATCTCATTGAACCACATTTTAGTCCTTGATATTAACTGTGTCTCTCGGATTTTCGAAATTCCATTCACAGAAGCGGTAAAATTAAGTTTTATGCAAAAATTCAGTTTTTAACCTACCACTTAGTGGTTTCACTATTCATCAAAAATTTAAAGTTTTCAGAAAAATACCAAAATTTCACCCTAGGCTAATTTCGATATTCTGAGTCCAAAAATGAAGTCCATTTTGAAAAATAAAATTTATAAAATTTCAAAAAGTGGTTATTACTATTCATAACGGCTAGTTTTAATAGCATATTGTTGTTTAGTGAAACTCGGTATTGCGTACGACGCAAGCTATCGAGGAAGGTCGCGATTGCGTGTAAAGCAAGCCAAGCAAGTGTTGTGTAGAAAAAGATTCCTTTGATGATAACATAAAAGTCTCGGGTGTTACATTCTACCCCCCTTAAAAAGAATTTCGCCCTCGAAATTCGTCACTTTGCAACAAACAAATGGGGATACTTCTCCCTCATCATATCCTCAAGCTCCCATGTAGCTTCTTCAAGTTGGTGGTTTCTCCATAAAACTTTCACCAAGTGAGTGGTCTTGTTTCGTAGGACTTTTTCGCTACGATCCAGAATCTCTATCGGCTGTTCTTCATAAGAAAGATCTTGCTCCAGCGGTACAACTTCTGAGCTGAGTACATGTGAAGGATCTGGTATGTACTTTCTCAGGAGAGATACATGGAACACATCGTGAACTTGAGAGAGATTCGGTGGAAGCGCCAATCGGTAAGCTACCTTCCCAACACGATCCAGTATTTCAAAAGGACCGATATATCTAGGGCTCAACTTCCCCTTCTTTCCAAATCTCATAACCCTCTTCCAGGGAGATATTCGTAAGAACACTTTATCACCCACTTCAAACTCTAGGTCTTTTCTTCGGTTGTCGGCATAACTTTTCTGTCGACTCTGAGCTGCTCTTATGTGTTGTTGAATAGATCTGACCTTTTCTGCCATTTCATCAACGAGATCAGGTCCTAATAGCTTTATTTCCCCAACTTCATCCCAGCAAGTTGGAGTCCTGCATTTCTTTCCATAGAGAGCTTCATAAGGAGTCATCTGAATACTGGAGTGAAAGCTATTATTATAAGAAAATTCCACCAAAGGTAGGTGTTGATCCCAACCTCCTTTGAAATCCATAGAGCAAGCTGTCAACATATCTTCTAGGGTTTGAATTGTTCTCTCAGACTGACCGTCTGTCTGGGGATGATAAGCAGTGCTGAAACTCAACTCTGTATCCAGAGTATGCTGAAGACTTCGCCAGAACTTCGAGGTAAATCTCGGATCTCGATCAGATATAATAGAAAGTGGTACTCCATGCAATCTTACCACTTCCTTTACATATATCCTGGCAAGCTGATCTAGAGAGAAATCCTCTCTAATAGAAATGAAGTGTGCAGACTTTGTAAGACGATCAACTATGACCCAGATAGCATTATTGCCTTTGGATGTTTTAGGAAGTCCTGTGACAAAGTCCATAGTGATGTTTTCCCATTTCCATTCGGGTATGGGTAATGGTTGTAACATCCCCTTAGACTTCTGTCTCTCAGCTTTAACTTGTTGACAAACCAAGCATCGAGAGACATATTCAGCAACATCTCTTTTCATGCCATCCCACCAGAAGTACTCTTTCAGGTCCCTATACATCTTCGTGCTTCCAGGATGAATAGAGAATGAAGAACTATGAGCCTCATCCAGCAGCTCCTTCTTTAATTCGGGGATGGGAGGAACACAAACCCGATTCCTGAACTTTATTATCCCATCACAATCAAGGTTGAATTCAGGAACATTTCTCACCTTCTTTTGTAACTCGACATCTTCTTTCTGTGCCTCCTTAATCTTCGCATGTATAGATGGTTGAACATTCATTTGAGAAAGATAAGATTTTTCCCCTTGCATTATAATTCTAAGATCCATCCTTTGTAAATCCATAAATATTGGATCTTTTGTGATCCTCATCATGGATAAACTGGCATGGTCTTGTCGACTTAATGCATCTGCCACCTTGTTTGCTTTCCCAGGGTGGTAATGGATTGAGCAGTCATAATCCTTAATCATCTCCAACCATCTTCTTTGACGCATATTCAACTCCTTTTGTGTGAAAATATACTTTAAACTTTTATGATCAGTATAAATATCACACCTTTCACCATAAAGGTAATGCCTCCAAATCTTTAATGCAAAGATTACCACAGCTAACTCCAAATCATGTGTTGGGTAATTTTGCTCATGGATTTTCAACTGTCGTGAGGCATAAGCTATCACCATATCATTTTGCATAAGAACACACCCCAATCCCTTCTTGGATGCATCACTGTAGATCACAAACCTTTCTCCACTACAAGGCAGTGTGAGCACAGGTGCACTGGATAACCTTCTTTTCAACTCCTTGAAATTTTCTTCAGATTCCTCTGTCCAAACAAACTTAACTCCTTTTCGAGTCAACTTGGTGAGTGGATTAGATAATCGTGAAACATCTTTTACAAAACGTCGATAATATCCAGCCAAACCAAGAAAACATCGGATCTCAGTTACTGTTGTTGGTCTCGACCATCTTTCGATAACCTCTGTTTTTGCTGGATCCACAGATATCCCCTCTTTTGAGATTATGTGACACAAAAATGCAACTTTTTGAAGCCAAAATTCACACTTGGTAAATTTGGCATAAAGCTTCTCCTTTCTCAGGGTCTTCAATATAATTCTCAAGTGATCTTCATGCTCTTCCTTGCTCTTATAATAGACAAGAATATCGTCTATAAAGACTACCACAAATTGATCAAGATAGTCTCTAAAGACTCTATTCATTAGATCCATGAAGATAGCAGGGGCATTAGTAAGACCAAATGGCATCACTATAAATTCATAGTGTCCATACCTTGTACGGAAAGCCGTCTTTGGTATATCCTCCCTTTTGACCCTTAATTGATGATACCCTGAACGAAGATCAATCTTGGAAAAGTATTGAGCTCCGCGTAGTTGGTCAAATAAGTCATCAATGCGTGGGAAAGGATATTTGTTCTTGATAGTGATCTTGTTAAGTTCTCGATAATCAATGCAGAGTCTCATTGATCCATCTTTCTTCTTAACAAATAGAACAGGTGCTCCCCAAGGTGACGCACTAGGGCGTATGAATCCCTTATCAAGATTCTCTTGGAGTTGCTTCTTCAATTCCTGAAACTCAATTGGGGACATTCTATAAGGTGTCTTTGAAATAGGCAAAGCACCCGGTACGAGTTCTATTGAAAACTCAACTTCACGATTTGGTGGAAGACCCAGTAATTCCTCCGGAAAGACATCATCAAACTCCCGTACAATGGGCATATTCTTAATCGTGAGTTTCTCACCAACCATTTGAGATAAATAACCTTCATTTAGTGGAATCAATACCCATAAGATGGAAGAAATTTCCACTGGAAGGTTATGTTCATCCTTGCATTGATAGACGATCGTAGGTTGATCTGGAATATGAAATGTGACTTCCCTTCTTTGGCAATCGATATGAGCTCCATGTAGAGAAAGCCAATCCATGCCAAGAATCACATCAAATTCCACTAAAGGAAGGATCACAAGATTTGCAGGAAGCACTTTCCCACAAACTTTGATCGGAGAAGAATTATAAACTTCTGATGCGATTGATGTGCCATTAGGTGTTGTCACAGCTAACTCAACATCTAATTGTTGAGGTAATACGGTGATACCCTTAGAAAATTTTTCAGAAATAAAAGAGTGGGTGGATCCAGAATCAAATAAAACATTTGCTACTTTAGAGTGGATGGTAAGTGTACCTTTCACCACATCGTTATCGTACTCCACATCGCTGATAGAAATTGCATGTGACTTTCCTTTGTCTTTAGCCTTAAGATTTTGTTGACGTCGACCATCATCATCAACCCTTGGATTTGGGCATTGATTGGCATAATGCCCCATCTCCTTGCACTTGAAACATTGAAGTGTAGTAGGTTCATTCTGTGTATCCCTTCCTTTGTTTGCATCATTAGACATCTTCTTCCCATTATCGCAGCATTCAAATGCCCGATGACCTTCCTTTCCACATTTAAAACATTTACTTGTACCTTTAAGACAACTCCCTCCATGTTTCTTTCCACACTTTGAGCATAAGGGAAAGTTCATCTTCTTTTCCGTGTGCTCTTTGGATTTTTCTTTGAATTCCATCTTCCTCTTCTTATCAAACCCATGTGACTGATGGGTTACTCCAATCTCCATCTCAACTTTGAGAGCACATCGAACGATTTCCTCGTAGATATTGAAGTCCCTTATGGCTAACGCCCTTCGAAGACTTGGTTTTAAGCCACTAAAGAATCGATCGATCTTACTCTCAGGTTGGATAATAATACCAGAAGCGTACCTTGCAAGTCTTGTAAAATTTGCTTCATAGGTACTAACAGATTCATCATCCCTTTGCTTCAGTTCAAGGAACTCTTTCTCCATCTTTGTTCGGAGAATACGAGGGAAGTACTTATTGAAAAATAAGTTCTTGAACTCGTCCCATTCCATAGACTCAATTTCATCCCTTTGCCTCGTATACTTAACAAGATTCCACCATTGATCCGCATCTCCTTCCAAACGATACACTACTAGGATGACTTTATCATGCTCAGAACATTGAAGAACTGAAAATATCTTTTCAGTAGTACTAATCCATTGTTCAGCAACTAATGGATCAGTAGACCCGCTGAAAGAAGGTGGACGCTGCCTCATGAAGGATTCAACAGAATGTTTCTCCCTCCTTTGTTCGTTTGGAAATCCTGCATGATTCATAGCTTGAGAAAGTTGTGTGAGCATGGCTACAAGATTTTGCATTCCAGCTCCCATATCGTTTGGTTTCTCAGGGGAATAGTCATTGCATTGCCCATCGCATTCCGCATTAACACGGTTCCTTCGGGTTCCAGCCATTGACTAAAACCAAGAAGAATAGTGTGAGCAACACTAATTATAATAGGAAACCACATAATTCAAGAATAAAATTTTCATGCTTAAGGTCTTATCCTAGGTTATTCAAGGCCATTTCTAAAACACTAAGATTGTGTTATATGCTTAGACTTATCCTTAGGGTTCTTACTAAGGCTTTCACATCCTAGTTTCCAAAGGTTGACTATACCTTTCCTCTGATACCAACTATAACGACCCATACTTTACATACATTGTTAATACTTCGAAATTGAAGCACACTTATTACAACATATGACAAAACCACAAAGGATCGTATAGGTATAGTGTCTTTAGAAACTGGGAAACATAAACAACTGGTTCATAAATCTTCTACAGTGTCTCCCGTTTATTTCATCATATCTAGGGTCCCTTTTAGCATATTCTATTTAATATCCATCTTCCTGACCTGGGGAAAAGAAAACATAAAAGGGTGAGCTCAAATGCTCAGCAAGGGCAAATAAAGGAAATAAAAATCATATCATATCTTTATGAAGATCAAAACCTGCAAAAGAGATCATAATATCTTAACATGGAATAAATCATAGAAGTGAAAATGAGATCCCCATAATCATAACATAAAACTTGAAACTTTGTGGCATGCACACATAATCATGGAAAATCATTTCTTGTTAGTCATGACTCATTGCCAAGACTATCTTAGTGGACAAAGTCCCTTTCTGAACTGAGTTCACTCCTCGTTTCAGTCCTGTATCACTGAACCAAAATAACCTTCCGTTCCAGCCATGTCTATCTCATGAGATATAAAATCATTACCCAATGCATTGGAGGGAGATATAGGTCCCACCCATCTTATAATGAATCCTTTCTTATGTGTGCCACATAACCATAAAACACACATCATCGCATAACACATATAACAAAAATGGGATTCTTGAAACATCATGACATCATAAATCAATTCATATATGATAAAGGAATTCATAAACATAATTCCATCACAACATAGTCAAACCAATGTAAAAATATGGATAGAAACAGAACCCTTTACTATCTTAGATGGAAAATAATTTTGATAAAACACTTGTATTGAATTCTTGAGGAAAATATCCTTTCTTCTTCAAAAACATTTTTCCTTTCATAACATGTCATGCAACTTTAAAATAAAAGAAGTTGATTAAAAATAAACTTGAAAACTTGTAAAGGAAGCTTCTTTGAAGTAATGTTTTAAAAATCCATTCATGCCGTATAAGTTAAAAAAAACATTCTTCGTACTTTTGTCGGAAAAGTCAAAAAGTACCTCGTACGAAAAAAAAACGACAAAAGATTCCTTTCATATTCTTTACTAAAAACTCACCTAAGGGTAAAATTGGATTTAAACTATTTCAAGTGGATGGAAACAATATTAGATATTGAGGGAACATGGATGTGGATGATAAAATACACCCCAGTAAATACTTACGAATAAACAATCTCGGATAAAAATGAGATTGTGATATTTCCCTTACCTTAGGTCCGATTTGCTTTGTTCGTGTCCGAATCTCCTGTATAATGGTTTAAATAATGTTATGGACTTATTCCAGATTCATACATATTGATATGAGATCATATATGGTCATATTATTAGCTTCTTGTTAGTAATATTTCATTGTTACTTGTTACTCGGGTCTTTATAACTTTTTGTTCTTATGCGTGTTTTGTCGAATAAATTATTATTATTATCTTTAGGTTATAGATAATTCATTTCCAGAATGGTATTAGTGTAGTATATACCATATTCATTCATTCAATTCATTTATATAATCATTATGAAATGAAGATCATGTAGAACGAGTCGCATCACATCGTGGAGACGGTATTCCGTACGTACGCACGAGTGATGATATCATTCCTATGATCGTGGAATTGTATTGGAGTATATATATATATTATTTCAGTATCAATATTACTTCATAATAATCATATATAGTTACTCATTACACCATTATACCCATCCTTGTAAGGTGATGGTGGAAAATAGATTACACCACGGCGTGGAGACGGTATTCCGTACGTACGCACGCGCGGTGATTTCATTTTTCCGTAGGATGGATAGAAAGTGAATTAGGGTTGTTTCATATTTATAATAACATATCAGTATGTAAGTAATACTGATGTTATTACTTTATCATGAAACAACTGAAGAAGAAGAAGTTGAAGAAGAAAGAAATTGAAAAGATCGGTAATGGATATTACCTCTTCTTTGGAACGCCTCTTTGAATCCTCCACTTAAGGAACTAAGATTGGTCTTTGGAGAAGACCAGGACCTCTAGGATTATTCTAGGGAAGTGGAGAGGAGAAAATTTCAGGGGTTGGCCGAGCTTGAGTGCTCAAATTGGTGTGAGGAGGAGGGGGAGGATGTGCCCTTTTATAAGGGAGGAGAGGGGCACCTTAGGAATATCTCAAAATATTATTTTATATTAAAGTCAAAATCGGTTTATAATGGTTCCAAAGGGTCTTATTTCGAAGCTAAAGTGGGGATGGGTCGAAATCCTATCAACCAATAGAATTTATACAAGTTTAGGATATTATTTTAACCTTATCAATTAGATTTAACTCTAAGTTAAATAATTTAACTTTTACCATGTCTTTTTGTTTTCTTTCACTATATGGTTAATACACTTACTATAACATGCCAAACGAACCCCAAATTGTTTATTATTAATATATATATCATTATCTAAGTCATTTGGCCGAACCTTAGATTTTTAGGAGTAAAATTACAATTAATAATATAATATTTGATTTAAAAACTATTTTGTGTCAATTTTGACACTATTTGATATATGATTTTTGTGAAAGTCATAACAGAATTATATGTTCGAACCAAGTTAATTAAATCAACACTAATATATCATAGTAACCTAGAAAATTAGTGGAATTCATAAAAAGTCTCAAATTACATTTATTTTGGTATTTATATTATCAATTTTGTCAATATTTCATTAATAAGATAATTAATGCATCATCTTTGTGTCATAATTAAATTAAATTATTTGATGTCTAAAAATTACAAATAAAATACCATCATGTAGGAAATCTTTTTAGCTTTCTAATGAATATTTACAATCTAATTTATCTTATGTATAACCCTATATTAAAAATGATTTACTTATTAAACTTTGATTTTAACTATTTTAACCCTTCTTTAAATAAATTAATAATAAATGTCCTAATCTAATCCAAGTGGGCCTAAATGGTCATATTTTATTCCTAAGTTTGTTTTTGGTCGAATTACACTTGTCCAATAGAATTAGGACATGTGTTAGGGTAATATTAATATCATATTTACCCTTAGTTACCCTATTTACTATTAACCGCGGTAAAAATAGTAAAAAGTTACTATTCACCAAAAAATTATTTTCATCTCATTGAACCACATTTTAGTCCTTGATATTAACCGTGTCTCTCGGATTTTCGAAATTCCATTCACAGAAGCGGTAAAATTAAGTTTTATGCAAAAATTCAGTTTTTAACCTACCACTTAGTGGTTTCACTATTCATCAAAAATTGAAAGTTTTCAGAAAAATACCAAAATTTCACCCTAGGCTAATTTCGATATCCTGAGTCCAAAAATGAAGTCCATTTTGAAAAATAAAATTTATAAAATTTCAAAAAGTGGTTATTACTATTCATAACGGCTAGTTTTAATAGCATATTGTTGTTTAGTGAAACTCGGTATTGCGTACGACGCAAGCTATCGAGGAAGGTTGTGATTGCGTGTAAAGCAAGCCAAGCAAGTGTTGTGTAGAAAAAGATTCCTTTGATGATAACATAAAAGTCTCGGGTGTTACACTTCTTCCCAAAGTGAGGCTTAAGGAGTTAGAGAAGGAAGTTGAAAGACAAAATGGTCAGGGGTCGGCCGAGCCAAAGGCTTTGGGAGTGTGGGTAAGGAGGTAGAGGTGGTAGAGGTGGGGGCCTTTTATAAGAGGAGAGGAGGGGCACTCTTGTAATGTTACAAAATGTTACTTTATTTTCAAAAGAGTTTCGGATTTTAAAGGTACCACATTTATGTCTTTCTAGGATAAGGTGATAAGGGTTCTAAATCCACTCATCCAATAGGTTTTGGACATGTGTAGGTCTTATATATTACATTATCTTTCCATTTTATTTAAATCGTTAAATAATGAGGTCATCGTGGCATCATCATGATGTCGTATATAATTTAATTTATATAATGTATAAAAATTATAAAAAAACTACTATGATTTAGTAAATCTTTTTATCTTTCCAATGACTATTTATAGTCAAAAATATGACTTGTATAACCCCATGTAATAAGTGTTTTAGTAAAACATCTCATGTTTGTGTCATTTTTACTTTAACATTAAATAAAAAGGTATTTATGTCAATTTCCAACCAAAGTGTCTCCATGGGGTCCCCAAGTTGACCCATGGGTTTTATTGGTCGGCCATGACACATACAATGAGGTTAGGACATGTGTCAAGTTCATTTCATATTATTAATGAATTATTTTTACCTTAAACTACACTAATTACCTCTAATCACGATTAAAAACTTAATAAGTTACTATTCACCAAAAAATTATTTTTATCCCATTGAACCACATTTTACTTCTTTATAACAACCATGTATGTCGGATATTTGTAATTCAAAACACAGAGATTGCAAAATTTCATTTAAATGGAAAAATCAGTTTTTATAAGTACCACTTAGTGGTTTCACTATTCATCAAAAATTGAAGTTTTCCAGAAAAATCCCAAAAATTCACCCTAAGCTATATTTGATATTCCGAATTCAAAAATGAAGACTATTTTAAAAAATTTAAAACATATAAGTCACATTAATTAATTTAATAATTAATTCCCGCTGTCAGAGCAAATAGCGTGTTTTTATGAAACAATAAGTATCAAAAGATTGACACTAGTTTACGTCTGATTTCAAAGAGAAATTAATTCCAACGACCACTATTGGATTTAATGGTAAAAATATATTCTAATTTAACATTAAAACCAATTCAAAAGATAGTCTAATCATATAAATAAATTAGATTAAAAAGAGGTTTTGAATTAAAATACAACATTTTACACTATTCATTAAAAAAATGAACTTTATCGGAAATATACCAAAAATTTACACAAAGTAAATTTTTGTGTCCCGATTCTAAAGAAGAGTTTTATTTGGTCCAATAGAATGTATAAGAGTGAACAAAACTATATTTAATGAGGGTTCTCCATCAAAAGGCGATAAGTGATCTTTTAGTGAAAACTAGGGCATATACGCCTAAAATTGAATTCTTTCCGTATTTTAAGCCTTTATCTTTTATTGGATAAATGTAAAAACATTTAAAAACATATATAATCATATTTTAGTTCTTTCTATCCATTTCCCGCAAATACAACGACTACATTTTACTACCATTTTAAATAATATTATTTTATTATTAGAGTGCAACGTAAGATTCCCATGAAACTCGTTGTTGTGTGTGAGGTACACCATCGAGCACAGCGTCCCCTTTAAAGTCATATTAATATTTTATTCAAAAATATGGATAAATATGAAAATTCCATATTATTTATTTACCTGGGGTGTTACATCCTTCCCCCCTTTTGGGAATTGCGTCCCCGCAATTTTAAAATTGGGCTTGGAAACATCCTTGAAAGTCCCACATCAGAACAAGAGTCGGTAAAACAATCACTTTAAAATAAAGAAAGAGAAGTACAGAGGTCACCTGAGTTAACCCATACTAGGATTCCAGGTAGGAAAACATGGACATGGAGGAGAAAACAAAGGTTCATGTTCTGATGGAGAGTGATAGTAAACATGTCTAGGAGAAAGTTAACCATAAGAAAATCACAAACTTGTGATGGGTTAAACGGTATTCGATTCCCCAGTAGGAAAAGTTAACAGACAACATTTTTGTTTTAGGTTACTCATCATTGAGGAATTTATTTATGATCATAACTAAAACATAAGTTAGCATACATATTTGTCATGTTAACTTTCAACTTTTAATAGATTTCTTACACGAACTCATATTTTTACCAAAATACGAGTATTTAGGGAGACTTTTTCGCATTAAGAGTACTATAATCAACTTCTAGAGAATCACCTAATCCAACAAGGAGGACTATATACTTACCATGTCATTAGGCTTTAACCAAACCCCAAACAAAAAAGGTTAGTACAAGGTCAGATAATCCAGAAAAGGATAACCCTTTAAAAAGAAAATCTATGCTTAATCTCCAAAATTTGTCCAACAAAACCCAAAGTTCAACGAGGAACATCCGATAAAAAATTTGTCCATAAAATTATTCAAAGTAAACAAATCTAAGATTTAAACCCAAATATCTGAAGGATTTAGTCACATAGTCTTCCAAGATAAATCATAACATTTATCTCCAAACAACATCAGTTGCTCCTAAAGTCTCGTATTAAAAAGTAATTAACCTAATCACATACCCTCCATGATAGGTTAATCATTTTCATAAATAACCCAAAATCGACTTACTCTTAATTCATAAAATCATCTAACCAAAAAGAATCAGTCAAACTAACCAGGGAATTCACGTAGTCCAGTGGTAGGCGATAAATACCAGTCACACTTTGGTTGTGGGTTCGATTCCCGCAGCTTTGTCCGACGCGACGGGTTGTCACACGGTCTGTGTGTTGTCCTTTTTCCAAAACTATATAATTCTTAAAACATTCCCCAAAATGGGATCAAATCTTCAAAAATAATCATAACATATTTTAACCTCATGTTTATCTCATGCCTTTCATTTTCCATCATATCATATAATAACCCATAATTACCTCAAAAGTAAGGATCATATAAACTCTAATGGTTACCTTTATAATTATTACCTGAACTTCCACATCGATTGGTCATCTCATACATGATGAATTATAGAACATACCAAGGTTCAAGTGGTTGATCATGACTCCTTGATAGTTGGTTTAGAACAACCACAAGTTTCTTCATTGAATTCTCCATTTTATCTAGTATCTTAATCAGAGAACCACCACAGTTTCCTTCAAACCTGTTGTCTATTTGGTGCCTGTTAGATCCACCCATTCACTAAAAATAGAAAAGTCAATGTGAGTATATCAAAAAAACCATCATGTACTAATGAGGAAGGTAAACACTAAGATATACTTACTCATTCATTTTATCTAAAACTAGGACTCTTTCTAAAATCCTAACCATTATGGTAATGCCACATATGCTTATAGAATACCCTAACCTCTAAAGTTATCTAAACCGTCCTTTGATACCAACTATAAGGTCTCGACCTTAAACCTTACTTAATATTGAATTAAATGAATAATTCACATTGAGGATATTTTCTGGTTTAGAGTTTTAGAGAATTAGGACATAACTATTACATCTCAAAAGATTACAAAGTAGACACTTCTACTAAGTTTCCACAAAATGAAAACTCTAAAAAAGAAACATGTCTAGTTCCATGTTTTAGATAGCATGACCTTCCCTTGATCCCATCCTTGGCCCTATTCTGCATTAAGTCCTATGAAAAACATTTCAAAAACATGGGATGAGCATAAAAATCTCAGTAAGGGACACACAAAGAATGAAAACTATTAGTTTTTCAAAACAACAAGTAAACCATGTATGCTTTATCAATCTAATACCTTTCACCTTTTCTAAGTAGTAAACAAAACTCTTCATTGAATAAAAGATCATTACTTACCCTTTTGTAACCAAAAGATTACCATAAAACCCATATAAAGATCACATAGAATATAAAGGTATCTTGGGACATAAACATACTTAAGTGGAATAACCATAAGGTCGACTTCCACACATAACACTTAATGGAATGGCCATTCATCCAACATCCATACATACTTAATGGAATAGCCATACCGCCGACTTCCATACCCAATGCATTGGAGGTTATAACGTAACCACCCGTCCTGGTATTCACGGCACCACCCGTTATATGTTTTATCACGTAACCACCCGTAAAATGTCCAAGTACCATCATTACACATAAAATATTGAAAATATAAACATTTCAATAACAAAATTTCATTTGCAATCACAATAAGTAATTCCCAGATATTGAATTAATCAATACATTTTCAAAAACTATTTAAAAGAGATTTTTGAATCAAAGTGTCCCATACTGCATTGAAGCATTTAATGGAATTATAATTTTAAAACATTAATGTCCATATAAATAAATACTGAAAACCATTTAGAAAACATGGACATTAAAGATAAGGATTTAGGATAATAAATCTTTAAAATATTTAAAATGATATTTTTGTTAAATAGTTTTTAACAAAATGAGAGACTCTTGAATACAAATAATAGCGGAATAACATTTAATCCAAACTTTATAATATCATGAGAATAAAGGGATTCATGATATAATATGTCAAAGGACATTATACACAACATATAAAAGTGAATTGGGGCATAACAACAATGATGTCTCAAAAGAAATGTAAAATGAGATGAAATCCATTATAAAGAAGGCATCCTTAAATTAAAGATAAATCAATCTTATAATTATGTGTGACAAATATAAATACACCCAATATATGTGGATATTAAGTGTAAAACAATAAAATGTTATTCACGCATATTCAAAGGATGACATATTCAATAACTACATGTTGATCCCAAAGAAATCGAAATTGGGTTAAGAAGTTCCCTTGGTAAAACTCGACAGCCTATCGGCGTCACATAAATTTTTTCAAAAAGGGTTGATGGGAGAGATAAAGGGGATCTCATCACTTGGAAATAAAATTTAAATAAATAAGGATATATAAGAACATATCCCAACATAATAGTATGTGAATTAAAAGACATAACAAAAGAAGTCTTTTTTAAAAAACGAGGGTGAAAGGTCCCCTTACCGAGTTGGGTAACTTTCGAAACGTACACCCCATGGAAGAAGGGTCATACAATGAGGATGTGAATACCCATAAATGAAATTATACTAAAAAAAGTGTATAATAATGGGCAGTACATAAACCACTCAAATGATATTGTGGAAAATGTAGCATAAATTTCACGGGAATAGAAGTGAGATGAAAAATCCCATAAGAAAACTCGGCATCCTAACGACGCCACTTAAAACATCCAAAAATGGATTGATGAGATAAAATAGGGTATCTCATCACATTTAAATAAAATTTACAGAAATAGGAATATAAAATAACATCCCCCATTATAACAAAGAGGATCTTAAAAGAAGTTACATAAAGGAGAGTACTTTAAAAGAAAGAGAGAAGTTAGATCTCTTACGAAAATTCGGCAGCCTAACGGCGCCACTCAAAACTTCCAAAATGGATTGATGAGAGAGAATAGGGTATCTCCTCATATGGGCATAAAATTTACAGTAAGAGTAATATAAAATAACATCCCAATAACAAGAAGGATGAGCTTTATAAGGAATTACATAAAAGAGTGTACTTAAAAAGAAAGAGAGGAGTAAGATCCCTTACCTCGGGTCCGACTTGACTCGATCGTTCATTAACGTCCTGAATAATAAACTTGAGTTAACTTAAACTTTATTAAGAACCTTTTTATAGTTCATTATCCCATTTAGATCACTTATTTCCATGTTATAAACATTATGTAATCATTTAAGTTAATAATGTTTGTTTTGTCGATATTTGGTTCTTAAGTCGAAAGTGGACTTCTTACAATTACATGTTGTTCGTGTGGTCAAATGTTCATTATATCCAGAATTATATTCATGATTTGGATATCATATATATCATATATATCCATAATATACATGTATTTATAATATTACATAACATTTAGAGTTAAGAAATGAAATGCACCGTTCATGGAGACGGTAAGCCGTACATACGCATAAACGCTACTTCCATTTTTATTTCATATTTAATGGAATAAAAACATAATTATACATAATAGTATTTTAATTAAAGTATGGTATCATATATAATATCATTAAATATATCCTTTATATGTACCACATATGGTATTAACGAATCAAATCACTTTGAGGGGGTGGTAGTCCGCACTTCCTTAAATGAAGATATCGCGTTTACCCATAATGGAAACCATAAAGGTATGCCATAAATGAAAAATACAGAATCTTAAGTAAAACATAAAAATATTAGATATCATATATAAATATAGTGTCATCTTAATGTCCACCTTTGAAGGTGTTATAAGAATGTTGAACAATCATCGTTTCGGGAGGCAGAAATTCGCCATCCACGGAAACAGTATGTTCTTTAACCAGTAGATGTAGGTGTGTGTATGTGTATCTCAAATACGTATTATAACAACATACTATTATATTAAAGATACTGTATTTGTTACAAAATAAATGAGTAAAAATAGTTTAGGGGGTTGGAGAGGCAAAATAAAACAAAAGGACTCAAGTGAAGACATTACCTTAAAATCAGGTAACTCCCTATGGGTTGAGCTAAAAGGCTTCCATGGAAGACTTATGCCCAAAGTGAGGCCTCAAGGAGTTATAGAGGGAAGTGGAGAGACAAAATGGGCAGGGTTGGCTGAGCCAAAGGCTTTGGGTGTGTGGGTAAGGAGGTAGAGGTGGGGGCCTTTTATAAGAGGAGAGGAGGGGCACTCTTGTAATGTTACAAAATGTTACTTTATTTTCAAAAGGGTTTCGGATTTTAAAGGTCACACATTGATTTATTTCGATGATAAGGTGATAAGGGTCCTAAATCCACTCATCCAATAGGTTTTGGACATGTTTAGGTCTTAGATATTACATTATCTTTCCATTTTATTTAAATCGTTAAATAATGAGGTCATCGCGGCATCATCATGATGTCATATATAATTTAATCTATTTAATGTATAAAAATTATAAAAAAAATACTATGATGTAGTAAATATTGTTAGCTTTCCAATTACTATTTATAGTCAAAAATCTGACTTGTATATGCCCATGTAAGAATTGTTTTAGTAAAACATTTCATGTTTGTGTCATTTTTACTTTAACATTAAATAAAAAGTATTTATGTCATTTTCCAACCAAAGTGTCTCCATGGGGTCCCCAAGTTGACCCATCGGTTTTCTTGGTCGGCCATGAAACATCCATTGAGGTTAGGACATGTTTCAAGTTCATTTCTTACTATTAAAGCATTATTTTTAACTTGAACTACACTAATTACCTCTAATCACGATTAAAAACATAATAAGTTACTATTCACCAAAAAATTATTTTTATCCCATTGAACCACATTTTACTTATTAATAACAACCATGTATGTCGGATTTTTTTAATTCAAAACACAAAGATGGAAAAATTTCATTTAAATGGAAAATTCAGTTTTTATAAGTACCACTTAGTGGTTTCACTATTCATCAAAAATTGAAGTTTTTCAGAAAAATCCCAAAAATTCACCCTAAGCTATATTTGATATTCCGAATTCAAAAATGAAGTCTATTTTTCAAAATTCAAAACATTTAAGTCACATTAATTAATTTAATAATTAATTCCCACTGTCAGAGCAAATAGCGTGTTTTTATGAAACAATAAGTATCAAAAGATTGACACTAGTTTAAGTCTGATTTCAATGTGAAATTAATTCCAATGACCACTATTGGATTTAATGGTAAAAATATATTCAAATATAACTTTAAAACCAATTCAAAATATAATTTAATCATATAAATAAATTATATTAAAAAGAGGTTTTGAATTAAAATACAACATTTTACACTATTCATTAAAAATGAACTTTATCGGAAAGATACCAAAAATTTACAAAATGTAAATTTTGATGTCTCGATTCTAAAGAAGAGTGTTATTTGGTCCAATAGAATGTATAAGAGTGAACCAAACTATATTTAATGACGGTTCTCCATTAAAAGGCGATAAGTGAACCTTTAATGAAAACTAGGGCATATACGCCTAAAATTTAATTCTTTCCGTATTTTAAGCCTTTATATTTTATTGGATAAATGTAAAAACATTTAAAAACATATATAATCATATTTTAGTTATTTCTATCCATTCCCGCCAATACAACGGCTACATGTTAACTACCATTTAAAATAATATTATTTTATTATTAGAGTGCAACGTAAGATTCCCAAAAAACTCGTTGTTGTGTTTTGGGTACGCCATCGAGCATAGCGTCCCCTTTAAAGTCATATTAATATTTTATTCACAAATATGTATAAATATGAAAATTTCATATTCTTTATTTACTTGGGGTGTTACATTATAGCTCTCCAATGCATTGAGTACTCCGGAGATGGAAGTTGACCAAAAGGTTATTCCATGTGTAAGGGTGAATGTAAGAGTGATATGGCAAATATGCCCCAATGAAATTTCATGATGTTTATATGGATATGTGTTTTTATGAATATAAGTTTTATTGGTTTTTATGTTATCACTTTGCTAATGATTTCTCTCATTATATCCCTTACAAAGTTTTATTATCATCCCATGTTTTTAAAATGTCTTCAACCAGATATAAGGATGGGTAATAGAAAGATGGGAGATGTGATGTTTGATATGGAGTGTTATTTAAAGAAATAATGTTTTATGTTTTAATGTTTTATATTGTGAAAAAAAGTGGATAGTGTTTTACCAGTATCCTCTTGTATGAATGTGGTTTGTCATGTATATATGATATCGTAATTTGTTAAAACCATATTCCCGAAAAGATCATCAATGTGTAATAATGTACGGTATTGTGTAAAATTCAAGATTAAGTAACTTTTAAAGGAAGGTTCTTTATATTTATACATTTTTAATCTTCAGTTCCTCCTTTATTGATTATAGAATTATCTTGTAATCCTTTTGTATGAAAGGCCAATCTTGTATCTTCTTTTTGTTGAGACTCAATCTCTTCCATTTCCATGTTTTCTAAAATGATTTAAAAATTTAAATTAATAAAAAAAATCTTGAAGATTTTATACATGATATTTGAGTTTAATTATAATATATATAAAAATAAATTTCATAATTTTTTTTCAAATGGGTCGCTGTTTATTCCCATATATAGAATGTTTGAAAATGGTGATTATTTTTTATGAATAAAACACCAATGGGTTTTCTCAAAATCATAAAAAATATTTTAGTTGAAGATTCCATTATATGTTACGATGATTATTTTAAATGAAAACTATTCTCACAATATTTTATTAATTTTTTGTTTCTAAAACTGATTTGTATATAGGAAAATTTATTCTCCAAAAATAAAAATTAATGTTCTTACAAAACTATTTTGATTCATCAACATCAACAAATATTGATGTTACTTATTCTCTATTTAGGATATTTTGTACTTCCATAGTCGTTAGTTTTCAAGATGTATTATGTATATTTAAAATATATATTCATGTAACAGGATTCTTTTCCACTTATTAATCTTATATGAAAGGAATAGTGGTTGGTTATATGTGTTTTTCATTGAAATTAATTTATTATATACTTTATACATATTATGGTTCATGTACATTATTTATAATAATTACTGATCCTGGTACAAAATATACATTTGTTTTATCCTCATTATATGAAATTATATGATGGATTGAACCCCATAATAGCTCATGATACGAAGGGTGAGCTTCCATATCAATCTCCAAAGAATTGTGTAATTTATCTATAAGTCGGTCGTATGTACATTCCATTTTTAATGGTTTTGTAAGGATTTTATGAAGATAATTTTCTAGGATGCCAATAATTTTTTTGTTGTACTTTTGAGTTATAAATGTGTCCTTTGATTAAAATTCACATCACATGGTTGTGGATTAACAATTCAAATAGCTTTTTCCATTATTAAATCATTATTAAATGTCTCATAATTGATGATCTAGTCATTTATGGGTATAAATTATATTATGTTATTCTTATGAATTATTATTATTTGTCGAAACCTTTATTCTAATATTATTCTGACTGATTAAATTGAAATATAAATGATTATGCTTATCCTTACTGATCATTTGAGCTCTTCCTTAATATGATTCCTATTACATATTTTATGAAGAATGATATTAAATGATTGTGATAATAACAGAATTATTATGTGAATTATTTTATGGGAAATGTTCAAGAATTAATATGGAAAATGAAAACCTGGATTGAATGGGAAAATACTCTCTTTGGGTCATGAGTGTTGTTTATGTAATATTTCTTCCAAATTATTTGAAACTCGTAAGAAAAAAGGACCTTGGGTGTGTATGTGATCAAATATCTCCTCATGAATTTTTAATTTTTGAATGGTAATATTTGGAAAAAAATTGCCACATTTATTAGTACCAAAGATAGAAATGTAATTTTTATGTTTTTGAACCAAATCTGTAAGTGCAGGTTCAAGGCGGTTACATCTTGATTTCATTGAAAATTAAAAAACCCAAATAAATTATATTTTAATGGATATAATATCATATTATATCCTTGTTTAATAACATATTATATATCAAAAATATATTATATGTATAGAGACTTTAGGGAATATCTCTATCAAATTACACTTTACACTAAATCTATATTGACTTGATGAAATTTAATCATATATTATATGAAATAAAATAACTTATCATACCATTTCCAAAAATAATTTTTGATAACATCTGAAAAACACTTTGAAATATATTATCGTATTAACTATGTATGACATAATTTGTAAAAACATGGGAATATTCATACATAAAACCTTTTGGATAAACTCTAAAACACTTTTAGTGTATCAAAATAAATTTTAGGACACTCAATAATTATTCAATTAAAAATTATATGTATCTTAGGGTCATTTTAGAGTTTAAATTATATATGAATTCGTTAATTCATAACTTCAAGAAAATATAAATCTCTAGAAAAGAATCTATGCTTTATAAGCCACAACGGAATCCAACATGATCCCCATCAAACATATCTTTCTTGGTATCTTATTCCTCTAGTTATTACTTATACAAGAGTATATTATTATAAGATCCCCTTTTCCATGACATCGAGAGAAGAAAAAGATACTAATTATTTTTATCTTATAACGTTACTCCAAAATTCTTTATTCTATTAGTGTGGATTTTGAAAGTCGATGAGTACATCACTTTCAATTCATCCATTTGGATGAGAATATAGTTTATGCTTACTATAATATATAATCACATCACAAATCTTCTCTATTTTCAATTGCACTATCCATCACTCCATCTCAATATTCGGCCATATGTCATACACATCATATGATAGGAAAACCCTATCATGGACAATGATTAACTGATGATATGATTAGAAACATTCCCAAAGTCCAATGATTAGCTAAGGTGATGTGATTTTGTTTGAAATATATCAATTAATAAAGATTATCTTGCTTGAAATTTTTTCCAACATCATTTATTATATAAATACAAAATGTGAAACATGCACTCTTAGTTTACTAGAAACATAGTGCTTGACACCCAATATTGTATTTTGGGAGGGCCATCTATCGTAATAAAAACTTTTTTAATATCATTATTGTATTATATTTCTCTATAGGAATTCCTAAAAATGAAGAAATTTACACATCTTCATAACTGACAATACTAAATGATAGACATCAAATATGGATAACTCAAAGTTATACATAGAGTGGTTAATTATAATTTCAGCTCAAGTGTCTAGGAATCCATTGTGAATGTATGATAAACTAGAGAATATTTTTTAAAAATATAATGTAATTATATATTCTTAAACTCTATTCAGAATACAAACAAAACCATACATAAGTTGATATATAATCATATCACATATGATATACTGGCAAAGTAGCTTTACGTTTACTGCACTTTAAAAAAATTATACTCTTTAAAAAAATTTATGACACTCTTCCCATATATATATGACCATCTGAGGGAACCCTCCCACAAAAAAATATTTAGTGAAAAAATATTTAAACTGATCAAGTTCAAATAAATTTTTGTCTTAGAAATCCAATTCATGATGATTAATTCATTGAACAAGTATTCAAAATCCATAATATTATAACATAAAATGTTAAGAGGTTAATTACTTCATGTGTTTACATTACAATACTTATAAACTCATTATCATTATCATTCATTGAATTATTCCTTCAAAATTTATCACTCTAAATTTTTTGGAAAATATTTCTATATAATAAATTATATCACTATAAAACATTGTCTCATCTTTTAGGATATTGGTGAAATTCCCATTTCTTTAACTATATTAATATTTTAGCTGTTAAACTTTGAACTTATTGATTTCCAATTATACAATAAGTAGTATTTACAAATTATATTCTCATTAAAATATATTACTAAAATAAACAACTCCATCTATTTCATAAAATTACAATTATTTAACCTAATGGGAATATTTTAGAAAAAAACTATTTTTTACACATCATATATGTTATTATATGTGGTTAGTGTATTATTTTGAAAATAACACATCAGT
This sequence comes from Viscum album, assembly GCA_963277665.1. NCBI lineage: Eukaryota > Viridiplantae > Streptophyta > Magnoliopsida > Santalales > Viscaceae > Viscum > Viscum album. The sequence goes on from OY728141.1 coordinate 790,295,286, forward strand.
ATATAATATGGTCCTTTGATGGTTTGTGGTATTTTAGGATATGCAATAAAATAAAGGGATATCCTATCATATGATATCCATTGATTCATGACATGTGATATGAATGAGTTTATTACCATTGGTCATGGTATATAAATATATTGAAAATATGTAACACCCCCTAATCCATCACTCTCTCATGTGTTTTGAAAGGTTTTTTTATGAGACTTCAATGAAACCTACCGATATTCTAGAGGCTAATTAATAGTACCGGGGTGTAATAATTATTGTAGAGAGATGATACCCCTTGGTTATAGAGATAAAAAACATAAAAATAATCATTAAATAATGAATAAATACTATTATAGAAATAGAAGAAATAATTAATAAATATGAAACCACAAATATGATACAATTAATTAATCAAATAAATTATAATGAAATAATTTGATTCCATGATGAAATGTATTTAAATTTCATGTAAGATGTAATATGATTAAAAGAAAAATAGAATCAAATAAAGACCCCATGGTCCTTAGTCCTAAACCCCATACTAGTAATATCAAAAAATTATATTCTATTCAACAATGAAAACAATGAACTACATTTTTTCCCTTTTCCAAACCATCATCCATATAATCTGCTTGGGTACTAAATAGTAGCATGAGTATGGTTTGAGTAAAAATCATAATTTCACCACCACCAAGTCTAAATATATCCAATATGATAAAAAATTTAGGAAATTATATAACAACCATTTTTATTTTTTAATTAATTATATAACTAAATACCAATTCAACCTACTTTGGATACATGTTTGAATATCCTAAACCATTTCGTAAATCTATGGCGACCATAACCATATAACTTTGGTATGATGTAACATACATTGACACCATGTTATAATATCTCTAATAAAGTCTTTCAACCATGCCAACAATTACCTTATAACCATGTTATAAATCATAAAAAACTATGTCGAACTCACTACATTATCTTTTTAGCATTTAATCTGGGCTGATCCCACTATATAAGCATTTCAGTATTTTAGCTGGGCCAAGTTTAATGTATTAATAGTTCAACATTTTAACTAGTCCAAACTTATTATATAATTATTTTATCTTATCAACTAGGATAATTCACCTATATCATCATTTCAACATGAGTCACTAGGCATATCACTCTATATATGAATTTCTACATTATTGCAAAACACAAGTCATAGAAACAAGGATATCACAATATAACACCAAATGTATTAATCGTTAATTATGAAAATTACCATTTAACAATAAATAATACATTTGATATATAAATTATTCATAACCATTAGAATACCAGTGATCTCATATAAAAAATCCCAGAAAAGTTAAATCAACATCAAGAAAACACCAACAATCCATGTCATGCAAAACACAATTTAATCCATTAAAAATTCACATATATAAAATGGTTTACTCAAATAAACGGTAGTGACATCCAGTATCAATTAGTAGTTGGATCAAATGAGACTCCATGGAAAAATTCAATATATTCATTCAATTCATTTGATGCATAATATGTTGGAATAATTACTATATTGCATGTAATTTACAATAGACAAACCCATGGATTAATAATTAGACCCCCAACCATATATTCCAATCAAACAATACTTCAAAAAAGAATATTACATTGAGGAAGAATGTCTGGAAGAGAACAAGAGGAATACTAGATAATATGTTGGAATTTTTTTCATAAATGGGAAGCTCAGAATAGTTTTGGCAGTCCAAAAGTACCCGGAATGCGCCCTAGGTTTAAGAGAATGAATATTCATATTGGTGAATAGAAAAACCATATGTACAATATACATTATAAAAAATTTTTGGTAAAATACATTATGTGTAATATAGTTAAAAATCATGTAATTATATTTAATGGGATATGTCAAAAAACCCATAACCTCATACGATTATTAAAATAGAAAAAACATTACATGGTGTGTAATCCATTTACATGATGTATAAATGTTCTATAAATGGATTTTCATCCCATTTTCCTTATAAAAATCCAAAACCCCATCAATGCTTCTAAACATATCAATAATCCATGGTAACAGTTGCCCAATTTATATTGGGAATCCATTAATTCAAAGAATCATATAATCCAAAAAATTAGGTTTTCTTCGATTAACGGGTGTCCATCTATGAAAAAGACTCATCAACTAAGGATTAATGAAAACTCAATGAATGAAGTAACTAAAATAATATAGTATCTAAACACATCTCCACCATATAATAACTTGTTCCTGAGATGCTCCATGCATCATTATGGGGTCTCAGAGAACATGTCTTTCCACTATGCTCACATATTGGACTCCCACTCCCATATTTCATCCTAAACTCTCCCATGTGGCCAATAGATTTGAACCAATTTTATTTTCCCACCTTATATATATTTCAAACTATAGACCAAAAACTATGTCATATTCTACTCAAGGGTGATTCATCACTACGATTAATGTCGGTTACATCTATCATGTGACAAAGGTTTGGATTATATATATGAAGATGTGACAAATTTAAAATGCCATGTATGATACATTATTTCTAGGGAATGGATTTATGATATTCCACTAAACTAACCTTTTCCACTATCTAAAATGGACCAACTTTCCTGGGTGCTAGCTTTACTTACATCTTGATATGGCATTTCCTCAACCATGGAGACACCTGAAGAAAATCATGATGAAAAACCCCAACTATAGAGGTAATCTTTGATGGTTATTTTATGTTTATTTACATCACATTATAGACACCAACCACTATCTAGTCAATGGATGTTTTTCAGATGTCTCATGTATGAGACTATGCCCAACATGCACTAACTCCCCTGCATCAATCCAAAAATGGGGTTAACAGAATAAATATTCATACAATTCCTCAATATCTTATATATAGATATATAACTAGATGATTTTATTATTTGAAAAATCCTTGAGTTCCATATGTTGCTCCCACAAACCACTAAAATACAAAACATAGGCTCGCTGCATATCCTACATAACCTGAATAGTCCTCGCATATTGTACATTAGTCAGATGATGATAATCTAAACTCAAAAGAAACTGTGATCCCAAATACAAATAAATACCCTTCCAAAACATAATGTGAGATTAGGAACTCTATTAGAAATTATACTCCAATGAACAATGTGCATCGAAACTACTTCCCACACGTAATGGCTACCCAAATCATCAACTATGAATGTATCCCAGATAAGAAAAAAGTGGGATAAATTCTTCAATATATCCAATGTCACCCGTAAATAATAATTCTTAATGTTTTTCCTCAGTAATAATTTGATAAAATTCATAGTAATATCATCTGATTTCCACTTATGTTTGGGAAAAGAGTATAAAAAGCCTAGATGGCCTTTAATGTACAGCTTCCACCTACTGACAATTCAAACGTCTTGCCACAAAACATGAAAAATAATTCATAATTCATGGAAACTATTTTATTATATGTATATCATGATACATATTTTTTAATCCAAGATGAACTGCTCATATATAAGCATCAAAATCCATTATCTAATCCTCAAAATGCCACTTAGGAACCCGCACTCAACCACAGGAAAAAAAAGAGAACACACACATCAAGGAGATCATCCTCATCGCATATCCCAACTATATAAGCTATATCTTATAAATAATCCCCCTATATTAGAAAAATACTCAGACATAGTTCTGTAAAAAATCACGGATATAATATATGTTGATAGTAGATCTACTTGTACCAAAAAATCATACACATCTAGATACATGTCATTACAGTGGTCCATTACCAACCACTAATCACAAAACACTCATACTAGAAATTACAATGTATTTTTGATCAACGAATCGTCGATTTCTTTCCCCTCTCGCACTTTATAATAGAACTAAATATTTAAAAACTATAGATATATAGGATACCTCCTCAATAGAAGTTATTTATCCCACTGAAAAAAAGATACACCTAAGGCACTGTGGTTTGTGTATACAAAAAAATATTTATCCTGAAATATTCTATCCAGCGTCTTAGGGCATCATCCACCTCTCAAAACTCCATGTCTTGTATAGGGTAATTCCACTCATATATCCTCAACTATTTTGATCCATAAGCCACCACTCAATCATCTTACATCATAACCACTCTGAGTCTAACTCTCGACGAGTCATAGTGGATAGTGTACGCATTACCTGGAATTGGTAACCTAAGGACAGGTATTTAGCACATCCTACATTTAATCTCTAAAAAATATAGCTTGCAATCATCATACCAAACAAACATCACTCCCTTTCTGGTAATACATGACATCAGTGCCTCTAGTCAGTAAAATTATTGGATAATGTGCTAATAATAACATGTTAAACTCATAAATCTCGTACTCCTGATGATTTTCAGGAGTCTTATCCCAAGATACCATGGTTTTATCTTTATATGGTTCCACTAACAGTCCAAAATATTAGATAAATAGGTCAATTAAGTGGAGTTTATCAATCTAGAATCACTATTTTCATATCTAAGCGTAAATATGATGCTCTCTCAATGTATTCCAAATAATGTCAAGATATTTTTCATGTTTATTTGATGAAAATGAATACACATAGATATCATTGAAATAAGTAAAAAAAATAAGCCTAGATAAGGATGAATAATCATATTCATCAAGGCAATGAATATAGATGGTGCACTAGTCAACCCAAAAAGGATCCCTACAAATTTATACAAGCCATACCGGATCTAAAAAGGAGTCTGAGGTATTTATAAAGATCTCACCCATAATTAATGGTATCCTAATCTTTAATAGATATTGTATATTATCTTATAACGCACCAAATGATCGAGTATATTAGTATGTTATGAAAGAGTATAACATTTCATGACTATTATCTTGTTGAATCTCTGATAATCCACACATAAGTTGAAAGACCCATCATCCTTCTTGGTGAATACAATTGGAGAAAACCATGGAGGTTTACTAATCCATATGAAACTATATTCTTTTGTATCATGAGTCTGAACATTAAACTCTTAACCACTACCGATTCCAATATATATGCCAAAATAGAAACTAGATATTCTCCCATCATCAACTCCATCACAATATCAATATCTCTCTCATGTTGTAAGCCAGAGAACTCATTATGGATGAAACCCTGAAGATTATCTACAACTATAGTAAACTATTCAAATTACTTTCCACCATATTCTTGAACAATACTGAATATATGATCAATAAGGTAATCAAAACTACATGGAATTGGTCCTAGAGGACCATCCTTAAGATCCCACTCTCAATGGTGTAATTATCTTCTCTTTTCTGAATATAAAATCAAAACGCTCCTCGGGTAATAGTCAATATGTTACTAGTATAGAACTAACCAGTCAATACCAAGATTTAAATTAAATACTATCATTTCTAGCATGAGAAGTTCCCAAATGCAATGGTAACCAAAATTATATAGATAACATACATTGCAACTTTTTATATTCTCTCACTACACACCCAATGATGTGTCGATGGTTATAAATTCATCCATGATTTCCGTATACAAGATGAAACCATTTAAAAAAAGAGAAGATAATAAGGAATGTCATGATACAATATAAAATTCCTAAGAAAGTTTACACAACACAATAATTATACAAATTATATTAGATGAACGTACATCTACCATGGAACGAATAGTCTTCATAATATGCAGCTGACTAGCCCTTCTTCCCGAGGCTCTATCCTAACTCCCATGAGTTATACCCTCTTCCTAGTAATTTCATTCCTGAATTGGAGTACCATGTCCCCTAAATTGAAAAAAAATCTACACGAAACTCCCTCTACCTATATAATAATGAGTAGTGGAGTCCTTCATAGACACTGATTCCAAGAATATTCCCCTTTCACTTCTCTACTATGGAATTCCTTTACCAAACCACATTCAATGGCCCAACCATCCCAGTGTGTGACACTCCAAAGAGGTATATAGAAACTAAGATCTTGTGTGACCCATCATCGCACACTGATAACACTACAACAGAACATAGTCCTCAGAGAGCATCCCACTACCCGGACTTCTCTACCCACTATTTCTCAAGAGAAAATTATCTTAGCTACACTTATTTACACTATAACAAGAGCATAATTTTTTCGATGTTGAAATTGTATCATTTCTACTTGGGGCCTCTCTTATATTACCTTCTATTATGAGGGCTTGATTTATTATGTTTGAGAAATTTATCAAATAGAGCATGTTCTCTAGTGACCTGGTCTCAAAGATAAGAATATCCAAAAAACATCATTCCTTATTAATCGCATTAGTCCCCAATGATGGCACAAAGTGTTGTTGGTCAATGAAATGTTCTATGTAGTCTTACACGGACATTCCCTCTTGTTTTAGGTGAACGAAAACACAGTACTTCTATTACCTCAATGTATCAATATAGAAATGGACCTAGAACATTGTCTTGAAGTATTTATAATATACCTCCTCCTAATTTCCGACCAGATCTATAATCTCTCACCAATGCATGGCTAGTCTAGAAATCATATAATTAGTAACCTTCACCCTCCTATCTTTGGGTGTCTCATATTCTTAAAAATCACCCAGACATAATCAATCCAAAACATAGTTGCATAGGGTCCTCCCTCTCTAGTAAAAGTAGGTGGATGATACATTTGAAACACCTAATTAATTTTTGATGTGGAAGGAATTATGAAAGCTGACTTTATTTATTTGAATCTCATTACCCTCATGAAGATTCCATCTAGATGAACATCCATATTATAAATAGAAACTGCAATAAGATCTGGATTAGTTACATAAAAAGTATTTTGATTTATTGCCTCCTAACTATCGGTTGAAATATGAGGATGAAAATTTTCTCTACAAGAAAAACACAATAATTATAATTCTTAATAAAGTAATGTCAATATTAATATAAGGATGAAACATAAAACCATAACTCTTGGTCTCTCTAAACATTCCCTGGATGTGTTTTAAAATATAACAGTCCATTTATTTTCATTACTACATATATCAAATATCTCATATCACAGTTAAATGTGAATTCATATATAACATTAAAAATAAATTTGTCTCTATCATGAACAATGTATGCCAATATATAAACCAATGTTTTTATTATGATGCATTCATACTCATCTCTAGATATACCTTTCCATTAGTATAATTCTCAAGGACTAATAACATCATTGAAAAATACAATCACACAAAATGTGAATCACACAAGGTCAAACGATATAAACAGTAACGAGAACACAAAATAAACAAAAATAAACCCCTGGGAACAATGATTTTAACATGTATATGGTTTCACTACTCCAGCGTGCAAGATCTTTACAATGTCTTGACATATCCTAGTCTACATTCTACCTTTCCCGAATAATAAAACAATTGAAAATCAGCCCTCATTTGATATCACTTTGTAACATCCCCTGAACTGTTACTCTCTCATGTGGCAAGAAAGGTCTGGATATACGACCTCTAGAGCATCTACCTATATGCTAGAGGCTAGAAACTATAAGTGGGGATATAATAAGTATAGTCAAAAGTTTATACCCCTTGAAACATAGGCAAAAAATATTTTAATAATCACATAATAATAAATATCTATTGGACATCTAAAATAAAGTAAAAAATATATTACCGCAAAACCAAAAATATGAGAAAATTAAAAAATACAATAAATAATAAAGGAATATTTTGTTTATTTTTCTAGAATGTAACAAAATTTCATGTTAGATGTAATATAAGTAAAAGACTATAACTCCCAAAAAAATCAATAGGTAATAGACCCAAACACCATGTTTTTCCAATATCCAAAGTCTATACCATAAAAAATCAACATCATGCTCCTTTTCTCTTGTCTAAACATGCATCTATATAATCTTCTCGGGTACCATACAATGGACTAAATAGGGTCTGAGTCAATCATTGTAGGTCAACATCACCATGTCTAAATATATATAGTCTGATAACAATTGTATAAAATCATACATCAAACATGCATACTAATTAATTAAATAATTGTCTTAATACAACATCAACATACTTTAATGACATGCCGAAATATCATTGAGGATCTCTTCCAATCATTTCAACCATAACCACATCAGAAAGTATTAACATAACCTTCCTCAATGTCATGTCATAATGCCTTCGAGCATGTCTTAAAACCATGACAACCTTAAAATTATAATCATGGTATAAATCAATTCCATCTGAGCCGAACATGCTATAAAATCATTTCATAATTTAATCTATGTTGGTCCCACTATATAGGAATTTCTGAATGTAATCTATATTTGTCTCACAATATAAAAATATTAGCATTTAAACTCTTCCAAGACTGCAATATCATAAATTCATCATTTTTACTTAGATAATCCCACTATATTATCATTTTAACATGAATCTCTATGAATATCCCACTATATAATAATTTCAGCATTTTAAAACAAAAGAAGTTAGAACAAAAAGGATACCAAATTGTCACATAATATGGAATAATGGTTATTTATGAAAATTACTATTTAACATTAAATTATACATTTTATATATAAATTGTTCATAACCAATAACATGAAAGGTATCTAAAATAAAAAATCCAAGATAAAGTGAATCTACATAAAGAAAACATCTAAAATTCTCGTCATGTTAAACACAATGTAATACATTAATCAATTCACTTATATTCAAGGGTTTTATCACCTGAACGATGGCCAAAAGCGAATTCAATAACCAATGGGTTCCAAAGGGAATCCATGAAAAAATTTAATACAGTCATTAAATTTACTCATCAGATGATATGTTGGAACAATTGAAATATTCTATATACGTGGAAATAATCAAACCATAGGGTTATGTTTTAGAACACCATCCAATAAATTTATTTCAAACAATGCTTCTAATGGAAATATCTCCTGAGGAAGAAGGTGTGGATGATTGAAAAAAGGATCCTATATAATTATAAGAATAAATTTCATGAACAAGGTGATCAGAAGGGATATTTACAGTCCAGTATCACATGGAATATGACCTAGGATTGAGAGAAGAAGATTTCACGTAGCTGAAATGAAAACACAGCCACAAAATAAACTTTAAAAAGAAGGTCTGGAAAATAAATAACATGTAATATTGTTACCCATTGTGTAATTATTTTTAATTTTACCTGCAATATAACTTTTTTACTATTTGATAATTAAAATATATCAAACATTACACAATGTGTAATCCATTTTCATGATATGTAAATGTACTATAGATGGTTCTCAATAATATTTTCCTTATAATCAACTCAAACACCCATTAAAGCATCACAATATAAAAGGACCACATGGTAACACTTAACACATTTACACATAGAATTTATTAATTAAAACAATATTATATCCTCACACATTAGGTTATTCTTTCCCACATGGTTTATTTATCCCTGAAAAAGACTTGACAACCAAGGCTCAATGAAAAATCAAAGAGGGAACTGCCGAGAGAATGAAGGGATCCTAAAACAAGTCATGGTTGGTGTAAGATAAATGGTATAATTATTATAAATAAGTTCCATGTATTATTATAAATCATTAATTATATTTTATTTTATTTTATTCATTCTAATAATTGTTTTCTTTTCCCTCAAAAGTTAAAAAATATCTATGAATATTGGGTTTTCATGAATTATATGGTTTTTATAAATCATGATTTTATAATTTGTATAATTTTATTTTTAAAAAATTAACATCATTTTTCTATTTCCTTATTTCAAATCTATCATAGGATGAATGTTTTATAAATTTATGAAATGTTTTGTATTTTTATTTACTAGTGAAAATCAATTCAAATTTTTTTTCTTTTAAACAAATTTACAAATTAAAATTATATTTTGGGTAACATTTTAATTTTGTTATGTTAATTAAAAAACTAAAATTATGGTATATTAATATAATTTAGTAATTTATTTTGGGTATAAAACATATTTATAATTAAGAATAGTTTTTTTGAAAAACTTGTATCTCATCATTTTTATGGGAATAATTTAAAATTAAATTATACAACTTATCTGAATTGAATTAGATATAATGTGTTCCATCATTTGAAATAAAATATTTAATATTAAGAAATAATTTAAAATTAATCTATTTTAATAATGTGCTTTAAAATAGAAGAAATGTGTTAGCATGATTAGTTTTTAAACATGTTTATCAGGGGTTAATCTAAAGACAAAATGGTTAAAACGTCCTAAAAATCTAAAATAATATTATACGCCCATATTTAGACACAAAATAAATTAACATTTATAAATTATTCATTTTGGATATATTTTTGTTCAGTAATACAATAATATATTCTGATCATTTTAAAATTTACAACTGTTTCCTCTTACCCAATTATAAAAGGACACCCCCTCTCCTCACATACCCACACATAAATAGCCATTTTTCTTAGCCAATACATTTCCAATTACCTTTATTACATCCCTATTCATGTCATATAAAAATTATTTTTTCATAAAATCATACCTAGTAAGTGCTTAGGTATAATCATAATGGGATTTTCCATACAAGAGGATTAGTTCTTAACTGAACATTTTTTATTTAGTTTTTTGTACGAATATGTCAAATATAAAATAACCATGAAGAAATATTAAATCCTTAATGATTCACATATTGATATATTTTTAAGTTAATTGAATAACCTATATTAATATCTTCCTTCCATCAAATGGGAAATGAAATAATCTTTTGTGTGTACGGCGTTCTACCACCTCATGAACCGATATAATTTATTTTTCATTTCCACCAATAAATACAAGTCATAATGATAGATTTAATGTATATATATGATATTAATGATATTTTTCCATTATATAAAGATAATATGTCATAAAATTTATTACCTTTCTATCGATTGAATAATGATAATTTCATTCATGTATATATGTGGAATACCACCTCAATAAAGTGATGTGATTTGTTTCTAAGGACCAAATAATATTGACGATATATATAAATGTATTTAAATAAATAATTTGACATTTATGATATAATAGTAATTTTATAAAGAGAAAATAATAGTTACCTTCTATCCACCATGAATGATAAAAATTAAAATGTTAATCATTTGTATATACGACCAACCTTCTCTATGATTGTAATATAGTTTATATTTCATAACCACCCTTAATGAATGGATTGAAAATTAAAATTAAACATTAAAATAATAATTTTTTGTATTATATTTCTTGATGTTATGGAATAATGACCTATTTATCCATATTAATCTTTATAAATCCATTTTGTGCATATGAGTCAAATATCATCAAAATGTATTAATTGAACATAAAAAATTATGTAATATAATATTTCATGGTAATAAATAATATTTATGGAATAATATATATTAAAATTTTACCTTGGAAACAAATAATTAATATAATTTTATTCTTTAATATGGTAAGCAACATATATTATGATTTGAACTCAGGGTAAGGGGCACTTTAGGTTAAAAACATTCCATTAACAGTCTTAATGAATTATTTTTTAAATATTTTTATTCCTTATATATATTCATAAACCTATTTTATTAATTTATTTATATAGAAATGATGTAATTGTAAATAAGTCTTTTTAATAATTTCAGTTCCATTCAAAAGAAATCATTTTATATCTTGTATGCATATTTTTTTGACTTTCATTACAAAAGCCAGAAGAAATGTTCTATTTTGACTTATCTGAAATCAATAACATTTTTTTCATAAAACCATTATACTATTTTTAGATATATTTATAATATTCCATGTTTTTTTAAATAAAAACCCCCCATAAATTTTTTAAGTAAATTTACGTTTCAAAATTTGGTTTTAATGTAACTAGATATATGAGTATCTTAATATATTTTTCATATGGTTTCAAAAAAGTCTGTTTTAAAGATTTTACTGGTTTAAATATAATATTTTATGTGTTCAATCCATGTTATGGTCTTTGTAATCTTTTCATAATTTTGGGGATCTTGGTATGGCTTGGGCTTATGGATGATCATGATATAGATCTTGAATGAGGGTGATCCAGTTATAGCTCTTCAGTTCTTTAGTTAATTATTATGTTCTAAAGAGAATTATATCAACGGATTAAAATATTGGTCATTCCAGGTGTAAGAGTCACTTTAATGGTTATATACGAATTATTTCATAATCCACCTTTATTAATTTTCTATTCTTTCTTATGAGCTTTCCTATAGATCATTTAATTTCAAAAGGTATGAAAATGATCTATTAATTTATAGAAGGATAGATCCATTTTATGGTAAATATTTTTTTTTATGAATTATTTTATCATTGGATCTCATGTCTTATATGAATCCATCATGATTACTATTTTTACCTTATGTTTTCTAGTAATGTTTTTATGAAAATATTTGGGTTTTAAGGATGAGTTAATTAATATGAAAATGATTATTTATGCCCAAGTTTTATTATGTTAACAGAAAACTCCATTTTATGATCTCATGGATTAAAATGTAAAACATATTTATTTATTATTATTTATTTCCCTTACTGTGATATTTTCAAATAAATATTTTTCAAAATTTTCAATCATAGTGTATAAGGATGGGTATATTCAATGAATTAGTCAAATTTAAAATCATAATGAATAGTTATAAAGAAAATTTATTTCAATTTAAAGTATTTTCATTTGGGAAATTGTATTATAATATGAAGTTCTGACATGTAATATATGGGTTTTTATTAAGTGATGTGACCAAATTGTCTAAAACTCTAAATCCCATAATATATTCATTAATGAAAATAATATTTCTTGTATAGACATTTTATGGATTGTATATAGGTAGGGTACTTGAAGTTTATAATAGTTAAATGGTTTATAAGAATTTTTATGTTTGGATAATGGGAGGAAATTCCTTCAAAGGATAATAATTTATAGATATCACGATATTTCATTTTATGAATACCTTGTTTCTGTATATAAACTATGTCTATTTAAAAAGGTTTTTGATAGGGAAAATAGGGGCCTATATACCCTAAGAGGGTGGGGGTGAATCAGGGTATGGATATTCTTTTTCAAAGTTCATCCTGCCCCACTGGATCTTGACCTCTTTATTACCAGGGTCACTTTGTTTGCACTTATGTGTTTATTATGATCACTTATTTTCTTCTTTATCTGATGATAGTGCTTTAAATGTAATGCAGGGAAGTAATGAAATAGACATGGAGATGTTTACTTAGTTCACCATTACTGGGCTACGTCCAAGGAGCATACGCTGACAAGTTTCCGGTCATACCAAATTCCACTATTCTTCACTAGATGTGGATACAAGGTTCGGGATAGATTACTTCTATTCCCAGGATCACTGCCATTACGAAGTTTAGGGTCATCTCACTACTTTCCTAGGGGTTACTCCCTATTTCTCTCTCTCTGCCTCATTGCCAGTGGAGAGGATCATCTTCTTCCTCTTCCTTTTCTCACTACGTCGGAAAGGATCTACTCACAGTTTATAGACATGTAGGTATCTTCATTAGCATGAAGGAAGGCATCTTTCTCTGTATGTAGATGCTCTGTTGAAGTACAAACTTTCACTCGTAGATGAATCTCTCTTTGCATCGAATGTATCGGGCAATCTTCCAGCTTCCATGTAGCCCAAAAGTACAGCTGGGAAATCAACCTTACTTGGCGTTCAAGTCTACCTAGGCGCGCAAGTATCGGCACGCAAGTCACAACTGGCACGCAAGTCCTCTTAATAAACCTGCGCAACACAAGCTCTCACAACTGGCATGCAAGTCCTCATCAGACACCTGCATGACACAAGCTTCTCTAACTCCAAACTAGCACGACTCACTTCCATCCTCTCTTAAACCACCTCAGGTGCACCACTAACACTTGGCGCGCAACTTCCTTCTCTGGCGTGCAAGTCCCACTTGCGCGACACACCACCACTTGCGCGACAACCACACCTGTGCGACGGGAGCTCTGGTTCTTAAAAGTGTTGAACTCTGGTGAAGAATGAAGAGGGGTGGTCCATTATTTATAGGCAAATTGACCACCCTGTGCGACGGCGTTCAAGTCAACCCTCGGCGCGGAAGTCTCGGCGCGCAGGTCTCTTCCCCTGCAAGTCACTTGCGCAACCCACTTCCAAACAAGCGCGAAACTCTTTACTTTTCCATATTTTGATCTTCTGATCTTGAAAAACCATAGGCCGAAAAGTTCTCAAGATTCCAAGGCATTAGCGTGCAATCCTCTTTCACGGCGCGCAAGTCACTTATGTGACACCACCAATACTTGTACGGCACTTATCCCTTTGCCATATTTTGATGATCTGATCTTGAAAAACATATGGCGTCAAAGTTTCCAAGACATCAAGTACACGGTGCGGATGTACCTTTTCCAAAAAACCACTTTTCTTAATTTTTCGATTTTTAGGCCCAAAAATTTGGCAAACACTGGAAAATGGTGCCACCTTGTATTTGTTCTTTTTGTACCGCCTCCAGATCATCCATCTCTTTTGTCAACGTACTTGAGTCAAACATGGATCATTAACCACAGCTCTTGAACTCAACATTCCACTATGAAATCCCCTTTTTCAACAAATTTGTATATAATTGTTTTGCGTTGTAAAAATTCAGCACAGTTGTCCACTTTTTCAACAAACACAATCACCACAAAAATGCTTCAATGATACCTTGAGGGATTTTTTCCCAACAATTTTCCACATAATAAATTGGTATGATGACATAAGAATGCACCAAATAGAAAATATCATTTTAAATGAAAAATCTCAAATAGAAATAATTATAACTACAATGCTTTCTATTTCGATGGATCAGTAGAAATACGATATATATTGTTTTGGTATCAATACTGGGGAGAAGACAGATTTACCAATGTGGAACAAGTTGAAAGTTGTGAATTTTTTTATACAACACCATCCATCATTCATTGGATCTTCATACCCAATACTCGATAAGAGGTGGATTAAATATAAAAAAAGATATTTTTATTCTTGTCATTCTTGAAGCACCAAAAGGTAGCTCTTGATAACAAACATTTTGAGGGCGAAGTATGCAGATAATCCAAATACAGTGTATCTTATAAGATATGGGATTTATGAATTTGTATTTTTGAACTTTGAGTTGTATAATTCACTAGTTATATTCCTAATCATACTAATGATGGATTCCATGGAAATATAAATAATTTATTTATTATTTTGATGATATATTAGTATAGTCTATAATTCATGAGGATTATGAAATGAATATAAGCATTATAATTATTTTATTTAAATATAATTAGTTATAAATAACTTTTAAAAAGTATGCATTATCATTGATATAGATTTATGTCCACAAAAATATTGATCTATTTTGGCATAGATATTATTACTACTAAGAATAAATGTGTGAAATAATGAGAAATATCTTATAATTTAATATATATTTATTATTTTCTTGACTTTGTGGATTACTATTTGTCGAATATTGAAAAGTTGTCTCGTTTTCCTAGCTCACTGACTATTGAGTAGAAATGAAGTTTCGTGTATCTAGTAAAAATAGTGTGATGAATATTTCATTGATTTGAAAAGAATATTAGTGATTGATCTAATTTTTTCCCTATCTTCTAGAAATGATATATTTTTTATCTACCATCAGGATTCATTTTAGGGTCATGGTTTCGTTCTGATACATAATGACTAGGTAATTTTATATTGTTCATTTAAATTGGTAAATTATAAATTAAATTTTCTTAAATATGATATATTCTCATGTATTGTGTGTTTTTATTTAAAAATAGATAAAAAATATTTATTTACAGAAATTATTGATATATATAAACTGTATAAAAATTAATCATATATTCACTAAGAATGAGTTGAACTTGTGGCAGAGAACATGGATGATACAAATTATGGGTTTTGATTTTATGATTTTTTCCATCCAAAAATATAATAAAAAGTATAAGAATCATTGTGTATAAATATAATTCAACATAAACCATGATATGTTTCAAAATATCCCATTAATTAATTATTTAATGAATTTTGGCTTATAAACATTTCATGTACGAGTATCCTCTATTTTTTAGGTGTCAGAATAATTGTCTTTGAATTTAATAATTAAGAAATCATAGAATGAAGGGAATGATTTTTTCGAAAAAGGATGAATCATTTATGAAGGGTAAGTTTATTTATTTTAATATTTATGAATTAGGTATTATAAAATTTCAAAGAAAATGTTTATGTGTATCTTTTGATACCCATTTGAAATAGGATTATTGAGTGAATCTCATAGTTTCCTATTTTCTATATAACCCAGATGCACAATGATTTATAAAGATAATCAGGAGTTTTATTAGGGGGATGGAATAAACGGATATATTATTTATTATATAATAAATTGTTTGAATTATCTATAAGTTAATGGTGAAATATAATTGCTATCTAGGTTGATTTATCATTTTTTATTGATGAAGTAGAAATGAAAAAAAATCGATGGATTTGAAGTGGGATTACTGTTGAAAAATCAAGGTAATAATGTGATTATGGTAATTTTTAATCGACTAACTAAATCTCACCATTTTATTCCCACATAATATAATATGACTTCAGATCATGTTTACCAAAAATATGTTAAAGTGATTATTATATTACATGGACTCACTCTTTCCATAGTATCTGATTACGGTCCTAGATTCACCTTGGATTTTTGTAAACAACATCATAATTCTATAGGTATGGAATTAAATTTAAGTACAGCCTTCCATAATCATTGTAATTATAGAACTCATGACTTGTTGATCCCTCATAGGATAGATTAATGCCGATTACAAGGCCTCTGAAAAGCATCCCTAGACACAAAATTTTTCTAACTAGTACCGTGGGTGTAAAAAATGTGGTGGAGAGACTATATCATTTGGGGTAGAATGTCAATAATAGTGTAAAAATAATATGATGGTAGAAAAAGAAATATAAATAATCAATCATTTATCCATATCATAATTATGGATAAATAAAAATATGAATTAAAAATATAATCGCATAATGTTACGATGAATGTAACTAAATTACATGTTGAATGTAAAAGAAATAATATAACAATAGACTCAAAATTATGATCCAATGTCCTAGTCTTGAACCCCATGTCAGTATATCACATAGTTTCAACCAATCCAATTATAAAAACAAATGATACATCCCATTACATTTTCAAAAACTATATCCATGAAATATGTTTGTGTATAAAATGGTTTCCGGAATAGGTATGAGTGTAACTCAGTAAGCCACCACCATCATTCTATAAACAAATAAATCTTGAAAATTTTTTGCACGAAATAAAGTGAATAAAAAAACAAAAAATTAATTTATTAAAAATATAGATAAAGAAAACTCGTAAACTCAATTTTTCTTATTTGACAACAGATATATACCAATCATAATTCAGAATAATTCTAGATATTTTTGAGCATGTCATTGAACCATTTCAACTATTGTCATAAACATTACAGGTTATAACACATACATCATCAAAAGAAAATCCATTATACCCCTTAAAAATTTTATCATGTCCAATAATAGTTTTTTAAGCATTTAATTATATCATGTAATATGATTATAAACATTAAAACATATTTATATGGTTCCCTAGATGCATTACAGCATATTCAGTCAGCATCCTCTATGCACTACAGTGAATCTCAGAAGCGCCCCGTAAAAATTATTACATATCTGTGTAGATACCTCTCAGAATTATATAATATCCAAATGTCAAAACATGATGAAAATATAGTCCAATATATCACATGGTAATACATCTAGTTTGATAAACATGTCATCAATGTTACCAATTAACCACCTTTTGTTTCATAGATCCAAATTGCCAATTATCACATTTCACTTTTAAACCAATTTCATATTAAACAATTCTTATGGTAAAACACTAATTCTATGGTAGGATCCCATAATTGGTGGCTATAAGATCGGTCTTAAATCCAATTGACCAGACATATAAAATGAGTGGTAAAAACAGATGATTATCAAAAAAAAATATATTTAATTACAAAGATAATATACACGATGGCTAGTAGAATCACAATTCTTGCACAAACTTTGGAATTAAAAACATACTTTTAGGTGGTATTTCTACACCACCTACCTCAATGTATAGTGGATGCTGACAATTCCTACTGTATGAGGTAAAGTCAACTTCACCTTCTCTTAACTTCAATGGATAATAAAATTTTTCCAATGAGGGTAAAAATGAACAGAGAAGGAGAGAGAAGTCCCAAAATATTTTCTGCAATATCATGATTCTACTTTCTATGATAAAACTAGGAAATCTAATTTATTGTATGGTACGTCTCTCATGTTTCTGGAAGTATTGAAAATCACTAGGGGAGGCAATGTGTTATCAAAATACACAACAATTACAAAACATTTTAAAAAACATGTTGTGTCGCTATTTGATGGTGTAAATATGTGATTCGAATAAAAAATACCATGATTTACATTTCTACAAAACATATCATTGGGATTTCAAATCTCATAAAAATAATTTTATTCAATAAAAATATTTAATGACATAAATTCTAATTTTATAGAATGACCAAAAAAATTAATGTAAATTTATTTTTATAGTTCTGATTGCTCTGTCATTTTATTCTATAATTCCCTTATTTACATTTAAAATATTCTCTATGGCATTTATTTTTTTACTTTTATATAATATACCAAGAACAGACACAATTCTATTAAAAATTGTCATCAATGGCGTAATAAAATAAAACCATATAAAATCTATTCCAAAAAATGTATGTGATACAGACCTAAAATTGTTATGATCCTATAACCTCCCCATAATAGAATATATTATCACCATTATATACTATAAATAGTATAGGTGGGCATTACTAAACAATCTTGGAAACTAATCTTATATATAAGACTCATTCTCCTATTTATCCTCTTTCAGTCACACATAATTCCACTATACTCACACTATAGGTACTATATTCCTTCAAGGATTCTTCTCACTATGGCAAATAATCTGAATCATATACTAATTAAATGATTCATCCACGTCTTGATTAATGGCATAAACTTCTACCACATCAGAAGCATCAACGTGATGTATATTAATTTGTGATTCATTAGATACATCATTCATGACATTGTAACATTTCTTATGGGCTAGACAGTATGCCACTAGACTTACACTTTCCACTATCTTTGACATCATATAAAACCTAGGAACTTTATTTTCCTATTTCCTAATATGAATTTTCCCAGTCTAGGTTAAACTAGGATGAAAACAAAATGAAAACCCTAAAAACATAGCGGTCTACTTTAAAGGTCAACCAATGATTTTTGATGGCTCTGTATAATCTATAACCACTTTTTGATCCACTGAACCTGAAAAAACATCACCTACACAAGATTAATTCCAAAAATATCTAACTCTCCTACCTCTAACTAACAAAAATATTAACATTACATCCTTATATACAAGGAATCAAATTGACCCAATAAGATTGATTACTAACAGATGTTGTTATAAGAGTAATATATGAGTGCTGAATACTACTCCCATGAACCAACAAAGTCCAAAACAGAAGCTCTAAATATAACCTCTAGAATCTGAACAATCCATTCAGATTGGACATTAGTACACAGATGGTATGTTGTACTCTGGAGAACCTATGATCCCAGAACCTTCTAAATACCTTTTTGGAACTATTATGCTAAATGAATATCCTGATCGGAAATAATTATCCTTGGAACACGGTGTCACGACCCGTCCTCGGGGCTCGTGTTGTGACTACCCCAAGCCCGCCTTCCATAGGCCAGGGGCTGTTGACTAGCACCAAGGCGTAAATCCTGATAAAAAGGGAAGGCATTGCCTTTGTAAATTAAAGAAACACCATGGGGAAAGCAAGCAGTAGAAGTAAACACTAAGTAAAAATTGGGTACAACAGTAAGTGCAGAAAAGTAAGTGGGCCAGAATACAAACCCAAAATGAATGTAAAGTACAACTGGAAAGGGAAAAACAGCAACTGAAAGTAAAGTTGCAGCCTCGACCCATCCACTGGAACTCCCATATGAAGGGTGGGTGCAGATAGCCTCCACACCTCCTCGGGTCCAGCCATCTGCTCCGAGTACGTCAGGCCCAGTTCTGCACATCCAGGTACCGACCTGCTCCGCAAGCCTCAACCACGATCAGCGATGTCCGTCATTTGCATCCAACACAACGTAGTGCGAGTATATCCCATGCATGGGTGAGTATAAGCTACTTAGTAGGGACCCCGGGACTCTCTTAGGTCTCCCAAAATCCACAAAGTATAGTCCACAATGGAAAGATGCAATCACGAAGTAACATTCGACACTACTTCAGTATATGCCCATACATATACCTAAGTCATCAATTCCAGTTCGGCTCCAAAATCCGAGCTCAAGTACAACCCAGTCCACACAGGAAATCACAACCCAGTCCACACAGGAATGCAAAACGTAATCCACACAGGATAGCACAACACAATCCACATAGGAAAGAAAACAGGACTCATCTCACACAGGTAAACTTCTTCATATGACGATAGAGATGATCAGATATTGCCACTGATTCATCTAAGTCATCGGACCCACAAAGGATTGATAGTTACTAAACCCCGCAATGACCCACAAAGGATCTTACCCACAAAAGATCGATAGTTAACTAACCCCCGCAATGACCCACAAAGGATCTGACCCACATGGGATCGATAGGTAACTAACCCCAGCAATGACCCACACAGGATCGGACCCACACAAGATTTGTAGGCGCTGGCCCACACAGGACTGTTGAGCGCTGACCCACATAGGATCTGACCCACACAGGATCGGTAGCACTGATCCACGTATGATTGTTGAGTGCTGTAGTCGTCACTATCGAATCCACTGAGGATCTCTGTACAGTCGTCGTCGTCATCGTAGTCCCAACCAGCTCTAGGGTTCCCGCACACAGCATGCTCGTTTGGGAGGGTCCTCTCCACAAGCCGAGGGGTTGATACATATACTGACACATAGTCTGGATTTGATGTATCCAAATGTTCTGTATCTCCTACAGGAACTCAACGTCACAGACAGCGCATCAATCGGACGCCTGGTCTGAGAGTTATTGGTTTTTTCGTCACAGGGGCCCATTTGGTTTTTAGGTCAAAACCAACCCGACCGTACTTAAACTGCATCCAAACCTCGAGAGGAGTGATCCAAAAGGACCTTCTCACTTAAAGGAATCCAACAATGTCGACGGCACGTCAATCGGACGTCCGAAGCTCAAGTTATAACTGTTTCCGCTCCGAGGGCCCGGTTGGTTTCGTGTTCGAACCAACCAGGACGAACATAAAGTTCTTCGAAACTCTGAGTGCGATATATCGAAACGACCATCTCGATCCAAGGATCGCATCTCAACTGACGGTGCATCGATCGGAGGCCCGTATCTCATTTTATGGGCAACAGACCGAAAGAGGTTCGGTATTAGGTGGTTCGGGCCCGGTCCGGCCCGGCCCGATACCCCCATGGTCGTCCCGAACCGGGTCGACCCAAACTGGGTCCGGGTCCGGCCATTTTGGGCACGGCGCGGCCCGGCTCAGCGTCTCGGCGCGCTGGCCCGGTCAATCGGCCGAACGGACGAGCCGTTCGGAGGTGGGGGTGATGCCCCCGTATGTTGTAACCGCGGCCCCTTAATGGGGACACTCACGTCCGGCCAGCCGGGGGTTTCGAACCCCCTGTTCTTCCACGATCCGGCCGGCCCACTCCGGTCGGCCGGTTTCTGCCGCCACAGGACCAGCAAGGCGGGTCCTCCTTCTCCGATGTCGGCGGCCCGTACCCGGCCGCCGCTTCCACTGCTCCGCCGCGGCCTGGAACCGGCCGCGGCCTTCATCCGTCCGGTGCGGCGCGACGGCACTGTGACCCTCCGCCACGGCCCCACTCCGGCCACAATGCTTTTTTGGTTCTCCAGCGCAGCATGACGGCACCGTGTCTCTATTTTGTTTTTAGCGGCACGGCGTGACGGTGTCGCATCCTTGTTTCGTCTTCAACGGCGCGGCGCGACGACGCTGCGCAGCTCCATTCCTTATCAATTCCTGCGTGGTGTTTCGGCACCGCGTTGCCTTGCTCGTGCCGCAACAAACAAACCAACAAGGTGGACGAGGGTCAGCCGTGTTCGTGCTGTCCGACCTCCTCCTGTTATTTCGATAGCAGGTGGCTCAAATGAAAAGGAGAAAGTGATGGAAGTATTCATAAAATAAACCCCTACCTCAACGTTGTCGTCAAACGAGAGTTCGTCGTGGAATTAACCATCGGGGAAAAAGAGGATCGTCGCTGAAGAAAGCGTCACGGAAGGAACGTCGATGGTGTTAGGTCATCTCTGAAGAAGGCGTCTCTTGCCGTTTTCCACTGTCGGAGGTTGTCATTCTTCATCGGCGGCAGTGCGTTCTTCGCGTTTTTCGTCGAAGAACAAATAATACTCAAGACCTCTCTTTTTCTCCCCAAAGTATTAACACAACATCAAAAAAACCCAACCATAATAAAATAAGTCCTTCCCTTATTTTATTATGCTAACATAAGTATTTTAAATTCAAAAGAAAAGAAACGAACAATTAATTCAATGAATTAATTGTAACGATTTAACCGCCCAAATTAATGAGGCGTTTCTTAACCAGAATAAATACACGGTTTGACTTCATAAAAAGGGGGGTGCGGGTGCGTTACATAGAAGTAAAGAAATGGTGGGGCTCGTTCAGGCCCCACCTCACAAATATCATACCATGTGGGTAGGATATTTTTGGTCCCACCTTATCCGCTTAACATAGGTTAATCCGCTTTAAGTAAAATAAAATAAATTGTCCCACCACTTTTATTTTATTCCTCAACATAACCCCAAAAATTAATAACCACACCCAAGAAAACGCAACTCCGAAAAAGGTCTTTCTAAGAAATTACCAATGCTGCGATTCCAACGGTTCCCTCAGAATCTGATTCCGAGCACCTGTTCAAAAGTTAGTAAAACCCGCTCGTTCATTCACCGAACGTACACGAGCTGATCTTTGGAAAATGATTCCAGGAACACCGGGCCTCGGAATCAGGTGCCATCAGAAACTGCATTCTTGTAAAATTCCCAATAAAATTAACAAAGAAATTTCCTTGAATTTTTCGGGTCTTTACATCACTCCCACCTCAGGGCTTTACGTCCCCGTAAAGATACATCAAAACTGGGGAAACAAATGTGGGTACTGATCACGCATATGAGCCTCCCGCTCCCATGTTCTCTCCTAGAGGTTCTCGTGCTTCCTATATGATGCGCACTAGAGTAATTGACCATCCACGTAGGACCCGCTCTTGTCGACCCTCAATCTCCACCGGGACCTCCGCAAAAGTCCCCCTATCATCAACATTCATCTCCCCATGGTCAATGATATGTGTTGGGTCGTGCACATATCTCATCTACTGGGATACGTGGAAGACGTCGTGCACCTGGTGTAACTGAGGTGGTAGAGCCAGGCGATATGCCACCTCGCCAGTCTTGTTGAGGACCTGGAAAGGTCCGATGAAGTATGGAGACAACTTGCCGCCTTGGCCAAATCTCTATAATCCATGTCTAGGTGAGACCCGCAAGAAGACGTGGTCGCCCTCCTAGAACTTCAGTAGCCTCCGCCTCCTATCAGCATAAGACATCTACCGGCTCTGAGCTAACGTCATCTGCTACTAGATGACCTGGACCTTCTCTGTCGTGGCCAGGACCCTCTCCGGTCCCACAAGTGCTGACTCCCCATGGTCTGTCCATCACATCGGTGATATGAAAGGTCAGTCGTACAATGCCTTTAATGGTGCCATCCCAATGATGGAGTGGTAGCTGTTGTTGTACACAAACTCTACCA
This sequence comes from Viscum album, assembly GCA_963277665.1. Taxonomy (NCBI): domain Eukaryota; kingdom Viridiplantae; phylum Streptophyta; class Magnoliopsida; order Santalales; family Viscaceae; genus Viscum; species Viscum album. The sequence continues at coordinate 790,319,226 of OY728141.1, forward strand.
AGGGTAGGTTGTCCTCCCAGTTGCGACCAAAGTTTAGGACACATGCGCGGAGCATGTCCTCGAGAGTCTGAATGGTTCTCTCCATCTGACCATCTATCTGAGGGTGAAAGGTGGTGCTCAGACGTAGCTGTGTCCTAAATGCCTCCTGCAACCCCTTCCAAAGCCGGGAAGTAAAGTGAGCATCTCGATCGGAGATGATAGATGATGGCACACCATGAAGCCCTATAATCTCTTCAACATTGAGACATCCCATGCTCTCCACTGAGCCCTGCTCTCTGGTGGGTAAGAAGTGATCCGACTTGGTGAGATGGTCGACAATCACCCAAATGGAGTCGTGACCTCTAGAAGTGTGTGGAAGTCCAGTCATGAAGTCCATAAGTATGACGTCCCACTTCCACTCCAGGACCTCCAAGGGTTGTACCAAGCCTGCTGGTACCCGGTGCTCTGCTTTCACCTGCTGGCCGATGAGGCATCGTGAAACGAACTCTGCCACAACCTTCTTGATGCCCGGCCACCAGTGTTGTCATCTGAGATTCTGGTACATCTTCACTACTCTAGGATGTACCACCAAAGTGAAAGTGTTAAACTCTCTCATCACCTCCTCCTGCAAAGAAAATGGTACCAAGGTACGCCCTCTGAAAAGGACGGCATGCTCTCCTCCTACGGAGAAACCATCAGGTTCCTGTCCTGAGGATATTTGCACACGCTGTGTATCATAGTCAGCATCCCCATGTTGTGCCTCTCTGACCTGCTGCAGTAGTGGAGGAGTGACTGTGAGTGACTGAAGGAAGGCTGATCCATCTCTATCCATGAAGGATATCTGCAAAGCGGCTAGCTGCTCTGTCGCCTCCCCAAGTAGTTGAATGCCCATCCTCCTACTGAGAGCATCGGCTACTACGTACCCCTTCCCAGGAGTATAGACTATATCAAAGTCATAGTCCTGGAGGAAGTCGAGCCATCGCCGCTGTCTCAGGTTCAGGTCCTTTTTAGAGATGATGTACCTCAAACTCTTATGGTCAGAATAGACTGTAAAGCGCTCACCCATCCGATAGTGTCCCCACATCTTCAGAGCGAAGACCACTGCCGCTAACTCCAGGTCATGGGTAGCGTAGTTCTGCTCATACGGCCTCAACTGATGTGATCCATAGGCGATCACTGCCCGCTCCTGCATCAGGACACATCCGAGTTCAGTCCCTTATGCATCGCAGTAGACTATGTACACTTCTTCCTCCTCCAGAAACCTCAAGACAGGTTTGCTGGTCAATCTCTGTCTCAGCTCCTGGAAGCTCTGCTGACATCTGTCTAACCACACAAAGGGTTTCCCCTTCTTCATCAAAGTTGAGAGTGGTGCCGCAACTCTGGAGAAGTCTGGCACAAATCTCCGGTAGTATCCAGCTAGACCCAAGAAAGTCTACACCTCTGTCATCCTCTTGGGTGGCTCCCAAGCTAGCACTACCTTGATTTTCGCAGGATCCACTACAACTCCCACATAATAGATGACATGTCCCAATAATTGGATATCACGTATCTAGAACTGACACTTCGAGAGCTTTCCATAAACCAGGTGCTCTCGGAGTGTGTCTAGTACAACCCGCAAGTGGTAGGCGTGCTCCTCCACAGTGGTCGAGTATATCAAAATGTTGTCGATGAAGACCACAACAAATCGATCGAGGTACGGTTGAAAGATCCTATTCATGAGGCCCATGAACACTTCTGGGGCATTGGTTATGTTGAATGGCATAACCATGAACTCATAGTGGCCATACCTACATCTGAAGTCCGTCTTCTGCATGTCCTCATCCCGAACTCTGAGCTGATGATAGCCTAACCTGAGGTCTATCTTCGAGAACCACCATGCTCCCTTGAGCTGATCGAAGAGGTAATCAATCCTCGGTAGCGGATACTTGTTCCTCACTGTCACCTAGTTCAGGCGACGATAGTCAACACAAAGTCGCAAGCTCCCGTCCTCCTTCTCAGAGATTAATATTGGGGGAGCCTAGGGTGAAACAATGGGTTGGATGAATCCCTTAGCCTGCAAGTCCTCCAACTGTGCATGTAGCTCTGGAAGCTCGGTGGGAGCCATCCGATATGCTGGGGTGGATATCGGGGATGTCTTGGGGTACAGATCAATATAAAAGTCTACCTCTCTGCGAGGAAGTAGTCCTGGAATGTCGTGGTGTAAAACGTCCGGATACTGATCCACCACTGCAGGAAAACCAGGACTACGTACGTCAACTGCTCCTAGGATGAGGCTCGCCAACTGAAGAGTGATGGGATGTCCTCTCCTCTGCGGGAGTCCATCCTGTTCTGCGAAGGCTCCCTTCTCACCGGTGAAGGTGAACCTGCTCCCGTCAGTGCGTACACATCGCACCTTGCGCCTAATACAGTCAATCTGAGCATGGACTGTAGATAACAAATCCATGCACAAGATGATGTCGTAGGGCCTCGAAGCTGCTACAAGAAGATCCCAGCCGAAGCTCTCGCCTCCTAGAGTTAGCTCACACTGTCGGCACCAGTACGTAATCATTGGGTCTGCTCCTGTAGGATTCTCTAGCCGTAAGGATCGAGCCAACAGCTCTGTCGGAATCTCCGAGCTCCGAACAAGGGCAGCGGCTATGAAATAATGACTTGCTCTTGTGTCTATAAGAACTGTAGCAAGGGTGGAATAGACACAGATAGTACCTCGAATCATCTTGGGTGTGCCGTGTTCGTAGGCCTCCGCTTCCTAGAGTTGTGCATGTCTCTGCCCACCAGCTCCATGTGGTCGGGGTGGACCTCCTGGTGGTGGTGGTGGTAGAGCCTCAATGTGCCGCCCACCACCTACTGCTCGGCCAGCTCCTCTGCCTCATCCACCTGCTCCCTGCGGACCACCATGATCGACACTCTGCCTCTGCCTGGGTGGCCCCTCAACCGTCTGCTGCTCCTCGGCACGACGGGTCGGGTAGTAACGAGCCATGTGGCCCTGCCCGCCGAATGAATAGCACTGTCTGCCTCTCGAAAGATTGGCTCTACGCTGTGTGCCCCGCACTACTGAGCCAGTGTCCTAAGGTCGTCTTCCAGAGGGTCTGCCTAGCCTGGACCCATGAGTCATCTGTCGAATGCCTGCTGCAGAGGACTCTGTTACATGCTGCCCTGCGGTAGGTCTCGCTGCTGAAGTAGGCTCAGCAAGGAAGCTCTCGATCAGAAGGGATCTCTCTAGTACTCCTGCCTGTGTCGGAATGCTGAGGGAGATTAGCAATGTCGTGATCTCCTACCTCAAACCCTTCTTGAGGGTCCGGGCCCAGAAGAATGGGTCTCATACCATGTCTGTCGAGTAGCGCGAGAGATCAGTAAATCTCACCGAGTACTGGGCGACCGCCATGCTGCCATGCCGTAGCTATATAAGCTCCTTGATGTGAACCGCACGGATGGTGGCTGGGAATAACTCCGAGCAGAAGAGGCTCTCAAATTTCATCTAGAGGAGAGATGCCTCATCGTGCACCTGGAGCATCAAGCTCCACTATTTTCCTGCTTCTGCGTGTAGGAGGCTCGCTCTGTGGATCACCATGAGGTATGCTGGTGTCCTCACTAACCTGAAAACTCGTACAACTGCCTCCAGCCAATCCTTGGCTGCCTGGGTTCCCGTTTCCCCATGGAACCTAGGCGGTCGCTGGCACTGCAACTCGTGCAGTGCACTAAGGTGATGTCCATCGTCAGCGGATGGGGCTAGAAGCCTCGGTGGCTCGGCGGGTAGAGGTACCGTCGGTGCCTCTACTGTCAAAGGGCCTTGTACTGAGGCCTCGTCGCTCAGTGGGCTGTCTTTACGCACAACTCTCAGAACCCTAGCTGGCTGCCGTCATGGGGCCATCCTGAAAAGAAACAGGTGTTCCACGGTCAAACAGTATACCTAGTGAGAAGACATAAAGTAATCACAAAGAAAACTTGTAACACACATGCAATCAATGTTTTTGTGCATTAAGTCGGAAATCAGAAGTCAGGGCCCTGGTGTACGGATATGTCAGCCACCGCACCAACACTGGACTCCCTGGACTAATAACCACACTCAATACACTTAAAACTATTTCTTCACAATGAAAAAGATCATTGTCCCACGTTATGTGGTAGAACTGAACTCCTCTGATACCAATTTTTCACGACTCGTCCTCAGGGCCCGTGTCGTGACTACCCCAAGCCCGCCTTCTATAGGCCAGTGGTTGGCGACTAGCACCAAGGCATAAATCCTGGTAAAAAGGTAAGTCATTGCCTTTGTAATGTAAACAAACACCACGGAGCAAGCAAGCAGCAGATGTAACAGTAAGTAAAAACAGGGTACAACAGTATGTGCGGAAAAGTATGTGGGCCAGAATAAAAACACAAACTGAAAGTAATGTACAACAGGAAAGGGAAAAACAACAACTGAAAGTAAAGCTGCAGCCTCGAGCCGTCCACTGGAACTCCCACCTGAAGGGTGGGTATAGATAGCCTCCACAGCTCCTCAGGTCCAGCCGTCCGCTCCGATTACGTCCCACCCAGTGGACCACCTCCAGGTACTGACCTGCTCTACAAGCTTCAACCATGATCAGCATTGTCTATCGTCTGCAACCAACACAATGTAATGCGGGCATAGCCCGTGCAGAGGTGAGTATAATCTACTCAGTAGTGACCCCGAGACTCCCGTAGGTCTCCAAGAATCCACAAAGGATAATCCACAAAGGAAAGATACAATCACGCAGTAACATCCAACACTACTTAGGTATATGCCCATACATATACCTAAGTCATCAATTCCAGTTCGGCTCCAACATCCGAGCTCAAGTACAACCCAGTCCACATAGGAAAGTAAAACGTAATCCACACAGGATAGCACAACACAATCTACATAGGAAAGAAAACAGGACTCAGCTCACACAGGTATACTTCTTTATATGACGATAGAGATGATCAGATATTTCCATTGATTCATCTAAACCGTCGTACCCACAAAGGATCGATAGGTACTGACCCCCTCAATGACCCACAAAGGATCTGACCCACACAAGATCGATAGGTAACTAACACCCTCAATGCCTCACAAAGGATCTGACCCACATAGGATTGATAGGTAACTAACCCCCGCAATGTCCCACACAGGATCAGAACCACAGAGGATCTGTAGGCGCTTGCCCACACAGGACCGCTGAGTGCTGAACCATACAGGATCTGACCCACACAGGATCGGTAGCACTGATCCATGTAGGATCGCTGAGTGATGTAGTCTTCTCCGTTGAATCCACTGAGGATCTCTGTACAGTCGTCGTCGTCGTTGTCGTAGTCGCAACCAGCTCTAGGGTTCCCGTACACAGCAATCTCGTTCGGGAGGGTCCGCTCCACGAGCCGAGGGGATGAGACATCAACTAACACATAGTCCGGATTTGATGTATCCAAAAGCTCCATATCGCCAATAGGAACTCAACGTCACAGACGGCGCGTCAATCGGACGCCTGGTCTGAGAGTTATTGGAATTTTCGTCCTAGGGGCCCGGTTGGTTTTTAAGTCAAAACCAACCCGACAATGCTCCAACTGCATCCAAACCTCAAGCGGAGTAATCCAAAAGTTCCATCTCACTTAGAGGAATCCAACAAAGTCGACGGAATGTCAATCGGACGTCCGGAGCTCAAGTTATAAGTATTTCTACTCCGAGGGCCCGGTTGGTTTCATGTACGAACAACCCCGGACGAATCCAACGTTCTTTGAAACCCTATGTGTGATATATTGAAATGACCGCCTTGATCCAAGGATCGCATTGCAACTGAAAGTCCATCGATCGGAGGCCCGTAGCTCATGTTATGGGAAAAAGACCGAAAGAGGTTCAGTATTAGGGGTTCGGGCCCGGTCCGACCCGGCCCGATACCCCCAGGTTCGGCACGAACAAGGTCAACCCAAACCGGGTCTGGGTCTGGCCCGTTTGGGCATGGCCGGACCCAGCTGGCACAGCCCGGCCTGGGTGGCCCGGCCCGGCGCGCTGGCGGTCCGGCGCGCAGGCTAGGTGACTCGGCCGAACGGCCGAGCCGTTCGGATGCGGGAGGCGCTACCCCCGCGTGTAGTACCTGCGGCCCCGTAATGGGGTCACTCACGTCTAGCCAGCCGGGGGTTTCGAACCCTCGGTTCTTCCACGGTCTGGCCGGACCGCTTCGGCCGGCCAGCTTCTGCCGCCACGGGACTGGCAAGGCCGGTACCCCTACTTCGATGCCGGTGGCCGGGAACCAGCCGTCGGTTCCCCTACTTCGCCGGGGCTTGGAACCGGCCGCGGCCATCGTTCGTCCGGCATGGCGCGACGGCACCACAGCCCTCCGTCGCAGCCCCGCTCTGGCTGCGGTGCTTTTGTGGTTCTTCGGCGTGGCGTGACGGCGTCGCGTCTTTGGTTCGTTTTGAGCGGCGTGGCGTGACGGCGTTGTGTCCTTGGTTCGTCTTCAACGGCGCGGTGCGATGACGTCGCGCTTCTCCTTGACTTACCAATTCCCACATGGTGTTTCGGCATCGCGTTGCCTTTCTCGTGCCGCAACAAACAAAACAAAAAGGGGGAGGAGGGTCGGCCGTGTTCGTGCAGTCCGACCTCCCCCCGTTATTGCGATAGCAGGCGGCTCAAAAGAAAAGGAGAAAGCGACGGATGTATTCACAAAATAAACCCCTACCTCAACGATGTCATCGAATGAGAGTTCGTCACGGAATTAACCATCATGGAATAAATTTTCATGGAAGGAACGTCGTTGGCATTAGGTGATCACCGAGGAAGGCGTCTCTTGCCGTCGTCCGCCGTCGGTGGTCGGCATTCTTCGTCAGCGGCGGTGCGTTCTTCGCATTCTTCGTCGAAGAACGGAGAATCCTCAAGACCTATCTTTTTCTCCCCAATGTCTTAACCCAACAAAAAAAACCCAACCATAATAAAATAAGTCCTTCCCTTATTTTATTATCATATCATATGTATTTGAAAATCAAAAGAAAATAAACTGAGTTGGACTTCACCAAAGGCAGTGAGCTAGGGGGAGTCAACGAGAGTGACCCGAGGGATGCAGTGAGCTATCCCTGAACATTTGTTAAGTCAGCGAGCCTAGGACAGAGTGAGTGATCCAGAACCTTTGTAATCCATAGCTAGTGAAGATCAATGGAATTTGGTATGACCGACAACTTGTCGGCTAATGCTCCTTAAACGTAGACCTTAGTGGTTAACCGACTAAAAATTGAGGTTTCACCTCTTTTCATGTAAATGTTTCATTACTGATCATATCCATCATATGGGTTTAACTATTTCCTACCAACATGGGAATATGATCCTAGTTTTTAAAAGGAAAATTTGACACCCTGATTCACCCCTCCCCTCTCAAGGTGTCCCGAGGTCCAAAAATAACCCCTCTTATTTGGAATTCATGAAGATTATAGGATGAATAAGGGATCTTGATTCCCATTATTCATACTGACATTGATTGAAATTGATTTAATTATATTAGAAGGCAAGTTTCCTGATTGTGAGTTATGTGAGAGATGTTTGATTAACATTCTATAACAATGGATGTCGTATGAAAAAAATTATTACAGGTAATTGCGTAAACATTGTTATGTTAAAATTATTGAGCGAAGGAGTTGCATAATACCTATATAGGGTAAGTGATCTAAGAAAAGGGGGTTTCACATACCATACTAATGAAAATTATTGTTATTTAATGGGAACAAATATTTTATGAAACTAATTTTCATCAACCATTGATGTGTGGAAGGAAATATATAGTTGTAGATGTGAAATAATTTATTACATCATATTCTGATCATCATGATTCAAATCATAGAGTTATTTCATAATGATATACAAGTTACCTTCATGGTGATAAACTGAGTAAGAACCCACTAAAATTAATGACTAGAGATGTATTTTATTAAACTATTTTTGGGGAATTAGTGAGTTATCCGGAAATTATTTATAAAGTCACTTCATCTAGAATAGAGTGACTACAGAGGAAAATTAAATCCACTAAACTATTGAATATTAGTGGATTCTATTTTCCTGGCACAATATCATTTTTATGGAATTTAGAAAATCTATTAGGGTCGAACTACGTAAAATCATTGTGTCATAATTCATTTCTATATTTTTACTCAAGATATTATGATTCTAACTACAAATACTTTAGCATGTTCCTACCAACATTGGAAAAATGTACTATATAATAAAAATAAAACTCTTACAACCTAATACACCAATATCTACGAGTATTGTGTTGCCTTCCTATATAGTAGTGAATGATAGTTGTTACAAAATGAGTTGTATGGGATCTAATTGAATATGAATACCACATCTTCCTATATGGTTTCATATGTTATTAATTAATTAAAGTGATATATTATAACTATAAATGAATGATATTAATCATTACTATTTTCAATACTTAATATCATTAATGGGGAGTAATGTGTAGAATCCATTAAATTGAAACCAACACACTAACGCAATAAGTATCTTAAATAAATGAAGATGTAATACAAAATGGATTTGGTCCCTCCCATTGATGATTCCCTCAATTCTTGAAAACAGTGTATAATTTCTATTACATTCTTTGACTTTATATTAAAATTTCTTTATGATGGTGTTTGCACACCTTTAAAGAGTAGGATTCCAATTATTATGTGAAAAGATCCAATGTCAATTGTAATTCCCCGAGAGGTAGGACTTTTTAGATATTTGTTTAGTGATCTGAACCAATAATTTATCATCATGTTCAATAAAAATAGATTCATTTTCAATAAATGTGTGATTTTTTATGTTCTATATAATTTAAATGTTGATATAATTATAAAATATCAACATTTCGTGAGTTTCTTCCACCTATAAGTTCGTTTGATGTACAACATAAATCCCATCAATGTTATTATTTCATCAATATTTAGTGGATCAATATTTTTTCTTCAACTTTATTCGGGATCAAGTAAATCATAATATGTTTTTTCTTATATCTTAATATATGATATGTAGGGTATACATTGGTTTGTCTTTATATAGAGTTTGACTTCATTATATCTTATGGTTTGATATAATGAACTAATATGTATTTTTATATGATATAGGTTAACCTATATGAAATCATAAGGTGTAATAAAACAAAAAAAATTTCTAAAATTGAGCACCATGTGGGGTTGATGATATAATTGATGTTATGAAATAAAATAAGAATATTAAGATATCTCTTACCAAATGAGATCATAAAAATATTATTTTTTTATTAGAAATCCCCATATGATAAAGGATGAAAATCAAAAAATTAATATTTCGACTGATTTTAATATAATTTATGGAATTTGTAAAAATTGTAAGTGTTAGAAATTTTAAAAATCAATTTTTTTAGTTTAAATTCAATATGCAAATACCATATTTAAATATCAATATTATAAAATAAATAAAGTGTTTCTTTTTTTCATTCTTCCCTTTAAATATTGATTTTCATAATTTTTTATGGAGTATAAATATTGTGTATGATTAATTTTTTATATATAATAAATCAAATTCATTACTATCTACACATTATATGAGGGTTAAAATAATTTAAGGTTTATTTTTTTGCAAAAAATTCGTTCCATGGACAATAATTCAATGTCCAGGTCTACAGTCATTGCATTTGTTCGAGTGTGTACTGTAGTATACCTGTGATTTTTTTTTAGTTTTAAGGGTAAAAGGCGGTATAGTGGAAAAAAAATAAACATATGACATTTAAAAACAATAATATAATTAATTGGTGATCATATAACGAAATATAAAATAATATAACATATATAAATGGAAAAGGATGAAACTAACTCCAATATCATATATTATAACAGTGAAGTATGTTATACATGTCAAAAAGATCCTGTGAGGGAGGATCATATACATAGTAGAAACAAAAACCAAATCACTTTGATTCTACCGATCATCCCAAAACTGGCCCAAAGTTTGGAAGGGTACCACAATCCACAACACAACCAATCATTCCAAACTATGTATCATGTGATGGGACCATTCCATAGAATTATATCATATTACTAAAGATTGATAGATTCTCAAGCACTCAAGTTCCATGTTGACCTAATAATCGTGTGATTATAACTCAGTAAGTCACCTCCAATACCATCTTTAATATAACTAGTTGTATTTCAATGTTCACATATTAGTGCCATAATTAAATAATTTAACCATTTAAAACAATTTAAAAAATTAAAAAATAATCATTGATGATCTAGTTCCATGGATAAAACTAACACTATTTCACCCCATTTTAAATCCTTAGGTAAATGACCATGATCAATCATACCAATTTTTGCTAGTTTTGCTGTGTCTCTAAGCATTTCATGATGAATTTACCTCCCAATGACATACTCAAGTCTCCCCAATATACATGATAATTTAACATGGATATCCCCTGTGAGATTTTTATTATCCATTTCATAATCTAATAAGAAACCCAAGTTATTCATGTGGTATTTTCCTAAGACATTGAATAAGATAATATGTAAAAAACATCCCATAATGTATTTTATCAACCAACATCGTAAACCAATAAATAAAATAAACCTCCCCTATGAGAGTTTTGTCAGATGATGGAAAACCCAAGAAGATACATGGACCTCCTATATAGGGGTTTTCTCAACCAAAGAATAATCAACAATTCAAAATTTCATAGGAATGCACTTTCTATGTTTATTAAACCAGAAAATATTCCATTATTAGACAATTTCATAGAAAACGGTGTCAGTTCACTTGTCCAAATACCCCCTACCAATATATTTGAGCCTCTAAGGTGTTTTCTTTATCATTAAAACAGTTTCATCTAAAAATTGGTATTTTCATTAAATTAATACATTTCAAACCGAAATCTAATTTTTTTTAATAAAAATCACAAACAACTTTTAATTATAAAAAATAAAACACAACATCAAAGAAACCATTTCCTATTTGAAAAAACTCAAAAAAACCATAGGCCATGTCATTATAAAATACAATATTTTATGTTACAATAAATTATAAATACATTCGATTTAATAAGGAAACTATAATTTTTTTTATAAAAAACCATATATTAACTTTTATTATAAAAAACATTCAAAAAAACATCATTCCATTTCATAAATTCCAATAAAATTCCAAAATCATCATCATTTTAAAAAACAAAGATTACCATTCCATACGCCTCACTTAATGTTAAATCCATTTCATATCAATCACTGATTGGGAAATTATTTTCCAAAATCATTGATTCAAAATGTAAATCTACTTTTGAACAATTATAAAATGGATTCAAAATTTAATAATATATATCCAAGATAAGTCCATCTACCTAAATTATGCATTTTAATTAATGTGGAAGAAAATTTAATATAATTTAAAAATTCATGGTCAAATTCTGATAATCATCCATAGCACACAACATATTAATTTAAAAAATAAAAAATTTAATGGGTCGGTATTATGAAACACCTTTCTTAGCTTTATATGATTATACCTATCAAATATCTTCCACCTATTCAAGATTAATTTACATAAATTGAGAAACTAGGCCAAATCTCTCAAAAATATGGAATATCTAGCATAAATAATGAGAGATCATGAGAATGTAGGATAAAAAAATAAATGTGTAAGAAGAACTCATAGCCTTACATCTAGTTCTTGAGTTCACTCAATGAAAAACCAAAATTCCAAGGATCAAGGGAGAACAACCACGTTAGACAATGATAAATATGGGGTTATACATAGGGGTTTTGAGGAGGAAAGATTTGTTTTAAGGGTGGTGTGATTAAAATTTATTTAAAAACATTTTAAAGGGAAAACAATTGTTCAACATGGTTGGCCAACTCATGTGAAAAAAATTGATGACCTTACTATCCCGGACACACAATTTCCCAGGGTTAGTGGTCATGGTTTACTGAAACGTGCACAAACAATGGTAAATATCTCTATAGGTTTCTATAAATATTACACAATATTCCATATCCCTTTTCATGGTTAAACATGATGTGTGTCTATACAAATTATTCCTCATAGGTGGTCAAAGAATTTAACACTAACCTTTCATTAACTATGTGTTCCAAGCCTACTATCTCCCATGATGAAATTTCAAACCTAAAACCCCAAAGACACTCTCAAGAACAAACCTACTCTATTAAAAACACCTAACCATGGTATTACATGAAATCATACAAAAAATTAAATATATATATATATACCTTATGGTGTGGGAGGGATCTTAAAACCTCTCCATCATATAGAAACTCATCATCATGCTATAGTTCAGAAACATCACTATACCTCCTTAACACTTATTGTTTCCCATTAGGGTCATCCAATTATAAGGATTTAATTGAAGAAGTATAATTGGTTATGGTAATACAGATAACTTCCCAAACAATCACTACTGTATAAATGGAATACTCATTGGATTATGAACCATGGTGCTGATGATTTAACACCACCACATCATCCAAATCCTACTAGTATCCACAAATTACCTCCTTAAAAACAACATGACACTAAGTTTGATTCCACTGGTATGAAATAGATCCATGTTAACTAAAATTATACATTAAAGATCAGAATTATTCTTGACTCCATTACCATATTGTATCCCTATACCCCAATCTAGTAACATTACCCAACCATCACATATATATAATTGTTATAAAACACCACACACGCATGAGGTCACCTATAAAATTCCCTATTCCATCAAAACACATGGACTGAATTCACAATCATCCTTTCAAGTATCGTTAATGAAGAAACACATATATTTCTTATATAGATATTACATATTAACAAAGATTATTTATTACATAATATTTCTATTCACACCAATATCAATTTGGTCTAGTATATTTGGAAACATGGAAATAAAAACAATGGGTTTATAAAATATCTACATCATATCCCACACATTTCTTTATAACATGCTGAATTTAAATTAAAGAAACATGTGAGATAATATGATCATTTAAGTGTAATAAAGAGTGATATCAATGATGACATATTCATAACAGGAGTATATGGATATATGAACATGATCATATCATTTAAAACCGTGTTTATCATAACAAATAGAATAATCATATGTAATTGAATAAATAATTAAAGATCATAAGACATGAATCATAAATTAATTAATGAACATGAACCATGAGATCATAATATAGTAATAATACATGGAATTGTGGAACACATAACCATATAGAAGAATTTATATAATAATATAGGCTCATTCCCAAGGATATAATAGTGTAACAAATTCCCTCCCCAAACCTTCTTAGTATTCAAGGTTCACTTCCAAGATTATCATAGTGGATAGTGTCTCATACTAAAATCGGTTCACTCCCCATAATAAATTGGAGGAATTTATAGGTCCCACCCATCACAAAATGAAAATTACCCATAGGTGTTCCACAATATGATAAAAATTCATCACATCATAACCCATTAAAAGAAATGGGTATCATAAATACTTCATCATAACATAACTCATGGAAAACAATTGGGATTCACAAACATTTCATATTTTCATCTAAAATATTTACCATCTAGAGATTTCATAATGATGGAATCCTTCTATCATACCGCTAGTAAATCATGAGAAACATCATAAAATGATTTCAAAAGATCACATGGAATAATTCTTGATGAAAATAAGAATTCATTTTCAAAATCATTTTATTTTAAGAATCATTACAATTATAATGGAAAAGAATTTCTTTGAAAACTAACATTTAAAATTGTAAACTAAGAATGAAATAAAATTTATTCATTATCGTGGTAAACTTTTCTCATTCCTTATATGTTAAAAAATATTCCTTATATATTTTTATTGATCATATCCCAAAGTACCTCACTACGAAAATAATGACGATATTTCATGAAACCCATTTTTTAAAAAGTAAAACAATAGAATAAGTGACTTATTAAGAACAAAAGATAGTGTTAAAAAATATTTAGAATATATGTTTGTGTAAGATAAATATTCCCCCATGGATACTTAATTGTAAACTATCATGGGTATTGATAAGATTGTAAAATAAACCCCTACCAGGAGTTGACCTTATTTCGAAAGCACTATCACCTTTTGTATAACACACTGGGATTTATTATAATTCTATAAGTCTGTCATTTCCATACTTAAAATATCTTATGTGAAACCTTTTAAAAATTTCAAAACTATATTTTTCAATAATTCCATTTTGAAATTATTATTTCTTGGTGTTAAATGTTATGTTTATCATGAGTATACTAGTTCAGTAGTTCTAGTTCTTATATAATTATATTTTTAAAATTGAATAAATAATCTTTACAATGATATAAATATCACCTATATTAATTTTATACGTATTTAAATTCATTGATGAAATTTTTATATAGAAAAATGGATTAAAACATTAATAGAGATTGAAGATTGTAGATACACATGAACATAGTTTTCATTTTTAAATGAATTGAATTAATGAATAATATAGATTAATTAACTTTTAAAATGTATTTATTAAATAATATATATTATATATATTCATAAAATTATTCATAATTACTATAAAATTAAAAGATAAATGAAAAACTAATCACATGACTTCTAAGATGTTGTCGTCCACAAGTATGCACAACTGACATTATCGTTTCACCAATGATTGGATGATAAGAAGATTGATAGATATTATTATTTCTGGACAATAATTATAACACTAACGTCATATAATAATATTAAACCCCTCATAACACCTATCCAGACAATATGCTGATGAAATATGAATTATATCGCTATGTTCATATGGCAACCCGTATGTGCATACAAGTGATCTTTAACATCCCAATTGATTTGAATGATGGTGTTTTCTGGATTTTTTCAAATTCAATATTAAATTGAAAAATAAAATAAAGTACATAATTTATTATTTTATGATACATAAAATATATTTATGTTAGTTTGTGAATGTTATAAAGGAATGTGACAGGATGATGAAACAACCTCTTCTTTGAAGCGGGTCTTTTAGATCTCCTCAAAAATTTTCTAGGGTAATTATTTTTGGAAGAAAAGAAACATTAAAATGTGGATGAAAACGTTTAAAAGGGAAATAGGTAGATCTTTTTGGATCTATAATGTTAAAAGTTGTTCTATTAAATGAGGTTAGTGGTTCCCTTTTAAAAGTAATGTTGACGAACATTTTTTATTTTCTAAAAAGATTAAATTATACTAAATTCATTGTCAATAAAATTGGCCAAAAATAGACATTTATTAAACGATAATGAATTATAGTATTGTAATAACATCAAGAAATAGAATTTACAATTGTTTGTAATAATTTTAAGCCTCATCATTTTCATTAACGTTTAGTTAAACAACTTAAATATTAATTATGGTAACACCTTTTTGGATAATAAAGTGTTGTAGTTTTTTACTTATAATGGGATATTCCCAAAATAAATGTTTAATATATGAAATTTTAGACTATATAATTAAAAAAGTTATTATTTTATTATTTTTAAGACATTTATATAATTTAATAATATTTTATTTATAGAAAATATCATTGTTATAAGTTTTTACACTATTCATTTATTTTAATTTCAAATACATAAAGGTAAAGGGAAAATTAAAATATAATGCTTCCACGCATATTAAATATTTCATATAGATTAATATAATTTTTAGTTCATGTTATCTCATTCAAATTATATCACTTTTAATATTTTTAAATAATTTTTTATATATATTTTTTATAAAATGTAGACATAATGCATCAGTGATCATTATGAAAATAAGGCCATTATATAATTAAATAAATTTTAAAAAAGTTATCATGAATATAATTTCATTAATATTAAACAAAAAACATATATTAATTCACAAAACACAATTTCTATATCTAGACACATAAAGGAAATTAAAAACAATGACAGTGAAATTTAATAACTACCTTTTAATTAACTAATTTATATGTCATTTTTATATAATACTGTCTACTAAATAACTCAATATCAAGCCTAATGAGTTATGAGAAAATTTAATTTATCATATAAAAACATTTAAAACTAATTGTGGTCTTAACCATTATTTTATATATAGATAAACATGATTTACCATTTAATGATGTGATAAATTTTACAATGGTTAATATTAATATTGACTAAAAATAAAAGTTGCCCCTTTTAAAATTTAATCCTTTTAATTATAAATATTTAATTAATTTTATCGAATTAAATATCTATAAATTTCATAAATAAATTTATACTGATGTCGACAAAATGTGAAAAAAAAACTTCTTTTTTGAAAAATTTCATTTTTGAGCATAAAACATGATTTATTTTTATCGTATTCATGGAAAAATATTGTTAAAAAAATTGATAGAGTAAGTAATACAGAATTTTAGTTCTAATAATTCCAAAATAAGGTTTAATTTAACTCATTATGATAATGAAAAATATGATCATAAAAATAATTTTTCAAAAAAATATTTATTTTTCTTTCATTTGATTTTTTTTATTTTTAAACAATTTATTAAAAATGAATTAATTTTAATCATAAATAAGAATAAGTCTTTTATAAATTAATTATTGCAATTCAAACCTACCAATCCAATAGTTAGAATATACCTATAATTTTATATAATAATATTTTAATAGTGTATTTTTGTTTGTCTAAACACAGTGTTGCATTTAACACTTTATATAAAATAAATCAAATTATTTAATGAGAAATGTCTCATAAAAATATTCATGAATTATTCCTTAAAAACCATAAAAATTATTTTATCAAAATTAACTTATCTTATGTTGCTTCCAATCAAACAAAGTTATTTTATCAAAAGATAACTGGGGTCACCTCCCCTCACAATTAAATCTTAAAATTATCAAATTAATACACCAATATTTTGTTTAGTAGATCATGTTGATTGGTCCACTAGAGGGATTACATGGTTACCCCAACACATATAATAATCTAACCCCAAAACCAATTATAATTACATGGCTGATATTTTCAATTTTTTGAACCAATCAGCATACAACACCACGAAGTCGGACATTCTAACAATCCAACCATGCATGGATCACCGAAATATTCTCCAAGATTAATGATAGTATTCATCATACATCTTGTAACACAAAGTAACATACCTCTATAATTCTGAAATTAATCAATAGAAAGCCTGAATCAAACGTTCACTATATCTTAAAAATGTATTTTTTTGTAATTATATAACCTAATCTGTTTCCCATGTTCTCTCAGCTAATATAGTGGATTCATATATAGTTTCAAGCAAATAATCCTTTAACAAATTATTCATTTATGCTTAATGAAAATAATATTATGACTTATATTGTTCTTATTACTTTAAATAAAATTTATCTTCTTGGCCTCTTGTTATCTTCTCATGTTTAGCATCATTCAACCTAAATTTTTATATATCATCAATAAAGGTTTCTTATTTCATCTCAAACTGATTATTTTCATTAATGAGCTTCTTTCTATATTTAAATAATTTTTTAGTTAATTTATTTATTAAAATATAATATTTAATACAAACTAAAAATTCATTCTTCAACATGAGTTCTATTGCAGTTGATTGTAAATCAACTTTTCTACATGATGTTTCAAATCATATTTAAACATGATCCATGAAGTTGTTAAATTCATAACCAGAATCACATTAAAAATAACTACCATATGGGTGGCTAGTTTCATAATCATTTCATAACCAATTTTTACTCTTACCAATATAAAAATAACATATATATAACATAAACATTGAATTATTCATTCAAAAATTTATTCCACTAATTTTTTATTGTTTATCATTATCTTTAAATTTATAATATAGTTCCTTATTCTTATGATAGATAATTTCAAAGTTACCAACACCATAACATTTCTATAATTTTAGTGGAAAATTTATATTTCCCCTGTTTTTTCCATTGAATAATATCTTTTGAGTAATTTCTACAATTTGTTATTATTCTCCATTTTTTCATTCATTTTCCGTGTCACTTGAATTTATATTTTTAGAATATTTTTTAATTTTCAATATTTTGATAACCTAAAAATTTCTTATTCATTAATAGTTTTCTTAATTGCTAGATTTTTTTCATTTTACAGTCATTGAGAATTTTATGAATTTAATTTGATAAAATTTACCTAATATATTATTGAGATAATACATTTGGATGAAACCAATAAAAATTCATTTGATATTCTAAATAATTATAGAGTCTTCGGGTTATTCACTAACCCTAGAGATATTACTAATAATATAATTTACCTGAGTGAAATAATCACTGATATTCTCTTCCTCATCCACCTGGATGTCTTTATACATTATTAAATAGATCTGTAATTTAACCTCATTGTCAGTCACATATCCTTTATATACAATTTCCATCATGTACCATATATCATAAGGTGAATTATGTAACATCTTTTTTAAGTAATAATTTTAGGATTAATACATTATAATAGAATTTGGTGATATTATTCAATTCTATATTTTTGTTTTATCTTAAATGATTATTTGATCATTCACTTTGATCAGTGGAAAACCAATTTCAGTAATGTATGGGACATTAAATCCATGATTTGGAAGATATGGAAACATTGTATTCATATTACATTGAATAAAAATTCTTTAAAAAGTAGGAATAAACCTATTTTTCTTAGAATTCATATTATCCATTGTAATAACGTTATTGAATCAAACTGAGGGACTGAGCTATGAAACCTGTTGGAACACCTAAGAATGAATTTCTCTATTAAAAAGAGATGGTTTATTCCATGGTAGCATTTTTTTATAATATATTATTTATTAAAACAACTACTATAAAATATTTAGGTTTTCTTAACTCAAATTTATATTATCAACATCACATGTGTTTGTAGTAAATAAATTATAAATGAACATTAGTATTTTTACAAAGTTCATCCCCTTCATGAGAAACCTATTACATATCAAGGTTTGTAAATCTCTCTAACCATTGATTCTGCACAATAATAAAAATAAATCAAAATATTCTCTTGTTAGTAATGAATCACAAATTCATAGTCTAGAGTCACACTAGGCTATGCAACTTCACACTGCCTTCATACATTATATGTAAATATGATTAGAAATATCTACTTGGGATTTTAATTTCTTAAACAATTGTAGATGTATATATCCATGAATGATCCATTAGTAATATTCAAGAACAATGAAGAACATTCAAAATATTTAATACATAAATTCTTCTTTACTCTAATAATTTTATGATCTTTCAAATAACTCAAAATCAAACAATTGTATAATATTATCTTTGAAAACCATCTTCTATCACTCTCTTTATTTCTCTATATTTTTATCAACATTACATTAATCAAAAATAAAATTTTATTTTAAAGAAATTATCATATTTTAATGAATCATATATTAAAATATTTATCATAATTCATTTAAAATACCATCTAGGTCAATATTCTCGATTCATATCTCAGTGAAATCCTACACCATCCTCCTACTTTATTTCCTCTTTTAGTTATGCTTTTAAACAATTACCAAAATCTCTAAAATATTTTTTACTTTTATTAACTATATGAATTTAAAAAAATAACACATATAAACTTCCATTTTTCTCAACATTTCAACAAAAAATAATAAAATAAATATCTCCTTCATCAATCAATTTTGAGAATAATTCATAAATAGTAAATATATTAATTCAATGAATACCCATAATCTTCCACCCCACTAAATTAATCATGAACTCTATCTTATATATGTAGTTACGGATTTCAATAATAGTATCTCAGAAAAAAATAACAAAACAATATGTACATCAATTCCCAGTGAAATCGTCTATAATCACAAAAGGAACAAAAATTATTGTGATTATTTTACCTTAAGAATAACACGACATCACCGCATTGTCATTCTAAATTTAAAATCTGAATGTTTTTCATAAGGGGAATCAGATTTTAGAACACCAATAGTAATGTTAATAAAATATGTCTAAATAAAAAATAGATATCATCACTAAGAATCACCATCAAATTATGACATGAAGAAACTCAAATCACACTCTAGATATTTTGTTTTAGAAATTGAGGAATGCAACTAGAATTAATTGACCTGAATAACTATTCATAAAATAATAAATATGGAATTACATTGATTACATTTACATAGGAATATGAAAAAATATATTATGATTGCACATCCTTTTAAATCTCCCATCTACATTTACGTATCGCATTAAATGTTGTTGTGAATTTTATGCCGTGTTTAAATCTTATATACCTATCCATTAGAAATAATATATTAAATTGTCATATCATGAGAAATATCCTCAATACCTTTATATGCATCAGGATTTACCATTAAGTGAATCCATATATGAATAAACATTCTTCTAAAACTCACCACATGTTTTGAATGGCTATGCCATTATATTCTATATGTATAAACTAAGATACTGCATGAAAGTATAATCAACCACATAATAGAATCGACTGACCATGAATTGACTAACTATGCACAACATTAGTGAAATATGGAATACAATATAATCCATGGAGAACTAATTAACCATTTTTACAATTTCCTATTTTTATGCTTAGATAAAGAATTTCTTGACAGACTCATTGACTACTAGACCAATTATAGGGATGCTTGACTATATAATCAATTGATTGACTATATGATCGATCATATTACTAACGAATCTTTTGCATGAATAATTTCAAGAAATTATATATAAAAATGAAACAAAACAATAAATTTCTTTATAATCATTTTAAAAAATATATATAATTTCCTCAAAAATATTC
The DNA here is from genome assembly GCA_963277665.1 of Viscum album. Classification (NCBI taxonomy): domain Eukaryota; kingdom Viridiplantae; phylum Streptophyta; class Magnoliopsida; order Santalales; family Viscaceae; genus Viscum; species Viscum album. Next base: position 790,340,030 of record OY728141.1, read on the forward strand.
TAATAGCATCAAACACTTCCTTAAAACTCTATAAGAATATTGACAACAAATGTAAACCATTATCCATATCAATATCAATGCCAAATATAATTTAATATAATATGATTATATATATGAATGAATGTAATTATGTAATCGAGAATATATTAAATCAATTTTTACATTTTAGAACTAGATAATCCATTTTATGAAATTCAAAAATAAATATATCATTGTTGATTCTAACCACGCCGTTATTTTAAATTGTTTATAAGAACATATAAATGATAAACACAAGAGAATAAATCTTATAGATTTATTTTTTAATTTATTTATTTTTGAAACATTTGAAATGTGAGAATCTTGTTTATCTAGTAATATAACCAAATAACCTTTTATCGGAGAACGTGAAAGGCCCGGTGCAATACTATATCCAGTAAATATTGATGTATGAGGTCCAATTTGTACTAATGAATTTGGTGGATTAATTTTTTTATTTTTTATAAATGGTTTTAGTTAGTATATGTGTATGACAATAAACATCATCTATGGTCTGTTCTATATGATTCTTTTTTGTAACGATTCCTTTTTTTTAATGAACATTTTTTTGGTGTAGGAATTGTCATAGGGGTGTATTAGGGGTTCAGGGCATGAAAATGGAGATAGGAGGGACATAAACTACATATTTAATGGTTCGTTCATAGTTAGTAGTTACTGTGGGCCCTAGCTATGTGGGGCCTAGGAGGTGAGTTCATGATTGAGAAACCATTCAAACGGGTTCTTACAATAAATAAGGCTTGAATAACACCATTACAAATGGCCACTTCACTTTTTTTTTCAACTCTGCATGATTCTTAGGTGATCACATCACATGGCCACCTCTAGGACATATTGTGGTGCATTGTTGGTGCATGGTTTGACCAACTTTTTGCCTCATTAAAATGGGGAATATCTGATCCCCCCCCCTGAAAATTTAAGGGTTCTAACCAAATTCTCCGTGCATTCTCTTCCTGTAACCTAGTAGTTGAAAATTTTATTTTGTAACATCCTAGGGATGATTATCCTTCGATTCGTGACCATTTGTAATGTGTTTAGGTGTTATTAGAATATCAAAGTTAGTCAAATGATACTATTTCATTAGTTTCCTTAAAAATTATTCTCTAATTGTTTGTATCCTTATGAATCTTTGAGAACATTTTTTTCAAGTAGGTTATATGTTGGGTTATATGATACATTTTATTTATTGAGTTATATTTCTTTTTATTTTCATTTCAAATTAATATTTATGGCCTTATGTGAATTCCATTTGAGGTCAGGTAGGTATCCGAGGTTTTTGTGGATTGTTTGGAGCCCATAACCCAACTTTTGGGGGGAAACTATTCTTCCACGTGATTAGTAGAAATATTCTTTTATAGGCCGCAGGGTTACTACTAACCATGCATGAACTGTGTAGAGATCATGAGTATGTCACGCAAGTATTCAAACCATTATATTAGAGGTGAATTCCCATGTGATACATCTGTTGTTTTTTATAATGGGATGAGACATGGTTTGCACACGGTTTATTAAACCATGCACACAGGCCACGTGAGGTTCTCATCCTTATTTCATTGGGTCGTTGGTTGACATACATTCTATCAAATCATGTGCAAAATTATGTAGCCCTATATATTTGGTCAAAAAAAATTTCTCTTTAAATAATCAACTATACATAATTCTATTTCACATTTATCAAACCAGTGGAGAGATCGTATGAGGGATCTCTCCTTTTGAAGCCTATAGTTGGAATCATGTTATATTCTATATCTATGAACGGAATTAGGATCCATCATTAGAATTAGATCCATCTCAGTAAGATGTCTAATCCACTTCTGTCGTGACATGTTAGAAATCGGATCGAAAATGTTATTTATGTGAAATCTAATATGCCATGTATTCATGTTCTTTATCTGTTCTTCAATTTTCACCCGATCAAATTTGAATTAAGATTTGATAATGTATGATCACTCTATTAGGGACCTATTGTAGGTGGTCTCTATATTTTCCATCAATATTTAGGTGTTCCTATATATTTCATTGTGCTGCATTCCCATTTTTATAAGCATCTCCTTTGAAATGAAATTTAATCCTTTTTTAAAATGAATGGGTATGGCTTATGTAATAAATGATACCATTGGTAAATTATTAAAGCTAAAGATCCTTAAGTTGAGACCACCCATTGTGTGTGTTTTTTATTAAATTCGACCACCATGGGTGGTATCGCATTGGAATACCCAATTATTTTGAAATTGACCCCTTTTAGTGGGATGTTAAATTCTCAATTTTAATTTTAAATTGAATTGATTAAAGAAAGTAAATGGATGACCATGCCCCTAGGATATATCCATGTAATTTATTACATAAGCATGATATATTTCATAAATCATAAATGCACCTATGATAATTATGCGGATAAGCATTCAAATCACTGCACATTCCTTGAACCACCATCTCTTATGAGGTTTGAATGAAATATTCTTAGTGGTGACCTTGGAAAAATTATATGATAATGATTGAATGATTATTATTTGTGTTTGGTGATACATGTTTTCTCAAAAAAATAACAATTGATGAACTCATTCAGTTATTTATCTATTTATTCATGAGTGATACATGAACACCTTATTAGACTACCAATGATGGACTCAGAGGCGTTACAATTTTAGGATCGAGTGACACATAGACTCCCTATATGGACCTCCAAGGATAAAATCAGAGGGTTGATTATATAAATAAGGAGAGATTAAGACATGGGATCCCTTATTGGGCCTCAAATTAAAGACTCAATGGAAATGATGGTTTCCCTCAACTAGAGGGATACATGGGTTCTAATGAGGATCACAATGGACAAGCTTAGAGGGTGTCTGGTTAACTCCTAGAGTTATACCTGGATTCCAAATAAGGAATCAGATGGATGGTATCAAATAAATTATTGATTTATTGATGAAATGGTTTATATGAAACATCTACCAAAAAAATCCCAATCTTGGGTTCATTTAGTTTCCTACACCATATTGATGGCATGGTTTTTGCTTCTATTGATCACAAGTCTATAAGAGCAACATGTGGAAAAATTTCTTATTCCTTGACTTATTCAGAAAATGTATTATATTAATTAAATGAACATACATATTAAATTATAGATGACTAACAATTTATTCATATACATTACATCTAAATCCAAAGCAGGTAGGAGAGGATGGTTGTCCTTGTGAACCCAGACCTTATTTACCTATACACTTTTAGTAATTCATTTACTTATTTTATCACTACATTCATGTTCTTATTAATCGATATTCACTGACTGGATGGAATTATAAATCATTGGTGGTGGCCCATTGGGATTTTCTCTTATATGATATGTGGGATTCGTTGTTACCTGAAAATATTATATGACTGTAGGTATGGATAATGGAAAGAATCCTACTATAGGTTTTTGATTGCCTCTTAGAAGTAGAGGATCATAGGACAAAGCTGAGGCTTGTGATGTAAAATAGGATTATTTTTCCTTTTTTTTAATTTTATTTCATGTATTGTACACTTTTTATGTATACATATTTTATTTTATTTTTATATATAATACATGATCATCATTGTAAATGAGACAACTTCAAGACTTGTTTTTTATACCTATACTTCATATTCTTGTATAACGAATGATTATTTAATAACTATGCTATTGATTTTATTTTTTTCTACAACTATGTTACACTATAAAATGAGGGAATAGTCTCCCCATAGCCACACCTAAGGCCCTAACGGCTAGTCATCATCCACTAGTGTTTGTGGAAAAGTATTTATGAAATGTGGCCAACTAATCTCCTAGAACCATTTAGTGGGATCTGGGTTTAGGTAGTTACAAATTGTAATTAGTTCCACTTTTCAAGTTTGACATGTGATTTCGAGACAATATAAGGGGACAGGAAGAAATTGGGATTTGGTAATGTGTTTTTCTCCAGTATACCTATCCCACATAAAAGAAAATGTCAAATTTCCTTGAATGAAAATTGATTTTTTTTAAATTTTAGATATTATTTATGATTTGATTCCACCATTGGAATATTCTCTTGAATTATGATGTTATCATTTTTATAATTGCGGGAACTATTTTGTTGCAACTTGATGAGATAAGGTTTTTCTATCCCATGAATCATTTTAGGATCCTTTTAGAATTCACATGCCATGAATTATTCCATGCCATAATGGGAGAATTTCATGATTGTATGATGATATATTGTGTACCATTATTTATATACCTGAAATTTGATAGATATTTTATACAGGAGATTGAGAAAACATGGTATTTTCTTAGAGTTCATGTCATAACATAAGTAATGTTTTCTTGATTACACTACAGTAGACTCCCTTAGTATCCAATTATGGCATGTTGAGTCATAGAACATGATTCGCATGGACAAGAATTTGGTAGGGTGTGAATTTTGTGGACACTATATTTTGGTTAATGGGGAGTACGGGCCCTTATAGATCATAATTTTTAGAACCATTAGGTTCAACAATTTAAAATGAATCATGATATAATGGAAATAAAATTAGAATAAAATATAAATTGAAATTTTTTATATCAGGGAACATGATCCAGAAATGACCTTAGTAGTTAGAAGTAGTCAGTATCTCTTGATTTTAAATGATGTGTATGTCTCCCATACCTAACATTTGGTTTCAGAAGAGGTGTGTGATTTTTTATATGGGATGTCTAATACCAATCCTATTTAGATATCTACAATTTTATAATATGTTGAATGTTAATATATGGTGTGCACTTTGAATTTTTATTGGTATGACATGGTGATGTCCTTTAGTCATAGAGTGTGTGGGTGGTGGTGATCATTCTCTTGAGGTAGTGGGACATGGGACACCAGTAGACCCATCTACAATTCTAGCGGAGCCACTAGTGACTCTACTGGAGATAGGTGTTCACGTATAGTTTCATAAAGGCCTTATGAATTCCATGAAGACCATTCAAGGGGAATTATGGAATTCCCTAAATATGGTAGAGTTGGCATCTGAGTTCCAGTAGTAGCATCAACCCAGATATTTAGGGTATAGTGGACCATAGCCTACAGAGTCATGGCTAGAGGCTATTCTGTATATTAGTAAGAATCTCAAGACAGATCCCTAGAGGAGGGTAAATTTATATACATATATGTTGGGTAATTTTTCAATAATATGATGTGATGTTATTACACAAATGAATTTCTATCAGGAAATAAAATAGATATGTTTTCAAACATCTGTATATGATTACATATATCCAGAGATGTTGAGGGAAAACAAAGCACTATAGTTTATGAACTTAGAGAAATGTGCATTATTAGTTATCAATTTTTCATAACATTTTCAAGATCTCCAATGTTTCACACCAATTCAGATGGTTGGTGAGATGTCCAGAGCCTAGATATTTGGGGATTTTTTCATGTATGAAATCTAATCAAAGGAGAATGTCATTTGGAAAACCATTGTTTCAAGAATAGTGTAATAGGATCTTATCACAAAGAATAATTTGAGAGAGGTTGGGAGTGCGAAAAAGGGTGGTTTGGCTCCTAGATTTGGCACTACATCGAAATAAAGTAAAAAGGGTAATTGGTGCTTCCACACAGTGACATTAGTAGCCAAATCACATAGTCAAGTAACAAAGTGATGTACCACCAATTCAGTATAATGGGGTATAAAATAGCACATTATACGGGAAAACCAGTCATGTAGTAATCTTGAAGCAATATTGGCCTTCTATATAGTTTTTTTAGAAATTTTCCTATAGAATCTTGTGAGATATGGTCGGCACCAACTCCACATAGAAAATTTGGGTTAGTTGATTCTCATTTAGAAGTTATCTTGTGTACCATTGGCTGATAAGGAGAATGTAGTCATTTTGTCCATGATATTCAGTCTTAGGATTTGAAACAATAGTATTTCATATCTTCTTTCGGTACCCATGAGGTATCAAAGGGTTGTGGACCATGCCAGATATACACAGTACAACTGATTTTAGAGGAGAAGATTCCCATAATTTCTACTATGATAGGTTCTAATCTAGTACCCTCGAATCTTGCATCATTCATTATCAATACTAGGGAATCACACAACATTATATATGTTCTTATTATGGGGATCATTTGGCATAGTTTTCATTGTTTTGATGGATTTTTGAACCTTGACACTCCATTATGGATTAAAATAGAGGATTTACATCAGTTCAAGGGGTGCTCCTTGAGATCAGTTGGTTCACTTCTTATGGGACCTCATTTTCCTCAATATTTTATGTTATTATATACTTATTGGGTTGAATTAGTTTGTTTAGTTTCATTATTTCATTGTCTATTATCGTTGAAGATTGTCCTTCACATCATTAGAGGGTGAAATGTATATTCCCAAAGATGAATGGGATGTCTTGGAAAGACAAGTTGGACTCAAACATCACGGGCTAGGTGCGATGAAAAACTAGATTGAGAGTTTATAATTAGATGATCAGGGAACGAAATAAGTAGATTTCCTTCATGTGGTTGATATCTTCTGAGAGGTTTTCCCTAACAACATTTAAGGATTACCTTGAGTGAGAGAGGAAAATTTATCTATCAAGCTAGTGCCAAGATCCAAACTGGTATCCTCCTCTATGGATTGAAATTATATTAAATGGACCCCATGTAGAATATATTCAAGGAGGTAAAAATTATGAATACCTAGATCATCATCAAAATCCATATTTCCCAACATAGGGGGATGGTAACCCAAATAATAAAATAAATCTCTATATATACACATTTTAAACTTACAAGATATGAAATTCACAAAATTAGTCCCTTAATTCAAAGAATGAATTTGGTAAACGTGGTTCATGAATCCATTTCTCTTATTGATGGTGTAAGAATTCATCTGGTGAGTGCATATATTTTTCTATATAGATCTAATATGAATAATTGAATAAGATTCAATGACAATCAGTGGAATATCAAGAGAATTGTACACCCCAAGCCCATTAAGTAGTGATTTTCTTTTATCATGTATTTAATCAACCTAACCATAAATATTAATAATGGAAATATTCACTGATCCATAAGATTCAAAAATAACACCACCTTTGTTCAAATGTTATACCTGACTAGATCTCTCCATATTGAGCTTGAACTCGCAGCTTGAAGGCCTCCCCCAAACAGATATCTCATGAGAATATTCCCTCTGGTAAGGAATGGAATGATTTCCAGGGGGAATCGACCTCCCCAACATAGCATAATGCTTCTCATTCATAAATAGTTTCCCCATTTTTGTGGTGGGATAGTGAGAATGAGTTTTCATGTCCAGCCAAGAACTATTGAGAATATCATTTTGTGTTTTGTTCCTAGACATCTATAAGCACCTAAAACCCACCGAATGGTTGGTAGCCCTCACTTTAGACTCCATAGAATTTTATCCATCCTATTAATCCAGAAACCATACAAATATTGTTTTTTCTTGAAACTCATCCCTGATAACTCCTAAACCTCTCCAAATAGTGAATTCTAATTCTCCTCCAAAGAATAAGAGATTCAATTTCTTCTTTTAAGAGTTATAGTAATAGAGGCACTTTTAAAACAACTAATAGAGTTATTGTACACATTGGTAGTAAATTATAATATCGAGGATCCTATGAGAATGAGCATATCATGATCCTTGGATAGCTGAATACATAGGTAGATACCATGATGGTTATAATTCAAAATTTATTCAATAATGTAGGGGTGATAAAAATCCTTGGAGAATGGTAGATCAGCTACGAGGCACCTGGGGAACCCAATCATGAATCCTACTCAATTTTGGGTCGAAAAAAAATCTCCTCATGCACCACAATCATCAAGGTGTTATTTTTTAGTATCGGAATTTTGATCATCAACATATTCTATAAAATTTATACTTTACAATTGGGAGAATTCAAGTTATATTCATACTCTCTTAACAAAATATTTCCCCAGGGGTTTCCCTTCTATAAATTTTTGTGTGATTTTTCTTTGTGGAATTTCATAGAGCCCACAACACTGGGAATATTGATGTCGCCAATCCAAACCGTCTTGATGATGATGTCAAAATAACCATACTGAGAATAATAAAATCCAACACTAACATCGTATCATATATCAATAGCACATAGCAATGACAATGAAAACTATTCCCATTCCTCTTCTTAAGAGGTGTCTCTATCTCCATATAATTGGAAATGAGTTATGTTGGATTTTTAATGATATCAATAAAATAAAAAAATTTAAATGATGGAGAAGTATCAATATCAAATAAAGAAATCACTATTGATGATGTGATAAAGATGGTACCGATTACTATCACATGTCCCACATCCACCTCTTCCGGAAACTCTTATTCTATGTGATGGTGCTTCACTCCTAAGGCTAGTGTCTACAAACATGTAGTCCTTGATGAATTTGAATTTATTATAGTATCCTTTTGGGCTGATTATCCCTAACCATATCAAGGATTAGAAATATCCTCTATAAAATGAGGTATATATCTATAAAATCACCAACTATTACATATTGTTTTAGTTGAATGGTATAATGAATAGTCTTCCAATCCTTTCTACACTAATAGTAAGTCAATAGAATGATAATAGTTGTAACTATAGGTTATGAAGAGTCTTGCTTCAGAGAACCACATCCACCACTCCTTTTATGATTGGTCTTCTTCTATGTTTTCCCTAGAGAACCACTAAAGCAGGAAATAGGTGGAAAGAAGGTGAAAAATTTCGGACCCTTCCTATCATATTCATATCTTACAAAAACCCTATAGACAATGTCTCCACATAGTTCAGAAGATTAACCATAAATAAATACGTTATGATATCCATTTTCACACCCTATTTGTAATTATGAGCTTTTCATTATTTACCAAAAATGGGGGGAAAATAACTATGTGAGAAAAATTATTGGTTCACACTGACACCAAACACTCTTCTTAGTGAGGAGAGATAACTCCAGAGGCATATCGATCATTAGAGACTAAATAAAAATTTACTAGAAGAATATTTATTCAATCCCTTCCAATTTAAACCCACATGACTCTCTACCTTCGACATTGAATCCCATCATATCTATATAGGGCCCTTCAGTCTAAACACTACTTATATCACCTTGACACTATTATATATATCCTGGAAGTAAAAATTATGAATGATCTTTTCCTTCTAGGCATCAGACTCTTGTGGTTCACTTGTAACCTTAAAAGATGGTGGCTTCTCATGCATGAATTCTCATGATTGATTGGTGTCTCCTATATCTCCTCGATATACCCCATCAATCAGTATTTATAATTTTGTTACATTTCAATCAACTACTCGAAAAACCCACATGATAACCTCAAAAATATTTTTATCATTTGAAAATTATCTTGATGAGCATAAACTTCACTCTCCTGGGGAAAGTATAGAAGAAATCTCAGAGGAATATTGCTTCACATTGAAATATACCAAATGATAAAACACATAAAAATCATACTTCATAGAAAAAACTCATAATAAAAAATAATTGATGTTTACACAGACATAAAAAATTGGAGACATGCATCCCAGTATCCCTGGGTCACTTCAATCGCTTTATGGCCTAAGGTAGGCCCACCCTCCCTACAACATACCTCACTGGTCATAAAAATCATATCTCTAGTCTACTAAGCATCCCATGATAATTAATCATGATGATATAGAATCTTTAATACAAAACAATGGTAAAACTGACCTAGATTCCATCCTAAATTGGTACCTGGCGTGAATTACTACATACCTGAAAGGTGCTCCCAATATCCACTGCTTAGTGACTAACACCTAGGCAACAAAAAAATAGAAGGAATTATTTTACCCAACATAAAGTATGTGACATGAAATATATACATATATATAATGAAACTAAATAATAAAACACGAATATATAATTCACAATAGATACTAAACTATGTAATCAAACAACTAAAATGGTAGTATAAAATATCTAAGAGACAAGTCCAACAATATTGGGTGGAAAAACTATAATATCTTCTCCAATAGTATCCATTTCATATGATGGGAAAATTTCACCATCTCACTACCAGATAACCAATCCATACTGGTAAAAAACCTCACTGCCTCACTGTGGAGCATTTACTTCCTTATATTGAAGGACATAACAAGGTCTACGAACCCATTTGGGTGAGTAGGGTATGAAAGAATAGGCTTAGTAGGATCACACCCTGGTGATAAATATCAAGTCTCCTTAAAATAATCCAAGCTTGTTCAACATTAATAAAAACATGTCATGATAGACATTCTAGTGGTGTCATATAAAAAGCATGGAAAATATTTTAATTTTCTATTTTTTCTACATTTCCAAATAAATAAACTCAATAATTTTCAACTAAATTCATATACATATATCAATGTAGATATATCAAGTCAAAACAAAATATCCATTACATCTCATATAAAATTAATTTTAAAACAACACAAATTTTACAAGCCAAAATAGGCCAAATCATCCAAAGCATTGGTAACATCATGCCAAGGATCAAAATAGGTTTGGATTCAATAGAAACTCATAAATATTACTAACAATCATTCACGTCAGGCCTCGAGAAGTATGTGTTGAGTATAGAGAGTAGAGAAACACTCATAAATTATACCCCCAGTAGGTTTAACAAGTCCCTAGAATAATAAAAATAGTGAGGATAGAAAATCCCCAAGAGAAAACCCCCTAATAGTGGACAAGGTCTATTACTACCACTTCCACTTAAGTACCCATGACTTCCCATATTCTATATTTTCTGAGACAATTCATCAAACTATTTCATTCCAACCATTCTTTTAAATCCATTTCACAATTCTTTGAAAACCCTATACATTTACCAACACCATAGGAAAAATCATTTATCCAAAACCCTTTTATACATACAAAAATCAATAAATAAATAATCCCAATTCATTTTATAAAATTATTTTTAAAAAAAGAAATGAATCTCATCAACAAGTGCTAGAGATGAAAACTACATCCTCAAAACGTGGGTCGTACATGTCCATGACGATGTCCAAAAAAATATAACCCAACAGTGAAAACAAAGTCCCTAAAATAAATCCAAAAAATCAAATAATAGATTCATGTTTAATAAAGTTTGGGAAATAATTAATAACAACACAAACATCAAGAATGCATGCCCACCACACCACAATAATTAAAGGATCATCCTCGAGAACAATAGCACATAAATACTCTATAAATAATCAAGAATAATAATTTCCATGTGCCAATGGATCCAAAAACGCAAATAAATTATTCCAATGTGATCAAAGGAAACCAATAATTAGACAATATTACACACCTAGAGTGATGATACATAATCCCCTAATGATCTATCGCTAAGCGATTCAATCTGGAATGAATAAAGGTTTCCAAAATCACTGGAAATGATCTCTTGGTCTAGGGATGGTATGGATGTGATCAAGTGATGAAACAAATAATCCAAGAAGAATCCTAAAATAAAGGCTTGTGAAATTTAAATGGTGTGTAATCCCATTACATATCATGTAAACTACAGGTTCCCTATACCTTGAAAAAATAATTACTTTTTTATTAATCCCCTTACTTTTACCATTAACTGATATATAAAATTTACATGATGTGTACTCTATTAATTCTATGTACTAGGTTCATGGAATCTTTCTAGAAAAAATTAAATATCATATAATACTGATACATGGTGTTTATTTCTCCTACATATTGCAAAAAGACCATATTTTATAAAAAAACTCATAACCACCGTCAACAATATCCGAACTCATGGGGAACCCCACAACGGAATTTTAAATTTATACATCGACACAACTAATTTAAATAAACATACATCACAGAACATTAGGTCATTTGATTGAAATAAAATGTTGTCCATCCTTAGGAGTCCTTAGACACACAATTTTAGAGGAGAATAAGTAAAGGGGTGGGAAATACCTAAAATATGGTAATGGTATGTGACACATTAATTATATATGAATTACATTCATGAAGAAAATATTTAATGAAATAAATAAATTATAATTTGTATAATGTAGAATGAGATAAAAATATATATAAATAGTTAGTTAGATGTGAAAATATAAAAATATTTTAATTTATCATTTCGTTATTTAAATTACATAGTTAATATAATTATAATCACTTTATATTTATATCTAATTTTAACACTTCTGTATTAACCCTTTATATCGAATTTATGTTTAACATATTACGTTCAATATATAAACATTATATCTATTCTTAGTTTATTTATTATGTAACTACTCAGAATATTACAAATTAAATATTATTTAAACCGTGATCATATTAAATGTCAAAAATCATTTCAACGTGTTTCAAATAATATATCAATTACGTAATTTTAATTTTCAGCATTTTACATTAATGAATTTGAAAAAATTATAAAAACCCAAATAATTAAATAAAAAACTTTTCAAAAATGAATCCATTTTTTTAAAAAGATACTAAAAAACCAAATCCATGGATAAAAATAAAAAATGAATTTGGATAGAGAGGATGATAAAATACACGAACCAAATTGATTGATACAGCTTGGTAGACAAACCCCAACATCTCTATGTGTTCTATATCCCAATTTTTATTTTTATTTTCATTTTATTTGTTTCATGTTTTTTAATATTATCAATTTTTTTCTCATTTATATGAGGGGAAATTTTAAATTTTTGGGTTTTTTGTCAGTTTTTTGGCTCTGTGAACTGTTATTGTGAATGGTTTCAGGTAAACTATGTGACTACCCTTCTCAAAAAGAAATTTCCAATTTACATTCTTCCAGAATTTTTTGTATCATAGGGGAAACACATGGTAATGTCTGACCCATGTGAGTCATATGATAAATCATGTTGGTTTTTTGTGGTCTTTTCGAGTTTCACATGACTTATGTGTGGTTTGAGCAAACCACACAGTAATCATATTAGATTACCTTCATTTTTAACATATTCATTTTTTATTGTTGGATAATGGTTTCCAGACCATATGGTCAAACATTGTGATCTGGGAATATTATTCTAGTGGTGGGTTCACATTTTTCACTTGGTTTTGAAAACCATGTGATCTGGACAGTTATTTAAACTTTTGATAATTCCATGAATTATTGTTAAATTTTTGAAACCCAAAAGTGGTCCTTTCCCTTATGTAATTAGTGTCATTATTCAACATCCTAGAGGGATCAATAACCATATCCCTATCCTCCCCATTCTCCCTCAATTATTGTCTTATTCTCTCCCAGTTTCTTAATGTGATCATATCAGGATAGCTTCTTCTCTTCTCCTCCACCTAATTCTTTCTCTTTTTTCTTAGATTCATTTCTATCCTTGGCTCTCATGACCTCCCAAAACCCCAACCATTATAAAGCGTTTTTTGGAATAATTCCTTGTTCCTAGGTTTTTTGAGGAAAAGGATGAGGTATATTACAACCATGCATGTCAAAGGTGGTGTGTTTTTATAAAATATACGAAGGGTTTCATCTAATTTTACTTATATCCATAGTTTTAGATATGGATTTTGTAACCATTGGGTTTCTCATATTTTATATAGTTCCATGGATCTTATTGAGTAATATTTTGGTCATAATTGGCATAGGGGAAAACAATTGAGCTAGGTTACCCTATATCTATATCATTGAATTGATATCAATAATATGTTGATTCTTTTATTTTTTGTTCTAATTATATTATGAAGTAAATAAATTGTGGGAAATTATTTTAATGGATTAAACTATCATTTTTTATCATGTTTTGTTAACCCCTATCCAAGGAATTTTTTTATTGAAGCATGTTTTAAAAATTTGTTTTGAAAGGATAATCAAATTTTGTACTTCTATTGTCATTCAAATTGTATTATTAAAGAAATCTTGAGTTTTTTAAGATGTATTATCCTTTTGGTCAAGTTTTCATAAAGTCCTAACTAAATTATTAATTTCTAAAGAGCATTATAATGTCTTATAAATCCTTCATTTTTTAAATATGACTTATAAAAATAAACATGTATATATATATATATATCTTCTATTTAAATACTCATGAAGGTTTTGTGAAACTGTAATTCGGGACATGGGGTGTTTGTATATAAAGAGGTCAATATGTGTATAAAATCAATGGGTGACCTTTTAAATTAAGTGGAATTGGTTAGAAACAAAAATCAAATGTAAATGTTCATTTTCAAATAAAGACTCTTGGTAATTAATTTTTAATATTTTCTTAAAAGGAAAATTCATACATAGATACTCACTGTTCAATGTGTAATTACCGTTGATGTTATAGACATGTGGGATTAACATGTATGACATATTTTAATGATTGAGATGTTTTATTATTACTTGATTCCCCACCTATAACTTTTTATATAGCCATGGGATCAAAGTTATTTTAGTTTGATTCATTAGACGGTTGGTGTTCAGTCTTGATTATATAGACTAGATCCCCATTATAGGGAATGTCCAAGTGATTTGTTCGACTATTAAGGCTAGTTGAGATAATATAGGTTGGATAAACACTATGGATTTCTTCAATAGTCTAAATGGTGGTTCCAAACTGAGTTTGCCTATGATCTCTTCACTTCATTTGGTGATGATTTTAAAAAAACATTTCATCTATTATGATTTAACTAAAAGCTCTTACATCATAACATGTTGACATATATTATAATTTCCCTTATATTGGTATCACATTGTCACCATTTAATTTTCACTGATATATTTTCCTTCAGCATATGTTCCTTCTTATAAAGAGGTTTTTTGGTACATTCTTTCACAATATAGAAACTAATTTGGGAAAATGGAAAGGAAAATGTGTCTTTTCAAGTTATTATGTTATTACATGTTTTAAAATGAAATGAAATAATACTTTTAATATATATATCTCAAACATGAATTAAATGGTATTGTTTTTTTAATCTATGGAATAAGTTATTATTTTCTTTTGGAATCCCTATGGAACATCTTGATGCTCACACCTACATTATTATTTTGAGTTTCAAATCCTTTTTGTATTTTTTATGCTCATCTATGGGGTTTTGAGGTTATTTTTTGGGTAGTGACTCATATAGTCATAATAATATGTGTTTATTTACAGTTTATTTTAATTTTAGTTCCATTTGTCACATTTTTCACATAGTTTTTTACTACTTTCTATGGATAATGTATAGTTTTATTTACTAGTACATGAGGAAAAGAAATTAGTGGTAATATTTTCCTTGTATAACAGGGATAATTTTTCTGATTGGCTATTTTTTTGGTCATCATTTTTTACCACAATCCTTGTTTGAAATTAGGTTGTCAATTTAGTTTATTTTTATCAATGGACTGGTCATCTGACATAAGGATGGGTCATTCTAAAATTATATTTAATTAATGATCCATATTTCATAAATTTTTATTGATATAAATCTTTCCCAAAAGGTGATTCCTTGATTCCTTGAAATTTGTGCCATCTCATGGGTATCATAAACACCATTTAAGACTTGTTGTGAACTCAGTTGAGTGTTCGATGAAAGGTAATTCTCATGTTGGTAAATAAAAAAAAGTATTAAAGGTTCATTTTTTTATTTGTGGATATATGGTGGGTTGGATGTTATTAATTTCGAAACCAAATATTTTGTATTTTGAAAATTTTCTTGAGATCCTACACCTTCATAGCCTTGATTTTTGGAATCTGAGCATCGAGCCTTTTCTTTGTGTTTTTTTTAGTTTTCTGTTTTTTTGTAATGAAAATATTGAGTTAACTGTTGGTACATGGGGAGATCACATGGCCTATAAATCCATGTAAATATTTAGTACATGGATTATAATTTCTATTGGTGAAGGTTATTTAGTTGGAATATGGTTTGTCAAGCCACATGACTATGCTCTGCATCAAAACTAAGTCTGCTCCTAAAATTATATGTTTGAGTCAACAAGTTTTTTTTTGATTTAATTATGGAATGTTCTATTTTGTGGGATACAATGTAAAAAATTTAGTTTTAAAATATAGATTTTAAAATAATTATTATTTCCTTTTGGAGGATATTCATTTTGTTTTTTGTTGAAAATCCATTTAATTTTAAAAGGATTCTGAAATTGACGTTTGGTTTCAATGGGATTTAAAAGCTGTTTTCAAATGAATCATTGATTTTGAGAAATGATACATCCCAATTATCATTTTTATGTTCTTAAATGAAAATTAAAAGGACATATTAATAATTTTCCAATCATTGTGGAATTGTTTTGGGCATTTAATAGAGGGAATTTATAATGTAACCCTAATAAGGGAGATTTTTCATTGTTTTGAATCATGTAAAGGAAAAAAGGGAATGCGCTTAAAAGGGTAGTCTCATATTGGGTAACTAAGAATATTTTAAATGAAAATTTTGTTTGTTTTAAATGTTCATATGTAAGTAAAATGTTTTTAAATTAAACTCCATATTTTAATATAATTTTTAATTTAAAAGTGAAATTCTAATATTTTTAAATTTGAATGTGAATTTTTAAATACTTTAAGAGGATAAAATTTCAAAATAGATTTTGGTGTCATTATTGATTTATTTTTTTAATATTACATTGATTTGAAATTTAATACTTATAATAAAGATTTAAATTTATATTTTTATGTATTTTTTTTCTTTATATTATAATTTACAGTATTCCACCAAAAATATTTGAGGTAGTTTTTAAGAATTAAAAAGTCACTTGGTTGGTTGACGACATCTCCAAGACTCATAATATAGTGGTTGTTCCATTTTCTTTAATGGATTTTCCAATTTCTCAAGGGATATGGGTTTAATAGAGAAAATAAAGTGGTTTGGGGATGGGAAAATATTCTAAATATTTTGAATTTCTAATATTGTTATGGTTAAATTTTATTAGATGTTATATGAGTGGTTGTATTTAGATAAGTTAAAGATCATCATCGCATACCAATTGTAGTTTTGTATGTTATTTGATTATGTTAAAATCATGTTTTCACAGTGGTTTTTTATATTTGGTTAAATTAAAAAAAGATGGTATAGATTATGATCCTCAAACATGGGATATCGATGGTGAACAAATATGTTTACCATTTTAATGATCTGGTTCCATTTTCTCGGAATTCAATATCTAGTGATTCTTTCAAATCTCATCATTTCATCAATGGTCCTCCCCGATATATCATGGATCAAGTCATTTAAGACAGGAATATTTTATTTTACAAGTTGGTGAATGAGGACTATCCATTTTATTTTTATTTATAGGGAAAAACATGAGGATTACTTCTTCAGTTTCATAAAAAATTAGTTCCGGATCCCCATCTGGTGAGAAACACCGACTAGAGGAGTCTATCATGCCTAAACACTCATCTATTTCTAATTCTTTAGAATGTACGTTTTTTCTTTTGTTATTAATATATAATATGTTTTCTAATCTCCAAAAATATATTAATCAAAAGCATGTTTTTGGGAATAGATCCTCCCTGGTTTCTAGATCTTGATAGTGGTTCATATAACATTAAGGTATTTCCCTTTTCTTATCATTCATGTCTTGTTCAGGCAATTTTTTGTTCAAATTTATAGAGTTAATGTTTTTTTTAAGTTTATGGATTTCATATTTTTGGGTTTCAATCTTGTAGTTTCTCAGGTAATAACTTAAAAAAGTGTAATTTCATGTTTTTCTTTATCAAACCTTATGAATTTTTGAAACATTTCCCTACATTTATATTTTTTTCTATAGCATGAGATAAAAAAAACTCAGGAAAAAATGAATTATAATATTTTATATAATTATAAAATTGCAATTAAATTGACTATTATGAATATTACTAATTAATTATAAAAACACTTTTTAAAAAATAAATTAATTAATAATAATTTGGTTAGAAATGAAAAAAAAAATTGAACATAAAGGATCTATTTTTTCAAAAAAAATAGTCTTCTTGAGCACAATGTGTTTTATGTTAATAAAAAAAATTTATCCCTATTAGTTTATGATTTTATGTAAATTTATATTTAAACTATTCATTTATGTGTTTTAATACTATGCTATTTTTTCATGAGATTGTAATAAATCAAAATTTAGGGTCAAAATGTATTTTTTCCAAAAATCCATATTCGACTAATTTTGTAAAAATTTTATAAAATTAATTTCATATAATTATAATTACTAAATTTGAGAAAATTTATTCCATATTGTTAATTTGGAGGTTCAAATTTTGAAAATATGTCCCATCAATTTTTAGGCATTATTAAAAGTAAACGTTTTAAAATTTATCACCTCAGTAAAGGGTAAATCGGGTAAATATAAGATAAAGTAAGTTATAAGGCCATCAATTTTCACCATAATTATTATTTTATTAATTTAATTCTACCCTTATAATCCTATTTAGGAAATTTATTGTTTTGATGGGAATTTTAACATTAAAATGTAATTTTAAATTTTTAAATAAAATAAAAATATAGAATGTTACTCTCTTAGATTTAAATATCTATTATGTGTCTTTATAGGGAAATTGTAAGATATGAATGAATATAAATGTTTATTATCTTTATAATGAATTTATTTTCTTAATTTTAATTTATTTCAACTTTTTTAGTGATTATATAACTACCTTAAATGCTTATAAGACAATGATGCAATATTCCATCAATTAACAAAAAATATAATAAATGATCTTAAAAATATTCTATGTAATATAATTTAACTAAGATATTTTTCTCCATGAATTTTATAGATAAATATGAAATATTATTTTTTTTGTAGTATTATATTCTAATTAAATTTTCTTCATTATGCAGTTCAGGTCAACATAGTCGAATAGTATCAAAATTGAAATTAATAATATTTCATGAAAATATTGAATTATTAAGTTATTAAAAACCATTAAATATTGGTATTGAAATTTTTTTATTATATTTGGTTAATATCATCACACCTTCATAATTTATAGGTTAATTTTCCCCTTATATGTAAAATTATATCCTTTTAGGAGTGAAAGGTTATTATCATGGTTAGTGTTAAGATAGGATAACTAAGGGGATAAAAAACTATATTTTAAAAAACCTACTAAACCAATCATAATTTTATTATTTCGTGGTATTTATACCCCATAATAAATTATATTATAATACCTTTCCATTTTGATGATTTTTTCTATAGAATATCTCTAGTTTATTTAAATATTCTATAAAATTACAATAGTGACACTCACATAAATTTTAAAATAGAACTAGAATGCCTAAATTATTAATAGTAAATTTATCCATATATATCAACCATACACTAAATTAAATAACCTTAAAACTCCTTTAGACACATTATATAGGTTTTTTTATTCCAAAAATTCTAAACCTGTGGCCCTAAAGAAGATATTTTAAGGAGTCGTTTCAAAGAAGAGGTAGTTGATATAACCGATCGATTTTCATTAAATCTTCATTTGCATCCTCCAAATTTATTAATTTATTCCAAAAAATGAATTTATGGTCATGAATATACAAAAATATTATTATTGTTATGAAACCACTACTATCCACCATCAATTTTATCAAATGGAATGTGAAAGTATCACTCGTTCATACATATGGATTGCCATCTCCACATAGAAGTATAATTCATTTTTCAAAACCATTTGTAAAGGGTAGGGTATTTTGTTGGGTTTAATATTTATTTATATATATATTAAAAAATTCTTTTATATCTATAATATCATATATACTTTATTACCCTTCAATCCATTGTAAAATGATAACATCACACATTCATATGTATGGACTACCCCCTCCACGAAGCGATGTGATTTTCTATATACTCTACGTGGTCGGTAATAATGAAATAATTACTGAATTTATATGATATATATGACATTATATTTAATATGTAAATGTAAATTATTATTTACCTTTCTTTCATTCCGTGAATTGAGAAGTTAAAATAGCATTAATGCATACGTACGACCAACCATCTCCATGAATGATGTAACTCATTTTTCTGTCTTGATTATTTTTTGATTACTGTAAATATTTATACATATATATATATAATGAATAAATATTACATTTATATCATGGTTGAGAATGAGAAAATGATTTAATCATTTTAAATGTAAAATGTTTAATACTACAAAACTAAAACATATACAAAAATTGGATATATTATTAGCCAGAACAGTAATCCAAATATATATTTGTTAAAAACACTTTGGAATATTGAGGAAATTCCCTCAAATCTATGTTGTTCTGTTGATTGAACTACTAGTAAAGAGCTCTTTCTTGTATCCTATAACAACTATTTTTTCAAATCATTGATATACATTTGCTAATAACAATGGTTTTTACAAACTGTTGGTATATGGAATCATATAGAAATGGTTTTTAAAAACCTATTGGTGTAGGGTATTCATATGATATCCTCAGACTCTCCTCCTCCCCTCCCCACCTTTGATTCATTATGTCCTTTAACCTAATTTTTTTCCTAGCCTCTTTTATCCTTATGTGACCTTCCTCATTTTTTTCTTTTCTAATTCATTCTTATTCAACATTAAATTAGTGACTTTCAAATCATTTATATCTTCTTCGGCAAAATGTTTTCATTTTTTTTTTCAATGTATCTAAACCATACTGTGATCCTATCTGGTCGTGATTCTTCGTGATTATTTGAAAAAAAAATTATTATTGTTGATTTTATAATATTTCATAAAAAAATTTATTTTATTCGATGTATATATTTTTAAATTTCGTGTTTCATTAGTTTTATACAAATCCAATAGAATGTTTTTTATATATATTAACTTATTTTTAATTTGTTTTTTATAATTTATTTTTGGGTTAGAAAATTACCCATATAGTAAATTCACCCCTTTAATTTAATATTGGTTAATATAATAACGTGTTATTATATGTCTTTTTATTGTATTGAATAATTCATGTAAGAGAACATGGATACTTTAGTTTGATCATTGTAAAGGTACTCAGTTGGTCATCTATGATAAATTGGGATTAATAGGATTTAAATAACTGTTTAGATTTTTATGAGGCCATGGAGTAAATATTTTGGGGATGTGGTCTCCCACCGAAATTAAACCCTATAGACAAGCTGTTGTCATGAAAATAACCCCAATAATATGGATCACCACAATAAAGTGATCTCTATAGACATACTTCTCAAATGGAAATATACCACCAAGACATGACACTCTAAAATATATTGAAAAAAATTCTAATCCATAACACTTTTGGTACATAACCAGGATATTTATTTTAAAACAATATTATGATATAATCGCATAATATTATCTTATTTTATCAAATTATTCTGAAATAATATTATTGTTCGTTATTATTTTTTTCACTAATTTTTATTAGAATGTTATTGTTCATTATTTATTCCCCTAGATTTTATATTTACAATGTATAAATTGGGAATGGAATTTAAAATGTATTTTTGTTTTTTATAATCATGTTCAATGGCTATAAGTTGATATTTTACATGAAATTATTATTACTATTTATCCAAATTTTGTTTTTATATGAATAGAAATTTGATCATTGTTTTTGGATATTCGTTACATCATATTAAAATTTTATTTAAAGAAAATTTTATTCATATAAATTAATTTTAATTCCCATATGTTTCTATATTTTTTTTAAATATCAATAATGATATTGGAATATACATTTTAAAATTTGATAACATGTAAGTCTTCATATAGATAACGAAAAGTTCTGTAATTGATTTTTGTATTATAATGTTCATGTTTGAGTTAGGGGGTGATCATTGGGTATTATTTAGGGTTATGGAATAAGATAAGTTACACATTTTTTATTTCCACATAAATCTAGGTAATTTTTTCCATCAAATTTTCCATTCCATTTCATATTTCAAACAAAATAAATATTCTCTTTCTGTATCACCTTTTGGATATATTTTTGTTGTTATATAAGTATTATTTTCAATGATATTAGGATTAGATGATTATTTAAATTTATATTCAGGAAGGTATATATCATAAGTAATTAGAATCAAGAATGCACGAATAGTTGATAGTAATCTTCATGACTATCAGAATCATTGTGAATGGTAAATTTTGACGATTCTCCGTGAAGATAGGGAGAATTACAAATGAATAATGAGAGAATCACTAAATTGTGATGATGTGAATGGAATCTTTGGTAACAAGAGGAAATTCCTATAAGTTATCCTTTACCCCTTCATGAAATCAGCATGAATGAATTTAGATTATAATGATATGGATTTTCTATGGTGGTTTTCCAAGCTATTTTTTCTGGAAATGTTAGTGAAGAAAGGTGGTTTGTAATGGGTATAAACTCTGGAAGACAATTTTAAGAATCATAGATGAATTGAATTTTAAAAAGTCCATAAAAATGTGACAGAATGTTGTGGGCTTTGTGATGTCTAGTTAATATTCATAAAAATAAGTGAGCTTCATGAAAGGTGGTTTCATTGTGAAGATTGTATGAGCTTCATAGAAGAGGAGTGCTTCGTGGATGCAGTGAGGATCGTGAAAGTGTTAAAAAAGGGATTTCCTTACTAACATGTTGTAAATTGATATTCCTATAGTGTTTTAAAGAGTGACATTAATAGAGAATATTTCCACAAATAAAAATGTATTCACTATTAATAATGAAGTGACCTACACATCTTTAAACTCAGTGTTAATCCTTTCTAGAGATGTTATCAAAGGAAGAGGGAAAATGTGATCCTTTCCATTGGGAGTGATCCATAGAAAGTGAGTTAGGGGTGACCCTAGGTAAATAGGGAGATATACCTAAATCAGATAAAGGTAGTGATCCTTATCATAGAATTAATCTAGCCTTAACCATGAATTTTTTATGTGAGCCTTAGTGGATTTGGTAAATATGCACATCTGTATCATATACTCCATGTACATATCCTAGTGAGGGTGAACAATCTTATATTTCAGTGTGTCGCGCCTGATTTCATTTCTATTCTTTCATTCCTATGGGGTAATGAGGGTATAGTGTTTTGTTTAATTACAAAACATGATCCGAAGGGGTAGTTGTTTTGATTTTTCATACCCTTATTCACTCAGCCCCCAACCCCCTCTTAGGGTAATTAACCTAGTTAGGATAACAATTGGTATCATAGGTAAAGGAAGAAATTCAGTGGTTCTCTCGCATTAGAAGAAATTGACTTCTTCAATCATGATTGGATTCTTATCATCGATGAATAAAATTTTCTATTATGGAATAATCGGATTCATTACAACTTTTGATCATTTGGAATGGATGTACATACAATAGCTATGTATGGAATATCAGCCAATATAGATAGTGGTGCTTTATCAAAAGATGAACGAAAGGAATTGGATGTTAATTCTAGAGGAATCCATGATTTAGTGGTACACATATAAAATGAAATATATATAAAGGTAATGATTTAAAAGTCATCACACGTTGTGTGGGAAATGTTGCAGAATATTAATGAATGTGACTCAAAAGTCATATAAGAAAAGTTATAGGTTATATAGAATAAGTATAAGGATCGTAGAATGCATAATAATGAGTCCTTTAATGCATTAATCAACCGGGTAAATGTTTTTATGGAATAAATCTATGGTCATATAGAAATTATTTAAAATTTAAGGATTTTTAATCACTTCTTGAGAATACTTCCACCTCGGTTCAATCTAAATGTTTTTGTCTTGGAATATAAATAACCAAAAGAGGTGAAATCAGACATCATACAAATTACCCTTATTGGTATAGAGATGAGAAATTATTATAATTGGCCTGTGGAAAATGGAATTCTAATAAAGTGGAATTCAAGGCCACAGAAAAGATTTCCATTGGAGATGGTTTGGAGGATTGAGAGATAGATGTGGTGATTTCATTCCTTTCCTCAAATCATAAAATATGAAAATTAAATATCAAATGGAAACTAACACTTATATTATTAATATTTTGAATGGTTGGATATATTATAGAAAGGTTCCCAAAGAAGAGTCAATAATATTAAGGGGACGATGTTGAAATACTCAAGATGGAGTATTCAGTTTAAGTGAAAGGAAAGAAAAAATTTATGAAAAAATTCTTCCAAGATTATAGTCTACTTTCTAAAGAATATGATAGAATAGAAGAATATATGGTATAATATTTAATGTGATACAATAATCATGCATTAAATAATATTGTGGAATTTGAAAAAAATTCTTAAATAAGGGAATAAAGTGAAAATGATGAAGGATAATTTTAAGGTATAGTTGACGTTCACAATGAATTAGAAGCTTCTCTTGAGGAAATAAATGTTTGTATATCTTAAAATAAGAAATACAAAAAAGTGGTTCATGGTGACGTGTATTATATGAAACAGAATGAAGATGAGAGGTCTATGCTAAATGATGAAAATGAAAAACTGAATTCTCCGATACCAAAGAACTCCAAACATGTTGTTGGTAACAATCAAAAAATAAATGAATAGAAAAGAGAAATCAAAAGTTTTACGAACACTGAAATAGCTCAAATTAAGCGTATAAAAAACATGAATATTGAGTCATTGGAAATTAAGAAAGTGTTAAGGATTAATAAAAATCATGAATCTCTGTTTCACATTGGTAAAATAGATCATTACTGAAAAAGAAAATATTCCAGTGGATCATAGATGTCCTATAGAAAAAAAAACAATCAAATCCAAATTTCATGGCTAGAATGAGGATTAATCAAAAACAAAAAATAGTCATGGTTTGATAAATTCCCCAAGACAATACTCTATGGTGGAAAATTTGTTTGGGTTCAAATCAGAAGAAGAATATTTATAGAAACCAAGGGATTACCTATAGTGTAGTATTTCCAAACAACAATACACCCTGCAAAAGATCTTATTATTGTGGAAAGATGAGGCATGCATAAAATGTATTTTCCATATCCAAGAGGTACCAAAGGGAACAATACTAATAGAATAGGACATACATAACACAATATTATAGAACATTATTTGATGGTAACTATTTTATTTGTGTCGGATTTGGGATCATGGATGGATTCTACTAATCAATAATTCAGATAAATGTGCCAAAGCATAATGGATGTGTATCATAAAATGATCTGAATGTACAGAATTTGTTTGGGATGTTACAAGATGAAGCAGATCTATCGTACTATGAGGAAGATTGATATTTTCAAACTATACTGTGTATGAAGTCAAAAATATGGATAAACAAGAATACAAATGAACATTAATTGTTTTTAGATGTCGATTTTAGATCATCAGATCACACTGGAATATAGATCGTTGATAGTTGGTGCACCTCCCATGTGATAAGAAATAAGGAACCGGGGATATGAATTAGATATCAAAAGGAAGGTAATGTAATATATGGTAATGATGGAGACATGAAAATTATTTTCTTAAGAAAATCCATGTTTTGTGGAAAATACATTAGACATGCATATGTCATAGTTATTGAAGGTCTTAATCATAACATGTTAAGTGAATGTCAATTTGGTGACTCAGGACATGCTATAATATTTTAAAAGAAGTTATTTATCACTCTTTTAGTAGATGGTGCAGTTGTCTTGCATAGAAATCATAAAAGGTAAATATATACCTTGTAACTGGAGAAGAAGATATTTTATTTTTGACTTGGAATAACAAAATAAGATATGGCATAAACATATTGGTCAGTTGATCCAAACTTCATTGGAAGATCTACTTAAATGTGAAGCTTCTTGAGACCTCCCTTGTTATCACATGATCTTTCTCAAAATGTGTGATGCTTTTTAAAAAGGTAACGTCATTCAAAAGATATACAATGAGAAAATAAAAGTTCAAATGAATTGATTGAGGTGGTGCATATTGATTTCTGTGCACCTTTTTCACCAAGAGATGTTGATGGTAAGAGGTATTATGTTCATCTAATTATGAATTTAGTAAAATGTAATTGGTTTCAACAATCACCCACAAATATAAGGTGTTCGGTTTCATAACAACTTATCAAAGGGAAGTCGAAAAGATATTGGTTCAAAGAATCTGGGAGATCTAAACAGATAATGGAATATATTTCATAAATAGAAAAGTGTTGGATTATCATGAGAAACATTGAATAAGAAACCACGTTTCAGTACTAAAAAATTGATTGAAAATGGATTTGTGGGGAGAATAAATAAAATTATCAACAACATGCATAAAACAATACTCATTGAGAAAGAACTTCCAAAAAAAATGGAAAGAAGAAGTGATGAGTTCATATACACATAAATTAGAGCTTTATTAGGTTTAATAGAATATAAGTATCCATGTAAGATATGGTATGGAAAGAATCCAATATTTAATTACGTTCAAATCTTAACAAGTGAATGTTTTATTCTTAATAAATAGGACCATATTATGTTTCAATCCTATGGAGATGAAGGTATATTACTTGGCTACTCGGAGAAAAGAAAAACATATAGATGCCTAAATAACTGGCACGAATAGGTAGTTCAAATCCATTATGTCCAGATAGTGGAGAAAGTGCATAATCTTCAGCAAACACAATATCAGTATCAAGAGGATAATGATGAAGAGACAATCATATTGAGGGATGTGATAGTTCAAGAGGATGATTCAAATGAAGATTTAGATAATTAATAGGTTGTGCATAAACCAATATCTTCACAAATATATATGAAATGATCGGGAATTTATAGAGAGAACATAATTTTTTATTAGACAACTCCAATGAAAACAAGAAGGATGATGACTATATAACAAGAACCATTTTTATCCCAAGTAGAGTCTAAATATTTTTAGGATTAATCATTAGATTACAAATGGATTAAGGCTATGAATGAGGATCTTGACCAAATTGAGAAGACTTCATTATGGGAGATTTTTTAGGCTAACAGATAAAAATTTCATCGGTAAAAAATGGGTCTGTTACAATAAGATGAATGAAAGAGAAATAGTTATCTGAAACAAAGCATTAATACTATGAAAATGTTACTCCTGGATAGAGTGTATCAATGTTCATGAAACCTTTTCATATTTTTTAAGGATAGAGATATTTAGATTATTCTTCAACATAATAATGTAAAAAATGTTCAACATTTTCTTGATGGATGTCAAATCTGTATTTATTAGTGGGGTTCTATTAGAAGTTTATATCAAAAATCAGGATGGGTTTCTCATTCATGAATATTATAATAGATTTTCATAGCAGAATAAGGTGCTATATGGGTTAAATCAATCATTATGGGCATGGTATTCAAGGCTAGATCAATTATTGAAGAATCATAGAATTCAGTTTGGTGGAGTTAATTAATATCTACGTGTCAACAATAGATGTAATAAAATGATGATGGTGTTGGTATATATTGATGTCATAATATTTAGTGGATCAGATAAATAAAAGTTAACCCAGTTCATGATATTCACGGAAATTGAATTTAAAATGAAATGATTGGTGAAAAAATGTTATTCCTTAGTTTATAAGTGATACACAGAAAGAATGGAACATTAATTTCTCAATATAAATATTCTTAAGAGGTTTTCGGATGATTTAAAAGGGATAACTCCCAGGATATGATGTCTATGCGGCCTACCCTAATGAAACTATAAAGAGATATTGATGGAAATGTAGTTAATCTTATAGAATACAGGAAAATTATTGGTAGTCTATTGAACTTGATAGTGAAAAGACCTGATGTTACATTTTATATATGACAAGAATCACAGTATTAAATAAATCTGAAGGAAATATGATTTCTTTCAATGAAAATAAAACGTAGTTATATCAAGGAAATTGTGGATTTTCATTTATACGAAAAAAAATATCAGTAAGAGTTATTGGGCTATAAAAATGCATATTATAATGGATAAGTTGATGGTAGAAAATCAACATTAGGTGGTTCATTCTATCATTGAGTTTTGTTTATTTCATGGATAAGTATGAAAAAATATTTCATTTCATTGATAACTATAGATTATGAATATATTGTTTCTACCCAAGCATGGATACATTTATTATGGATAAAAAGTAGCATGGTGATATGGGAGTTGTTGTGAATTCACTGATTGGAATCCATTTTTATAATTCAACTGCTATAAATCGTAGAAAAATATTCATTCTTTAATTTAAGGAAGAAGCATTTTGAAATATACTAACATTTTATCAAGGAGAACTGGGATCATGGGCTAGTGAAGTTGAAGTATGTGCCTATAAGACCACTTTTTGGGGACATTCTGATGAAGGTCTTACCAAAATTATAATTTGGAAGGAATTGGATAACTCTGGGAGTTCATTCGACTCCCATGCTAGAAAAAGTGTGAATGTGGGAACAACTCTCTCCATGGTATAGTTTGTTTTTTCCATAATGTGATGATATGTGTTTTTTACCTAGTTGTTGAAAACAATAAGGTGAATTTAAGGTTTGTTGACAAAGGGGGATAAATTGTGGCATTTAAATGAGAACAAATTTTATAGTCAAGATAGGGGAGAAAGAATCTGACAGGTGTAGATGTGAAATGATGAGAATTATGTGTTATGAGGAATCATTTCATGGTTATCAAATATTATCTTGGACATCTTTAATTATTCAAATAAATTAGTACCCATGAAGTGAAGTAGGGTGAGTTTTAAATATAACAATGAATAAATAATTGATCAATGGATATATATCAGTATAGATGGATTTCATGATTAAATTAGATGATAGATTTTGGAATGAATTGATTCATTGATTAGATTATAGGTTTTGGAATGAAGTGATTCATTGATGAACTTTTTGTACTACACTTATTTCACATGCTAAGCATGGCTCATGTGAGATTAGAGTATGTGATGAGTAATACTTTGATTGATATCTCAATATAAAGAAGTTAATTTTGTTTTAAGATGAAATAAACTATAATTTGGTATCAAAATTTGAAAAGTAATCAATAATCCCAAAGGGGAGATTGTTGGGATACAATCCATCAAGGAAACATTTCAATATTTTCTGGTGTATTGTGTTTTTTGACATAAATTTTTTTTTTGAGGGATTGGTATGGGGTTACTGATATATTTTTGACATGGTATGTTGAGTGGGATCCAATAAAATGATTGGATTCCTTTGAAATGGTAAAAATTATTGTACAAAAGGTGGTGTAGATTCACAGTTTCTGCAACATTTTTGGGTTCCAAAATTTAGAGGATGGTTAGCATCTTGAAATATGGATTTCCTTGAAGTCCTTATAATGATATGTAATAGGCATTATTTTTATGAATATTTCATTTCATGAAGAGAATTTAGTGATGGTATGTATCATTATGAATGGGCATCACGAATTTCTGAAGATTTGATAGTAATCTCCTCGATTATGAGAAGCTTTGAGAATGATATACTTCCTTAGTTCTTAACAAAGTCAAGGTGCATTTTGAATGAAATAGAATTCAATTGTTCAATTATGAATAAGTGTACGTAACATTCTTAAATTTGAGTAAAATAAAATAAATAGTCCTTTACCCCCTTCAGAATATTAGTTAGACTGAACAATGATTCTAAGGCTCTGGATTCATGAAGGTGTTTTGTGTACATAGTTCTTCTGAAAAATTTTGATTATAAATATTCTTCGTGAAGGATATAAATTCTGACTGAAAATTAAGATCATAATGAAAGTATTTAACTTCATAATATCTATAAAATTCCAGTCGATATTATTGAGATTTTTGAAGGCCAGTTCAGCCTCATGGAAGAATATAGCTTTGTGGAAGGTGGTTTCTTTGTGGAGACTATTTGAGGTTCACAAAAGAGGTCTACTTTGTGAAGGATGTGAGCATCACAAAAGTGTTGAAAAAGTTATTTCCAGTTAAACCTATTGTAATGTGTTATTCATCAACTGGGTGAATGTGTGACTTTAATGGATAATTCATCTATAATTGAGGATATATTCCTTATTGATAATTAAGGGACCTCTATGTCCATAAACTAAGTTTGAATCCCTTCAAAAGCTGTGAGAAAAGGATAAGGGAGAATATGATCCTTTTATGTAGCATTGATTCGTTGAAAGATAGTTCTAGATTGACCCTTGGGAAGAAGGGATCTATCTATACAACTTGTAAAGTCATTGAGCCTTAGCATAAAAGTGATCTAGCATGAACCTTGTATTTTTTGTAGTGAGCCTTAGTGGATTTGGTACATCCTAACATCATCATTATATGCTATATATAAAAATCCTAGTGAGGGTAAACAGAGTAAAATTTGTGTGTCTCATGTATGATTTCATTTCTATTTATAAATTACAATGGGATGAGGAGAGATGATTGTTTTTTAATGAAGAAATAAGATCCTAGGAGGATGTTTTTTTAATAATTCAGACCCCGATCCCCCTATCTAGTCTTTAATGTAGTTGGGATAACAATATTATTATACCAAGTCTTTTGTTTTTCTAATTTTAATATTTGGAAGTTGTTTTAAAAGAATGTGTTTCATAATGACATAAATACATAAATATTTAATAGGATTATGTAGTTGTTTTTTCCCATTACATGACTTATACTTTGTCTGGTTCATTATTATAATGTATCAGTTATAGCATATTTCATTTCAATTATTCTTTTTTATTATTCCTACTAGTATGTTTTGATGACTTAAATATTAAAATTTTTTGTAATGAATTTATTAATTACGGGTTACTATTCTTATTTTATGTAATTCTTCCATGAAATAGAATGAATAAAATATGGATTCATGATACGGATCAGATATCAACTGTGTTTCAAAATAATTTGAATTTTTTAGATTTTCCCTTTAACAATACATTATAATGAGGTCAAATATGTTTTCTGCAATATATTTCTGTAGGAAGACCTTGGTTGTGTTATGAAGAAGTTAGATACTATATAAAAAAATTTAGATTTCAATCAAACTAATATGTTTTGTTTCATAGTGGAGAGATGATACAATCTTCTATAGTTAATGAATGCATTTTAATTATTGGTATAAATAATTTGATATTGTACTGGTTTCCATTTGTATAATATCAAAATAACCTTGGTGTTCTCAGACAATAATGCAATGATATAAATACCCATGAGAAAAATAATGAAAATAATGATGTTGAGAGAGTGAAAAAAATGGATGATTTCATTACTCTAGTATATAATGAATGTTCAAAAATAAATAAAAAATTAATCATTAATGTAGTAATACCATGTAAATACAATGAATAAAATTTCAAATAATATAATTGATTAAATTATTACCATTTTGAAAGACTTACTTTCGGATAATGTTGATATTCGCCCAATTCATTATATGGTCTGAAAGTTAATTAACCATCTTGGATTTTATACATATTTAAATCACAATTTACCAACATATTGCAATATATAATGGGAGGAAACATAAGACTATAATGAATATAAAGATAGTGAAATTCCAAGATAGAAACCAAACGAACCTGGAACACAATATCGTTTGACATAGAAATTCATGTTTCACATTACATTGAATACTAGAATTCAAAATCTAATCAATTATAATGAAATATCAATAAATATATAATTGAATGATACTGAGATAATTAACAAAAATTATGATTTGGGTCATCTAGTATATAGGTTATCATGGAAACAATTTGATATGTGAATATTTATTTTCAAGTTGAGGTGTGTAATGTTAGGTTGGTCATATCTTGTGATGGTTTGAATTAGTTTTTTTAGATGTTTATTTATCACCACACATTGCGAGCTTTTATTAATCTTTATCATTTTCCTCCTAGAATTAGTATGAAAAAACCACTAACAATATTGATTATTCTAAAATCCTCGCCATCTGATCCAAGAAATGATATAGATGTCTACATATAACCTCTGACAAAAGAGTTAAAGTAGCTTTATAACATGTTCATGTTAAAATTTGATACTTCTTAAAAAAATCATCTGTGTGTTTCCCTTCTATGAGTTATAAATGATTTTATTTCTTCAGAAATGATGTCGGTGTGGATAAATAATGAAAAACAATCATGCCTTCCTATTTTGAATAATACAAGATCTATAAGCCTTAAATATCATCCCAAATTTAGTTTCAGAGGGAACTTATTATTATTTCTTATGGATAACCCACACATAGAAGAATATCAATAGGATTGATGATAATATTGACACTAAAAAATAAACCTCAATGTATGTCAAGAACTAATGTGCTTAATGAATTGAAAGATTTCGTTTTTTTCATTAGTTAAAGGGAAGATGAAATATAGAATGATTAATAATTTTGGAATTGAATCAACATATAAATAGAAAATTAATATAATATTTTATCACATTGAAATTTTTTTTATAAAAATTATTACATCATTGTATATATGTATTCCACATTGAGAAATATATATGTGATATTTTTATTTCAATTATTATAATTATGAAGGGGAATTCAAAAATATTACTTATGATCTCATTATGAATTTATAGGTTGTGGAATTCAACCGGAACAGCACCATGTGTGTATCGGTTAAAATAAATGGAAATCTATTTCTGATTCTTATGTGATGACACCCAGAGAGGGAATTAAATTTAAATAATTATTGGAGAATATCATGGTTCCAGATGTTTATTCCAGAAACAGATATGAACAAGTGAAAAGAAGAGAGTTTAAATTGA
This sequence comes from Viscum album, assembly GCA_963277665.1. NCBI lineage: Eukaryota > Viridiplantae > Streptophyta > Magnoliopsida > Santalales > Viscaceae > Viscum > Viscum album. Next base: position 790,372,638 of record OY728141.1, read on the forward strand.
AATCGTTATGACTCTTTATTATCACATCCTTCTTCGTTAATTGATTCCAATAGTAATCCAGCATTTACTCTCAAAAAATATAAGGTTAACAGTGATTTGATTAGGATATTATTTATAAGGACCGTTGTTCTAAAAACATTTCGAAGTATTACTTGATAAAATTGCATCATGTAGCATCATTAATTTTGAGTGAGTGGGAGAAAAGTTTTACTCCACCATATTTAACATTCATGTTTTATTTGGCTATACATATTCTAACTAAAACACTTTATGATGGACCCATTTCTTTTTAGTGGATGTATCCTACTGAAAGATATATGTTCAAAATGATTTCTTATGTTTAGAACAAGAATCATCTAGAATTTTCCTTTGTGATATGTTCTCTAGCTCATGAATTTATGGACTTTTTTCATTTTACATTTCTGATTTTAGAAAAATATGTAACCAGACAATAAGAAATTATTATCTGAATTTTTTAAAAAATTATTACTCATTTCCATCTCTTCCCCAAACATGATAAATTTTTGGGTCAAAAACATTGACTACATTGATCCTTCAAGAGAGGGATATAGTACATCACACAGTCATGTTTAAATGTTGATTTCTAAATGACAATAGTGCATAATTTTAAATGTTATGTGTTATCTCATATTATATCATTTCTGGTATATCATAAACATTTATTATAATTTTATAGAGTGGGATAATTAAACAATTAGTACATGTCATCTTTCCTTTTCTTTGAGAAGGGTATAGATTTTTATAGAAAAGAGCTTCCTTCTGGGTTGAAATCAAAGTACGACCCCTTACATTAGTCAACATAAAATATAGTTATTCATTTAATTTTTTTAATTTACATATATTTTAGTTATATAGCTTACCTTTTGAAAAGGTCTATCATGAATTACTATTAATGGCTTTTAATCCTGATAATACGGTTTATTAATTAATATATTTAATAACCAGTGGGTATAAATTTGTTTTAACTAATCATGTAGTGAATATGAGAACACAACATAACAGAATTATATTAACTGTTATAATAGATTATTATTCTAGAGGATTAGATAGTATCCCCGATAATAAAATGTTTCTTATTATGGATTTTTTGTGAAAATATTTCTATTTGATTGCTACTCAGATAGTCAACTCATCATCATGAAATGAAAATGGATTGATTCAATGATGAGAAATTGTACTACATCAAGAATTCCACGTTAATATCCTGTGATGTATTCCCAATCCTTCTATCCATATCAAACTATGTTTATATCACCACTATTTCTTACCCTTATCCTTCCAATATGTGATTATTATGATCCATTTTCTTCCACTTCACCACATTTAGACAGTATAGTGCATGAATTATAATGAGAACATACTTTATAAAATTATTACATAGAATACCCGATAAATCTATTATATCATAATGATCATCCTTGATTATTTTTATCTTTATAAGTGTTTCAAATTTCATTATGTAATTTCTCATATTTTCATTGTATTATTTTTAAATATTTTATGTATTATCTTTGAAACCAGACGTTGAGATGACATATGATTCTGAGTCATGGTGTACCCGAAATAAATTTTTTAAATGTATTAAATATAATAGCCACAAGGTTTTCGTAAAAAAGTATAATAAATATTAAATGGGTTCCATGTTCAGAAATCTAAGGAAACCATTGAACTCATAATGGCATTTTTACACTAGGAATGACTGAACTTTGGTCTACAAGGACCATTTTTTAAAACGTTGTTGGATGCATAAAATGTATAAAATTATTCAAATAAAATTATTGTAATCATTTTTTTTGACACAATGAATTGTTTTTATTAAATGTATCCTTATGAAAGAATTATAGGGTTAAAAGGATATCCATGTAACATCTATAGGATCATTAGGGGGAGATCCTTGGAGAATCCTCTCAAGGGAATGATGATGGATCATGGATCGATTGATTAATGAATCCTCGAATTCGATGGATCTTGCAAATAAACTCGACGAAGCATAATTATTCATGAGAAATTGAACTGAATTGAGGTAGGATGTTTATTTTATGTGGATCCTTCCTCATTCATCAATTATTTGATGAACTAAAATCAATTGACTAATTGATTCATCTGTGGATCGATCACAATGTGGGAATGGATTTATTTTGCAGGAATTTTATGAGGGAATTCATTTTGATCAAATTGTTAATGTATTTGATTTCATTTCTATTGGAAATGAACCAAGATTGACACAAAAATCGATTGAGGTTTTTTCCACTTGATTGATTGATCTTTTCTCCCCCAATTCCATGATTCACCATGTGCACTCTTTGTTGACCCATGGTTCGACTATTCTAGATCAATCGATCGTTGTGTACCCATTTTTTGGTGTAACGAACTGATATCATTGATCTGGGATTCGAATGGCACAAAGGAGGTGCAAAAATGGATATGGATTTATTATAATGATAGTTGATTATTTAATTCATGTTATTTGGTCCACACCAATGAACAAAAATTCAATTAGTTTTTAGAGAAGATATTGAGACAGGACATGTTGTTTAATGATGGTGAGGCTTGAATGAATTTGGATCTTCATTTTCATGGTGAATCAATCACCGGATCGTAGTCTGTAGGTGTTGGGTCAAACAAGGAGGAAGAATCCAAGCCCCTGAATAATCCCATAGAGCACGACATTAAATCTGGGATTACATGGTGTGTGGGGACCCTTGTTGGTGTACTAGGGTTCTATAAGAGTTATGTACCACACGATGTGTGACCCCTATCACTTTTACTATAACCCCTATCACACAGTGTGTGACCCTCCCCATTTTACTTGGCATTTACCTTATAAGTACATGTACATGGTTTGGAGTGAACAAATATGAACATGCCATGTACCCCCACATGGACATGGATCGTTATATATGGTCTGGTACACAGACATGACATTGGTACATGGACCAGGCCTAGCAACATGGGTAGGATACACCATGTAAAACCTTCTATTCTCCATGTATATGGAGAATACTTTTCATGTGTTGTTCTTCTACATGGGTAGCAAATGGGGTAGCTGTACATGTCATGTACCCCTTTGGACAGACTATGAACTCCATTCAAGTGTTCTTGAGGCTCATTGATTTCTTGATTTTCACCAGTATAGGTGGAGTTCATTCCCATGGTAATTATAATCAAGGGTATAATGTGGCATTACAAACACATTATAGGATTATTATCCCCTCTAGAGGTCGAGTCTTAGATAGAGTTGTTCTGTCCCTCTGTGAGACTACAGTGTGATCCTTTATTATCCCTAGTGGGAGTTGGTGGAACCCACATGGCCTCTATAAGAAAAGAATTTATCCACCATCTTGAAGACAACATTTGTAGAGTTTTTTGTATCATTTTCTTTTAATCTCCTGTATAGTGGGTTGATCCAGACTATGTTCATGTTTTCCCCTAGTGGTTCTGGGTGTGACCCCTTGTCTATGAATCATGGTCCCCTTAGACCGGTGAGCTTCATTAGGAATGGCCCAATGACATAGAACTCTTTATCAGGAGTCTCTAATGGTAGCATGGCTCATGTCATGGGTTCTCGTAGAATGTGGTTTTCTTTCAGCACAATCATGTGGCTAAAAGTTGGTTCTGACCGCCTAGTGGTGTAGTGTCTTTCATGAGTATATTTGGGTTTCTTCTGATATACAATGATTTTTGTATCTTTAATTGAGATGAATATACCATGTGATTTTTATTTAGTGTTTTTGGATTTTCCAACATTGTATTGTTATACTCAACCAGGAATGGGATTTCCCACAACATATCGTTTCTTATATAGAAGAAGACTAATATGGATGTTGTCCTGGGAGGATAAGGACAGAGTGGAGAATAGATGGATCTTGAAAGACTAATGATTTTAGTTGGAACATACTTTTAACTTTGTTCTCACCATTTGATCAAGTTGAATTCTTTATAGTTTTGGTTGGGCTTTTTGTTTCCCCTTTTTTGTTTTGAGTACATTAATGTCTTATTCAGTTTGTGGGATCATAGATGTCTACATGCATTGTTTCATTTGTTTAAAATTTACACAATTTGTGGGCATGAAGATGTGTGTGTATGCAGATAATTTAAGAAAACACCTCCCATTTGTGGGATATGCCTACTCATATGAGGTCACCAGCCACTGCCCAATTGGAGGCATGTTGGGGTCATCACAGGTTCGACCACAGTGGGTCAGGTTAGGACATAGTGGTATCAGAGCAGGTTCAGTTCTACCACAGTATTGGTGTCAATGAGATTGGTTTGGGGAAACATTTTTCTGTGTTTTATGTTCAAATTTCAGGCTGGGGACTCCAATATTGGTGCAGCGACGGACTAATCCAAACAACGAGGCTCGAATAACTTTATTTTTGACTTGGTACATGAGAACACTGGTTGAATTTATAGTCCGATTGAGCATGTTTACATTATTTTCATGTTCGTAAACTTTTATTTCTACTTTTGGCCCGGTTTCGGTACATGTGAATTTCATTGTGAGGTTCCCACTTAAACAAATAGTGGTTTATTTAGAAAATAAACAAAATGATTTGGTGGGTGGGTTGTTGTAGGGAAAACAATGGTAAAAGAATCTTATTGGAATGGTTGTGTCTTCCATGTCCTTCCTAATTAAGCTCCTCCAAAATACTATTTTGATTGTATTACATGTTATTTTATTTCTAGATTCCTCCATATAGATGGGGAACCATGATTCCACCACATGACCAAGTGGATGTTCCACCTAGTGATGAGGCATCAGAATAGGGGATGGTATGGTAGAAATAACTTCTTGGTCGTTTAAAAGTTATACTAACACCCACTGAGTAGTAGCTGTCACCAACACTACAAGATAAGGATGCACCAAGACTGTGTGCATTTCATGTATTTTAGAGGCAGGTACCCCATAGGTTTCGGGGTGATCCATACCCCCAGGAGGCTAAGGACTGGATAGAGGTAGTAACTCATGTTTTTTTCCTTATGGGGACACATGAAGAGCACATGGTAGTCCCCATGATGAGTCTTATTCAGGGATATTCTGGCCAGTTGTGGATCTTGGTGACTCAATCACATGACATGAAAACTCTCTCCTATACTAGCTTTGAGCATATTTTTAGAGATCATTTCTATTCATCCACATTGTAATCAGTACACATATAGGAGCTTCTCTATCTATAGCAGGACAATATGATCATGGTGGAGTATTCAGTGAGGTTTACTGAACTCTACCAATACTCCACAGATATAGTACATAACCAAATCATCATGTCTAGGACATTTGAGTAGGGATTTCACTAGGACATTAGGGAAATGGGGGTATCTCTTACCATTCCCACTTATACTGGGGTACTAGAGAGGCCCATATTGGTATAAAGTGTTCTAGAAGAGAAGACCCTAGTAGTAGGAGCTAGCGATGGGCACCCGTAAGCTAAGACCATGGTAGAAGGTATTCTATGGAAGTCATAGGATCCTATGTTGGTTAGATGCTTCGGGATACAACCCTATGACACATGGAAAGAGGTTCATGGATCCCAGTGTTGCTCAAATCAGCTAAAGGATATGTTATGTTTCTCTTACAATGGTCAGGGACATCTAGAATGACATTTCCTTACCTGTCGTACAGCAGTTTGGGGGAAGGTCAAGGGACTGATGAGATATAGATTGAAGTAAGAGTATGGTGGTCCACATTGTAGTTGATCTGGTAGAGGGGTTAATAGTACAGTAGAAGGTGGTCGTAGTTTTTGAACTATTACCTCTACCCCCACCAGGTTATCCAGTCCAAGATCAGGGAATAGGTGGGCAGGGAGGAGGCTAACAGTAGGTTATGGAGGCCAATGACCCCAAGTCCACACAAATGATACAGGGTACAATTTGTTCCCTTTTTACCATAGCTTCCATATTTATAGACATAGGTTCTAGTCATTATTTTCATTTCATGAATCATGTTTGTGTCTCATAGATTCCGGTTGAACTATTGAATCGACCCTTACTCACGGAGACTCATTTTGTAAGAGACTCAATGATCATTCACTAGGTCCAAAAGTGTGACATAAATCTTGGGGTGGGAGTTTCTGTTGGGAAATTTTGGTAGTGGAATCAAGCCCATCTGACATTATTCTTTGTATGGACGGGTTATCTATAGTTCGTGATCATTTTGACTTTTTTTGGTGCAGTGTGTCTATAGTGATGGAGCCTATTTTTAATATTTCAGTGGAAACGAAACCCAAGAAGCATAGGATGGAATCATCCATATAAGGTTATAGAGGATTACTCATCAGTTGGATTTTCTAACCCTTGGTGAAGTGGATGTTATGACTCATCAGTTTTCCACTATGGTGGATGAGTATGGGGATGTCTATCCAGAAGACTTCTAGGTTTTCCTCTCCGTAGAAATATAGAATTAGGAATTTATCTACAACCCAATATAGAATTAATATCTACACCAACATATTGGATGGATCCCACAGATATTCTTGAGCTAAGGATGCACTTGGAGGACTTGCATAGGAAGGGATTTGTGAGGCGTAGTGTTTCACCCTATGAAGCCCAAGTTTTGTTTTCCCAGAAGCTAGACTATAGATTCAGGTTTGTGTGGATTACCATCACTTGAACTAATTGACTATAAAGAATAAGTATCCACTATCGATGATTAATGACCTCTTTGATCATGTAAAATGCGAGTGATGGTTCTAAAAGATTAACCTCATATCAGGCAATCAACAGCTGTGATTAGGGGATGCACATATACAAAATATAGAATTAAGATATTGTTACGGTGACTATGAGTTTTTGGTGTTAACCACTGTCAAGAAAAACACACTTGTAGTGTTCATTGGACTCATAAATTAGTTATTTTAACATATCATAGATTGGAATGTGGTAATCTCTATCGATTATATTCAAGTGTACTCATCATCTAAGGTGGGTAACACAAGAAACACGAGGATGGTTCTAAACACACTCTAAGAGCACAAAATTTTGAAAAATCTCTCAAAGTGTTATTTTTGGAATCATGAGGTCCGTTTTATAAGATAATGTATCTCATAGGATGTATTTGTAGTGGATCTATTAAAGGATGGGGCAGTTCTTGCTTGGGATCCACTCAAGAATGTTACTGAGGTATAAAAATTAATTGGACTTTCTGGGTACTATAAGAGGATTGTACTAGACTTATCTATAGTGTTAGCACCAATGATATACATAACCATGAAATTCAATCATTTAATATGGATGGAAACATTCCATCAGTTCTTCCAGGTGTTAAGGAAGAGGTCAATGAGTGCTCCAATATTGAGGTTACTGGAGAAAGGTGTCGAGTACAATGTGTTATGTGATGCATCAGAGACCAAATGTGGTTGTGTCCAAATATAGACGCAAGAAGTTATATAATATGGTTTACAATAGGTGATACCATATTAGCATAACTACATGACCCATGGAATTGAGTTAGAAACAATATGTTTCACATTGAAAATGTGTCTACACTACCTAGTGGTTGATCTATTCACCATGTAGTCTGACCAAAAGAGTCTCATGAATATCATCACTAAAAAGAATATTAACTTGAGAAAGAGGTGATGAAAAATCATCCTCCATGACTATGAATTTGAGATTGTCTATACTCCTGGTAAGGGGAACTTGGTGGTAGATTCTCTATGAAAGATATCTAGTTCATAATTATAGAATGTGGTGTCAGAGAAATTGGCATTATTGTAGTTATCCTTTATTGATGGAGAAGGAGAAACATATATCCAGTCAATGGTTTTCACCCCTCCACACTTACAGTGAGTCGGGGAAGAATATATTGGGGATATTGACTATGAGAACCCATATTCTTAGTTATCCACAAGGATATTTCCTGATATATTTTACAATGGTCGGAGCACATCATTATTTTCGTAGGACGTAAGATAGTACAAGTGGTCTTGGGGGAGGAGGGTTTTAGATATTTTCTTAAATCTCCCATGGTATTATATCCAGATGTGTAAAATATGTTCCAAGTCCTCCGATATTTGTTTTGGTGGCCATTGATGATAACGGGGTTTCTATGATAATTTCTCGATGACTTACTTATCAGCATGTGATGGTTGAGCACCATGTTCTAGCGGGTTTAGTTCAACCCCTTGAGGTACCATAATATTAGTGAGATGGGATATCTATGGAATTATTTACGGTATTACCCCATAATTCTATGTTACATTATTCGATCTACATGACCTCTCAAAAAATCACCATGATGGCCAACTTCCTTGGTGTCTAAGAATAGAGTTTAGTCAAGATCTTGTAGTGCCTCTACATTATATAGATATTTAAACTCAATGAGTTCCTTCAAAAATTATATCATAATATGATGGAAATTTAACATCCCTATTATGGAAGTGATTAAATGAGGTTTTTGGGACATAGTTATGCTTGAACATAGAATTTCACCCAAAAATAGACGGCTATACTGAGAAACCCATTCAGGTTCTAGAGGGCATGCTACGAGCTTGAATGATAGAATGTGGTCATAGTTGGGAGGATCACCCTAACACTAGTGGAGTTTGAATACAAAAATATCTACCATTCTACCATTGATGTGGATCCATTAGAGGATTTGTCTGGTAAACCATGTATGTCCCCACAATGTTGGACTTATCCACACAAGTTGGTAGTCATGGGCCTGGAGTTGTGGAGAACTACAACAAAAATGTTTTACATAATCCAATTGTGGATGAAGACTACATAGATCCATTAGAATTCATATGCTGACATGTGAAATAGGCCATTGGAGTTCATGGATTGAGATAATGTATTCCATCAAGTTTTACCAAAATGTTGATTATGAATATTGGGCCATAGCGGCAAGCTATCTTCAATGTACATTGCCCCTTTCCAAAAACTGCAATGATTTGGTGAGGTGGCATACTGTTAGCTATACCTAGGACGTTAAATGGGATACACGACATCTTCCATGTGTCACAATCGAGTAGTTACATGCATAAAAAATAAAATGTTATATACTATGGTGAGTTGATTGTAAATGATGGAGAATGTTTAATAGATTACATTGTGGAGATTTCAGATCAAAAAACGAATATCCTTCACGGGTGATCAATTCCTTTTTTGTGTCTCTGGTTTTAGTCTGTGAATCTTCAAGGGAGTAAATGGGAGCTTGAGTCTCAAATTCATTCCCAGTACCCACATCTATTTATATATACCTTGTTTCAAATTTTTTGGGGACTCAAATCACCAAGGATGGGAGAATGTAACATCACAGATTTTCATTGTATTATTTTTTAATATTATAGGAATTTTTTTGAGACCCAACACTGAGACTGCATGTGATTCCAAGGACCGGTGTCCTTGGAATAATTTTTTGACATATATTAAATAGCAAACACAAGCGGTTTTCTAGAAAATGAAGAATGAAAATTAAATGGTTTCCTATATCCAAAATCTAAGTCAAACGTTGACCTACGAATGACATTTTTCTCTGAGGCATGACTTAACATTAGTAGATTTGGAAAAATGATTTCGCAGGTGTAAAATGAATAAAATAATTTATTAAGATAATTTTAATTCATTAGGTTTATGAAAAAAGACTTATTTTTCACTAAATTATCCTTTTGATAGAATTTTAGGGTTAGCCTCATGACCATTGAACCTTTGTAGGATCATTTGGGATAGAGCCTTGGTGAAACCTCTCACATAAACGATAATAATTATTGATCGATTGATCGATGAACCCTCAAATCCGACAGAACCTTCCAATGTTCCTGATGAATCATCATTCTTCATCAACGATCAAACCAAATCATGGTAGGATGTTTGTCTTATATTTATTCCTCACAAATATTCAATTATGTGATGAACACAAATCAATTGAAGAATGAATTGATTTTTGGATATATCTCCATGCGAAAGGGTCTTATTTTTTGATAATTTAGTGGTAGAATTTAGTTTGATTAAATTATTGAGGGATTCAATGGTCAATATAATATAAATGACCCAATATCGAAAAAAACATTAATTGGGGTTTGTTTCTATTCATTGGTTGTTATTTACTCTCCCAATTATGTGATTCACCTAGGTAATTCCTCAGTGTAATGGGGTTTAACTAGTCATAATTAATAGATCATTGTGCACCCATTTCATTGTTCAATGATCTAATATCATAGATCCGGGATCAACGTGGTAGGATGGAGTTGTGATTTTGGAGATAGAGCGATTAAAAAGACAGATAATTCTCGAATTCATTTTCATCAGTGTTCTTCAGTGCACAATAATGAATGGTGATTCATCCATTTTTTTGTGAATATCAGATGATGGGACATGTTGTTTGATGATGGACATTATTAGGTGACCTTGAATCTTTTTTTCTTGGAGAATCAGTCTCTAGATTCAATTCCAATAGTGCCTGATCAAACACAGAGGAAGAATCTTGGATTCTAGAACATCCCACAAAACATAGAGTGTAATCCTAGATTACACATCATGTGGGGGGGCCTGGCTATGCTGTTAGGGTTTGGATGGGTTTAACGACCACATGTCATGAGAACCCTATCAAATGGAATGTGACCACTATCACCCAGCATGTAAAACTCCCCAGTCTACTCGAAATGAACATTGGAATTATATGAACATGGGATGGAGTATATGGGAATGGACATGTTATGTAATCCCAAATGGACATAGCTTGGAATACACAGATAGATACTTATACACGACTTCAATACACGGACATGGCCAGGAAACAATGGTAGGATATTATGTGTCTCTACATACCATGTAAATCCTTTTACATGTCATGTATATTGAGACTACATGTTCTGTGAGTATCATTCACACAAGTTTGACATAGGGTCACTGGACATGTCGTTTACCCCTTGGGACATGCTATATACCCATTTTAAGAGTCAATGAGTATCTTTTTTTCATATTTTGGGTCATTATAGGTTGAATGTGTTCCCTTGGTCATTTTCCCCATGGGTACAGTGTGGCATTACATCCACATCATTGGATTGTGATCCCATATAGAGGTTAAGTCTCATATAGAGTTATGGTGTCCCTATATGAGAATGGACTGTGATCCTTTATCGTACCCAGTTAGAGTTTGAGGAATTAGCATGATCTCCCTATGTAGGGTTTTGATCCTCCATCTAGAAGTTCGTATAAGTATGGTTTGTTGAGTCATTGAAATATGTTAAACTATCAATTGGGTTCAACCAGACGTGGTTCTTGGTGTCCCTAGGCAGTTTTGGGAATGACCACATGTTTATGTATCATGATCCCATTAGAATAGTGTGCTTCACAGGGCAGGGCCCAATATCCCAAAAAACATCATCAACTATTCTACTAACAATAATTTATGCTTCATGATTTTTTTTGTGTCATATAGAGTATTTTTATAGTCACCCTTACACGGGATTTTCCCACATGTGTCGGGTCGTGTGCAAATGAAGACCCTTTTGATGCTGGCTTGGGAGGATAAGGACCAAGTTGAGTGTAGCTGGTACTTGATAGAAAGAGGTGTTTACCAAGGATGTACCTATGACTTAGTAATCTCCCATAGAGAAGGTTTTACTCTTTATAGATTTTTAGGGCTACTTCATTCCCATTATTTGTTTTCATTACTTTATTTTTTTTACACTTTTTTAGGATCATAGATGTATGCATGCATTTTTTTAGTTATTTTATATTTGTGAATTGCGTGTCCTTAGATTCACATTAATGTGTACATGTAAATTAGAAACATTCCACACATTTGTGGGATATTCTTACTCGGTGTTGGTCACCATCCCCTGGCCTATTGGAGGTTGTCTAGGGGTAGTCACAGTTCGAACATCAGCTGGTCGGGTCATGAGATATTATATCCTTGTTTTCACTTCAACTATGAATTAATTCTATTTTTTAGTTTATCTTATTCAGTGGGGTATTCAAATAGTAAATTTTAGTGGACCCATATTCATGAATACTTGAACCTTGAAACAAATAATGGTTGATCAAAACAATGATAATTAAATTTTTGTTAAATATCCTAGGAAATATTGAATTTTCTAGGAAACTTTATCAAATTATGGTGATATCATTCCAATTTAACTAGTCTCACAGAGTAATATTGATAAAAAAATATCAAGGAGAATTTGTGGGTGGAGATATGGGTATGAAAATTTTATAAATTAAAATAAATATTACAATTTTATTTATAAAAATTTACATGTTCATTACATCATTTATTTAACCTACATGACTATCCGGAAAGCCTTAAATTTTTAATCATATCAGATAACCCACCTTTCATGTAGTGAGGTGGAACCGTTTCAATGCCTGATGGATTAGAGAAAATTACATGACCCGGAAGTCTTAGAAGAAATCACACAGAGAAGACAACTTGGAACTGCTCCTCCCTAGCACATGTTCTGATTATCAGCACTCGACCTTCATAGGGTTGGTTGGATAGTTTCCTTATGTAATGCTGCACAGTCCCGGTACATATGGAAATTCCATACCCTTTCGTTCTTCAATTTCCAGTAAGCTCTGCTCTAGTGAATGTGCCTTACCTGAATCCTCATCTAGTTCATTGTCCCTTGTAGTATAACTATTACATGTTCATATTCTTGTGGCCTAAAGTCCTTGGGGTGTCCCTATGGCTTTAAATTGTCCAGAAGGCCTTGATAAACCACTGGACCGAAGGCCTTGGGTGGCGAAAATCCTTACAGGACTAGAGGACCAAACCAGTGGTCCAGAAGCCCATAAGGATGAATAGATTCTACTAATACAGTACCGAACAGTACCTGGTATAGTAGTTTTGATTATGAGTTACTGGTTATACTAATATTCAGTAGTTATCTAAGTACCCAATACAAAAAATGCTCATTTATTTAATGAGAGATAAGTTTAAGGTATCCATAACCTTTAATGGATTGTATTAAAATTTTAGATCTAATTATGTTTATTGAATTTTTTGTAATCATGATGTGATAGAAATAAATGAAAAAGAAAAAGGATTCTATTAAGTATATACATACATTGGGTTGAAAAATAATTTAGAAGATTGAGAGGCATCATGTACTTTTCCTGACTTCCTATGTTTTACTATGAATTATCACAGCTAATTAAAACCATATAATTATATAACATAAATAAATTTATGTTACTAAATGTAAAAGGAATAGAATCATAATATACCTAACAAACAAAACAATATAATTCCTAATAGAATAATACCCACTGTAAAAAAATAGTACCAACTTGAATAAAATCAAATAAACCTTATACAATCAAAATTTAACCTATCGTGTGCAGCGAAAACCACTATAAAATTTGTTAGACCAAACCTGACCAAATATACAAATAAAAATATTGAACTGAACTAAATATATATTAGTATTATTAAATTGTGAAAAACCAAATAATAAAAAAACTAACCTATGATACTTTTCAAAATATAATAGTACACACTTAAATTGAATTGATCAAGTTGTAATGACCCAAATATAAGTAAACTATATCAAAATATTCTAACACAGAATAGCCTAAAATAAATAGAATGAATCCGAATAAAATTATATTTAAGTTAATTTAATTAATGTCTGGTAATGTAAACTATATCGATTATAACTGAAATAATACAAAATTTGTTAAATAGTTTCACAGTGAAATGGAAAAAAATAAATTAATTTAATCATACATAGCGGAAGGCGTGAAAAAGAAATTGAATAAAACTAAAAAATACCATAAAATCTATCTAGAAACAAAATTACCGACATGAAGCACAAAAACAGTACATATACAACTTACTAAAGATTTAACTATGTTAAATTATTTCAATAAATATAGAATAAAATTTAATGCATATGAATCCAACTAACTCATATAAAACTGGACCAATGAAAATTGAATCAAATCAAATCAAATTTATTAGAATTGAGGAGAAACATATCAACTTAAAATTAATTATATTAAACCAAAATTATAATATTTCAACTTTACATAATTCATATAGATAAAAACCTGTTAAATTAACAAGAAATATTTTTAAAAAAAACTAACAGAAATGTAGTAAAATGGGTTACAATTATACAAATATTTTTCAAAATAAATTAAAGATCCAATCCAAACCAACACAATAAAAAATGTTAATAGAACACGAATATCCCTTAAAAAGTAATATATTTTCATTTAAATTTAATAAAAAAATTATTTTATCAATTTAATATTATTAAATATTATATTATTATAGTAATCAATTTTATTTTAATAATGAAACAATGAGAATTAATGGTCATATTCTTCATGTATATGTTTTCTTGAGAAGGATGAAAAATATGGAAGTTCTATAAATGAACAAACACAAGAAAATAGTATAGACTTTTAAATTACATTTTAAATTTTCAATATAATTTAACATTGAATATATTATTTTTATTTTTAATAGTGTTCCATGGAGTCCAACGATGTTAAAATAAGATTAGAAAATTGTCCCAAATAATCATTTTAGACATGTATTAGGTGAGAATAAATAGAAGAGATACTGATGAAGACCTAGGAAGACCATTTCTCTAACATGGAATTTTCCCTCATGAGTAACTCTTCATAAAATCATCACATTCTGCTGACAAGTTATCGTACAAAAGTAATAGATGAAAAAAATTCTATAAAATATCCTGAAAGAGGAAAATTGGTCACTAAGCAGTTCTTAAATGCTATGAACGATTTATACCCATAACCTCAAGTAGATGCTACTATGGTTTTCTATTCATGTATGGAAGCAATTTTATCTTTATATGACACATTAGGTGATTGAAATGTGGGTACTAGTAGTGGTCAATTTGATAAAACTATTAGTTATGATGATTATGGGGATGATGATTCTATTGAAGATGATGCTGCTAGTTCACAAGACGATCATATTGGGGGGATGTTCATGATACTGGTGATTATTATGATAGAATTCATGGTGTTTAGGGATATATTGATCACCCACCAATTTTTAGTTGGTAGTAAATAAAAAAATGTGTGGATAATGTTTAATTACTAAAACTAATAGATTGAATGGATTAAATATGTATGATAAATTACTGTAAATGGATTAAAATAGTTTATAGGTATCCAATTGGTTAAATTATTAACATAGAATATATATAAAATATAATATTTTAACTAGGCATGGTATTTTCATACAAGTTGTGTTGTTGACTAGGACGTGGTGCTAGATGTTCAAATGGTGTTGGCTGAGGAGGGAAATCTATACTAACGGTTATTTAAACCATTGGAAAAACATGGATGGAGATATCAAACTATACAAAAGGTTTTCTCAACTATTATTATATATATATACTAATGGTCCTCTACAAACTATGTGATATTATAATTACCCAGGGTCTGCACAAATAGTTTCAACAAAAACCATTGGTATATCCTTATAGATATGGCTTAAGGCTCTATAGTTCATTGAACTGTTGGTACAAGGTACTTTTCCATTAGTAAAATGGGTGAAAAATGTTATATGTAAATAATATATAGTGTTATATAAAATAGTATGGTTCTATAATATATGTACACTAAATCAATATTTATTATATAGGAGGTTCAAACACATATAATTGAATTCAAACATGAGGTAAGTGTTTATTTCACAATATTATCATTATTCAGGATTACATATATTTAAGTCCCTATAAGAGGAGAAATCATAATTTTATATTAAACAATATTAATTTTATTATAAATATATTTATTTCAATAAATTACATATTTTTCTTTTCATTTATCTCACTTTATGAACTCCAGATACCAAAATCATATTTTTAATGAAAACTGAGCTCATTTTTCTAAATGATTGGGAACCTTTCTCCAAGACTGTATTTTTATTAAAATTTCTAAAATAGGTCTTTTAACAGTATAAATTGATTTATTAAAGAAATTTTTATGGAGTTTTTACTTTTTAAAAAATGTTTCAGTGGGAATATGCTTATTTTTTTTGAATGAGTTACTCTTTGACTCTTCTTCAAAAGTTTGAATGGAATGTTTTTTTCTTTTATGGAATGAATAATATTTACCACCACCATGACCACTATTAGATTTTAAGATCCCATTCCAACATTAAAATTTTCATTTCAATGAATATGTTTTCCTTATTATTTTTAAAATTTCATGAATTTAAATAATTAGTTATAAAGTGAAAAATATTATTTTTCCATATGAAATTTTACTGTGGGATTTTGAAAGTTATTTCTTCTATGTCAACACCCTTAAAAAAACTTATGATATTAAGATGTTATACTCTTATATTATCTTCCATGATATTTTATTAGATGGTTAATAATCATCTTGACTAGGGAGAAAATTTAAATTTTGTATCCAAGTTCTTTTAATGCAGGGAGATGTTTAAATTTAAGGCATGATGATTAAGTTATGGTGTTTTTCCACATAATGAATTCATTGGACTTATTGAGGGTTGGGTGGGTCTTAGAATTTCACATCCCCACGATGCATAGTTAAGTCTCACGTGATGAGCAACATTGGTTATTTGGCTAAGGTATTTCCCATTTATTTAGATTTCTTATCCAGAGGACATTATGTTATTTTTTTGATTTCTTGCCACAAGGCCTCAATGGAAAGTTCAATTGTCCATCATTTTGAATTCCATCAATATAAAACTAGTTATTAATATACAAGAGTTTATTTTAATAGATTTTATATTCTGGAATAATTTTTAAAATAAGTTTATTTGTATGGAATTATTTCATCATCATTAAATACAAGAAAATCACATGATTATTGTTGTATTTTTATTTGTATGTAGTTTAAACAACTGCTAATGTTGATGCCGGCATCCATACCCATTATGGTCTCTTCCATTAATTAGCAGTTTCTGGTGATAATCGTAGAATGTATATTCAGCATCAGGTTTCCTGCCAAAAAAAATTCATGGATTTAGTGGTAGTTTAAACCACCTCTAAATCCTACATATTTTATTAATGTAAATCTCACACAAAAATAAAAAACACCACAAAATACTATTAACTTTACATAGTAGTGTTTTTAACTTCCACCTAATAAAATTACATAGTGACTGTTTAAACCACCATAAAACAATAATATGGCATGTTTAGAAGTGGTTTAAATTACCTCTATTGGATTGTCTTCAAAAAATGCATCTACAACATCTGTAGCCCCAATATAGTACTCAACCCTAAATAAAAACAAACAAACAATTCATAGAGGAAACCACAATTATAATCAATCACCCAATGAAATTCAGCACCACTAATAACAATATCAACATTATATTCACAATTCATGAATAACTATATCATAACATTCAAAATTTATAAATTAACTTAATATTCATGAAAGTACATAAGCACTCTTAAATAGAAAATTTTGAAATTTAAGGGAAATATAGATATCCCAACCAGAATAAAAAATGTGGTCTTTGATTCAAAAAAATTAGTGTAATTTTGTAAAAAAAAATTAGTTATACATTATCATTGAATCCAATGATAAAACTAGTCACTGCCCTCTGAACTTTTCTCGACACCCCCTTTATCTTAGTCGTCACTTCCAACTACCAGAACCTTCATTACTATTATATTTAAAATTAATTAGTATTTTATATTAATATTTAAACTTAAAACCACTAAAATTTTGTCAACTAAATGATATTCAATAAATTGGATTAAACATGTCACCACCATCCATAGATTCTATATCATCAGGGAATGATCCAGTGACCATTTGATATAAATCAGTCAATACTATCTTCAAAAAGGACATATGGGCCCCATGTTCCAGACATCTAAATTTCATATAAACAAACTCCATATATGGATCTAGAGGTATGAGATGACTATAACAAGGAGTAGATGCAGCTGAAATCTCTGATGGCATTCCAAAGGCCTCATATGGTAATGGTCTCAAATGAATCTCTTACACTCGGCCATGATGCACCTTTGTAAGGGAATGACCAATCATGTCATCCAAGGGGAATGAGAAAGACAATATCGGAATAACAACCCACAATTATTTTATATTTACCTATAATTCAAATAGCATTCATACTTTGTGTAATAAATATTAACATAGTGACACTTGTCAATAAGTTATTATAAGGAAAAATGAATTCATACCCCAACTTCTATTGTAGGCTCATTTACATAACTTCCATCAGATTTTGTATAATCATCCAACCATAGTTCTATTCAGGAGACCTAATGCCCTAAATACAATGGCTTCTATAAACAATTATAAATCAAAAATTTAATATATGAAATATATATTATTATCTTATAAGCATTTAATCTAATGAAAAGATTACTAGAGTTGATC
The DNA here is from genome assembly GCA_963277665.1 of Viscum album. NCBI lineage: Eukaryota > Viridiplantae > Streptophyta > Magnoliopsida > Santalales > Viscaceae > Viscum > Viscum album. Next base: position 790,390,974 of record OY728141.1, read on the forward strand.
ATCTTCTAGAAAAACTCATTGATCCTGGAGTGTTAGGGGAGATTTTCTTAGATCAACTCGATGCATTCATCTTTGAAACATCTTGAAATAAATAAAATGTTACATAATCATAATATATCCAATTTCATATTCTGGACATATGAATTTATAAATGAAAATTTTGATGAACATAATAATATATATTTAGATTCTACTTTCTTCTCATTGCGATAGTTATAGATAAAAACCATTCATTTCACTCAAGTTATCCTTTTAGGTACCTTATCATAAAATTTTTGGGTGTTAAATAAATTATTTCTTAATTTATTCTATAATATCCATTTAAAATATATCCATTTCGTACACAAATTTTTCAATTTCAACTTTCTTGTTGTAAGACCAACAATGGTAATGTGGAAAACCATATGTACAAAGAGATTTATTTTTAAAATATTAGAATTTAATAACATAATGACTTCAAATTATACAATAATGTATTAAAATTACCTTTATTAATGAATCAAAAACTTCATTTATCCATGATTGAGGAACATGCCTCTAGTCAACATACATAATCAGAAGGGTAATCGGTTCTACCACCAGCTAGCCTAGAATCTAGCCATATAATATTGTGGCATCACCCATATGGACCCAATAGTAGTAAAATGGGACAACTATCATCTGTCCATCCAGATTCTAATCATATGAATTTTTCATACTTCGATCCATAGTATCATTGTATATATTTTATATGAAAATTGTTATTAGTATAAAAAATTTCAATTAATGTATTCATGTTAAAAAATTTACCTATAACTATCACCCTCCAATATCCCAACAATGAAATATGAGTGACGACCTAATTTGTCCCTACTGAGCCTACTAAATGTGGATGCATTGGCTGAGTTGCTGGTGAGATGTTGGTGAAGGGTGTTCCAAAAGATGACAGAATGGATGGTGTGAGAGGTAGTATATGGGGAAAGTATATGTTTTCTCATATGATATATGGAGTGAGACTAGTGGGTCATAGTATATCAGTATAGCCGATGGAGAATCAACTAAGTGTCCCTAAGGACCTTTAAAATGCTTCCACCTTGGCATTCCTATCATTTAATCAAATTAAATTAATATCATAATATATATTGCAAAAAAATAGAGAAAAAAAATTAGAAATGATAATATATGCATAGAACTAAAAACAAATATACATATCTGTGATAATGAATGATTTCAAAAATAACCTAAGTGGTTGATGAATGAATGGATGACTGCACATACAATCATTTTTGTCCGTCATTCATGTCGTTTTCTTACTCCAACATTACTTCATCTACTTCATCCACCATTGAAAGACTAGTATTTTAAATATCATGATGGACCAATAAGTTCACTTTATTTTGTTGATGGGATTCAATATTAGAGGTCAAATGTTCAACTTCATCACCCATATCATACAAGTCTCGTTGTTTTATGTGAGAATCTAAACTCCACCCTTAAGCCATGAAATATTCCTTATAGTATAACATTTTCCCATGAAATGATAAGATATATGGATCATGTAATTCATGGTCACCAATAATCATCAAGTGATAGAAGTTCACAACGTTAAGTTGAATGGAATCTCTTTTAACATCCCTAATAATATCATCCCATTTAAATTTGAATAAAATAACTACAAAAATAATATGGTAGTTTAATATGATAATATCAATTAACTTTCCATAGTATCCAAATTTTCATCTATAAATATAACACAATTCTATGTTGTCAAAGCCTCTTCCAAATCGAATGTATAAAATTTAAATCCATTCACATTCTAATCATTGAAATTTCTATCCAATTTTCGAGGACCTCGAGTTAGAGACTTCAAGTAATTTGAAATTTTATCTCGAGTATCATTATTCATGATCTAAAAAAAGTAATATACATTGTTAAATTTAAAAAATATATTTCTTAACATAATATCCATTTTCATTTCAATATTTATGTGTTTACATGACGTGAAAACCAGCCTAAAAGCTCTTCGTTAATAAATGTTGTTATAAGTTTATTATTTCATGCTCAGCCTCTCATTCATCAATTAATTTTTATCTTGATATCCTCTATAATTTTATCTATAATTTCACTACACAGAAGATCATATCTATGTGCCTGTGATAATTCCATTTATATTAGTTCAACATTTGATCACCTCCTAATTGATCAGCCAATTGCATGAATGATTTTTGACTTCCCATGAATTTGAGATTGAGATGATGTGTTATCAACACTTCCATCTTAATTGAATCATCTTTTAATATCATCCATGTATTTAGAACAAAAGGTAGGACACTCCTCTACCAAATGTCCATCTGAAATCGATCCTTTAGGTTGATCTTTATTTTTCTTTTGTTATTTCAAATTCCATAGATATCTCGAAGATAAATAAACAAAACATAATTTAATATTTAATGAAGTTATGAGAATTTTTTTCAGAGAATTAAAAATAGAGAAATAAAGTACATCTCAATTGGATACATTGATCGACAATTTATGTGGCCTCTTAATTTAAATTCGTCAACTAAATACCGAGTTAAATGCATCCTAACAGAAAAAACTGTCCAAGGAAAGATCATCAGCATTTCCCAAACTATCAAGAAAAATCTCTCCTAAATGTTTTAAAGATATATTATTTGTAGAGTTTTCTCACATAGTTGTTTGAAGAATGTTCAAAATTGGAGTACAGTAGTAGGAACATTTTCTTGTAATAATGTATGAAATTCCAATGGTGGTAACTCCTATAACAAAATATATGAATCATGAATTTTCAGTCCATGTAACCTATAATGTTTTATTTCAACCCACATTGAGTTGTTAATTGAATAACCATCAGATACTGTCACATGTTTTAAAATTAAATGTAACGTATCATTATTCCAATTTTTCATTATAATAAATTTCCAAGCAAACATTCCATTCTCATATAGATAGAGATCGCAATTTATGTTCATTATTTTTAAGACTTTCTAATCATTGAAAGGGTCCTTATATTTTCCATGTTCATTAATCAATGTGAATATCAAATTGTCACGAAAAATATTCTCAATATGAAAAGCATCAAGATTATACCACAACAAAATAAATTCCCAATATGGAAGTTTGAAGAAAATGGTTTTTTATTCCATTATTGATTTCTAATTTCACGTAAGGATGTACTTAGAACTTGTATCCCACTAACATTCAAATGAATAACCTTCCCAAATTCTATTTCAACAATTCCGCATTATTCTAATTTTTCATAAACTTTCAACAACTTTTGAGGTTGTATAAGATCAATATACCCATTGAATTTTGGCATGTTCAATAAAAGTCTATGAGATGCATCGATAACTATTTGATAACACAAGAAGAACAATTTTTTAATATGAGGTAGTCATCTAGGATAAAAATAAATTTTATAAACAACACAAGCCAAACCCATGTAATTTTTTCAAGAGGCTAAATTCCCATGTCTGAAGATGTCACTAATGGTCCACATTAGAGTAGCCTTGATTTTGAACATTGTTTTTGAAGATGCATCATATGTCTCAACACCCTGTAACACCCCATCCTTCCCTGGTATTCTTCCATTTAAATAATTCAATAGCTTTAACTATACCCCACAATGAGTCTGATCGCACCATGACCTATCAAACTAGTCATTTGAAAAAACAGTTATGAATAGTGTTGACCTCATTATGAAATTTATAAATTTTATTTTTCAAATTAGACTTCATTTTTGAATTCAGAATATCAAAATTACATTATGATGATATTTATGTAATTTTCTAAAAAGTTTCTATTTTTGATGAATAGTGGAATATAATACATTATTATTAAAAACATACTTTTTCATTTAAATAATTACTTTATATTTAATTTATTTTAAAGTTAAAAAAGATACAAAATTAATATATTAGTCTAAGTTTATTCAATAGAATCATTTTTATAATAGAATTAGATATACATTTTTTGTTGTACTTCTGAAGGTCTCTTTTACAACCTTTCTAACAACATTTGTGAATTAGCCTTAAATTTAATATTACCACTCATGTGAATTGAATTTAAAAAAATTTAAAAAACATGGTAGTAAAATGTACAAAAAATTTGGTCTAATTTTTTTGAAATAATTTTTTCTAAATAGTATCTTTTTGAAATTTATTTACCATGGTTACAGACAAATATTGTAATTAAAGGTAAAAATAATATTATAATAAATTAAAATTACCCTAACACATATCCTAATTTGATTGAATGATTTTTTTTCTACTAAAATCAACCATATGTTGAATATATGATCCTTCTTAATCCACTTTTGTATGATTAAGACATTTATTATATATTATTTTTATAAGGAGTTAAAATTTTCATATTAAAACTTTAATAACTATATCATTTTAATATGATGTTATATAATTTATATGGTCAACTATAAATATTATTAATAAAGATAAAATATTTATCTAAAATTTAGTAATTTATTTATAATATTTCAGGATTAAATAATTAAAATTAATGATGACACAATAGTGAAATCGAAATTGTTTTGTTAGTATAAATACAACATAATTGATATAAAAGATATTAATCTAAATATAATTTTACCAAATTAATGATGTACATAAATTTTATAGAGAACATAGACATTTTAGGTACATATTTGAACTATTTTATCTAATTTATCATGTAATTTCAATGTTTTTAAAGATGAAAATATTGAATAGTATCAAAAATGACATTATTGATAAATAAAAATAAATAATATTATCTTAAATTTTAAAAAATTCATAAAAATATAAGGTTATGAAAAATTGATATTATATTGGTATATATTTTATAAATGATCCAATTTTTGTTCTTTTGGAATTTTATTTTAACTATATTAACTCTATAGTGTACAAAGACAAGTAGACATGGTAAGAGTTAAAATGTTTACCTAATGGATAAACACAATAGATAAGGATAATTTTGTGGCCAAAACATGTTTAAATATATTTTTTTGTGAGGATTTCAAGCAATACTCGTCTTATCATCAAATAAATAAATTTGGTTTTATTTAAAACCAATTATAAATTTATGATAAATTAATAGTTTTTGTGTTTTCAAAAGTACCACCCCCCCCCCCCCTCTATTATAAAAGATAACCTCTCCTTCTATTTTATTATCACCTATAAAAATATTTTAAATTGAAAAAAACTGCCCAATTCTCCTCTAAACTGTCAAAAATTATTCCAATTGTCCATACCTTCAGTATAAAGCCATCTTATGGTGTCATTTGGTTCAAATCAAAAGGGCATACCCGAAAAGGTGGTAATTATTTTATCGAATCTTTCAATGTTATTTTCTTCTTCTACATCATATTCCTATGTTCTCTCCATACCAAATTAATAACTATAGAATCATATACATGCTTTTATGTTATTATAATTATGGCGGAAGCATATTTATCTGTTTACCAATCCTATGAAAAACAATACCACCATGTGTGTGTACGTACGACTTACTATCTCCACATAGTGATGTAACTTTATTTTCATAAATATATATTTTCCATATGTGTAATGATGAGTATAATGAATATAAATAATGAATATAACATGATAATTATACTTTATAATTAATATACCATCTAATTCTATACCACTTAACCATCAAGTAAATGATATTGTCGCTCAAGTGTACATATGACCTTCTGTCTCCATGATGTGGAGAGATGAATTTACCCCCTTAACCATTAAAAAATTATTATAAAATGAATATAATATCTAAATAATATTTTTAAGAACATAACATAATTCTGGATATGAATAAAATATATCTTTTGCATAATTAACATGACTTACATAACAAAACATGAGTAGGAAAACGAAGTAGTTAACACCAAAAACAATGGTAATACTGAAATATTATAGAAAAATGATATAACAGGATTATATATGATATTATAAATATGGATATGGTAATGGTATAATTTAATAACATGTTTAAACTGTTATATATTAGTTTAATTCACCCTCCACTAAAGGAAAGTATATGGTAAGGGTTAATTTTACAATATTATTATTATCTAAGGTTGTTTATATATATGTTTTTAGTGGGAATTCTTAATTATACATGTCAATTATTCTTAAAATGTAATTCCAAATATTATCAACAATTTTTTAGAGTCATTTTTACCTATGTTTTAATTTTTATAAGAAAATTTAAGGGAATATTTTTGTCATTTTCCAAACAAGGTACTTCACGGCCTTTTCAACAAATTCATGAAAGAATGTTTTATTGATATATATGGAATGAGTGGCTATTTTCTACAATTATTATGTCTTAACATTCTGAAGAATCCCTTACAATATTATAAGGTTTTTTTCAAAATAAATGTTTTCTTTTATAATTGGGTGAATTTTAAATGAATTTAATGTAAAAAGAATGATATTTCTCTCAATGAGTTTTTGTGAATTTATTATATTATTTTCATCTCTGTAAATATCTTTTTGTGGATTTTATGCTTAATTGAAGTTGATTTATTTTGATACAATCATCCATATTTCATTGAATGGTTTATGATATGTTTGATTATGGATGTTCTAGTTTGAGTTCATTCATGGTTTATGGTTAAGGTATTAACATTTCATATTATAGTTTCAAAACGAATATTTATGTTATGTTTCACCCTTTTCATATGAGGAATATATTGACATACTATGTGATGGGTGATGCCGGCTATAGCCCCTCGATGAATTGATAGGTCTCATGAGACAGACTAGTTTAGGTTTTCACCCATTTAGGTATATTCATGGCATGATGCCTTGACAATGTGGTTATGATGTTTAGTATTATGCATTCCCTCATTATGATATTCATTATTGATTTTACATGTGATTATTTGACCAGAAAAATATCTATGTGAATGTTTAGATGTAATTTTTAGATTTATCCTTTCCATATTAATCTAGATATTATGTTTAAAATGCTTTTGTTTTGGTTTTATATCTTGATTTAAATGTTTATGCTTATTTATGATATCCTCCGCTATATTATTTACTCTTACTAAGAATTTGAGAGCACCACTTTATTAGGATCCATTTTAACAGGTTGTGAAATGGTATATTATTACTAACATGCTTGTATGGTCTAAGAGACATGGGTGTTTTCAGAACATTTATTATGTATTTTTTAATTTCATGATGTAATGTTGTACTTATGTTTGTATCTATTTTTCAAAGGTTTCTAAACAGATCAGTCATTCGAGATTTTATTTCTTATGATCATGTCGATGTAATAAAATAATTCATCAACTCTCGGTAATTGGGGTTCGGGCAATATAGTTTGTATTTGAGTAAAATTAGTACAAATGATGGAAATGAGATTTAGTACAACCATGATTATATAACATTACCCTACGATAGACTTAGACTGTAAGTTTAAAAGAAAATCCTAAAATTTTGGAAAAATAGAGATTGTGTTGGTATTCCTAGAAAATAATTGCCTATCTGGATACTACAAGTGGATGTGGTTCTATCATAGATCTACCTAGGTGTAATAACACCAACAAGGTGTTATGTGATTGGCTCAGGTAACCTGGTAGACGACAACTGGCATTACTATGCACATTTCTTGACACTACCATGGAAATTGATTTGAATTTTTCACATGTAGTTTTTGAACCATTATGAATGATTTAAAAGTAAATATGTCCCTAAATAACCATGTTTATGAATTTGAGAATAGATATTCATAATGTTTTCAATTTATGATAGGTATTTTAAAATTATTTATTAGGAGTTATAACCTAATCAAGTGAGTTCCATTGTTGATAAATGGTGCCTAGTAGAAGAAATGGAAACCATATCAATGAAAATAATCTATTTATGCATTTCCAATCTATGAAAGATAATTATGTTGTACTAGGTGCTTCAATTTGTGATGAATATATTATAACTATATTGGGACTATAAACACAGGTTATGAATAATAATCTTACCTATATGGATCTTCTTGGTTCACAATGTGGAGGATCAATGTTATACAACTTCATGATAAAACAACATCAACCATTGAATGATAAAATAAATCAATTTGTAGTTGAGAAATGGATATGTTCCTTTGAGAAATTATTTCTCTCTTTGGGGACTAATGAAAGGGAAAAATTTATTACTAAAGTCAATCATTTATCAAGAGATCTAGATCCAGGGTGGTGATTAATTCAATACATAAAGGAGGATAAAAAGGTTGAAAATATTTTATTGAGGGAATTTAAAGAACTCTTCCTAGAGAAATACTTTCCTTTTGATCTATGAGTGGATATAGAGTGGCAATTTCTGAGTATGTGACAGAAGGAGGATGATAATGTTACAATGTATAATGGCAACATCCTAAGGATAAGTATGAATTCTATATAATAAATATGTAACTTAATAAGTTATATTGATTGATTATTTGATGTGTTAAAACCATTCCTCAAACTAAAATTGGTCCCATAATCTTTTCCATCATACAATGATATAGTCTCATGTGCTATCAAGATAGAAAGTGAATTCTCTATGTCTTATGACTTCAAAGTAAAGTAAGATAATGATAGGGTCTATAAACAATCTGGAAAATGAAATAATAGAAATAATGGAAAATTTAAATTTCCAACTTGTGGTAATTTTGGGAAGAAACACCCTGGTACTTGCCTAAATAGAATGGAATTTTTCTATAACTGTTTCAAAAGGACACCAAGCTCATGATTGCAAGGGGGATAAAGAATCTATTAATGTTCAATGAAAAATTCATAAATAAATGGGATATTATAAAAATTATTTCTCTAATAATCAAGGAAATTTTCCCCATAAAAGACCAAGGGAGAAAGGAGAATATTATGTGATCACAAATATCGAGTTTGGAGTTCCTAATAATGTAGTGGCAGGCACTTTTATCATTTCCTCCAATTTAGAAACTGAGTTATTTGATTCTAAACCCTCACATTTGTTTATATCTTCATAGTTTTCATTCAAATTTATATATTTCCAATTCCAATTAAAAATTTTATTTCTAGTCATAACCCCTAAGGTATGTCTCAATTCAATAATGATGTGTGAGGAAGTTACCATTATGGCATAAAAACATTCCTTATCGATTGACTTTATCATCATATCGATGGTTGACATTGATATATGCCTCATCATGGATTGGATATCAAAATATTATGTGAAATTTTATTTCAAGAATAGAGAAGTTATTATTTATGGGGAAGATATATAATCGATTATCTGTAGAGAAGAAAAATCATCACCAGATTCTTATCAAACCCCACCCCCAATAGCTTTAATGAATGATATTATAAGGGAGTAATAGTAAATAACATCTGGTAATAGAGAAAGAAATATTTATATTTAGGATGTTCCTATTGTAAAGGAATAGATTGATGTTTTTTCAGATGATTTTCTTGGACACCCCCCCCCCCCGAGCGTGAAGTTGATTTTTCTATTGAACTAATCCATGATGCACAGAAAATATTAAAGACAACAAATTGAATGGCCACTATGGAATTAGTTGATTTGAAGAAACAACTAGACGAGTTGTATAATAAGGGATTCATTCACCCTAGGGATTCACCATGGGGATCCCTAGTTCTTTTAGTTAAGAAGAATGATGAATCAATGAGGATATTCATTGACTATAGAGAAATAAATGCTCTTACAATAAAGAGAATGTATCCCTAGCCTCACATTGATGATTTGTTTCATTATATTTATGGAGAAAAATAATTATTTAAGATTGATATTTGTTCTAGATATCATTTTTTATTTTAAAACTTGGAAGATATTCCAAATAAAAAATTTCAAAACATGTGTGGGCATTAAAAGTTTATAGTAATGCCATTCATACTAACTAATGCATCCTCTATTTTCATGGATCTAATGAAAATAGTGTTAAACAAATATCTTGATAGTTTTTTCATAGTATTTATTGATGATATCTCGGAATACAAAAAAAAAAGATATGAAGACCAAGAGAATCACTTGTGGATAGTTATGACGACACTTATATGAAAAGAACTATATAGGATGTTTCGGAAGTGTGGATTATGGCATTATGAAATTTCTATTCTAGTCCATATTGTCTCGAAGGATGGAATCCTTCTTGATCCTACAGAGAGAAAGGAAATCAGAGAATGGAAATCACCAATAAGTATAACTAAGGTACAATGTTTTTTTGGTTCATCATGTTACTATCAGTGTTTTATCCATAATTTTTTCAGATTGGCTAACCCATTAACCAAGATCTCACATAAAGGTGTTATATTAATTTGGATAAAATGGTGTGAATAATTTTTTCAATAACTGAACCGAATATTAGTCAATTCTTTTATATTAACCTTTCCATCTAAAAATGATAGGTTTTTTATTTATAGTGATTAATCAAGGAAAGGACATGGTTGTATCATTATGCAGAATGATAGTGTTGTTGGTTATGCATAAAGACTATAGAAAATCCCTGAACAAAACTACTGATCGCATGATATTGAGTTAGAAATAGTAATCTGCGATCTGATTATATGGAGATAATATTCTATGATGAAATATATGAGATATATATAGATCACATGAGATTGAAAAATATTATCTCATAAAAATAACCCAACATGATAAAAAGTAGATGGATTCAGCTACTGAATGATTATGATTGCACAACACACTACCACCCAGGGAAGGAAAATAAGGTGGAAGATTGTTTTAGAAGAATGGACCGTGGAGTTCTAAACAAAATGAGAGTTTAAAAATATCCTATGTTTATATATCTTGTAAAGAAGGATATGGTAATTATCATGGACTTTGAAACATTAGTATTTTTTTAAAATGTCTCCAAACCATCACTATTGGAAAGGATAAAATGTTCTTATTCTGATGATGAGGATTTTCAAAAGAAAATTATTGGTTTCACTAATGGGAGGTTGATTGACTTCATTTAAGAATATGGAATTTTGAAATTTTGTAATAGAATTTGTGTTCCCACTATACTTGTGATTAAAATGGAATTATTGGATGGTTATAATAGCTATAATTTCTCTTACCCCTAGGTGGCACTGAGATATATAACAATTTGAAGGAAATATTTTCTAGAAACATGAAGAGGGAGATTTCTAATTACATTTTGATATATGTGGTTTTTCAATAGGTGAAGGATGGTACATAAAATCCTAGATGAGTCATGAAACATCTTCCTATACCTATGTGGAAATGGGATGATATTATGATGGACGTTTTCATTGGGCTATCAAAGACTCCTACAAGGAATGATGTGATAGGGGTTGTAGTTCATCATATTACCAAATCAGCACATTTCTTACTATAAGTTATGATTTACCACTTAAAATTTTATTAAGACTCTAGATTAATGAATTCTTAAGACTTCACAGTGAAGCATTATTGATTTTTTCTGATCGTGATCCCCGTTTTACATCACAATTCTGGAAAAGTCTTTAGAAGGACCCAGATACCAAGCTTTGTTTTAGCACTACCTACCACCCTCAAACTAAGGGAAAATAAGAACATACTATTCATACATTAGAGGACATGTTGAGATCTTGTGCAATTGAATTTCAATTTATGTGGGATTAGTATCTACCTCTAGTTAAATTTCCTTATAAAAATTTCTTCTATTCAAGTATTCAGATGGAACTATATAAAGATTTATATGGAAAGAGATTTTGTACACCAATGTATTGGGATGATGTTGATGAAAAAAAACTCTTAAGCCCAAAATACGTCTAGGAAATTACAGAAAAAGTAAAAACTATTCAAACCCATACCAAAACAACTCAAAGTATGCAAAAGATCTATGTCGATAGCCGAGGGAAGGATTTTGAATTTCAAGTGGGAGATCATGTTTTTTTGAAGGTATCTCTATAGAAGTGTGTTATATTATTTGGTATGAATTAAAAAGTAAGTCTTAGGTACATCATACCTTTTTAGATCTAGGTTTGAATTGGAGTTATATCATACCATTTGAAAATGTTTCCATGATTCTCCAAATTTTAGGGTGTTTTCCAGGTATCACTACTAAAAAATGCATGCCAGACCCAATGAATGTACAAAAAAAATGAAGAAATTGAATGGGAACCTAATATGTCTTATTAAGAATATCTTTTTTTGATTCTTGATATGAGATAACAGGTGTTGATGAATTATATTACTCTTATGTCAAGTTTTTTTTTTGAGAAACCATAAAATAGAGGACGCGACGTGGGAACCTGAAGAACTTATGACAAAGAACCACCTGAATCATTTTACGATGTAATATTCTAGAAATTTCAAGTAATAAATTAATTGATAGAGGGAATAATGCTAATCCCTAATCATCTGCAGTAAGATTCATATAAAAAATTTAATAGCTTCCACTATAAGCAATAATGAGTTCGATCACACCATGACCATCAGACTAGCAATTTAAAAATGAATTAGGAATAGTGTTAAACACATTAAAAAATTTAGAAATATTATTTTTCAAATTAGACAACATTTTTTTAATTCTAATTACAAAAATTATTTTAGGGTGATTTTTTTTAATTTTCTAAAAAGTTTTAATTTTTGATGAATAGTGAAAAATACTGCATTACAGTTAAAACCCCAACTTTTTCATTTTATTATATATTTTACTCTAAATTTATTATAAAGTCATAATAGATAAATAATTTATATATTAGTAAAATATAGGTCAATGAAACAATTCTTATAATATAATTATATATACTAATTTTAATGATCTTTTGAATGTATCTTTTACCCACCTTTTAACCACATCTAATGATTCTCATGAAATGTAATTTTACTACTCCTATAAATTTAATTTTGAAAAAGGAATATAAATTTTCATAATATTTATGAAAAATTTGGCCTAATTGGGTAAAAATCATTTTTTTAATAGTAACATGAATTTTATTTACTATGGTTAATGGTAAATATGGTAATTAAAGGTAAAAATAATTTTATAATAATATAATTTACAATTAAACATTTCTTAATTTAATTGTTTAACCCACTTTCAACCAAACTAATTGTTTGGTCTACAATTTGATACTTTTAATTCAACTTGGGTAATATTATGACATTTATTATATTTTTTTAAAGAATAGTTAAAAATGACATCTTCCAAATATTAATAATTATATAATTTTAAATGTTAGGATATATAAGTGATATGGTAAAGAATATAAATTATTTATCAATATAAAATAATTATCTACATCAAAATAATTTATTTATAATTTTTAGAGATTAAATATTTACCCATAATGATGACAGAATAGTGAAACTTTAATTATTTTATTATTTTGAAATACCAAATAAATGATAATTGAAATATTGAAATAAAAGTAATTTGACTTAATTAATAGAATTACTGATTTTAATAAATAAAATAGACTTGTTATTGAATTAGTTAAAGTATTTTTTCAATGTTATCGTTTTTTTGTATTTTTAAAATTGTAAATATTGAATAATGTCCAAGTAGTCATAAATGAGACTTTAAATAAAAAATAGTTTATTAAATTTTATAAAATTCATCAAAATATTAAATTTTTCCAACTAACTATTATGGTGTTAAATATGTCATAAATAATCCAATTGGGTTTTATTTGGAATTTTATAGAAACTATATTAACCCCGTAGTATAAAAAGACTAGTAGACATGGTAAGAGTTAAACTATTTCACTATGGGTTAAACCAAAAAGATAATGTTAATTTTGTGACCTAAACATGTATAAAAATAATTTTATATTAATATTTCAACCAATTATCATATTATCCTTGATATAAATCACTTTTTAACTATTTTAAACTCAAAACCAATTTATAATAAATTAATAGTTTTGGAGTTTCCAAAAGTGCCACTCAACTCTATTATAAAATGGAACATCACCTTCTCTTTTATTCACACATATAAATCCCTTTTGCTCAGATAAACCCTAAAAAACTTTCTTATAAACATTCCTAACATTATCCCATAGTCTATACTTGGACATAAATCCCTCCTAAAAGATGATTTTTTTCAAATCAATAGTTGATACATGAAAGATAGGTAATTGTTTTATCAACTCTTTCAAAGTTGTTATCTTATTTTATTTTTTATTCCTTTGTAATTTCCATTCAAAATTATTTAATCATTAATAATATAAATTTTTAAATTTATTATAACAATGGAAATATCCTATTCCTCAATTTACTCATCCTACTAAAAATAATATCACCATGCGTGTGTGTGTATGGATTACCGTATCCACACAGTGGTGTAACCTGTTTTTCATAAACCATTCATTTTAAGTTGTATAATGATGATTGTAATAAATATAAAAAATTCATATAACATGATAATGATTATTTATAATTAATATATTATCAAATTTCATACAATTTACCAATCAATGGAATGAAATTGTCGATCATTCTATGTATGGCCTACTGTCTCCACGAAACGTTGAGATTAATTATCTATGTTACCCATTAAAGAATGATTATAAAATAAATATAATGAGTAAATACAAATTTTATGAACAGAATATCATTTTGGATAGGAATAAAATATATCCAATTTATAAGAAACATGACTTACATAACAAAATAGGCATATGAAACTGAAGCAGCTAATTGCTGAAACAATGGTAAGACTGATATATTATTATCAAAAGGAAATAATTGGATCATATATGATATCATAAATATGGATATGGTCCCCAAATAATTTAATAACATGTTTTAAAAATTATAAAATAGTTTATTTCACTATTGACTAAAGGAAAATATAAGTTAAGGGTTAATTTAACTATCTCATTATTATTTTAGGTTTTTTATATGTAAATATCTACTAATAAATCTTAATCATCCATGTCCATGTTTCTTAAAATGTAATTCAAAATATTGTAGACAAATGTTTGAAGTCATTTTTTCCCATTATTATCTTTTTATAAATTTTTTTGGAAGGAACATATCTTGTAGTTTTCCAAACGAGGTACTTTATGGCCTTTTTGAAAAAGTAAAGAAATAATGTTTCTTTAACATCTATCACATGAGAAGCTATTTTCCACTATTTTGATGCATTACCATTTTAAGGCATCCTATACAAGATTACAAGGCTATTTTCAAAATATATTTTTTCTTTTATAATTGAGATACGTTTAAATGATTTCAAAGTAAAAAATGGACTCTCCCCTCAAAGGGTTTTGATGATTTGATTTCATTAAATTATTTTCATCTATATCAACATCTTTTGTAGGATTTTATTCTTAATTGTGGTTGATTTGTTTTGATAAAATCTTCCATAATGTTTTAAAGGTTTTATTATATGTTTGATAGTGGATTTTCTATTTTGAAACCATTCATGGTTTATGGTTAAATTATTAACATTTCATATTCTAGTTTTAAAATAAATGTTTCTATTATGTTTCACCCTTTTAATATAAGGAATTCATTGTACTAAATAAGTGGTGGGTGGGGCCGACTATAGTCCATTGATGCATTAGTAGGTCTTGTGAGATAGTCTATTTTTTGGTGTTTAACCATTTAAGTGTGGCCTTGGCATGAGGCCTTCATGATGTGGTTGTGAGGTATGGAATTATGCATTCCCTCTTTATGAAATTAGTTATTGATATTACCTATGATTATTTGACTAGTATAATATCAATTTCAATGTTTAAATGGAATTATTTGATTTATTATTTAAATATTATCCTAAATATTGTGTTAAAAAGTCTTGTGTTTATGTTGTATATCATTCATTAAATGCTTATTTTTAATTATAATAGCTTCTTCTATATTATTTACCCTTACTCAGGAATTGATCTCACCCCATTAAAATGTTTCCTTTTTCATCAGGATGTGATTTACTATATTATGATTTACCTATAGTGACAGTCAAAATGGAATGGGTGTTTTCAAAGGAGTTAATATGAAGTATTTCACTTCATGATGTTATGTAAGACTTATGTTAGTCTCTAGTCTTTCTAATACTACTAAATTGATCGATCCTTTGGGATTTGATTTCTAGTCATCATGAGAATGTAATAAACTAGTGCACCATCTTTGTGTAATTAGGTTTGGGGGTTACATATCATTTCTCTCTAACTCCTATAAATCTTCAATTAAAGGCATAAAGTATACATCAATATCATTTAACATAATTTTTTTCAAGGAATAATCATCAAAATGATAAAATATGTTTGTTACATGTATATCCACAGAGGCAGACTGTAAGGGATCAAAACAATTGGCCAAATTCTATAGCTTGTGCTGAAAATCCAAAATGGGCTGAATGCATTGGCAATAAATCCCAATCATATATTACTTGGATCATATGGGAATTTTGTATGTAATGAATTAAATTACATCGGTGATTTTTAATCTATTTAATATATGACTAACCCATCATAGTTTTTATCTATTGAATTACACTTCATGTGATCGGTGGTATTTTTTGGCAGGAATAATCTTTATAATGGAAGCATTAATGGAATGTAACAAAAAAACTTTTCATGTATGTTCCTTTTATCCTTCTTCATAGTAGTACATTGATTCATACTTCCAAAATCACCCATTGACTGAAATATAGAAAAATAAAAGTTTTTGGCAATACTAACTACTTGAATCCTCTCCCCAATAAATCATACAATCATTGGGATAGGCATTTATTTTCATATAATTCATACCAAGATTTTTAACAAATTATTTCATATCATAAAAATACATTGGGATCTTTGTTCTAGGAACAACATCTTGAAACAATCCCATTATAGTGGAAATCACCATATTTGTTATTCCATATAGGAATTTGATATTGTTCAACTTCTGTAGAAGTGAATGTTTTGAATATTTCAAGAATCCATTATACGAATTCTGATTTACATCATTAACAAAACCATGAAATGAATTTATCTCCTCAGTTAATTTCTCTATAACATTAGTCACCATAAAATCAAGAGGAGTGTCGAATGATATGTTATAATCTTGATACGATTTTCCTATAGTCCCAAAAAATATCAATTGTCTAGTTGTTATTTGTAGCACCCTCACAGGTCATTATGATATGATTTTATGTTGATTTTGTTGTCTTTCTATTAAGAATTCATTGTTAATAAGGTTTTTCATATAATTTTCCATTATATATTCAGTTGGGATCATATTCTATCTGTTGAAATTAGTGTTCATCCATTCTTTAACATTCAATTTATAATTCAAAATACAACAAAAATATTGAGCTGGGAAATTCATGAATAACAATTGTTCATAACTTTTATCTCTCTTCTACCAACAACTAAATTTATAATTAGGATATGGACATCTTATTCTATAATTAACAGATCAATGGTAAATTGAAAAATATAATAACTCCTATAAACACTTCACATTCTAAGTTGTGTTCCTCGGTAATGTGATCCATCTTTTATCCATATATATCATAGTCCAACAACACTTTATTAAAAATAATTCGAACATCTAAGTATTATTAAGTAAGAAAATACAAAATGGTAAAATATGGAAAAGATTCATTAGTCAGAATTAAATAAATACATTATTTTATCAAATTTATATTATTTGAATGAATATTTAATATATAGGAACATGAAGGGGTATTGGCTACAGTGTAGTTTCTCATAATTGAAAAATATGTCTATAAATTATATCCCAACCCATATATGATAACAAAAACTATCTCATATTAATTTTACTTCGGTTGATTATGTTTTCACATTTCATTTTTTAAATCATCCATACACAGCTATGACTAACACAGAATTATTTTTGATATAAGTGGTATGACTGTACGAGATTCCTTCTGTAATTTTCAGTGAAAAAGACCCAATTTTTACCATCAAATTTTGAAATGTATTGTTAAAATTATAATGGAAACATTGAAAATGAGTTCCTCTTACCATACTAAATGTGTTGGGAAAGCTAGGTTTTTAACTAATGTTAAGAAGTTTATTTATGATGCTTTTCTTCAGACCTGCCTAAACAATGGGCACACTAGTTACCAGGGAATAATGTCACTGAAACACGGATTATCCTAACTTCATTGTATATATACCATTTTATGTTATGTATGGAGACATTAAATATTGTCCTACATTATATAAAGGGGGACAACATATTTTAATTTTTAGCTATGGTATGAAAGGATAGGGATGAGGTCCTAAAGTGGCTCTGAATAAATTTTCATTAATCATAAAAAATTAGGGGAAAATATACAATCCATAGACATAGATTAGTAAGTTTCATGGACGAAGACAATGTTAGGATTATGTTACTGCCTTATAGACCGGGTTTATTTTAATAATAAATCTCATAGCTACGTATTTTGGTATGTTTCCTATGGTGTAAAGAATGTGACTTGTTTCTTAGCATCTAAGATTCTTGTTAACATAAAAAAAGAACATGTATTCGTGTCTCACAATTGACAGTATCTATGTATAAGGGTAATTCCTAGAAACATATGTGGCCAAATAATACTATAATTTTCCAATTCATGCGTATAGAACTCTGAGGCACAATCTGAAGTGGTTGATTCAATGGAATGGTTAGAAAAACAGGAAGCAACTTGGGAGTCTGGAAATAACAGTGTCACACCTATGTTGGAATAAGATTTAAAAGACATAAAATGAAAAAAAGATATATCAAATTAATTTCCCATGCTAATAATTGAGGAATACTGTTATTATATAAAAATTGGTTAGACCACACCAAATGACTCATATGAGAGTACATTGAATAGTTTCTAAAAAGAAATGTCTAATAAGAGAAAATAACTACAAGAATTAATGAAAAGACTAAAAATATTATTAACTTGATAAATAAATGTAGTGTGAAATAATAGCATCAAGAATCACATTAGTAAGAATAGATAAATCCCAAAGAGCAACAATGATAGAAATTTACAACAATAATCATCCACAAGGGAAACATGGAAAGGTATTAAAGAACATAGATAAATAATCAAGAATAATGAATCATTGAAAAAAATTAAAACCATTAGAAGTGTTAAAAAATATAAATATAAAAGAGAAATTGTATTTGATATATAATGAATAGAAATAAAAAACTGTTTCATACTAAAAGAAGTCACAGGGAAGAAAAACCAAAATATGTGAAATGTGAAAATAAATAACATTACATAAAAACACATGAACATGAATGAAATGAAACTATATAGAATATAAAAAGAAAAATGATAAAGTAAAATATGAGGTGAACATTGAACCAGAAAAATTTGAAGAGTATGAGCTTCATCAAGATAAATAATGAAAAATCCTATCACTTTTTAGGAAAGGGACTAAAAACCCACTGGTAAACCATGAATATGTTTTATTGTATACATTATCTCATAGACATAGACATAAAGAGCTATAAGATTTAACTATCATAGGTCCCACTATGATGGATTCTCAAATTGAGAAGGATGGGGTATAAAGATACCCAGAGTTGCAGGGAATTTTTTGGGTTATACGAAAAGGATAGTTTCTAAGAAGAATTATTCTCTACGTAGAGGCATTTTTTATTACAAGAACTGAATAGTGTTAATAAAGTAGTTAGAATTGATTCTCGAATTACTACATAATTTCTATTCTTCCCTAGTTGGGGGGCATTAAGGGTATTTGGTTATGTATAAGAGGATTTCGAACGATATTTATTTTCTAGGAATGATTCGAGAAATAAAGAATTATCACATTAATAAATTAAATCCTAGCCCATGTCCTATTCCAAACAAGTATCCCATATTAAATTTTTTGATATTAAATGTTAAAAACAAAAAAAAATATCAACTCAATTAAAATAATTTATATAATTATAGTAATAAATCAATTAATTTCAATTTCCTCAATGCATTTACATGTTTAGTCGCATATTTCCAATCTGAATAATCACTCAAATGATAGATCATTAATTTTCAATACAACCATACTTATAAAATTTCAATTTTCTAATTAAAATACAATTTAAATTTTATCCTTCAAGAATATAATAATTATTCATAATTTATTAAACATTTGATATGTCACACATTTAGAATTTTACCATTCAATTTTATGTCTTTCAATACATTTTCAATGGAATTAATCCATCATAAAAATTTCAAATACATCATGAATATAGTAACAAAAACTCATCTAAAATTTTAATATATCGAAAAAATGAATTAGAAATTTAAATGAAAAACATATCAAGTAATGAAACATAAAATTATCCTACAATTAAAATATCTTTTTACCTCAATTATTCAATACATTACCTTAGAAAAATTATGTTATTAATTTTAAGATAATTCGTAATTCATTCCCAATATAGTTTTCCAAATAGTTTTTATCTTTCTAAAATCCAACTAGAATTAAGCCCACACACCATAATGAAAATGCATACAAAACATGAAAATGAATTTGGTAATTAATAATGCAAACCCATCCAATAAATGCAAGTAAAAAATTTAAAGACTAAAAATATAAAATGAAAACATATTGCATATGTATAATGAGAAATCATTTTTTTATAGTAATCTATATTGAGAGAAAAAAATTACAGACTAAAACTCCAAATGATATGGAAAAGGGAAATCACCCTTATATGACCTCACCTACGACATGGGACCAAGAAAAGGAAACATATGAGAGAGGGCTAGGGTGAGGATGAAAACTCGGGTGAGGGAAATGGTAGGGAGAGAAGTTTGGTGGTTGTGAAAAAAACACTAAAAGGGGTGCGATGAGCACAGGATCGAATGGCTGAAGAGATAACCAATCTCCAGTAAGGGGTGAAGCACAGTGGTTCTAGGGATCAGGTTAAGGGTCAGGGGAAGGGTATCTTGGGGGAAAATGGTTAAGGGAGAAGGGTGGGGCATGGTGGAAATGTTTCTTTTTTAATAAAAACATAATATTTAGAAGTGGATCATAAAAAACCATCACGAAATCAGTTAAATATTTTTATCAGCGGTTTAGTAAATAACAACAAAAACCCACCACTAAACAATGAATATGTTTCTGTTTTTTATTATTGACATACTATTAATATCTTATTTAGCTTCTACTGTATGATTTCCCTTACATAGTTTCTAAGATGAAAACTTTATTCGGTTTCCATTTCCCATGGTTCTTAGAAACTTTATTGGACCAACATGTGTCAACCAAACTAGTCCCTCAGGTAACACCATTACAGGGTGGGGAAAAAAAGATCAGTAAAAAACTCTAATATATAAGGATAATGAAACATAAAACCAGAGTAAAATGAAAGAAAATTGAGATACAACTGATCAAAATAGGTTAAACCCAAAACTATAACAAGTTTACACAAACTAGTCTCTATGCGACCAACTATCCCCTTCAAACCATCCCAAATAGAAACAAAAATATGAAGAAAATCCAGCATGCAGTATAATTCTCTTCCCCTAAACTATATTCTATAAAATGAGGTCTACATCCACCTAATGAGGAGAATTTGGGAGTGATAAATATAGACCATTAGGATACTTCCATAGAATCTAAACAAGTTCTAATATCAAGAATATACAATGTCAAGATTTAAAAAAGTATTTTCACAATAAATTTTAAACATTAAAATTTTTTTAAAAAAAATTAGCTGGTCCTTCAGTTTTAAAAATTTTAATATCATGTTTCTCATTCTAGAAAAAAATGGGTAATGACAAAAAATGTAAATATACATGGGATCCTACTTCCATTAAAAACTTTCATGCAACAAATAACCAGAATCAATAGTGTGAAATAAATTTAGTCTCTATCCTATGGGAAAATATATAATGGACACTCAAAATCCAAACAAGGAATTGGGTTAGATCCAACTAAGATCAAGTACATCCATATACAGTCAATATACCATTGGTTACCTAATAGTGGTGTCACATGCATTAAGGTTACTCAAGTCTCTTTCTCAATGCACCCAAGGATCCCATTAGGAAATGCTGGTCAAATTATATTTTAAAAACCATGATCACATATTTATTAAACCATTTCAAGTCCAAAACATTTATGTTCTGGGTTTCAATACTAGTTCCCATCTCAAATAATGGAAATTCCATTTCAATGAAAACCTTCTTGGGAACACAAACCAATTACCTTTTCAATTTCAACACATTCAATTAATTTTTCAAATATCCAAAAATAAATAATAACTATATGAAATATATGAAACAAAAATAATTGAATAGATCCATGTACCATAAGGACATATAAAAACTAACTACCATTGACAATAGGGTTTTGAACATAAGGGAACGACCTTCGCAAAGTAAGGCACATCAAGAATCTAAATAGGATTGATTGAAACCCCTATCCAATCATGAATACATATCCAATACATAGACATAGAACGTACCAAAGAAAAACTATGGGAAAAACTTACTTCGATAAGATAAATTTGACCCCAAAAGTGATCAATCATTGATCAAATCACTCCCTACAAGAGTAAGTCGCCCAAAATTGATTAGTGTAATAGATCTGGCGAAGAGGGGAAGTCTTCAAAAGAGTATGATGGCTCAAAAGAATGAATGATACACTAAAAACAACAAAACAGTGAATTATGAGGCAAGTGCTACATTTACCTGTCATGAAACCATTTTATATTAATTTAGTTAGAAAACTCATAACCTTGGATAAAATATAAGATTTAATCACATTGTAAAATGTGTCACCTTTACACAGTGTTTAATATTATCATGTTGTGTAATTAGTTCACTAAATCTATCAGAAAACCATTACATTTCATGTAATCCCATTGAACATCATTTAACTATACATCAAACAGTAGAAATCCTCTTGAAATGATTAAAACTCTATCATATACTTGACATCTCTATTACAGGTATCCTCCAAATTTAAGGTCAATAATGCCCACCCAGCAAAAAATGAAACCAATATAAAATAATATAACATAATAAATAAATGGGTAACAAGTTGTTATAATCCCCCAAGCATAAAATACTTTTTCCCTAGAATGAAATCAAGATCCTAGTCAGGAAAAATATAAGGTCACGACTTCTTCATCGATGACTCCCACACCCACATCACATGGTGATATCGTATTCACTACAACATTTCCCAGACCAAGTGGGCCATTTTATCATGTAGTACCTTATCATGGTGCACCATAATTGAAACTGGAAGCTCAACAAATGTGGTATATGTTTCAAGATCAACATCATCCCATTTAATAATATTGGAAGGATTAGGTATATAACTCCTTAACATGGATACATGAAACACATCATATATAGAAGTCATGCAAAATGTTAAATGAAACCAATAGGCCAACCTCCATAGTTGCTCAATAGTCACAAATGGTCTCACAAACCTCAATTCCAATTTACCCTGCTTACCCAACTGACAATGTCCAATGAAAGGTAAAAATCCATGAAATACCTGATCACCGACCTCAAAATTCAGCAGCTGTGGATGATGGCCCATGTAAGATTTATGATGAATTTATGTCATGATCAAATGCCTCTATATCAAATTCACCACATCTATAATCTCCTGAACAACACTCTATCCAACTAAGGACCTTTCTCTCAACTCTTCCCAAAAAATGGATATCAACATGGAAACCCATATAATTCCTCAAAGGGAACATTCCTAACCAAATCATGATAAAACTTGTTATAGGAAAACTCAACAAAAGGAAAACATTTAACCGAGGAACCACCAATATCATGCACAAAATCACAGATCCAATCATTATGAACATGTATATCCCTCTCTATCTTTCCATCCATCTAAATATGATAATCCAAGATTAATTTCAACAATGAACTTGTTGTCTCATTAAAACCTTTCTAGATCCTGGATGTGAACCTTAAGTCCCTATCTTAAACTACTACAAAGGGAACCCCATTTGTCTCCTAATCTCTCAAAAAATAATTTCCCTTGTTATTCCACTTTCATAACATCCTTTATTGGAAATAAATTCCCTTATTTAGTGAGTATTTCAACAATAAACCAAGCAGTGTCCCTTCCACTAGGATTATGTGGTAAGACAATGATAAAATCCATTTAAATATCATCTCAATTTCATTCAAGTATGATTAGAGGGTGAAACAAACTATCCAATATATGGTGTTGTTTCTTTACTCTTTGATATGTGAGGAATCGTGATAAAAAGGTATCAATTGGCCACCCTATCACCAGTCACCAATACTAACATCTCAAATCATTGAATATATTTTCATCCCTTGATTGAACAGGCCATCAATACTGGTGTACACTGTCATGAAACCATTATATCAAGGAAAATGAAACAACCAACTTGATATAAAAACACATTCCTAAACATGGAGATCAAGACCACTCACTTCATCTCTCCAAATCATTTAGGATTTCTCCTAAGAATCAGCTCTTGAATTCTTTCATATTCTAATGTCTAACCATTTCATCAAAATATTGGATGAAGTTTATTGAACCCCATAACACCTATATTCCAACCACTTGAAATACAAATCCCATATCAGTGATAAAACTCATCACAGACTATAGTTCAACTGATTCCATCAATCTGTGTATTGGTAATTTTCTCCTCAATGCGTCAGCTACCACATTTCTATTTTCATGGGTATTTACTATATCAAAATCAATGGTCTAGAACTACCCAACCCAACATCTCTATCACTTGTTCATATATCCGAGAGTATAAAAATACATCAGTATTTTGTGATCTGTGTGTATTTTGAACCAATATTCAAAGAGATATGGACATCACATTTTGAGTTCATGCATAATATCTACCAACACAAGATCAAGGGTACAATAGTTCGTATCATGATGGTGTAAATGGAGAGTTCCATAATCCACAACCTCTTTCTTCTAAATCAAGACACATATCAAATGAATACAAAAAGCATCAAAGAAAAATACATAACCCAACCATAGATTGGGAAGAAACAAAACTATTTCTAAATACAAACTCGTCATCATATCATCAAAAGATATCTGATAGTTTTCATTACATAGAAACATTACACCCTAACGGGTTAAAGCTGACGTCGAAGATAAAAGCTCGGATAAGACCAAAAAAATTTTCTATAGTATCCTACCAATCCCAAGAAGCATCTGATATGAAACATATTTGGGGGATACTCCATGAAATAACATCATATACCTTTTTAGGATCAACTGAGATGACCCTAACAAAAATCACCAGCTCTAGAAAAATTACATTCCAACTCCTAAAACCAAACATAGAAATCATACCATATAAATGATTTTCACTAATGGATTGAAGATTCATATTCAAATAGTCTGTGTTCTCCTTCTCTATCATAGATCACAACAAAATATCATCTATAGACACACAAAAAATTAGTTCAAGAACCGATGAATGATTAGATTCATTAAATAAATAATTACCGCATTAGAATTAATGAGCCCAAATAGAAAAAACAAAAACACAATATTTCCATATCATCTCTGAAAATTTTTCTTGGGTATATCCTATTCGTAGAATCTAAACTGGTGGTACCTCAACTTCTTGTAAATCTTAGAAAACCAATGATCCACTCAAATTTGTTCAATGATTTCATCAATTATGGGTAAGAGATACTTGTTCTTAACAGTCACCTGATTCAACTTCTGCTAGTAGATATTAAGTCTAAGGATCTATCTACCTTCATAGAGAATAGTGAATGTGAATCCCATAGTTACACCCAAGCAAGAATAGGTTTTTCCACCACTAGTTCCCCATTCTAGACCTTGTGTTCTTATAACTTAGAGAGTTCTATTCTATAGGATGGTATAGAAATTGGCATCATTCCAGGGAGTGCGTCATTAGAAAACCTGACCTCTCTGTACAATGGTGAACTAGAAAATCATCTAGAAGGTATTCAAGGTAGGGACACAAACAAGTTAAGGTAGATAACCACCCAATCATTGTTCAACTACATCCAGAACCATTCCTGACAACTAGAAATATATTATACATTCTTAAGGAACAAAAGGAGATTCCCTTCTCAATCGAGATTCACATTGACCATGGAAAACATCATTACCCCATCAGTAGATAAAAACTTAACCATATAGTGATAATATTCAATTTTTTCCTTAACACTAATCATCTAATATAGTCTAATAATCAAGTCACAGATATCAATATCAGGCACTAAGACATACCAAACCCCCTCATAGACTCATTCACCACAAAAACACAGAACATTTGAAACCATATTCAAAACTATTTTCCATAGGTGTGGAAATATACAATAAGAATGGAATAAGTTATGAATGAAAGAAAAACACTTCATCCAACTTAGGTGATACAAAAAATATTAGAACTAGTATCAAAAAAAGACAGCAGCATAGAAGATAAAATAAACATTGTACCTCTAAAAGCATCAAGCCCTAATTTAGATTCATCAGACACACACTTATCCATAGAAAACCATTTGGAATTAGCCACATGGGAATATCCTATGGACTATGAATGATGCCCACCACACATGGGAATATCCTATAGACTATGAATGATACCCACCACACATGGAATAACCAACCTGAATCTGTGAACCCTTTGATGAAGTGGATCTCGACTATCTTCCTTAGAATATATTATCATAGAGATATTCCGGATGAAATGATCATCCACAATGATTACAAGTCCTATGATCCTATATGAAATAAGCCCTGGTATGACCAAAAATCCCACACAAGTTGAAAATAACCTATTTCTAACATAAATATGAACCCTGAAATTGGTCATGTAGAAAACATACCATTGTTGTGCTTCCTTTCCAACCAAAAGAATCACCCCAGATAACTGCTACACCAACTAAAGCTCTGTCCAACCTGTATATCCATCTATTTATACCTCAGAAAAATATTCCTTTTCCAATACCTCTACAATGTTTAAAAAAAGATCTATAATTGACCAAACAGTATCCCTCTGTCCTATCTCAATCCTATGAGATTTTATATAATCATTAGTGACATGATCTGGTTCAAGTTGAACCATCTTAGGAAAGCCGAATGAGTACTCTAGAATGGTATGCTCCCCTTACTCAAATGATATAAACTCTTTGATATATTCCACTTGCAATCTATCCTGATAAAACTAATGATTAAATATCATCTATAAAGAAATACAAGTAAGACTTCCATGGAAATTAGCTTTCACTACAAATCCCATTATCTCCTTCTTGGTCCCTGGATCATATACATTAAAAATCAACATTATAATATTCCAGAGTCTTTAAAAATATGAAAATCCACACAATATATTATATCCAATCCCCAAACTCTTCTCCTATTTTGTCACCATGGAAGATATATGGATGTTGATTGGTAAATTCTAATACATGATCCACTACTAGTCTCAAGATCACTACACCCACTTACACCAGAGTCTGAATGTTATGGATCACTACTTCAACAAATAAAGGGTCCACTAGAGGATCCATCTATGGAACCTACCTCGCAACATCACCTATTTAATTTGGATGATCTCTTCTATGAGAAAACACCTGTTAAATACAATCCAATGACTAATCTAACATAAGAAACTCTATAACTATTGAACTAAAAAGAAGATACAAAAAAATTCTTTAAAAAATTTAAAGAACATAAGAATTCAACAAAAAATGGGAAAACATTTAGAAAAAAATAGGTCCATCTAAATAAACACCCCACATGTTTTCTTCAAAAGACCATACACACACTAAGTAACCAACATTATAGATAGGTTTATTTAAAAAAAATTACCACATAATTTATTCAACTTAACCACATACTATATCGTGGAATTATGAAATATTTTTGGACCGCCCATGAATACTCAGATTCTACCACAGTATTGATATAGTGATGACCCTTTCCTGCACATATTATTTGAATTCTGATAACCCAAACCCTATATACTCAAGACATAAAATGAAATCAAACATTTCTTGCACACTTTAGTGTATGTAACCACTTTGATACCATAGTTAAATAGACCATCCTGGTTCAACCAAACCAGTCACCCAATTCATCTAATTATTGTGTGGGGTAAAAGAAAGATAAAAAATAGGTGTATTATATAAGTATTACAAGAAATAAATAAATATTTACAAGAAAAAACAATGTGAGACACAATTGATATAAATAGAATAAACTCAAAAGTAGCCAAATTCTAGATAAACTAGTCTTTATGTGACAAACTGTCACCTCCAAACCATCCCAAACAGAAATAGGAAAATAAATAGAACCATAAAACATATAGAATTATCTTCACATTACATGTATCCTTTAAAATGATCTATATTTTCCTAAAGGGAAAAATTTAGGTGTGAGAAACATATCCCTATTGGATGACACCAATGACTCTAAAAAAGTTCTAATAATAAAAATTCCAAAGTTAAATATTTGATACAAAAGATTTTTATAATGGTTTCTCTAAATAAAAAAATTAAAAACATTTTTTAAACAGTCCTTTAGTTTTCACAAATTGTATATCATGTTTCCAAATCCAGAAACATGTCATGTAAAGATACCAAATATAAATATACGTGTGATATAACATACATGGAATAAATTATCCCACAATAAACAAATAGAGACAATATTACACATTCCAGCAAGCCTCTATCTTATGGTACGATATGTACAAGACAGTCAAAATTATATAAAGTAAAAAGGGTGGTTCAAACTAACTTTATGTCCCACCAAAGACCATCGATAAACAAGACGGTACCTTCTAGTGGTGTCACAGACACTATGGCTACTGATGTCACTTTCCTAACACACCCAAGGTAGTCATTGTGTAATTGTTTTTCAAAAAAATCTAATAACCAATATCACATTT
Organism: Viscum album; assembly: GCA_963277665.1. Taxonomy (NCBI): domain Eukaryota; kingdom Viridiplantae; phylum Streptophyta; class Magnoliopsida; order Santalales; family Viscaceae; genus Viscum; species Viscum album. The sequence goes on from OY728141.1 coordinate 790,419,764, forward strand.
TTATAAAATCATTTCAATGGCCTGAAAATCAACTTCATGGTTTGATAATATATTTTCCATTTTAAATCAAGTTAATTACTTTTCAAAATACAATTTAAAACAAGAAACCCTAACCTTTTCAATTTCAACAAATAAATTATAATAAAATTCACAAGAAATCAATAAGAACTATATGTAATTTTGGATGTTAGAATAAATGAATAGATCCACCTACCTCAAGTATGTATAAAATCTAACCTCTTTTAAAAATGGGGATTTGAACCCAAAAGAACATCCTTCTAGAAGCAAGTAATATCAAGAATATATAAAGTATTTACATATTACCCAATCTACTCCTGAATCCATAGTAATGACTTATCCATAACCTGAACCAAATCTAAACAAAGATAAAAACTTACCTGAATAAGAAAAATCCATCCACAATATGGGTCAATCACATTTCAAAATGATCTTGATAGAAGGAAGTCATAAAAAATTAACTTGGATAAGAGCTCTGGCCTATAGGAAAATGCTGAAAATGAGTATTGAGTCTCAAACACCCCCAAAACACCATAGAAACATCACACTAGTTAATCACATAGTGTGTAATACCTTTAAAATGTGTGAAGCTCTTTTATTTTATGTTATTCAAAAAAACACATCTCTTCATATTAAAAACATGATTTTCCACAATAAATGATGTGTGACATTCTCACGTTGTTTAATCCAATTCATGGAAACTATTTAATAGCCATTACATGTCATGTAAACCCATTACACATTGTGTAACCTCCCATGAAACATCAAATACCCCAGGGAAAAGAGAAAAATTCCAAAAATTCCTTAACTTCACAATTACAAGTATCCTCCAAGTTCATGGTTAACAATATTATCCCATCAAAAAATTAAACAAACATGAAATATTAAAATATATATGACCAAAAGTTAATGAGCCATTAAAAATGTTTTATTATTGATTTTTAGTGTTATTAAATAAGGATTAAATAATGTTCCAAATAACATAATATATTGAATTTTATGTTTTCAAATCTAATATTGTATTCAACTATGTATCTAGTTTACTAAGACTACAAAACTATTTGGTCCATGAGATAGGATTTCATTTATTTAGTACCTTTTTAAAAATCTAACCACGAACATTGGTCTAATATTTTTAGGTTATTTAAAGTTGGTATTATAAAAAAAATTATTTTAAACCATGGGAACATGATTTACAAAAACATAGATTACAGAATTTGACCCTTTTATGGACCATGAGAATGTCCACAAAGAAACCAATCATATGATTTTGAGACTGGTAATACATAAATTTTCAATCTATATAAATTGTTTTTCAATATTTGAAATTATACACTATGATTGATAACTTTAAAATCTTTTCTATTGTGTTTCATTATTTAGAAATGGTTCCTAGTGGAAGGAATGGAAATTATATCAATGAACATAATCCAGGTTGGGATTTCACTATTGGGAATTATCATGTTGTTGGATCTGGGGTAGTAGATGGAGCTAAATCAATTAGAACAATAATGCGGGAACATACATAGGTTATGACTTACACACTTTTAAATATGGAGTAAGCTACTTACATAAAATGTGGTGTAACAATATTAGATCAATTCATGTTTTCGTAGCATCTATCATTCAATGGGACTACAAATCCATTTTTGTAGCAATGAATTGGATTAGATTCATAGAGATGATATTTCTCATTATGGATATTAATTAAAGTGAAAAGTTATTCATGGTAGGTGGTCATCTATTAAGGAATCTGGAACAATTGATGTCATTTCATCAAAACACTAAGGATGAGGTATAAAGAGTAAGGCAAGGATGGGTTTTAAGAAACTTCTAATGGAATAATATTTTCTGTGCAAACAATGACTAGATACAAAGAGGAAATTCTTTAGTATAGGAAAAAAGGAGGAGGAAAATTTTGATAACTATGAAGCTAACATTACAAGGTTATCAAGTCATGTTGCGGAAAATGAACATAATCTGAATAGTAATATTGACCATTTATTTTATGGTTTAAATCAAATAATTTAAAGGGAACTAATCTCCAAGAAATTCTAAAAATATTAGGATATAGTATCATGTGAAATCAAGATAGAAAATGAATGTATGATGTCCAATAATCAAGTTCTACATAGAGGTTCTAGGAGCTCGGTTAGCCCCATGGCCTCATGAGCATCTCCACATATGCCAGAGACTTCTGACTAGCAAAGAGGGCCTAGGGTTTGTCTGTGTGGAGACTATGAACCCATTACTAAAGTAGAGCATAGTATATAAGTAATAACAGATAACTAATAGATGAATATGAAAACATATGAAACATCAAAAATAGACTCCATGAAAACTACACTAGAAACCCACCATAGTGAGGGAAAAAATAAACATTCAACAATCAGATAATAATAATTCATAGAAACTAAATAATATTCATATTATGATGATAATGTATTTTTTCTCTCTAAAAACTATAAAATAGGTGTATATGGTAGCGACCAACACATACTATACCAAATAATCATAACGAGGACAAAAACTATCCAGTATCTAGAGCACTGGCTCAGTCATCTACTACTAAGCTCTATCAAAATAAAATCAATAATGACCAGGTGTGTAAACTTGGACGCTTCCAATTTTCAACAATTTCATACATATAATCTACCTAGGTGGTAGTGGTGGACAAGATAGTTTGTGAGATAAAATCACAATATCCCACTACCATCAATGTGTATACCATCTATTCTATAAATATAAACTAAATGAGTGTGCATGTTTATACATATGGATGTAAATTCATAATAGTTATCTAAATATCCCAATACCTACTTCAGCCTCATCTAGTATAGTCCCTGAACATGGGACCATTTAATTATTTCATTTACATTTGGTTTATATAGATAATCCGTGTGAGGGTCAAGTAGTATTTAAAATGTATCATGATAATAATAATAATGAATTATCTAATATATAAAAATTAATAATATAATAATGATAATGGGAATGAAATAGGATCCAAGTAAACTATGACAGAATCCTATAAAGGTGATAATAATAAAGTGGATCCAATGTATAACCAAAGTGTCATTGAACATTGAGGCTGAACCAAATTAGTAATGACATGCCTCATAGATATACTGTGTTTTGAGTTTAATCCAAGGGGCCTCGACATTGGAATTGCACTATAAATAATTTCTAATCGGGTCCAAGGATCTTCTCAAATGTAAAACAGGCTACGAAACACTGGTCCAAATGGGGAGAATCCATGGCACCATGTGTCTGAACACATCATGGTGGATCCAAGTAGTGTATCCAATGAACCCTAATATTTTAAGGGCATTGAATGGATCCTATGGTTTCATGTCTGGAATCCACATATAGATAGTGATCAGGTTCCATGGTGGGTATCTCCCGTGGTAACCATAATCCTTGAATCAGAATGGAGCCCATGAGTGTTCAAGGCATTCCCTAGGGTATCCAAGGATATCTCAAGTCAAAACACTACTATAAAGATGAATATATTGATATGTAATATTAATATTATACTTATATCATTATTTAATTACACCATGTGATACTCATGCCATTTTTGAATTCAATTGTTTTGTTCTCTCACCTTTCATTAGTGTGATAATGAATAATAAGGACATAAAAACATTCTTACTTTAATTAAATAATAAATTATTTGGTTCATTCCATTAACTTTTCTTAATATGAAAAGGTGGGATATGGAGAAGAAAACATGAATAATTGCATTATAATGAAATATGCAATGTGATATCTATAAATATACATTACAATTAACATTGGAATGACTAATTAATTTATTTGGAAGACATACCTTATAATTTTAAAGTGATAACTATAGATGTAATATACATTTAAGATTCAATAATATATTTGAAACACTTAACAATCGTGAGGACAATTCACGATCACCTGAATGGTGGTGGTGATTATCGTAACCAAGCTATAAGAGGCATAAACAATGAATCTACCCTACTTTGGGTGTTCTTCATTGAGGTAGTAACCTATAACAATTTAAGACGCATATTGAATGGTATTTTGAATACAAGTATATTGATTTCATGCATATAATATGAATTAAATATGAATTCTATACTGAAATTAGTGTGCCCACAGTGGTGGAAGCTTATAAAATATCAAGACAAGGGGGATGAGTCCAAGCCCACCGACCTAAGGCCAATAGTACTCTCTTCTTCTAGTATTAGCCATTATTTTTGGGTTGGATGAAGAGAAAATGAAGGAAATGATCAATTCCCAAAAAATATTGCATATGAGATCTCACCTAGATAACTATGTTGAGGAGAAAAGAATAAATGAAAGGTGTAATGGGGATTAATGTACATATTAATGTGCATCCAACATGTTGAATGGTGATCAAATCTTACATTTGATGGTGGATTAAGATCAAAAACTAGATTTCTAGTCACTTAGTAGATCTAATGTGAGGAAGAGGGAATCCTTCACTCAAAATAATATAAATAAGGAGAGGGGTATGTTTATTAAACAATTAGCGGATTTTTGGTAATTTGACACCAAAAATCCTGGGTCGTATGAGTTGGTCACTTGTTCAGCCAAACTGTGAGCCAAGTCTGTGCATGGAACTACCTCAAGTGGCCCACACAATTAGGCTAAACCATTTGAGAAACCATTTGACAACCATTTTGTATAGATCTTATAAAAACTACAGATCATATGTATGGTTATGCACACATTACTACATCATTTCTAAAGAAAAGTGCATCATCCTTCTCCCTTCTATCTATCCCCACATAGTTTTGGTAAACTATAGAAATATATTACATTATTTCTTCTAATATTGTGGCCTAATTATTTTCTCCACCATTAAGAATTTTGAGTTCTAAACTGGCTTGAAACATCCCAGAAACCATTATGTCTTCATTAGGCACCCATATAAGTTCCTAAACATGGAATTTGGGTAAAATTTAAAGGACCCATAACTAATAGGAAAATTGGGTTTATACAGTCTTCCTCCCATAAAATAACTCTTCCTTAAGTTCACCTTCAATGGGAAGTGAAACACGGTGTGAAAAAACTATGGCCACTATGCATGTACGTCATCCTCCCACTCTCAGGTCACATCCTATACACGATCGTGCTTCCAAAGAAACAATAACAAATGAACAAATTTGAAATTTATATATTTCATGTATAGGTCAATGATGTGTATTGTATACTCCTTAAATGAAAAATCATCATCCAACTCATCCTCATCATGATCATAAGTATGACTCGGGTCATCATGATAACAACAAAGAAGTGAAATGTGTAAGCCATCATTCATTCCATTGTACCTATGAAGTAATATCAACTGATAGGCTACCAGCGAAAAATTATCTAGATTCTATAAAGACCCAACATAATGATAAGACAACTTCCCTTTCTAACGTATCCATATATTCCCAAGACTGGGTGATACCCGCAGGAAAAACTGATCCTCAACTCTAAATCCTAGAAGTCTTTGAAAATGATTAGAAAAATATTTATGTCATGTCCCATTAGTATACATATGATTCCTAATCATCTAAATTTTCAATGAAGTGTCCTAAAATATATTAATTTCATGTAGTTTTGCCTCTCCAACCTCGAAATAGCATAGTGGTGTATAGAATGTCTTTCAATACGAGTCCTCATAAGGATCCCTCTGAATCATTTCTTGGAATCTATTATTATAGGAGAACTAAATGATAGATATATTCTTCTCCCAAGAACCACTATTATCAAGTATTCATACTTGGATCATGTCCCTTACCACCTTTATCATCTGTTCCAACTTTTCATCAGTCTAAGAGTGAAAGGATATGATCAAATCCAAATGCATACCCAAATATCTCTATAACCCCTTCAAAAACCATGAGGTGAAATGATAATACCTATCTAAAATTATATTATGAGGGGCCCATTGTAGTCATATTATTTCATGGACATATTGTTGACATAGCTCATCAACTTCCAATATTTCCTATATAAGAAGGAAGTGTGCTACTTTCTCCATTCGGTCCATGACTACCCAAACTACATCACTACCTGAAAGTGACCTCAGTAAAACAGCTACAAAATCCATAGAATCATCTTCTAATATCCATTCAGAAACTATAAAATTTCTATAATAACTACAAGTAATCTCATGCTCCCAATTCACCTACTCATAGGTGGAACATCGAGTGAGAAATCCTGCAACATGACATTATGTCCCCGCCCACCAGTATTGGTGTCGCATATCTTGATACATCATAGAGATTTCTAGATAAACTACCCAATGAGAAGAATGGGACACACACATAAGTTACTATCTCATCTCTACAGGTACCTAGTCTCATCCCAGTATATGTAGGATGTTTCCTTCATCTATAGAGAAATTTTTATGTGTGTCCTCTCCTAAAATACTCTCCCAAAGAACTACCTCCTCAAGATCTGAAAACTTACTTCTCTTCACCCTATCTAGGAGGGAATAGGTAATTATAAAGGTTGTAAGATAAAACTATTCATTACTCTCATGAATATATTCATTCAACTTAGAAAATAGGTTCATAAACTTCTATTCATCATTGGATTCATGTACGGAATGTTCCTTTGTTTTCTAACTCAGAGCATCAGCTATTATGATCACTGTTTTTTGGAATATAGAAATCACAAAGTCGATGGATTGATAGTATTTAACCCACATCAATTGTATGATATTTATGTCATGTAGTTAAAAGATATATCTAAAGATCATGTGGTTTTTATGCACTAAATAGTGTTCACCGATCAGATATTATATCCAGTATAAAAAGTCATGTAAAAATTTTGTAAGTTTGAGGTCATGTGCAGGGGACTTTCTCTTATGAGGCCTCATCTTTTGAGATCCATATACAACAACTTTTTCCACATACTATAGAACTCAACATAGAATGATTCCTATTGAATCTAATAAAAATGTATAGCCTCTTCCCATATCTGGAAGAATAATAATATGGGTTTGGATAATCCTTCCTTTCATATTTTGAATGGATTTTTATCATTCATCTAACCACAAAAACATCACAGCATTTTTATTAAGACCTATAAAAGGTAAGGAAAGGAATGGAAAGTCCAGTATGAAATGAATCGAATATCCATCAAATCCCAAGAAATACTTTATATCAAACATAATATTGGGATGTTCCTAGTGAACCACAATAGTCACCTTCTTGGGGTCGAGAGATAATCCTGATTCTAATATAATATGACCCAAGAATTGAGAATTTTCATTAGATATGTGGCATTTAAATTGATTGGAATAATATTTATTATCTCTCAGTGTATTCAAAATGATCTCAAGAGGATTATTAGGGTCTCTATGAATAAGCAAATACACAAAGATGTCATCCACCAATACCACAAAAACGTAATCCAGATTAGGGTTGAACACCCAATACATCAATTCTGTGAAAAATGGATAAACCATTTGTAAGACCCAATGACCTAATGAGATACTAATAAAGACCATAAATTCTATGAAATGTTTTATAAGGTATGTATGTTGTTCCGACTCATAGCTGGTGATAGGTGGATCTTAGGTTGATATTCGACAAAACCCTATCTTCTTAGACCTACTCAAAGAGATCATCTTTTAGAGGAATTGTATACTGATTATTAATCATAACTAGGTTCAACCATTTGAAATCCAGGAATAAACAAATACTCTCATCTAACTTCTTAGAGAAAATCTTAGATGAACCCCAGGAAGATGCACTGTGTACGATAAAACCTTCAGGCATCAAATCTTCCAGTTATCTCGGGGGAACCTAGAACATAGTAGGTTCCATCCTATACCAAGTAATTGACACTAGAGATGGTCCTAGAATATGTTTGATAAAAAATTATAACTATATATTATGAGGTAATTGAGAAATAATTTTAGAGGATACATCCCAAAAAAAGAATTATTATGAGGGGAAATCCATTATATGTATTACCATATCCTCTATGATGAAAATATAAATATTGGTGGTCACTCCACCCAACCCATGAATCTATTTTCTAGATCTACCATTGTGGACATTCTAGTCACCCTTAGGGAGACAACTTCTTTCCTCTAGTGATGTAAAAAACACCCTGTGGTGATAACCATCCATATCTGTGTGATATGGAACCAATAAATATATCCCAATAATAAAATCATGTACATAATCTCATGAAAAAAAAGAGGTCCAATCGGAACTAGAAACTACCTACCTCAAGGGGGAAGTCCCTGGACAGTCTTATGCCCTATGGAGGCACTCTCAATGGTGTTTCAAGTATAATAAAAAATAGTAATTATAAATTTCCATCCTGAGACATTCCATGTATGATAAATAGATAAAGGATTGTAACACACCTATGTAGAATAAAGAAAATAAAACAGTGGAGGCTATTGGAATAAAATATCACAAAATATATGGTCATTCACATTGATCCTTGTCTACATTTGGACTACCTTATGTAGCTCTTCTCAAATAGAAGTGATAATAATAATCTTGTATACCATGACCATGAACTACTCCACAGTTAGATGCCTTAGTGATACTCAAACTCCCTTCCTGATGTGGCATAACATACCATACTCTTGAAGGTGGAGCTGGTGTAGAGCCTCTACTACTAGAAGAAGGTGGAACAGTCTGACATAATCTCTGACGATAAAGCCCCAAGGACGACCGTCTAGAGGGTTTCTATCACAATAATGCTTCATAAGACCCTAACATCCACACTAACGGAATATAATAGTTTTTCTAGTTTAGTTACTCTAAATTCAACTGCTCTGGTGATAAACCTCATGTATATGCATCCTACTACTGGAATGACTACTTCCCTACCTCAACACTAAACCGCTATGACCTGAAATATCACCTTATCTCAGGTTTCCCTCCATAATAAGGGAAAATTCCATGATATTAGAAAAGGTAGGTAGGATATAGACATTCCCGTGAGTATAAAAGTCATACTTCATCCTATCATTGAGGAATCTAGAACACAATAGATCAACACTGGTTAGAATTGGTTCGATGAAATACAAGTTATTAAAATGAGTTGAATATTCCATGATATATATAGAACCTTGCTCTAGGTGCATGAAATCTCTAGATTGGTAAGCTCTCATCATTTGAGGAATGAAATAATTAAAGAAGGAAGCCTAAAAATTATCACAGACCATGCCCTAATGAAAACCATCCTGGTTTATCATATCCCACTAGAACATGGCTGAATAATTCAAAATATAAAAGGAATTCATTACCCTTCTTTATGTATGTGTCTTCAGATGATCAAATATTCATAAGTGGCCTCCATCCATGACTTAGAAACCTGTGGACCACCATAACCCAAAACTTTCAATTTATTTTTCTACAATAACTCATGTGTTAGATCATCCATCATTGTTTTAGGTCATCGGGCACCCTGAATGAATGGTAATGGAGATAGGAAACCCTCCTGAATCAGATTGTTAGTGCCCAGTTTTTTTATAATAGTCGATGGATCAAGTGAAACTCCTTGTGGTAACACTGGATAATTCTGGCCCACCAACATTGGAGCATGGTTGTTTCCAACTTCAAGGCATATTACATGAAGAAATCATGGTGGGATAGATATACAAATTCCTAGCACACACGTTGGACCATGATTTATAGTAGACTGATACACTAGCATATGCAGAATGTAAGAATATGGATCACTAAAAAATGAATACTTCCACAACATCCCATTTTAAAGGATATGGTCTTGGTAAGTGTTGTATTAAATTTATAGGCGTTCAAGTATGTGAAAGGTAATTTACACTTTTTATCTACTTTTACAAGAATCCATTTCATTTTAATAAGTCAAGTTACGCTTTTTTATTATATTTTCATATTTATATATAAGATGATAAATTAAATAGATCTCTATTCCCAATTAATATGGGATCATTCACATTATCACTGAAATGAACACTAATTTTATTTCTATTTAACCCCATGCATACGTAGTCTAAAGATTTAACAAGTGACATATGATGACTTGAATCAGTATAACACCCATTCCAATACACAAGGGCCCTTACACTTCATTAATTGAAACATGAAATAAATCAATCACGGTCAAAGAGAAGTTAATGTAACTATAGGTACATATCTAAAATAGGTATAAACATTCTATTTAATATGACACTATCAGCCTATATCAGAAAACACTATTTAGATTAATGATGAAACATTAAATAAAAAACTCCCTAACTTTTAGAAGGCATTAGCAGCACAACAATACATATCAATCCTGGATCACCCATTAATCCTAGGAAATATATGAAAATGCATGTAGTGGAATACACCTATATGACATGGAAATAATCATGGAATGTGAATTTGAGGGGCCTATAATGATTCTAGTAATGAAGCTTCCTTTCCCTCATCTCATTATCAATGAATAAAATTAAGTCACTAATTATAATAAAAGTAATAATAATAATAACCATCATATAGTGTGTGAGCCACCAAATGGTGAAAAGGGTATAAACTATAATAAACAGAATGAAGAACCACAATTCTTATATTATTCAACGCATCATTTATCATGAATGTTGGATAGATATGCCATATAATGAGTTATAACAAAGTTCCAAAGCGTTATTATTTTCTTTTATATTGACTCAAAAAATTAAATCATGAAAGGAAAGCCTATGATACCAATTTTTGATGTCCCAGGCTAGCAATCCACTCATGGGTACCATGAGTCTAGTTCGCCACATGGCCTCATCCATGCCTCCAAATATGCCAGAGGCTTCCGGCTTGTAACGAGGACCTACAGAGTGTCTGTGGGGAGACTAAACCCTCATTAAAATATTGGTTCATAGAGGATAAGAAATAATAGATAAATATCAAAATCATATTTAAAAAATATGGAACACAAAAAATAGACCCTATAACAATTGGACCAGTAACCCACCATAGAAAAAGTAGACAAAAAAATACATGAAATTTATAATAATAATAATACTCAAAAACATAATCATATAAAAAATTTAATAATAATGTATTTAATGTCTCTAAAAAACTATAAATCATGTATAAATGTTACTGGAAAATGCATGCAATGAAAAATAAGAAAATATAGGCAAAAAAATCTAGCATCTCGAGCATTGGCTCGGTCATATGTTATCATGATCCATCCAAATGAAATTAAGAAAATCTGGTGTCAAAAGTGGGATTCTTCTCCTTCTCAACACTTTCATACAAATATTCATTCCATGTACTATTAGTGTCCCAATTACGGTCTGAGATAAACTCTCAGTATTGCACCACCAACGGTGTCAATACCATCCAGTCTATGAATATAAACTAAATTTGTATACAGGTATATATATATATATATATATATGTAAATACAATACAATAATTTAAATATCCCAATACCTACAATGTCATTATCTGGTAATGTATATGAATATGATACAATTTTATTAATTCAATTTCTTTCAATTTATATAGATATGTCACAAGAGGTGTAGGGAGCACAGGAAATGTATCATCATAAAAATAATAAAATATAAAAGGATTAACAAGGCATCCTATAATAAGGATAATGAAAATTATATAGGATCCATGATAATTACCAAGGCATTATATAATTATGATGATAATAAAGTGGATACAAGGTATAACTAAGGAATCCTTGATCTCTGGGGTCGATCCTACATAATAAAAACATATATCATGACTATAAGGGGTCTTGGTGTAATCTAATGGGCATATTCTATGGCATTACACTATTAATAGTTTCAAACCAAGTCCAAGGATATCACCTATTGTAAAATGGGCTAATCATGACTGTTCCCAATGGGGTGAATACACGGTGCCACGTGTCTAAATTCATCAAGTTAGATCCAAGGACTACATCTAAGGAATCCTAATTTCTAGAAGATTGTGAGGGGATCCTACGATGTCATGTCTGGCATCCATAGGTAGACATGGACCAGGTACTATGTTGTGTATCTCCCTTGGCAACACACATATCTGAATTAGATCAGTGTCTATGCGTGCTAATGGTATTCCCATGGGAATCTAAGGATGGATCAGGTGTAACCACTCATATAAAGTTAAATTGGTCCTTATGAAAAAGGTAACTACAATTTATATCATTGTTTAATTATTCCATGTAATACTCATTCAATTTTATAGACAATTGTTTTGCTCTATTACCTTTAATTAATATGACAATGTATAATAAGGACATGTAACCATTTATTACACTAATTCCATAATAAATCATTTGTTTATCTCCATTACCTTTTCAAAAAAAATGAAAAGTTGGGATAAGGATTAAAAACCATTTTCAACTCCATTATAATAAAAATTATAATCTGGAATCTATAAATATACTTTCCAGTTAAAAAATGGAAGGTTAATTAATTAATTTGAATCTCTTACCTTCAAAGGGTCAATTGATATATATATATATATGTATGTATGTATGTATGTATGTATGTATGTATGTATGTATATAATATATATTAAAAATTCATTTATTTAATTTAAAAATATACCTTTAATAAGGTCACATCAATGTCACCAAAATGGTGGTATAGATAGCCATAACAAAGGCATTAGAGGAATAAATAAGGAAATTAGCCTACTTGGGGTTGTTTTTGTTGTTGTCATAGCCTCAAAAAATGAAGGACACATAAAGAATAGGTTCTAGAATATGAGAAAATTTATTACAATAATTTAATATGAATTAAATAAGTATAACCTGATTAAATTGACATGTGAACAATTAAGGCAGATTATAAAATGGATTGACTATATGGATGAGTCATAGACCATCTACCTCAATCCAATGGCACTCACTTCATCTAGTATCGGCCCTTAGTTTGGATCATGTTAATAGATATTCAAATAACAGTTCCACTCCATGAAAAAAGTGAATATGATCTCCCATAAAAAATAACTCCTTCGAGAAGAAGAAAGATATTTGAAGGTAAAATATGATAAAAGTACATATTGTTGCTCATCCAACGTGAAAAACAAGGAACGAATCAGACCTTGGAAGGAGTATTGGGATAAAATATTATACATATGGTCACTTGAGAGATACAATGTGAGAATGGGGGCCTCCTTCTCTATAAATAAGAAACATTAGGTGACAGGTATGTTTTTTAAACATTTAATTGATTTTTTGAAATTTTACACCAAAAATTAGGGGTCTCATAGTTAGTCGAATGTTGAACCAAATGTGCGCATGGAACTTCTTCATGGGGGACCGCACAAGGTTAGGTAACACAGTTTGAGAAACATTGTACCAAATGTGTTTTATGTCTCCATTAATATCAAAAGACCAACCACATGGGTGTACCCCCTAGCTACATGGTTACTTTAAAACTGTGCATCCTCCTCCCCTATATGAAGCTTCACATGTTTAGGGGTAACTATGAATACTATATTACACGATATATACTAACCATGAATCCAAGTTCATTTCCCAAATAGCCTGTGTTCCTAGCTATGAACAATCCCCTGACACCCCTCTAAACTTTTATGAAATCATTAGGTATATGTATTAGGATTAAAATAATGAATTAGATTGGAATTTGAAAGGATCAATACCTCATACAGAAACTGGGTTCCTATAAAATTATCCCAATACTGTTTCTTTTAATGAAAGAAATTGAATATGGTGATGGTAGAAGAAAAATGGTAAGATAATGAAGAGAAAGAATTATATTCCAACATGTGATAATTGGGGATAGAAACAGCATGTTACATTCCAAAAAGGGAAATGATTTTTTTTACGGTTGGTGAAAAAGACCATCACGCTCACGAAGTCATGCTTAAGGTAGAATCCATCAATGTACACTTATTTAAGTGTAGGGATATATCGAACTATTCCATTCATTTCCCCAAAACATCATGGGATATTTATAAAAAATATTCATTGGATTAAAATTCAATATTACGGAAATACTATTTCCAACATGAATGTGGTCGATGACATGGTGAAAGGTACACTTATCATCTACTACATAACTAAAAAAGTTTTCTTTTATTTTGGTTTTACCCATTATTTTATTTCTAATATGTTTTTTAAGGGTATCAGATCACCACCACAAATATTAGATTTTTAGTTGGCGGTGAAAACTCTTTAGGTTAGGACAACTGCATCTCTCGTATATAACTCTTCTCTGATTGAATTTAGTGGGATAGTTCTAAGATAAAATCTTTTTATTCTATATAATGAGGAATTTATGTAATATTGTTTATGGATTTGATCCCTTAGTATATATCCCATATAAAGTATTAGGGAAGGGATGTTACATTAAATATTCTAAATTAACCTTCAATCATCTATCATTGAATGTGGAACCTAAACACCATGTAAATTGATTCCATCATATTGGTTTTTCTACCAATTCATGATGGATATTTTTCTCAAATGGAATTGGATAATTTCAATATAGAAAATTTTAATTTTATAGAAAATGTTGATGTGTTTCATGAGGTCATGTAAAGTATTCCCTTAAATTTTGAATTTTAGTTTTCAATTGAACTCATACTTAGTGATACACCTATTTCAAATAATCCATATATATTTTCCCTAATTGTGTTTCATTAATTGAAGATGAAACTATAGGAAAATGTAGATAAAAGACTCATTCATCCATGTTCATCACCATGGGGTGAACCTATTGTTTTTTTATCAAAGAATATTGATCCATGAAACTTTGTATAGATTTTAAAGACCCAGAAAAATTCACAATCAATAAAATATAAATTATAACCCATATTTGTGAATTATTTTATAAAATTCATAAATCTAAATAAATATATAAAACTAAACACTGTTCTAGATATCATCAATTGAGGATGTAAGGAGGATTCACCAAAGACTACTTTCTGTTTGAGGTATGGTCAGTATGAATTCAAATTAATTACAATGGGACTTACCAATGCTTCTATTTTCTTCATGGATTTAATTAATATCGAAATAAGATAATACCATGATTATTTTTTGTAGTATTTACAAACGATAATTTAATATATTTAAAGAGGAATGAAGAGTATGAAAAAAATAGGATTGTTTTGAAGACCTTGAGGAAGGAGTAGTTGTATGCTAAATTCACCATTTGTGATCATGAAAATCAAAATGCTTCATTATTAGGCCATATAATCTAAAAAGAGCGAATATAACTGATTCATCAATGATTAAAGTTGTTGATAAATGGCATAGACAGAGCCATGTAACTGAAATTCAATGTTCTCTTATGTTAGATGGATACTACCAATGATTTAGGAGAGATTACTCTTGACTATCCAATATACTCACCTTGTTGATATAGAGGGGGGTTATGTTCTTATGGATATCTGAATGTGTTGATACTTAAAATAAAAAAATATATAGTTGGTTAGTGTGCATGTGCATACACAAAACTTCATTGGGGATGGGTTTGTTATCTATAGTGATATATCAAATAAAGAAAATCAGATTCAAACTCATAAAGAATTATATAGTTATAGAATAAGCATCATGGAAATTGAAGTTTCATGAGAATAAATACTTGACATAGGATTTGGAGTTGGTAGTGGTAATTTTTTATTAAAAATATGGAGGCATAATCTGTATAGTGATTGGTTTGATATATTTACAAATCATAAAATATTTTATGTATAAAATAACATAGGAATAGTTTAATATGAACCATAGATGATGGTTGGAGTGAATTAAATATTATTATTTCTCCCAATGTTTCTATCATGGTAATACCAACAAGGGGGGTCATGCTATGAATTACAAAGACCATGAAATATTTTCAATGTTGGTAATTTACAGTGGCCCAATATTTGGTGATTTATATATGATTTATATTTAAATCATGAGGAAGGGGAAATATATCTTGTTTATTAGATAAATAATCAACTATCCACCCATGAGAGGATAAATTTTAAAATGATGGAAGATGATAAATTATAGAATAAGCTATGTAAAATTTCAAAGTTCAAAAATGACCATACTGGAATGATAATTTTCAGAAACTGAGTATGTGTCCCGTAAATTCCTATCAAGAAGAATGATCTATTGAACGAGGAATGTAGTTCCACATTCCCTCTTCATATCAAAAGTATGAATATGTATTGAATTCAAAATTAGTATATCATGTGGGACAACATAAAGGGTGATACTATAGAGTATGTATCCTAGAGCATGGTATGTCATCAAGATAACACTAAGAGACTAAAGTATATGGGGGTGTTAAAATCATTACCATTACAATAGTGAAAATGGGTAAACACCGCCACTTATTTTTTCATAGGAATTCCAAAAAACATCAAAATTACATAATGTTATATTGTTTTTATAAATTCTACATACAATGTAAACACACAAAATTTACATTATATAAGATTGTTCCTTGATGAAATTTCTATAATATACAATAAGGGGGTGGTAAGGTTGAACGGATTACTACATATGATTGTATCAATTTGGGATCTTAGGTTCACCTAAAAATAATGGAGAACTCTTTAGTGATCTCTGGATATAGAACCTAGTTTTAGGTATTATTATCATACTTATATAGGTATTCAGTATGAGAAAACTACTCAAAACACTTTTTAATATTATGATATCTTGTTCTATGTATTTCAAAGGTGGTTGGGAGAAAAACATTCTTATGGATTTGTGTTCTTTCAATAATAGATTTCACTCAACAATTTATATATCTCATAATGAATACCTCTCTAGAAATATGTTTATAACTCATACCTAATATCATATAGATGTAGAAAGAAACCAATTTTTTCTTAAGATATATAATGAAATTGTATAGAATGGTAGATTTATTCCACAACACATCAAGTTAGCTCAACGTTGATAGAAAAGTTATGTTGAAAATTTTTGGTGTGTTAGGAAATTTGAGGTTGGATAAAAGGATTCTCTATATTTATTCAAAGAATAATGTTGTGAGATTTGGAAAAAATGGGTAGTTAAGACCTAGGTACATTATACTTTTTGATATTCTTGATTGTTTGGGGATGTTATCTTATTATTTATTGCTATCAATGGACCTCCCTCAACTTAAATACATGTTATATGTATATATATTGAGGAATTAGATAAAACATATATCACACATACAAATAATAGATGATGTACCATCGGATCGTGAACATTATAATGAGGAATAGCTGTTAAAAAACATTAATCATAGAGATAAACTGTTATGGAACTAGATGACTCACCTGGATAAAGTTCTCGGGAGGATTTAAAAATTAAAAAAGTTACATGGGAACCTAATGATGTAATTTAATAGAAATATCCTCGATTTTTTCATCATTTAATATTAATTTCAAGAGAAAAATTAATTGTAAGGGGATATAGTGTTACACCTCAAAATTTTATAAAATATTTCTCTTAAAAAATATAACAGCTTATGATATTAGAAACCCAGGAAATAAATGAACCATACTATAATATTCCATTATAATATAGTAATTATATTATAGTTTTTTAATAGGACTAAGTAAATCATAAAATATTTAACTAAAAAATAAATTCCGTTATTATAATTTTATTGTATATTATAATAAAAAATATTATAAGGTAAAAGTGGTGTTTTAAAAAAAACTCTTTTTATGTTTGAAATGTGTTTTTATGTTAATAAATTAAATTAATAACTATTGAAAATTGTTTTAATTAAATTTATATGTTATATATTCACTCAAATGTCTTAACATTCACCTAACATTTTTTCAAGGCTTGATATAGGAACAAATTATGTTTTTTGTCTAAAATGTATTTTTTTTATAAAAAATAGTTCTCATCAGGTTTTTCCCAATTGTAGTAAAATTAAATTTTCCCAATTATAGGTATTTAATTGGATGAAGTGGATTCTATATATTGAATTAGATGTTTTAAATTTCGTAAATTGGTTTGATTTATTTTTAGGCATTATGAATTGTAACAGTGGTAAAATTTAGGACCTTGGTAAATGGTAATCGGTTAATCTGAATTGAAGCTATGTAAAAGCGCTATAATTATACATAATAAATCTTATTAAAGGACTTTAATTATACCCTTATATCCTTAGGACCTAAATTTAGTTCTTTTAATCCACACATGTCCAAGAAAATTACCTATATTGTATTTTAAGTAAATAAAAATAAAGAATGTCACTCTATTGCTTTTAAATGAATATTAGGTCTTTATATAGGCAAAAAAGAAGTTAAAAATGAATATAAATTTCTATTCTTGAAAATTAATTATATTTTCCTTATGAAAATTTATTTCTATTTTTTGTTAATTTCATAATTATCATAAAGGCTTATGAAGCACTAACACAATAATTCTTCAAACAAATTAATAATGATTATATAAATTTGAAAAGTAATATATTTTGATTGTTTTTTTGTGTTGAATTTAATTTTTTAATTAATGATCCATATTAGTTCTATGTTGAAGTATTATTTTATATTTCCAAATTTTTCTTTATTTTTTTAGGGAAATTTAATGAATTGTGTCAAAATTTTCATTAATGATATATATATATATTGAATGAAATTTTATAAATTATTGAAAAAAATATTCAAATAGAATAATTTAAATAATTTATGTTCTAAAATGATACCCTTTTCCATTTATGAGACAATTTTTACAATATATATTAAATTATATCCATTTAGGAGTGAAAAACTGTTACAATGTTTAATGAAAAAATAGGTTAACTATGGGGTTAAACAAAAAGATAAAGTTTAAAACACAACTTATACCTATCAAAATTTTACTAGTTTTTTGGGATTTCAAACCCACCCTACCTTGGATTCAATTATATTTCTATTTTGATATATTTTTCTAGATAATTACTTTCTTCTATTTTAAACTTATAAATATTTATAAAATATCCCCTCACCTCAAATGTAAAAGGGCCCCCCTACATTTAATTACAATTTGGAGCTATATAGATTGGTTTCACCCTAAAACGTTCTCTTAAAATATATACAAGGAACATTATATATTTTTCACTCAAAAAAAACCAAACATAGGTGCTAAATGGGGATAAATAAATTAGTTTTTTAAAATAAGAGAAAATCCTCTTGACCAATCCCTTTATTTTTAATTCATCTCTTACCACATATATTTTTTATATTATTCATAAAATAATAAATTTGGTATCATAAATACTATTAAATGATATTATGATAATTAAACCATCATTATCTACCATATTTATCATCAAATGTAAAGTGAAAATGTTTTGCGTCGGTATATATGGCTTACCATCTCCACAAAGTAGTACATTTAATTTTATCCAATAAATTTTATAGATTGGTTATTATTATGGGTTTAATATTTATAAATTATATTATTTAAATAATAATTCTTTTATAATTATAATATCATATATACCTTCTCACCAAACAACATGTTGGAAAATGAAGTTGTTTCACATTTATACGTTTGGACTACCAACTCATGAAGCAATGTGATTAATTTTTCATTTATATTTTTAGTGAATTTTCATATGGATAGATTTCATGAATTAATTTCATTTATATCATATAATAATGATTCATTAAATTTAAATTATTATTTACCTTTCTCTCATTCCATCAATCAAAAAATAAAAATAATGTTTTTACACGCATACGTCCAACCATCTCTATGAACCAAGTAATTTATTTTTCTCTCTCAATATTTCATGGGCTAATATAAATGAATATATAATGAACATATATGAATTTAACATATTTTATAAAACTATGTATATGATGAAAACATGATGTAATAAAAATGTATGTAAACTACCAAACCAAAACATACATGATAAACAAAGTAGTTATTACCCAGAAGTGTGATTTAACTAATGAGTTATTAATAAAAGGGTAATAAATGATTATAAGTATATCATATATAGTTTGATATTTATTATAATGGTTTTTTAATATATATATATATATATATGTATATATACATATAAAATAAATATATATTTATTATATATGCCTTTTGGACACTTGTGAAGGTAGTAAAACATGAGGTAAGGGTTTATTTCACTATCTTATAATTATTCGTTATTGTTTTTGTTTACATCTCCACTAGGAAAATATTGGTTCATTATATATTAAAAATATTATTTTATTAAAATATTTACAATCTATCAATTAATATTTTTCATTTAATTTTATGTTATTTATGTACTTCATATACTGAAATAATATTTTTATGTAAAACTAGCTATGTTTTTCTACTTAGTCTGTAATATTCCTCCTCAATGTTAATATATTATTTAAAATATTATAGAGATTGTTTTTAAAATTATCCTTTTTTTAAATAAATTTTGACACATGTTTTATGTTTCTTAAAAATGTATTAAAAAGGTATCTTCTTCTCATTTTCTAAATGAGGTATGTTTTGACCTCTTCCAAAAGTGTGAAAGGAATGGTTTTTAACATATATAGGATGAACATGATTTACAACCATCATAACTTTTTTTTGCTTTGAATCTTAAATTATATGTTTATAACATTAGTTTCTTTGAAAAACTTTTACTTAATTTTTTTTAATTTTTTATATTTTTAATAAGGGATATCAAATGGAAAAAATGGTATTTTACCCCAAAATTATCCATTAATCTTTTGAATGTATTTTCATCTATGATTGAATCATTTATTTTATCTTTTCATTTAATGGAGTTACACTCTTATGATAACATCCACCATATTTGTTTGAATATTTTGTAATAATTTTTAGGGAGTAAAGTATATATATTTCCTATGTAAGTTCTTTCAATACCGATAGTTATTTATTTTTATGTAATATTAAATATGTCATGTTTATTATTCATATGGTGAATATATTTATACTATTTAGTGATGGTGAGTCCTATATTTACATATCCACATGAAATATTTGTAGGTATAATTAGAAAAACAATATTCGGAATTTGGATGAGGCCTTTCCAATTTATATAAATGTCTTGGCATAAGGCCTTGGATGTTTTTTAGATGTCTTGGTATAAGGTCGCAATGGTATGTTTAGATGTCCAGCATTATGATTTCAATCATTTTTAAATTAGTTATTTATTCCCATCAATTTTTATGAATAGTTTTAATATCCATGATCATGTTTCCAACTCATGTGATTGTTTATCTCAATATATTATCATCATTTATTATGGCCATTTAATTTGGACCTTATTTGGCTTCGATAGTATGTATTCTCTTACAGAGCCCTCAGGCTCACCCCTTTCTTCTATTTCTCATTCCATGGATTTTAAGAAATATTATATGATTGCTATTTTGGATTATTCAATAGGTAATAAACATCATCCAAAGTAAAATATTATTTTTAATTTTATGTATTATAATGTTATGTGGGATTCAATTATTTAACTAGTTTACCAAGACTACAAAACTATTCAATACATAGGTATGTGATTGATTTTATTTAGTAATAATGCACTAATTTAACAACTTACTCTATTATACATGGTTTAGGGCCTTTATAGTCTTCCTATTGTTGATCAATCATAATTATGAATCTTCAAACTAGTGGGGAAATCCACATTTGATATTCATTTCTATCAATTATTCATGTCAGCTATGAATTGTGGATATAATGTTCGCATTTGGGTCATTATATTTCATTTAAGTTTGGTTTAGGTTTTGAAATATAGTTCTTGGGTTTCTAAATACTAGGTTGACGGTTTTGGTTATCTTCTTGTCTTGGGCTTAGTGACATTCTAGGGTAAAATGTTGTTGTGGTGGGGAGTATTACCCTAATCCAATTTTAATTGTCTTTATTATTTTATTTGTTTCATGGTTTTTAATATTTTTATTAGTATTTAGGGTAAATTATCAGGGAAAATTAAATTTTATTAATTTTAGGTTACTTTTTGGTGCATTGTTAGAGTGCATGTTATAATGTAACCCATGCAACCACATTACGCAATGGGCATTTCTACTTATTTTCCTTCTAGCACAATTTGTCGCATGTGGATAGTGTGTGGTTGAGTCCAACCCATGTGGGTCTTATAACAGACCATACAAGATCTTTGTGGTCTCTCGGTGATAGGGGTTACTTTTTCATGGTTTGAGGAACTATTCAAAAATCATGATGAGGTTTAGGTATTTTTAATAAAATCATTTTCACATTTGGAACATGGTTTCAAAACTATGTGTTCAAACCATCAAAGCCTACTAAGTCCTTATATTGGAGGGTGAATAGTTGGTGAATGGTTGGTAAAACCATGGGACCTCACATTAATACCCTCTTAGTTCATTATAATTTCAGTCTCTTGAAAAATTTTTCTTAAATATTTGGAATCAAAAGGGGGTATCTTCCTCCTCCTGCACCTATGTCGTGTTACTACTACTAGGAGGAATCCTTATCTTCATACAAATCCATAAAATTCATCCTTAATAAATGGATGATCTTATCACTATTTATTGTTGTAATCACCTCATGAAATCATCTTCTATTCTCATATAATATCTTCTTTCATTTTTCATTAGTCTTCATTATCTCTGTTTTGGTGTTCAAGACCTCAAAAAACCCAAACTCATACATGGTTTTTTTTTGTGATTCTTGGTTCCTATGGTTTGTGAGGAATTAGTTGAGGTCCCTTCTAGTTGGTGCTTTTAAAGGACATAAGTTCTCCCTCGAATCCAGGTAGGGTTTCAACTAATTATCCATGTAGTAAAATTTTTATTTAGGGATTTTGTGACCTTCAGATTTATTGTATTTTTATAGACATACTTGGATATTAATGAGGTAGATTTGGGCCTTCATTCACAAAGGTGAGACTGTTAGATATAGATTACAAAATTTTTGAGACTTTGATTTAAATTCCTTCATTTATGGACTATTTTTTCAATGAGTTTTTACTAAATTGTTATGTAAATAAATTGTGAGAAATTATTTTATTGAAAAAAATCACTTTTATGTTTTTCATATTTTATCATTCTCTGGCCATGTGTTTTCTTCAATGAAACAATTTTTCTGAAGTTTCTTTTGAGTGATTAATCATAGAGTTCTGGGATTGTCTTTATAATTATTTTACTGGTGAAATATAGAGATATTAAAAATGTTTTTTCATATCATATGGTTTTATATAACGTCATAATGCAGTGTTTGATTTCCAAAGATAAATATAATAGATATAAATCATTCTATATATTTTAATATGTCTTATACACATAAACATGTATATATATATAGATACACTATTTGTACATATTCCAGATTAGTGGTGTTTATATATTTATATAGAGGTGCATATGTATCTAAGGTCAAAGGATGACCTTGGTAACTAAAATTTATTGGTTTGGAAATGGTTTTTAAAATAGTAATAGTTTTTCTCAAATGTATAGGCTTGATGGGTAATTTTTAATGTTTTTATTAAAAGGGGTAACCTCTATGATTCTCTCCATTATATGGGGAATTAACATGGATGGTTTTGGGAGGTGGGATTATATCAATGATGGATTTTCATGATTTAGATATTATATTTATATTTATTTCCACACATCAAAGTTTTTTATATCTATAGGATTTGAGGCATTCTAGTGAGGGTCATGTGATAGTTTATGTAATCTCATGATTAGACAGACTATATCCCAATTTCTGGTAAAGGCGGTGTGGGTTTTACCATGGTTGAGGCTTGTTGAGAGAAGGATGTTTTGTTGTAGATTATACATCACATCGTTAGGTAGGTAGAAGGTTCCAAAATGAGTATTTTTATGGTTTATTCAGTTGATATCTAGTTACATCCCATGTTATAATTTTTTAGGTATTCTACTTTCCCTTTTTTAATGTGTTTTGTTAAATCATTTCAATAGTTATGCTTTGGATTAAAACTCTTACATCATCAATTATTTCATATATTTTATTCTTTAGTGTTTTGGTTGCACATTTTCACTACATACTTTTCATTGAGATATTTTGTTTCATCACATGTTCCTTCTCATGAAGTGATTGTTTCAAATTCATTCATTGTTTAATAAAAAATTTCTTAAAAATTGAGAGTAAAATTATTATTTGAAATTATTTACTTATAACATGTTTTAAAAGGGAAATAATTTTTTTTAAATATATGAATACCAAATAATAATGAAATGTTGTTATTTCTGTAAGGTAATAAATATGGATTTATTTTATTTTAAAATCTCTATTGAGCATCTCGATGCTCTGAAACTAAATTTTCATTTTTAGTTATAGGTCCAACATATAATATTTTATGCCCTATCTTGGGTTATTGAGGTTCTTTTGTTGTTTGGTGACTCATATAGTAATAAAGATATGTATTTTTATAGATTAGTTTTATTTCAACTCATTTTTGAACTTTCCAAATAAGATTATATTGATTTATTTGAATAAACGGTAGCTATGAAAACAGGGGGGATAAAAAAATCCATTGGTGGGTGTCTTCTACATGTAATATAGGGATACTATGGTGATGTGGGAGGTTTTTGGTTCTGTTTTTTACCACCTTCCTCTTTGGATATTCTATTTTTATTTATATTTATTTGTTTTCATTGTAATGGTAATCTAATAGATAATCTGATCATGGTTTAATTTTATTTAATTTATTATGATTATTTAATTAATGTTTATTGGGATAAGTTATTACCAATAGGTGATTCCATGATTCCCATGAATGTTTTCAATCCTAAGGGAATTGAGAATTCTCTTTATCACTTGTCCTAAACTGGGATAGGTTTCTAATGAAGGGATGAAAAGGGTTGTTTCACAATAAAGTGACTATTAAGTCACCACTATATCCCATATATCTTTGAATTCACAGAAGATATGAGTAATAATATATCCAATATTTAATAACCTGGAACATTTAGAAGAGAAGAATATTTCATACCAACCAATATGATTTTATATGGTGTGAGAAAATCCCATTAAGATACTACCTTGAGTCTGGTACATTCCTTTTTAAAGATAATAAGAATCCTAATTTGAAAAAAAATCATTGTAAAAATATTATTTCATTTCCTTTAAAAAAAATATAAATAAACATGTTATACCTTACACGACTTCATAAAACACACCATTTATAAAACAGGCCTCAATGAGGGATTACCAAGTAACATTAATTTCCAAAGAAAACCATTACCTTCGAAACATCATCCTTTATTAACATACATGTTTAATCATCCCATTTTCATTTAAACATCTCATTTTGAACCAATAAATATCATGTTTTAAAGTATATTTTTGAAGTAACACTTCCTAATGTATGAATATCAACAACCACCTATTTTACCATTTAAACAATTAACAAACACACACTAAACATAACTATAAGAATGGGGAAAATAAAAAATTAAAATTCGACGGATAAATAAAAAATAGACACTAATTACACATAGAAACCCTTATAACAATAATTCAAAATAATAAATACTCAAAAAATCCATATATGGTCAAATCAAAAAATTATAAACTCACATTATAATGAAAAATAAAGATACATCACATAAGAGGGAGATCATGAGGAAAAAACCATGGCACAATTACCTCACGTACTAGCTGTGGAAAAGTGGAACAAATTACCGATAGGTAAAGAGTCACATATATCATCCATAGAATCACACTAGAATAGTATCATTGATAAAAATACTCTATCTAATTAATAACATTCTACTAGGGGTTAATATCCCATGGGTAAATCCCAACTAGAAAATCCAACATTCAACCAATACATAGATTGAATCCTTGGGTTCCTCATGTCATGTAAAAAATATATGGACTATGATTAAACCATTATCAATCATAATAAAAATTTAGATCACAGAGTTAACACAACATAATAATAGAATACTTCCCACCTCCAACACACCACCATTAAAAAATATCTCATATACAATCTTCTAAGCAATGAATCACAATTCATAAAAATATAAAAAATACACATGGTCATAAATAAATGATAATAATGTGCTACAACTAGGGTGTATCTTTAACCAATATAACAACATCAAAAAATGTTCTAACCATGATTTCTATTTATATATGGAAACAATGTTCATTGAAAATCCAATTTATAACCCATTTAAAACCCAAATATTATTCCCATAGAAATCATACATCACCCTAAAAAATATTCAAATTAGGAACTTCACAAATCCACTTTCAAAATCACCATAAGAAACTAAGTAAATTTTGTATAGCATATAAACAACCCCAATGTGTCAACTTTCCCCATCAAACAATGGCTTAATAAAAAATAACAAACTAATTTTGACGCACACCACTTTTCAAAATATGGATATCCTTTTAAATGTGTACATGTTTTTTTGATTTAACTATATTTATTATAAAAAATTAAAACCTATTAGAATCCGGATAACCCTTTATAAACAAATAACACTTCACTTTGTCAATCAAATTGGGCCCAAATAATGTTGATTCAATAATTTTTATTATAGATAACCATTAATGTAATTTTATCTAACACCTAGTCCAAATAAAATACCATTTAAAAAATTGTTCCATTTAACTAAATAATGTAACCTTTGTTGAAGGAAAAAACATATTAAGCATTTATACCACTTGATAACTCAAAACTAGGCATCATAGACACCATTTTTTTAATACACTTTTAGAACCTCAAACATATAAGGTAATCTTTAATAAAAGTTAGTAAAATATATCACCTACCTCTAGAGATATAACCATGTTCCCTTCAACAGAAACCATCAAAATATCTCTCTAATATTTTCTTAGAACCCTTTTAAACCAATACCCCCAATTAAAACCACACTAGATAACAAAATCATCCACCCATGGCCACTAGTGTTTTAGACGGTTTTAAAAAAGGAAAAAACCAAGAGAAGAATATAGGAAAACCACATAACATTATATTTGGGTAAAAATACCTAGAAATTAATTTTAATTATCCTTGGTGGTTCTTGGAAGAGAAAATGAGACCCCCTATGAAGAACCTTTGATAAAGGGGGTGAGTGGTGGAGAGTTTTGTGGTAATCCACTAATAAAAGTAAATAAAAATGAAAAAAACCTCAAACATGGTCAAGTCACACTATTGTCTCACATGGTTTAAAGACTATTAATATACCATGTGATTGAAACTACCATGAAAAGATTCATGTCTCATGGATTAACCACACAGTTTATCAGACTCTTTTGTGGTTGTATAATATACATTCACTAAAATTGCCCAGGGAACATTGTATCCACTACCTAGTTTCCCAAACCACATGCATAAACATGACCACCTAGAAAATCCTAAATTTAACTTTATGGAACCTTTATCTCAAGGGATAAGTAAACCATATAAACATTAACAATAAAATGGAATTTTGTTTTTCATAATTCACATCCCTATAGAACTTTCCACCACTAGAACTTCTACACCAAGAATATCCTTTACAACTTAAGATAAAGGAAAATATTTAGTCATACACACTAAAGAGAAGGATTTTATCAATGTAAAAAAATCAAAAATTGAAATTGAGAACTTATGGCATGATAATCCCACACCCTGTAAAAACATCATTAAATTATTTAATACTTACCCACCATCAAATCTCCACCAATCCTAAATGAAAATCCCATATATAAAAAGATGTTGTCCAGAGAACTCCTATGTTCTGATATAAACTCAGGTACTCTAAAAATTCTCCCATTAAACCCCAAATTTTTTGCCCAAATCTTGAACCAAAACTAAGGACAAAAAACACCAACACATTCATAACATCTGATATCACAAGAGGTATATGAAACAGTGGGTACAAACAAAAACATCCTTGAAGAAAAAACTAGTTAACAATTAAAAACATAGAGGATAGTTAAAGATATACATTCCATTTAGAATTAATCTAAAATGGTGAGACCATATTTTAATATTCCCCAAAAAATTGTCATAAAAAAACTAGAATGATCCATCATCGACAACTAACTAGAGTAAAAAAACAATATCATACCACTCATTGGAAACCTACTCCAAACAAAAAAAATTCAAAACCATACGAATAAACCCAAGAGTTAATGAGACAATATCATCAAGAAAATACACACCACAAAATAGTAGGAACACCCAGACCGTGAGAATTTCTCATCAAGGAATGACACAACTCTAAAATTTGGTCATGAAACCACACAAATGGTAACTCAGGGAGAAACTCAATAAACACCAACACTTTGTGATCCAAAAATAGAACCATATAATTAAATCTATCATGGTATTTGTCACAACCCATACCCTGGGGCCCGTCTCGTAACTACCCCAAGCCTGCATTCTATAGCCCAGGTGTTGGCGACAAGCACCAAAGGTGTATATTCCTAAACTGGGAAAGCATTTCCTTTATAACAATAAACAAACACATCATAGTACACAACTGGATGCAAAACACTATGTAAGAAATGAATACAAAAAGTGTGCTGGAGAGTAAAAGGGGCCGGAAATACAAGCCCAACTGTAAAGTACAGGTACAACTGAAAAGGGGACAAAAATAAAAAAACATAAAGAGTAGCTCCTGGATCATCCTCTGGGGTCCCTACCTGACGGGTAGGAACAAATGGCCACCTCATCACTCCACATCTGTCTGTCGGCTCTGTGTACCGACTCATCATAAGGTCCACCTCTAGGTACCATCATGTCCTGGCACTCTTGGCCTCTGTCAGCAGTGTCCATCATATGCATCCAACACAACGAGGTACGGGCATAGCCCGTGCAGGGGTGAGAATAATGATACTCAGTGGGGACCCAGAGACCTTAAAGGTCTCACAAAATCCAATAAGGATAATCCACAAAGTATGAAATCAACAGATAACCATTACTTAGGTATATGTCCATACATATACCGAAGTTATCTAGTAACCCATCTAAATCAAGAGAAAAACAAAAAAGTCAATGACATAGCTCAAACCAGGATTTTTATTCACGATGTCGAAACCACAGCTACTGGAAACTTTTCCTCTATCGAGTACAATGGGTCTTCCGCTAAAACCAAGCACTTCCCACTAACTTTGTAATACTGAGGTACTCCACCAATCGAGTATTGTGGGTCTTCCAAAATTACACAGAGGCGCTCCCCACCATGGGTCTGCCACTACAAAAAAGTGCTCCCCCTCAGAGCCTACTATGGTACTCCTTCTATCATGTACCATGGGTATGCTGCTACATCAAATGATCCTTCTCCGTGGGTCTTCTACTACAACCAATCGCTCCACACTGGGCCATCCGAATCACTCCAAGTCGACCGGTCAGTAGTCGTTAAGTCTCCGCCAGCTACTATGTCTCTGCAATCTTCCCGCTCATCACCGGGAGGGTCCGCTCCACGAGCTACAAGTCAATACTATCAGTGTCACGAATTATCATGTAGAAGTATCACAAAGGACCACCACATCATAGGGGTCTCAATGCAATAGACGACATGTTAATCGGACGCTCGGTCTGTGTGTTATCAGCATCTTAGCCCTTGGGGCCCGGTTGGATTCGTGTACAATCCAACATGACTGTATCTCTACTATACACCAATCTATAGTGGGGTATGCACAAAGGGACCATCTCTCATCGAGATTACCAGCACTGTTGACGGTTCTTCAAACGGACGTTTGGTGCCAAAGATATGGCCAAAGTAACCAAAGGGCCGGTAGTGGGCCCGGGTCTGGTCAGACCTGGTCAAACCGACTCGGCCCAACCCAGTCTAGGTAGACCCGATCTGGGTCATCCCAGACAAACCCAATGGGTTTAAACCATCCTGTTGGGAAAGTTAGACCACTAAGTTAGGCCTGGTCCGCTGGGCCAGGCCCAGCGGACTGCAAGTGTGGTTCAGCCCGGATGTCGCCACACAGGCGGCTCGACCCGAAGACCGCGGCCGGTTCAGCGAGTGTCGCGAGGGATGAGGCTCAGAAAGTCAGCCACCGGGAGGCCAGCCGTAGGCCGAGCGGGGCGCGGGATGGCCGCAGGTGCACCGGGCAAGGCACGATAGGGTGGCACGAGGGCATCATGCAGGGCACCGGGGCGCCGACCAGGCCACTGTAGGGAGCCGTGGGCAGGCGGGTCGGGCGCCACTCGGCTGGTAGTGTTTGGCTGGGAGCACTAGTGCACTGCTTGGGTGGTGTGATTCGCGGAGGCCATGGGTAGGCTGGCCTTTGTCATCACTGCATTCATCACCTCGTTTCTGCTTCGAAGAACATCACAAAGAAATCGATGGAGGGTGTCGGGCCATGTGAGGTTGGCCCAAACCCTCCACGTTTATGGTGACAGCAATTGCTTCATCGAAGGTACGATGAACAAAAAATTTATGACAAAAAATCGCAACGATTCCTTTTAAATGAAGATGAGAATAGAAAAGGAATACTTCTTAAGGTAAACCCCCTACATTTGATTTGTCGCTCGATGCTCTTCATTTGTTGACAGAGTCCCAAAAGGATGATAAAGGAGATAGCCATTCATCGCTTCCACCACACGTCCTCAACTCCGAGCTGTGTTAGTTCGTTGATGATGTTGAAGATTGTTGATCGGTAGGTAGTCGGGGAAGAAGTCAAAGAAGAAAGTGTGTAGCCAATATCCTTCATGTTCTTCGCATTCTTCATTAGGATATTTTCTCCCTAGAATTCCTCTCAAAGCCTCCAACAAAAAGAATATTATTCCAACAAAAATAATAAGAGGGTTTTCCTATTATTACATTGGCAGGTAATTCAAAATTGAAGAATTAAATGAGTGGACCCCACCTAATTAAATTCATGATTGGTGCCACATTTAATTAGGTGGATGGCTAGAGGCTCTCCCTCATTAAAGAGGGAAAGAAGGGAGGTTTTATCCCCCATCATGAATAGGGGTCGGTTGGTCCCCCCAATCATTTAATAGAGATGTTATGGGTCTCGGGTGGGCCCCACGTCATAACCTCTCGTGGGAGGTTATGCTCGGGTGGGACCCACCACCATAACCTCTCATGAGAGGTTGGAGTGTGGAGGTCCCACCATCAACACCCAAGTGGATGTTCTGAATACCTGCACTCACCTGGCGGCTCAAAAAATAAAATAAAGTGTTACACGTTATTTTATTATTTTTTAAGAAAACCCAAAAACTAACTTTTATGCTCGACTCACTGTCGTTGAAGTGAAAGTCTTCTTAAGAGAATAATGGCACTACGAGTTCTATAGTGCACTCAGATTTCAATTCTGAGCTCTGGTTCAAAAGATATAAAATCTCGCATGTATGTTAACTGAACGTACCATAACAAAACATCAGAAATTGATTCTAGACACACTGGGCCTCGGAATCATGCGCCGTAAATTTTCGCAGACTCATAAAAATTCCATGTATTTATGAAAAAAAAAATCCACAGAATTTCTGGGTATTTATAGTATATATGAAATTAAAAGGTCTATTTTAATTATACAATTCAATACCCAATCCAATCCAATGTCACCCAAAAAAATGAATCCATGGATCATAAGATTCACAGTGATAATAAGCAAGAGAAGCTGTGAGTTATGAACATTTCATGGAAAATATACCCTCTCTTGAAAGAAATTCTTTCAATAAACCAAAGGAAATATTTTTTAAAAAAATATATAAAAAAATCCCGTAATACATAGGTAAGAAAATAGGATAAACCAATAACTAAAAATAGATTCCAACTCTCTCATGACAGAAACTATACAATCCACTATATAGTACAAATCTAGGTGTGACACTTATTCTTCTTCTAATGTCTATTTATCAAACAAGAATTCTATATGTTAGATATAATTCCAAATTTATGACAGGTTTTTAGATCAATCAAACAAGAAGAAGTAACATTGTTAGCATTCCCACACTAAAACCATTCAACAAGATTCCGCTTTCCGCTAGTCATAGCACCCTTGGAGACACTATATTGGGTCACAAAACCACTTTTTTGGATATCCTACGGAATTTTACTCTTTAACAATGAACTTTTAAACAAATTATTCAAAGGAAGTTAGTCATTACTGAAGTACCACAAAGATGACATCAAGTTTATGTCCCCTAGGAGAGAACTAAGACTACTTCGAATCATTATCTGCTATATTAGAAGATAAAGGAACACATCTAGTGAAATTCCCAAAATATTCCTACACATAATGATTTCATTGATGGTTTCTCAAAAATTATCTCACCTTATAAACTCTCACATAATCAAGATAAAATTTATGAATAATTTTTTCCTTGATATATACCCTAGAAATAAATTTAAAATAGGCGGGCATGGATAGTTTTATTTTTCCAATCAAAAGACAATCCTTCAAAAAAATGATTGGTAGAACTCACCCTATAGGTTTAAAGAGTCTATAATAAATTATAAATCAATTCAACCACAACTATCCAATTTATTACCTCGATGATTCTTTGGTCCCCACTAGACAATAGTGGTTGCTGCTATATAAACTCTCTCATATAAACGATTATCCAAGTAGAATTAGGACCTCCCCCCACCTCATGAGTCTCGATAATATGTAAGGCATGAAAGACTTCTTATAGATCACTAAAATGACTTTCTAAACAATTATATACAACATTTTTTAATTCCTTTATGTGGGGGACATTCAAAAACATCACAAAAACATTACATTTTAATCAGACCATCGCAAGTTCTATATAAGGCATAAAAATAACGAGCCAAATGGAAGAAGATTAAAAAAAACATTATGAGCTATGATTTTAAAAATTACTAACAAGGCCTTACATCCATTTAAAATATAGGAATATATTATAAAATTCCATTTATATTTTTATTATTTTAAAAAAATAAAAAATTTATTCCAAATAACTAAAAAGTAACCCACTTCTTGAAATATAGTTTTCCACTTCGAAATACAAAAACAAAAATCAGTCACATTTTTAAAAAGAAACTCATTATTTTCAAATTACCACCACTCCAAAACCATGTTAATAATAATTCTATTATTATAACCAATAAAATTATTTCCTTCGAAAACCATATAAAATAACACTCATTTATTCCACTGAAATCACCATCATGTTAGTTTAAAAACATTTTACAACATTAACTAAAGCACCCAAGGTGATGTTTTAACACAACTTAAACACTAAATAACAATAAATTACTTTAAATTCATATCAAATTTGCTTTATAACCCCCAAAAATTTACTCAATCTTTTACAATGAGAATATTTAATCATAATATGGGATTAGAACATCAATATATAGAAAACAAAAAACTCCCAATGTTCTAATCTATGCATCATTTGTTAAATGGTGTGCTAAACATTCATGTTCTACTGAACATTGGCCCAAAAGATTATCTTGTTGTGCAAATAGTTTCACAAACCCTGAACATCAATTATCCACCACACAAATTCCCTCTAGTTTCATTCTAATACTAGGAATTTCCCTTTATGCTTCATGGGTCTTCGTACAACTCATATTAGTAGTGTACCGAATCAAAATTTCTTAAGAACAAGGCACTATAAATTCAAAAATTAAAAGAATACTCTGAACTACCCATGGAATCTTGATTTATACCATGACTACGAGATTATCAATCACTCCCATAACATGATCCTTTATGGTCTTAGATAAAATTTAACTTTACCCCAAATAATAATACGGTTTCTAAAATACCATTTTGTAATGAACTGGACCAGGTTGACCCAAAACTTCACCCAAGTCATTTGGTCATAAGCCCTAATTGGGTTCCTGATCACTAAATTTTAACAAAAAGAAATAGGGTACCATAAGTTAAAATGGGGAAAAATTCACCATTAAAAGAAACCATGATCAATAGCAGTTCAAACTGGGAACCAAGCATCGGTTCTACTTACATTGGATGAACATTCAAAAATAAATATTCAGATATAAATAATAAATACAACCTATAAAATTGGATTTCTATAATAAAATATAAACCAAATATTTTTACAAAAAAAAATCCAGATATATGAAACAATTTTTATTAAAACATTTTACCAAACCAAAATAAAGAACGGAACTAAAAACAAAAGCAGGATACTAGAGAGGACAATACACTAGAAAAAACAATTGATCGAACCCACTTAGAATAAACCCCCTAAAATATACATGTGACTCTCAATTCACTGGGATATCCTAAGTATCACACCCATCCTAATAAAAAGTAGTAATATTCAACCTCAAAATTCATAACGTAGAACTTGTGGAAGACATGAACACTATATACCATCTAATGTGAGTATATCGTTTTTTATCCTAAGACTAGCTGTATACCCCCCCCCCACGATTCCATTGAATTTCATTTATAATGAATACATGAATTCTATTTTGAAGATAAATCATATCCAAAATACATTTTTATTTCAATAATAGAAAATTAAAATAAAAAATTAATACCTTTCATCAATTCAGAAAAAAAATTAAAAAACAGGACTTAATGAGGGATTACCAATGTATTGTAATCACATAAGAAAACCATTAACTTTTAAACAATAAACACATTAAAAAGAAAATTTAAATCAACCTCTATTCATTTGAACACCACCTTTGAAAATATACAATCACATGGTATGAAATACTTCTCTAAATAAACACTTCAAA
Source organism: Viscum album (assembly GCA_963277665.1). NCBI lineage: Eukaryota > Viridiplantae > Streptophyta > Magnoliopsida > Santalales > Viscaceae > Viscum > Viscum album. The sequence goes on from OY728141.1 coordinate 790,454,317, forward strand.
GAGATTTATTTTAAAACAATTAAATGTTTTCAATTTTAAAACATTAACACAAACACACTAAATCAATATTGGAATAGGATATGGAGTATATAATAAAACTAAAAGGAATTCTGATTATAAAAAAATGATAAATAATATCACAAAACAAGACTTATAATAATAATTATAATACATAAATACTTAATAAATTAAAATAAGCACAAGGAGATAAATAATAAACTCACATGACGATACTAAATAAATAGAACTAACATTAGATATATAGAATTATGAAAAAAATAGTGGACTAATGTAACGTGTAATATTTATTACATAGTTGAACCAACTATTGGATGGTTAATGGCCTTATATATTTTCCCCTAAATCACCCTCAACTGGCCTCATTGATTTCAATCCTCCAACAGTTTCAAAACATTCAACTATAGGCCCTTATTCTACGAGTAAATCAAATCTTGCATACCCAATTTCCCATGACTCTCTTAGTCTGTAGCCTATGGTTCCTCCTTGATGTGGACTATGATAAACCCATTTTTAAACACATATAAAACATATGGCCCAAAGTCAATATAATATTATTGTAAAATACTTCCCACCTCTAAAAAACAAAATTCAATAATTATCCCTTATCCATCCCACATAACCAAAAATAACAATACATATAGTAATAGCACATTAACATAAGAATAAAAAAGGATAATAATCGGTCTTCACTAGGGTGTAATATCAAAAAATTAAACTGCATCACAAAAATTACCAACATTACACTCTCTTTTAACATAGAAATTATGTTCTTTGGATATCCCTTTTAAAAACGTTTTATAACCCAAAACAAATTCTAAGGGAAATAGAAAAAACATCAATTGATAATTAAATTTATATATAATTAAAGACAATTTAAAGGGGAAAATTTGAATGCAATATATAATTTTAAAATATTATAAAATAGACAAATTTTTTCATAAGTCCAATCAAATAAGTTCTTAATCCAAAATTGCTAACTCATAGGAATGACGTTAATTTTTTCAAAACATGGAAATCCATTATAATTTGCACACCCCTTTCAAAAAAAATTCTTACTCAAAATATATGAACAACTATTCAAATAAGGAAACCCAATTATAAAAATAAAAACACATTACATTAAAAATAATTTTTAGAACAAATCACCATGATCAAATATTTATTATTATATAAAAAATCATTTTAATTTTATCAAACACCATGATTACATAAAATACCATTTAAAAAACATTCCTTAAACTTGACAATTTATCAATTTTTTAAAATAAAAACAAAAAAAATAGAGAAACATTGAAAACAAAATACAAGGTATAATAAAAATAATTATTTTAATTTAAAAATACTTATAAAACATCAAGAAATTAGTGAAAACATTAATAAAATGATATGGATTATAAAATCAACCTCAATTAATGAATCCATGTTGTTATCAATAGAAACCATTAAAATAGGTCTATTAGGATGGTTCAAAATCCTTAGAAACCAACCCCCAAAATTATAAAAACCCCAGATAACACAATAATCTAACCATGGAAACTAGTATTAAAGATTATCTTGTATTTAGGAGATAACCAAGTGAAAAATAAATGAAAATCCCTTACCTTTCAATTTCAAAAAGAAGCAACTGAAAAATTACTCAAAATATTCCTTGGAGGTACTTGGGAGAGAAAATGGGTCCTTTGGGAGGTACCTCAAAAAAATAGGTTGATTATGATAGTATTTTGGCAGAATAGGAAAATTTAAAGAAAACTTAAATTGAAAAATATACCAAACCCAAACAACATGAATTGTTTTTTCACGTAGTTTGTAACACCTCCAAAATTTCAAAAAGAGTAACTTATGTCCGATAGCATGTAGAACATGTTACACCATTTGAGTAAGGGAATATTAATCCCAAATACTCTAAAATATATTTAATATTTTATATAAATTAATTCTATGATATATCTTGCTATAAATGTGATACTTAGTCAGATTATGTCACAAACAAAAATCATTTTCTTTATATGGGTTAGGTTACACGCAACACCTAGTCTTTCCAAATAACAATATATCATAAAAAATTACATAATATAACCTCTCCATCAAATTATTTGTTATAAAAATCTATAAATAAATTTTGAAAATTTCTAGTTTTCAGAAATATAAAATTAACTCATTGGTTATAAATTAATTTGAAATGAATATGAAAACCAACTGAATTTAAAGGAAAATATTATTTTATTTTTTTCACAAAAATATTTTACACAAATAAATTATATTAGTTACTATTATTTTGAAATATTATTTTCATATATTCAATAAAATATTTTTGATATTCGTCCAATATATTTGATAGGCTTATGAAAAAAACAAACTCAATATTACACTTAAAATTCTATATTATTATAAGGGTATTTTTGTCGCCTTTTAATAGATAACCTCTTTTAAATCCAATATTTTACCCATTATTATATTTAATATATCATATTAATCTAAATATTTTCTTGAAAAACATAAAAATTATCTTAGGGATTATTTTTGTTATTTTTCTAGGAAGTTTCAATTTTTAATGACTTCTGAAAAATACTAAATTTTAATTCAAAACTTCTTTTTCATCTAATTTATATATAATGATAAATCAAATTATAAATTGGTATTAAAGTTTAATTAGGTCATATTTGAATTATTTAATCCAATTTAGTTCTTTTTAATCAATTTATCTTTGTAATTATTAATAAAAACAAAGAAAATTTTTGGTTGTTTTTACTTTAAAACACTGCATTGATGTCCTGTCTACAAGATTAAATTTAAATTAATTTATACCATATTAGTGGCTGTGAATTAGAAAATTTGGATTTCATATTATTAGTCATTTTTATTTATAATTTATAAGATGGTTAATTATTTTTTGAATAAATAAATTGGTGAATGTAATTAAAATTAATTATAATAATTAATGTAAAATTAATCTTTATAAGGGGATAAACCTTAATTTTAATGATACAAATGACCTATATACTTTTACAAGATCCATTGGAAATACATATTTAGAATCTATATTCCCTTTTATCAACTTTTTACATTATTCGATCCACATAAAATGGGATAAATGTGGGTGGAATTTCCTTCCCAAAAATTTACTTGAGTGCCATTCCTCCTCCATTTTAAAAAGGCCGTATATCCGCCCACTTCCTCAAAATAACAAATACAGTTTAGCTAGACCAATATCTACCAAATAGATTCTAAACATCAATAACATAATCCTATGATCCTAATCCTAGTTATAAATCCATCCAATTATGAACATTGCTTCATACAAAAAGGTGTTACCCGGTTAAGAGATAACATCTTTCATTAAGTTTTTTAGTTTTATTTCCATTATCCCCTCCCTAAAATATCCATATTCCTTCGTTATATAACAACACCAGTATGGTAAATATAATAGGTTTTTTTATGATTATTGTTATAGATACACTCACACACACTTCCATCTAATAGGTAACAAACATACTATTTATGTGTATGGTGAACTACCACATCATGAAATGATGATTGTTCATTTTTTTACCACCTATCGTGGTCACCATTTTGATGTAAAAACTATTTATATATGATATTTATATATATATGATATTTATTTTTATTTATTTTTTTTAAAACACATATCTTTATACTTTACGATTTCTGTAAAAATGATAACATCCTTTGTGAAAGTGTGGACTGTCGCCCCTTCAAAGTGATGTGACTCTTTCAAACTATACACAGAATGTATAAATGATGGATTTAATAAAACTATGTACCATATATGAAATGTTTGATCATTGGATTATAATCTTTTTGAAAAATACTATCGTTTTTGAAATGTTTGATCATTGGATGACATTATATAGGTTAATGTATTACTCCACCATATAATGAATAATGCTATAAGAGTTGAAGTAAAAATAGTTCAAGTTATAATAAAATGAAAATATTATGTTTATAGAAACATATATTTTCTTATATTCTATTAGTGTGGAATAATTTAAAAACTCTATAAAAAATAGTCTTGAAACAAAATTATTTTCCTGTTAACATCATTTTTTATTACATCAATGGCCTATATTCACAACTTTGGTTTATGGTTTTGTAGTCCACAACTTTCATCTGAACATGTTCTCTAACATTCTCCATCAAAACATGATTTTTAGATTTTTATTTTCTATTCATGTTTTCATTTCACACATATGTTCTCCTACTGGGGTCCCAGTTATGTGACTATTGTACTTTCCAATCACTCTTATTTAGATGATGTGTTTCTAATCCTATTTATGATGTGTTTTTAATAGTATATTACTTTAAAATATCAATCCCTCGATTAGAAATAACAAGTTCATATTTTGAGGACATAATTTATTAAATGTGGGGAGAATTTAACACCCCAAAAAATTTAAAAAGAGTAACTTATAATCGATAGTGTGTATGATATGAGAATCCAAGATTGTAAAGAAATAAAATACCCCCAAACCATAAAATATATTTAATATTTTAAATAAATGAAATATATGATCTATCTTTCAATTAATGGTATACATACTTATCATACGTCACACACAACAACGATTTTCTGTAAATGGCTCGCGTAACATGCAAGACTGAGTCTTACTGAAAAGTGATATATCATTAAAATATTACTTAATTTAACTTATCCATCAATGTAATACCCAAAATTGGGAGATACGTTTTATTTTATTATTTTCTCTTGGTTTGGAAATATTTTTAGAGGTATGGGCTAGGCCTAGTATAATGTTGGTGTTTTTATTGATAAATAATCTTAGCTGGAATCTCAATGTCTGGTGTACGGAAAGGGAAGAGATGAAGTTGGGTGGCTTCACCAAATTAATTATGATATCACAACTAGGCTTGGTATATGATCAGCTTCCCAGGATGTCATGCTTATACTCTTAATTTCAAGGAGTTCGAAGCGTACATGGACCTCATCCAAGTTATGATGGATGAAGAGAAGTAGTCTACATTCAACATTATCAAGTTGTCTCTAAATCCAAACTGTTTTCATGTTCACCCTTTCCCAGTCGGAGGTCTTCAATATGCGAGATTACCACTGCACCCAGGAAATGCTGTATAATGGAGATTTCTGGAATGACACCCTATGGTCTATCAGCATCCACTAAAAATATAACTTTTCAATATGGCTGATCAGGAGCAGATCAATTCCCTCTGATGATAATGTCAAATGATGTGGTATCCCCAATGTGTCCAGATGCCCTTGTTGCAAAGATATCTATGAAGAAAGTATGGAACACCTCTTCTTCCAGGGTGAATGGGCATGCACTATATGAAGATACTCCGGCGAGTTCAATGGTTTCCTAGATATAAACTTGGTTGACCACCCAATTTTGGATAAGTGGTTTCACGGATCAGGTGATAGGGGCTCGAAAAAAGTGTATCGTACCATGATCTTTTTGGTCAACAATTGTTGTATCTGGAAGGGCCAGGAATAATTAGTAGCCTAACAGGTTCTAATCCTTGTGTAAATCTATCGTCTTCAGCACAAAGAACCGTCTTCATGACTTTCTCTGTCTCTTCAGTAAGTAGTGATAGGATCCTCCTCTTCATTGGATACATGCGAGGCATCATGACACCCAAGTGGTGGAGACCAGTGCAAGAGGCCATTGGGTATGATAGAACCCTCAATACAAATGTTGAAAGGATAACACTAATGGTTCCTATATTATGGGGGTCTTGCGAGGTGGTGGGGTTGTCCACAACTAGCAGGGTTCAGTCAGGTTGGCATTTTCATCTCACCTCAACCAAGGTTCATCTCTTCTAGTCAAAGCCAGAGCTCTGCTGCTGGGTCTCAGCCTCTTCCACCATGAAGGTATTGCCATTTTGGATGTTGAAGTGGACTCAAATATTCTCCATGATGCCATACATAGCCTTTTCCTCACTCCTTGGTCTATTAACTGTATCATCATAAAGTGTAGAGGTATGATCACCAACACCCCCGAAGTGGTTCACTATTAGCGGGAAGGAAACCAAGTTGCAAACCACCTTGTTTCTATGGGGGATATTTGGAAAATACCAGTTAGTTGATAAAATATTCATACTCTCAAAACCGATGGGGATCATCTTAGCAGGGTGTATTCCCCCACCCATCGCCATTTTATACCTCTTTAGGCCCCTTTCAAGAGGGTTTTTGGGGTTGAGGGGTTGGTTTGTATTCTTTTTCTTTACTAATAATTGAAATGATGATGATGGTGAAGGTAGTTTTCCCATTGTTCATAACTTTATAAATTGAGTTTCATCTATTTATTTATATTTTAACCTTATATGTGTGATAATTATTAAAACTTTGGTTAATTTATTGGGTAAGAAAATTTGTAGTGTAATCCTTGTTTTGTTAAAAATGGTGTTATTTTGTTCTAATTGAGCACACTGTTTGTTTAATTGAATTTTTTTGTTAGTCTCACAGCTTATCTGTGATTTCTAGAACCTAGTTTTACAAATTAAATAATTTCATGGCATGAAAATTTATGTTTCATAACTTTGTGAGTGCCAATTTGAATTGTTTTATATGCATTGTCGGCATTATTTTTTGGAAGGTGTCTGATTGCCTTTTATGTGCTAATATTGATAAAAAGATTTTGACTATATCAATGTGATGGAATCATGGGAAATGATGTTTTGGGGTCATTTATGGCCTCCCAAAGTGGTTTTGGATTTGCAAAGAAATGGATGTTGGTTTTGAGTTTTTTGTCTTATGTTGATAAAGGATAGCGCGTTTGGAATTTTTATGAAATTGTATTTAGCATTGATTGTGTAATTGAATGTAATGCATAGGTTCTATGAATATGTTTCTGTAGAAAATGGTGTGTTTACACCCCTTCAAAAAAACACATGTGTGTGTTTGATAAAAAGGTTTTTGTGAAGTGATGATATGGTTTTTCTTTGTAGAGTCCTTGAAATGGATTTAAGTTAAAAGAAGTGTGTACTAAAAATTTTGAAATTGGACTGACATTTGATGATTAATTATGGCCCATTTGTAATTTTCATAGAAAATGGTTTTGGTTTAATTGTGAGATGGAATAAAATTGTTAAGGAGTTATGTAAATGTTTTTATGTGGAAATGGTGTGATTGATGTCTCTTCTTGAAAATGGACTTAATTTTTTGTAAATTTTGGAATTGTGAAATGTTTAGGGGCTCATTTGGAACCACTGTGAAAATAATGATAAAATATATATATCATGAAAACCTTTTTTGGATGTTCTATTTCCTTTTCTCAAATAATGGGAGGGATATCCAAGTTGTGGCATCCTCAGGATCAATTATCAGCGTTCCTCGATAAGAACCATTTGGGTTCAATTTTTTTATTTAATTAGATTATTCCTTGGGGAGAATAGGGGTGAGGCCTATAGTGAACTATTATTATATTAGTATACATATATGTTGTGATTGGATGCTCGATTGGCATATTTTGGCTCACTGTTTTTTATATACAGGTGACATAGAGACCTGACATATTGAGGGAACCTTTAGAGAATGATTATTGAAATTGTATTTCATTTACTAACCGGTGGCCCATAGTAGGTGGATATATATATATTTCAGTTTATTACTATGACAGTGGGTGCCTCAGTCTGCCTAGATGTAGGGTGGCCGGGCATTTCGGCATCTTAATTTTCATTGTGTGTGGCATGCCAACAAGGATGGAGTCTCATGTATTAGTACATTCTGGGATGTTCTACATATCCCAGTTCCACCTATTTCTAATTTTTATTATTGATTTTAGTGTTTGAAGTTATACTTGTATGTATATTTTTCATTTACCTTATTGTGTAACTACTGTAGTACATTCAGGTGTAGTGATTTATTAGAAAGTGATGTGTGGTTTTAATGTGGCTAATGAAACTTCTTTCAAATAAAAGTGTTTTACCCTATTGTATAAATTGAAGATGTCAACATCACATTACCCATGAAATTTAAAATGTCTCACTAATAGAATGAATTTGGTTTGGGAAATGGATAAGGGAAAATGAGTTATACAATGTTATTGAATAACATGTAGAAAAGTTTACTTTTATATATTTTAGTTTAACCATGAAAATGGGTGTTTCTTTTATATTAAAATATTTTAATGGAGAATATATTATCAGTCTAGGATTCTGAGTTTTATACCCATGCCAATAGTTCTTTTTTGTTTTTAATCTCCTCTTCGTTTGGCATTGGGTTTCATTCTCCTTGAGCGATGGTTGATCATTGTGTTAGAGACTGACCTATGGGGTCACATGGAGATAACTTTTTCATCCAGATAAGACCATTTAATTTTTTATATATATTTTATATTCAATTTCTTGTGAAAATGACGTTCAACAAAATTTTATATAAATGTATATCAGTCTTTACATTCCTCTCCTCTATTCTTTTTACATGATTATATTTGGAAAAAATATGTCCATTGTCTACATTGATGATGTCCTTAGTGCTTGTCGCCATCTTGGGAGGACTGGGAATGCCTCTCAAGCTTTTTCATGGGTCTACTCGAGTGACCATTTTTGTGTCAACATGAGTTGGTTCATGAAAAAATTGTATTAGAGCTGGTTGGATCTTAGCGGGCCATACTTTTCAGAGCGCACTTTTCTATTTGGGGGTTTCAAGGGAGACAGAGTAGAATTTTTAGGACTTGAGGGGTGGGTACGGGAAGAGAGTCATGAACTCTTACACATTCTAAACTCCAGTTTCAATGGGAAGTCTGATTTTGTTAGTCTTATTTAATTTTAGGAATTTTTTTGTGATTGGGATATGACATGTAGAGATGGGGCAATGGTCCTTGTGAGATTTCATGGCCTGGAAAGCCATGTGGAGCTAGGGGAATGGTCCTAGAAGGCACTCCCTATCAATGGCATGGTTGGAATATGGACCCCAACCATATGGTCAAGTCACCCACTACCACTAGTTATCTTTTTGAGTTGTTTTGGGTCTCCTCTAAATTCTGAAAAGTGTGCGAATCGGACAGATTGATTTTTAATTGTTGGTGTTTCATTCTAAAATTGTTTTGTGCATTTCAAAAATGGGATGTTTGTTGTCAATAATGGTTTAATTTGTTATTTTTTATGTTTGTCTCTTATGCAGTGTTTGATCTTGAGGATTTTTATTTTTGAGATGACATTGATTTGGTTATTGACTTTTTCTTGTCCAACGGTTTTCCCGATTGATATTCGACGGGTGATCATAGTGTGGTTGATCAACCTAAGGATTTTATGCTTCAGTTCTGGAAGATAGATCCACCCCTCTTTTATGGTAAAGAATACCCATCCGTAGTGGAGGAGGGGATGAATAAGATCCAAATGGACTTTATCCTCATTGAGTTTCTTGACTTGTTTGTAATGACCCGGACCCGAGCAGCCACCCAAACAGTACTAAACGGGTCAGGTTCTACTACCTTAGGAGTACCTCCCAAAATGCAAAAGGCTTCCAACTAGAAGCGAGGATTTGATAGGTATAGTGGGGAGGCTATACCCTCTCGGAGGATAATAATAATGGTAATGGTCCAAGTATAATAGAATAGATGCAGTAGAAAAAATGACTCAACAGACTCGAACCAGACCCACACAGCGGAAGCACATTCAATCTAAATAAACTGTGGAAGCAATAAATATAACAACAACTGCAGAAATAAACACAAAATAATGATGATAACATGTAACTACTACTGAACAATAAAACATGTATCCAAATCAGGTCATACATATCTGAATATAAAAAGGGCGCTAATGGATAAACAACTATAGCTACAACAAGTAAGCATGAAGATACAGAAAAGAAAAAAATAGTGTAACTCCAGCTAGGTAAGACCCCAAGGTCCATACCAACTCCATGCAACAACTAACGTAACCCAGCTCCAGAAGCTGGCCTCTTTCCTGCACGTAAATCCATAAAATCTGCATGTGTGCCGAAAGGCCCGTGCATGGTGTGAGACAAATCTCATAAGGGTACCAACCAATGGTGCGTACCAAATATAATTGTTTAATCCAGAATGCATTTATAAGAAAATAAGTAACAGAACAATTCACAAATAAACACAAACTCCACTGGTGCTCAACAGCCACCATGGAGTGTCACCTGCTTCGATCAACACCGGAATCTCTGTCGGGTAACCCGGAACCATGTGCCACCTAACAACATGTGTCTCAAGTACCGACATACTGAAGGTATGCCCAAATATAGTGACCCGACACCTTGTGCCTCCTGACACCTCGTTCATCAAGTACTGACACCCCGAAGGCATGCCCAAGAAGTAACTCGGTGGAACAGCGATGCATGCCTTCAAATAACATATTAGGAGGGACAACGATATCAGCCCTAAAATAACAGTGAGACTCAGCCCCCATCCTGATAGCCTCAATTCTATCCCCTGAAGGATCCTCACCTACCATGTGTATTTCTATGACAAGTACCACCAACCAAGTTACCTAAACCACATCTACGGGGGCCTCTACCAACACATGTGGTCGAAACAACCTCAACACGGATTATCTCTATGTGCACACTACTCAATGATCCAGGTGAGTGGAAATCACAAAAATCGTACCGAAGCCACCACACATCAGACACCTTGTGTCCCTATGAATATGCCACTCAAGTATGATGGCCTTTCCAACTTTGTAAATCGGGCCATGCCAAACCTGATAATTGTACTTCCTCACACCGACGTGCATGATGCCCAGTCCCGTGGTCTAAACCACCCAATGTAACCCAGGCCAAGCCCAACATGTGATCAGAATCACTCAAGAATATCTGGGCCATGATCAAAACCACCCAAAGGGTCCAGCATAAGCAATTTAGTAATTTAATATATAACATATTTAAACAGACAACATAAAAAGTAAAAACATTATAAACAGTAGAATTTACCTAACCCAATGTTAACAATCAATAGCACTGAGGTCTTGAATGCCTCTAACTAACCCAACGGTAAATAGTCTACAAAACTAAGGTCATTAATGACTCTAACATTTTATATCAGGCTTAATAAATTAGACATAACAGTTTATAACAATATAATTCAATTATAACCATTTTCGAATCCCACCGCCAAAATGCCCTGATGAGCAACGACCCCTCTCCCAGCCCTGCTCATGAAAAACTGGTAACATGTCATACCCAAATGCATCCCATAGGTCTATAAACAATGTAAAAATAAATATCAGATAAAATTGGGTCCTACTCAAAATACCTGAAAACGCGCTGAAGGTCGCATCACCCAAATAACCACGAAAACACAAAAAGAGGTATGTACCACCTACCTGAGACTTGTACAATTCTACTCCCCCGGTAACAACCTCCAATTAAGTCTAAAATGTAGTAGAACTACAAAATAATCAAAACCACTCAAACACCTATAACTCATTCTAGAACAGAAATCAAACTAAACGGATCAAGAGGAATCAAGGTATTATCAATGTTGTTCCAACGCATCCAACCATGATCGAATCCAACATCAGATGAAGAACCAGTAGGGATATGAAGGTTCGACTATGTCGGTTCATAAAACCCGGCCAAAATGTGCATTCTGCCTCCAAACAAGGCAACATCCACTTTTAACACACAAAAACAAAGAAACTACACAGTGTGTACTTTAAGACTATATGCCATGTATATAATTTAACTATTCATTTGGCAGCTGGAATTCCGCTGACTTACCTTCCAGAACCTGCCAACATGAGTACGTGGCATGTACCTGGGGGTACACGGAGCATACTTCGTTTTCCTTGTCTTCCTCACCAACTTACCCACACACCATGTACTTCGCTCATTCACAGCTAGACTACATGGAATGTCTAGGAGGGACATGACACGTACATGGTTAACAAATCTACCTAACCAACAGGCCTACATGCCATGTATATCTCTCATACACGGCCAGACTACATGTTGTGTCCATGGAGGACATGACATGTACTTGGTTAACCAATTCTACCCAGCCAATAGGCCTACATGCCTTTTATGGCTTCCACAGTGGTAACGAGTATACGGCGTGTCGGAAACTACACACTGTGTAGTATGAAATTTCCACATGGTCGTCACATGAAATGTACTCAGCGAGCACACAGCCGGTCACTCGCTTAACATATTCACTGCATGTATTTAAAGTACATGGTGTGTAGTCTAGAAATTTATAGACCCTGCCCATTTTCTCCAGGTTTCCTCACAAACAAGTCCAAAATTCAAACAGGGTCCGTATTTTGACCTGTTCTAAAAAACTGAGCTCTTACAATCTCCCCACCATAACATAGCTCGTCCCTGAACTATCAACTAAATCCTAGAGATGGCACCAAACATACCACCCCGCTCAACGTAACCCAGAATTCCCCAATCTCAGAGGTCCTGGCAAAATTCATCAAGGGGTCTCCCCACCTTAGGAATCACCTAACCTAGTCTCATCCCAACAAAACTCAAAGGAAAAAAGGTTTACTAACCTATTTTCCAGACGCATAGTCCTTCTGTGACGCATAGTCACCCCTACACCTCATTGGTCCTCATGTGTCGCTCCCGACACCCAACGTATCTCACACTGCTTCGGTGTCCGCCTCCATGAGGTCCTGGTGCCCAACACCTCAAATAACCTGCATCCTAGATGCCCCGATTCTAATGGCACCTCTTGTAACCCGCATCCTCGATGCCCTGATTCCCAAGGCACATCAAGTAACCCGCATCCTCGATGCCCCTGATGCTACGCATCTCATATATCACGCTCCCGATATGGTTCCAATCCCACGGACTAGCATCTAGTTAGTCCACATAGATCATGTGCATCACGTGCACTAAAAATGGACATGCCTTTTCAGGTCATGCCAAAAAAGAAACATGGTAATCATAGCCACACTGTGGTGTACCTCTAACCGTTGTTGGCTCACCAGCCTAGTCAGCCTCTAGTAGCTCCACGGTGTGAACCTGACCTAAAGTATAACTGCTTGATGCCTGACCTCCCTACAGTGCTGCTCCAACCACTGGCCACAGACCCCTCAGCTAGATCCTACTTTCTCTATCACATCCTCCACGTGCAGATGATCCTCGGCTACCCACTCCTAGTATGGAACATAAACCAACCTCGGATTCCACCGTCTGTCCTGGTCCTTGTCCGTCGGCTGTCTGGGAAGGATGCCTACAAAACCTCTCAAGGAGCCTGACCTGTCCAAATGTCGGGCACACCATTGGAGGCCTATCGCACTGAGTCTAAAAATGATCTGGTAGTCCACACTGGAAGAAAACCACTACAGAACTACTACAAGGTGGTCTAGCTGAGTCATTGGCCTGAATTCCCTGGTCGAACTCATCCCATCCTCACTTCATGCTGTCCGAACCGTCACCTGAAGCTGTTGCCCGGCCAACCTGGGGAATATCCCTCTTGTTGTCCACCGCTTTGATCACCTATTGCACTAGCTTTGAAAAATAACCCATCTTGAAAATATTTACATGGATATTAATGGAATGTCGTAAGACATCCTCAAAGCATCTCACCCTAGACGTGTCATCACTTACCATACAAGCTGAAAAGGAGACGATTTTGTGAAGGTAGCTGCAAAGTCCAAGATAGACATGTCTCCCTGGTGAAGACTCAAGAACTTCTATGTTATCCTTTCTCTCATTTCCTCTGGCTTGAAGTGCTCAAAGTACATGTCTTCAAAGTGCTTCCATGCCAGTCCCCTGTGCCTATGAGCCTGAACCTTCACATCCCACCAACACTTTGTCGGTCCTCTCAACATGTACATCGCCAGCTTGACCCTCTGCCCTGGAGACATTTCAAGCTGCTCGAAGATCATCGACATGATCTCAATCCTGTTCTCAGCCACCTATGGACCACCCTCACCCAGAAAAAGTGGCAGGTGATGCAACTGGAACTCCAGCCTTAGATATGCCATATATGGCTCTGTACCCTGGGTGCCTCTGTAGATCCCCTGCAAGACACGCACTGGGCTAGATCAGAGCTTCTCATCATGCCATGGCCCAAACGAGGCCAAACCCAGTTGATGCCTGTCCTGCACTGGATCCTGAACCTAATCATGCACCTACGGCACTGTACCATCGCCATTCTGAGGCTCCATCTGAGTCACCCAAAAAGGAACCCGCTGAATACCATAAATTGTTAGACAGCCCATATATATATGACAATATATATTCAACGCAGATAAGGAAAGTAGTAAAAGGCAGTGCATAACTACTACCCTTAATCTCCCACACTGCAACCCATACCCCAAGGCATCCTAGCATGTGGCCTCCTTACCCACCCCTAACGGAGACAAGTATCAAAAGTACCTAGGGCCATGCCCGTCCTGACAGCTAACATTACCTCAAACTGATAACTGAGTCACGCAATCCTGGTGATCAAAATCACCTCAACATATAGTACGTTCCTTCTCTCATAAGATCCAGACCCAAATATCATTCCACATGCAGTTCTACACATATAAGTCAAGGCATACTCATTGCAACAACAAGAAATTCTATCACGAATTTCACCTATTTGCATTTCAGAGCATATAAAGGATGGCTATTGATTTTTATTCACAAGGTATTATCACTTCACAAAGCATACGCATAATTAAGAAATTGAAATACCCTAAAAATGTGCCTATCAAAAGCCAAGAAACCAAGATTTGTCATGCCGGGCCAAGATCCAATTCTCCCTTACCACACCAGGACAAGTGTCGCATATCATAATAAATAACATCACACATCATGTTTTCCACCAAGATGGAAATCATATATACTGTAATCTGAGCAAAAATCAAACAGCAGTTCCCACTCATGGAAACTTTGTCCATCCCTCATACCTGGGGCTCCAAGCACCCATGAAAAAACTAGAAACACTGTTCTAGTAACAACTTATCTCTAGTCTACCATATCCCAAATAGTAAACCAGCAGAAAATAAAAGAGAAGTCTCAATCACATTAGTATCCAGTAAAAAGCTGCTACTAAATCCCAGTCAAGAACTCCTCCAATACCACTTTTTAAATACCCGAACCCAAACAGTCACCCAAACAGTGCTAAATGTGTCAGGTGCTACTACCATAGGCACACCTCCCCGAATGAAAAAGGTTGTCGACTAGCAGGGAGGGTATGATAGGTATAGTGGGGAGGTTATACCCTCTCGGAGGATAATAATAATAATGGTACTGGTCTAAGTATAACAGTAGGGATACAACGAAAAAAATGACTCGGTTGACTTAAACCAGACCCATAGTACGGAAGCACAATCAATCTCAATAAACAATGAAAGCAATAAATATAACAATAACAGCGGAAATAAACACAACAACATGCTGATAATATGTAACTACTACTGAAAAATAAAACATGCATCCAAATTAAGTCATACATATTTGAATTTAAAAGGGGCGCCAATGGCTAAACAACTTTAGCTACAACAAGTAAGAATGCTGATATAGAACAAAAAACAAAACAGAGTATCTCCAGCTAGGTAAGACCCCAAGGTCCATACCATCTCCATGGAACAACTAACGCAGCCCATCTCCTGAAGCTGACCTCTTTCCTACACGTAAATCCATAAAGTCTGCACACGTCCCAAAGGGCCCATGCAGGGTGAGAGAAAAATAATAGTAGGATTCCACCCAGTGGTGCGTGCCTAATATAAATGTTAAACAAGGCATGCATTTATAAGAAAACCAGTAATAGAAGAATGCATAAATAAACACAAACTCTACTGGTGCTCAACAGCCACCATGGAGTGTGACCTTCTTTGGCCAACGCTGAAATCTCAGTCATGTATCCTGACACCATGTGCCACCTGACACCGCGTGTCTCAAGTACAGATGTCCCGAAGGCATGCACAAGAATAGTAACCTGGCACCTTGTTCCTCCTAACACCTTATTCCTCAATTACTGACGTACCGAAGGCATGCCCAAGAACTAACCGGGAGGAACAACGACGTCTACCCTCAAATAATGTATCCAAAGGGACATTGATATCTACCCTCAAATAACGGCGAGCCTTGGCCCCCAACCCGATAGCCTCAATGTTATCCACTAAAGTCTCCTCACCTCCCATGGGGATTTCTATGGAAAGCACTCCCAACCAAAGTAACTAAACCGCATCTACGGGGGCCTCTACCCCCATGAGTGGTCAAAACCACCACATCATGGTGTATCTATGTGTTCACACTACTCAATGTTCTGGGTGAGCGGTAATCATCAAAATATTACCTATTCCACAACACATCTGACACCTTGTGTCCTTGTGACAGTGCCGCTCAAATCGGATGGCCTTGTCGTCCAAGTAACCCGGGCCATGCCCAACCTAACAGTCAAATTGCTTCAAGTCGATGTCCATGACGCCCAATCCTATGGTCAAAACCACCCCATGTAACCCGGGCCAAGCCGAACCTGTGATGAGCATTACTCAAGATTATCTGGGCTATAACCGACACCACCCAAAGGGTCCAGCATATGAAATTTTGTAATTGCATATATAACATATTTAAATAGAAAACATAAACAGGAAAAACCTTTCAAATTGTTGAATTACCCTAACCCAGTCATTAACTATCAATAGCATTATGGTCTTGAATTCCTCTAACTAACCCAATGGTTATCAATCAGAAAAACTGAGGTCTTCACTACCTCTAACAAATTATATCTGGCTTAATAAATTATGCTCAATAGTTTATAACAATATATTTCAATTATAACCATTTTGGCATCCCTCGGGCAAAATTCCCCGATGAGCAATGGCACCTTGCCTAGCCCCGCTCAAGAAAAACTGGTAACAGGACATACCCAAAGGCCACTCATAGGTCCATAAACAATGTAATAAGCAATATTAGATAAAACATGGTCCTACTCAAAATACCAGAAAACGCGCTAAAGGTCGCATCACCCAAATGACCATGAAAACACAAAAGAAACACATACACCGCCTACCTGAGACTCGTATGATGCTACTCCTCTGGTAAATGCCACCAATTAATTCTAAAACACGGTAGATCTACAAAAGATTCAAAACTGCTCAAAACCATATAACTCGTTCTAGAACAGAAATCAAACAATACTACTCAAGTGGAATCGAGGTCATACCGATGGGGTTCTAACACATCCAACTGTGGTCGAATCTAACTTCTGATGAAGAAATGGGAGAGAAAGGAAAGTTTGGATGGCTTGGTTCATGAAACCCAGACAAAATTTTTTTTCTTCCACCAAACAAGTCTACTACCCATTTTGACGCAAAAAAAGTAACTAAACAGCATATACATTAGGAATACACGTCGTTTTTATCATTTAAGTATTCATTTGGCGGCTGGAATTATCCCGACATACATTCCAGAACCTGCAGACAAGAGTACACGGTCTGTACTTCATTTTCCTTTTATTACTCACTAACTTATCAACACGCCATGCATTTCTCTCAATCATAGCCAGACTACACGTCATGTCCAGGTGGTACACGACGTGTACTTGGTTAACAATACTACCCTACAACCCGGCCTACACGCCATGTATATCCCTCATACACAGCCATACTACACGGTGTGTCCAAGGAGGAAACGGCCTATACTTGGTTAACCGATTCTACCCAGCCAACAGGCCTACATTCCATGTATAGCCTCCACACGGTCACAGGTACATGGCATGTTGGGAACTACATGCTGTGTAGTAGGAAATTTCTAAATGGTCATCACATGACAAGTACTCGGTGAGCACATGGCTGGTCACTCGCTTAACATATACATGGAGTGTACGTAAAGTACACAACATGTAGTCTAGAAATTTCTAGAACCTACCCATTTTCTCCAGTTTCCTAAGAAACAAGTCAAAAATTAAAATAGGGTCGGGATTTTGACCCATTCTAAAAACCTGGGTTCTTACATTGTTAAAGGTTACGTTTTCAAAATTCATGCTGGAAGGTTCACCGTGGATGTGGTAAAAGTTAGTGTCTTGGAATAGGCCTCATCAAGATCTTACTCAGTTGTTTTTTAATGCTTCACTCATTCATCAATATTTCCCTGAGAATGAAATTGTGAGAAAGGGGATGGAAATGGGTTTTCTGTAGTAGGGTGATGGATTTATGTTGGAGTATTTCAAGAGATTTTTGGATCTATTCCCATTGATTCATTGTATTCTATAGATGACTCCATGAAAACTTGGAGTTTGAAGGTGTGTATCTACCCCGATCATCAGTTGATGGTTTTGGAGTCCAACCTAACTTCATTTTCTAATGTGGTGTGACAAGCTTTTCATGTCAGAGCCATGATAACTGGACTTCTGGAAATAGTCCTCCCTCCATCAATTTTTAGGAAATATGGTGAGGATTTTGTCAAGTAGTTGAATTAGTAGTTGAAATTTGATGAAGTAGTTCATGGAATCAAAAGACCCTAGTATCCATCACCAATCTCTTCTAGGAAGTATATTTTTCTATGCAATCAGTGTGGCATGTTGGGTCACAAGAGGTCTTCATGTCCATTTACTCCTATTCCCTGCCATGCTTGTAGATACATGGGTCACATGTAGCAATTCTACCTAGGTGTTTCAAGAAAGTGTCATGGAGGCATCTCTCTGACGTGATGTGCTAATGGAATGATATTTAGGGATTATTTTTGTAAGTTCCCTTCAGTGTATTGGATATTTTTCATCTTAGTTATTCCATTCAGGTTTTGGTTTTTGTAATATAATGAATATTGTGGGACTTTTGTAATCTCGTGTTTTCAATGGATGTGTGTTTCTAGCCTAGAAATTTTATATCCCTCTCGTTTATCTATTTATGTGATGCATATTTTAGTTTGGGATTTTTATCTTCTAACATTGATGCAGTAGATGCATCATCCATCAGTGCTCTAGCCATGGGTCCTAGGGTGAAGCTGGCATGTAGTCATGAATCTTGTAGGTTTAAGGGGTTTGTCTGGGTTCATGCCTCCACTGTTGCGGTTAGTTAGATCTAATTTTTTATTGTGGTTTCTAACACTTTTAATTTCCTCTAACTTCCTAGAGAGTGGTAGCTAGTTGTTGTTTTTGTTTTCAATGGTCCGATCCGTGGGACCCTTCCCTCCCCACCCCATGTGGTGGTGGTTTCTGGTCAGTAAGATAAGTTTTCGCCCAGTTCATGTCCCTTCCTTTATGAGTGGGTAGATTAAATAATCATATGGGGTTCTTATTTTCCTCAGGTGATAGGCCATTATAAGGGATAATTGGTTAGAATATGTGGGAGACATTGTATTATAGTTTATATCAAATTATCATTTGTTCACTGTTTGATGGATCTTAATGGTGCGGAGACCCACTGCGGGTATCATTGAGTTTTCTCCAGAGAATTATAAGAATCTAGTGGTTTTATAATTGCGTAGATTCTGTTTGGTCCTTCCCTTTACTGGTGATCTTTTTCTAGTTTGGTTTCAATTTGATCCAGTTTCAATGACTTCTTTTTAAAGTAGTTGATCTTTCTGTTTTCAAATCGATTTGGGTAAATGTTGGGATTCTAAGGGGAAGTGTCAGTGGTCTTGTTCTGTATTGGTTATTGATGTAGTGGTTTGACCATTTTCATTTTTCATAGGTAGTATTTGGGGGTTGTTGTCTCATTTTGAGAAATGAGGTTGGATTTTGTTGATGGTTACTGAAATGTCCTTAGGGGAGGGGTTGGATTGTATTAATATGGTATCCTTGGGTGTCGATCAATTAGTGAGAAAATGTGGTGGCTTTCTCTGGATGGAAAGTGTCATGGTGGGGGGACTTTTCACACCCTAACTTTAGAGATATTTTTTATTTTTTTATTTTTTTATTTTATCTTGGTTTCGAAGGCTTTGTCGAGGTATGGGTCAGTCCCCATTGAATGTTATCATTTTTTCTGATAAATAAGAGTTGTTCATGTCTCAATGTCTTGTGAAATGGTATGGAACAAATATAGTGTGGATTCTTCAAATTTGCATGTGTCTTGCATAATCTGCAACTAACTAATTAATTATCAGAATGATGATTTATGTGAACGCAAAGAAAAATGGGGGAAAATAAAACTATTTAAGATACACTTTAAAAATATTGATAATAATGATAATAATGATATTATTATTGTTATTATTATTGTTAATATTTTTAATAGTTTCTGTTCAGTGTGTTTTTTTTAAAGAAAAAAATTTCTAAACCCAAATCCATACTCCCTCCTTCCCCCCTATGTTGTGTGCTACCTGCCCACCCCCTTTCTCATTGCACATCGTGAACACCACTCAACCACCAAAACGTCGCTGCCTACTTGTCCTCCTAGCATAGTATTCCGATGTGACACACTAGAGGTACGCACCCTTTTTCTCAGCACATCACACCAATAGTGTTCTCATTATCCTAGATGCGGAAGACCGGTGGTGCGACCCTCCTCTGGTCGACACGCTCAATATCATCGTCGTTCAGTCCTACATCCACCAGTTCCCCTATAGGCGATGTGTTTCCTATTTGCCTAACCCCTTGACCAACTCCTCTCCAACCATCACCCCTACACCCCTTCGTTAATTTTTTTAATTATTTGTATTAATGGAGGTTGTAATTGTTTAGGGTTGTTCTTCATTAGATTGGGGTATTGAAAACCTAGAAAACTAATCATGGGTTTTCTTTACCATCATGACATGAGTCCAAGGTAGGTTTATTATTGCACTAAAATTTATAATTTGAGTTTCATATATTTATTGTTGTTCACACCCGATATATGTGCTAATTATTTATGTACAATCTTTGTTTAATTTATTGGCTACGCAAATTAGTAGTTTAAGCCTTATTTTCTGAAAAATGGTGTTTTTTGTTATAATTGTGCACATAATTTGTGTAATTAAATGTTATGTTAGTTTCATATCGTATTTTTGATGTTTATAACCTTGTTTAAAAATATAAATAAGTTCATGTCTTGCAATTTGATGTTTGATAACCTTGTGAGTGCGAAAAAAAAATTTGTCAAGCATTTCATGCCTTGTTTTCAAAAAGGTTCCTGGTTGGCATTTATGTGATAAAAGCAATATAAAATGATTTTTTTGATTATATCAATGTGATGGAAGGATTTAAAATGGTGTTATTGGGGTCTTTCTATGTCTTTCCAAAGTGGTTTTGAATTTATAAAGAAGTAGTTGTGGTTTTTCAAGGTGTTTTGACTTATGCTGATCAAGGGAAGCCAATATGGAATTTTTATAAAAATTATTTGAGCCCTGAGTTTGTAATATAATGTCTTATGTAGGCTATGGGAATATATTTTTTATCAAATTTTGTTTTTAAAACCCTTTATAAAAATTCACGTGTGTGTTTGATAAAATTTGGTTTTGTGAAGTGATGATTTGGGGTTTCTTAGAAGAGTTTTTCAAATTGATTTATGTTAAAAGAAGTGTGTACATATCTTTTGAAATTGGATTGACTTTTCATGATGAATTGTGGCCGGATTAGAAATTAATTACAAAATGGTTTTGGTTTTAATGTGAGATGGAAATATTTTGAAGGACTTAAGTAAATGTTTCTCTATGTAAATGGTGGGTTTGACATCTTTTCAGAAAAAATGGATGACATTTTTAGTAAAGGATGGTATTTTGAAGTGTTTAGGGGAACGTTTGGCCACTTTGGGAAAATAATGAAAATAGGTTTATTATGAAAACCTCTTTTGGATTCTCACATGCCTTGTCTCGAATAATGGGTGGTATTTCCTAACTGTGGAATCCTTGGGATCCATTATGAGGGTTCCTCGGTTGGAGCCCTTTGTATTCTATTTGTTTTAAAGAATACGATTATTCCTTGAGGATACATGGGGTGAGTCCTATTGGGAATTATTATTATATATTTATACATATACGTTGTAGTTGTATACTCGACTAGAATCAGCTGGATCACCTTATCTTATATACATGTGACATGGAGACATGACATATTGATAGAACCTTCTAAGAATGATTACAGTAATGGTGGTTCATGTACTGACCAGTGGACCTTAGTTGGGGGATACATATATATATATATATATATATGTATTTATTACTATGGGATTGGTCCCCTTGGTCTGTCCTAAGTTTGGGTGGCTGGGTGTTTGGGCGTCGCGAATTTTATCATGTGTTGCATGCCAACAAGGAAGGACTCTCATGTATTAGTATGTTCTGGATTTTTCTTGATCTCCTGGTTCCTTCTTTGTCTACTCGTTCTTAGTGCTTATAGTGTTTAATGTGATACTTATATGTATTATATAAATTTCCCTTGTTGTGTAACTACTGTAGTGCTGTCATGTGTAGATTTTTATTGGAAAGTGATGTGTGGTTTTAATGTGGCTCATGAAAACTACTTTCAAAGTAAAGGTTTTTATCCTTTTTTATAAATTAAAAACGTAAACATCACCTTCCCCTTCCAAATGATAATGTATCACTAATAGAATGACTTTTCTTTATGGAAATGGATAAGGGGAATGAGTAGTAATTGGTTTTTGAATGAAATGTAACTTTTATATATTGTTTTTCGAAATTGAAAATGGATGATACTTTTATTTTAAAGGAAGCGCAATGTGAATAGATTATTGGGAAATCTTACAATTTTTTATACTCACACCAATAGTTCATTTCTATGAGTAACTTTCGTGTTGGTTTCATATTGGGTTTTGTTCACCTTGAGTGATGGTTGATCATTGTGTTGGAGCATGATGCATGGTGTCACATAGATATAGCTTGGTTGTCAGGTTCGGTTTGTTTAGTTATATCAATCAGTTGTATATTTAGTTTCTTGAATAAATGAAGTTCAGATCAATTTTATATAATTTTATATCGGGATCTCTATTCCTTTATGATATTTTTTTACATAAATATATTTGGGGAAAATTATTCCCTGGTCTATTATTATGATTCCCTTGGTGCTTCCACCATCCCAAGAGGATTTGGAACGCCTCTTAGGCCTTTGCGCGGATCGACTCGGGTGACTGGTTCATGGTCGACCCAGGTTGCAAAATGATAGTAAAAATAGTAGTTAGGAAAAGGGATAAATATATTAAGAAACTATATTGATTAAACATGTTTAAACTAAATTCATTGGAAACAAATAAATTATAAATGAATATAAAAGATAATTGTATATGAAAGAAAATTTTATTATTTTTATGCTCAAAAAGATATTTTAACCTAAAAAATTCTATTAAATACAATTATTATGTGACATTAATGTTATATTTTATATAAAATATTTTATATATTATTCTAATATATTTTATAGGCTTAATATAAAAAAACCACACATAACACATAAAATACTATATCTGTTTGTGGGTAGTATCGCCAGCTTTTAATTGTTAGCCTATTTTTAATACAATTTTTGATCATTTAATATAATTATTATGTAAATTTCATCTTAATATTTTTAATATAA
This sequence comes from Viscum album, assembly GCA_963277665.1. NCBI lineage: Eukaryota > Viridiplantae > Streptophyta > Magnoliopsida > Santalales > Viscaceae > Viscum > Viscum album. Next base: position 790,477,689 of record OY728141.1, read on the forward strand.
ACATAACAATCAGTTAGGGTTATTTTTTGGTATTTTTCTATTTCGTATCATTTTTTTAAAGAATAGTGGAAAATACTGAAATTTAATTAAAGAATGTTTTTTCATCTAATTTATTTATAAGAATAAATCACATTTAAAATCGTTTTTAAAGTTTAATTTTATAATATTTTTATCAATTTATACAATTTAGGTCATTTTAATCGATTTAAATTTGAAATTGACTATTAAAACACAACAAACTATTAGGTGTTTTTACTTTAAAAACTCGCATTTTGATCTTCTCTCTAGGATTAAATTTAAATTAATTTCTACAACTTCTGTGATTGGAATTTGGAAAAATATAGTAAATATTTTTTGTAGGAATAATTTATAATTTATAATAATTTTATGTTAATTTTTGAACATTAATTTTAGGTATTGTAATTAAAATTAATTACAACTACTAAGGAAAAATTAAGCATCATAAGGGACTAATCCCTAATCTTAAGGGCCCAAATGACCTATACACCTATATGAGATCAATTGGATGGAAATATTTAGATCCTATAATCTTATTTATATAATTATGTTCATTTTTGTATCCAAAATCAATTTTAGTTACGTGGGTGGAATTCCCTTTCCCAAAATTTACAAGAGTGTCACTCCTCCAATATAAAAAGTTTCCATATACTCCCACTTCCTCAAACCTCTCTAGCAACTTTTTTCGAACAATATATACCCAAATAGACACTAAAAATCCCCCAAATAATCCTAGAATCATACCCTTGGTCATAAATCCATTAATGTAATCCCCTTGGTTCATACCAAAAGGAGTTACCTGATTAAGAGATAACATCTTTCCCTTAACAGTTTATATTTATTTCCATTCTCCACTACTTTAACTGTTACTATTCTATTCCTACATAATAAAATTATTATCATAAATATACTAGTATATTAATATGATATATGTTTTACCTACACTCACACACACTTCCATCTAATGGGTAATGAACATACTATTTATGTCTATGGTGAACTACCGCCTCACGAAACGATGATTGTTCATTTTTTCCATTACCACCATTGATAGATGAAATTATTAATAAAAATATTTTTATATATGATATATATATATATATATTATATTATATTAATTATTTATTTAATATTAATTAATTATTTTATAATAAATAACATTAAAATTTACACTTGGTGTAAAAATTATAACATTGTTTGTGCAGGTATGGACTACCTCCCCCTCAAGGAGTTTCCATTCATTCACACTATACATGGAACATATAAAGGATGGTTTTAATACAACTATGTTACATATATAACATATAAATATTAGAATATAATTATAATATAAATATTTATCAATTAATTTTCATTAATTTAATACGAGAAAAAAATTAAAGTAGTGGTCTTGCGTACGTAGGTCCTAACATCTACATGAATAGTTCACTTCATTTCTTATCTCAAAACTTCAAAGTTTATTCTAAAGACATATGTACTGAATATATAACATAATTATTTCGTGTTTTACATTCTATATATTATGAAATCATGATCTACGTAATATGAATTTCAAATAACAAGTCACAACAAACCTGTGAAAACTAAGCAATTAACAACTAAAATTATAAAATTAATAAACAATTGTTTTGAAATGGGAAATTATATATTATAAAATGATGATATATAAAATTAAAATCATTATAATTGTTTTTGTATGAGTTAGTAACATATTTTAAACCACTATAAAGGAGGATAAATACCATACAATAAAGGAAATGTTAAGTTAAGGGATTTCATCTGAATTCACATTCCATTAAGACTAATCGGTTTTTGTCAACCAAATAACATTTAAATGTTTTATATACATCCCTTTAATATATATTTTCAAGAATATAAATGTGTTCAAGATATTAAAAGTTTCATTTAATATCATACCATCAGGGGGATTATGATTTAAATGTTTCATAGTGGTATGGCATAATTTGGAATTTTTAAAGATTATTTTTCTTTAGGAACGTTTGTAATGAATTTCTATGATATATCACTTATTTTTCTGATTGTTAAATTTATATTGAAGTAATAACTTAATTATAATCATTTTTAATTTGAATTTTAAATGAATATCTAAATTTTCATACAATATATATTAGTATTTCCTAATATATTCACCATTTTACATGCGGTGTCTACTTTGACAGTTATTTGACTATTTTGGGAAAATTTGATAATTCTATATTATTTATTCGATATGAATATTTGATGATTTATATTTTTTATGACTCTTATATATGAATATTTCATTTGATAATAAATGAAAGGATGATACCATACTATATATATCTCCTTGATGCATTGACATATTATCATGAGACCATTGAGTTACACATATTAAATGGGTTTCTATCTGTAGTTTTAACCATCTTGCTAATGGTCTTTATGTTATAGTGATTCCTTTGCCTTAGAAAATAAATAAAATAATTAAAAATTTCCTTAATATAGATTTATTTATTATTTATCCATGGGATTTTTCATCGACATTTATATAGATATAGCTAATTATTAGTTTATTGGCTAAATAGAATGTGTTTTAGTTTCTTAACACTCCATATTGATTTTTCCTTATCAATTTATTTGAATGGAATTTTGATTTTGTTAATAACCTTTCCATGTGAATTTATTCTCACTGATTCATTATTCATTCTTATTTACATAACCATGCAAAGAATTTGATCATGACCATAACATGTTACCTTTCACCTGGTTATGAAGAATAAATATTTGAATAAGCATTCAAGGAGTTAGTTTATTTAATTTTATTATATATCATGATTTTATTTGAAATTTATAAACGTATTATAGGTATCATTTAAGTAATATTTACATTCAATACTTCTAAATTGATTGGTCCTTTTGGATTTGATTCATTTTAATCATGCTAATATAATAAAATAATGCACCAGAATCAGTCTTCTAGGGTCGGGGTGTTAGATCGTTTGCCAAATTACACAAATACCATGTGATTACCACTTCCCTAAAAGGTATATATCAAATGATTTATCTACACCATTTATCATATTATGCATTGTAAATTTGAATCATAATTTCCAGAACTGTAAGGGGTATAAATTTTCTATTGTATAGTTTCTCAAACCATGCTACTAACTGAGCAGCCCTAAAAAACCATAAAAAACTCCAAAATTTCACCCATAAACACCTCAATCTCGATGTAGAAATAGAAAATATATAAAAATAATATAATTTAATATTTATGTTTCTTATATCATTCTTTATGCTAATAAAATCATAGTCTAGAAATACTTTATCTAGAATATCTATCATATTCTAGGATCTTTTTATATCGTAAGTTGCATTAAATAATGAAAATATATATTCAATGATATGAAATATGTGTGATATAACCTTCATAAACCAAGAATAGAAATTTATGATATGAAATATAAAATATTTAAGATGTAGTAAACTTTTTTCTTATTGTTAAATGGTTCACATTGTCTTTATTTCTTCTTATGAATCATTATATATTAAACTATGATATTTCAAAATTAAAGGATTCCCCCTAGATCAACAATTATGATATATCATATCATATGTAACTATAAAATTAGAGATTATGAAATTATATATCTTATAGATACCCTTAGTTCATTTTTATATGTGTTTTAATGATATCAAATATGATAAATATATGATATCTTCTTTTCTTTATTTTCAAAAATGATATCACAATAAAAAAGCATGGAATGGATCTAATCCGTCATATGGGTTTAAAGGTATCAGAAACACATATTCTATGTAATACAATGAATTATATACTTTGTTCAAATTTTCACAAATAATTGAAAAATTATAACCATCTAAATATATAATGAAAAATATATTCATTTCATAATTGTTGGCCCCTAATTTTGTCTTACACAATATTACTTTTTATGAATATCCCAATGGAAAAACCATTTAGTTCCCCTATATAGTGTATCTAGGGGTGACTTGAAGCACCCAATATTTTTTGAGGAACTCCTCTCACAATAATGGTATAATAATACCTCAGGTGGAAAAGGGAGGAGAATGACGAAACATAATCTAAGAGAATTGATAGAGAGTGGAAATAAGTACAAAAACCATTTTCATGGTTGTAAACAAATTTATAATGGTATTATGGTATACCCAAAAAAATCCATGTCATTTAATTCAATGGTTTGATCTATTCAATTAATTACATCAATTAACAAATGTATTTAAAAATTTCTTTTTGTATGAATTCATTTATCACCTTAATGTGTTTGATTCTATATAATTTTCTCCATATTAAACACTTATAATGGATGAATTATTATGATAGATAGGCAACCAAATCCTTACAAGTAGTATTCATTAAATATTTTAATCAAAGGATGCTATGATGATGGTTGAAAATGATTAGCCCACATCAAGATATAAATATATCATTTAATAATTTTTTAATAGGGATGAGGTTGTATATCATATTAAGATATCATAAGAAAAGATATAATGAAAAATAATTGAAATTGAATTTATATTCTAAAAATTTATATCCTAATATCCATATATAAGATATTTCCAGCTTACATCATATTTATATGGAATTTAGGGTATACCTTTGTTAGATACAACCATACAGTGTCATCTATTTCCTAGATTAATTATATTTTTGGAATATTTCAATTTATTTACTGTAAAGTAGAGTTTTTTCTGTAATGTGGAAGAAAATATTATAGTGGTCATTATTGAGATGGGCCCATGTGTTAATTGAAAATGTTTTTGTTCACTTTGTTCTATGCTTGAAATGTTGGTGTTCAGTTATTTATAATTTCATACAGAGAAGTTTTATCATGAATTTAATGAGTTCCTTCACATTTTTCCTTGAAAATATGGTGACATACCCCATATTCATGACATGAATATCAAGTCAAAAATTCATCACATCATCTCCCGGTTTTTTACATCTCCTTATAGGATTGTGAATTTAGTTTTTGGGAGTTTTATATTCAAATATATGATCAATGTAAAACTTATTTCATCACACTTAATGTGTCATCAAGGTATACTTCCATGTTGTTCATGATAAAGGAAGGTCGTATTTTTCTTGTTCTGTGTAAATTACTATTGGTTGAATCGTGTAATTGTAAATAGCTATTATTTGATCCTAAGGATAAAAAATACATTCAATCAACTAAAGGTAGCAAGTTAGTTATTGAAGATTGATTTGTGTTCATGATATCATCTATTGAGGGAGAGGTAATAATATATTATGAAGGCTGTTCTTATATATTTCTATGTGAATATTTATTTCGTAGTTATGAATTTTAGTTTTATTAATTCGTTATATATTTTCTTGGGATAGGTTATCCCATTTTTAATATATTTTTAGACCAATTTTTTGTTTTTTCATCCAAATATCCCAATATGTAAAATGTAAATATTTTCGGATGATCATGCTAAACATATAAGGAAAAATAAGTATGTACATAGATTATATCAACTATATGGAATGTTTTACATGTTCATGTTATATAATAGTAAAGTTTATTTCCTTCGGAATTGTGTGTCTCAAAAATCCATGTTGTTCAATTCATTGACAACTAAGGCTATTGTTTTTTTGAATCACTCAAGAATGTGGAAAATGATCATATAATCCTTATATTTATAGAGAATTATTGGAGGTTCATGTTTTATTTCACTCATAATAAAAATCCTTTTATAGATTTGAAAAAAGGAACAATCACTTTATATTTACTGATCAGTGTTTTGTAGTGTTTCAGTACCTCAAATAGAAGACAAATTGTTCTCATATTATACCTATATATATATATATATATATAATAAATTTCAATAAATTTTCTGATTCTTCTCTACATGGAATGGGTTCAGTTTTTATGCATGAGAGAGTGTGGAGGTTATATAGATCTCATAAGTTATGTCACCATGAATAGAACTACACTACCATTGATCTCAATATTGTGTAGGTACTATTTTCATTGAAGTTTTGGTGGTATTATCTCAATAGATATTGATTTTTTTCATAGTTAAAAAAGTATTCTATACCTTCTCTAAATGGTATTTTAATTTTCATCAGTGAATTTGGAAATTCATTACTATATTATGATAGTTGGATCAACTGAAATTTAGTAAGATGTGATGTAGTATCTAATGCACTAATCTTAAATCAGTGTGGAGATTCCAATTTTAGAGTCTAGAGATGGATAGTGGATAACGTAAGAGGACACAAACATTCTTCCCAATATAAAGGATGTTTTAAATATATAATTGTTTTATTATATTAGAATTCAGTCATCCTTGTTGAAATAGGTGAATGATTTTAAATTATGAGATCCATAAATAGTGGCGTGGAGAGATCATGTGGACTCGATAGATTATAATCAGGGATAGCCGAAGAAAAATAGAAATCATGTGTGGTTTCAAGGGAATCTATTTCTTCCCCTAGGGAAGTGAGAGGGGGTTCCTCATGAGTATCAGAACTCACCTCTAAAAAATCATCGTGGTCTATCCATGATGTACTATTCATTGAGATGTTAATTTTTCTATTCGTGGGTGAAGAGATTGGTGGTGTAGATTGTGCGTTCGTATTTTTTTGGCAGAAGGTGATATATGAGAGTTATATCTTTGGTGGTCTTAAAACAAATTGGATAATACATATTATAAATTAGAGTATATATTGATTTATTTTGTTACAAGATTACCAGGATATCACAGGTGATTAAATACCATGTTTTTTATTAATGATATGTTGATAAATTTGGAAAATTTATTGGTGGTTAGTGAATTGAACATGGTGGATTCATTAGTGAAGTTATACATTTAAAAGGTGTGGTTTATTCATTGGGTATTGAGGATGGTTATTTTTTATTTAGATACTTATATTTTTTTCTAATAAAGAAAGAGTTTTCAATGTAATTTTATCTCTCATTTATTCATTATCTTCATATTTGATTCTCATATTTATAATGAAATAAATTTGATGTCCAAAGGAATGAGTAAATATTTGCATAGGTGGTTCTGATTTTGGAGGTGCTTGATAAATTTTTATACTTATTATTTAGTTCCTATATAATAATATTTATCACTCTACAATTTGTTATGACACTATTTGAGGTGTTTTATTGGTTGTATTTTAGATCTCTATTTTGATGGGCTATGGTTTGGGGGTCTGGTATTCATGGACAGGAGTTGTTGTAGATATTGATAGATAAAGTTTGACTAATTCTTAAGAAGACTAATTATTTTCATTATTTTTATAAGTCTTATGAAAAATTTATTTTGATATAACTGGTGTTTGGGGTTGTTAATCATGTGTTTTTTGATGTTTCTTCTTATCATGGGTAGTAGAGTTTTAGTCGATGTGATATGCTTCCAATTTTGTTTCTCAGAAATTTTGAGGTTTTGAAGAGACATGGTGGGGAGGTTTATCATTGATCTCTTCTTCTATAGATGGATAATATTGATGAAAGTTTTCATAGATTAGAATATATAACATCCCAATGCTGGTCCACCTCTATATGACTAATTCATGTACTATATACCATAATTCCACCTACCAATACACGATATTATAATTACAATTAGGGGGTCTATGTATAATGAAGGAAGATTACACCCCGGATACAAATTGTCATAAATAAATTTATAATCTTTTTAAAAGTATCCACCATTACAATAAAGATTCATAGATGTGGATATCAATAAAAAAGGCAACCTATAAGTTAATAAAGACCCAAATGCTACATAAAAATGATATGTACTATAATATCACATAATGTAAAAAAATGTAAGATCACTCATATAATAACAATGTGTATACTATCAACATTTATTAAAAATGACTAAAAAACAGTATCCCAAGACCCAGCTTTTTCCTATCTTCAAAATCATGCCATGCTTCATCATGAAATTACCTCCTGTAATAGTTCTCTTTCCATTACCATGGGTTAGGAAACGCGATTTCTACTCAGGTACCTTACACGTTATTACAGTCTTATTATGAAAAAAGGGGTCACATTCAAAAAACTTCCTAAAAAAATTGATTATATATATGTTCATGCACATTATGATATTTCTTAAGTAAAAACCCCATAAACATAATAATAAATTGAATTATCAAGGGTAACACAAGGGCCATTTGGGAGTGAAAATACATACTTCATCAAGTGTTGGTGTTTCAATGAACATACCACATGGATACCAACTTCAATCACTTCCCATGACCAATAAGTGTACATATTTTCTAGTTATAACATATTAACCAATGCATGTGAAGTATTTCACAAAATCCAACACATATTGTTTAAAATAAAATCACTGGGAAAACATTATACAACCAATAATAACATCCTAGAATCATAAAACACCATCAGGCATAGTTTTCTAGTAACCACATCTTATATAGTGTAACATATATGTCCATATGCATGGTAACATGGGGGTAAAGCATCACTAACCCATGCCTCAATAAAACGTGGAGTATCAAAACCAATGACTATATAAATGTAATGATAATCAAAAAGTATACCTCTACCCATTCATCACATAATCATAATTTTTGTTAATTATTATTCCACATAGTGCATCATCATAAGTGGGTAAGTAATCTAGTTTGACAAAAAACACCTGTGTATTCGGAAAATTATCTTATGCTCAAAATGGTCAACAATCCAATCTCATCACATGAAAAATAAAAATATTACTAATATTGTATGGGTATGGTGTTTCATAATATTTATCATAACATGACACATCAATCAATAGAAACACATCATAAATGGTTCTAGAAAATGTGGGCATAGTATCCGACTCCCACACTATCCAAACATGTAATCCATTCCTACCAAGGAATCTCTTATCTATTAAAACGTAAGTAAAAAATGTGTCTTTTTAACCCATTATTCCCACCAAAATCCCAATCTCATCCAACCCCCATGGCATACACATAGCACAATTCTCAATAGAGGATCAATGTACCAAACAAAGTCAATTATCGAATAACACAACTCAAGGAGGCCCTATTAAAGAATATATTGAAATGGAATATTCAGATTAATTTAATCCCAGAGGCATAGATGACCATGTAATCCAAGAATAATATTTATATGTTTCATTCATTCCTTTTACATCCTTACACCACTCTATAGTCTAACGGAAAATAGTTCCAATTAATTTTAGCTCAATCACACATGGGTGAGGACATTGTTTATCCCACATCACATTAAATTCATATAAACCGTCCATAATGTTTAATAATAACGTACCTATTAAGTTTAGGATACATATTAAGTGATTTTCTTCCATGAATTTTCTCCCAATATAGAAATCAGAGAGTGATATATAAACCATAAAATTAGGGTACAATGAATGTAAAATGTTGAAATAAGGTTAAAACCCAATACTGAGGGGGAGATAATTAATATAATAACCATAATAGATCTACCTAGAATGAGGAAATATAAAATATAATCTCAAACTATTCAGCCCATGTTTTTTGGGTTGTATTTATTGTCAATATATCAATATGATGATTATGTTAAAATCAAGATTGTGTGTGAAGTTGTAACTTAGATCCAAAACCATCGGCATGACAATCAGATCGAGAGTATTGATTTTTGAATGATGTAAAGTCTATTTTATTAGTAAATCGTCTTATCTATTGATGTTTTAATGTTATACGAATTACACATTGAATAATATCTATCATATTGGGATGTTGATTTAATGTTATAAGATTCTATAAATCATGTTGAGTATGGAATGAAAGTGATTATTGTAATGAGGAAGTGTTCTCGAGTCTGATGGATCTAATGAACCAAATTATGCTTTATTTTTCTATAATTCCCAGAAATAAAAATTATTTTGTGAAACTTATGATGTGAGAATTATTAAAGAAAGGTGGAGGGCTACCAATCATACTGAGGTTTGGTTGGAAAGAAAGAAAATGATGGAATGATGGAAAGTTACACTATTTCTTATTATAAGTTAGATGATCTTATGATGATCTTAAACAAATTCAAAGTCAGGAGGATATAGTGATATAAGTTGTAATTTGGAGAAGCAATGAGAATTCAATGTGAATTATTATTACTATTGTGCATCTATGTGTTGAAAAGAGGACATAGAAGGATAAAGATCATCAGTATGAGAATCATCAGCATGAAAAAAACAGAAGGCTGGAATATTGATGTTATGGAAGTAAAGAAGTTACTATTGACATAGGTCTATCAGATGTGGTATTCTATCAATCTATAATAATGGATTATGAAAATCATTCATGTTATAACTTTTTGGTATCTTTAAGACACTAGATATATAATTCTATTATAGGTATAATTTGGTAAGGTTAAACATTAATTCAATTATGTTAAGAAAATAAGATGCCATCCTTAGTTATCCTACAATTTCTTCAAGAGAAAAAGAAAAAATTTGTTGATAATTTATCAAGTATATGTGAAGAATCATTAGACTGGTGCTTATAATGTTACATGGAGATAAGAAAACACCGATACATCAGACGCATACTAACACTGATAAAATCCTTAAAAATGAGATCATTGGTATGATGAAATAGAGAAAAGAAGAAATACTTTGGAGATATTTCAGAATGTTATTCAATGACTTCCATTTATCAAGTTCATAGGGATATTTAGAATGAGAATAATTTTAATATTTCAAATAGTCCATTGTAATGGTCCATATTCTATTATTTTAATGTTTTCCTCATAATGAATAATTCAAATGAAGAATCATATTGAATAATCTGTCTGTTGAAATGTTTGAGAACATGAATAATAATGATGTTTTGAGAATTGTTTAGAGGCACATATAACTATTATGAATATTTGAAGAATCCAAAAATGAAAATATGAATGAGTGATAAATTTATGATTTATGAATTTCGTTGAACAAGAAGTGAAATTGTGTTTTGTGCATTTTTAATTCTTAGTTTCCAATAAAAGGAGAGAATATTTCATCTGTAAAAGTCTTTGAGACTTGAATTATTAATGTGTGAAGAGATATCTTCCATTTTTTGGTCCAAAATTTAGATTCGAACAAGATTATTTTTTCCATTTGATGCCAAGGATGTTATATCGTAATAATTAAATCAGTGTGAGGATACTTCTAATCATGAGATCAAGTTCAAATAGACGGTGTTCAATCAATAAATATTATACTAAGTGATCCCCTCAAGGAAAAATCCATCATATCAAGGTTCATCATAACAAGTTCAATAGGATGGGGGAATTGTGAGCTATTAATTAGATCAAAATCAGTTGAAGAAAAAGTCCAGAAGAAGAACTGGATTGATTCCAATAGGTTAAGGAACATCATACTGTGTTTATCAGACTCAAGAAGATCAGATAGCATTTTTTAGTGGATGTTTTCCAAAAAAGGCTTCTGGATAAATTTTCTACACCAACAAGTTCCTTAGAGAATTGATGAATTTATTTAAGGTTGTATGTAGGTAAAAAAATTTCATATTACTTATAATGGAATTGAATATTTAATGTAGTAAATCAAAAAAGAATAAAAAATTTAAGCTTGTAACTATGGATACTTACTAGTTTCTAAAAACAATTGTTTTTCTAGGGCGTATAACTAGCTATGAGAAAGTGGATACTGAAAATGATAGTAGAGCGTATATCCTACTATAGCTAGAAAGTTGAAACTAGTATTGTATAATTTTTCAATGTCTCTACCTCTGTATTCCAAAAATATGATAGTGAAGGAATCTATATTCTTGGGACTGTCCAACATAGAAATGATTAGGTCTTTGTATTGAAACTTCTAAATATAATGGTCAACCATTTAATATCATTTTTTTCATATGAAATGTGGGTTTGAGAGGTTTTACTTGAGTGCATAATAACTTTAATAGGTTTCAAAGGATAAAAACTTTTGACTTAAGAAGTTAATAACATTTATTATAAAATAAAAAGGAACCACTGATTCCACCCCCCCCCCCCCATTAGTGGCCTTTATCCCACCAAGACATGAAAAATTTGTATTGGATTCAAGTTTCCCTCAGATAGATCCAACATGATGAATGGAAAATTTACATTCTATGAACTGTAAAGAGAATTTTTTTAATGGATGTAATTGTCATATCTTGGGGGGAAAAAGTTTCATTAACTCTTTTCACATGGGTATAAGGTTTTGGAATATTATAAAAATTAATTTACTCAATGTTTTTTAGAATTATCCTCTAACTACAACTGAAAGAGATTTTGTTAGACTGAATGGATTTGAAACTAGAAAACATATCTAGTATAAGTTGGAATAAATTTATGAACCCAACGGAAAGGTGAATAAGGAAAAGTTAAAACATCGGAGGGTAAAATATAAATATTGAAAAATGGATGTTCATGAATCTATTTATGACTTCTTTACAAGGATAAATGACATTGTTATCACCATAATATTTCTTGGTGAAAATTTGTAAGTCTCAACTCTTGTTTAAAATATCTTCAAAATTCTTCCCGGTAAGTTTGATCCCAAAGTTTCATATTTGTAAAATAAATATCCTGAAACTCTATATTTTTATTATCATCAAAATAATCTCATTACTTATGAAAAGAGAATAGAAACGGTTATAAAAATTAAAGGAATGTTTGATCATGAAATTTCCATTGAATTATTTTTTAAAAGGAAAAAACAAATATAATGATGCTGAAGTTGAATATTTAAATTAAAATATTTATCTCCATTATAAGAAATTAAATAATGGAAATGTAAAACCCTCCAATGTTGGTATTGTGATGGGAAAATTACATTTTTCCCAAAATTTTCCATGGAATAAAGTTAAAGAATATGAGACAAAAGAAGATAGTAAAAAATCACGGAAACAAAAAGTGGAAGAACCAAAAGGGAATATTTATTTTTAATAAGAAGAATATGATTTATCTAAGTATAATAAAGAATGATAATTCATCATCAATAGATTTACATGACCATCAACTAGAATTTATTTCTCAAGTTATAAATGGAAGGGATTCATCTAGAAGTAATAATGATAATGATGACATGATATATATTTAATGGATTCTCCAAAATAATTTTTAGAATTCACATAAAAGAAATACACAACGCTAGAAAGAAAGAAGTTTCAAAAAGAATATAAATACATGATATTTGAGAATGGTGATCATGAAAGAAAAATGAATTGATATAAATAAAATTTAGATAAAAATGTGAATATCATCTAAATATAATCAAACCAAATTTAATAATTAAAGAAGAAAATTTTGAATATATCTAAAAAAATCTTAGATCTTCTCTAAATAATGTTGCCTAATAAAGCATATGATTATTTAGAAACACAATAAATTTTTCTTACAAAATAATGTGTGATAAGAAAGATAAGAGAAAATTTCACCAAATAAGTGGATGTTAAAGTTTAAACATTTAAATAATATTAAAATAAGGGTTTACAAAAATCAGTTTGAGAGAAAATATCTTTCAACGTTAAATATATGAATTATTTAAGGAAGCACCCTCTTGATAAAATTCATCCATGATTTTTGAAGAAGAAAAAACACCAAAAATGTTGTGAACATTTTCATTATTAGTCCAAAATATCAATTTTCATAGGTTTCAGCTATTGTTTGGGAGTTTTGGGAACATATATTATTCATTATTCTGAAATATACCTTTACCTAAAAATATGTATGAATTAAGAGGGATTTATAAAGATAAAGAAATATTAAATGTTTATAAACTATGTTGAACTAAAATGGAATACTTAGAAGGTGAAGAAATATTAGTATGTTAAGAAATTGTATAAAAAAACATGTTGAGTCTAAAAAGAATGAGTTCTTAGTAATTTTTCCATAATAAGATGACAAGGTAGGGAATTTAAAATAAGCACACAATTAGTTTAAGAAAAGGGAAATAAAGATGTTTCTGAATTTAATAAAAAATGTGATAAAAAATTTCCAACATATAGTGATTTAAAAATTTTGAAAAATTGAAAATGGTTTGATCAATAAGGTCATGATACTAAAAGATGTTTAAAAATTTCCTCATAGGAAGGCATTAATGGGTTGATACAAACTCACTATAATAAAAGGGTTCCAAATGAAGAAAAGATATGGACATCTTTATCTGAAGAATATACAAATAAAAAAAACTTGTCAAAAAACATGAGAAAGATGGATAGAATGAAGAAAGCTCATCCAATGAAAAATTCAATAAGAATATGGAAAATGGAAGGGTTAGAGAGGACTCTAATTCCTAAAGATTCTTTTAAGAAACAACAAATGTTCCTCCTTGTTCCCAAAATAAATTAATTTTACTAACTTGTATAGAATTAGAGGTGTTGAAATAAGTAATCTAAGAGTACCTTATTATTCATGGAAAAGAAATTAATGAGGGTAAAAATGTGATTTTTTGAATGTTTTATTTATAAACTTGAACTTTATAATATGTTTGTTGAGATGGTTATAGTTTAAATTTATTTTAAACAAAACAATTAATGATTTCCCCAAAAATAATATTGTTGAAAGAAACATGGAAATGGTATTACATGAAAGTTATGAAGTTGAAAACACTAACGAACATGATTATTCAATTTTTTTTTCTACATAGGGTTCTCACATATAGACATAGAGTTTTATGTTAAAGGATCTATATTTAGAAATTCATGTTATACTTATGTTATCATGAAGAATAATTTCATGTTTTTTATGAAATGTTCCAACCCTTGGAAAAGAGATCTTTTTTAAGTACAGGGTAATTGTTTCATAATAGACCCCTTGAATTTGAAATTCAATAATGGGGACAGATATGAGATACTGTGATAGTGAACAAATATGTAGAGAAATAAAGAAATGGGGACAATAAAAAGTGATAAAAGAAAACAAGTGTTCCTATTTTGATGCGGTTAAAATGGGTATTGAGAACAAAAAGGGGGAGATTGTAAGATCTAATTTGTGCTTTGGTTTTATTTGTTTTCAATTGATCAATTTATTGATTATGTTGAAAATGGGTGTGTTTGTGTGCATGTGATGTTTTATATCAGATCAAGACTCATCAATATGAAAATCGGATCCAAACTAAAAGAATCAAAAAAATATGCACAAGTCAATGAATAAGTTCCATCAGATTGGGATGTTGAAGGAAATTTAGAAGTTGTAGGAAATAATATTAAGTCTATAATGAAAGTGTGGATCATAATGAGGATGTTTTTTGATGTCTAAATGGATCTAATGATCCTCATGAAGATTTCCTATTTGGTAAATAAAAAAAATCATAAGTAATCCATGAAACCTATAATGCATTCCATTTGGAAGAAAGGGGAGTGCTGCTAATTGTATTGAGGTTTTTTTAGAAAGAGAGACAATTCTGAATTGGTGGTAAGTTACAATACCTTACACTATAAGTTAGATGATTCTATGTTAATCATAAAAATATTCAAAGTCATGAGGATGTCATAATACAAGGAAGAGTTTGTATAAAATAGGAGAATATTATATGAATTATTATTACTACTACTCATCAGTGTGAGAAACATTGGACACATAAGAATAAAGATCATTAAAATGAGATTCATCATAATGAAAGTAATAGAATGGTAGTATATTGATCTCGATGTAGTAAACAAGTCACTGCTGACAGCGGTCCATCATATGTGGTATTCCATCGTTCCGTCATAATGGATTATGAAACCCATTTCTGTTAAAAAATATTCATTTCTATATAACATTGGATAAAAAATCTATTAGAAAACGAATTAAAAAAGGTTTAATTTTTTTTAAATTGGATCATGAAAAAAGAAGTCATACATTGTTCTCTTACAACTGGGTCGAGAGAGGAAGAATAAAAGTATTGATTGCTTCTTAAAAAGAGGTGAAGAATCCTCATACTCGCACTCATAATGTTTATCAGGTTGAGGCTAATATTGATCCATCAAATGTGTACTAACACCAATAAAATCATTGGATGTGAGATCATTAGTTTGATGAATTGAAGGAAAGCATTAATACATTGAATATATTTGAAAATTGTTTTCAATGTCATAAATTTGAGAATTTGTATTGGAGCATGTGAATGAGAATAATTTTACTGTTTACAAGATTTCATCATAATATTCCATCATCATTTATGTGAATGTTTTCTTCATAATGAAAAATCATAATGCAAAATCTTATTGTAGAAAAAAACTAAAGTAATATCTGTGTACTTGAAGAAGTCTAAACATTTTAGAAAATTCAAGAATATCCTAGAATTTTTATGCAATGCTAGAGAAGTCATATATGAATACTTGAATAATGGATAAATTTTTTATTTATCAATTTTACTGATTAGTAAGTGGAACTGGTTTTCAATAATTTTTTATTCTAGGTTTCCCATAAAAGAAGAGAATATTTCATTTGTAAAAGTGTGTGGAACTTGAATTGTTAATGTGCGATAAGAGGACTGAATTTTTTTTCAAGTATTGAGTTTACAACATTAGTTTTCTTAATTTGATGTCAAGAATTTTATGTCATAATAAGTCCATCAGAGTAAGGATTAATCATATCAGTGAAGCAACTTCCAAGTGATTATTTTCCATCAAAACAAGTCCATCGAAGTGAGCCCATCATAGCAACATCCATCAATGAAATGTTCAACAGACCAAGTTCCATCGGGTGGAGGAATTACAAACATCAAATTATGTTCCTACTCAATTTATGATGAATAGGCAAAAAATAATCAAATTGAGGCTGATTGGATATGGACCATCAAACTGAGGTTAATAAACTCTATTTTCCAAACTGGCTTTTGATGAGGATGTTTTCTGGTTAATGTTTCTAGAGAAATATTCATGTCCAAAAATATCCATAGGGAATTTATGAATTTTTTGATGGTTGTACATAGTTAAATTTTGATTCAACTTACTTGTGGTGGAAATTAATTATTTCTTAATTTAGTAGGAAAAGAAGAGACAATGTTAATTTTTTAATTGTGGATATAGAACAGTTTCTAAAAAGTTCGTTTTTTATGGGGTGTATAAATAGTTGTGGGAAAGGGGATACTGAAACGATTATTATGTGGTATAACTATAAGGACCCCACCTTAAATTGTTAATTAATCGTGAATTTTTCATAATATTATACATTATTACACATTGAGGATCATTTCTGGTTTAGATTTTTAACAAATTACGATATCTTACATACATGAAATACCACATTCATACAAGAGGATACTACTAAACCTGTATCCATTTTTTCAAAATATAAAACAATAAACCTTAAAACATGATTTATTTAAACAAAACTCCATATAAAACTTCATGAATCCCTTCTTTCACTTACCCATCCTTATATCCATTGGAAAACATTTTAAAAACACGGGATGAGTATAAAACTCAGTAAAAGATACAAAAAGAAGAAGGTGTTAGTCAAGTGATAACATAAAAACCAATAAAACTTAAAATCCTAAAAACTCAAATACATAGAAACATCATGAAGTTTCCTTGAGACATATTTACCAAATAACTCTAACATTCACCCGTACACATGTAATATCCTTTTGGTCAACTTAAATCTTTGGAGTACCTAATGCATTGGAGAGCTATAATGGGGCCCACCCGTCATATCTTGAGTTATAATGGGCTCATCCAAACATATATAGAGTTATAATGGGCTCAACCAATCAAATATTGAGATATAATGGGATCAAACCAACAAAAATAACATCCGAGGAACATATCATGGTAATAAAATATCTTTAAATTAGGATTAATCTCTCATGCCATACACATAAATAACAATCCTTTTGAAATTTATAAAAGAGAGTTTTAAAATGGTTTTTAAAAGAAAGTCCCCTAAAATATAAATGGAGTGAGAATTACTAGAATAGAATGGATATGTTTATACACTATAAATACACATAGAAAAAAATAATATAATCAAAAATTCATCACACCAATAATCTTAATACCACATAATGAATAAAGAAGATGGTTAACCCAAAGAATGGAAATTGGGTTAAGAATACCCTTACCTCAGGTTCTTCTTATATAAAATGTGTTTAAAACTCTTTTATAATGGTTAAAAGATTACTATTAATATCTTATGGAAACATTTTTCTTGTTTATAACTCCTTAAATGATCATTTCATAATGTCATTTTACCCTTTAATTCTTAGTATTTTGTTCCTTCCATTGTTTTGGGTGCTTTCTTTACTTGTTTTCCATGATCAGTCCATAATGGATGCTCTGGTCGTTTAGAAGTGAAACTCCATAATTTTAATGGAATGGTAGTTACATATTTCGTGAACCATAAATTATTCCATTTATCAATTTTAATTCTGTTATAAAGATGATTCATAAGTAAAACATTAATGATGTTCGTTTAGATCATTTTAGAGGTTCCTTGATAATAACAACTTCTTTTTGTTATATAAATAAAAAACATTAGTGAGAAAGAATTCTATAACCATGGATGAGAAATAGTACATATATTATTACCTCATTCAACCATGAAAATGGTTTCATGATTAGACTTGAAAGAATTAAAACAAATTGAAATCATAGCATCCATGATGTTGAAAATTTGACACATTAAGGAAGACGTTTTTATTCCTTGAATAAGTGTGAGAGTAAAAGAAGATTCATGAGGAATTATCCATGAATATCAGAAAATACAGAATATAAAATATTTGTGGATATTTAATGATTATTTGATAAGAGGAGGGGAAGAGTGATAATATTAAAAGAAAGGAATGCGAAATAAAAGAAGAGTTGAGAAATCCATTATGAAAATTTGACAGCATAACGGCTACACTACATGGTTTTAGAAAACATTAAAAAGAGAGATGAAAAGGGTCACCCATCCAAAAAAGAATCATAAAAAAAATAGAAAAAGAATAATTTGAAAAGAAGAATGTGTTATTGATTCTGGAATTCTGTACCAGATAAAATTGAACATGAATTGGAAAAGAAACAAGTTGAGAATTTTCTTACCCTGTAGAGTAACTCCTAGAACCAGAAGGTCAGGACCTTAGGGACATAAAGGAAACTTGGTAAGATTACTAGGGTGGTAAGTAGGCTATATCTTTATTGAAAATGAATTTGGAATGAATTTAATGAAGGAATGGGTTGGTATTTATAGCAAAAGTGAGGGAATATTTTAATAATTTCCATGGGAAACCTCATTAGTGGTATTTGCAAAACTATGGGCTTGCCCGTGGTATTAGCCACTTTAGAAACCTCACATATTTTTTTAATATACACTATATTACTAGATTTATTACATCATTAATGATGTCATTAACACACTGAAACTCAGAACAGTATTTTTTACTATTCACTGAAAATCAATTGTTTCTGAAAAATCTCAAAAATTTAATCTAACCGTTTTTTAACATATAGAATTAAAAAATGAACACCATTTTTTGAAAATAATTTTCTAAATATTATTAATATGATTCATAAATAAAACCATACCTAATTAAAAATTAACATTATTAATTCTATAACTACTTTTATATCACATTGAAAAATCATACCAAATGTCATTATCTTAAATACTTAAGAAAATAAAATAATAAAAAATTTACTATTAATTTGGGTCATATTACTCTTTATATTAATATTCATAAAAGTATGTTACAATTCACAAAAAAACATGTCGGTATAATCTGACTCTAAATTACTTATTGGACACAAATATTGTAACGACCCGAAATTTTTAATAAATCTTGTTTCCTAATTTTGTGTGTTATTTTATTTTTGATACTCAAAAAAATGTTTCACTTGATAACATGAGTATAATTAAAATGATACCGTTGGTTTTTGACTGTTATATGACCATTGGTCAATATGACCGTTGGAAACTAAACGTTTTGATTATTGTCTCTAAATAGAAGTAATCTTGGTTAATTAATATAGAAAGAAGATTTGATGGCCTCACCCAGTAGTCTTGGACCGATCAAAGCCCATCTAACAGAACGTGGGAAGGAGGTAGCACCACTGGGCTTTACTTTGGACCAAACCCAAGCTGAACTTCATCGTGTGAAGCTAGAACGGAATCGCCTTTGCGAGAAGTTAAAACTGATAGAAATTACTACTCGTGCGATGTTGGCTGAGCCTCCATCGGATTCTCTCACCATAGCACACCTTACACCTAGGTTCTATGCTGGTGTGAAAATGGGCTATGTAAGGAGACCATAACTTCATTGTGTAATCCTTTGTTGTATATAAAAATTTTGATTTCTTCTTATGACGAAGTTTATAAATTTTCAAATGTCCGGATAAATATAGTATGCATATTTTTGATTAATTTTAGAAAACATATATTTTAAAAATATTTAGGTTAACCTTAAATAATGAAAAATATGTAATGATTTTCAAAAAATATTCTTCTACATTTATGTTCAGTGCGAAATTTAGAGTCTAATAAGATAAACTTGATTTTTGATGAATAGTAAATTATGAATAGTGATTTTATGATTAGGATTAGTAATGTGTCCAAATAGATTAGTAATCTCACTTAATGAAAGTATTAAAATAATCTAAGCACCTTGATTAAGTAATGTGATTGAATAAAATTGTTAAATAACAGTTTCATAAATTATTTTTCAAGTATTAGTTTTTTCGGGTGAATAGTGTTTTTTAATTAAAAATTTAATTAAAAATTATTATAAAATTATTTTTATAAAATGGACTTTATTTTTAAACTCAGAGCATCGATATTATGTTATGGTAATTTTTGGGGATTTTTCTGAAAAAATGACTTTTCAGTGAATAGTGTATTTATTTAAAAATTAAATTAAAAATTTTTAGAAAATTTATTTTATAAAATGGATTTCATTTTTGTAATTATATCATCGATATTTGGTTAAGATGAAATTTTGGGATTTTTCGGAGAAAGTAGAATTTTCAGTGAATAGTAAAAATACAGTTTTAGGGTTTCGGTATGTTTAATGACATCATAACTGTGTCATGATGATTTCATGACATATTTTAAGGGTTGGCTAGCCAAAGGTGATGAATTATTGTATTTTTGGCCCCATGTGTCCTAACTCCATGGTAAATTCCATGGGAGAGAACATGGTTTTGAGAAAAGCACTTTTGAGGTGTCCCTTGGCCATTAATGCCTTGTCCCCTCACTTTCCCTATAAATACCCACCCTTTCCTCCTTTAGTATTCACTCCCAACTCACCCCCAAAGAAGTTCTAGTCTCCTTACCTCCCGAGGAGTCCTCCCAAGGTGCCCCCAAGCCCTCAAGGTCCCAACCATTGAGTTTTAAGAGGTACGTTTTAAAGGTAAGGGATCCGACCTCTCTCTTTCTTTTCAAGTAATCATTTTTATGTCATTCCTTTTATGCTCCATGTTCTTATGTTGTAGGATGTTATTTTATATTCATTATACTGTCCTTTTTATGTTCATATGATGAGAGACCCCCTCTTACTCTCATCATTTCATTTTATGAAAGTTTAAGTGGTGCCGTTAGGCTGCCGAAATTTTTGTAACGGATTATTTCACCCTTATCATTTTCAAGTTCTATTTTCTTGTCAAGTCTTTCCAGTTCTTTTTTATTATGTTGGGGAATTATATCTATATCTATAATACTGATATTTTATGATCATATGATGAGAGACCCCATTTGATCTCTTCAATTCAATATTTTGATGTTTTAAGTGGCGCCTTTAGGCTGCAGAATTTTTAAGGGATTCTTTCACCCTTCTCGTTTTCAAGATCTATTTTCATGTCAAGTCTTTCATGCTCCTTTTTATTATGTTGGGGTATGATCTATATATATATCATACTGAACCCTTATGTTCATATGATGAGAGACCCTATTTTTGTCTTGTCAATTCATTTTTTGTTGAAGTTTAAGTGACGTTGTTAGGCTGCAGAATTTTTAAGGGATTCGTTCGCCCTTCTCATTTTTTCAAAGATCAACTTTCATTTCAAGTGTTTCAAGTTCCTTTTGTATTATGTTGGGGTATGATCTCTATAACTATAATACTGATCGTTTATGTTCATATGATGAGAGACCCTATTTTATCTCATCAATTCATTTTTGGTTGAAGTTTATGTGACGCCGTTAGGCGTTCGAGTTTTCATAAGAGAAATCTTATTTTTTTCTTCCTTTCATGATCATCATTTCATATGGTACAACTTTAAAATTTCATTTCCATGTTCATATATACTTCATATTCTGTCCTTCTACTGTTTTATGGATCATTTATGAGTGGGTGACCCATTTCCCCCCTCTTTTTAATGTCTTGTAAAACCTCATAACATAGCCGTTATGCTGCAGAATTTGCGTCTCAAAATGTCTCTCTCTTTTTCTAAAGTTCTTTTATATTATTAAGTGAATACTCAAGGCTCTTCCTTCTAAATGGGTATTCACATATATACCAAAATTTTCTATTTTAAATTCTGGGATTTACATACATGAGACCCACCTTCCTTTTCTGTGGGTTTGAAAGTGACGTAAAGATCATGTCTTTAAAGCAGTTTTTAAAACGTTATGATTATGAAATGAAACCCATTTATTTTATGCTATATGGGTTATTTATGAAATTTTTTATGATGATATATGTGGCTCACATGGTAATAATGGAAAATTTATGGGTGCGCCCTAATAACGCTCCAATGCATTGTTTAATGATGTAACCACTAGAGATTACAATTTTCACGATACCTTGGTGAATAACCTTGGTAATTTTCAAATGACACCTTGGGGATGGACCATGGTGATATGTTCATGATTTTCTATGTTAAATGATGTAGCCACATATTCAAGTTATGAAAAATGTTATTTTTATTATGAAATGCATCATGATTCTTTTCTCATGCCTTAGAGTTCTTTTCTTGACCTTATTGAAGTATCTCAAGTTCACATGTAAAATGTTTCTCTTGTTTCCCTTACTGGGCCTTCTGGTCACCCCTTCTTTTGATGTATGTCCCCAGGTTATGAGATGTATTAATTAACCTAGGATGAACTTAAGGAGAATCCTTTCAAGTGTTTAAGAAGAATGTTTTAGGTTTTGTTCATGTATTATGTTCCTGGTTTCCAAGACACTAAACCTTAAAGATCCTTAGTTTTGTGTAATGTAATAAAAGTTTATGTTATAAAAAGGCGGGATTCTATAGTTGGTATCAAAGGATAGTTTAGTTATTTGTGGAAATTAGTATATGAAAACATTAGGAAGAAGCCTATAGAAATGTTTATATATAGGAAATCTTCCTGGTATTTTGGTGAGTATTGAGTAATGGGTTCCCAAGCAAATACATCCATGTTTGGATATTAGCAGGTAGAGGTGGTTCTGGTACAGATGTACATAGGGGTAAAACCTGAAAACACCGCTTTGAGCTAGACTCAAACGGGAACTGGTACACAACAACGGGACTTGCTGCACTCTTGGTTACGACACTCCCGGGGGATATGCTTTGGTAAATTCATAAGCTTATTATGAACCATTTTTAAAGGAACAAA
This sequence comes from Viscum album, assembly GCA_963277665.1. Classification (NCBI taxonomy): domain Eukaryota; kingdom Viridiplantae; phylum Streptophyta; class Magnoliopsida; order Santalales; family Viscaceae; genus Viscum; species Viscum album. The sequence goes on from OY728141.1 coordinate 790,501,166, forward strand.
GATAAAATAAATTAAAGATTCAAAAAAGAATATATGATCATGGATAACCTAGTTTGACACCTAGGGGATCACAAGTTAGGGTATACTTTTCTTCTACAAGTTATCCTTATATGATTTATGTTCCTTTTCATGATTATTGGCTAAGTATTTAAGCCCCTAATTATACTTTCTCTTCTTAGTTATTGGTGGGAAATGGAAGAACATGTACCAACAACTAATCTGATAGGAAATGAGACGATTGCTATATTAATATGACAGAGATGATTAGGGTATTAAAAGATGATTATTATTTTGGAAGACATTCACTATTTTGGGGACCCTATATGATCGAGGTAAACATATTACTACATTATTTTCACTGAGGGGTAAAGTTGAATTATATTTTGAAGAATCGATGAATTTAAGGTGAACATATGGTATTATAGGTTACTTATGGGAATGATTAACCTATGTTGGGTAAAATATGTTTAGGTTAGCTGCTTTTGTTATAAGATGTTTGGAGTGGTTTATGTTGTTTGGAGATGAATGATGAAGTTTATTTTGGAAGACTATGTTATCAAGTATTTGGGTTTTAATCTTAGTTTGGGTTATTTTGAGGAATTTTAACGACAGTTATTTATGGAATGGTCTATGATGAACTTTGGGTAGTACCGTGGAATTTTGAATATTTAAAGAAGTTTCCCTTCATATGGGATTCTTTCTTTTTGAAAAGTTGTTTTATCTTACCCTTTCTATTTCTGGGAGAATAGAAGAAATAGATAGTTAATCTTTGGTGGATTATGTGATTCTCTAGAAGATGATTCTTGTGATTTTGATTGGACCAAGTGTTTTTGAATTCTCATCATTTGGAGAAAAGATTAGTTTTGGTAGAGACTTATTAAAGGATTAAACTCTAATTGAAGGTAGGTATATTTTCTTATGTTTTTGTTCTATGTAGTAAATGAATTCCACAAAATTATGAAAAGGAACGTAAAACAAAAACGGTGTTGGTTTATGTTTCCTACTAGGTAATCAAAGACCGTTTACACACATCGTAAGTTTGGGATTTTCTTATGGTTAACTTTCTCCTAATCATGTTTTCTATCACTCTCCCCCAGAACTTGACTCTTTGTTTTTTCTTCCATGTCCATGTTTTCCTCCATGGAATCCTAGTATGGGTTTACTCGGGTGACCTTTGTACTTCCTTTTATTTCTTTTAAAGTAATACTGTTACTGACTCTTTTTCCGATGTGGGACATTCAATGAAATTTCAAAACCCAATTTTAAAAAAATTGTGAGGACGCAATTTCTTAAGGGGGAAGATTGTAACGACACACAATTTTGAATAAATCTTGTTTCCTAATTTTGTGTGTTATTTTATTTTTGATACTCAACAAAAATGTTTCATTTGATAACATGAGTATAATTACAATGAGACCGTTGGGTTTTGACTATTATATGACTATTGGTCAATATGACCGCTGGAAACTAAACGTTTTGATTATTGTCTCTAAATAAAAGTAATATTGGTTAATTAATATAGAAAGAAGATTCAATGGCCTCACCCAGTAGTCTTGGACCGATCGAAGCCCATCTAATAGAACTTGGGAAGGAGGTAGCACCACTGGGCTTTGCTCTGGACCCAACCCAAGCCGAACTTCATCGTGTGAAGCTAGAACGGAATCGCCTTTGCGAGAAGTTCAAACTGATAGAAATTACTACTCGTGCGATGCTGGCCGAGCCTCCCTCAGATTCTCTCACCATAGCACACCTTACACTTAGGTCCTATGCTGGTGTTATAATGGTCTGTGTAAGGAGACCGTAACTGCCTTGTGTAATCCTTTGTTGTAAATAAAAATTTTGATTTCTTCTTATGATGAAGTTTATGAATTTTCAAATGTCCAGATAAATATAATATACATATTTTTGAGGAATTTTAGAAAAAGGATATTTTAAAAATGTTTAGGTAAACCTTAAATAATTAAAAATGTGTAATGATTTTCAAAAAAATATTCTTCTACAATTATGTTCAGTGCGAAATTTAGAGTCTAATAAGATCAACTTGATTTTTGATGAATAGTAAATTATGAATAGTGATTTTATGATTAGGATTAGTAATATGTCCAAATGGATTAGTAATCTCACTTAATGAAAGTATTAAAATAATCTAGGCACCTTGATTAAGTAATGTGATTCAGTAAAATGGTTAAAAAACGGTTTCATAAATTATTATTCAAGTATTAGTTTTTTCGGGTGAATAGTATTTTTTAATTAAAAAATTAATTAAAAATAATTATGAAATTATTTTTATAAAATGGAAATTATTTTTGAACTCAGAGCATCGATATTATGTTATGGTAATTTTTGGGTATTTTTCTAAAAAATTGAATTTTCGGTGAATAGTGTATTTATTTAAAAATTAAATGAAAAAAATTTAGAAAATTTATATTATAAAATGGAGTTAATTTTTGTAATTATAGTATCGATATTTGGTTAAGGTGAAATTTTGGGATTTTTTTGAGAAAGTTGAATTTTTAGTGAATAGTAAAAATACAGTTTTAGAGTTTCGGTATGTTTAATGACATCACAACTGTGTCATGATGATGTCATGAGATATTTTAAGGGTTTTCCGGCCAAAGGCGATGAATTATTGTATTTTGGGCCCCATTTGGCCTAACTCCATGGTAAATTCCCTGGGAGAGCACATGGTTTTGAGAAAAACACTTTTGAGGTGTCCCTTGGCCATTAATGCCTTGTCCCCTCACTTTCCCTATAAATACCCACCCTTTCCTCATTTAGTATTCACATACAACTCTCCCCCAACAAATTTCTGGTCTCCTTACCTCCCAAGGAGTCCTCCCAAGGTTCCCCCAAGCCCTCAAGGTCCCAACCATTGAGTTTTAAGAGTTACGTTTTAAAGGTAAGGGATCCGACCTCTCTCTTTCTTTTCAAGTAATCTCTTTTATGTCATTCCTTTTATGCTCCATGTTCTTATGTTGAAGGATGTTCTTTTATATTCATTATACTTTCCTTTTTTTGTTCATATGAGGAGAGACCCCCTCTTACTCTCATCTTTTCATTTTATGAAATTATAAGTGGCGTCGTTTGGCTGCCGAAATTTTTGTAACGGATTCTTTCACCCTTCTCATTTTCAAGTTCTATTTTCTTGTCAAGTCTTTCAAATTCATTTTTATTATGTTGGGTTATTATCTCTATATCTATCATACTGATCTTTTATGATCATATGATGAGAGACCCCATTTTATCTCTTCAATTCAGTATTTTTATGTTTTAAGTGGCGCCGTTAGGCTGTCGAATTTTTAAGGGATTCTTTCGCCCTTCTCGTTTTCAAGATCTATTTTCATGTAAAGTCTTTCAATATCCTTTTTATTCTGTTGGGGTATGATTTCTATATCAATCATACTGAACCCTTATGTTAATATGATGAGAGAACCTATTTTGATCTTGTCAATTCATTTTTGGTTGAAGTTTAAGTGACGCTGTTAGGCTGCCGAATTTTTAAGGGATTCGTTCGCCCTTCTCATTTTTTCAAAGATCAACTTTCATGTCAAGTGTTTCAAGTTACTTTTGTATTATGTTGGGGAATGATCTCTATAACTATCATAGTGATCTTTTATGTTCATATGATGAGAGACCCTATTTTATCTCATCAATTCATTTTTGGTTGAAGTTGATGTGACGCCGTTAGGCGGTCGAGTTTTCATAAGAGAAATCTTATTTTTGTGTTCCTTTCATGATCTTCATTTCATATGGTAAATCTTTAAAATTTCATTACCATGTTCATATATCCTTCATATTCTATCCCTCTACTGTTTTATGGATCATTTATGAGTGGGTGACCCATTTCCCCTCTCTTTTTAATGTCTTCTAAAACCTCGTAACATAGCCGTTATGCTACAGAATTTCCATCTGAAAATGTCTCTATCTTTTTCTAAAGTTCTTTTATATTATTAAGTGAATACTCAAATCTCTTCCTTCTAAAGGGGTATTCACATATATACCAAAATGTTCTATTTTAAATTCTGGGATTTACATACATGAGACCCACCTTCCTTTTCAGTGGGTTTTAAAGTGATGTAAAGATCATGTCTTTATAGCAGTTTTTAAAACGTTATGATTATGAAATGAAACCCATTTATTTTATGCTATATGGGTTATTTATGAAATGTTTGATGATGATATATGTGGATCACATGATAATAATGGAAAATTTAAGGGTTCCCCCTGATAGCGCTCCAATGCATTGGTTAATGATGTAACCACTAGAGATTACAATTTTCACGATACCTTGGTGAATAACCTTGGTAATTTTCAAATGACGCCTTGGGGATGGACCATGGTGATATTTTCATGATTGTCTATGTTAAATGATGTATCCACATCTTCAAGTTATGAAAAATGTTATTTTTTTATGAAATTCATCATGATTCCTTTCTCATGCCTTGAAGTTATTTTCTTGACCTTATAGAAGTATCTCAAGCTCACATGTAAAATGTTCCTCTTGTTTCCCTTACTGGGCCTTCTGCTCACCCCGTCTTTTGATGTATGTCCCTAGGTTATGAGGTGCCATAATGAACCTAGGATGAACTTAAGGAGAATCCTTTCAAGTGTTTAAGAAGAATGTTTTATGTTGTTTTCATGTATTATGTTCCTAGTTTCCAAGACACTAAACCTTAAAGATCCTCAGTTTTGTGTAATGTAATGAAAGTTTATGTTATAAAAAGGTGGGTTGCTATAAATATAGATAATTGTATTCAAAATACAAAAAATAGAGGCTGCTAAATTAATTTTAAAGGCTAGTTAAAAATATCTAGTAAAAAACAAAGTTTCATGAATTCAATTTATTTTTAGAACCTTGTGCTATTACGTTATCCCCACCTACAAGAAATTTTTTCCTCTCTATTTTATTTACTCACTAAAAGAGGGGGGTACCTTTCTGTTATATCATTTTCAGACTCCCATGTTGCTTCTTCTTCCACGTGGTTTCTCGACAAAACCTTTACCTAGGGATTACCTTGTTCTACAATACTTGCTCCTATCGATCAAGAATCTGAAGTGGTTTCTATTTATAAAAAAGGTTCTCTTCCAGATGAACTTCATCTAAGATCAAGACATTTGATGAATCTAGAACATACATTCTCAACATTGAAACATGAAAACCATTATGTACCTGAGGTAAACTCATAGGAAATGATACTCATAATGAAACTAGTCCAACTTCATCAAGGACTTCAAAAGGACTGATGAATCGGAGACATAGCTTTCTATTCTTACCAAAACGCATCACACTTTTACAAGGAGAGATTTTAAGGAAATCATGGTAACCTACCTCGAAAGAGAAGTCTTTCCTTTAGTTATCTGCATAAATTTTCTGCATGCTCTAAGTGGTCATCATGGGATTCTAGGTCGTCATCACTTTCTCAGCCACATCCTCTACTAATTCTAGCCCCATCAACTTTCTTTCCCCGAATTCATCCTAAAAAGCTAGAGTTTGACAACGCTTCCCTTACAATGCCTCCAAAGGTTCATTATGTATAATGGAATGGAAACTACCTTTATAAGAAAACTCTAATAAAGAAAGATGATGATGCCAACTTCCCTAGTTTTCCACTGAACAAACTCAAAGAATATCCTCCAAGGTCTGAATCATTCATTCTGACTACCCATATGATTGAGGATGAAAATTTGTACAAAAATTTATTTTTGTGACCAACAACTTCTGATGCCCCTTCCAAAAGTCAGAAGTGGACCTAGGCTCACAATCTGATATAGTGGAAAGTGGAACTCCATGTAAACTGGAAATCTCATTGCGGTACAATTTAGAAAGATGATTTAATGACATTGTATCTCAAATAGAAAATAAATGTGCATGTTTTCTTAGCTAATAAACAATAACCCAAATCACAATGTTACCTCAAGAAGTCTTAGGTAGTCCCACCATGATGTCCATCGATATATTCTCCCATTTCCAATTTGGACCTGGAAATGGCTGAATCATCTCTTTTGGTGACACCTACTCTTCTTTAACCTATTGACATATCAAGCATTTTATTGTAAATTCTGCAATATTCTTTTTCTTTACATCCCACCAGTAATACTCCTAATGATCTCCATACTTCTTAGTACTACTATGATGAGCAAAATAGAGAACAATGAGCTTCACACAATGAATATTTCTTTAACTTAAAATCACAAGGCACACAAAACCTTTTACCAAATCTTAAAGAACAATCTTTATCAAGGATAAATTTTGGAAATGTACCTATTTTAACCCACTGTACATTTTTCTATAGATCACAGTCTTCCATCTATGCGATCTTAATTAAATCTAATAATGATGACTGTACTAAAACATGAAACAAAACAGAGGTATTTCCTGCACCAACATCTTCTAAGCCAAAATTCCTCAGATCATTAATTAAGGGATCATGTTCCAGATTTAACATGGTTAATAATTCATAATGTTTTTGAATCAGGGAATCTACCACTGTGTTTTCTTTTCCTGGATGGTAATTAGTCATGAAATCATAATCCTTTATCAGTTCAAGACATATTCTACACATCATGTTTAATTCCTTCTAAGTGAATATATCCTTCAGACATTTATGGCCAGTATATATTTAACATTTGGCTCTGTATAAATGATTCCTCCAAATGATCAATGAAAAAACCACTGTTTCCAATTCCAAATCATGAGTGGGGTAATTTAAATCATGAGTTTTATGTTTTCATAAAGCATAAGAAATTACCTAATAATTCTTCATCAAAACACATCCAAATCCCTTCAACGAAGCTTCACTGTAGATAACAAACTCACCACTTCAGGAAGGCAAGTCCAAAACTAGATCATTCACCAATCTCTTGTTTAGTTACTGAAAAGAACATCACATTCTTCTGTCCAAAAAAATTAGTCCCTTTTTCTTGTAAACATATTTAGCAGGCTAGATAACCATGAAATGTATTTAACAAACCAACAGTAATAACCTTGTAATCTAAGAAAACTACAAATATCTGTAACATTTGTAGGTCTTGGCCATTCATCAACCACTTTAGTTTTGGCAGGATTAGTTGTTATTTCATCCTTATTTACAATGTGCCCAAGAAAAGAAATTTTTTGCAACCAAAAAAACACACTTGATAAATATTCCATAAATTTTCTTTTCTTTTATGTTGTCAAAACAACCCTTAGATGTTTTTAATGCACCTCTTTACTTCTAGAATATACTAGAATGTCATCATTAAACACAACCCCAAACATATCCATGAACTCATGAAATATTCTATTCATAAGATCCATGAATACATTAGGTGGATTAGTTAAACCAAAAGGGATTAAAATAAATTCATAATGACTATATATTGTATGGAAATTATTCTTTGGGATGTCTTCATCCTTTACTTTTAACTGATGGTACCCCAACCTCAGTTCAACCTTCGAAAAATATTATGCTCCCTAGAGCTGATCAAACAAATCATCTATATGAGGCATATGATACTTTTTTTAACAGTAATGTTATTCAAAGCTCAATATTCAATGAAAAGTCTCATTGAACCATATTTATTCTTAAAAAACAAGATAGGAGTGCCCCAAGGTGAAGTGCTAGGTCGAATGAACCCTTTATATAATAATTATTGCAACAACTTTTTTAATTACAAATTACCATTTGGGCCATTCGATAAGGAGGTTTAGAAATTGGCTTAGCATCAGGAACTAAGTCAATAGTAAACTCAACATTTCTAGTAGTAATAACACTGGTCAAATTATCAAGAAAAACATCAAGGTATTTATTTACCACTCGTACATAATTAATTTGGATAGTTCCCTTATCTTCAAAAATATGAGAAATATAACTTTCATTTCTATAAATTATAAGTTTAATAGCTTACAGATATGTTATTAATGGTATGGGTTCATTCTTGTACACAAACGGAAATACATTATGAAAAAAAACTTCTTTTTCTCTAAAATTTATCTTATCATGATAAAATGAAAGCTAGTCCATACCCAGAATAACATCAAACTCTACTGGATTCTAGACAATAATTTTTTTATCTAAACCCTTTCCATAGACAAGGGTAGGTATATTTTTATAATTTTTTTCACTATATTTCCTCCAGGTATTTTTACCATGAAATCTAGTTGCATTTCATAAGGTTGAATTCCCAATTTTTCAGAAACTTTCTCAGAAATGAAGGAATGTGTGGACCCTGAATCAAACAATACATTTCATAAATCTATAAAAACAAGGAATGTATCTTATACCACCTCCTTTGATGGCTCAACATTTGTGGAAGTGGTTGAAAAATATTTTAGCAAACCATTATGCTTCCAATCTTGTTGATTCCCTGCTTGAGTAACTAGCTTCGGACAAACATTAGCAAAATGCCCCAATTACATACAGTTAAAGAATTTCACCATCGACTTCTCATTAGTTTTCAAATAATTTTCATTTCACTCACGTGACATGTGTCCAAACATCCCACCTTGGTTTCATTGCTTAGAATTTATAACAAATTCACCTGGAAGCCTTTTAACACACTTTCACAAGATGTGAAATTCATTTTCTTACTTCCAGACTACTTTGATGAGTTTTTACCCATTGCCTATCGAACCGACCATTTCTTATTCTTAAAATCACAAGGTAGATATGTGTTAGCAAACGCCATCTCAAATTTTTTTAGCACAACGAACATGATTTTCCTAGCTTTTAAACACTCATGAGGCCAAAGTTCTTAACAAAAATAGTTTAAAACCAGAGTAAAATCTATTAATTTTAATTTCAAAATCCTCTGTAAAATCTGGTACATACCAAGATAGTCTTGTAAAATTGGCTTCGTATGCTGCCACAGAATCATCTTCTTTCTTTTTCAGTTCCATGAATTTTTTATGCATCATGAGTCGAATAGTTTTGGGAAAATAACTTTCCAGAAAAGAACTCTTAAAATCATCCCATTCCAGACAGTCAAGATCATCTTTTTCTATCGTATTATTAACCAAATACCACCATTTATCGGCTTCACCATACAAATAATACATGGCTAGTATTACCTTTTGACATTCCAAACATCCCATGTCATCAAATATTTCTTTTCTAGAGCATTAATCCATCCTTCGGTTATCACTGGAACTACGGTTCCAGTGAATGATGTAGGATGTTGCCTCATAAAATTCTTTACAAAAGGCATATTTATTTGTGGATTATCATGTTCCTCTCAAGTGTAGATACCATCCCCATTTATTTTGTGAGTCAACTGATCCATTTCTATTACAAACTGCTCGATTTCGATTACCACCATTTCAAGCTGCAAATTCGGACAGAAATCAGCCGCTTGGTGCCTTTCTACTTCTGCTTCCCTGTTTCTACTACGAAAAACCATTCTAATAAAACATATCATAGATTAAGAAACATGTTAATCACTAAATTCTATAACATTTCAAAATAATAATAGTGTAAAAATTAGTTCTGATATTCTTTTAATATCATCTTAACCCCTAAAGTTATCTGAACCCTCCTTTGACACCAACTATAAGGACCTCACCTTAAAACATAACCTAATAAAGAATTTTACAAAAGACCACACATTATTACACATTGAGGATAATTTAGGGTATATAAATTTTAAAAATTAGGTTATCTTACCTACATTACAAACCACATTCATACATTATGATACTACTAAAACAGTATCCATTTTTTAAAATATAAAACATTAAAACATAAAATAAGATTTTATTAAACAACACTATATATAAAATATCATGACTCATTTATTCCTTTTACCAATCCTTATATACTTTGTAAATCATTATAAAAATGTGGGATTAATATAAAACTCGGTAAGGGATATAGAGAAAGAAAGCGCTAGTCAAGTGATAACATAAAAACCATTAAAAATTATAATCATAAAAACTCATATGCATATAAACATCATGAAGATTCATTGAAAAATATTTACAATTTTAGTATATCATTCACCCTTACACATGGAATAACCATTTGGTCAACTTCTATCTATGGAGTACCCAATGCATTGGAGAGAAATAATGGGGCTCACCTATCATATCATGAGCTATAATGGGCTCAACCCAACACATCTAGATATAATGGGCTCAACCCAACATATCTTGAGATATAATGGGTTAAAACCAACATAAATAATGTCTAAAGAACATATCATGGTAATAAATTATCTAGAAATCAGGATAAAACTCTCATAACATGCACATAAAAAACAATCATTTTGAAATTTATTGAAGAGAGTTTTAAAAGGGTTTTTAAAGGAAAGTCCCATAAAATATAAATGGAGTGAGAATTAATAAAATGGAATGGAAATGTTATACACTATAAATTCACATATAACAACATAATATAATAAAAAATTCATCACACCAATAATATTAATACTACATAATGAATAAAAAAGAGGATTAACAAAAAGAATAGAAATTTGGTTAAGAATTCCCTTACCTTGGGTTCTTCTTACTTAAAATTTGTTTAAACCTCCTTAAAATGGTTAAAGTTTTGTTATTAATATCATACAAAAACATATTCAGGTTTATAACACCTTATATGATCACCTCATAACATCATTTCACACATTAATTATTATTTTTTTGTTCCTTCCATTGTTTTTTGCGCTTGATTTACATGCTTTCCATGGTCGGTTCATGGTGGATGCTCGGGTCGATTGGAATTGAAACTCAACAATTTTAAAAAAATGGTAGTTACATATATCCAGAACCAAAAATTATTTCATTTATCATTTTTAATTCTTAAATGAGGATTATTCATAATTTAAAACATTAATGATGTTTGTTTGGATCATTTTAGTGGTTCTTTGATAATAAAAACCTCATTTGGTTTTATAAATTTAAAACACATGTGCAAAAAAATAAAGAACCATAGAAGAGACATAATTCATATATTATAACCTAGTTAAATCATAAAAATGGTTTCATGACCATACTTGAAATAATTAAAGAAAATTGAAATCACATCATCATTGATATCGTAAATTCAACACATCACGTACGATGTTTTTATTCCTTGAGTAAGTGGGATTAGAGAAGAATACTCATGAGGAATTTTCCCTAAACATGAGAAAATCCACAATATAAAATATTTCAAGATCATTAATTCCTATAAGATAAGATGAGGTTAATAGAGGGAAGAAGAAAAGAACATAACTCCAAATAAAAGAGGACTGGATAAATCCCTTATGAAAATTCAGCAGCCTAATGTATACGCAACATGGTTTTGGAAAACATTAAAAAGAGATGGGACAAGGGTCACCGATCTAGAAATGAATCATATAACAAAATAAAGTAATAATATGTTTAAAATAAGCACATTTTATGGATTCTTGATTATTATATCGCATAATAGTGAACTTGAATGGAATAAAGAATGAAGTTGAGAATTGTCTTACCTTGTAATGTAACTCCTAGAACATGAACGATGGGATATTGGCGCCTTGAGGAAGCCTTGGGAGGAATATTAGGTAGGTAAATTGGATATATCATCATTGATGAGAAATTGATAATTAATTTAATGAAGGATTGGATTGGTATTTATAGAAAATGTGAGTGAATATTTTAAAATTTTCTAAGGGACACCTCATTAGTGGTTTTTTCATAACCACAGGATTTCCCATGGTATTTGTCCATGGTATTAGCCACTTGGGAACCCTCGTATATTATTTTACATTACAAAATTTTACCAGATTTATTACATCATTATTACATCATTAATGATGTCATTAACACACTGAAACTCAAAATTGTATTTTTTTACTATTCACTGAAAAATCAATTGTTTCAGAAAAATCTCAAAAATTTATCCTAACCATTTATCAATATGTAGAATTCAAAAATGAACTCCATTTTTTGAAAATAATTTTCAAAATATTATTAATTTAATTTTTAAATAAAATCATACTTAATTCAAAAGTTAACAATTTTAATTCTATAACTACTTTTATATTAGATTGAAAAATCAAACCAAATGGAATTATCTTAAAGCCTTAATAATATAAAATAATAATAAAATCTACTCTTCATTAGGGTCATAATAATATTCATATTACTATTCATAAGGGTATCATACTAGTCACCAAAAAACAAGTTTGTTCCATCCGACTCCAAATAACTTACTGAATACAAATGTAGATGATAGTTTTTCAAAATTCAAAACACAGAAGCTACAAAATTAAATTAAAAGGGAAGTTATAAAAATCTGCATAAAACAATGTTTCATTAATTTAATTTATATTTAAAACCCTGGGGTGTTACAATAACCAACAGTTTTAGAAATTTTCTTCTGGGATTGTAGAATTATTCACTATTTGTGCCTTTGTATACTAAAAAGAATATTGTGAAAGAATCAATTTTGGTGGGACTATCCAACATGGAAAGGAGTATGTTTTTGTCTCTAACCTTATAAATATCATGTTCTTACTTCTCTTAAATTTTGTTTCATGTGAAAGGTGAGGTTCATAATGTTTATTTGGGTGGATCATAACTTTAACATGTTTCTTAAGTTATGAAAGTGTTATTAAGGATATTAATAATCATTCTTATAAAATAAAAAATGAACCACTGATTCCCCCCCCCCAATGGTCTTAATCCTACCGAGGAACCATAAATTGGTATTAGTGCCTACATTCTCTCTAATAGATCAATCTATGGGAATATAAAATCTCAATTCTATGAACTATAAGCAGATTCAAGTTTTCAATGGAAATAACTATCATATCTGGAAAGATATAATGTTTCTATATCTTATGGATATTAGGTATGATGTTTTAGTAGCTACTAAAGATGAACCTCCACCTTGTATTACTACAGGTGATAATAAAAATATTTAGAATTATGGAAGTGAAAATAATGATTTACTCTCATCACAAACTGTAAGCGAGTTTCTTTGATTAAAGGGAGTTTAAAACCAGAAAGTTATATGGTATAAGATGAAAAACATTTATGATGTCAATAAAAAGATGATGAAGGAAACGTTAATACATTGGAGCATGGATAATGAAGGGATAAAAATTGATGATCATTAATATATTTTTGGCGTCATTACAAGGATGAATGACATTATTAACACTATAAATATGTATTGGTGAGATATTGGGAGACTCCAATATTGTGGAAAAGATCTTGAGAAATATTCTTGATAAATATCAAGCTAATGTTTCATCATTGGATGATAGAGATCCCAGAACTGCATCTTTGGATAATCTTCACAATATTATCATTAATTATGAAATGATAATATAAATGTTTCTTAAATTTTAAGGGATGGTTGATCAATATGTTTCATAAAATCATTGTTAAAAGAATAAAATGATAAAAAGAAAAATAATAATATAGTGATTTGGAATTTTGGGGATAAGATAACAATTTTGAACCAATTATTTTTCTCCTTTAGAAGAAATTCAATAAGGGTAAATTGAAAAATAAAACCCTCAAATATTGTAAGTGTTAAGGGAAAGTCCATTTTGCACAAAATATTCCAAAGAAGAAATTTGAATAATATGAGTCTAATGAAGATGATGATAAAGCTTAAAAACTAAATTGGAAGAAACATAAAGAAATAATTCATTATGATAATAAGAACCAATATGCATGATTCCTCATCTTGTGATGAATATGATCATTAAAAAAATTATTTCTCAAGTCAAAAATGGATGTGATTTATCTAATAGTGATAATTATTATGATTGGATGATAGAAATGGAATGGATTGTCAGACAGAATTTGGAGAATTCACATAAACAATAATCTCAAATTAAGAAACAAATAAGGGAGTTGCATAATGATATTAAAGATATAACTTCTGGGAATGGTGATATAGAAATAACAATGAAAATTTATGAAGAGAATGCATCTATAAATAAGAATCTCAAAAAGATAGAATCTACACTTGTTGAAGAATTTAAAGAGAACAAGTTGAATATAGTTGAATATGAAAAAATAATAGGTGTTTGGAAAAGAAAGCTGGCTGAGAAAGAAGAAGAGTTTTTAGAAACTAAATCATTGTTTCTTATAATAAAATGTGTGATAATAATGATGAGAGAAAACATCACCAAGGAAGTGGTTGTTCAAGGTGAATCTCTAATTGAAGGTTAAAATAATGGTTTACAAATGATGGTTTTTGAGAAAACATCATTCTTCATAGAAAATAAGAATTATTCAGTGAAGTATCCTCCTGTCAAATTTTTCCATGATTCTTGAGGAAGCGATAACAACAACAGAAATTTGAAAAAGTCCACTACTTGCCAAGAAAATTAATATTTAGAGGTCACTTCTAGTTTTATCATGTTTTTAGACATAGAGATTATTCATGTTGGTACATGATATCTCTCCCAAGAAATAGGTGTCAATCAAGGGGGATATATGATGATGAAACAAGAACAAATGTTATTACAAATTATGTTGAATCAAAAAGTTAAACTCATAAGTTGAAGAAATATGACTATGTCAAAAAAGTAGAGAAAAACAAACATACTGAGTAAGAAAAGAAAGAGTGTTTAGTTTTTAGGATAAAACAATTTGACATGGCTACGATGTTCGAATAAACTCAAAAATTAGTATATGCATAGGGAAATAAAAAAATTTCTGATGTTTAGAAAATATCTTATAAAAAAACGATCAATGTATAGGGACTTGAGTGTTTTGAAAATTTAAAAATGTGCGAGTAGAAATAGAATGTAACCAAAAGTTGTTTGACTGTCCTATATGAGAAATAATGACTCATGAAAGAGTTATTAAAAACTCACTATACCAAAAGAATTTAAAATGTATAAAAAATATATAAATCCATATCATAAGAATAAGTAGATGAAAATTATATTTATAGAAAATTTGAGAATTATGAAAAGAAAGAAGAAAAAACATAAAATGGAAAATATTATAAGATGAAGAAAAAGGAAAGGCGGAGAGAGGACTGTTAATCTAAAATATTCTTCTAAGAAATAATGGAGGTTCCTCCTTCTTTCCAAAAATATTTTTATTTTTACAAACTCATAGGGATTTTATGAAGTTGAAATAAGGAAGTTGATATTAATGAGTCTCTTAATATTCCATCTAGATAAAGTAATGATGTTATAAAATATGTGTTTTAGAAAGTTGTTTTTATACAACAGAACTTTATGATATATTTATTGTGATTGGTTTAGGTAACATTTATCATAAATAAATCCATTCAAGATTGACCCAAAAATAATATTGTTGAAGGAAACATGAAATGGGTATTACATGAATGTTGTGAAATGGACAACATTGAATAACATTATTATTCGCTCATGTTTTTTACACTGGTTTCACCCATGCATACTTAGATTTTTTTAGTTAAAAGATATTTATTAAGAAAATTATTTGATACTTATGTTCTCATGAAGAATAATTTCATGTTTTTTATGAATGTTTCCAACCATTGGAACTGAGATCATTCGTCAAAATGGGGTAAACATTTCATGATGGCCCATTTGAATTTGATAGTCAACAATGTAGAGAGAAAATAAATAGGTGGAGTAATAATTAAATGGGGAGAAGAATATTTGAGAAAAATAAATAAGTTCTAATTTTTAAAAGTGGATAAAATGGATATTGACAACAAACATACTGGGGGGATTTTAGGACCATGTTTTGATTGGGTTTTATTTTTTATCAATAGATCAATATGTTGATTGTGTTGGAAATGGGAGTGGGTGTGAAGTTTAAAATTGGATAAAGAACCATCAGTATGAAAACCAGATCCAGACTGTTAGAAACAAACCATAGGCATGAGTCCTTGAATAATATCCATCACATTGGGATGTTTATAGAAATCAAGAAGCTTATAGAAATCGTATTGAGACTAGAAAGAATGTGGTTATTTTAATGATGAAAATTTTTCTAGGTCTAAATGGATCTAATGATCGTGATAATGAATTTTTGTTTTCTAATTAAAAAAATATACAATGTAATTTGTGAAACTTTTGATTTAATCCAAATGAAATAAAAGGGAGTTCTACAAATTGTATTGTGGTTTGGTTATAAATAAAAAAACTAGAACAATGGAAAGTTAAAATACATTCCATTGTAATTTAGATGATTCTATACCTATATTTAATGTATTCAATGTCAATAAGTGTTCATGATATAATTTATAGTTTGTAGAGGATAGGAGAATATGATTTTAATTATTCTTACAGTTTCTCATTGGTGTGAGGAACACCGGTCACAGAAGGATAATGATCATCAATATGAGAATCATCAACAAGATAATAATAGAACGTTGGAAATTGATCTTTCTGATGTAATGATTCCACTATCAACACCAGCCTATTTGATAGGGTATGTCTCTAATCCATTATAAGGGATTCTGACACTAATTCATGTTATAAATTTTTTGTATCTTTCAGAAATCAAATATAATGTTCTATTGGTGGTAGAATTAAGAAATATTCAATTTTATTTCAATTAGGTCAAGAAAATATGAATTCATACTTTGTTGTTCAATAATTAGTTTAAGATGAAAAGAAAAAAAATTATTTATTGTTTCTCAGGAAGAGGTGGATAATCATCATACTAGAGTCAATTAAGTTCATCAAAGTGAACCTACGACTGATCCATCATCTGCATACTGACACTGATAAATTTAATGGACATGAGATCATTGGTCTGATTAATTGATGGAAAGGGTAAATACATTGATGATATTTCAAAAAAATCAATGTCTTATATTTAACATGTTGGTATGTGTAATATAAATAGGAATACTTGTAGTATTTACAAGAAGTTTTCATAATGGTCCATCTTCAGTTTGGAGTATGTTTTCATCATAATGATGAATTATAATAAATAATCATACTAAATAATTAGACTAAATAAATGATTTTGAACTTGAATAAGTCTGATGTTTTGAGAAGATTGAAGAAAATCTATAAAGTATTATTAAAATTTGAATAATTAAATGATGAATACATGAATGTGTGAGAAATTTAGGATTTATAATTTATAATTAGTGGGAAGGGAAATTGGACTTCCATCATTTTTCATTCTGGGTTTCCATTAAAAGAATAGAACAATTCATTTGTAAAAGTGTGTGAAACTTGAAGTGTTAATGTACTCTGAGATCTCTCAATTTTTTTTATTGGGTATTGAGTTTCTAACTGGTGTTTTCTAGCTTGATTCTAAGGAAGATCCATTGAAACAAGTCCATTAGAGTGATGATAAATTCGATCATCGGAGAATGTTTTAGTGGATGAAATTCCATCAGAACAAGTCCATCAAATTGATCAATCCTAGCTAGGTTCATTGAATAGAGATCCATAAAATAGAAGAATTTTGAGTTTCCAATTGTGTTTATACACAATTGAAGAATAACACTAGAATAAAAATTAGAATGAGGCCAATTATATGGGGTCCGTCGAATTGAGGTTATCAGACTCAAGAAAATTCTATTGAGCTTTATTGAGGATGTTTTCTGTACAAATATTCAGGATAAATTTTCATAACCAACAATTTCGTTATATAATTGAAAATGGTCAGGAATTTTACAAAAAAGTAAAGTTTTATTCAACTTACTAATGGAGTAAGTGATGAAATTTGGAATGGAACTAGAAAAGAACAAGAAAATTGAAACTTGTAACTATACATAAATATCAGTTTCTAAAAAGGATTGTTTTGTTGGGGTGTATAACCAGCTGTGGGAAACTAGATTCTAAAAAGATTGGTGGGTGGTATAACCAACTACACCGTTAAAGTTACTACTAGGAATTTAAAAATGTTCAATGATTCTTCCTTTGTATTCTAGAAAAAATTAGTGAATTAATACACATTAGAGTATGTCTTTGTACTTAACTTTTAAATATCATGTGCTTCCTTTTATTCACATTTGTTACATAAAAAATGAGATTTTGATAAGATTTATTTGAGTGGATTGTCACATTAATGGTCTTTAGAAGTTAATAATGTTTTAATAAATTTTTTATCAAACATTATTTTAAATGAAAATGGAAACCATGAATAACCCAACCCGGTGGTCTTGATCCCATATGGACACCAACAAAAACTAGGGGTACTACTTGGGAGGGAGAGAAAATGAGAGGGGAAGAGGCATGAGTTGAGAATTCGTGATGGGAGAAAGTGGAGAAACCTATTTAAATACCATAATTTATTAATTTAATTAAAATTTCAAAAAATATTATGAAACGAGGTTCCCATTCCCCTCTCACCAAGTATTCTTTACCCAACCGAGTAGCTTCCCCCGGGACACCATCCACATGGCATCCCTCCAGGGTTTACTCCCTTATTTCCTGCATATTTGTTACCTAGTTCTCGGCCACTATGAATATGTTTTAATTATTAATAATGTGAAAATATATATACTATTTCCAAACTCAGAAACATATCCATATCCTCTAAAAATTCTTCCAATATAATTTTTTTTTAGAAAATACATGGTTTATCAAAACATTATTGGAATTGGTTCCTCCGTATTGTGGAAGTGTTACAAGATATGTCTTCATGATGAATCCTAGGTAAGTGATTTGGATGATTTATATGTGAAGTATTATCTAAATTTTATGGATTAGAATACTGGAATTTAGAGTTTTTTATAGTTACACCTGTTCATTCAACTAGTTTATCTCTTATGTAGGAATTTTTGTTATAGAATAATGTATGTGGAACTGATATTCATACATCGGGGATTGGTATATGGTATTTTTTTGATTCTATGGATTTTTTTTGTCTGTGTTTTTTTATGATGGTTGATGTTGAATTTCTATAGTATAGGTTTGGATTTTCAAAAGGTGTTATTTCTATTTGAGAGGCATCCCACAAGATGTTTTCTTTAATTGTGGATTTTCTCTTTTTAGTTTTTATTTAGATTTTAGATTCTTAAAATCATTTATGTTGTAACTAAAATACAGGGAAAAAAATTTCCCTTTCTTATAAATTATATTTATATTATATTGGATTTATTTGGTGATATATTTGGAGATGAATTGTGGAATAAGGTATTTTGTTATAATTTAATTCTCTAAAAATCATTCCATATAACCTTATCATTAAACCGTGATTTTTTTATCATTTTTTATAGTGATGAAAAGTTTCCCTTGATTTTTTTCCTTATTATTTCATTTTGAATAATTTTTTTATATTAGGGGGAAGTTATATTATTCCATATTTGTTGGAAAATAAATTTTTGGTACCCCTATTTTTGGCATAGATTATAAATTAAACAATAGTTTCTGATTTTGAGGTGTGAGAGGTTTCAATCAAACATGATCAATTGGATATAATATTTTCTTATTACACTATTTTTTATGTTATGTTATATTGGTTGGTATTTCCATATGATTATATTCTCGCTATTTTTAAATTTAAGAAGAAGAGAATATCTAGATTTAAGGGAGGGATATGTTTTTTTCCATGAAGTTCAGAGTCTCACCCATTATAATAAATAATATCATGTTTCTTCATAATGTTATTATTTATTATTGATTTTAAATATAAATTAACTCTGAGAAAATATTGGTTCTTTGGAATATTTTATCATGATCTTCAATAATTAAATTCATCCAACTGCATTATGTAATGATGTAGGATTATATGTCATAATTATGTTTTAATTTATTTTTATTATAAATTTACGGTGTTTCTCTTCTTTGTTTGGATTAAAATTCCATATCCCAGACCCTAGGAATCCTTATGAATCCTTTTTTACAACCTTTAGAATTCTAAATTATTCCTAACCTTATAAATCAGGTAATTCAATTACCTAGGATCTATTGTGCTCTTTAACACCTCTTATTATTTTATATCATCTTTTGTTTATATTTAAGTGTAATGGTTAGGGGTGTTTCTTTGTCTTGGTGTTCTTTCGAAAATGATTAATAGAGGATTGATTGTGTCATGGTTTGGTAGAATATCATTGTGATTTCATTAGAGTTTTATCTCTAGTTTTCTTAGCTTTTGGTATTATGTCAATAATGAATAATTTGAGGAAGCTGATTTATAAATTATCTTCTAAGTTTAGAATCATTTTATGTAATATAAATTCATTTAAATCATGGTAATTATTTTTGATTTTCATAATTAGGATAATAAAAATAAAATAAAGTGGGTGTAAATTGAAACAAGCACTATTTACTTATTTTTATATAAATTTCCATGATATTATAGATTAATATTGGTTGTAATATTTCTTCTACGATATCTTATTATTTTTAAATTTTTTATTATGTTTTTTTGGTTAAATAACATAAATATGGTAAAGGGAAATAGGAATTCAAAAATATAATTATTGTTTTAATTATGGGTTGGTCATCTGAAAACTAAATTTCAGCAAGTGGGTTTTTTTGTACAACAACTACTATATTTTTTCATGTTATTGTATTTATTATTTTTATAGGTTTGGTTTTATTTATATAGTTATTTATTTGGTTGTATGGTTATGTTGTGAGATTTTGTGTGGCGGAATCTCGAAAATATGTAATAATATTGGAATAAAAAATAAATGATGTTATAAACTAAATAATGAATGACATAGTAAAGAAACTAGGAATGACAAGTGAATAATATGATGTGGAAATGGTTTATGTAAATAATAATAGGTTGTATATTAATGCAGTACATAATGGATAAAAACGGTAGAAATAATAATGAATTATGAAATGGGATGAATATTATATATTATAAAGTAATAGTTTTTGAATATAGAGGATTGGATTCTTTGTTGTTTGCAATGGATGTGGTAATTGTGGTTAAGGCGGTGTCATTTAAAATATTATTTTTAGTTTTAGAGATATTCATAGGAAGTGCACACCCTAGGTTGTTGTTATATCTAGTCATATATTCATTATACCTTTTTCATTTCCATATAAATTTATTCATAACACATCCCATTCTTTGTGGCCTTATTTTGGGTCTCACATGAGACTCCCACTTCATAAAGGTATGTGGTGACTTAATCACCTTGGGTGGTGACAATGGATCCCTTATTCAAATTAGATGATGGGGGTTGGATCATTACCAAAGGGGTCTTGTTTCTTAATTTGTGACCTTTTTTATAGATTTATGTAATGATTGCGAGCTTCTTCCTAGTAATAATATATATTACCATTTTTTGAAATTGAATAATAGACAGTATTCATTGAAGAGATCATGAACAAGGTTAACATATTTTCACTCATTTGATCTATTTATATAGTCACCATTTAGTTTGAATCCATATATGTAGGCTATCAAAATCTATGGGGTGTTGGGATCTTATGAAAGGAGTTGGGGGGTCTTTTGAAATTGTGATATGTCCCCTGAAAAGTGATTCCAATATATACCTAAAAGGGGAAAACTATATAATTTTATGTCATATAATGTGACACTTTGTTTCTTTTATGGTCATAAGACAAGTTACATATTGGTTCCTTTTAAGGATGTAAATCCATAAAATATTTAATGTAGATTAAATTCATTCATAGTCGACAAATGTGGGGAAATCTACAAAGAAATTATTTGGGTGGGACTTGTACCGAGGAATCCATTTCTATTTTAACATGGAGTATGAGTCAGTTGAAGTAATTTTTGGGAAAAAGAGGAGTATTTTTACTCTAGCGCTTCTAATAAACCAAGAAGAGAATATATATACTATAATTTAGGGAAAACTAAGAGGGTAATATTGACACATGGTCTTTTCATGAAACCAAGAAGATAAAATTAACTCAAAGAATTTGAATAATCAAAAAAAGAGAATTTGGTCTCCATGAAATTAATAAAACCAAGAGGAGAATCTAGACTCAAGTAATTTGATGAAAGGAAGAGGATAATCTTGAATTTTATAATTTTAGTATCTAATTAATAGAAAATTAACTCTTATAATTTTGAAAAAAATAGGAGGATGTCATCTCATGGGATTTAATGAAACCAAGAGAATAGTCTCAACTCATAATATATTTAAGATACCTTGAGGATGATCTAGACATAATGAATTTAAAGAAACTATGAGGATATTATTAACTAAATTAATTTAAAGAAACATTGATGAGGATCCCAATTCAAGGCCTTCTAGAAATAAAATAGAACAATATCGAAACAATTAATTCTATAAAATCAATTGGAAATATTTATGTTAAGTTATTCTTGGGATCAATGTTGAGTGTGTGGGTATCATAATCTAAAACCTACTTTTTATAGACATAATTTTTCCAAAATAGTATTTTTATTTTTCATAGTGGTGAGTGATAGAATAAGAGGAATTGGTTTGAAGTACTAAACCTAACCCACAGTGTGAGGGAATATTACTCGTAGTATTGACTAATCGAATCCACGAATACTGAACAAGGTGAATGCGCTCCAAATTATGTTACTTGGAGTAATGGGTATCAATTTATAATATAATGGAATAGGAATGGATATAAATAGAGTAATTGAGTGAATGGTGACTTATTATGGTGAATGTGTTCTTGGGTGGTTGGGTTCCCAGGTTCATTGGTGCCAAAGAGCACCATCTCATAGGTGCTCTAGGGCAGAGTTGTTCATTACATAGGTGATCCAGATCCTTGGTGATAGATCTAAGTCAAATTTCTTGAGAACATAATTTTTTATCCACTCTTTCTAGTTTTTTATTCTAAATCATCCTATATAAGGGTTTGTGTGCTTATATTCTTTGACAATATTATTATCTTATCGCTCCATGTACAATTTTTTACTTCATGTTAATAATGGATTACCATGGTTTCCTTTTCTACTAATACATTATCTTGGTTTCATAGCTTTGGTTAGTAACTACTTATGAACCCAAGTATGGGTTTAGGATTATATACTGAATAGAGAAGAAACATTTAGGTGGATTTTTATGGGTTCATGAACTAGGTTTGAATGAGGTATGCACATGGATTAATTTCGGAATACGTACATCAACTATGAGTGTGGGAAAAAACAAAATCATTTGTGTAAGAGGTTTATTACATATGGATAGGAGACAAGTATAGTGTACATGGAGTATTTCATGTACATGGACCTCTTCAAAATCATTTATTTATGTACATATTAGAAAACCTATTTATTTTTGTCTCAATATCAATTATGTTCCATGAACAACAAAATCGATTCCCCGAAAAATAGCTATGTTAATGAATTTGACGTTAACTATAATTTTTTTTTTTTGCAAAACCAAAGGATTCCTAAAGTGGTTCCAAAATTTCATTTAAACACATTGTTGTTAATTTCTCAAATAATTGTTGAAATACATGGCCTACACCAATTTTAAGGTTCTCTTGATCATATCACTATATTTTTTTATATTTTTGATGGTTTTATACCCCTAAATTCATGAGTAGTCCTGAGATAAATGGAGATCTTATTTGCTTATTTTTCATTGATGGTGATATTTATTCATCTTCAACTAAAATCATGGAATCCATGTGCGGATCCTGTTATGATCATCTTGTCAAAATGAATTCCATATCTATTGGTACCAAAAAATAAATCATTGGGTGTACCATGAATATCAAATATGTGTATATATATGGATAACATCTCATCCTACCCTCAATCCCTTCAATTCATACTATATGTTATGATTATATGTAGTTGAAATTTATGGAAGTGGGTTGGGGATGTTGGGGTTATGTGGTGATGATGTGGTGAGGTGTAGATATAAATGGTTTCTGGTTATGTAATGTGGTATATGGTTATGGTATGGGATATATGGATTTATTATGTAAACTATAATATATGTATGTGATGTCATGTGACATTTTGATTATGTGTATATTGAAGGGATGAAAGTGTTATGAAATATTTCATTGGTGTGTGAGGGTGATTTTACTATTGAAGTGGCTGTGATATACATTTATAAATATATATTATCATTATGATTATGTCACAACACATGATTGAATATTTATTATGTAATCCTTGTTGAGGATAATTGGTAGTTGGCATGGTATGGGTAAAATGTCATTATCACTATTTATTTAGTAAGTCATTGGTTTGCCTCTTCCAAAACACATGAGAGAGTATTATGAGGAACTAATTGAGAATATTTGTATGCTCAAACATATATTTTATATATTATTTCCCTAAATTTCTATGATATGGATAGTTTTGGATATGTATATTCCTTGTTATTGATTCAATGTTCATTGAATGTGGATTCATTATCATAGACATGCTTAAATACTTTTTATTACCCTTTTAATTATATAAAACATCACATGAATTTTGTGATTAGAGATTAATTTATATAATGTTTAGTTTATTAGTATATTTTACTTATCATAAATGATAATTTGAGGGTAATGCCTCTTAAAAATATGAATGGTCATGATATGGTTATTCACAAAAGTTTTAAATTTTTAATGATGAATTTATAATTCAAAATTTGTAATTTTTTATCGAATATTATTTTTTTATTTCACTAAACATAATTTCCTACCATTTTATATATTATTAATTGAACATTTCATATTATTATTAGTGTATTACATACTATGGGTTTTAGATTGGTTTTTATTTGATGTCCAAAAAGGTTTCCCTATTCTAGTTTATTGTGAAAACTAAAATTCCATCAAAGTATAATCCATTATATATGAAATGTATTATAATTAAAATTATAATGTATAATTATATAATAATTTACATTATAAAAATAAGGATATTTTTTCAATATAAATTGTAATAATTAGAATGTTATATGAGTAATTTGATTCTAAATTGTGATTTTCATATAAATTACATAAATTATCAATGTATTTTTATATTCACTGATATCTTGTTAATTTATTTGATCATAACCATGATATTAGTTTTATTATTCATATATTTTAATCATATTTTATAATACAAGTATAAATATGTATAAGAGTTGTATATGTCATCCTAATATAGATTTTGGATAATAATTTTATGTTATTATATAGTTTATTTATTCTAATAGAGGTTTTTCTAGTTTAAATTCAAATTTTTTTGATAGAAAATGTGTAAAAGAATATAATTTCACATCAGATACAATAATGGGAGAATTGTTCCAGAACTATTATTGGAAAAAAATAGGTATAGGACTTATAATGTGTAATATTGTATTTCATTTCATCAAACTCAATTTTTTAAGATAGTTCATTATGATTTGATTATATTTTATTCAATGAATATAAATCTAAATAGAATTTGGGGGTTCAACTCAGTGGTAAATTCACCTTGAAATCCTATATAAAACATGCATAAAAACTAGGTGGGAGTGAGTTTCCATGGTAACTATAGAAGTACTATATTAGACACTATAATAGTACCATTACACTTCAGTAGTGTGGTACTATATAAATTATTGTAGTAGGATACTATAGAAATTATACTATTCATCTTGAATGGGCTTTGGGGCTATAAAAATTTGGCATTTCGACAACGAGTCCTGTGATCCATCATGTTTATTTGGGACACCAAGTTTCTATGTCATGGAAAAACTAGAGTGGAATGGTTTCATAAAGATTATAAATATGTGGAGTAAATTGTGGGTAGATCAGTGTTGAAACCAATCACAGTTAGTAGTGGAAATCATTAGAAAACACTGAATAGTTCACTATAGGAAATGGTGAAACTACATGCTCAGTGATGTAGTAAAATAGTATGGATGTCCTTTAAGAGGGGTTTCATTAGTATTTTACATATACCTCTAGGATGTTGGGACATGTAATCCTAAGAACTTTGTTCTTTTGGGCCTTTATGTCATTTAACGGCTTCCCTCAAAACCCTATTAAAATTTCAGTTTGAAAATATTAATAATTACAGGTATTTAGGCATTGGGCTAATGCAATTAATAATAAAATAATATGTGGATAGGATCCTGAAAGTATTAATGTTAATATTAAATGTTTTCATAATTATATTTAATTCATGAAAATTAAACTAATGAATTTAATGATCAGTTTCATTGTATTTGGTATAGATATAAAAATATTTTTTTTTTCAAAAATGATATTATTTCTATGAGTAATCATAGCATAAATATAAATGGAGTGTCCTTAATGATCATTTAAATTTACTATGATATTTTTATTAAATTTCTTTATAAATATATGTGTTTTATTTAACTATTATTTAAATATTATTTATTATATTTAAGAACATTTAATTGATTTACATACATTTTGTTTGTCATTTCACTTGTATTGTTGAGGTATGTACTCCATAGTGAATTAAATATTCATGAGTAACAATAAAATGCCAGCAATTTAATAGATAGTATAGGTTTCACATATACTACAATATATGTGTATTATAATATTTGTATATTCTTCTATAAATAGAACGCTCACCATGATTATTACACCATATTCCATGATTAATAGTGTAATGATAGAGTCATCGACATCATCATGGAAGAGTTTTGAACCATCAAAATTTTCTTATAATGAATAATATGTTTTGATTTCCACTAAAAATAGGTTAATTAGATTATTCATGTCATCTAAATTAATTTATTTGAGGAGACGGTTATGGAGAAAAAAAAGGAAGAATACAATTTAACACACCTATCATGATACTTAACATGGAAGAAGTTTGATCTTGGGAACATTGAATTATCCAAATATTTTAGTAGTGTTAATATGGGGTTAACAGAGAATGTTTTTTACTTGTTCTAGTATATGGTTAGTGTATCCCATACAGTATTTCTCATAGTCCAGGTTCCATATATCATTTTTTAATGGATATTTATGAAACAACTATCTTGGGAACCTTACACTTTAATTAATTTATCCAAAGTGTTTTTTGATAATGTGAATTCTTTCTAAAGTCTTTGATTCTTTAATAAAATTATTTTAAGAAAAAATTATTGGAATTTTACAAAATTCAAAATGGAATGTTTGGACTACGGGCTAATTTTTAATAGATATTTAATTATATATCTAAAAATTTTCATTTATTAGTTTGTACTATAAAATTAGAATTATATCGTATTTCTTTTGAAAATGGAAAAACTATATAAATTATAAATAAAAACATTGATAAATATATAAATACAAATATTCATATACTATATAGGATTATGATAGATATAGTATGAGTTTATGGGGCTAAGGGACACAACCCAAAATAAAAACTCATGAATGGTGTTCATATTTTATCTGAACTTATGTAGTAAAACTTTTTCATGAATAGGAATTTTTATATTTATATAGATAAATCATTTACTTCTGTTTTGATATAAAATATATTCCACCATCACAATTGTAAAATCAGAAGTATTTTCATTAATTTTGTGTTCTAGAAACGTAACATTTTAAAAAGAATTTAAATTTCATGAAACATTATGAAACATAATTATGATAATATATATATAATATTTTGGGTGTTAAGGGGAACTTAGAAGAAAATGTAAATGCATAAAGTGAATTACTGGTAATGAGTTTTAGATAACAATTTCACTTATTTTTGGGGTATTGTAACAAGAAATACATTTTTGTTACATTGTATACAATGAATAAATAATATAAAGGTTTATAGATTCAGATTTGTATTATATAAAAGGTGTCAATTATTATTATCATGAACACCTTCTTATAAAGGTATCACAATGAGGGAAAAGAGATATTGACCCCTGAGTCCCGCCCCATGTAGGTATCAGGTTGGAAACTAGAACCAAGGGTGTATAAATCTCATGAAATAGAAATACTACCCTCTATAATTATATTGGATCAAGAGATAAGATGAGTCATCAATAAACAACTCACAATACATAATATAAAAGAACAAAAATACATTCCATGGTGCATGTATAAATAAAATTGATATAGATAAAATTCTCTAAAGTAAATACCCATAAGAAAAGATAAAGTAGCAACACAAAAACTATCTAGGGATTCAAGATAGTAATGTATAGCATTGTCTAAACAGTATTCCTGAAACACTGGAAATAATTTACATACATAGGGTGAGCATACAGGTATACTTAGTATAAAAAACAATGTCTCTCATGAACATGTGAAAAAAGCATACTGCTGAATCTAGGAGAGAAAAAAAAGAACCAAGAAGCTCCAAAACAAGTCAAATATCATTCCCAACCATACTAAGGCATACTCAACAAATAATGAATGAAAATTATAGTAATATAATAAAAATAATATTAATTGGGGGAACCCTCCGCTTCCTTCTAATTTATTTTCCACTCTCACATCAACATCAGATGAACTGGTGCTCCCATCTCTTCTGAATAACAATTTAAACCACCCTTGAAAGAGTGGTCACATTTCATCATGCCTGAAAACAATTGTGTAACCATCCTAGAAGTAGAGTCACTTCTTGCCTAAAAATTCTATGGACATCACATCACAGCCACTTTCATAACCATAGTGGAAGGGTTTTATAAACATATAGGGAATCAACCTTATTTCCTTATCCTACCATGCACGAAACCCACCAAAACCACCCCATATACATGTTAATATCAAATATCACCCAAAAACACATGGGATACATATCGTCCTTCCCAAAGACACTTTTTCTCACCCCCCAAAAATCACAACCACATCACATCTTTCATGAAGATACTAGGATATCAAAACAACCATCTAATGCACCAAAATAAATCCATCCATTACAGCTTTTGTAATACCTACCTTGCCTAGAAGATAGAGAAGGAATGAAGGGGCAGTTATTCATCCATCATCATCACTATGATATTGGAAAAAACCACTCCAGATGACAATGTGGGTGTCACCACATAGTGTTCTACATGGGTGGGGTGTATATAAAAATCACAAGGAAGATATAAGTATATAAATTGTTAAACACAATATTATCCTATTGGTTAATAAAAAATAAACCATATCACAACATCCAACCTTTCACTTATACCTCTTAATATATAACACCAAACCAGCCATATCCCATAACACACCACATACCAAAATCTATTATCTATCCCATTTGTTTCATTATTTAGAATCAATCACATTTAAACTCATAACCCACTATTTATATATTCATTAACAATTCTCATACCATTATATAAACCAACCCCAATCTAAATCAATAATTTTTTAAAAAAAATTTTATTCCATCACTACCCAGGCATCTAGTACAAAAAAACAACCCATCAAAGGCATCTAATCATCATATTCATATTATCACCTATCCACCCCATAAGTATGGATAGACAAACCACCGCATTTCCTCCCTAAAATCATGGCCACAAAACCACCTCACCACAGAAAAATCATTACCATGAAAACCACCTCTTCATTATAAATACCTGGCCATCAGACCATCATCCCTACATCACATCGCAATCACCCATTGTCATCCCATAACCGTTACCACACATCATAGCACTTCAAGATCATGTTACATATTTCCAAAAGGGTATATTATCACATTCATCATTATTTTAGCTTCACTATCACACAACCAATAATCATGTGGAAACCATTTCATTATCTAAATATAATTCGTTAGTCATTACTCAATTTTCTATGTGGTATAACAACTACCACACTCTAAAGGTCCCACAAAACATGTCAATCAGCAAAAAAATGTCCCCCAATGGCTACAATTTTTAGTGGGTAATCAAGCCCAAATATTCCCTCATATCATAATAATATAAAATCTATAAAACTTTTCAAAAAACCCATTTACACATTAATTTAAATTATCAAATTTGTTTTTATTTATTATAATAATGCAATAATCTCCCATAGATAAACAAGAGTAACATCCTACCGTATGATACAAAAAAATAGAAATGTTGGATTCCGTACATCAAATAATATTTTTGAACATTCTATGCAAATTATTGAAAATAATTACTACTTGGAAACCACAACCATATAATGAGAAACTATAGATAAACCTACACCTCCCCCAAATGTCATCAAAACACTTCTTAAAAACACTCCAAACTAATAAAACATCACTATAATGATTACCCAAGATATAAATAGAAGACAATGAGTGAATAAATAAGAATCACTCACCAAATATTGTTGGAAAAAAAACCAACGGATCTAAAGAATAAATGAAAGGGAGAATAGGATTACAATGTCAGCTCGGAGTGCCTTGTGTTCCTCCAAAATTAGTGATGGAGAGAAGGGTACTATCAAATAAATATTTTTTGGGTGAGAAAGGGTATTTGAATCCTTGTTTCCACCATCTACATTTCATGTAAGACATTCATGATGTATAATTCAAAAGGTTCCCAAAAATTGCACCTTTACCCCAAAATTGTGTCAACTAAAGCTTTATTTAATATTCATCATGATTTCTAATTTCATAATGTTTAACATATCTAACGGATACCCAAAACCTCCCCTGAACACCTCCAACCTCTAAAAAGGATAATGTAATAGATAGAGGATTCATGGACCATTAAATCATATGCCCATAAAATTATTATTACTCTAAAGAATCAGAAACCAAGCCTATAAGAAAAGTGGTCTAAAAACCACCATATGAGATACCTCTAAAAGATCCCATCAAACCACAAATGATGTCACCAACAAAACACTCCAACCAAACAACCACAAACAATCTTGCACAACCTCATCACAACACTACCAAATCAAAAAAAACCACCAAGCATCACAGCCACTGCACAAATAGTGAAACGGACTATCTTGAACACGTGAATTAAGAAAATTCATCCTCCATGTCGAGATTTTATCTTCTCTAGGTGGAACTGACTCTCCCATTTAGGTTTAATCGCACCATAGTTAATGCAACTTGGTTACGAATTAGGTCCTCCCATTTTAATATGTCATATCCTTATCACACATCGTAAATCATGTAAAAAATAACTTCTTAAAAAATAAAAGTATCCAATCATTACATCACAAAAATAATAGTTGAAAAAAACTCAAAAAAATATCCAGGTTCAAATAACCAATCTTTATATCCTAATCCTACTGACTCTACTCTAGACCACCATGCCTCCACAAAACATGGAACAATAGAATGATTCTTCTTCCCATCACATACCCCTAGCTTCCTAGGAACTCTACTGTGACACCCCGAAAATCTAAAGTAAGAACATTGTATTTAACAGTGTGTATGACACGCAACACCAAGCATATAAGGGACAATAATTGTAACATCCTAGGTAAATAAAGAATAAAGAATTTTCATATTTATTAATATTTACGAATTAAATATTAATTTTACTTTAAAGGGCTTTCTAGTTAGATAGCGTACCTGATACGCAATAAAGAGTTTCATTGAAATCTTACGTTGCACACTAGTAATAAAATAATATTATTTTAAATTGTAGTTAACAAATAGTCGTTGTATTGGTGGGAATGGATAGAAATAACTAAAATATGATTATATATGTTTTCTAAATTTTTTACTCTTATCTAATAAAATATAAAGGCTTAAAATATGGAAATAATTCAATTTTAGGAATATATGCCCTAATTTTCACTAAAGGTTCACTTATTGCCTTTTGATGGCGAACCGTCATTAAATATAGTTTTGTTCACTCTTATAGATTCTATTGGACCAAATAAAACTCTTATTTAGAATCGGGACATCAAAATTTACTTTGTGGAAATTTTTGGTATCTTTCCGATAAAGTTCATTTTTTAATGAATATTGTAAAATGTTGTATTTTAATTCAAAACCTCTTTTTAATCTAATTTATTTATATGATTATATTATCATTTGAATTGGTTTTAAAGTGATATTAGAATTTATTTTTACCATTAAATCCAATAGTGTTCGTTGTATTAATTTCACTGTGAAATTGGACTTAAACTAGTGTAAATCTTTTGATACTTATTGTTTCATGAAAACACGCTATTTGCTCTGACACCGGAAATTAATTATTAAATTAATTAATGCAACTTATATGATTTGAATTTTTTAAAATGGACTTCATTTTTGAATTCGGAATATCAAATATAGCTTAGGGTGATGTTTTGGTATTTTTCTGAAAAACTTCAATTTTTGATGAATAGTGAAACCACTAAGTGGTACGTAAAAAAACTGATTTTTCATTTAAATGAAATTTTACCACCATTGTGTTTTGAATTTCGAAAATCAAACATACATGGTTGTCATTAAGAATTAAAATGTGGTTCAATGTGATTAAAATAATTTTTTGGTGAATAGTAACTCATTATGTTTTTAATCACGATTAGAGGTAATTAGTGTAATTTAAGGTAAAAATAATGTTTTTATAATATGAAATGAACTTGAAACATGTCCTAAGATCATTGGATGTGTCATGGACGACCAAGAAAATCCATGGGTCAACTTGGGGACCCCAGGGAGCCACTTTAGTTGGAAAATGACATTAATATCTTTTTATTTAATGTTAAAATAAAAATGTCACAAACATGAGTTGTTTTACTAAAACAATTTTTACATGCGGTTATACAAGTCAGATTTTTGACTATAAATATTCATTGGAAATCTAAAAAGATTTCCTACATCATTATATTTTTTTAATAATTTTTATACATTAAATAAATCAAATTATTTATGACACCATGATGATGCAGTGATTACCTCATTATTTAACGATTTAAATAAAATGGAAAGATAATGTAAACTCTAAGACCTAAACATGTCCAAAACCTATTGTATGGGTGTATTTAGAACCCTTATCACCTTATCCTCGAAACACATCAGTGTGGGACCATTAAAATCTGAAACTCATTCTATAATAAAATAACATTTCCTTACATTCCAAGAGTGCCCCTCCTCTCCTCTTATAAAAGGCCCCCACCTCTACCACCTTACCCACACTTCCAAAGCCTTTGGCTCGGCCAACCCCTGCCCATTTTGTCTCTACACATCCCTCTATTACTCCTTGACGCCTCAAATTGGGAAAAAGTCTTCCCAGGGAAGCCTTTTAGCTCAAATCTAAGAGAGTTACCCAATTTTAAGGTAATGTGTTCACTTGTGTTCTTTTGTTTTAGTTTGCTTCTCCAACCCCCTAAACTATTTTTATTCATTTATTTTGTAACAACTCCAGTATCTTAAATATACTGGGATGTTGTTATAACAATAATTTGAGCTACACTTACACACATATACATCTAATGGTTAAAGAACGTACTGTTTCTGTGGTTGGTGAATTTATACCTCACGAAACGATGATTGTTCAATATTCTTTTAAACACCATTAATGGTGGCCATTAAGATGTAACTATATTTATATATGATATATATTATGTTCATGTTTTCCTTATGATTCTGTATTTTTCATTTGTGGTATACATTTTTGGTTTCCATTGTGGGTAAACACGATAATTTCATTTTAGGAAGTGCGGACTACCGCCCCCTCAAAGTGATTTGATTCGTTAATGCCATATGTGGGACGTATAAAGGATGGATTTAAAGTTATTATATATTATGTTATACTGAAATTATAATATACCTCTATATCATTATTTTTTTTCTTTCCATTAATGTATTAGATAGAAATGAAAGTAGTGTTCATGCGTACGTACGGATTACCGTCTCCATGAACGGTGCATTCCATTTCTTATCCCCAAATGTAATGTACTATTATAAGTACATATATATAATGGATATATATGATGTATGTTACATCTAAATGATTAATATAATTATGGAATTAAAATATACGTACCTCTCATTTAGTTTTAATTCCATTAATATGACATAGGAATGAAAGTAGCGTTCATGTGTACGTACGGCTTACCATCTCCATGAACGGTGCATTTCATTTCTTACCTCTAAATGACTATTTGATATTATAAATACATGTATATGCTAGATATATATGATATATATGATATCCAAATCAGGAATGTCATTCTGGATATAATGAACTTTTGACCACACGAACAACATGTAATTGTAAGAAGTCCACTTTCGACATAAGAACCAAATATCGAAAAAACTAACATTATTAAATTAATGATTACATAATGATTATAACATGGAAATAAGTGATATAAAAGGAATAATAAGCTTGAAAAAGGTTCTTAAGCAAGTATAAATTAACTCAAGTTTATTTTTCAGGACGTTAAAGAACGATCGAGTCAAGTCAGACCCAATGTATGGGACTTCGTCTCAATCTCCTTTCATTGAGGCATATTTCGTTTTATACACAAATATCTTTTATAAGGTGTATAAACCCCTTTTACTTTTACTTTTATACAAAAGGAAAATTTTTCTACGAAGCATTTTACTAAACGACAAAAAGGAATGTTTCTTTTAACGTACGTGGTGACAACGACCTTTTCCATTGCCGCGAGCATTATTTGGTCTTTGGCTTCCTCAACAAGCCGTAATGTTTTTTAAATGAAATAAATACCATATACTCTTTTATGTATTTCGGTATTGAAAATGATTTTTATAATGGATTTTTTTATGTCAATATATTTAAGTGATATATTGTGATCAAAGTGTGGAAATTTTTTCTTTCCATTATATTTTTTATAGTCTTATGACTTTATAATGGTACTTGGACATTTGACGGGTGGTTACGTGATGAACCATATGATGGGTGGTGCCGTGAATACCAAGACGTGTGGTTAAGTTATATCCTCCAATGCATTTGGTATGGATGTCGGCCGTAAGGCTATTCCATTAATTATGTATGGAAGTTGGCCGAATGGTAATTCCATTAAGTGATATGTGTGGAAGTCGACTGTATGGTTATTCCACTTAAGTATTCTTATGTCACATGTTACCTTTATATGTTATGTGATCTTTATATGTGTTTTATGGTAATATTTTGGTTACAAAAGGGTAAGTAATGATCTTATATTCAGTGAAGAGTTTTTACTACTTCATAAAGGTGAAAAGTATTACTTTGATAAAGTATACATGGTTTACATGTTGTTTTGATAAACTAACAGTTTTCATTATTTGTGTATCCCCTACTGAGCTTTTTATGCTCACCCCAAGTTTTTTTTAAATGATTTTCACAAGACTTAATGTGGAATAGGGTCAAGGATGGGATCAAGGGAATGTCATGCTATATAAAACATGGAACTAGACATGTTTCTTTTTATGAGTTTTTTTATTCTATGGAAACTTAGTAGAAGTGTCTACTTTGAAATCTTTTGAGATAACATAGTAATGTTCTAATTCTCTAAAACTCTAAACCTGAAAATATCCTCAATGCGAATTATTCATTTAATTCAGTATTAAGTAAGGTTTAAGGCCAGGGTCTTATAGTTGGTATCAGAGGTCGATTTAGACAACTTTAGGAGTTAGAAAATTGTTAAATTATAAGTTAATTTATGGTACGATTGAAATGATATACCATTTAAAGATTACCATGTTGCTTCATCTAAGGTATTTCAGTGTTAAGAATGGTTTTTCATAGAGGAAACAGGGAAGTTTTTTTTGGGAAGGCATACAGAGGGAAATGACCTCTCAAATCAGTATCCTAAGATTGTCAGAATCAGAACTAAACATTTTGTTGCAGTGATGGCTCAGTTGACTCAGGTGAAAAATGTTGGTTGTTTTTATTGATAATATTTTGGTGTTTTCTAAAAGTAAATAGGAGCATGAAAGACATTTAAGGGTTATTTTGAAAACCTTAAAAGAAAAGAAACTATATGGAAAATTCAGCAAATGTGAGTTTTGGTTACAACAAATTTCTTTCCTGGGTCACATTGTTTCAAAAGATGGCATAACTGTTGATCCTTCTAAAACAAAAGTTGTTGAAGAATGGCCAAGACCCACAAATGTAACCGAGTTCCGTAGTTTTCTTGGTTTGGCAGGTTACTACCGAAGGTTTTTTGAAAATTTTTCACGGTTATCTAGTCCAATGACTAAGCTAACTCGGAATGGTGTTAAGTTTATCTAGAAAAAAAATGTGATGATTGTTTTCAGGAGTTGAAAAGAAAATTGGTGAATGGTCCAGTTTTGGAACTTCCTCCTAGGAATGGTGAGTTTGTTATATACAGTGATGCTTCATTGATGGGACTTGGTTGTGTCCTTATGCAGAATGATCAGGTAATTGCTTATGCTTCACATCAGTTGAAAACTCATGAGGTAAATTACCCTACACATGATTTGGAATTAGCTGCTATTGTTTTTGCTTTAAAAATTTGGAGGCATCATTTGTATGGAGTAAAGTGTGAAATATATATTGGTCACAAAAGTTTAAAGTATATATTCACTCAAAAAGAATTGAACATGAGACAGAAGAGATGGCTGGAATTAATCAAGGATTATGATTGTATAATTCATTACCATCTGGGAAAATCGAATAAAGTGGTTGATGCTTTGAGTCGAAAAAGTAATACTTCATTAACAATGTTGCGTTTGGAACGTGATCATTTGGTTAAGGATTTTCTGAGCTTTAGCATGGAAGTTTTTGGTACAAGAAGTTCTTCTGTTTTGTTTCAGGTATCAGTGAGATCATCCCTATCAGATATAATTAAGCAAGCACAGAGGAAAGATAGTGAGTCACAGAAAAAGGTAGAGCTGGTTCAGAAGGGTAGGTTTCCAAAATTATACATTGATAATGATTGTGTTTTGAGGTTTGGGGAAGAGATTATGTGTGCCTTGTGATTCAAAGTTGAAGAATGAGCTGTTATGTGAGGCTCATAGTTCCCCGTTTTCAGTTCATCTGGGCAGTACTAAGATGTAAAGAGATCTGCGGGAGTATTACTGTTGGGATGGAATAAAAAGGGATATTGATGATTTTACTGTGAAGTGTTTGACTTGTCAGCAGGTTAAGGCAGAGCGACAGTTACCGAAAGGGATGATTCAGACTTTACCGGTGTGAGAGTGGAAATGGGAAAATATATCCATGGACTTTGTTGTGGGATTACTGAGGACATCTCGAGGTAATAATGCAATCTGGGTTATTGTTGATCGCTTGACTAAATCTGCTCATTTCCTTTCTATACGAGATAATTTTTCACTAGATCAACTTTCCCGTTTGTATCTTAAAGAGATAGTCAGGTTACATAGATTTCCTCTCTCCATTGTGTCCGATTGTGATCCCAGGTTAACTTCTAACTTTTGGAAAGGCCTCCAGAAGTCGTTGGGTACTGAATTAAATTTTATTACAGCTTTTCATCCTCAATCCGATGGGCAGTCAGAACGAACAATTCAGACCATGGAGGATATGCAACGAGCTTGTTCGATGGATTATCAGGGAAGTTGGGACCAACATCTTTATTTGGTTGAGTTTTCATATAATAACAGTTTTCATTCTAGTATACAGATGGCACCGTTTGAGGAATTATATGGGAAGTGGTGTCGAACTCTAGCTTTTGGGATGAAGTAGGTGAAATGAAGCTGATGGGACCAGAAATTGTAAAAGAGATGGCAGAAAAAGTTTAGTTGATTCAGAAACACATGAAAACAACTTAGAGAAGGCAGAAGAGTTATGCGGATAACGGGGGGAAAGATCTATATTTCGAGGTAGGTGATCATGTTTTTCTCAAGGTTTCTCCGTGGAAAAGTGTGATGCGATTTGGTAAGAAATAAATATGAGTCCAAGGTTCATTGGACCATATGAAATTTGGGAGAAAGTTGGATCAGTTGCTTACCGAGTGGCTTTACCTATGAGTTTATCTCAGGTACACAATTTTTTTCATGTTTCGTTGTTGAGTAAGTATATGCCAGATCCATCCAATGTTTTGAGCCCAGAGGTAGTTCAGTTGGAAGAGAATCACTCTTATGAAGAACAACCAGTCCAGATTCTTGACCGAAGAGAGCATGTGTTGCGAAATAAGGTAATCCACGAGGTAAAGGTTTTGTGGAAAAACCATATGGTTGAAGAGGCAACGTGACAATCTGAAAATGCTATGAGGGATTAATACCCCCACTTATTTTGATAACTGAATAAAATTGCGAGGACACAATTCCCAAAAGGGGGGAAGGATGTAACATCCCAGGTAAATAAAGAATAAATAATTTTCATATTTATTAATATTTACGAATTAAATATTAATTTTACTTTAAAAGGGTTGCTTTGTTCGATAGCGTACCTGATACGCAACAAATAGTTTCATTGAAATCTTACGTTGCACACTAGTAATAAAATAATATTATTTTAAATGGTAGTTAACACATAGCCATTGTATTGGTGGGAATGGATAGAAATAACTAAAATATGATTATATATGTTTTTTAAATGTTTTTACTTTTATCTAATAAAAGATAAAGGCTTAAAATACAGAAAGAATTCAATTTTAGGCATATATGCCCTAATTTTCACTAAAGGTTCACTTATCGCCTTTTGATGGAGAACCTTCATTAAATATAGTTTTGTTCACTCTTATACATTTTATTGGACCAAATAAAACTCTTCTATAGAATCGGGACCTCAAAATTAACTTTGTGTAAATTTTTTGTATCTTTCCGATAAAGTTCATTTTTTAATGAATAGTGTAAAATGATGTATTTTAATTCAAAACCTCTTTTTAATCTAATTTATTTATATGATTAGATTATCATTTGAATTGCTTTTTAAATGAAATTAGAATATATTTTTACCATTAAATCCAACAGTGGTCGTTGTAATTAATTTCACATTGAAATCGGACTTAAACTAGTGTCAATCTTTTGATACTTATTGTTTCATTAAAACACGCTATTTGCTCTGACAGCGGGAATTAATTATTAAATTAATTAATGCAACTTATATGTTTTGAATTTTGTAAAATGGACTTCATTTTTTAATTCGGAATATCAAATATATCTTAGGGTGATGTTTTGGTATTTTTCTGAAAAACATCAATTTTTGATGAATAGGGAAACCACTAAGTGGTACTTAAAAAAACTGATTTTTCGTTTAAATGAAATTTTACCACCTCTGTGTTTTGAATTTCAAAAATCTGACATAAATTGTTGTCATTAAGAAGTAAAATGTGGTTCAATGGGATTAAAATAATTTTTTGGTGAATAGTAACTTATTAAGTTTTTAATCGCGGTTAGAGGTAATTAGTGTAATTTAAGGTAAAAATAATGTTGTAATAATATGAAATGAACCTGACACATGTCCTAACATCATTTGATGTGTCATGGCCGACCAAGACAATCCATGGGTCAACTTGGGGACCCCATGGAGCCACTTTACTTGGAAAATGACATTAATATCTTTTTATTTAATGTTAAAATAAAAATGTCACAAACATGAGTTGTTTTACTAAAACAATTTTTACATGGGGTTATACAAGTCAGATTTTTGACTATAAATATTCATTGGAAATATAAAAAGATTTCCTACATCATTATATTTTTATTAATAATTTTTATACATTAAATAAATTATATTATTTATGACACCATGATGATGCAGTGATTACCTCATTATTTAACGATTTAAATAAAAAAGAAAGATAATGTAAAATCTAAGACCTACACATGTCCAAAACCTATTGGATGGGTGGATTTCGAACCCTAATCACCTTATCCTCGAAACACATCAATGTGGGACAATTAAAATCTGAAACTCATTCTATAATAAAGTAACATTTCCATACTTTCCAAGAGTACCCCTCCAATCTTATAAAAGGCCCCCACCTATACCACCTTACCCACACTTCCAAAGCCTTTGGCTCAGCCAAACCCTACCCATTTTGTCTCTACGCATCCCTATCTTACTCCTTGAAGCCTCGCATTGGGCAGAAGTCTTCCCAAGAAAGCCTTTGAGCTCAAATCTAAGAGAGTTACCCGATTTTAAGGTAATGTGTTCACTTGTGTTCTTCTGTTTTATTTTGCTTCTCCAACCCCCTAAACTCTTTTTATTAATTTCTTTTGTAACAAATAGAGTATCTTCAATATAATAGGATGTTGTTATAACAGTAATTCGAGCTACACTTAAACACATCTACATCTAATGGTTACAGAACATACTGTTTCTGTGGCTGGCGAATTTCTGCCTCACGAAACGATGATTGTTCAATCTTCTTTTAAACACCTTTAATGGGGGCCATTAAGATGTCACTATATTTATATATGATATATATTATGTTTATGTTTTCCTTATTCTTCTGTATTTTTCATTTTTGGTATACCTTTTTGGTTTCCATTGTGGGTAAACATGATAATTTCTTTTTAGAAAGTGCGGACTACCGCCCCCTCAAAGTGATTTGATTCATTAATTCCATATGTGGGACGTATAAAGGATGTATTTAAAGTTATTATATATGATGTTATACTGAAATTATAATATACCTCTATATCATTTTTTTCTTGCCATTAAAGTATAATATAGAAATGAAAGTAGCGTTCATGCGTATGTACGGCTTACCGTCTATATGAACGGTGCATTTCATTTCTTATCCCCAAATGTAATGTACTATTATAAGTACATATATATAATGGATATATATGATGTATGTTATATCTAAATGATTAAAATAATTCTGGATTTAACATATACATACCTCTCATTTAGTTTTAATTCCATTAATATGACATAGGAATGAAAGTAGTGTTCATGCATACGTACAGCTTACCATCTCCATGAACGGTGCATTTCATTTCTTACCTCTAAATGACTATGTGATATTATAAATACATGTATATGTTAGATATTTATGATATATATGATATCCAAATCAGTAATGTCATTCTGGATATAAAGAACTTTTGACCACACGAACAACATGTAATTGTAAGAAGTCCACTTTCGACATAAGAACCAAATATCGACAAAACTAACATTATTAACGTAATGATTACATAATGTTTATAACATGGAAATATGTGATATAAAAGGAATAATAAGCTTGAAAAAGGTTCTTAAGCAAGTATAAATTAACTCAAGTTTATTTTTCAGGACGTTAAAGAACGATCGAGTCAAGTCAGACCCGAGGTAAGGGACTTCGTCTCAATCTCCTTTCATTGAGGCATATTTCGTTTTATACACAAATATATTTTATAAGGTGTATAATCCCCTTTTACTTTTACTTTTATACAAAAGGAAACTTTTTCTACGAATCGTTTTACTAAACGACAAAAAGGAATGATTCTTTTAACGTACGTGGTGACAACGACCTTTTCCGTTGCCGCGGGTATTATTTGGTCTTTGGATTCCTCAACAAGCCGTAATGTTTTTTAAATGAAATAAATACCATATACTCTTTTATGTATTTCGGTATTGGAAATGGTTTTTATAATGGACTTTTTTATGTCAATATATTTATGTGATATATTGTGATCAAAGTGTGTAAATTTTTTCTTTCCATTATATTTTTTATAGTCTTATGATTTTATAATGGTACTTAGACATTTGACGGGTGGTTACATGATGAACCATATGATGGGTGGTGTCGTGAATACCAGGACGTTTGGTTAATTTATAACCTCCAATGCATTGGGTATGGATTTCGGTCGTAAGGCTATTCCATTAAGTATGTATGGAAGTTGGCCGAATGGTAATTCCATTAAGTGATATGTGTGGAAGTCGACTGTATGGTTATTCCACTTAAGTATACTTATGTCACATGTTACCTTTATATGTTATGTGATCTTTATATGTGTTTTATGGTAATATTTTGGTTACAAAAGGGTTAGTAATGATCTTATATTCAGTGAAGAGTTTTTACTACTTCATAAAGGTGAAAAGTATTACTTTGATAAAGTATACATGGTTTACTTGTTGTTTTGATAAACTAACAGTTTTCATTCTTTGTGTATCCCTTACTGAGCTTTTTATGCTCACCCCAAGTTTTTTTAAAATGATTTTCACAAGACTTAATGTGGAATAGGGTCAAGGATGGGATCAAGGGAAATTCATGCTATATAAAACATGGAACTAGACATGTTTCTTTTTATGAGTTTTTTATTCTATGGAAACTTAGTAGAAGTGTCTACTTTGAAATCTTTTGAGATGTAATAGTTATCTTCTAATTCTCTAAAACTCTAAACCTGAAAATATCCTCAATGTGAATTATTCATTTAATTCAGTATTAAGTAAGGTTTAAGGCCAGGGCCTTATAGTTGGTATGAGAGGTCGGTTTACCCAACTTTTGGAGTTAGAAAATTGTTAAATTATAAGTTAATTTATGGTATGATTGAAATGATATACCATTTAAAGATTACCATGTTGCTTCACCTAAGGTATTTCAGTGTTAAGAATGGTTTTTCATAGAGGAAACAGGGAAGCTTTTTTTGGGAAGGCATACAGAGGGAAATGACCTCTCAAATCAGTATCCTGAGATTGTCAGAATCAGAACTAAATAGTTTGTTGCAGTGGTGGCTCAGTTGACTCAGGTGAAAAATGTTGGTTGTTTTTATTGATAATATTTTGGGGTTTTCTAAAAGTAAATAGGAGCATGAAAGACATTTAATGGTTATTTTGAAAACCTTAATAGAAAAGAAACTATATGGAATATTCAGCAAATGTGAGTTTTGGTTAAAACAAATTTCATTCCTAGGTCACATTGTTTCAAAAGATGGCATAACTGTTGATCCTTCTAAAACAGAAGTTGTTGAAGAATGGCCAAGACCCACAAATGTAACCGAGTTCCGTAGTTTTCTTGGTTTGGAAGGTTACTACCGAAGGTTTTTTGAAAATTTTTCATGGTTATCTAGTCCAATGACTAAGCTAACTCGGAAGGGT
Source organism: Viscum album (assembly GCA_963277665.1). Lineage (NCBI taxonomy): Eukaryota > Viridiplantae > Streptophyta > Magnoliopsida > Santalales > Viscaceae > Viscum > Viscum album. The sequence goes on from OY728141.1 coordinate 790,543,666, forward strand.
GTTAAGTTTATCTAGATAAAATAATGTGATGATTGTTTTCAGGAGTTGAAAAGAAGATTGGTGAATGCTCCAGTTTTGGCACTTCCTTCCAGGAATGGTGAGTTTGTTATTTACAGTGATGCTTCATTGATGGGACTTGGTTGTGTCCTAATGCAGAATGATCAAGTAATTGCTTATGCTTCACATCAGTTGAAAACTCATGAGGTAAATTACCCTACACATGATTTGGAATTAGCTGCTATTGTTTTTGCTTTAAAAATTTGCAGGCATCATTTGTATGGATTAAAGTGTGAAATATATACTGATCACAAAATTTTAAAGTATATATTCACTCAAAAAGAATTGAACATGAGACAGAGGAGATGGCTGGAATTAATCAAGGATTATGATTGTACAATTCATTACCATCTGGGAAAATCAAATAAAGTGGCTGATGCTTTGAGTCGAAAAAGTAATACTTCATTAACAATGTTGTGTTTGGAACGTGATCATTTGGTTAAGGATTTGATGAGCTTTGGCATGGAAGTTGTTGGTACAGGAAGTTCTTCTGTTTTGTTTCAGGTATCAGTGAGATCATCCCTATCAGATAAAATTAAGCAAGCACAGAGGGAAGATAGTGAGTCACAGAAAAAGGTAGAGCTGGTTCAGAAGGGTAAGTTGCCAAAATTATACATTGATAATGATTGTGTTTTGAGGTTTGGGGAAGAGATTATGTGTGCCTTGTGATTCAAAGTTGAAGAATGAGCTGTTATGTGAGGCTCATAGTTCCCTGTTTTCAGTTCATCCGGGCTGTACTAAGATGTAAAGAGATCTGCGGGAGTATTACTGGTGGGATGGAATAAAAAGGGATATTGTTGATTTTACTGTGAATTGTTTGACTTGTCAGCAGGTTAAGGCAGAGCGGCAGTTACCGAAAGGGATGATTCAGCCTTTACCGGTGCCAGAGTGGAAATGGGAAAATATATCCATGGACTTTGTTGTGGGATTACTGAGGACATATCGAGGTAATAATGCAATCTGGGTTATTGTTGATCGCTTGACTAAATCTGCTCATTTCCTTTCTATACGAGATACTTTTCACTAGATCAACTTTCCCATTTGTATCTTAAAGAGATAGTCAGGTTACATGGATTTCCTCTCTCCATTGTGTCCGATTGTGATCCCAGGTTTACTCTTAACTTTTGGAAAGGCCTTCAGAATTCGTTGGGTACTAAATTAAATTTTATTACTGCTTTTCATCCGCAGTCCGATGGGAAGTCAGAACGAACAATTCAGACCATGGAGGATATGCAACGATCTTGTTCGATGGATTATCAGGGAAGTTGGGACCAACATCTTTATTTGGTTGAGTTTTCATATAATAACAGTTTTCATTCTAGTATACAGATGGCACCGTTTGAGGCATTATATGGGAAGCGGTGTCGAACTCCAGCTTTTTGGGATGAAGTAGGTGAAATGAAGCTGATGGAACCAGAAATTGTAAAAGAGATGGCAGAAAAAGGTTAGTTGATTCAGAAACACATGAAAACAACTCAGAGAAGGCAGAAGAGTTATGCGGATAACGGGAGGAAAGATCTATATTTCGAGGTAGGTGATCATGTTTTTCTCAAGGTTTCTCCGTGGAAAACTGTGATGCGATTTGGTAAGAAATGAAATATGAGTCCAAGGTTCATTGGACCATATGAAATTTGGGAGAAATTTGGATCAGTTGCTTACCGAGTGGCATTACCTCTGAGTTTATCTCAGGTACACAATGTTTTTCATGTTTCGATGTTGAGGAAGTATATGCCAGATCCATCTCATGTTTTGAGCCCAGTGGTAGTTCAGTTGGAAGAGAATCACTCTTATGAAGAACAACCAGTCTAGATTCTTGACCGAAGAGAGCATGTGTTGCGAAATAAGGTAATCCACGAGGTAAATGTTTTGTGGAAAAACCATATGGTTGAAGAGGCAACGTGAGAATCTGAAAATGCTATGAGGGATAAATACCCCCACTTATTTTGATAACTGAATAAAATTGTGAGGACGCAATTCCCAAAAGGGGGGAAGGATGTAACATCCCAAGTAAATAAAGAATAAAGAATTTTCATATTTATTAATATTTACGAATTAAATATTAATTTTACTTTAAAGGGGTTGTTATGTTCGATAGCGTACCTGATACGCAACAAATAGTTTCATTGAAATCTTACGTTGCACACTAGTAATAAAATAATATTATTTTAAATGGTAGTTAACACATAGCCATTGTATTGGCGGGAATGGATAGAATTAACTAAAATATGATTATATATGTTTTTTAAAAGGTTTTTACTTTTATCTAATAAAAGATAAAGGCTTAAAATACGGAAAGAATTCAATTTTAGGCATATATGCCCTAATTTTCACTAAAGGTTCACTTATCGGCTTTTGATGGCGAACCGTCATTAAATATAGTTTTGTTCACTCTTATACATTCTATTGGACCAAATAAAACTCTTCTTTAGAATCGGGACCTCAAAATTAACTTTGTGTAAATTTTTGATATCTTTCCGATAAAGTTCATTTTTTAATGAATAGTGTAAAATGATGTATTTTAATTCAAAACATCTTTTTAATCTAATTTATTTATATGATTAGATTATCATTTGAATTGGTTTTAAAGTGAAATTAGAATATATTTTTACCATTAAATCCAACAGTGGTCATTGGAATTAATTTCACTTTGAAATCAGACTTAAACTAGTGTCAATCTTTTGATACTTATTGTTTCATTAAAACACGCTATTTGCTCAGACAGCGGGAATTAATTATTAAATTAATTAATGCAACTTATATGTTTTGAATTTTGTAAAATGGACTTCATTTTTTAATTCGGAATATCAAATATAGCTTAGGGTGATGTTTTGGTATTTTTCTGAAAAACTTCAATTTTTGATGAATAGTGAAACCACTAAGTGGTACTTAAAAAAACTAATTTTTCGTTTAAATGAAATTTTACCACCTCTGTGTTTCGAATTTCAAAAATCCGACATAAATGGTTGTCATTAAGAAGTAAAATGTGGTTCAATGGGATTAAAATAATTTTTTTGTGAATAGTAACTTATTAAGTTTTTAATCGCGATTAGAGGTAATTAGTGTAATTTATGGTAAAAATAATGTTGTAATAATATGAAATGAACTTGACACATGTCCTAACATCATTGGATGTGTCATGGCCGACCAAGACAATCCATGGGTCAACTTGGGGACCCCATGGAGCCACTTTAGTTGGAAAATGACATTAATATCTTTTTATTTAATGTTAAAATAAAAATGTCACAAACATGAGTTGTTTTACTAAAACAATTTTTACATGGGGTTATACAAGTAAGATTTTTGACTATAAATATTCATTGGAAATCTAAAAAGATTTCCTACATCATTATATTTTTTTTAATAATTTTTATACATTAAATAAATTATATTATTTATGACACCATGATGATGCAGTGATTACCTCATTATTTAACGATTTAAATAAAAAAGAAAGATAATGTAAAATCTAAGACCTACACATGTCCAAAACCTATTGGATGGGTGGATTTCGAACCCTAATCACCTTATCCTCTAAACACATCAATGTGGGACCATTAAAATCCGAAACTCATTCTATAATAAAGTAACATTTCCTTACTTTCCAAGAGTACCCCTCCTATCTTATAAAAGGCCCCCACCTATACCACCTTACCCACACTTCCAAAGCCTTTGTCTCGGCCAAACCCAACCCATTTTGTCTCTTCGCATCCCTCTCTTACTCCTTGAAGCCTCACATTGGGCAGAAGTCTTCCCAAGAAAGCCTTTGAGCACAAATCTAAGAGAGTTACCCAATTTTAAGGTAATGTGTTCACTTGTGTTCTTCTGTTTTATTTTGCTTCTCCAACCCCCTAAACACTTTTTATTAATTTCTTTTGTAACAAATCCAGTATCTTAAATATAGTAGGATGTTGTTATAACAGGAATTCTAGCTACACTTAAACACATCTACATCTAATGGTTACAGAACATTCTGTTTCTGTGGCTGGCGAATTTCTGCCTCACGAAACAATGATTGTTCAATCTTATTTTAAACACCTTTAATGGGGGCCATTAAGATGTCACTATATTTATATATGATATATATTATGTTTATGGTTTCCTTATGATTCTGTATTTTTCATTTTTGGTATACCTTTTTGGTTTCCATTGTGGGTAAACACGATAATTTCTTTCTAGGAAGTGCGGACTACCGCCCCCTCAAAGTGATTTGATTCATTAATTCCATATGTGGGACGTATAAAGGATGTATTTAAAGTTATTATATATGATGTTATACTGAAATTATAATATACCTCTATATCATTTTTTTCTTTCCATTAAAGTATAAGATAGAAATGAAAGTAGCGTTCATTCGTACGTACGGCTTACCGTCTCTATGAACGGTGCATTTCATTTATTATCCCCAAATGTAATGTACTATTATAAGTACATATATATAATGGATATATATGATGTATGTTACATCTAAATGATTAATATAATTCTGGATTTAAAATATAAATACCTCTCATTTAGTTTTAATTCCATTAATATGACATAGGAATGAAAGTAGCGTTCATGCGTACGTACGACTTACCGTCTCCATGAACGGTGCATTTCATTTCTTACCTCTAAATGATTATGTGATATTATAAATACACATATATGCTAGATATATATGATATATATGATATACAAATCAGGAATGTCATTCTGGATATAAAGAACCTTTGACCACACGAGCAACATGTAATTGTAAGAAATCCACTTTCGACTTAAGAACCAAATATCGACAGAACAAACATTATTAACTTAATGATTACATAATGTTTATAACATAGAAATAAGTGATATAAAAGGAATAATAAGATTGAAAAAGGATCCTAAGAAAGTATAAATTAACTCAAGTTTATTATTCAAGACGTTAAAGAACGATCGACTCAAGTCGGACCCGAGGTAAGGGACTTCGTCTCAATCTCCCTTCATTGAGGCATATTTCGTTTTATACACAACTATCTTTTATACGATGTATAAAACACTTTGACTTTTACTTTTATACAAAAGGAATCTTTTTCTACGAAGCGTTTTACTAAATGAAAAAAATGAATGTTTCTTTTAACGTACGCGGTGACAATGACCTTTTCTGTCGCCGCGAGTATTATTTGGTCTTTGGCTTCCTCAACAAACCGTAATGTTTTTTAAATGAAATAATTACCATATACTCTTTTATGTATTTTGGAATTGAAAATGGTTTTTATAATGGATTTTTTTATGTCAATATATTTAAGTGATATATTGTGATCAAAGTGTGGAAATGTTTTCTTTCCATTATATTTGTTTATTGTCTTATGATTTTATAATGGTACTTGGACATTTGACGGGTGGTTACATGATGAACCATATGAAGGGTGGTGCCGTGAATACCAGGACGGGTGGTTACGTTATAACCTCTAATGCATTGGGTATGGAAGTCGGCCGTATTCCTATTCCATTAAGTATGTATGGAAGTTGGCCGAATGGCTATTCCATTAAGTGATATGTGTGGAAGTTGACCGTATGGTTATTCCACTTAAGTATTTTTATGTCCCAAGTTACCTTTATATGTTATGTGATATTTATATGTGTTTTATTGTAATATTTTGGTTACAATAGGGTACGTAATGATTTTATATTCAGTGAAGAGTTTTTACTACTTCATAAAGGTGAAAAGTATTACTTTGATAAAGTATACATGGTTTACTTGTTGTTTTGATAAACTAACAGTTTTCATTCTTTGTGTATCCCTTACTAAGCTTTTTATGCTCACCCCAAGTTTTTTTGAAATGTTTTTCACATGAATTAATGTGGAATAGGGTCAAGGATGGGATCAAGGGAAAGTCATGCTATATAAAACATGGAACTAGACATGTTTCTTTTTAAGAGTTTTTTTTAATCTATGGAAACTTAGTAGAAGTGTCTACTTTGAAATCTTTTGAGATGTAATAGTTATGTTCTAATTCTCTAAAACTCTAAACCTGAAACGATCCTCAATGTGAATTATTCATTTGATTCAATATTAAGTAAGGTTTAAGGCCGGGGCCTTATAATAATATCCAGATACTTTATAATATACATACTATTTAAAATAGATTACAAATATTTCAATGCAAGAAACACCATGTTAGTAAGCATTATAAACAAGAGTGGACTTCTTCGATGGGTTGCATTACATGAAAGACAAAGTTTCCCCAAATAGGAATTTATTATTAAAATATTATTATTTAATATAATATTACTTAACCTAGCCATTATGTTATATGCAATTACTAGTACTAACTAACTCATGAAAAATTAAGATTTATTTAAATATAAAATGAATTAATGGGTTACCAATTATTAAGGAAACAAAAAAATAATGTATTAGATATAAATAATATTATTATCTCAATGCTTTGAAAGTGGTTTTAGCTTAATAAACATAATTATTTACAATTATTGAATGATTTTATTGAAGTATATATTTTATATATTAAATAAAATATTTTCTTTATTCATCCATTATGTTTGATATGCATAATATAAGAACATTATCTATTTTACACAGATAAAACAAATATTTTTATAAAGGCAATTTTTCCGTCTTTTAATGGGGAACTCATTTTAAATATGAAATTTGACACATTATTTGAATTAATATTTCAAAATAAACTTCATATTTTAAAATTAAATATAATTATTAGGGTAGGGTGAATTGTTTATATTTTTGTGAAACATTTCATTTTCTAATGTGTAGTTAACAATAATGAATTAGTTAAAAACTACTTTTTATAAAATTTAATTATAATGATAAATTATATGTTTAACTAGATTTAAATTTTAATTAAATAATTTTTTTATCAGTTAATACAACTAATTTTATCAGAATCATTTTCACATTGAAATTTATTACAGAAATATGGTAAAGTTTAAGAGGTATTTACTTTAAAAGCCCGAATTGTTGTCGAGTATGTGGGTCAAATTTTAAATTAATTAATTCCACATAAATTATTTGAATTTGTAAAATGAATTATATATTTTTAATCAGAATAATTTACAATTTCTAATAATATAAATTTTTTTTCCAAATATCTGAATGAAAGTAATTATATTTTAATCCAATTATTAAGGAAAATTATGCTTAATAAAGGACTAAGACATTAACTTAGTGGGCCATATGACCAAAAAACAAGTCCAAACACCATTTTCTAGAACTTATTTAGAAAATAACCATCCATTATTGAGTATTTTTGTTATTGAAAAAACAATTTAGGTTATAAGGTGGATACACCTAACGAATATTCAAAATTATGATGTGAGTACTTTTCCTCCATTATAAAATGCCACCACCTCTCCCCATTATAATTAAACTTTTTTGTACCAACCAAAAGAAGTTTTTCAATTAAAAGGAAGCATCTTCTCTCAATCTCTCTACTTTCATTTCCATTATCCACTCCATAAAATCTAATTTTTTAATTCTTATATTACATAATTAGTATACATAATATACTAGGATTCTTTTTTGTAAATGGTTATACCTACACATACACAAACCTATATATAATAGATAATTAAAATACTATTTCTATGTATAGTGAACTACTGCCCCAGAAAATGATGATCAAACATTTTTTCTTCACCACCACTCATGGTGTCCATTATGATGGAAAATATATTTATATATGATATATATAATATTTATTATTATTTTTACAATTCTTCAATAATTTTATCACACATAACTTTAATACTTTCTATTTTATGTTAATATGATAGCATTGTTTGAGGAAGTGTGGTCTACCGCCCCATCAAAGCAACGTGATTCATTCATACTGTACATGGAATGCAAAAAGAATGGTTCCAATTAATCCTATGTGACATAAAAAACTATATATTATATTCGTGACATAATTAAATATATGAAAATATACTATATGTATTCATTTTTTTACTACCCCTTCACAAACATAAATTGTGATAACATCGTTCGTGGAGGTGTGGACTACCCCCTTTTTATCATGATGTGATTCCTTTTATGTCACATGAATTATATATATATGAATATATAATTAAAAAACATTTCATATATGAAAGTATTATCATTATGTAAATATATGGTGTTACTTACCTTCATTCAATAATGATCATTGATAATTTTGAATGTTACTCATGATTACGTACGACCTACTGTCTCCATGATCGTAATGTTGATCCATTTTTCAAAAACATGTTCGATGATTGATCTTAAAGTATAATTAATATATAAATAAGAAAATAATTTCATTATTATTATTCTATATTTGTAATATAATGACCCCTTTGACCATAGTTGAGCTACCAATGTCTTTTTTGAAACATAAAATGAGTTTTTTCAAAACACTAGATATAAACATAATTGATTAAGTTGTTGTATAAAACAAAGTAAAAAAGCTAGTTATAAGAAATGATAAACCTGAAAAATGTTCTCAAGAAATAATAAAATTAATATAATTTTATTATATAGGATGTTAAATGATGTTCACTCAAAAAGAAACGTAAGGTAAGGGATTCTCATCTCACTTTTTACATCCAAGATATAAATGTCTTGTTTACCACTTATATATTTTTGTGTGGTTTATATTCATCCCCTTTTGTAGTATTATATCATTAATCCTTTTATCTTCATGGTATTTTTAAATTTCAATTAATTTTATTCTTTCATGTGGTTTATGATTTAAAATGTTAAAAATCCATATAAGAAACATTGAAATGATTAAAGATTATTTTCCTCAATAATAACATTAATGATATTTCAATGGTATTTACAATAGAGTAAATTTTATTACCATTGATCAATAAGACCTTTAATTTTATCTACTATGGTTATTCATGACCATTTTCATGTATTAGTACCATTTTCCACTCTTGGGTACACAAAATGTTTCTGAAAATGTTTTTCTGAAAACCTAAATTTGTATCTCTTGTTACTCAGAGAATCAATTTTATTCTAAAAAAATGTTTTGTTAAAAAAATTTCAAATTATTTTTTAAAATTATTCAGTAAATAATTTTATACACATTTTTTCTTTTATCGATGTTTTCAATGTAACATCACTTTCTCTTTCTAAACAGGTAAATATTCTAACCTTTAATCGTGCATAAGGAATGTTTTTTTACCTCATTTAAATTGTTTGGATTTACCCTTCATTATTTCTTTGAAGCTTCCATTTCATTTTTCAAAGGTTAATTTTTAATTAAAACGTTTCTAAATAATATTTTAAAATAATAGTTTTTTCAAATCTTTTTCCAAAACTAAAGGATATTTTCATCAATAATGATTTTAAAGTATCATTTTATAAAGTAGTCATTCATCAAGGACAACGTTCCTTTATTTTACTCCTATTGGGTTATTTTTTATTGATATTGTCCTTAATCTTCCTATGGATGGATTATGATTTATTTTCTCAAGGATTGTATCCCCATTCACTTCCTTGATTTATTTTAGTCCCCTAAAAATATTAAATTTCTTATGATCATTTGACATTGAATTTCCACTAAATATCCATATCATTTTCCATGGATATGATTATTTTATAAATCATATACCATTTTTTATACAGTGTTTACCTTGAATGTTACTTTTTTATTTGGGGAAAAGTTGATATACTCATATATTTTATTTAAAATACAAATTATACATGGCACTTTGTTTATTTAAATACTTTAGAAATGACGTATAGTGGTTTGGGACTGGTTAAATAATCCCTAGAGGATATGGACCAGTTAATAAAATCTCTATAGGTTGGGGACTGGTTAATGAAATCCCATCAATGCATCGATGGTCTCATGAGATCAAATTCATTGATGAAAACCCCAATGAGTTTGTTTCCATGAAGTACAGATGGATTTCTACCCTTAGTTTAAACCATCTTGTGAAAGGTATTTATGGTATATGTTTTCATGTACCTCAAACATGATTTCCATTAAGGAAGAATTTACCTCATTTAGATTTAGTTTTTATTCATCAAGGAAATTTTTCATCAACATATAATTTGATACATGTCATTTTTAGTTCATTGATTTAATGGAATTTGTTTTAGTTTCATACCATTCCATATTTATTTTACCTAATCTAGTTACTTGAATGGAAATTATTTTCAATTATTACCTTTCCATATTCTGTATGCACTTCTATTCAATTTATTGATTACATGGTAGGTTTGTTTCGTTATATACAATTCCATATTAACTGTTCTCATTGATTCTTTATTTCTTCTTCAATAATTTTCACTTATTGAGCATTTAAGCTCACCCTTATTATGTTTTATTCCCCAAGAATCCATGATTCATACTATAGACGATATGAAAGTATTACCTAGATAGAATAAAGTTACCCTCAATATTAATTATTTAGGAAGAATAAATAAATATGTTGTAATTAATTTATTATTTTCTCAAATATTTATCTAGTTTACCAGTACTACTAAACTCTCAATACATCAGGATTTGATTCCATTTGATTATGACATTGTAATTAGTAACAGACACCGTTTCTGGAATTTCTAGAGTCGGGGTGCTATATTCGGTATTAGAGGAAGTTTAATTGTGATCATGTGAACTAGATTTAGGAAAACAAGGGTTATAAAACATAACCATTTGGTAAAACTTAAGGATTAGAATATAATAACATCTTGGAAAGGTATAGATTACGTGGATCATCCTAGAAATAAATACATGTCTGGATACCACAATTGGATGTGGTTCTGGCATATATGTACCTAGGAGTAATATCATGGAAAAGGTGTTACGAGCCTGAATTGGGGTAACCTAGTACATGAAAACATGCCTTATTATTTACCAAGTTTGACACTCTTGGGGGATATGATTAGGATAATTTACATTATCTTTACAAACTACTATGTAGGATTTTGACAATGAATAATCAAGGTCAAACCTAAGGTAGTTTAGAATGAAGATAAGGCTTCATGATTTATAAATCATATAAATTTTATTATGGATAAAACCTAGACCAAGGAAGGACCTATTTTTAAATAAATGGTAAGTATTTTTCAGTTAATTTTGTTTTGAAAACCTGTGTTGATAGGATATTTAGTAATGAACCTTATTTCACGGATGTACATTAGATTTATTTTGTAATTTATAATAATTTGGTTATAAGGAAGGAAAACCAATAAGTTGGGTGACAACCAGTGAAATCTTTCACAGTTGTGGATCTTGAACCCATAACCAAGTGACAATAGGGGTTTCACTCTAACCATTGATCTACGCAATGACCTGGTTAATTTTTCAATTGTTTTGGTGAAAAAAAATTATTAATGTATGTTAATAATGAACCAATAATATAAATTTTTAGGATTAGAGATTTATATATTAAAAATAGTTTTTTTGTAATTAGATACACATGTATATATATTTGTCACTCCTTTATATTCTATACAATGCATTAAACATTTCTTTAAGTGCATCAGGTATATAATTATTTGTAATTAATTTTTGGTAGTAAAGGAATGAATTATAATTTAATTAAAGCACAAAAAAAGATAGTATTTTCTTTTTACAATTGAATCCTTTAAAATAAGAATATTTACTTTATTCTTATGGTTTAATATAATTAACCAACATTGGAAAAATGGATTAGAAATAAAATTTTGTCCTCAGACATTAATTTCTGTTGAACTGATAGTCTTCAAAATCATCAGAATATTATGGATTTGGGGCCTCTAACTTTATATATATCATTCACTTATTTTTAAATGATATCCTGATTAAATCCCTAAAAATATTTATTTTTTTTCAATTACATATCTCTACTTCCCACTAATTTTCTCCTACTAATAGATCTAGTTACATGGTGGTCCATGTGACCTATGTACTTTCCATTATTTCATTTATAAAGGATGACTTATGAACCTTGTTATTAAAAACATAGGAAGTATCGAACAATATATCACCATGATCAAGTTTAAATTATGAATATTAAATTAAAGTAGGTTGGGGGCAATGTGACGCCCCGAAAATCAAAAGTAAGAACCTTGTATTTGATAGTGTGTTTGATATATGACATGAAGAACGTTGGGGAATATAATATTTGGAAACATTACAAAATATTTAATATCTAAAATATATTCTATATATTTCAATTCATGAATCACCGATTTGGCATGTGTTAAATGTAATAGAGATCTTCATTGGTTGCTTTTATTACACACAAGACTGAGTTTCGTGAAATAACAATGTATTATTGAAATATTATTATTTAATATAATATAACATAACCCTGTTGTGATGTTAGTGGTTATTAATAGTATTAACAATTTTATGAATATTTAAGGTTTATATAAATATAAAACGAATTGACGGGATACCAATATATGAGAAATGAAAATAAGAACCAATTTGATATAAAAAATAAATATTTTTATTTTTATGCTTCCAAAAAAGTTCTATCAATAAACAAAATTAATTGGAATTAGTTAATGAATTTAAGGGAATATATATGTTATATATTCAATAAAATATTAATTTTATATTCATCCATTGTGTTTGATATGCATACTAAGTGAACAAACTCTATTTTACACATGTAAAACATATATTTTTATAAAGACAATTTTACGGCATTTTAATTGGGAACTCATTTTAAATATGAATTTTAAAACTTTAATTGATTTAATATGTCAAAATAAACATCATATTTTTAATATAAACATATGAATCTTGTTAAGGTGAATTTGTTTTATTTTTCAAAAACATTTCATTTTAATGAATAGTTAAAAATAATGAATTTTAATTCAGAACTGTTTTTCACCTAACATATTTATAAGGATAAATTATACATTTAATTTTTGTTAGAGTTTAATTGGAAAATATTTTTAATAATTAATAAAATTTATGTCATTTTCACCATTTTCAAATTTAAATTAATTATAAAAACATAGAAAACATTTGGATGTATTTTCTTTAAAAACCTACATTGTCTTCCTTCCTAAGAGATGAATTTTAAATCAATTTCCTCCCTTGATATGGTAGGAATTTGAAAAAATGGATTACATTTTCAGAATAAAAACAATTCATAATGTCTAATAAGACCAATTTTTTACCAAAATGATTAGTGAATGTAATTAACATTAATTATAATTTTTAATGAAAAATTGGGCTTAATAAAGAACTAAACCTTTAAATTTGGGTCCAAAATGTCCTCGAAACTTGTGGGAACCCATTTTATGGCCCTTAATATGTTATAAACCTTCCATTATTTAGTTTTTTTAGTTTTATAAGTATTTTTTAGGGGAAAAATGGGTACACCTAACTTCTTTTCTGAAATACCTAGTGATTCATTTTCCTCCCTTATAAAAGGTAACAATCTTTTCCCATTCCTAACACCTCCAAAACCACATTGTTTCGGCCAAGATATTCCCATATGGCTTCCCAACATCCTTCCCCTCGACCATGAAGCCTCCATTGGTACAGAAGGTATTCTAAGGATGAATTTTGGTACAATCAAAATGAAGTCACATTATTAAGAGGTAACATCTTCTCTCTAGCTCTATAGTTTTATTTTCATTATCCATCCCCTAAAAATATCTTTATTCAATGATTATAGAACAACACCAGTGTCCTCAATATACTTGTATGTTGTTATGTAAATTGTTTGATTATCTGATGAAAGTGGCTAATATTCATTGTTAATATCTGAATATTCATGTTCTCTAAAACCAATAAACATATTTTTAGTGCCTTATTTAAAATTGAAATTCATTTTGCATCTTAAGTGAAATTCTATTTAAAAATTCAGATTTGGGCCCAATAAATCATCAATTTGTGGAGAAAATTTTATTCATTTCTTGAATTTTATATTTTGGGATATTATTGATCAATTATTTTTGAAGCAATTTATCTTTTAGGATCAATAGATGAATCCCAAGGGAAGATGGGGATTTATGGGCATGAATGCAGAAATTTTCTGGAAAAATCATAACGGGCCTAAGGCCCATCAAACAAAAGTGGGGTCCACAAACCATGCCCAATGATGCTGAAAATGTTATTGTTTAGAGATAAAAAAATAGGGATTATTTAATTCAACAATGATAGGATAAAATTGTGATTTTTTGAAAGAGATAATGGGATTTGATGTTGACATTTAAATGGAGGGCCTGATATAAAAGCTAATATAGTCTTCCCACCAATTCGAGAATTACATCCAAACTGCTGAACTAAATGACCTGAAAATTTGAAAGATTTTATACGACAAATGGTAAATATATATTTTCATTCTAAGACCCCTTCTGATTCATCCACTTTTAGTAAACAATTCACTCATCAACAAGGGGGGTGAATCTGGATGATTTTTTTAGCCAAATTCAAAACATCCATTTCCCTTGATTTTCTCACCACTTTTAGGATCTATAAATTAATGGGGTTGGAATTTATTGTGGTTGGGAGACTCTAAGGCTCATAATATTTTTATATAAGGAGATTTTGGTGAAGGTAATTAGCATCCATGTTTTTCTTTCATCCATTATATTCCTTTCAATTGTAAATTCCATCATTCATTTTGTAATCGCATCGTTAATTTATCTAATGTATGTTTTTATTTCACATTTAGTGACATAATAAATATTGTTTGTTATTCTTAACTTATTATTTTCCATTTCTTAACATGTTGATACTATTGAATCAAGTTTCAATTTTATTCACACATGCACTTGTGAATTGATCACACAATAGTATAGTGTTCATTTTTTTAGGTTTTTATTCATTAATCCCACTTCTCTAAGTCGACTACTTGCTTCCAATGATAGAATAGAATAAATGGAGGGATTTCATTTTATGGTTTTCTCCTAGGTAGATTCATGGGGTGGATTGAATATTATTTTACGTTCTTAAATTAATAAATTTGTTCTTCATTTTAAGAGTTCCTTTTTTTGACTTATTTTATTCTTTGTCTTTACTGACATTAACGACAACACATTTTGAGTTATAGTATGATTAAATTCCATTTAGTGCGTATTTAAGTGATCCTGTAAGTGAATTGATGATTATCTTTGAAATTGTGTACAGACTAAATTGTAGAATGATATTGAATAATAATTTTATTTAATAGATACCTCTTGAACCAATAAACAGGAAATCCAAAGAAAAACAAATATCCACAATCAAGCCCTATAGACAACCTAGGATCGAATAATCATAAACAATTGTTTTAGAGCACATAATTTTTTGTTTTTTAATTTTTATTTAAATTAAATAAATAATTTTTTGATCAAAATCAACCCCATTAATGGCCACTTCACAACAAATTTTGCATTCAATCTTAGTGTCTCAAGTATTCTTCTTCGATCAGAGTGGATTTGTCCCCTACATGTACTTTAACAAACACTAATACATGTAGGGTAAATTTTGGGGCAACCAATTTTTTGTTCCATTTACGAGGACACAAGTATTTAATCTTAAACACTATAATTCTTTTCTATCCCCAATTTCTCTTTTCTCATCCTCGTTCTCTCCTATTTTCTCATCCATATTCTCTTCTCTTTTCCCCTTTCTATTGTTCTGGGTCCCAAAAATCTCAATTCAAAATTTCCAAATAGATTGCATGGAGTATAATCAACAATATCCCTTCATTAACTCGGGATGGAATCAACAAGTAAATCTATATTGGTAATGACTAAATTTTTTTAATTACTTTGATCAACCTTTTAATGAATACCCCACACCGGATAACATGAATGATATTTGTGATGATGAATGTTTAACAGATTAATTTCTAGCCCCGTCAAGAATGAATGAAAAGATAAATGTTGTTGAAGTCCATGATTCCCAAACATTTATCAATCCTAATTCCCAAGAAATTATTGAACAATTGTGTGAAATAATGGATAGAATGAATTATGAGGTTTCATCAATGATATTAGAAGTAAAAAAAACAATAAGACTTATGAGGAACACATTCATACTAAGGACGTCCTTTCATCATTATTGATAGAAGAATATTTTATCCCAAAAACCACCCATGAATTTTCAAAAGGACCAACCTTTAGATATGGGATGATTTAATAATCACATGAAAATGTTGAAGGGTATTTAAATCAAGACAAAAATCATTTTTTATATTCATAAGTGGAAAATATTTCATCATGTATTAAGTTTTCTAAATTTATCTACATTAATTATTTTTCAAGACCACCAGTCACTAATCCATTAAAAGTTATCAGAAACATTGATTCAATAACCACCCCTAATATTCAATTGGATAATTTGAAAAATGAATCAGTTTTTCATAATGAACCAATTGTTTTTGCAAAATTTACAGAATAAATGTATTTTGATTCAAATATTCATTCATATTTATGAAATTTTAATCAACATGAACTCAAAATCATTTTTCTTCCTTACCCACTCAATTATCCCATGATATGTGATAACCATGATATTTCGTTAGTCATTAATTTATTTCATGGAACCTATAATGTTGGAATAATCTCTGTTGCCTTAGGCAAGACAAAAAAATGAAATTGGATCAACCATTACTGAAATTCCAACGATTTTACATGTCAAAACATAAAAACAGTGAATAAATATCAATGATGTTGAATTTTACAACAATGGGATCCTAAAAATGTTGAATTCTGGTATTGGATAATTTGGGGGGACCAAGTCGGTCTAAAGACTTTAAATTAATCACTTTTAGATAGTCAACCAACTTCTTCATTCTTTTATTATTTTGTGTTTTTTGTGTTTTTCATGCCATGGGAACCCCTTGGGGTTTTCAATATGATCTAATATTTTATTGGGATATTTAATAGATGATTAAATTTGATCATTTAAAATAAAACACATGTGGTACATAATTTAAAGCCACCCTTTAATCACCACAAGGAGTATACATGTTATGTGAAGCCAAATTGATCAATTTCTTTTTGATGGGTCATCAAATAAAAACCAGGTGGTTTTATTCCATTATTTAATTTTAAATAAAATCTATCCTCATTCATCCTAATTAAAATATCTCTCTTTTATTATCTTTATAAAGTTTGGGCAGTGTCATTCTAAGTTGGGGGAATGAAAATTTGGGATTTCAAAAAAAATATAATCTTATTATAAAAAAATTAATTTCTAAAAAAGTCAATACATTATCCATGAATGCATTCATTTATATTTTGAAATAATAAAACCTATTTTCAAATGATTTTTAATGCCTTGATTATTGTTGAATGCTTTTTTATGTTCATGAGCAATATTTTTGGATGTTTTGGTTTTTCGATGTGATTTTTCAAAGTTTACATTCTCATCCCCTTAATCAAAATGACACCGTTCAAATCCATTGGATCTTGAGTGTAAATTCAATTGTTTTATTCCCTTTCATCATAGTATAGAGTTTGGAGCCATGTTCATATTATTTTGAGTATCAAAAAAATAAAAAAAATGACCTAATAAAGAAATGTTTTTCCTACTGTGTGGCTTCTATTACTTGGGGATCATGAATCCATAGTTTTCTTGCCCATAGTTACTTTATATAATTATTGTAGAGCACAGACTTGAAAATTTGTTTTCCATCTGACACTTGGGGATCATGACTCCATAGTTTACTTTCATAGATTTAGTATTTCCATATTTATTGTGGTTCAAAAAAAGTGCAAAAAAATTTCAAAAAATACAAATAATAAAAAATATTGGATAATCAACTTATGGTTTAAAATTATTCCAACTGGAACATTAAATGGTCCCCATGTCTTCAATGATGCCCAACACATCATCATGATTAGTTTAAATCAAATAAAATATGATGATGAATTTTAACAAAAGAATGGTATTGGTATTGGTATATTCTTTTAGACATATATTGTTTGAAATAATTATCAAAGGCTTTATGATTGTTTGGAATGATGTTCTTATGAGCAATTTTTGTAGTAATGTTTTTGAAAAATGGAACTTAATTTCATATTTTTGAGATACATTTTTCATGGCACTAGAAAAACTCATGTGTGGGGTTTTATTAGGCTCTAATAGAGGATAATATTAATTAATAATAAATTAATATTCATGTGTTGAAAAGTCTATAAATTTTACTTTTAGTTCATCATAGAAATTGAACTTCATTTCTCTTCTGATGTGAAATTCATGTTTGAAATGAAAATATAAGCCTAATCAATCATCTATATGTGGAGAAAATTCAATTAATTTTTTTAATTTGATATTTTATTATTTTTATTGATCACTTTTTTTTAGAAAGTTTTATCTTTTCGGATCTACAGATGAATCATAATGGAATATGGATATTTTTTGTCATGAATGAAGAAAATTTTTGGAAAATGTATAATGGCCCTAAGAACCATTAAACAAAATTGGGGCCCACAAACCAAGCCCAATGAAGCCCTACATTTTAGTCTATACAGATAAAAATATAGGGATAATTTCATTCAACTGTGTCTTGAGCTAATTCTTATTTTTTTCATTTAGATAAAGTGATCTAATGTTGACATTTAAATGTTGGTCCCAATCTAAATTCCCATAAAGTCTTCCCACCATTGTGAGCATAAATTTCAAAAGGTTGAACCATATAACCTAAATTTTTTAATATTTTTTACGATACAAGGAAGAATTTTTTTTTCTTATAATACCTTTCTAATTTGGCCAACTTCAATTACAAATTCACACGTTAACAAGGGAGATGAATCCGGATGATTTTTCTAGTCAACTTCGAAATGTCCAATTCTATTGATTTTATCACCCTCATTTTGAATATATAAATTTATGGGGATTGAATTGACTACTTTTGTGTTTATATAATGATCATAATAATCCTATATAAGGAGCTGGTGGTGTAGGTAATTATCATCCATGTTTTTCTTCTATCCATTATATTTCTTTCAATTTTAATTTCCGGCTTTCGTTTTCTAATCGCATCATCAATTTCACTTATGTAAGTTTTTAATTTACATTTAGTATATTAATAAATTTTATTCATATTATTCACTTATTGTATTAATTTTCTTCACACGTTGATACTATTGAATCAATTTTTTAATTTATTCACACCATCACTTGTGAATTAATCACACAATGGGGGAGTGTTCAATTTTCAATGTTTTTATTCATCAATCTCACTTCTTTAAGTAAAATACCTTATTACATTGATATAATAGCATCAATGAAGGGATAATATTTTATGGATTAATCTTTGGGAGTATCATGGGTTGTATTGAATTTTATTTGATGTTCTAAAATTCATAAATCTATTCCTCATTTTAGGATTTCCTTTCTTTGATTTATCATATTCTTTGTCCTCACCAACATTAACAACGACTAATTTTGAGTGCTATTATGATCCAATTACTTGAAGTTATCATTAATAAATCCTCTAGTTGAATTGGTTATTCACATTGAAATTTTTAATGTATTAAATCGTAGAATGTTATTGAGGAGTTATTTCATTTAATGGATACCTATTGACCCAATGAATAGAAAATACAAAGAAAAAATACATAAAAGAAATCTATCGAAAAAATGTAGGATCAACTAATATTAAATAATTGTTTTTGATTGCGAAAATTTGTTTTTTTAAATTGTTCTTAAAATTAAATAATTATGTTTTCGATCAAAATAAACCCAAAATATGGCCACTTCATCACCAAAACGTCATCCAAACTTAGTGTCCCAATCTTTCTTCTCCAGTCCCTACGGATTTGATCCATACATGTACATCAATGGATGCCTATACCTGTATGGTAAATTTGGTCCCAACCAAATTTTGGAACCATTTTTGGGGACCCATGTAAGAAATCTTAGACAATAAAACTTATTTTGCATCCCAATTTCTCTTTTCTCTTTCTCATTCCTCTTCCCTTTTCCCATTTCAATTTTTCTGAGTCCTAAAAATATCAAATCCAAATACTTCCAATGGAGTATAACCAATAATATATCTTCATACACTCTAGATGGAATGAACTAGTAAATAAACATCAGGAATCACGAAAAATTTTAATTACTTATATGAACCTTTGAATGAATTTCCCATACCCGATAACATGAATGATATTTGGGATGATTAAATTTTTAAAAGATCATTTTCCCACCCTATTAAGAATGATTGAAATGATATATCTTGGGTAATTCCATGATTTCACAACATCTATCAATCATAATCACCATCAAGTTATTGACAATTGTGTGAAAACGTATATAGAATAAATTCTGAGGTTTTATCCTTGAGATTAGATGAAAAAAACAATATGACTTCTGAGGAACCCACTCCAACTCAAGATGTCTTTTCCTTGTCACTGATAGAAGAATATAATATCCCAAAAACCACTCATGAATTTACTGAAGAAATAACCTTTGGATAAGGGAAAACTGAATAATATCAAGGAAATGTTAAAGGGTATTTAAATCAATAGGAAAATCATTTTTTATATTCACAAGAGGTAAATTTTCAATCATGGATTCAGTATTCTAAATTTTTTTACATTATTGATTTTTTAATACCATCATTCACTAATCTGTTATAACATATCTAAAACAATGATTCAAAAACCACACCTCAAATTGCATTGGATAATTTTAGAAATTAATCATACATTCTTAATGAACAAATTATTTGAACAAAATTTGGAGAAAAAAAAATTTTAATTCAAATTTCCATTCTTCATTAAGAAATTTCAATCAACCCAAACTCAAATACATTGTAATTCCTTTTATAATAAATTATCCCATCATAAGTGATAACCATGACCTTGAATTATTATTCCATTCTTCTCATGGAACTAATAAATTTGAAATAATACTTGATGTCTTATGAAATACACAAAATGCAACTGGATCAACCATTTCTGAAATTCCAAGGATTTTCCATGTCACAAATTCCTAGTAAGGAATAAATATCAATCATGTTTATGTGGACATAAATGGGTTCTTAAAAATTCTTAACTTTGGTTTTGGATAATTTCAGGGGTCCATGTTGACATAAAGACATTAAATTGAGTATATTCTTGGAGGCAACCTATCTTCTTCATTTTTTTTATTTTGTGTGTTATTTGGTTTTTTTCTCAAAGGAACCCCTTGGGGTTTCCAATGTGATCTACTTTTTTTGAGATTTAATAGATGAATAATTTTTTATCATTTTAAATTAAACAAAACTCATCAAAAGATCAAACCCAACCATAAATAACCCAATGGAATCTACATGTTATGTGAATCCAAATTGATCAATTTATTTTTGATGGGTCATGAACTGAAAACCGGATAGTTTTATTACATTATTTAAATTAAAATTACATCCCCCCTTTTTCTTCCCAAATCTAATCTCTCTCTTTTCTTCTATTTAAAAACATGTGGTAGTTTTATTCTAAGTTGTGGGTGTAAAAATTAAGGATTTCAAAAAAATGGTGATTTTATGATTAAAAAATCCAATTCAAAAAATAAATTCTTTATCCTTGAATGAATTAATATTTATTATGAAACAAGAAAACTCGTTTTCATATTAATTGGAATTCCTTGATTATAATTTTGAATGTAAGTTTATATTTATAAGCATAGTTTTTAAAATGTAAGGTTTTCTAATGTGATTTTTCAATTTTTACATTTTCACCTTATTAATCATAAGTCACAATGCACTTCTATTGGATATAAGGTGTAAATTTTAGTTCTTAGGACCCTTTTATCATAGCATGGGGTTCGGGGCCACTTTTATTTCAATTTTAGTATCAACAAAATGAAAAAATATAACCACATTGCGCAATGTTTTGTACAAATGTGTGGCATTAGGAAATTGGGTGTCGTGACTCCATAGTTGTATTTCCCAGAGTTATTCTTTATATATCTATTGCAGAGCATTCAATTGATAATACATGTGGCATCCATCAATTGAGAATCATGACTTCATATTTGTCTTTATTAGATTTAGTCATTTCATATCTATTTTGGTTTAAAAAATGTGAAACAAAAGTGCAAAAAAATCAAAAAATTGTATACTCATCTTAAGATTTAATGTGATTCCAAGCTACCGCTTCCATTTTTTCCTCTAACAACAAAATGGGCCCCATGTCTTTTTTGATGCACATAACATCATTACACTTAATTGAAATTGGATGAAATGTGATGATAAATTTTAATATATTAATGGGATTGGGCTTAGTATATTCTTTTGTAACTATCTTATGATAAATAATTTTTAAAGGTTTTATTATTATTTGTAATGATGTTTTAATTAGAAATTATTTTAAAAATGTTTTTGAAAAATGGAATTGAATTTCATATTTTTGAGATTATTTTTCTCCAGACTATCATAAATCTATTTAGGTGTGGGATTACCCACAAAAATGTGATAATATTAAATTATAATATAGTAATATTCATGTGTTATAATTTCGATAAACATCATTTTTAGTGGATTATATAAATTGAACTTCATTTCTCATCATAAGTGTTATTCGTGTTTAAAATGCCTATCTGGTCCTAATCAATCATCTACATTTGGATAACATTATATTAATTTTTTTAATTAGATATTTTGGTATATTATTGAAAACATTGTTTGGAACTTTTTATCTTTTAGAATATATGGATTAATACTAATGTAAGATGGAGATATTTGGGCATGAATGCTGAAATTTTATAGATAAAGCATAATGGGCCTAAGGCCCATCAAACAAAAGTGGGTCCCACAAACCAAGCCTAATGAAAATGAAATTTTTAATATATAAATTTAAAAATATGGGTATCAATTCATTCAACTATTTTTGGAGAAAATTGAGAAGTTTTCATGAAGATAAAGCGATCTGATGTTGACATTTAAATTGTGGGCCTGATCTGAATGCCCATAAAGTCTTCCCACCATTGGAGCATTAATTCCCAAAGGTTGAACAAAATGATTTGAAATTTTGATATATGTTATAGGTCACATGGACAATGAATGTTTTCTTGTAATACACTTTTTTATTTTTTTTACCTTCAATTACTAATTCACACATCAACAAGGGGTATAAAATTGGACAATTTTCTTATTCTACATTGAAATGTCCAATTCCCAGGATTTGATCACCCACCTTTTGACACCCTAAATTAATTGGAATGGAATTTTTTTTCTGAGAGGGTTTCTATAAGATTCATATAATTTTTATATAAGGAGCTATTGGTGTAGGTAAATTTCAACCAAGTTTTTCTTTCATCCATTGTCTTTCTTTTAATTGTAATTTCCTACATTTGATGTGTAATTGCATCGTTGATTTCTCTAACGTTAGTTTTTCATTCACATTTAGTATCTTAATAAAAGTTTTTCTTATTAGTTTTTTTTTATTTTCCTTTTCTTCAAACACTAATACCATTGAATAATGGTGTCAATTTATTCACAAATGCATCACAGAATTGTGGAGTGTTCATTTTTAAATATTTTTCTTCATCAATCCCTCTTCTTTAAGTCAACTACACTCTTCCATTTGTAGAATCACATCAATGGAGGGATGACCATTTATGGGTTTATCCTAGGGAGATTCATGGGGTTGACTTATTGTTATTTTCTGTTCATAAATTCTTAAATTTGTTCTTCATTTTAAGATTTCCTTTCTTTGATTTATCATCTTCTTTTTCTTCAACATCATTAAAGATGACACATTTCCAATGCCAGTATTATCCAATTATTTGGAGAGCTCATTTAAGTGATCCTGTAAGTTAATGGGGGATTAACATTGAAATTTTTTATCGATAAAAATGCACTACTGGAAATTAGATCTTTCCCAACGCTTCTATACCAACGGTTTGAAAAAGCCGTTGGTATAGGACCCATTTCCCAACGGTTTGGCCAAACCGTTGGGATAGGTCTACCTTTCCCAACAGTTGTTAAAACCGTTTGTATAGGTACTTCCATTTTTTATCAGACCTTCGTACCCAGAACATTATATAAATCAAAATTTAAAATATTTATGAGAATACATATATATATTTATGTAATCATGATCACAAAAGTCATGTTAGGTTAGTGGTTGAGTCGTTCAATGATAAACGAGGGGTCCTGGGATCAAATCCCAGCGAATGTTTTATTTTTGGAATTTATATACCAACGGTTCCATTACCGTTGGTATAGATTTCATATTACCTATACCAACGGTTTCCAAAATCGTTGGTATAGGTCTATACCAATGGTTTTTGGAAAACTGTTGGTATAGACCTATCTCAATGGCTTACTTGGCTACAGTTCTCCAAACCGTTGGTATAGGCTATACCAACGGTTTGGAGGCCTATACCAACGTTTCCAAACCGTTGATAACGGTTAGTTTTCCAGTAGTGATGGATAAATATATTAAGGAATTATTTCATTTAATGGATACCTCTTGAACCAATTAAGAGATAATCCAAAGAAAAATAGATTCAGACAATCAATCCTTGGAGACAACCTAGGATCAACTCATCTTAAATATTTTTTTAGATAAATTAAATTAGTTTTTATTAATTTTTCATTAAATTAAATAATTTTTTCGTTCAAATTCATCCAAAAATATGGCCACTTCATACCTAATCTCGCATATTTTCATAGTGTCTCAAGGTTTCTTTTTCAGTCCCTGTATATTCGATCCCAACATGTACTTCAACGATCGTTTATACCGGTAGGGTAAATTTGGGCACAAACATGGTTATACCTACACTAAAAAACATATCCATCTAAGGGGTAATGAATATACTGTTTTTGTGAATGGTGAACTACTACCTCATGAAATGATGATTGTTCATTTTTCATTTACCACCTCTCATGGTGGCCATAATGATGGACATTCTTTTTATATATGATATATATATGATATTTATTATTTCTTTATACTTATTTAATCCTTTTATTAGAGATACCTTTAATATTTTTTATTTGACATGAATACGATAACATTAGGTGTGGAAGGGTGGACCACCACCCCATAAATGTGATGTGACTCGTTCATACAAAACATGGAATGTAAAAATGGATGCCTTAAATTAAACATATGTGAAATAAAAATACATCTCTATGATATTAATTACATTATTAAATTTATTGAAATACAATATATATATATATATATATTTCATTATTACCTTTTCACACAATTAAAGTGTGTTAATTTTGTTTGTGGAAGTGAGAACTACCGCCTCCTCGATATGATGACATTCCTTTTACATCATAAAAAATATACATTTAAGTATATATATAAATAAATAACATGGTATTTTTGATATAATTATTAATATATAAAAATATTTTGATACTTACCTTCTTTTTATAGAAATCATTAAAAACTGGGAACGTTACTCATGCGCACGTACAACATATCATCTCCATGATCGTAAAATTGATTCATTTTTCATAACAATATTTTATGATGGATTTTAAAATTATAACTAATGTATGAATATGATAATTATTTCATTATTATTATTCTGTAGATGTTATATAATGACCTTTCTGAATATAGTTGACCATCCAATGTCTTTCTTGACATAAAAATAGAATTTGGTTAAAAAACCCGACATAAACATAATTCGTTAAGTAGTTACATAAAACCTAGTAATAAAAGTGAAATAAAGTAATGATAAACATGAAACATGTTCTCAATAATGAATATAATTAACATACATTTATTATACAGGATTTTAAAGGATGTTCACCCAAAAAGAAATGCAGGGTAAGAGATTCTCATCTCACTTTTTACATCTGGGAGATAAATTTCATGTTCACTACCTACATATATCCTGGGGTGTATCTACTACCAATTTTTTTATTATATCACCTATTATTCGGTATTCATGGTATTTTAAACTTCCAATTAATTTTTTTAATTCCTTATGATTATTATTTAAAATGTTCCAAAGTGGTATGATACACTCTGTAATATTTAAAGTTTATTTTCCTCAATAATAAATTTAATGATATTTCAATGGTATTTAAATTCGATGAAATTATATTACTATTATTCAATAGACCTTTAAATTTTATATCATTTAGTTATTCATGATAATTTTCATGTATTTTTTCCATTTTTCCACTCTTTGTTACTCAAAATGTATTAGATAATTATTTTCAGAAAACATGACTTTGTATCTCTCTTTAGTCGGAGAACATTCTTTCACTTAAAAACAATGATTTATTAAAATGTTGTCAAAAGGTTATTTGAGTATAATTAGATAAATTAATTTTTCCCATTTTTCATTTAACAATGTTTCAATGGATCATTTTTTTCTCTTTCCGAAGAAGGAATTTTTCCAACATTTATCCATGAAAAAGGAATGTACTTTTTACCACATACAACTTGTATAGATTTACCTACCATTAATTATTATTATATTTCTTTTAATGTTTACACGGTTAATTTTTAAATTAAATTTTTAAAAAAAATTCAAAGAAAAGGATATTCTTCAAAAATTATATTTTCCTGAAGAATTTTTTTGAAATATCATTTTGTTATGTTTCTATTCATCAACGATAATAACCATTTATTTTACTTCACATGGTTAATGTAGTAATCATGCCAATATTACAATTTTTATGTAGGTATTATGATTTATTTTTATAGAGATAGTATTCACATTCACTCCCATTATTCCTTTTAAACCCTTTTAGATATTCAATTTCCTAATATCCTTTGACATTGAATTTCCCTTAATTATCCATATCATTTTACATGGATGTGATTATTTCCTAAACCATATAGTATTTTCCATATGGTGTTTACTTTGAAATTTATTTCATTATTTAGAAAAATATTGATAAACCCATATACTTTTTTCAATTTGGATATTATATAAGGCACTTTGTGTATTTAAATGCTTTGGACATGCACAATATAGGATGAGGATCAGCTAATGAAATCCCTATATGTTATAGACATATTAATGCATGATATTTAGATTGGTGATTGGTTAATGAAATCCCCTAGATTCATCAGTAGTCTCAAGATATGAAATTAGTTGGTGAAAACCCCATTGAGTATGTTTCCAAGCACTATATATGGGTTTCTACCCCTAGTTTAAAACGTCTTATTAATGGTCTTGATGGTATAGCTTTGCATGTTCCTTAGAAATGACATCCATTAAAAAATAATTTCCTTCCAATGGATTCAGTTATTATTCATCTATGAGAATTTTCATCAACATGTCTATGTATAAATTTTATTTTCCCTTCATTGATTAAAGGCCTTTTGTTTTAGTTTCATACCTTTATATATTGATTTTTTCTTATCTAGTTAGTCAAATTTCACTAGATAGAATAGTGTTTCCATCAAATTTTATTATTTACGAAGAAGAAAAAAATATGTTGTCATTAGTGTATTATTTTCTCATGTATGTATCGGGATTACCAATACTATTAAACTCGTGTTCCATCATGATTTGATTCCTTGAAATTTTGCAAATGTAATTAGTAGAATACATTGTCTCTGGAATTTCTGGGGTTAGGGCACTATAACTGGTATCATATAATGTTTAATAGCAACTATGTGAACTACATTTAGGAAAATGTAGGTTAGAGAATGTAGAAACCCTTTTCTTACAAACATTGAAATTACATAAATATTGAAGAATACTTAAGCATTATTCAAAAATATGCCCAAAGACAATAGTTGGAATAGTGCCTTTCGAAACATGGAAATATAAACAATGGTACATGAGTGAGCTATATTATTTCTCACTATGTTATTCAAGACTAGAACCCTTCTTGGACACATAAAACATAATACATGTCTTCATAACTTGGGGAAGAAAACATAAAAATGGGTGAGCTCAAATGCTCAAGAAAGGTAAAGAAGGGAGACATGTAAAAATAAACATGATCATATGTGTATGAGAACATGATCAGGACAATAAATGATCATACCCTACATATCAGAGATCATATACATGAAACATGGTATAAATTTTAGCAGTTCATAAGACATGAATCAAAATAAAGTAAGGGAAATTATTTGGGAAATCGTAACAATTGGAGGAAGACATCGAATTGTGGAAACACATAATCATATTCTGATTTCCATTTATGCCTTACCGTCACAACCAATTCCATATTAGTGGAAAAATTCCTTTACTGATCTGGGTGAACCCCCATTCCATCCCCATATTACAAAACCAAGTATACCCCCGTTCCAACCATGTATTATTGAACTAATTAAAAACTTGTTCCATCCCTGTATTACTAAACTAATTAAACCCTCATTCCAGCCATGTATTACTAAACCAAGTAAAGCCTCATTCCATCCATGTAATACTGAAGTAAGTAAACCCTCTTCCCATCCCTGTATTACTGAACCAAGTAATCCCTTGTTCCAGCCGTATCAATATCATGAGATATAGGCCTTTAACCAATTCATTGGAAGGATATATAAGTCACACCCTTCACATAAAGAGATAATACATACATGTTCTTGAACATTATAAATAAAAGATCAAAACCCATGAAATAAAATGTGTATCATAAGCATGTAAATATATCATAACCTATGGAAAGAGATAGTTTTCACAATAATTTCATCACAAAATAACCCCTGAAAAGAAGAGGGTTTCAAAATCATATAACCCATGAAATAGAAATGGGTTTCATAAAAATATTACCCAAGAGGGATAAATGGGTTTCATAAAAACTAAAACATAATCATAACTCATTCACAGAAACTATATGAATGGAACCTTTAGATCATTTCTGGGAATAGGCATGAGTAAAATCAATAGATGTCATCTTAGATGGAATATAATTTTGAAATTTCCTCTAGAAAATTTTTTTTGACGAAAATATCCTTTCTTGTCTGAAAAAAGTATTTTTAATAAATATAACCATTCAAAAATTATTTTCTTATAAAATACCTTGAAACTTATGAAATCATTTTGAAAACCATTTTCCTTGAAAATTATAAAAGATGCCTGAAAACCTTCTGAAATCCATTTCACTTGAATACTTATAAAAGAATCATGAAAATGTTTTGAAATCCATTTCATTGAAAATACTTTTAAAACTTATAAATAAATCATTAAAATTCTTTTAATTTTTTTTCAAAATATAAATGATATTTGAAATTTTCTGGAAAACCATTTCCTTGAAATCTCTTTGAAAATTTGTAAATAAAATTTGAAAATATTTTTAAAATATTTTTCCTTGAAAACATATAAAATAAGTCTGAAACCATTTTGAATGATTTTTCCTTGAAAATTAATTTATAAAATCATTTTATTAAATATTAAACTTTTTAAAATAAAATGGCATCTTCAAAGAAATAAAGGTGGGTAAATCCGTACATGGCGTACGAGGTCAAAAGAACAATCCTTTAACACAATAAAAAGAATAGAAAAGTGCCTTGTTCGGAAATAGATAAGAAGATTCCATTAAATACATTGGTAAACTAAAAAATGGAAAAATTTATTTTAGATATTATAGTGGATTGGTATAATATTCTTGGAAGCCCTTTTTAGAAAACATCGATTTTGGACCTAATAGAGGGTATAGTCGGGCTTTCCTAAAAACTCATTTTTAACTATATTATGTACCAAATAGTATAAAATGGTACCAATAAATGATTATGTCATGAAATAAAATATTATAAGTACACTCATGAATATTATTGAGATATGGATCACAATAATTCATCAAATGAAGCATAAACATAAATGATCTCGAAAAGTAATGAGATTGTCTCAATAAACTCTTATAACATTGTATATTTGGATCATAGACTCCATGTAAAGATAATTAAACTATATGAAGAATATAAAATAATGAAAATATTTATATTCATTATTTTTCATGTGAAATGGTTGTTTATTCACCCCAAAAAATGATTAGTATTACAAAAAAACGCAATTCTCAAAAGGAAAATTGTGACAATACATTTTTACCGATTTGGTACCTTTTGAATCTTAAACACCATGAAATAAATATCATCAAATGTTAAAGTGAATAAATATTAATTTAATTAAATTATATATATAATACACTAATAGGAAGTTCATACTCCACACAAAAGGAAAGAGTGGCGAACATACCTTCTATCTCATAGAAATTAAAAGTGAGATGAAATCCCCTTACCTTGTGTCTTGACTCTCTCCGTACTCGTACATGATTCCATTATAATAAATATAAGTTTATTATGAAAATATAAAATAATATTATTATTATATATATTACCATATTTTTTTATTATGACTTTATATTACATGCAAGTTAATAATCATATGTTAAGGATTCACTTCATGTAATATTCTCTTTGTTTTTTCATGTGTCTTAATTTGTTATATCGTTGATCCTTAAACTCATATCATGATTCAAGAATGTATAATTAGACATAAATTTAAGTTATATCCAATATAACTATATAATAATAATATATATCATAATGAAGTGAGTAATGGAAATCATTGTTCATAGAGACAGTAAGTTATATGTACGCATGAACACTATTTTCTTTTTTATTTTCATACTGAAAAAAGTATGTAAATGACATATGTATTTTTATTTATGTATAAATATATATATCATTATTACACTACCATTAATATATAAAATATATCATATAATTTTGTTAAACCCATCTTTAATACAATTTATGTATTGTGTGAACGAATCACATCACTTTGAGGGGGTGGTGTCCACACTTCCTCATATGAGATTATCGTATTAAAACCAAATGGAAGGTAAAAAGCTGTATTCTGAAAAAGGAATAAATAAAATTAAATAAATAATAAATATAATATTTTACATATATAAATATATATTCCATCTTAATGGACCCCATGATTGGTGATAATGGAGAAATGAACAGTCATCGTTTCGTGAGGTGGTAGTTCATTGTACCGAGAAATAGTACGTTCAACACCCATTAGAAGGAGGTATGTGTATGTTTATGTAATAAACATTTAATAACAACATCCTAGTATATTTAATATACTATTTTTGTCACAAAATAATGTAAAAATGATATTGGAGGTGGTGGAGAAGGAAAATAAAGGAAAGGTGTTTGAGAGAAGACGTTACCTCTTAATTAGTTAACTCTATTTGGTTTGTGCCAAAACACATACTTGGGAGGGTTTCATCCTAGAGAGAGTATTCACTATAGAAGGGATGACTTCTGGTATCAAATTAGGGTAGGAATTCACCAATCCAAAGAGTCTGGAGAGGTGTGATGAAATTGATAGAGGTGGTGTCCTTTTATAGGAAAGGAAAAGGACTCACATGGAATTTTAGAAACTAATTACATGTTCACATGTTCTTAACTTGAAAAGGACATATAAACCCCAAAGAATCAATAATTGAAGGTTTATGGACGGAATATGGAAGTAAAATTGGTTTTGGACAAGTTATCATGTCATTTAAACACCTAATATTAAGTATTTTTCCCTAATTAAGCTAAATTTGGGCTTAACTGCTGTGATTAATTTTAATCACTTTTAAAAATAATTTTTGTAAAAAAATTAACATATTCGTATTATACTCTAAATATTTGAATAAATATAATTATGTATGTTAGATTTTTGAAATTCCAATCATAGAAGTGAAAAAATTAAGATTAGTGATAATCTTGCAGATGTGACTAAAAACGGGGTATTAAAGTAGGAAAAAGTTCCGATGTTTGTTAAGATTTTAAAATCAATTAAAAATTGAAATTTGTTTTAATGAATTAAATTGATTTAATATATATAATAATCATCTAATTTTCCTTTAAAAATATTTATAATATCATTTAGAATTAATAATTAATGAGACAAAAGTTCGTTTTTAACTAAAAATTTGTATTTTTAACTATACATCAAAAAATGATGTTTCGTGGACAAATCCCAAAACATAACCGTATGATAATTTTAAAATTATGAAATTAATGATGAGTTCTATTTTCTCCCATTAAATTTCTAAATGATTCTAAAATTACTTTTATTATTAAAATTGATTCAATCAAAAAACCCATATTTTTAACATAAAATGACTTTTCTAAAAATATTATCATTAATTATCACTATTTTATATTTATATACAAAATTAAAAAAAATAAATTTAAATTATTTGTTACTATTAATATTACTATTTTAAATGGCTATGTTATAATTTCCTTATTTAAATAAATTAAAATAGATGATTCATAGAAACTCAGTGTTGTGTGCATCATACGCCAAGTCAGTGTTGCTTGTAGTGCAATCCAAGTTGGTATAGAGTGTGAAAGGAATATTTTACATAGTGTCTATGTATATATGTATATATATATATCTGGTTTCTTGTGATATGAAAAATATTTAAAAGATTAATTAATTTGAAAAAAAATAATTCTCAAAATCTTGAGGTGTTAAAGAGAACATAACCCTTAGGTATAATTTGAGGATAAGTATAAAATTGCATCCAAGAATTTTGTTAAGGAATAAATTGTCTGTCTATTACTAGAAATACATACTTGTCTAGATACTAAAAGTGTACATGGTTCTATAATAGAGGTAACTAGAAGTAATAACTCTAACAAGGTATTCTAAACCTGACTTGGGGTAACCTGGTACACGACAAATGGCCTTACTGCGCACCTGGTTCCACAATATCAAGGGATATGCTTAGAATAATTCACCTTTCCTTTATAAATCACTATTAATGATTTAGACAATTAATAATTGTAGTTAAACAATATATGATTTAGAATGAAGATAAGTATTCATTATTTAGAAATCATATTAATGATATTATGGATAAACCCCATAACATGGAGGGACCTACGTGGAAGTAAACGGATGAAGTATCTATCTATTGAGGTTTAATTTAAAACATTAGTTGAAGGTATATTTAGTTATTAGCCATATTTTAAATATTTCCATTATATTTATTTGGGAAATTTTTGTATTTTTGTTTTAGAAAAGGACAGCATGTAGGCCATGTGACAACCAATAAAATCCAATAAGTTTTTGAGTCTTGCACCCATAATCTAAGGATGATAAGGGTTTCACCCTAAACACTATCCTAAGAAATGTCCGGTTTATTTTTTCATTATTTATAGTTAAAAATATGATGAATCAATGTTGATGGGGAACTATTAATATTAGTTTTCATGATTAAAGTGTAATTTGTTAACCTTATTGGTTTTGGAATACAATTAGAGACAAATAGTTAGACTTTTCACTCCTTTATATGTAATATAATACTTTTAATGTTTCTTTTAGTGATTCGAGGAAATCATTATTGGTAACTAGTTTCTGTTGTAAAAAAAATGAATAAGAATTTGATTGAAGATCAAAAAAATGATGGGTTTTTTATATGAAATTGAATCCTATCAAGTAAGAATATTTCCTTATATTATTAGGTTGTAAAAGAGTTACATAATATTAGGAAAATGACATAAAAATAATATAATATCCTAATACATTAATTTATATTGAACCACCGATCTTATAAATCATTAATGTTTTATGGATTTGAGTCCCTCAATTTCCTATTGATCATTCAAATGTTTCTGATTGATGAACTCATTCACTCCCTAAAAATCTATACACTTTCCCTCCAAGTATAGATATTTACATTCCACTAATGTTCTCATACTTAGAGACCATGCTTCATTGTACTCCATGTGACCTTTGTACTTTCCATTCTATCTTTTATAGAGGATGAATTATGAACCCTTCTCCCAACGAGGTATTTCAAACAAATGAAGTATCAACTAATATATCCCCATGGTCGAGTTTAAATTTCAAGGATGCAATTTAAATAAGCTGGGGAGAATTTCACACCCTAAAAATCTAAAGTAAGAACCTCGTATTTGATAGCATGTATGACAAGGGACTCCAAGCCCATAAGTGAATATAATATCTGGATACTTTATAATATATTTAATATTTAAAATATATTCTATATATTTCACTAAATGAACCATTGAGTTATCATGTGTTACAAGCAAGATAGACCTTCTTTGATAGCTTTCATTACACACAAGCCCTACATTCACCAAATAACATTGTATTGTTAAAATATTATTATTTAATATAATATGATATAACCAAGACTTTATTCCTGCAGGTATAAATAGTTTTAACTAAATTATGAACTTTTTTGGTTCATATAAATATTAAATGAATTCATGGGTAACCAGCTAAAGAGAAATGAAAATTAGAACCATTTATATATATATAAATATTATTATTTTTATTCATTAAATGGTTATTTATCTTAATAAACATTATAAATTACAATTAGTGAATCGTTTTAATGAAATATACATTTTATATATGAAATGTAGTATTTTTTTATATTAATTCATTAGTTTTTATATGCATGAGAAAAGAACAAACTCTATTTTACACACATGAAACCTATATTTTTATAAAGGAAATTTTACCACCATTTAATATAGAACCCATTTTAAATATGAATATTGACACTTGAACTGATTTGATATGTCCAATTAAACATTATATTTGAAATAAAATCATATGGACTATTTTAGGGTTAATTTTGAAATTTTTATAAAATATTTCAATTTTTAATGAATAGTTAAAAATACTAAATTTTAGTTCAAAACTACTTTTTCATCTAATTTGTTTGCAAGGTTAAATAACAATTTTAATTAATTTTAATGTTTAATTAGATAAAAAATTTATAAATTAATAATATTCATTTCATTATAATCCTTTTTACTTTTAATTTTCATATAAAAACGTTGGAAACATTCGACTATTTTTACTTTAATAACTTTAATTATCATCCAGCGTGGGGTATGAATTTTAAATTAATTTATACCACTTATATTATTTGAATTTCTAAAAATTATTCCATATTTGGAATAATTAGTATTCGTAATTTATAACAAGACCATTTATTTGACCAAAAATATTAGTGATAGTAATTAAATTTAATTGACCTTATTAAGGGAAAGTTAAGCTTAATAAAGGACTAAACATTTAACATAGGGGCCCAAACTACCAATCCACTAGTATAAAACCCATTTATATGACATTAATTGTCCAAGAACCTTCCAATATTTTTATTTTGGTTGTTGGAGACTTTTTTAGTTAAAAATGGGTGTACACCTAACTTCTTTTCAAACATACCCAGTGAGTCATTTTCCTCTTTTATAAAAGACGACCACCTCTCGCCATTCCTCGCACCTCTAAAACCACATAGTTTTATCCATGCTAAACCAATATAGATTCCCAAAATTTCTCCCCTAGACCTTAAATTATCTATTTGGGATAAATCCTTACAAGGTTTCATGTAGGTACAAACCAAAATAAGTTTCCTTATTAAGTGGAAAC
Organism: Viscum album; assembly: GCA_963277665.1. Classification (NCBI taxonomy): domain Eukaryota; kingdom Viridiplantae; phylum Streptophyta; class Magnoliopsida; order Santalales; family Viscaceae; genus Viscum; species Viscum album. The sequence goes on from OY728141.1 coordinate 790,578,927, forward strand.
TTCTTCCCTCAAGATATATAGTTTTATTTCCATTATACACTCCATAAAACCTCTTTATTCTGTGATTATATATAAAACCCATTATCCTAAATATACTAGTATGTTTTTATTTAAAAAAATTACTTAAAAATACAATCACCTCCATCTAATGGGAAACGAATATATTTTTTCTGTCTATGGTGAACTATTACCTCACGAAACGATAATTGTTCAATTTTTTATTTACCAGATATCATTGTGGAAATTATGATAGAAAATATATTTATATATGATATATAGTATATTTATTATTTCTTTTTTACTTCTATAATACTTTTATTATACATACCGTTAAAAATATCCATTTTACGGTAATGTGATAACATCCTTTGAGGAAGTGTGGACTACCACACCCTCAAAGCGATGTGATCCACTGACAATATACATGGAATGTGTAAGGTATGGTTTAAATTAAAAATATCTAAGATAATAAACCTATATATAATATTCATTTCATAATTACGGTTCTGTAAATATACCGTATATAAATATATCATTTTCTTTATTACACATTCAAACACCTAATGAGTGATAACATCATTCCCGGACATGTGGACTACCACCTCCTTGACATGATTTGATTCCTTTTAAATCATAATAATTATTTATATAAGTATATATTATTAAATTACATTTTATTTATGATATAATTATCATTATAGAAAGATATGGTTTTACTTACCTTCTTTCTATAACGATCATTGAAAAATTGGAATGTTACTCAGGCGTATGCATGACCTATAATCTCCAAGATTGTAATGTTGATTCATTTTTCATAACCATATTTAATGATTAAAATTAATGGTATAATTAATGTAAAATTGTGTTAATTATTTAATGATTACTATTCTGTAGATGTTATATAATGACCCCTTTGACCATAGGTAACCTACCAATGTCATTTCTGACACATAAACTGAATTTGGTCAAAACACACAATGTAAACATAATTGTTTATGTAGTTCTATAAAACATAGTAAAAATTGGATTAAAATAATTATAAACATGAAATAGTTTATTATAAAGTTATTATGCTAACATAATTTTATTATACAGGATTTTAAATTACATTCACCAGGAATGAAATGAAAGGTATGGGATTCACATCTCACTTTTTACATCTCTCAGATAAATTTCATGTTCACCATTTAAAAATTTTATGTGGTGTATCTAGTACCCCTTTTTTATATTATATCATCATTCATTTATTTTCCTTCTATTTTAAACTTCCAATTCATGTTTTTCCATCACGAGGACTATGATTTAAAATGGTTAAAAGTGGTAAGGAACACTTTGGAATGTTTAAAGATTATTTTCCTCAGTAATAACATTAATGATCATTCAATGGTATTTCTATTCAAGGAAATTTTATGAAAATTGTTTAAAAAAACTTTTTATTTTCTATATTCTAGTTATTCATGACCATTTTCAAGTATTTTTACCATTTTTTCTCTCTTTGGTACTAAAATTGTTTTAGAAAATATTTTTTATAAAACCCAACATTGTATCCCTCTTTAGTCAGATAAATTGTTTTCTTCAAAAAAATGTCTTATTAAAATGTATTAAAAAATTTTAAAATGATTTAGGAAATAATGTTTTTTCCTTTTATAAATTTTTTTAAAACAATCTTCTTATCTCTTTACGAATAAGGCATTTTTCTAGCCATTAACCATGAAAAAGGAATATTCGTTTTACCACATATATCTTGTACAGATTTAACTATTGTTGTTTCATTGATACTTCCCTTCCATGTTAAAATGATAAATTTTAAAAGAATTTTTTTAAAAAAAATTATATTAAAAAATAGGTTTTTGAAAATTATTTTCAAAACAAAATGATATTTTCCTCAATAATTTTTTTAAAATAAATTTTTATAATGTTTTCATTAATGAAAGAAAAAAAATATATTTTTCTTCTCTTGGGATATATTGTATTGATAACATGATTATTCTTCCAATGGACATTTTATGATTAATTTTTTCAAGTAATGTATTCAAATTTAATTACTTGATTCCTTTTATGACCCTTCAAATATTCAATTTCCTATGATAATTTGATATTTATTTTCACTTAAATATCCATATCATATTTCATGGATAAGATTATTTCCTGAACAATGTACCATTTTTCATATGGTGTTTACTATTAATGTTATTTGATTATTTGGGGAAATGTTGATAAACTTATATCCTTTATTCAATATGGTAATTTTATATGGAACTTTAATTATATAAATTCTTTAGACATACAATATATGGGTTGGGTATCAGTTAATAAAAGCCCTATAGGTGAGAGACTGGTTAATGCAAGCTCTATGGGTTGGGGACTAGTTAATGATATCACCTAGACGCATTGGTAGTATCATGAGAATAAAATATTTGACGATAAACCAATGTATATTATTTCCATGAAATATAGATAGGTTTCTAAACAATGTTTAAACATTCTTATGAATGTCCTTGATGGTATAGGTTTTCATGTGCCTCTAACTTGAATTTTATTAAAAATAATTTCCACCATTTAGATTCATTTATTATATATCCATGACATTTTTCATCAATATATCTACTGATACCTTTATTTTTAGTTCATTGATTAAATGAAAAACATTTAGTTTCAATCCTTTCCATATTTATTTAAACGTATCTAGTTACTTGAATGGTGTATTTTTAGTTATTAACTTTTCATATTTTTTATACACTTCTATTTCTTATTGATATCATGGAAGGTGTGTTGAGTTATTTAAATTTCCATATTAATTATTTTAATTTATTCTTTATTAATCGTGCAATTTTTTTCCTTAAAGAGAAAATTATCTAACCCTTATTGTGTTTCCTTCCCTAGGAATCCAAGAATTATACAGGTATTCACTAGATGTAATTATGTTTCCCTCGAATTTATTTTTTAAAAAATAAGAAGTAAAAATATATGTTGTAATTAGTGTATTCCTTTCTCATGTATGTATCTCGATTACTAAGACTACTAAACTTGCATCCGTTCAATATTTAAGTCATTGTAATCATGCCAATGAAATTAGTATTACACACCATCTCTTGGATTTATGGGGTCGAAGCACTATGTCTTCTAGACACTCCTTAATCATCACATCAACCATGACATATAACTCTCCCTGGTCAATAACATGGAAGTAGTCATGAAATAACTAATGAAACTGAGAGATATAGAAGGCATCATGGATCATATCTATCTGTGGTTACAAATCCAACCCACATGCCTCTTCAAAAACTAACACAACACCTCAAAGTTCCCAACAAACCTGGGATAAATATTTCTCCCCTACCAAACCTAAACAACCCTCATTGAGGGGAAAACTTTAAAAACATGAGGTCCTAAACCACATACACCATGGACCTCTTCCAATGATCAACATAAGACTTATAATGATCATGAATTTCTTTCATCATTTGACACACAATCTGAACCTTCTATATTGTTTTATACACCTCATTAGGTCCAAGAACTATTGGCTCCCCAACCGACATCCAACACAAAAGAGAATGAAATAGTCTCCCATAAAACAACTCAAATGGATCCATGCCAGTGGAAGAGTGATATTTACTATTATATGAAAACTCAACCAAGGTAAAGTTTTATACATAATAATAACCAAAGTCCAAGACATAGGCCTCCAATATATCCTACAATTTATAAATAGTCGGCTTCATCTGCCTGCCTATATGAGGGTGGAAAGTAGTGTTGAGGTGTAACTTGGTGGTTAAAGATGTTATAATTCTTTCAAGAATTATTATGTAAAACATTAATCCAAATATAATACAATTAACCACATAATTCAACGAAAACACATCACCTCATCCACATACCTCTTTTCCAATTCATTCACAGCTCCTAAATCCTTGATCGCTATGAAGTGGGATGACTTAGTCAATTGATCAACAAGTGACCAAATATAATCATAGCCTCCCATATCTCTAGGTAACCCTATAAAAAATATATTGATACAACATCCCATTTCCACTCAAAAACATCCAAAATCTATAACAAACCTCTAGGAATAGTATTCTCATCCTTTAACTACTATAAAATCAAATACTTTTCCATTAACTCCACCACATCTCATTTCATCCTACACTACCAAAAACATGTTATCAATTCAGGGTACATCTTGAATATTTATGGGTGTACCACAAAAGGTAGTCTATGAAACACATGAATGAATCAATCATCAATAAACATTGGTACAAACAACCACCCCTGAAACAACTTCTAGTTCTGACCATCCTTGACTATCCTCCCAGACCATCCCCATGTACAACATGATCATACATCGCTTATGCCTCTGAGTCTCCCCACTGAGACTCCACCAACTTCCGCATCAGAGAATACTATACCATTATCTAAAACAAACAACCTCTACCACATCCACTCATACATCTATGTGAAATGATTCCAACTCCCCCAAATCCATCTATGAATCCCCATACACCCGAACAAGATCCTTCCTTGACATTCTTTTTCATGCATTACACACAACATTCCATTTTTTTAAGGTGTAGTATATCTCAAAATCATAATCTAAAAAACACCATCCACCTTCCCAATTTTAAATTTATACCACATTGAAAAATATATATACCTCAAACTCTTGTGATCTATGAAGACCATGAATAACACCAGAATGAGGTAATGTCACAACAAATCTAGAAAAAACACAACTGCTACTAGATCCAAATCATGGATAGAATAGTCATGCTGATGGGGATGTAATAACCGTAACCCATATAAGACTAGTTCCCTTTACTAAATCAATATGCATCCCAACCCTGGATGGGAAGCACCACAAAAAAACTCAAACATCACACACTTCTTTGGAAATTAACGCACTGTAGCACTGACAAACATCCCCTTTTGATAACCAAACACAACATAGCATTGATCTATCACACCAAAGTATAGTCCCTCTTAGTCATTGATATCAATAGTGCTGAAACTCAAGGTAAATCAAGTAAAAACCTCAAACAATAGCATGTGAAGCTAAGAAAACTATCAACCAATGAAAAATAATTGGGTTCTTCCTAATAAAAAAATGTGTTGACATTTAATGGGTCGACTTCCACACCTTAATGAGACACCACATTCATGAGTAAATTCCCATCTTGTGTCCAAAACATGCACATGGAAAACTTTCTATAAACCTGGTGTCATTGAAGAAATAATAAATAATTATGATCTACTCAGTATTCTCATCCTCTAACATTGACTACATAAAGATATCATTGTTGAAGAAAATGAAGAACTGATGTAGGATCTCATGTAACATGGAGTTCATAAGCCCATTGAACATGGCTGGGGAGTTCGTAACACCAAATGGTATGACTAAAAACATGAAGTACTTATACCTATATTTTAATGTAGAGTTCACGATATATACCTCCCTCATACTCAAATGGTGACAACAATACCATATATCAATATTAGAAAACCAACTCCACCATATCATTTGGCTGAAAAGATCATCAATCCTTAGAAGGGGTGATGGTTCCCTACCATTACCTGACTCATCCTCCAGTAGTTTGTTCCCAACCTCATATTAGCATATTCTTTTTTAGAAAAAATATATAATAATAAAATGATGATATATTGGATCAGGTAAAACTTTAATACAATAGATCATCAATCTGAAGACTCATCTCTTATAAATCAGAAAGTGGCATCCAATAAGGAGTCATCAAAATTAGAGAAGCACCAGGATGAAATTATATCACAAACTCAACATCATGTTGAGGGGGTAGCATCAAAAGCTCCTTAGTAAAGATGTACAAAACTATCCAAGGACCCTGAGGACCTCTATTATCTAAGAATCAACTGATTCCTTCAAAAAATCAACCAAAAATGAAATAATGGGCTCAAAATTATTAATGTCCAACTTACAACCCTGATCTTCAACAAAAACCACATGCTATACATTCTAATCTAAGAAAATAAATATCATTCAAAAGTATTCTACAACAGCACATATGGAACAAAACTAGTCATTTTCAATTATCATAATGTATTTTTGTATCTGTAGAGTAAAAATATCCCAACAGGATTGATGTGGCCCCATCATCAGTCTAGACCCCCAATAAACTCCAAATAATCTGATATTCCCTTTAATTGGCATAGTTAACACCAAGGTAATAGAAATATTATCTAAAACTGGTCCCAGAGCATTGACTAATGTGGGTAAAACAAAGGATTGTGAAGATCTTGAATCAAATAAGGCAAAAATATGTGTATAAAAGCAACTTATCATTCCTCTAAAATTATTTATAAAGAACGTCCTAAGGTTGGCCTCTACCTTCTCTATCTCTCATCGATGGAATATATACATGTTTCTATTACTATTGAAACAGTCTCACTAAAAAATGATGCTCACTCTAGAGATGAACCTTTCCTCATCTACCCAAAAATGGTTGGGAAACTACTAGGATCTATTTTAGGTGATTTCCATGACCCCTAAAAGAAAAACACACTGAAAAAACCCTTTGTAAGATCATGGAAACCACTGGCCCTTGAAGGCTCTAAGGGAAACTTCATAGGTTGACTTCCCATTGGTCAAAACCTCAATGAAACTATTGTTTGAGACTCGTTTCCAAAAACTTTTCGGTATTAGGAACCCTAATAGTTCTCCTCTCCTAGAAAACCTTCTCACGAGTTCATTTTCTCAATCAAATATTCCTTATTTAAAACATCTAGATACATTGGAAACTTATAAGTAGAAACTATATTTTGTATAGAGGGATGCAGAGCATCCTCAAGACATCTCGCATGAGACTCCTCATTTGGAAAAATATATAAATAAATCATAAAAGGCCCTTGAAATTGATTACCAACTACCACACCAACATACTCCCCTATTGAAGAGAAGAGTCTCTTTCCTCTTTATTGCCACCATAGTCAATTAAAGTAACTCTTCTAGGAACTCTTTATGAATGTCAAACCCAGAAAAATCTACCTCCATCTTCTCACCAAGAAAAAGAATCCACCACTAATTTATAGATCCCCACATCTTATTAAATACCAAGGAGACCAAGTACTCCATCGAGTCCTAGATAAAACTTAAGGGGATCCCGAACTCCTCCGTCCATCTCTCTATCTCTATATCTGAAACACTACACTCACACATCCCCAAATCCCATCAATAGATTGTGTGAAACACCCTCTCCCAATACTTAACCACCTTTACTAGATCAAAACTATGATTAACAATTTAATCAACCTATTGAACGTAAACATCATGAGCCAAACACAGATGATGAAAGGGATCCATAACTGAAAGTGAAAACAAAAGTTTCCAAATCTTTGGTACTTTGGAATTTTATTCAGATTCATTTTAATTTAGTTTATTTATTTTAACCCTCCCAAGACAACACAATTTAACCATGAACACAAAAAATCATGATTCATGTAACTCTCGAAGGACTTTATACTACAAATAGGTCTCCCTCACTTGGATATTCAATAATCTTAGAGTGCATGAACTAGATCATGGGGCCCCCTAAAATCTCATGTCTTTTTCGGTCTCCCTAGCCATTGTCATTCACTAGTTTCAACTAGCACTGCAACCATACAAACCCATGAAATCCTCATAGTTCCTAATTCCAAACATCATCCTATCTCTCAATTATCAGCCTTTGATACCAATTTTTCATGACCCCCTCCCTCTAAAGGTACCATAACAAGGAAAGAGATATTATTCCCCGGATTCCCTCCTCCAGTAGACCCTAGGATAGAAACCAGTATCGAGGGTAAAAAAATATTCTGAAATCGGGTGAATTACAGTATATAATAATATATAATGGGGAGATAAGATGATTCATACAAAAAAACCCCCCCATGACATAATATAAAATGAAACCAAACCTATCTCACAATGAATGTCTAAATGAAATAGATATCGATAAAATTATCTAAAGTAAATATCCAAAAGAAAATCTAAAGTAACCACACAAAATCTTTCCAGGGGTCCAATCTAGTAATCTTCATGATGATATATGTATTCCATCTAAAAAACTAATAATGGTATATACATGTAAGGTGAGATTATAAATATACTCAGTAGGAAAACCATAGTATCTTTTTGAGATGTGAAGGAAGAAAACTAATTCCCCATGAGAGAAAAAATGAACCAAGAAATACCATAACACGTCAACAATCCACCACAATATTACTATGTCATGTTCCGTAAATAACACAATACATATTTAGAAACATAATAAGAATCATATCGATTGAGGGTACCCTACACCACATTCCCTCAGATCTACTACTCTCATACAAACATTAGAAATCCTGACGCTCCCATATCTTCTAAATAACATATTCCACTACCCCATAAGAATGGTCACATCACATAGAACCCATAGACACATAAGACACCACACCACAATAACTATCACATCCCACCATAAAACACCTAGGAAATCCATCACTATCACTGCAATAACCAAAATACTAAGGTATCACGAACATGTAGGTCATAAATGTAATTCCATCCTCCACCCATGCACGACCCCCACCATTATATTCCCCAATAGAAGGGCCATATCACATATCACCTGAAATCAGATGAGACATTTCACATCCCACCCAAATATGTTAGGTCTTTCCTCCTCAAAATCATGGCCACATCACATGTCGCCCGAAGACACCTAGGTTGTCAAAACCATTATATAATTCACTAAGAAAACTATTCCTATCGCATCTTATTTAATAACAACCTCATTATTAAGAGAGTGGATGAAATAATTGGTATCCACCCATCCAAACTTGTCACTATGATGATGGGAAGAAAACTCATTGTGTGACTATATGGGTTCCAGCACATAGTGATAAATGTGGGAGAGGTTTGTATAGAAATCACAAATAATATAAATTTATATATATATATATATATATATATCCAGAAAAAATCACAACCAATTGGTTCATTAGAAATAACAATCTAACTCACAACATCCCCACTTTCACATCCCCCTATAAATTCATAACTGCGCATAATAAAAAATCCAATAAAACCACCAAACGAAACTCATTTTCTAGTGCATTCATTTCATTATTTAAAATCAACAACATGTATCCACACTATAAAAAAATTCACTAACTATTTCCATCCCATTAACTAAACCAAACCCCATCCTTTTGAATAATTATTAAAATAATTATATATTCCATCACTACCCAGGAATCTAGCACAACACAACCACACATCACAAATAGATCGTCATCCCCATCATATCTTCACGTCGCCACCCAGAAATCACGAACAAACAAAAAAACCTTGATACTTGAATAATAGGGTCAAAAAAACCTCTCGCTGCCCCTTAGTTAGGGAAAAAAACAACATCACCCCACTAATAGAATAGCCATAAAACCCACAACCCAACATCACACCGCAATCACACATCCCAATCCCACAATCACCTCCACACATAAAAACACATCATTATCATTTTAAAAATATCCAAAAGGGGATTTTATCATATTAAACATTATTTTAGGGGTGTTATCATAGAAAAATAATCGTGGGAAACAATTTCATTATGAAAATATAAGTGGTTAGTCCATTTTCTATTTTTAGTGTGGTATCTTAACAACCACACAACAAGGGTTCCACAATACATGTCAATCAGATCAAGCAAATCCCCCAAAGGAGAAAAGTTTCAACAGGGCATCAATACAGTGGAATCTATCATATCAAAATAAAATAAAATCTATAAAAACCTGATAATCAGACCCATATTCCATAAAATATCAAATTAAAACAATTCATTATCTTTTATCGATCCATCACAACAGTATCACCTAGATAAAAATGAGTAAACACCTCTCACATGATACGTAATAAATAGAAATTAGGGATTACCTACATCAAATAAACCATTCTAATTTCATGATCATGTAAAGTCAAAGAATATATGTCAATAAACTCCAACTGCACCATGAGAAACCACGAATCAACCTATACCACACCCATGTATCAACAAAACACCTCACAAAAAACACCCCAAACCAAAAACAATATTACCTTATTAAATATTTGGGAGAATAATAGAAGAAAACAAGGGGATAAAGGATCAAAACTCACCGTGGATCACATAAAGGCAACCACAAGCAGCAGTGCATCAAATCAAGCAATGAGAGGATTAGAATGTCTATTAATGGTGCCCAGGGTTCCTCCAAAATGAAAGAGTGACAGAGTGGTATGGATTAATGAAAAAAATTGGTTTATAAAATTGGTTTAAATCTTATATACCACCATTTACATGTATTTTAATACATTCAGGACATGTAATTGTTGTGATTCCCAAAAATTCCAGTTTTCACCCAAAAAGCACATCACCTAAGAATTTATTTAATACACGTTATTAATTCCACTTACACAATGTGTCATACATCTCATTTATTAATCATTATACATGTAAATGTATTGAACTAGTCATATATAGAATCCATTAACCACTATTACATGTCATTTATTATATTTTCATGGCATGTATTTTATGTAGCAACTCTATTGTAGCTCTAGCCTCCACTAAAAAACTCTTAGAACCTCCCCTATATACCTTCTAACACTAAACTAGAAATGTAACAAACCAGAAAGGCAAATATTATTACACTTACTATAATATGTAATGACAAATTCATTATAAGTATTAAAGAATTATGGATACCAAAATCTATTTCAAATGGAAATTTTAGCTTTAATCCATGATTTTTTTCCATCAAATAATTTTTTTCCATTGGTTGATGTTTTAAAATTTTATATTTTACCGTTTCCTGTTTGAATATGAACCTAACTGGTGAAATCATTGTTGGGGATCCGATTTTATTTAGGTGGATATATCTCATTGAGTATCACTATCACATATTAATATGGTTTTTTGGTAAGATGTACTTTTAGTTTGAAAAAAATTATCAGTTTACTTCATCGATGAATTACATAATAATTTCTATTTTAATGCTTACTGATGTTTAAATGAAACCCTAAAATAGATCCTAGTTTAATAAGGACCCAACTAAAGAACTAGTATTATTTGATATAAAAATGTAAATATTTTTTATTTTATTTTTGAAATGTTATTTATAACTCCATAAGATAATTCTGTGATATAGTAAGTGAATTCTCAGTCATAATGTATAATTTTCTTATGTTCCATTTATATACTAAATTTAAAAAATAAAATATTATAGTTTTCATTATGTGAAACACATTACTGATCTGAATTGTGACACATGATATGATATTAATTATCATATCTAACAATATCATTTAACTCCATTCTGTTTTTGGTTCCCCGATTAATATTATGTATATATGTGATTCTATTTTTAAATAAAATATTTATGTTTTATTTTTATATCACTACCTTTCAATAAATTAAGAGAAATTTTGAGGTACATGATGTAGAATTTTGGTCATCTTCCATTGATTGACTAATTTAACCAAATTTCTAATAGTTTATATATTATGGAAAAATTTTAAAATATTATAGATTTTAATGTATATTTTATTACATGTCAAGGATATTTAATTAAATTGAAAAACATGAAATATGGGTGTTGTTTTCAACTTTATACATGTTATTTTTTATGTTCAATCGAAAGACACCATTAATGTTAATATGTTCATGGGAAAAAATGTATATTTATAATGTTCAGTTGGATTGATTCATCTAAGGAGATTAATGTACAAAATTTATTTATTATTCTATTAATATTTTGTAATATGATATATGAATACATAAATTCTAATGTAAAAAAACTTTATATTAGAATTAATGTTTAATAATAATACTCTTTTATTATGTTATCTAAGATAAAATAGGAATTTTTAGTGAAAATGTGGATAAAGTTATATTCCTAATTGATATGGAGGACCCTAAAATTGGTTAATATCCTTGGAAATAATTTGAAAAAAACTATATCTATAAAAATTGAGACATTAAATAGGTTAATGAGATCGTTAAATGATATATTGTTTCTTTTTTTGATTAATTAAAGGTTTCCAATAGTTTTATTTTTTTCATGCTTTTATAATTTTTTAAATGATTATGAACTGATTTTATAAAATATTTTAAATTCAAAATATTTTACTTTTATAAAAATTTATTTTCCATTGTTTGTTATGTCTATGTTAAACCCTCTAAGAGAGGTTTCACATGAAACATCATCCAATAGTGGGAGTATTTATGAGTATATTTTTATGTGTGATTAATATGCGTACATGATATCATGTTAACATATCGATAAATTACTTTTATATTAAATAATCCATTTATTTTTTAAAAATATTAAAAAATTATTGTTAGTAATATCCAATCAGTATTATAAAAGACACAGGGGCCTTAGTATAAGGAATTCAGTGTAGACTCTCATACCCAACAAGATATGTTATTTGGTGATACATATAATCTAGTATAACAGAAGAAAATTCCAAAAAATCATTATCTATGGAATAATATGTTATACCCCATATATTTTACATGATGAAACATTTTGATATTCCTTTCATCAAGTGATTATGGATATAATGAGGATGGGGTTCAAATAACAATAAAATTTATATTTTTTATTATCTATATTATTATTGTAAATAATGGTATTATTTTTGAAAATCATATACGTGCTCCAAAAACATTTTATAATGTGTCAAAATTGGTATTACACATACCCAGTGGCATGATTTGATTTTATATTGGTTGATTGAGGAAAAAAGAGTGAAATTTAATTCTCAAAATATTGTATATGGGGTATTTTATATGCGTAATTATTAAATTCATTTAACATAGTCATATTTAGGTCATCATTATTTAAATTTATAACTTCAAATAAATTTCCATAAACATAGATCTCTACATGTGTCATAGATTCAATATAAATTATTGATGGTGTTTATGTTCATGAGCACTTAGTAATGGAAATTCTTATTTAACAAGGTAATGAAATATAATATCAGACATTAGGTTTCCTCCTAAGGAGGACACTCAACACTGAGTAATATTAATAGAGTTAGGATTTATTATATTTTTGTAATTTAATTATTAAATTTATATACTATAGACAATTTGGTATTTCAAAGGGATGAAATAGGGTTACTGTGAAATATGGATTTAAAAAAAATAATTACTTGGATATTGTATATCCTTTGTTATTATTAATAATAATTTGATCCAATTACATAACTTAATTGAATCAATAAAACTTATCAAACTATATTTTACTTTTCATAATGTTATGATGAATACATAAACTTGAGAATCCCATACCATTATATTACCCCTCATCCCATACATGGTTATTAAATAAGAGAACTCTACAATTAGAATAATATACATACTTACCACAATAAATTCATCATATATAATTCATAACATAACTCTCTCTATACCATCATAAAAAAATATAATGGATAGAAAAAAAAATTGACAAATAAAGAAGAATAATAAGGAGTGACTAAGAGGAGAACTACTGTTACTATGTATCCCCCCTTGACTACACATTATATTTCTTAATGTGAGAGAAAAATAAAAATCATGTGTAAAAGTTTTAAAAACAAGATAAATAGTGTCAAATTAATTTTTCCAACCTATATCACAACAATGATATTTATGTAATAATATTGTTAAAATTTATTATAGAGGAAGGAAAAACACACACACAATATAAAAAAGGTAGGGAAAACTCTTCTATAATGGGAGAAAACACATATATAAATATCCCTTTTGGGTCCACCTTTAAATGTGTCAGAATATTAAATCTATCAATATTAGTCCTTTAATTATTTTTATAATAAATATTTTCTTATTTTCAATCTTTTCTTCCCATCTCTTTATAATCTTCTTCATCTAATCTAGATCTCTCCACATTGAAGTGAACATTTCGATAATTTTTTCATAAACCTTCAACATAAATATATTTCAATTGTAATCAATGATGTTATTAAAATGTATTAATGGATACGAAAAAATATATATACAACCCTAGGGTATTTAATATACTATATAGTTTAAACCATAGGTTTAATCTAGGGTGGGGTGCAAAAAAAATTAGTTTTCATAATTAGTTAAAGAGTAATTTTGTATTTAATTTAGGTAAATTAGACTTGAAATAATTTTAAATAGGTATATTTTAAACAAAAATATGGAAGGTGGTGGATTAAAGGTTGAATTACAAAATGAAATTATATCATTGTCTAAAAAGATCATTATATACCTTATCAATTGATAAATTAAAAAAATCCACAATCATTTCATCATATGGCCTAGGTTGAAAAAAAATGGGAAGTTTTGATGTTCCTTGAATAGTGTAACACCATTAATAAGGGAGATGGTATATCAATTCTCACACTTCATTTATAGATAATTTTATTAACATGGTATGGAGAATTTTGTGAACCTATGAAACTTTTTAGGGTTATTATCCCAGGAAATATAAATATAAGCCTCACCTTTATATGAAAAAATATATAAAGAGATATACGCACAAGATATTTAAAATTTTAAGTTAAAATATAGATTCATTTTATTTTTATCCCCCTAAACATGGATTCTTTTCAAAATTCTTTTAAAATGAGAAAGGTATGGACAGAAAATGGTTATTTGCTTTAGTAATTCTTTCCCTTTCGAAAAATGGTACTACCCACAACAATTAGATCTTATATAATAATTTTTTATACCCACTTACTATCATAACTGTATCTACATTCATAAAATCTAATTATACACCCATCAACTAGCCTTTTTTGAAATATATTATAGAACCAGCTATAATAAATTTCCTTCTTCATTTTGTATCCACTGTAGAAAGATCATCCTTATCTCCCCAACTAGTATAGATCACCTTTTCCTATATAAAATCATCAAGAGATTCAATAACTGTCTTAAAAATATATTTCTCGTAAACTTATTCATGATCTTGTGAAGACCTTGATATGGTAAAACTAAATGTTTCAAGAACATTTCTAGAAATTTTCCTTAGTAGTTTCCATCTGATGAATCAATATTGTACACCCTATGTCTAAAGGGTTTTCGTTAGATGGGTCATCTTCCTATTATTCTCAACTCACTATGCTTATATATGTAATGTTATATACTATTTACCACTATATAATGTTCTTGTTTTTATTATTCTCCCTCTACTAAAAAATGTTCGATCCTGTGAGCCTTTTTTAACTAGGTAGGAATTAGTATTTGAAACTCAAACATTACGTTCTATTTGTTTGGTGGTTCTGGGTCTGATGATAATTCTCCTCCATCTGATGAAACATGGTTTTATGGAACTTGAATTCAACTTGGTAGTAACCATAGATGGAAGCTCAACACAAAAATTCTTCAGCACTTATACTCCTCTATGTATGAAACATTTTGTACCCTACCTTCCTAAACTATTTCACACCTTTATATAGTTTCACTTCCTTGAAAAAAAACTGGAACTCAAATTTTTTTTAATCCAAAATAAAACTAGAATTTTGAACATATTGAAAATTTTGATTACACTTAAATGCTTCTTAATATTTATGGAAAATTTGATTCATTAAAAAAAATTCCTCAAACATCCTTAACATCACTTGATGACAAACAATGAATGGTCTACTCAAGAAAATCATAGTTATTGAATTTAAAAATCCTCTTAAATCTCCATTGAACACTTCTTTCCAATGAAACAACACCATATTCCTCTATCATATAGACTTAGATACTTTAATCATTTTATGGACCTTCATTAATTTTCCATTTTTTGGAAACCTGCATCCTATGTACTTAGTTAATGTTTGTCTGATGACATGACAAATCTCTATCGGGTAGATCATCATACAACTCTTTAATCCATTCTGTTTATATGTTACCTCGGATCAATGATTATATATCTGATAAAATAGTGTATCTAAGTCAGATATTCATCCATTTTATACCACTCAACTTCATCTCGAAAATTCTACTCCCTTCACTTCTTAGAGTTCCTTAATATTTCTCCATCCCATGAAATCAATAATATCCATCTATTGGATATTCCATGTGTATATCCGATGAATATTTCACAATCACTACATCATTATATATTTATCTATTTGGTTGTATACAAATATTTTATTTTTCATAAATATTATACATTTCTTTATATTGGATAAATTAATACACATCAATTTTATATACCTATGTAACATAGATTACATATAGCTACTCATTCGAACATCATATCCTAGCCCCCTATCGAATAACATCAAATTTTTTTGTCTGATAACATTTTCAAGAAATCCACCATCCAATGAATTTTTATAGCCACAAATTCATCGAATAATATACATATATTTGTAACTTGGTCTTTATATCTCAGACCTCAATCTGATAATATTATGTAACTATAACCTCGAACAACTATGGTAGCTCCTTCTAATCACAACTATCCAGTAATATACCTCTATCTACTTCAATATGTTACCCCCATTCTAGTAACCTCAATATTCCTGTAGGGAATCAAACTTGGATCATGAGAATCTTTATGATATTTGGAACTCAATTATGAGAACAATATCTTCTATCTTAGTAATGAATGATTCCTTATATAGTTAAGTAAACTATCTTACACTCCATAAGGAAAGTTCATTACATATATTCCCAAAAAATACTCCAACATTCTCAGGTTTCAATAACAATATATATATATATAATGGAAAAAATTTAACGAAACACACTTTGGAAAAAAAATATCCCTCTTTTTATTTGTTATTAATATCCTAATACATCTTAAAATATCTTCGATGTAAATATCTGTAATTATTATTATATCTCTTCTCTAATTCTTCTCAAAATCTCTTAAGTAAATTTCTCTATAAAAAATCAATATATAGAAAAATAATCTACCAAAAAAACATTAGAACATTAATCTCTCCCTTTGAAATTTTTTTAATTTCATTATAAATATTAAAAACATCTTAAAATTCAATATGTATTACCAATTATTTCTCACCATATGACGTTTGACCAATCGTGATCCCATTATGTTAGTTCATCCATTATAAAAAATCAAATGAAAAGGATGACATTTAGATCATCTAATCTCATCTTCCGTCGTCAAAGAAATTTGAAAAAATTATCTACAAAAAGGTAGTGTTACATGATTTACTTAACAAAGGGACATTAAATATAAATATCTATGTCTATGTTGGAGAACTTTGTATAGAAAACAATATTTTATAATAAATTTGATCAATTTCTCCATAAATTTTTTTTGTAATGTTTTCCTCAATATTATTCCTACATATTTATATTAGGTGATATTTGAGTTAGTTTTTAAAGGAAAATCATGGACCCATATTAAAATATATATCCGAATTGTTAAAGTGTATAAACACAATTCCATTAATATCTCATCTTTCTTATCATCCTGGATTCACTTTTTTATGAAATGTGTGATGCTCAAACCTCACATTAAACTTTACTCCCCCTTATGGGTAGCAATTTATTCTTCATCATGATTATAACAATGTTTAATTTTGGTCATTTAATCATACTCACTACAAAAAGATGAATTATATCTACATAAATTTATTAAAATAAAATATAATCATTGGAAAAAATGAGCAATTCCAATAGATATTATGTTTCATCGGTATTGATTTTGAAAACCAACACTTGTTTTATTTAAAGAATACATCAGTTGGGATTGATTGTTTAATAATAAAAAATATTTTTTCAACATTTAAATCTATTTTTTATTAAACTAATTCCTAAAAAAATTTAACACAATATTATTTAATTAAAAATAACTATAAAAAATTTTGGTCAATAAAAAATGATACAATAAACCATTTAACAATAAAAATATTTTTATTAATAACAAATTAATAGAAACTATGTTTATATATATATATATATAATATTTTCATATCGAAACTCAATTTATATTTTTTTGTCCAAATACCCTTTTATTTGGCTTGAAAATTGTTAAGACCAACCTTCTAGAGTCTGGATCAGCCCACCTGTATGCATCTATCCCACCGTCCCTTGTCCACCATGCCCATCCCTTTTATATATAATCTAGAACTTCACCAAAATCTCCCATAGTATTCAGAAATCCTACTTTTATCTCTCTTTTTCCTATTTTTTTGCCATCAGAGATCACTTACCCATTTTTCTGTAGCTTCCACAAGCTGACATTACCTACCTTACAACACAATATCACCCACTTCCATGTTAAAGGGTTATCCTTAACCCGACCATCGAGATGACGTACATCAGTATTGATGCTTGTTCCTACTGGTGTGGTTCATGGTTCTCCCCATTTTTTCCTCTCAAAAAATATACTCACCACCCACCCCAATAGTATAGTTATGATACGTGCCTTAACATATTCAGTTCATCATCATGGATTCCACCCAAACCATGGATTGAAAAAAAAAATTACTTATATTCCAACATCCAATGATGTTGGATCGTTTATTCTCCATTTAGCAACAACGATGAGGTTCTGGTAGGAGAATCAAAAATAGCATTATTCACATTCTTTTGGTTCTCATATTAACCTCCTATGAAGAATCAAAATCTCCATTTCAATTTTTAAGAACCTAAAATCAAGGTTATACCTTATTTGAATTTAATTACATTTATGGTTTCTTGTAATGTTTTAGGGAATGAGTTTTATTGTTTTCTTGTGAATTTAAGATAACAGTTAAAGACATTCAGTAATCCACATTGGTTTTTTGAGTCAGGCCTCTATTTTGTATGCATTAATAAAAAGATAATTCTTACTATGTATTTTATTTAATAGTATCTAACTAAACATAGAACTATCGTATTATTTTTATGTTGTCGGTATAGACATATTTGACCAAAAAAACATTATAGTCATCATAGAATAATGATTTGTATTTATAGTTTAATATAATAGGATAAACCACTATTAGTAAATTTTCAGAAACATGAAACCAATGCCTCTAATAAAAAAATATACTATTAGAGTTTTATTTTAATATTTCATAATTAAGTTGTTTAATATAGTTGGTATCATTACAAGTTTATTTATGAACCTCCGTTATTTAGGTTATATGTCACTTATAAGTCTATAGATTCTTGTCAAACTTTTTTTACTTCTTAAATATTTCTACATATATATTCCTCCCATATCCACTATTTGTTCATTTTTTCACTTTGTTTCTCTTATTTATCAGAAATATTCTAAAAATTTTTAACAGGTAGAGTATTAATCCACCATTTCACATGACTTTAAAATTAATATTTTTGAATAAATTACTTTTTTAACAATGAAACAATCCAAAATAGTCATTGTTTATCAGTTTATTTAGAGTTTTCAACTGTTTTGTGTTTTAATGAACATTTGGTCGTTCTTTCATCATATATTTTACTATGTTTTTACTAAGATTTTTTTCCAGTGAATATATAGGTATTTAGATAGAATCATTTTGTCCATAAGATAAAAAAAATCTCATTTTCTAATTGTAGCTTTACAACTAGATCAAGAGGTATGGGGTTACCACTGGAAAAAAATTGTGGTTTAAATACCTACCATCAATCCATGCTTCATGCTAATTTTTTATGTTTTTGGAATGAAATTCCAATTCTTGAATCATTATTCATCATGACTAATATTAACTATATAGAATAATATATAATTTAAAATTCATCAAAGGGATTGTTCAATATCTAATTAAATATTGTTTTTATAGAATTTATTTTTCATTTAGTGTACAAAATTTATGAATTATTCAATTTTATTATATAATTTCATCCTTTTTTGTAAATTTTTGTTTCTAGAATTAACATACATAGAATGATTTTTATAGAGTCTAGTTTTTCACATTATAATATGCTCATGATATATAATTATAAACCATATTTTTTCCCGTTTTTATATCATTTTTGGGGATCTTGTATCAATCTCTTATATTGAATTAACGTTGGTGGTTCAATAGGATTCTACTATATGTAAACATATCAAAGAACATAAATTTATTGAGTCTACTAGTATTTTGTTTATTCAATCCTATAGAAAATATGGTAGGGGTCAAAAATCTATCGATGAGAAGGAATAATTTTTTGTTGATGTTAAACACATCCATGTTTCAGTCTTTATTACTATCTATATCTAATTAAAAAATGTATTTATTCTTTTGTTCATAAATTTATCATGGAATTCATAACTAGTTAGAAGTATGTGGATGAATTATATTATTTTCTTATTTTTGGGGAAGCATACTAGCAATTAATAAATTGTTTTGATGGGAATATAAAGCATTGAAAATTGATTTCATGTTACTAAGCTATACATTTTCAATAAAAAAATAAATGACATCGACCATACTTATTCTTTCATTGGAGAATATTATTTCTTTAAAAAACATGGTATAAAATTATAATGATTTTAGAACCCCTTTGTTATAATAAATCAATCAACTTATAAATTTATGAAATACATGATTATCTAAAGGATTCGGATGAAAAAAAATTGGTTATAGTGGTATTATAGGAAGAATTTCATAATTGTGTCTATTATTTGTCCTATTTTGTAACGCCCCGACCCCAGTTACCTAGAGTCGGTGCATTATTACACAACATTGGCATGATCACAAGAAAGATCAAATCTCGAATGACCGCTTGGTTTAGTAGCCTTGGAAACACTAGATATATTCATAAATTTTTACATTACATCATAAAGTGAAAAACTACTACAACAACATAATGTCTCCATAGTCCACACTATTATCCCCTCATAATATCCCTGCAGGTCATTCATAACTTACTTCTTCACATCCTAGGAAAAATAAAACAGAGAAAAGGGGTGAGCTCAAATGCACAGTAAGGATAACAATATAGTGGAAACTTTCAAAAATAAGCATAAACATTTAAGGCAATGTATTTCTAAAACAAAATCCTTTTAAACTTGAACTTCAACATAGTATGGAAAAAGTAAAATGAAATAATGCCATTTACTTATTCACATGGATATTCTACTAATTGAATAATCACATGCAATATCAATAACCACTTTCATAATGATGGAATGCATAATGCCAGACTATCATAACCACATAGCCAAGGCCTCATTCCAAGACTACAAATAAGATTTTTCCAAGGCCTTGTGCCAAGACACTAGTTTGATTCATGAGACCTACCGATGCATCGAGGAGCTATAGCGGGCTCCACCCGTCACATATTAAGTCCAATGCATTCCCATATGAAAAGGTTTAAACATAACATAAACATTCGTATTAAAACTAGCGTACGAAATGTCAATACTTTCACCATAAACCATGAATGGTATAGAAATATCACATCCACAGTCAAACATATCACAAAAACTTCAATACAATATAGAAGTTTTGTATCATAATAAATCAACGTAAAATCCATCAAAGGATGTTGACATAGATGAAATCAAAACTCTTTTTAGAGAAATATCTCTTTCTATTTTGAAATAATTTAAGAGTCATATATTTATAAAATAAAACATTTTCTTTGAAAATATTCTTATAATCTTGTAAGGTAAGCTTCGACGATTTTATAACGGTGGAAAATAGTCGCACCCACCGTATAAGTTAACAAAAACATTCTTACCTTAATTTTTTCGAAAAGGTTAAAAAGCACCTTGTTTGGAAAACAATGGAAATATTCCTTTATAAACCTCTTATAAAAAGTCAAACAAGGGTATAAATGAATTTAACCCATATTCTAGTAAGTATATAAAATGTTTTGAAATTCATTTTTAAGAAACATAGATGTGGATGATAAAGAGATCCCAGTAGATTATTATGTATAAACAACCTCGGATAATGAAGAGGTTGTGAAATAAACCTTACCTTGCACTTTTCCTTGGATGGGGTAGGTTAACCTCCTGTATAATGGTGAAATAATTGTTATTAAATTATTCAAGAATCATATACATTCATATGATATAATATGTGATCTTTTAACATTGCTTTGTTAATAATATCTTAGTATTATCGTTGTTTCGGGTGTTAACTTACTTGTTTTCTTTTATATGTTTTGTTAAATAAGCCATGTTTGTAATGGATAGGTTGTATCTTATTCATATATAGAATGATATCAAGTCCTTAGATACTATTATTAACCATCAAATGAGACTTATAGTTGAATTGATACGATGGAGAATGAATCTCATCGCGTTCGTGGAGACGGTAGTCCGTACGTACGCACGAGCGACAATATCATTCTTTTGATATTAAAATAATATATAAATGGATGTTATATCATATATACAGAATCATTAACATGTTATATTTATTATTTACATGAGTTACACATCATTATTATACCCGTCCAAATAATAATATATTGAATAACAATTACACCACGACCTGGAGATGGTAAGCCGTACGTACGCACGTATGGTGACATGTTATTCAAAGGGTGTATAGAATACTGATTATGGTTGTACCATATTTATAATAACATCACAGTATATATATGATACTGGAGTTATTATTTTACAATGGTAACAACAAAGGAAGAAGAAGTGGAAGAAGAAAGGAACTTGGAAAAGGGTGGTGAAATCATTACCTCTTCTTCGGGTTCTTCCTTTTGATTTGATCAAAAGGGCTCCTTAGGTTGGTTTTCTGATCAAACTAAGGCCTATAGGTTGTAGTGAGGTAAGTTGGGAGAGTATTTGGTCAGATTTTGGCCGAACCAAAAGGCTTTGAAGGTGTGAAGAAATGAGAAGGAGGAGTGCCCTTTTATAAGAGGGGTGACGGGCACCTTTGGAAAAGCTAGAAATATTAATTTATAATAAATTCATATTCGGTTTCTAATGGCTCCAAAGATGATTATTTAAATTTTAAGGTGGGGATAGGTCGAAAACCACTCAACCAATATAATTTATACACGTTTGGGTACTTATATTAACCTTATCTTTAATTATTAACTCTAAGTTAATTAGTTTCACATTTACAATGTCTCATTGTATTTTTATATTATATGGTTAATAAACATACTATATACAACTAAACGACCCCCAAGTGGTCCATTAATGATGAACCTATCATGATATAAGTCTCTTGGCCGAACCTTATATTTTTAGGAATTTAATATCAATTAATAATATAATATTTGTTTTAAAAAACTCTTTTATGTCAATTTTGACACTATTCAATAATTGATTTTTGTGAAACTCATAACAGAATGATTACTTAGACCAAAGTTAATTAAATCAATCCTAACATGTCATATTATCCTAGAAAATTATTGTAATTCATTAAAAGTCTCATATTATATTTATTTGGGAATTTATAATATCAATTATTTAAATTTGTCACAATTATGGTAATTACTGCATCATCATTGTTCATAAATAAATTAAAATATTTATAGTCTAAAAATTATAAATAAAATATAATTATGTATTAAATATTATTATCTTTCTAATGAATATTTACAATCGAATTTATCTTATTTATAACTTTTTATTAAAAATGTTTCAGTAAATAAACTTTGATTTTAACTCTTTTAACTCTTCTTTGAATTAAATAATAATAAATGTCCTAATCTAATCCAAGTGGACCTAAATGATAATATTTTATTCCTAAGGTTGTTTTTGGTCGAGATAGACTTGTCCAATATAATTAGGACATGTGTTAGGGTAATATTAATATCATTTTGACCCTTAATTACCCTATTTACTTTTAACCGTGGTAAGTAAAAGTAAAAAGTTACTATTCACCAAAAATTATTTTCATCTCATTGAACCACATTTTACTTCTTGATATTAACCGTGTCTCTCGGATTTTCGAAATTCCATTCACAGAAGCGGTAAAATTATGTTTTATGAAAAATTCAGTTTTTTTAACTACCACTTAGTAGTTTCACTATTCATCAAAAATTGAAGTTTTTCAGAACAATGCCAAAATTTCACACTAAGCTATAATTCGATATTCCAAATCCAAAAATGAAGTCCATTTTGAAATATAAAAATATATATAATTTCAAAAAGTAGGTATTACTATTCATAACGGCTAGTTTGATAGGTTATGGTGTGTTAGAACTCGGTGTTGCGTACAACACACGCTATCACATTATTCAAAGAGAAGCGTACCGTAGAAGCTTGGGGTGTTACATTCTCCCCTCCTTCAAATAATTTCGTCCTCGAATTTTCTAGAATACTTATCACATGAAAAGACTCGGGTGGTTCTTCATCATAAGTTCCTCGGGTTCCCACGTTGCCTCTTCCATCTTATGGTTTCTCCACAAAACTTTTACCAGACGCGTCCTCCGGTTTCTCACTACTTGTTCTCTCGTATCAAGAATCATGACGGGATCTTCGCAATAAGACAGATCGGGTTCCAGTTCTAATTCGTCATAGGTGAGTACATGCGTTGGGTCAGGCATGTATTTCCTCAACAGATATACGTGGAACACATCGTGAACTTTGGAGAGACTTGGCGGCATTGCCAATCGGTAAGCTACAACCCCAATTTGTTCTAGAATTTCGAAAGGTCCGATGTACCTGGGACTCAATTTACCTTTCTTACCAAAACATATGAATCCCTTCCATGGAGATACCTTCCGGAAAACATGATCACCGACTTGAAATTCCAAATCCTTCCTTCGATTATCGGCATAGCTCTTCTTCCTACTTTGAGCTGCTTTGATGTGATTTTGAATTACCTTCACCTTTTCCATCGTTTCCTCCACCAGTTCTAGACCTATAAGTTTTCTTTCACCAACGCCATCCCAACAGGTTGGTGTGCGACATCTCTTTCCGTATAACGCTTCATATGGTGCCATCTGAATACTCGAATGGAAGCTATTGTTATAGGAATTTTCTACCAAAGGTAAATATTGATCCCACATACCCTGAATGTCAAGTGAGTTGGATCTCAACATATATTCTAAGGTTTGAATAGTCTGTTCTGATTGTCCATCCATCTGAGGGTGGTAAGCAGTGCTCAAATGAAGTTCAGTATCCATGGATTTCTGAAGACTTTTCCAGAATCCTGAAGTAAAACGGGGATCACGATCAGAAACAATCGATAGGGGTACTCCTTGAAGTCTCAAAACTTCATTAATATATAGTCTTTCTAGACGTTCCAGGGGTAGATATTCTCTTATAGCAATAAAATGTGATGACTTGGTAAGACGATCAACAATAACCCATATTGCATCGTTCCTTCTAGGAGTCTTTGGTAGCCCCATGACAAAGTCCATCGTAATATTGTCCCATTTCCACTCCGGTATGGGAAGAGGTTGCATGACTCCTCCAGGATGTTACCTTCCATCTTTCACTTGTTGACAAACCATACATCTTGACACAAAATCAAAAATCTCCCTCTTAATGTTGTCCCACTAAAAATGTTCCATCAAATATCTATAAATTTTGGTGCTCCCAGGGTGTATAGAGAAATTGGAACTATGAGCATCATCCAGCAATTCCCTTTTTAGATTAGGTATATCAGGAACACAAAGCCTCTTTCCGAATTTCAAAATTCCATTTTCATACACAAAATCTCTCAATCTCCCATCATTCACAACTTTAATCTTCTTTTGAAATTCTTCATCATCAGTCTGAGAACTCTTAATCCTTTCTAGTAAAGATGGTTTGGCAACCATTTGAAAAGGCATTGATGTTTCTCCTTCCCTGGTTATTCCCATGTCCATCTTCACTAGATCAATGAAAATTGGATCCCTTTCAATTATCATATTGTTCAAAACTCCATGATCTTTTCTACTCAAAGCATCTTCCACCTTGTTTTCCTTCCCCGGGTTGTAGTGTATTGTGCAATCATAATCCTTGAGTAATTCAAGCCATCTCCTTTGCCTCATGTTGAGTTCTTTTTGTGAGAAAATATACTTCAAACTCTTGTGATTAGTATAAATCTCACATTTTTCACCATAGAGGTAGTGCCTCTTTATCTTCAAAGCAAAGATCACAGCTGCTAACTCGAGATCATGAGTAGGATAGTTTTGTTCATGAATTTTCAACTATCGTGATGCATAGGCAATAACCCTATCATTCTGCATAAGGACACAACCAAGTCCTTTCTTCGATGCATCACTATAAACAACGAACCCATCATTCCCTGATGGTAGAGTCAATATAGGATCATTGACTAATCTTCTCTTCAGTTCTTCGAAACATTCTTCACACTCTTTTGTCGAAACAAATTTCACCCTTTTATGTGTGAGCTTCATTAATGGGTTAGCCAATCGGGCAAAATTCCGGACGAATCGTCGACAATAACCTGCCAAACCAATATCACTATGTACCTCAGTTATAATCATCGGTGCTGGCCATTATTGGATTGCCTTAGTCATAGAAGGATCAATAGAGATTCCATCTTTGAGACAATATGGCCAAGAAAAGAAATCTCATGAAGCCAGAATTCACACTTGCTAAACTTCCCATATAATTCATGTCTTGTCAGAGTCTTCAGGATAATGCGCAAGTGGTTTTCATGATCTTCGTAGATTTTGGAGTATACCAAGATATCATCAATAAATACCACCACAAATTCATCAAGATACTCCTTGAAAACTCTATTCATCGGATCCATGAATACAGAGGGTGCATTAGTCAAACCATAAGGCATTACAGTAAACTCGTAATGCCCATACCTGGTTCGAAATGTTGTCTTCGGAATGTCTTCCTTCTTCACACAAAACTGATGGTATCCATATCGAAGGTCAATCTTTGAAAATTATTGAGCTCCATGCAGTTGGTCAAATAAATCATCAATGTGAGGTAGGGGATACTTGTTCTTTATTGTTATAGCATTGATCTCCCTGTAGTCGATACATAACCTCATAGATCCGTCTTTCTTTTTAACAAAAAGAACAGGGGCTCCCCATGGAGAAACACTAGGGTGAATAAATACCTTATTACTCAATTCCTCTAGTTGTTTCTTTAGTTAAACTAATTCTATAGTGGCCATTCTATAAGGGGTCTTTGATATAGGCCTTGATCTAGGAATTAAATCAATTGAAAACTCAACTTCTCGTTCTGGAGGATGTCTAGGTAAATCTTCCGGAAATACGTCTACAAATTCATTCACAACAGGTACATCCTCTATTTGAACATTCCTTTCCTCACCCACAGTTATTTCCTTCTCTTTCTCCCCAATAATTGAATTTAGTTGAGCTACTGGGGGTGGATCTAAATAAGAATTAGGTGGTGACGATTCTGCTCTAAAGATAAGGTGTTCCATATCATTATTTTCAAGAATCGTAACCTCTTTATTCTTACAATAAATCTTCACATCATAGTCCAAAAGCCAGTTCATACCGAGGATTATATCAAACTCAATCATAGGTATAACGATGAGATCAGCAGATAAAGAACATTTATGTGCTCTAATGGGTACTGATTCACAAAACATTGTTGCAATGATACTTCCCTTAGGAGTTTTAACTAACAAATCCCTTGTTAAATAAAATTGGAAATATATAATTTTATTAGCAAACTGGGAAGATATGAAACAATGTGATGATCCAGAATCAAATAATTCATTTTCTAAACTTGAGGAAATCATTAAATAACCTTCCACCACGTCTTTCGGGGCTTCTACCTCAACAGTATTGATAGCATAAGCTTGGCCTTGATCCCTTGGCCTTTTCTGAGATAAGTTCTCCTGGCGCTTAGGACATTCAATTGCATACTACCCCATCTCCCTGCAATTGTAGCACTGAACATTGGTAGCTTCCTTCTTCCCCTTGCAATCATGAGCTTGGTGGCCTTTTTCACCACACTTGTAACAGACTCCCATTCCCTTCAAACAAGTACCGGGGTGTTTCTTCCCACATTTACCATAGGATGGATATTCAACCTTTCCCTTCTTCCCCTTATTTCCATTCCCAGATTGATTAGCAGGTCTCTTCTTCTATTGTTTTTCTTTATTGTCATAAGACTTAGATAATTCCTTTTCGGTCTTGATAGCACATGAGACAATGTCTTCGTACGAAGAAAAGTATTGTGAGACTAATGCTCGACGGAGAAATGGTTTTAACCCATCAAAGAAACGATCAATATTACTTCTTGGGTTACGTATATAATCTCCAGCATACCTTGCTAACTTTGTAAAGTCAGCCTCATACTTTGGGACATTCTCATCCTCCTTTTGTCTCAGACTCAAAAATTGCCTTTCCATATCTGCTCGATGGTCGCGAGGAAAGTATTTTTCTAAAAACAGATCATTGAACTCCCTCCATTCCATATTTGATAATTCTTCATCTTCCTTCGTGTTTTGAATCAATGACCACCATTGATCAGCATCTCCAGTGCGGTGGTAAACTACCATGATAACTTTTTCCCTTTCACTACTCCCCAAAGCCTGAAATATTTTCTCTAGGGAATTTATCCATTGCTCAGATACTAAGGTATTTTTACTCCCATTGAATGTTGGTGGCTGTTGCCTCATGAATCGATCTAACATTGATCCTCCACGCTGCGGATCAGGGTGCTCCATACGGGTAAGGTTATTATTCATAATCTGAGTGAGTTGTCCCAGTATGGTGATTAGCTGATCGGCACCAGTTGTATCACCAGCTCCACTATAATTATCTTGATCAGGAGGGAAATCCCTACATGGAGTGCGTTCATTGATACAGTTTCCATTTCTTCCACTAGGCTCCATTTCTAAACAATGGCATAAACTATATCAGTTTATGAATCAAAATACATAATTCCATACTTATAAAACACTTAACATAAATTGAACTATTTATGGGTATAATCCATAATCATAAAAATGTTTTCTTTGAGAAAGTATATACTCATAAACCCTTCATAATGATTTGTAAAGAAAATGAGAGTTATCCTAAGCATATCCCCCAGGAGTGTCGTAACCAAGAGTGCAGTAAGGCCCGTTGTCGTGCACCAGTTCCGGTTCGAGTCTAGCTCAAAGCGGTGTTTTCGGGTTTTACCCCTAGGTACATCTGTTCCAGAGCCGCCTCTACCTGCTCGTATCCAGACAGGGATGTATTGCTCGGAAAACTCACAAAATCTCTACAATACCAAAATTCTAGGAAGTTCTTCTATACTAATCCTCAATGTTCATCTTAGGTCTACGTTATCTAATCAGAGTTTATCTAAATCTAACTTCCAAGGTTTGTACTAAACTTCCTCTGATACCAACTGTAACACCCCGACCCCAGTTACTTAGAGCCGGTGCATTATTACCTAACATTGGCATGATCACAAGAAAGATCAAATCTCGAAAGACCGATTGGTTTAGTAGCCTTGGAAACACTAAATATATTCATAAAGTTTTACATTACATCATAAAGTGAAAAACTACTACAACAACATAATGTCTCCATAGTCCACACTATTATCCCCTCATAATATCCCTGCAGGTCATTCATAACTTACTTCTTCACATCCTGGGAAAAATAAAACATAGAAAAGGGGTGAACTCAAATGCCCAGTAAGGATAACAATATAGCGGAAACTTTCAAAAATAAGGATAAACATTTAAGGCAATGCATTTCTAAAACAAAACCCTTTTAACCATGAACTTCAACAAAGTATGGAAAAAGTAAAATGAAATAATTCCATTTACTTATTCACATGGATATTCTACTAATCGAATAATCACATGCAATATCAATAACCACTTTCATAATGATGGAATGCATAATGCCAGACTATCATAACCACATAGCCAAGGCCTCGTGCCAAGACTACAAATAGGATTTTTCCAAGGCCTTGTGCCAAGACACTAGTTTGTCTCATTAGACCTACCGATGCATCGAGGAGCTATAGCGGGCTCCACCCGTCACATATTAAGTCCAATGCATTCCCATATGAAAAGGTTTAAACGTAACATAAACATTCGTATTAAAACTAGCATACGAAATGTCAATACTTTCACCATAAACCATGAATGGTATAAAAATAGCCCATCAACAGTCAAACATATCACAAAAACTTCAATACAATATAGAAGTTTTGTATCATAATAAATCAATAAAAAATCCATCAATGGATGTTGACATAGATGAAATCAAAACTCTTTTTAGAGAAATATCTCTTTCTATTTTGAAATCATTTAAGAGTCATATATTTATAAAATAAAACATTTTCTTTGAAAATATTCTTATAATATTGTAAGGGAAGCTTTGACGATTTTATAACAGCAGAAAATAACCACACCCGCCGTATAAGTTAAAAAACATTCTTACCTTAATTTTGTCGAAAAGGTTAAAAAGCACCTTGTTTGGAAAACGACGGAAAGATTCCTTTATAAACCTCTTATAAAAAGTCAAACAAGGGTATAAATGACTTTAACTCATATTCTAGTAAATAGTAAAAAAAATTTGAAATTCATTTTTAAGAAACATGGATGTGGATGATAAAGATATCCCAGTAGATTATTATGTATAAACAACCTCGGATAATGAAGATATTGTGAAATAACCCTTACCTTACACTTTTACTTGGATGGGGTCGGTTAACCTAATGTATAATGATGAAATAATTGTTATTAAATAATTCAAGAATCATATACATTCATATGATATCATATATGATCTTTTAACATTGCTTTGTTAATAATATCTTAGTATTATCGTTGTTTCGTGTGTTAACTTACTTGTTTTCTTTTATATGTGTTGTTATGTAAGCCATGTTTGTAATGGATAGGTTGTATATTAATCATATATAAAATGATATCAAGTCCTTATATACTATTATTATCCATCAAATGAGACTTATACTTGAATGGATACGATGGAGAATGAATCTCATTGCGTTCGTGGAGACGGTAGTCTATACGTACGCACGAGCGACAATATCATTCTTTTGATATTAAAATAATAAATAAATGGATGTTATATCATATATACAGAATCATTAACATGTTATATTTATTATTTACATGAGTTACACATCATTATTATACCCATCCAAATAATAATATATTGCATAACAATTACACCACGACGTGGAGATGGTAAGCTGTACGTATGCACGTATGGTGACATGTTATTTAAAGGGTGGATAGAATACTGATTATGGTTGTACCATATTTATTATAACATCACAGTATATATATGATACTGGAGTTATTATTTTACAATGTTAACAACAAAGGAAGAAGAAGTGGAAGAAGAAAGGAACTAGGAAAAGGGTGGTGAAATCATTACCTCTTCTTCGGGTTCTTCCTTTTGATTTGATCAAAAGGGCTCCTTAGGTTGGCTTTCTGATCAAACTAGTGCCTCTAGGTTGTATTGAGGGATGTTGGGAGAGTATTTGGGCAGAGTTTGGCCGAACCAAAAGGCTTTGAAGGTGTGAAGAAATGATAAAGAGGAGTTCCCTTTTATAAGAGGGGTGAGGGGTACCTTTGGAAAAGCTATAAATATTAATTTATAATAAATTTATATTCGGTTTCTAATGGATCCAAAGTTTATTATTTAAATGTTAAGGTGGGGATAGGTCTAAAACCACTCAAACAATAGAATTTGGACAGGTTTGGGTACTTATATTAACCTTATCTTTAAGTATTAACTCTAAGTTAATTAGTTTCACTTTTACAATGTTTCTTTGCATTTTTTATATTATATGGTTAATGAACTTACTATATACATCCAAGAGACCCCCAAGTGGTCCATTAATGATTAACCTATCATGATATAAGTCTCTTGGACGAACGTTAGATTTTTAGGAATTTAATATCAATTAATAATATAATATTTGTTTTCAAAAACTCTTTTATGTAAATTTTGACACTATTCAATAATTTATTTTTGTGAAACTCATAACCAAATGATTACTTCGACCAAAGTTAATTAAATAAATCCTAACATGTCATAATATCCTAGAAAATTATTTTAATTCATTAAAAGTCTCAAATTATATTTACTTGGGAATTTATAATATCAATTATTTTAATTTGTCACAATTATGGTAATTACTGCATCATCATTGTGTGATAAATAAATTAAATTATTTAAAGTCTAAAAATTATAAATAAAATATCATTATGTATGAAATCATATTTGCCTTCGAATGAATATTTTCAATAGAATTTATATTATGTATAACCCAAAATTAAAAATGTTTTAGTAAATAAACTTTGATTTTAACTCTTTTAACTCTTCTTTGAATTAAATAATAATAAATGTCCTATTCTAATCCAAGTGGACCTAAATGATAATATTTTATTCTTAAGGTTGTTTTTGGTCGAGATAAACTTGTCCTATAGAATAAGGACATGTGTTAGGGTAATATTAATATCATTTTTACCCTTAATTACCCTATTTACTTTTAACTGTGGTAAATAAAAGTAAAAAGTTACTATTCACTAAAAATTATTTTCATCTCATTGAACCACATTTTACTTCTTGATATTAACCGTGTCTCTCGGATTTTCAAAATTCCATTCACAGAAGTGGTAAAATTAAGTTTTATGAGAAATTCAGTTTTTTTAACTACCACTTAGTAGTTTCACTATTCATCAAAAATTGAAGTTTTTCAGAACAATGCCAAAATTTCACCCTAAGCTATAATTCGATATTACGAATCCAAAAATGAAGTCCATTTTGAAATATAAAATATATATAATTTCAAAAATTAGGTATTACTATTCATAACGGCTAGTTTGATTGGTTATGGTGTGTTAAAACTTGGTATTGCGTACAACACACGCTATCACATTATTCAAAGAGAAGCGTACCATAGAAGATTGGTGTGTTACATATTTTTTATTTGATTATAATATGATTAAAAATTATAAATTTTTTCAGGTCATATCCAATTGATAGATTGTTTGATCTTTATATTCTTTGTAATTTGTTATATTATTCTATGGAATAGGGTTACTTTATAGGGTTTCATGGAGGCTAGAAGATGTCGAGTTCTTAATAGTGATCAAAATTGAAGAGGGGTTAAGAGTTCTAGTGAAAATATGGATGTTAGTAAATATTATCTATTACCATAACCATTGGATCACTTTGAACACATGGAATGGTGAAATATATATTCTTTATTGGTTTTTAGTATTCATAGTTTGAAAATTTTATTTAATTAATATAAATCTTCACAAGCATAGTATAACAGGTTTGTTATAGATATATCACACAGAAATATTTTTTGTGATATCCTATTTATCTTACGGATTTTTTTTATTATGACACTATTATAAAAATATTTATAAATCCAATATTTTATTTTGATATAATCTATTAAATTTAATACATAACCCACAATTTTGGATTTATTACTTGATTTATATAATATATTTAATTAAATATATTCTAGAAAATAAATTTTTTTCTTCTAAATAAATAATAAACATTGATAAATTATTATTCTTGGATATTTTTTCATCTCATATTAATCTAGGTGATACCTACCACTTTGAGAGTTTTTAAAATTATTCATCATCATATCTGTAATTTCAAGTATATGATTATTCATTTTTTACACAATGTAAGGCTCAATTTTTAATTTCTTATTTAAATCTAGAACTTATATGAACATACATTTTATAATTTGTGAATCCTATTTGTGAAAAAAATTATAATGGTTCTTCAAATAACATTGAAGCTAATAATATAGTCCATTTAGAAGAATATTTTCCCCCATAGCACCTTGTCATGGATTTTATAATTTATACTAATATTAGTATTTATAATAATATTAATCATCATAGTGTCAATATTAATTTAGGGATTTAAAATACGGTGAATTCTTCTCTTCTCAGAATAGAGTTAGTGAGATAAGGCCTGAGTCTTTGATGAATAAATTGTTGATTACTTCTTCTAGGAATTATTTGAATATGAAATAATTTGTTCTTTTTGAGTGTTTTTTGATTTTTTTTATATTGCATTCAATAACAGCTTCTTCTAGTATTTCAGGAAGGTTCTTCACATTAAGAGTAAGCGAATTTAAAATAATGGCTTTGTCACCATTGTCAAGGGGAATTAGTGACTTAGAGATGAAATATTTCGGTAAGGGATGGTTCATATTTTTATTTCCTTTGAAATCAACTACAATTCTTGGAGTGTTCGTATAAAATTTATTCTTTTTCTTTTAAGAACCTAATTATTGAATCCACAATTAAAAAACCATAATAAAATAGGCTGTGAATCTTGGCACTTATATTCTTAAAAACAAATAGTACAAAAATAAAGAAAATATTTAAACATATTGATGAGTTATTGTATTTTTTGCATCTTAATTTTCAAAATGTTATATTTTTCCACCCATATCAATTTTTGGAATAACATACATACTATTCATGTTTATTTCATCTTGAAATTTTCTTTGGTCTCACCATTTACTCGTTTTAGTTTTTTTATCATGCAGTATATTAGAATTGTTACTCATATGGATATGAAGTGTGTCAAGAATATTTTTATAACATAAATAAAATCAGTGAATATATATCTTCTTAGTTTTTAATGTTGTCTTTTATAAAACTCACTGTTTGGTTTGGTAGAAAATTTTTAACTATTTATTATTTTTTCACTGAAAATGTTAATTGTGCGTTGTAATTTTAATGTATGTATTAGGTGTATGGGGTTATGATTGTACATAAAAAAAAATTATTGGGACATATTTAATAGATAAATATGGTTGTATTACGATATTCTCTACATGATAAAATTTATTACAATAAAAAATTTAAATCTTTTTCAAATCATAAATATTTATGATTTCTAAATTTAGAATCAAAATTATATTCTATATATTTATTTATAGTACAAAGGGAATAAAAAGAACCAACTATTAAGGTATTATTAAAAAACTATTGATATTGAATCGGTTAAGGAAATTAATACTTTAGATTAACTATAATTTTATTTAATTAAATTATTTTTTGTTTTCTTATTTTAATTGCTTGAATTTATTTTTCTTGAGAGCTAATAAGCTATTATTTTATGGGAACTTGTTCAGTTTAACACCATAATAGGTTCTTAGTATTTGTATCTTTTGATAATAATATTAATATCAATGTTCACATTATGGAATACCCTGATGGATTTATTTTTTATATAAGTTTTATTGTTTTTTAGTGACATGTGATTCATTTTTTAAAATAATTTTTAGGGACGTTACAATATGTTTTGTAAGAGAAAATCATAATTATTTATTATGATGAAAATTATTGTTACTTGTAAATTTCATTGAAAAAATTAATGATAAAAATATTTTTTAGCCTTTCATTTATGTTTTTAGTTTTAGTGAAGATATATCATTTTTTACATCATATAAATTATATGTTCCTAATTTTTTACTTTAATAGATGCTACCCTCCAAAATTTTATAATTTCTAATGATTTTAGTTTTTTCTTCTATTAAGACATGAAATAAAACATGACATATGTTTCTTCCTCTATATAATTAATGAACTATTATTCCTCTCTTTGTTGTTCGAGTCAAAACTAAGGCCCTAATTTATGGATATCGTTGAGGCACTATTTTGTAATCAGGAATAACCAGAAGATGCTTCATGGAATCTATTTTTATGTCCAATTACTAATTCTCACAACCAAATCTACAGATCAAGAATTTGATTCTAGGTTTATTGGGTATTTATATGAAGTTACTACTCACATCAACTGAAATGTATGTTCAGTGTGAGTGGGAATAGCATCGGTTTTGACTTGGGTTCAAGAGGACTTGAAGCTGGGTTTATATATTTTATCAAGGACCTGAGTTTGTTGTTTTACTATTTTTTACTATATATAATTTCTATTTCAAGTTGTCTAGGTTTAATGATGAATGAGTTATCTTGGAATCAATATAGATTTTTTTACAATAATATCTTTGATGAAATAACGAAGGGGGTTCACTATGATGATGTCACATTGACTGGATACGGTCAGTTTCGGTTGATTCAATAATCAAAACCTTGTAGTTCTATCTCACTATTGTTCATGTCTGGATTATGTTCTTTAGATATTACTGGCTAGTGTTTTTTGGTAGATTTGTGTTAAATCATTATGGGATTATTAAATATTCTCTCTTAAATAGAATTTCTTAAAGGGAATAAAACTTCATAGATGGTAATGTGAACTGAACACAGTGGTAATGAATTTAATATGATCCAATTGAAGCTACCACATTGTGCTACCACGTGAAAAATTCAATAATAAAATAATGATAAATTATAATTTTATTTTTATCTATTAAATGTATCTAAAACTATAATATTATCCATCAAAACCAATCATGGTAATCATAAAGATTATAGGTCTCTCTAATTACTTCTATAAATAAAGAATTAATTTTTTATTCATAGAATGATGATTTCATTCATGAATTGAACTATTATTGTCTATAAAAGTTCATTATTAATTTTCTCTTGAATATTAATCAAGAAAATGATTTCATTTTATGATTCAATATAATTATTTTTTAAATATATTATTTATATTGTTTCTTTGAGTCAGCGATTTATGGCAGAGCTACAACTATTGGTTTGGTATTCTAACACTTAATCTTGGATCTGGCTTCCACATCAGTTGTCGTGAATTCTTCCTATTAGTTAAAAAATCCAGACCCATTTTCAATTTTTGATCAATATGTTCTTATCACTTTTTATATAGAAAGGTACAATTATATTGGGGTATTTGGATGGGTATTTCTATATTTTAGTTTATAATAGGATGGTTTCATGCTTCATACTACATTCTTTATTTTCATTCATTTTTTTTTGTGTTTTTATTTTTTTATAATGATATAGTGAAGGATTATTAGTAGTCATCACTTAATGACATGTTTTTAGGATGCATTCATAGTATATGTTATTTATAGTTATGATGATGTACTTTGGGTATTAGAAAACAATTTTGTAATTTTTGAATAGGATAAAGTTATCAAGTATCTATTTCTTGTCACTGGAGCGTGGTTGTATATATTTTTTGTGATATTTTGGAATTATTTGGATTAATTTTTATGATATATTTGAAATATTGAGATACATTAGTTATTTATTTTTTTCTTTTTTATTGTTCTTTATTGAAAGGAATTAATATGTCATGTATATTAATTATATCATGTATATTTTAAATATTCTTATTAATTAATATATTAAATTGTTTACCAATACATATTATGATCTGATTCTTTCATTTATTATCTATTGGTATTATTATATTGATAACAGAATCATTTTATCTATCATAATAACATCAAGAGGTAGAGTTTTTATGAACAACTTTGTAACTAGACAATTTATGTCAGTAAAACATTTTACCAACATTTAATGCACTTTTACCAAGAGGTATATATTTTTTGGAAAAGAATAATTATTTTTTAGTGACTATAAAAATTATATAATAATCATCTATATTCTATACTTATTCTCCTTCAATTCCATATATCTTTGATAAAATAATCTTGTATATTGTGGATAAGGAAGATCCTTGATGTTCTTTGGAAGTAAATATCTGACTAATAATTTTTAACTCTCTATCTATTCTTATTTCTATAAAATTTTACATGTGATGTGATTTATTCCTTATGATCAGCCTTCATATATTTTTTGATGTATTTATTCTCATCTATATATTCCTCATAAGAAGTTTTCCAATTTTATTATTCTTTTATAACGTCTTTGTAACCTTGAGTTTGTAACATCATTTACATTCTGTCTTCTTTGGATAAAAAGATAGTCAAAAAATTGATTCCAGCATTCTTATATTTCTCACACCTCATGAATTTATTACAAAATTTTAACTTCCTATTTATTGAAAATATGTTAGCAGCTTTTTTCTCATTTTCTGAAACATTTTTCTTCCCTTATACTTTAGAAAACTTTTATGCTTCCTCTTTCTTTCTGGAATTGGTCATCTGATATCAAAAATTAAATAAGCATGCTTTCTTACCAAACATATCTTTGGTAACTTGATCAACATTATTAAACTTATTTTTTTTGGTTTACTGTGTTACCCTTCTCAGAGGACTCACTTGAATATGTCACATACTTAATGTTATGATATTTCATTTCCTTCTCATCATTCATCCTAGGAAAGTTAGTTATTGTATGATCATTATATTCCCCTCCCCCTTATTCCATACCATATTATTTTCAGAGACAAGTTTCACCCACAAGAGTATTATTTGTGACCAAATACTCTATAACACCAGCAGTGACCTCTGATGTTGGATCATTTAGACTAATATTATAACTACTCTAAATTTTATCTGTGTTTTTTATTTAGAAACTATGGGTAATTTGTTTCAGGGAGGTACTTTCTTGATGAGTTACACTATTTCAAAGTGGAATATGAAAATATTAAAATATTAACTTTTGGAATGTATTAATTATTATAAGTATATTTACATTTAGATTGTTTGGGTAATGAAACAACCTTCTTCTATTCATCTTTATTTTTACTAGCTTGATAATATTCATTATTAACCTTAACTGATATGGGGAATTCATAATTTTACATAATTTAATTTTATATCTTATAATCACTTTAATGTTTATCTCCTATTTTTTATGTTGGAACCACTTTGTGTATAGGATTGTATTTGTTGTCAATAGTTGTCAATGGAATATCAAAATGAAAGCGATCAATAAGTACTCCAATAAAATGGAGGAATGAAAGCTCACAATGAGGGAGATCATGAAGTACTCCGATGAAGTAGAGGAGTAGTGATTCAGACGATTGTTGTGCTGATCGTAAGTTCAAAGAACATGTGTCAAAGGTGATACATTGTTTACAACAATGAAGAATGTGAGGAGTAATCCATCCAAGTATGATTAAAGAAGGATGGTGTTTTTGGATGAAGACCATGCAATTTCTCCTTATTGCATAAGGACCATGGGCTTTGATGAAGACCATGCAATTACTCATGATTGCATGAGAACCATTCTAGAGACTTCTTGACGGATTGAATTGCATGGTTTGCATGAAGTTGATCATGACGGGTGATGAAGGAGGAAATGTGACAATGAGTTGACTTATGAAATGTCCATGCACATCACATTGTCATAGAAGATGATGGCACTAAAGCTGTTCCTTCAAAGAATACATATCACAATAGTGGAGTTCGTGATAAAGGCAAAAGAATTGCTGAAGGATACAGATCACCAAGAAGAAGTGTTGTTGAGGTGATCGTGCTTGTCGACAAAGCAAACAAACGACATACAAATTTGTTGACAAAAGAGATTCTGTGGTCACATGTCGAGTTCAAGAGTTGTGGTCAACGATCTATGTTTGATTCAAGAACTTTGACAGAGGAATGGATGATCTGGAGGCGGTACAAAAAGAGCAGATAAAAGGTGGCGCCGTTTTCCAGTGTTTGCCAAATTTCAGGGCCTCAAAATCAACAAATAAAGAAGAAGTGATTTTGGAAAAGGGACTTGCGCGCCATACACTTGGAGGATAGAAAACTTGCGCGCCATATACTTTTAAGGATCATAACATGAAAATTTGGCAAAGGCATAAGGGTCGCGCAAGTGTTGGTTAAGTCGCGCAAGTGTTGGTTAAGTCGCGCAAGTGGACTTGCGCGACGGCACCTACAAGGAGTGGAACTTGCGCGTCTATGGTTTTTCGAGATCAGAAGATCAAAATTTGACAAAGGCAAGAGGGTCGCGCAAGTGTTGGTTAAGTCGCGCAAGTGGACTTACGCGCCAAGGAGAAACTTGCGCGCCGCCGCGCAAGGGGTCCAGTTTGCCTATAAATACTGGACCACCCCTCCTCATTCCACACGGAGCTCAAGACTTGGAGATTGTTCGAGCTCTCGTCGCGCAGGTGGTAGAACCGCGCAAGTGGTAGTTGGGTCGCGCAAGTAGAGGTTGTGCGCCGATTGATGGTTGAGTGCCCCAGGTGATTTGGGCAAGGAAGAAAGTGAGTCGCGCAGGTTTGAAGTTCAAGAAGGCAGAGTCGCGCAGGTGCTTTGGAGACACTTGCGCGCCAGGTTATACTTGCGCGCATGAGACTTGCGCGCCGCCGGGAGACTTGCGCGCCGGGCTTGAAAAGGAGACCCAGACACTGTTGAAGCACGCCCGCCTTTCTGGAGCTGCACAAGAGCTGAAGATTGTCTTATACTTTTGGTGCAAAGCGAGATTGAAGAAGGAATCTAAATGATACATGCATAATCTCATGCATACATGGTGAATTGATTCTGAAGAATGCCGAGTAAGCTGAACATCATTTATTGAGCAATCGCATAAGTGATTGTGATTCAGGCAGACGAATACAAGGGGATCTAGTGCATTCAGTCATTGCACTAAAGAAGAAAGATCGAACTATAAAGAGCATCAACTCTGAACCCTGATGCGAGCAAAGTCTCATGCTGAACAGGAGACTAAGAACTTCAATGCACACCTATTGAAGAGACCTTCACGTCTATAAACTGAGTGGGACTTCACCAACGGCAGTGAGCCAGGGGGAGTCAACGGGAGTGACCCGAGGGACGCAGTGAGCTATCCCTGAACAATTGTAAAGGCAGTGAGCCTGGGACAGAGTGACTGTACCCGAACCTTTGTAATCTACAGCTAGTGAAGCATAGTGGATTAGGTACGACCGACAACCTGTCGGCGTATGCTCCTTGGACGTAGCCCTTAGTGGTGAACCAAGTAAAATAGCTGTGTCATCTGTCTCTGCATGTGAATGTTTAATTTCTGATCATATCCATCATACAGGTTTAAGTAGTTCCTACCAACGTGGGAACAAGATCCACAACTTTAAGAAGAAAAATTTGCCACCCTGATTCACCCCTCCCCTCTCAGGGTGTCCCGGGGTCCTACAAGTGGTATCAGAGGGAGGTTAACGTATGTTGGATATTCTACAGTAATTCTATTGAGAAGAGGATTTGAGTTTCTTTCCTAGAGTCAACAATGAAGAGCAGTCTTGATATTGACGCAGTCATTTCTGAGCAGAAATCTATATCCACCAAGACTTTGACAAATAGGAAAAAGAAAGAGAAGAAGATGATGAAGAAGTCCCCCACATCCAAAGAAGATGCAGTGTCTTGTTCTCCATGCCATTCCAATAATGAAGAAACATTTGGCTTGGAAAGTAGCAAGCAGATGGCTCAGAACTCATCCAGAGGAAAGGATGATACCCCTAATTCAAGCTTTCAAGAAAAACTCAAAACATATCTGCGTGATATTCCTGAAGAAAGGGTTGCGATTATTTGTAGCCTATTCCAATCTATGCAGGTTGAGATCACTCGATTAGAAAGGGAAGCTGACAATATGGAAGAGGGGTTGGAAAGAAAAGTTATGGAAAACATGAAGCTCACCAAACAGGTGAAAGTCTTTGAAGAAAACGAGGCAGTCAATAAGACTCTAAAAGAAAGGGTCCATGCACTTGAAGTTGAGCTGAAGAAGAGCAATGAAGTCAAGAATTTTTGTTTGGAAGAAACTTCCATTAAATTCAGGGAACTTGACTCTTTGTTACAAAACAAAGTTAAGATGCATGAAGATGAGGTTGAAAGGTTAAAGAAGACTTGTGAAGAGAAGATGATCACGATTGAAGATCAGAAGATCATCCTCAATATTGTGGGTCAAAAATTGGAAGATCAGTTGACCGAGATTGAGAACACACATATTGAGCCTTCACAAAAGAATGAAATTAGTGACGCTTGCACTCAATGTTCGTTGGAGGAGTCTAAAGCTGAAATGCCTTCAACATGTGATAAGAAGATTATGACAACTCTTGATTATCCACATCAAGAATCAGTTGCTGCTGGTACTCAATGCTCACTGGAGGATTCTTTTATCAAAAGACCTCCAACATGTGATAAGAAGATCATGACTTCACTCTTTGATCTATCACAAGCAGCTAAGAAAGTGAAGGTACCATCCATACAAACCTGTACTGTCGTTTCGAAATATGCTCCTTCATCAAGTGCAGGTCAGAAGAAAAGTTCTAAACAAATATGGATGAGGAAAGGTGAGAAGAAGAAACCTACCACCATGGCTAGGGTGGATGGGAAGAAAAAGGAGGAAGTGGGTTCCTCAAATAGAGCACAAAAGATTAAGCAGATGGCCCAACAACTTAATACAGAAGATACAAAGAAGAAAAGATTTGTGGGTCAATGTTGGTGCTGCAACAGATTTGGGCACTGTGCACTGGATTGTCTTTATAATCCCTTACATGGAAAAGCACAGGGAAAGCCTATATCAAAGGGGAGGAAGCCAGAAAAGAAGAAGCAACATCCGCAGGTCCAGAAGCATCGGTTTACTGCAAACAGATTTGGAATTCTTGATAACATCTGTGATGTATGCAACGGCAGCGGTCAAAATGCGGGCACATGTCCACATCAACATGCTTTCACTGTCGAAAAGAAAAGAAGACCTCTGATGCCGTCAAAGAATGAATCAGCTATCGTGGGGAGAAATCAGAAGAATGTTGTGAATACACACTTCCCCAAGAAGATCTCAAGTAGGGAAGCTGAGAAGACCCAGGATTTTAGATCCATGAAATTGAAGGGTCATTCATCCAAAAGAAACACTAAGTGGGATGAATCTCGGATGAACCCATGTGGAAGACCTAAACCTGCTGAAAAAGTTCCAAATGACATATTGGTCATCTGGCCAGAAGACTTGAAAAGAATAAGGAAACTTGAAGATGAGAAGGCCAAGGCTGGTGAAAAAGGAAAAGGAAAACTTTCACATGATGCAGACACAGTGCAGGAGAGATTGCAAACAAAGAGAAACACAAGTGTCAAAGAAGTTCTGTGTGAGAGATGCAAGAAGTCTGGTCACATTGCAAAAGGTTGTCTAACCTTAATACCAGAGCAAGAGGCAGTCCTTAAGAGGATCAAGAATGTATCATTCATGATGGCTGCTAAGCAGAACAATTCTCCACACAAAGCAGAAGAGAATGTGAACAGAGCCATGCCACACCGACAGATGTCAGAACATATATTCAAATGTGCAGGCATGAATACTGGAGTGAACAGAGGAACTTGGTTGAGAAAAGAACCTCAACCAAGAAAGTCTTCCTGATGAAGCAAGAAGGAACCACCTTATCCCCGTAAACATTTGTGAATTGTATTTGTGCTAACAATGCAGGGAATTGAAGGTGAAGCATACTCTCAGGGGGAGAACCTGAGAAGTAGTGAATGCTGTCAACTCTTGATAGCGAAGCTAAAGAAGTTTCCATCCTTAGTAGATTCTTCAATTGATATTCAAGGATTATGATGATTAAGGATCACTCTTGATGAAGATGATGATGAGTGTTTCCCTTGAGGGGGAGAAAAATGAAGAAGCTTCCATAATCACTGTTTCAATCAATATCAACTCCAGGTGGACTCAAAAGCAGTTATTCTGTGAATTTCTTGAAGAACACACGAATGGAGAAGGTATGTCATTTCTCAATCACTATCCCTTGGTTACTCAGATCAAAGATTATTTTACAAAGGGGGAGTAACTGAATTGATCAGTGACATAAAGAGAATGGAAGTGCCCCAAGGTCACTTATCCTGCCAATTGCACTTGAATGTTTGTGATCTATTTGCTGAAGTGAGTGCAGGAGTTTCAGGTTGATTATTCTCTATCATAGTTGATCTTCTTCTACCTGGAAATAAAGTGGTAAACCCTTGAAGACAAGATACATGAGTTATCATCTCATGTTGGTATCATGATCTGTGGATATTGGATAGCCTTGTTGACATAATCAAATCCTCTTGTTTTCTACATCGAGCATTGCTCAAGTAGACTTAGAGTGAAATGGTTAATGAAACATTGCTTAAGTGTGGATTGATACCCTCCCTACCATATGCTTTGTATTTCTTGTCAATAAGGGGGAGAGAAAGTGAAATGAAAAGAAATGCTGATTTGCTGAGAAGATTCTCATTTTGACATTGACAAATTCATTTCAGAAGATGTATAAGGTATTGACAACAAAATACAAAGGGGGAGATTGTTGGAACCACTTTGTGTATAGGATTGTATTTGTTGTCAATAGTTGTCAATGGAATATCAAAATGAAAGCGATCAATAAGTACTCCAATAAAATGGAGGAATGAAAGCTCACAATGAGGGAGATCATGAAGTACTCCGATGAAGTAGAGGAGTAGTGATTCAGACGATTGTTGTGCT
This sequence comes from Viscum album, assembly GCA_963277665.1. Classification (NCBI taxonomy): domain Eukaryota; kingdom Viridiplantae; phylum Streptophyta; class Magnoliopsida; order Santalales; family Viscaceae; genus Viscum; species Viscum album. The sequence continues at coordinate 790,622,965 of OY728141.1, forward strand.
GATCGTAAGTTCAAAGAACATGTGTCAAAGGTGATACATTGTTTACAACAATGAAGAATGTGAGGAGTAATCCATCCAAGTATGATTAAAGAAGGATGGTGTTTTTGGATGAAGACCATGCAATTTCTCCTTATTGCATAAGGACCATGGGCTTTGATGAAGACCATGCAATTACTCATGATTGCATGAGAACCATTCTAGAGACTTCTTGACGGATTGAATTGCATGGTTTGCATGAAGTTGATCATGACGGGTGATGAAGGAGGAAATGTGACAATGAGTTGACTTATGAAATGTCCATGCACATCACATTGTCATAGAAGATGATGGCACTAAAGCTGTTCCTTCAAAGAATACATATCACAATAGTGGAGTTCGTGATAAAGGCAAAAGAATTGCTGAAGGATACAGATCACCAAGAAGAAGTGTTGTTGAGGTGATCGTGCTTGTCGACAAAGCAAACAAACGACATACAAATTTGTTGACAAAGGAGATTCTGTGGTCACATGTCGAGTTCAAGAGTTGTGGTCAACGATCTATGTTTGATTCAAGAACTTTGACAGAGGAATGGATGATCTGGAGGCGGTACAAAAAGAGCAGATAAAAGGTGGCACCGTTTTCCAGTGTTTGCCAAATTTCAGGGCCTCAAAATCAACAAATAAAGAAGAAGTGATTTTGGAAAAGGTACTTGCGCGCCATACACTTGGAGGATAGAAAACTTGCGCGCCATATACTTTTAAGGATCATAACATGAAAATTTGGCAAAGGCATAAGGGTCGCGCAAGTGTTGGTTAAGTCGCGCAAGTGTTGGTTAAGTCGCGCAAGTGGACTTGCGCGACGGCACCTACAAGGAGTGGAACTTGCGCGTCTATGGTTTTTCGAGATCAGAAGATCAAAATTTGACAAAGGCAAGAGGGTCGCACAAGTGTTGGTTAAGTTGCGCAAGTGGACTTACGCGCCAAGGAGAAACTTGCGCGCCGCCGCGCAAGGGGTCCAGTTTGCCTATAAATACTGGACCACCCCTCCTCATTCCACACGGAGCTCAAGACTTGGAGATTGTTCGAGCTCTCGTCGCGCAGGTGGTAGAACCGCGCAAGTGGTAGTTGGGTCGCGCAAGTAGAGGTTGTGCGCCGATTGATGGTTGAGTGCCCCAGGTGATTTGGGCAAGGAAGGAAGTGAGTCGCGCAGGTTTGAAGTTCAAGAAGGCAGAGTCGCGCAGGTGCTTTGGAGACACTTGCGCGCCAGGTTATACTTGCGCGCATGAGACTTGCGCGCCGCCGGGAGACTTGCGCGCCGGGCTTGAAAAGGAGACCCAGACACTGTTGAAGCACGCCCGCCTTTCTGGAGCTGCACAAGAGCTGAAGATTGTCTTATACTTTTGGTGCAAAGCGAGATTGAAGAAGGAATCTAAATGATACATGCATAATCTCATGCATACATGGTGAATTGATTCTGAAGAATGCCGAGTAAGCTGAACATCATTTATTGAGCAATCGCATAAGTGATTGTGATTCAGGCAGACGAATACAAGGGGATCTAGTGCATTCAGTCATTGCACTAAAGAAGAAAGATCGAACTATAAAGAGCATCAACTCTGAACCCTGATGCGAGCAAAGTCTCATGCTGAACAGGAGACGAAGAACTTCAATGCACACCTATTGAAGAGACCTTCACGTCTATAAACTGAGTGGGACTTCACCAACGGCAGTGAGCCAGGGGGAGTCAACGGGAGTGACCCGAGGGACGCAGTGAGCTATCCCTGAACAATTGTAAAGGCAGTGAGCCTGGGACAGAGTGACTGTACCCGAACCTTTGTAATCTACAGCTAGTGAAGCATAGTGGATTAGGTACGACCGACAACCTGTCGGCGTATGCTCCTTGGACGTAGCCCTTAGTGGTGAACCAAGTAAAATAGCTGTGTCATCTGTCTCTGCATGTGAATGTTTAATTTCTGATCATATCCATCATACAGGTTTAAGTAGTTCCTACCAACGTGGGAACAAGATCCACAACTTTAAGAAGAAAAAGTTGCCACCCTGATTCACCCCTCCCCTCTCAGGGTGTCCCGGGGTCCTACATTTTATTCCCTAACCATTATCAAAGGTTATATCCTAATCTTATGTGTTTAAGTTTTATTTCCCATCTTGATATGTGTGGGTTTATTAATAGTAACATCTAAATCTTATTTAAGAATACAATAAAGTTATGAACTCTCTTCAAAAATGTCACCATTATATGATAAAACAATTACTCTTCTTATATATTCTAAGGATTTGACATTAAAATAAAATTCATTTTTGGATGAAGTAACATCCTTCTCTATTTTTCTCAACAAAAATGTTTTCTTGTTAGAAGGAAATTTTTTATTTTGTTTATTCATCTTCTATTTATGATACTTACTATCTTCTTCTTCCAAATAAGAATATTCAAACTTCTTCTTAGGAAAATATCTGGAAAATGGCCTCTATCATTATAATTACTACATTTAAGATAAATTTTACTATTCCACTTTACCTTATTATATCTCAAATAAATGAGGGGAGTGATTGTGTTGAATTTCTATTCATTTTCCTCTACCTCTAAATCATTTGATTATATTTTATATTATTTATCTCTAATCTTTCATTTTACCAAATATTTGAAAGCTATTTTTTCATTAGAATTATTTTTAATGACTATTTTTATCTCATATCATATGCCATGAGAATATTATGAAGTATAACCATATATAAATATTATCATTCTTATAAAGATAGAAATTTTTAATTATATACATAAAAAATATTTCTTATCATTTTGTTAATAATAGTAGAGACAAAAAATTCGCGTTGAAACCAGTGAAATTTCTTACAATATCATTAACTCTTGTAAATTATTCATCAATACTTTCTTCATCATCCATATTTACTTTATAAAACCTACTCCTCTAGATTTATAGATTATCTTTCATTACATTCTCATTCCCTATATAAATTATTCTCAACTTACACAACACTTTTAGCCTTTGTAAACCCTATAATATTAGTTAAAACAGTCTCTATGAGAGCCAAAAATATGGAATAATGATCTTTCCCGCCAACATCTAAATTTCTATAATCATAAATAATCATCGAAACCATATTAATTAGAAGAAATATTTATTTTTAAACATATATAGATTCTAGACTAAGAGAAATAAGTTAGGTTAATATCCTATACTTTCAACTATGATAGTTTTGGAAAAAAAAATAATGGAACACCATTGTTCTTCACAAACTTTTTATTCTCTTTCCTCAGTGGATAGTTGGATCTTTTTAGGGGAACCTACACACTGATACCAATTGTAATTCCCTTATCAAAGTCAGATCACTACTAGGGGAGGGTTGATTTAGTGATCAATTTTATTTTATTGAAATGTTTATTTACTTGGTAAAGAATCATTTCATAACCATTGAAACATTTTAGACTTATAATCCAGTCAAAGATAAATCTAAAACTCATATTCCATATAATAAAATAAAAATAGTGATTACCACCTAATATTTAAAAAAATTATGTAAAGTCTAAATCCTTTGAATTTTTTTTATCTCCACCCCAACATGGATTCATTATCTAACCTCATATAGGATTATAAAGACACGGGAAGAAACTAGTTCTACACCCCCATAGTCATTCCTTCACCTAGACCTGGTTCACCTCCCCCCCCCCATTAACCTTCTCTTCTTCTGTAGTAGGTTATACACCCCAACTATTCTAATTAAATTCAATTTTTTTTGCAAATAGTGATTACCCCATAAAATAATCCATTTGAGTTATAAGTTATACCCTGAGCTATAAGTTCTTTCCTTCTTCAATTATGATCCACTCTATTAATGTATTCTCTTTCTCCATAATCAGGCTGGATCACCTTCTCTTCTATACAATATTAAAGATATTTAACAAATCTCTTAGGAGTATTTAAGCCTTGAAACTATTTCTTGATACATTGAATACCTATATATGGTAAAAATTAACTTTTCTATAACATGTACCAAAACATTCATAACAGCATCGTTCCAATGAATCTTTCGGATATACCCAATGTTGGATTGGTCTCCATAGAAAGGATATCCTTTTGATGCACCTATATTTTTGATGTCTTCTAATAGAGAAATTTAAAGTAACTTATCATTATAAATTACTCTAATTGTCTCCATATGAAGATATCAAAAATCTATATCTTTTAGATATTTCATGTTTACATCTAATAAATCATCTTCAACCACTATAGTATCATTACTTTCTCCCTCCAGTTCTATGCATCAATGTACTCTATCATAGAGATGATAAATTTTAATCTAATGTATATTTCGATGATCACTCGTATGATAAAACTATGTAACATGGATTGTATATTGCTACCCCTTCAAAGGACATAAATCAATCCTCAATCTAATAACATCATATTGTTCTATCTCATAACATTTTCAAGCCATCCTTTATCGGATAACTTCTTGTTTTTGTAAATTTATAGATAAGTATCAATAAAACTAAAAATATAACATTGTAACTGAAACCCTTATGAATAATAGTGTACAATTACAACCTTGGATATTTACTTTTACTCTATCAGATCACATCCTTCTAGTGACCTGTTTTATGTTGCCTCAATTTTTTAACCTTAGTCAAGTAACCAAAACCTCCAACTTTAAACACAGTCTTGGATCATGAGAATCTTTATGATGTGATAAACATTAAAATTGTCACAACATCATATGAATTAGTAAGGTTAATTTCCATTCATAGTTCAGTATACTTTATTACACTATATAAGTAATGTTCTATATATCTATTCTCTAAATCATCTCCATAATTCTTTAGTAATTTTCACTACATACACATAATAATACACAGAAACAAAATTGAACCCAACACACATTATATCAATCAGTTTAATCTATAATTTATCACTTCTCAATAAATCTTCATTTATATGTGAATGAAAAATATAAATTACACCCTAAAAAGTCGTACAGTAGTAAAATAATCAGGAAACCCCAATTTGATGATGTTTCTACAAAAAAATCTAGGTCAAATCACTTCCTTTAAAAATGTATCCGTAATTGCTAAATACTCACCATTCATCCTAGTGTATTCCATTTTATATAAAATAAAATGACTGCAGGGAGAAATGAAATTATCAAGAAGGTAGTATTAAATTATTAAAAAATAAATCCCCAAACTCAATCACATTAAATTTAATTCCCTAAAAATAAACATAGAATTACATTAACATAAAAATATATTTAATTCATTCAAGTGAACACACAATCATTACAATCGGATCTTATTTCCCTACCCCAATCACTAAAATGTTATTACCCCTCTATTCGAGAGTTATTAATAGTGGGAAGATAAAAAATAAGAAATAATATAAATAGAATAAAATATAAAAAATACAAAAAAAATAGAATAGTAGATATAACCCATATATAACTCCCTTCATTATCAGCCTTATTTCATTTTTTTTATATTATTTCTTCTTCCCTCCCTTTCCCTATGGTCAATCTTGTGATATTTTTTCCCATATCAGTCAATTTGAGGACTTCATGACCTTCTCTCTTCCTTGAATCGTAGATCTTACCCCATTTATCCTCTATAATGTACCAAATGAACATAGTAAAAAAATGATTCGGAAATATTTCAATGATTGAAAATATTAGGATTCATTCAACATCAAAATTGAAATCTTCGCAGTTTGATTCAACCTTCCATGGTGCAAGGGAAATATTTTCTAATTTTTGAAAATTTAAATATCACACATATGTTCTCAACCAAAATTGTATAAAGTAAAAATCCTTATGCATCACTTTATAATAATATAAAAATATTACATATTCTCCCTTGTTTCTATGTACAAAATTTTACATATCTTTAGAGACAAAAACATAAAAATATATCTTTCTCTTAATTTTGAGAAATATATTAATTATGATTTGAATATATTACATGTTATTGAAAAATGATGCACAACTACCTAAATTTATAAAATCTCTAAAATATTTCACAGTTAATAATATTATAAATTAATATTTCCCCTCATACGAAAATGATAATATCTTACATAACATCCCAAGATATTGTTTATCAATATAAAATAATATATATTAATGAATTATATTATGTATGTCCATATTTTTTCATTTTCACCTTTTATCTTCAAAAGGATAAAACATATTCCCCAAAATATAATATAGAAGGGTCATTTATTTAATCAACAAAGTAAAATATGTTACCTAAAAACCAAATATGTCATATATCACTTAAAGAGAATATTATTTCCTATTTTTTCTGATTCTATATAAATATATAATGTATCAAGAATAATATATTACAAATATCAATACCTTTCCCATTTCTCTTTCACTACTACTTCAAACTTCCATTCCATCAATATAATAAAATAAATAATAATAAATATAAATAATTTAATTTAACTTAAAAAAATAAATAACTCAATTAGATCAATTATCTTGACCATTATAAGAAATATTCACCATGTATAATAAAATAAATCATTGTTTTTAAAACAAACAAAGACTCACTTAATAAGTAAATATTTAGCAAAAATGAATGGAATTTAAAAAATAAATAACTAATATATTGCCTTTTTAATTTTTCCCACAAATAATGTGAAACTTTCATGTCATTTTTTATATTATATATTATTTTGGGTAACATTAATTTTTGAATAATTTGGGATGAAATTCATTAACAACATATTAGAGACCATGTTGGGTTCTGAGTGGATCGAACCTTACTTTTAATTTTTTTCTTGAATAGTTTTGGGTCCACATTTATTGCCCATTTTGGTTAAAATCATGTATGTTATAGTGGATATCATGTCCTAAATTTTGGCTATTTAAATTTGTTACATGTCTATAAAAACAATTAGAGTGACCATGAACTATTGTTTCAATTTTTTTATAGAGTATTTTTGAATGGCTGGTGAATGGTTCTGTAAAATGTGAAGCCAGACCATGAAATTTTTTTTTCTTATCACGTGTCTCCCACACGATTACAAAATTATTTACCATTATATATAACACAATCATGTGAGTTTCCCTTTTTAATTTAAATTGGAAAACACCATTTTTACAACTTTCAATTTTAATGAATTTCCTCCTCATCTCTGCTTCTTTCTCGGTTTTACTTGGCAACATAAAGAGGGGACCCCACTTTCCATCCCTTATTTATTCTTTTTTTAGCTATCCTCCATTGATTAAGTTCATAAACTCTATATTAAACCATATTTCTCCCTTTTTCCTTTTTCCTTTTTCCTTTATTTTTACATCCTTTATCCATTTAATCTTAGTTTAGACTCCTTCCATGAGTCGTTGGGGTATTTTGACTGATGAGAGAGTTTTATAGTGGTATATAATCTGATTTTATTTGAGGATAGGTATTATAAATAGTATCTTATTTCATGGACAAGAATTATAAATTAATGGTTTTGTGGTGTGGATTTTTGTGAAGGATTTCTGGTTAGTCTTTGGTAGGTTTTTGTGTGTGTTTCCTTTAAATTTTATATTAATAATTACTAGATGATTTTAAATAACTGTATTGATTAAATTAAGCTCAAATTTTACGGTTTCTATTGATTTAATGGAATTTTTAATGGTTTGGTAACTTTATATAAAGGGTTTTGATGATTTATTCTTGTTTTAAAAATATTAATTTTGATGTCAAGTGTTTTAAAATTACATAACAGAGTCATTTAGAATTAATTTGATAGTTCAAGGACATGGGCCCCATTTGGGTCATGAAGGAGGGGGATATGGTTTTGTTTTCCCTAATGGTGTGAATGAAAGAGGTTTTGGTTTTCAAATGAACTTCTTAGTGGACTCCAAAAATTTAATTTTGATTATTGGCTTAATATATGGTTTTTAAAAAAAGATTAAAATAGAATTTCAAATTTTTGTAAATGTGGAAAACATGTATTGGTAATCTAAAAAAATAAAAAAAAATTATTTTTTGGCTCTTTGAAAAAATTTGTTTTTAAAAATTTTGATTCCCTCATTATTTGAGCCTCGAGATTCTATCATGTGTTTTATAAAATTATTCCCATAGTGGGATTATTATTTTGATTCTACTATTTTAATGGATTGTAGAAGGGGGTTTTTTCTAATTAGGGTCTAGGAGGTGAGATGAGATTTATTATAATTATTTTATTTTGATAAAGTGATGATGGTATGTCATGTATGTTTTCTCACCACCTTTGAGTTTTTTAACGGAAACCCAGGTAACTTATTATATAAATAGTATATTTGTTCCCCCATATATGATTTCTTGAGCTTGGTGACATGAAGTGTTGTAAAATAGGGATGTTGTTGTTCCACTATTATACCCTTATATATAATTATCTAGGGAAATGAGGTCGGTTATCCTTTGTATTAGACCGCAGTGAGTTACCTTTTTCTAATATTATTTTCAAATGATTTAAGGGACCTTAAAATATATTATTTAATTATAACCCTGACACTTGTATTGATTCATGTGTACATTGATTTAGATGGATAATATAACATGTCTTGTAATAATTTTTTTATTGTGTGTGTTCACATTTAAATAATTTTTTAAAATAGTAATTAAATAATGTTTTAAATAAAAGTGATAAATTTCAAATGAAAATAGTTTTCTTGGTAATTATTGGTAATGTGGAAATGTAATTGGTTTTGTTTTAATTAATTTTATAAAAAATTATGTTATTATGATTTAAAAGAAATTTTATTTAAAAGGATTTAATTCCTCCCAAACTTTCTAAAAAAGGACTCATGTTTATGAAGGATATTTTTGGATAATATTTTTTGTTATCTCTACTATATGTAAAAACCATATTTTATATTTATATTTCAATTTAGTTTTAATTAAATTTCTTTTTAAAGGAAATATAGAATTCTCTATGGTGAAATCCAACTTGGTATATTTATTTAACACCCATCATATATTATTTGGTGGATATAGAACATGTGTTTTCTTTTGTGTGCTCTACTCTTGTCTTTCTTTGGTTTTTTTCTTTGGATTTAGGTTTGGTATAGCTTGTGAGGGATGTCATGGGATGATTAGAGTTACCATATGCCACATTGAGATTGTTTTGTACGGTTTGGGTTATTTCATTTTTTTGGGATCATATTTATCAGTTATGATGAACAAAATATTTATTTTTTATTATTTTAATTGTGGATTCCTTCAATATATTTTGATATTTAATATTTTAATTTATGCATTATTATTATTATTTTCCTCATGTTACTCTAATTTTATTACTTCGTGAATATTGTATCCATTGATTATGGTGCATGGTTGTGTAACTTATAAATGGGGCATGGAGGATCTTTGGTGGACTCTATTGGTTGTATATATTCTTATGAATGTGAAATAAATCACAAGTTCATGTTCTTGATACCCGTATGTTATTTGGTAGCCTATGGAGACCAGAAATTCCTTCTGATCCATGTGGTGACCAGGGTCAGGTGACATGTTGGTTCACCCAAGTTGGTTCATTAAAAAATTTATTGAATTTATGTTTTCTTAAAATACATGGTTTTTTTTCGTCTCACTTTTTATTTTCAATCTTTGGTAGCATAGAGATAGGATAATACTAACATAAGATATACGTTTTTAGAGGGCCTCATGATCTACTTCTCTTTTAGATCCTTGAGTTAACATGGATAATTTATTTTTTCATATGGAATTAGAGGTTTTTATTTTAATTATTCAAAAATATTTATATGGAATGTTTGTATTTTGATCTTCATAGAGTGTATCAGTGATTTTGGGGGTCCCTTCCAGTTTTTGGTGTAAAATAGATAGAGAAACAGTGCTACATAATTAGATCACATGGTTTGTAAAATCATGTGTATCCCATTCTGGTAGTTCAACAAACCATTATAGAAACTTGTGTATAATAATTGAATTGTTGGCCCATAATTGGTCAATCCATGAGGCCAAACCATAAGAAGTTATATTTTCTTCTTAAGCTCATATTTTAGCTCTTTTCCTTTATTAAATAATCATAATGGTACTGAATATTTGTGTGAGGTTTATTAAGGTAGTTTTAAAGTGATTCCATAATATGGAATGTTTTTTTTAATATTTATTTGTTCCATGTAGTTTTCCCTTTTATTCTGAAGTTTTTTTTTTCTATTTTAAAAATTAGATTTTGATGAGAATGGGAATTCATGATGAGAAGAATGTTTTGGAACTGAATTTTCCTTATATAACCTTTTAATTTGGGGTACATAAGTGTAATTTAAATGAAATATTATATGGAATATTTTTTCATTTTGAAATAGAGTGTTGTTTCTAGTTTGATGGAAATTTTATTGTTGTAAATATTTTGATGTGGTTGATTTTTTTACAAAATTTTTTAGAGAAAACATAATTGTATAATGTTAAATAGAATTTAATGTGAAATATTACATAGATATATTGGAATAAAGAGGATATTCATGAGGTAATTTAATTTTTATAATTTAATTTGTGGTTCATTTAAAATATAAATGGAAAATAATTCAACGAGTAAGTTGATAAATTTATTTTGAGGGGTTTTGAATGTTTTACAACTACACATGTATTTGTAATTTTTATTTAAGGACTCTGGGGAACAAGGTCTGACTTAATTAAAATGGGATTATGAATAATTATTTATGTGTGTATTCCCCTATTGGCTTGTTTATTTGGGTATTTCCTTTAGTGTGTGATCGGACTGCTTGATGCTATTACGAAACATGAATGGGTTAGATTCATGTTTTCTGATTTTTTTATTATTATCCCTGGAAGGATGTTGTCGAAATGAATAAATTTTATCTTCTATTATGAGATATATTGTGGCAATATTTTATTTTGTGTGATCATTCCTAGTTGTTAACTCCACCCAAACTCAATATTGAGTCGTAGATTCAAGATTCTTCTTTGTTCTAGTACTTTTGATTCATTAGTCTCCCATTAATAGATATCAACATCCTGTAGGTAATCAAGAGTTGTTATACAATTCTCATATACATATTGATTTGAATTACATGAATAATTTTAAGTGATTTCCTATTTTTGATGTTTTATTTTCATCTTTATATTGAATAAAGTTTCTAATAATAATTTCCACTTGATTCTAGGAGGTTTTTATTATTGATGAGTTGTTATGGTAGTGTATTCTACACCTCATTGTTGATTATATAACTCAATTATTATGTGTGAGTTTTACTTGGTTGGGTTTGATGGTTTTTATGCGAAAATTCCTTTGGTGTGATGTTTATGATACTAGGGTGGACGTGGAACCAGTTCAAATTTTTTATAAGTTGGTGTCAGTTTAAATATTATTCAGTACAACATGGTAATTTGAATCATGTTTGAGTTACTAGATCACCCCTTACATTTAATCACATTCCCAAAGGTTAATACCCATGTCATTTTATTTTTGAGTCATGCCTTTGATTTTTATCCTTTCCCTTTTGGTGATAAAGAAGGTTACAATTTTTGGGGAACTTACATTATCATTTTTTAGATATCCTTTGAGTTTTGTTTTCATTGAATTTATAGATTTTATTATAAGATTAATATGATCATTTATCGTTTCTTTTTTTCATTGGGTTCTTAGTGGCAACAAGCTTTTTATATGTATTTTTTCCCGCATGGGAGTTTTTATCTCATGTCTCACCACAATAGAGAAATTAAAAATTGTGGGGATACCTATAACATGTCTATGTATTCATAAATATTTTTCATTAATGGTTATGTAATGGTTTTACATGGATATTTTTATTGATTTTTGAGAATAAATATATGGTTTTGAAATGCCATGTGTTATCACGATACTCTTCTCTCTTTGTAGACCTAATTTTGAATTTTTTTCTCATCCCTCCGACCAATAATATAAGTTTTTAAGATTTTAGTTTTAATTTTATTTTACATTTATTAATTACCTTATGGGGGTGGAAATTTTTGTATTGTGTATAATTACAACACTTTGATGTCATTATTGTTTTATATATTATATTATATTTTTGGTATTTTAATTTTTTTTAACATTTTGAGATTAAATTAATAAAAGTTTGTAATCCCCCTTCATACGTGTGGTTTGTGATCAAAAACTGGGAGATACCATATAGGTTCCTAAGAGGATGATCCCTTCTAGTTCAATCTTTTCATACATAGTTTAGGAGAATAAGTATCCAACCTTTTAGATCAATAATATATTACTTTACTGAAAAATAATGTGAGACATTTTGGGCAATGGATATTGGTCAATGGATTGCACCTAATGTGGAGAAATCAATTGAGTTACCATGTGATAGTGTTTTTATATGTTAGATAGGTTTTTTGAACATTTGGTGCATGGTTTATTAAATGTTGTTAACAAACCGTGTGAGTGTGTTTCTCTTATCCAATGTCCCTTGTATAGTTGGCATATGGTTTACCAAACCATGAAGCATAATGATAAATTTTTCCCGATATTCATTAAATTGGGAAAATACCACTTTCAACTCCTTTGATTTTAATATATTTTTCCCCATCTACAATACTCCGTACTAGGCTAAGCTATAGTATAATAAAGAAATTTACCCCCTCACTTATTCATTTTATGTCCTTACATTATCTATTTAGAGTGGAAAATCCATGTTAAACTGTCATTTCCATTTTTTCCATCTTATACCTACTTCTATTTCTATTGATTTTGGTTTCATACCAGGAATAGAATAGGATTTTTGAATGAGGATTACAGATTAAGTTGGGTTCTATTTAGATTTTTTTAGTTTCTATGGCTTGTGGATGGTGAGTTACTTCTTGGTTAAGTGTTCTCCGATAAAGGTGACATGATGTGGCTTATTGGAAGGGGTTTATACTTTTTTGGTATGTTATTTATAATTTTAAATTACAATTCATAACATTATATTATTTCTATTTTCAATTCCTTTTTGGTTCCATTAAGATTATATGTGTTGGTTTATCTAGATTCTACAAATGTATTAAGGGTTTGGTCACTTGGTATAAAGGGGTTTTGATTTTTTCAAGATTAATAAATAGTTATTTTGATTCTAATGGTTTTGAAAATTCTTAAGAGGCTCATATGAAAACAATTTCATCATTAAAGGACATTGACCCCATTTAGGTAAAAAAATGGGGTAAAGGTTTTGATTTCTCTAATGATGTGAACAAAAGTTGTATTAGTTTTTAAAATGGCCTTATGGGTAGACTCCAATGATTTGATTTTGATTTTAATTTTAATGAATATTTTTTATTATTTTTTTGAAGTGTGATTTATAATGGTCTTAAATGTGCAAAAAGTTCCTTCAAATTCCATATGTTCTGTTAAAGAGACCAATTTTTTACTTCGTATATTGAGTTGTTTGAAATTGTGTTCCCTGCATTATTTGTTCCTCGTGTTTTTTAATGTATTTTATAAATCCTTTGCAGTAGTGGGTGGTAGTGACCTCGACCCCAGTAACATAGAGATGGATAATACATTATTACATTATCTTAATATACATTTAATCATATCCTGAAGAAAAAAATGGATTAATATTCTTGGTAAACTAGACACATACTAGAGTCCTAAATTATAATTGATTCAAAAATTACAACATAATTTTTTTAGAAAAAATTTATTCCCTATATAATATCCTTGTATATCAAATAGAGTGCTCTCTATTGAATCCTATGGAAAGGAAAAATATAAGGGTGAGATCAAATGCCCAATAAGAGTTATGTTCAGTAGAAGAAATCATTAATTAATAAACATAATCAATATGGAAAGGTAAATAACTGAACAAAAAAATCCATTTAAATAACCTCACTATATGAATGGACAAGACATAATCAATATTTAGGGAAAAATAATTTACCACACATTACATTTAAGTAACTTCACTACATGAATTAATAAGGATAATTAATATATAAAGGTAAATAAGAGACCACACATTCCATATAAATGATAATATTATAATTGAATGCATAAAGAGATCATATCATTTTGAAAATATATTTTATTATAACAACTAAATTCTAAATGTAGTAAATTCGTGATTATTAGATTCTATGTTTCCCAGTTACATGATACCTTTACCATCAAGACCATTCACATAGCAGTTTAAAACATAATTGGAAAAACACACTTAACCAAGCATAGCTAACTAATTCATCCAATGAGTCTATTGATGAATTTAGGGGATATTTATAACCAGGACCCACCCTTGTCATACATATCCAAATAATTCCTTATATATCAAATAATTTATTTAATTCATAAAAAATTATTATTATCATCAAGTATCCATATTGAGTAAATAATACTAATTTACTAATATTTTTGCACATAATGTAATAAATTTAAATATAGAACATTGTATTTATAACTGTTATATGATATAAATAAAATAAATACATTATAAATAATATATATATTTTCATGAAATTTAATGTCCAGTGATCACAAGAAAGTGAACATTTCATGGAAAATTCATTTAATATAAAAATGAATCAATGATGTGAATGTTAATATTTTCATTGGTTAAAATAATCATGATCTATCTAGATAATGGATAAGGATGGGTTATATAAAACATATCCATAGTAGAGTACATATAAAATAAAGTGTTATTGTCAATGATGAATACAAATACTATAAAATTGCCTTTTTGAATCATTCTTGAGTAAAATAACAATTTTAATTTTAAAATAAAATTTTTAGACATAAAATATTTTTATAAACATTTTATTTGAAAATGATTTTTAAAAACTATGAATTTTAAAAATATAAAGAAAATGTTTTATTTAAAAATATCCTTGTAAACTTACTATGTAATCTTCTAGGAGAAGAGGGAAATTAATTCCATAAAATTCGTAAAAGGTAAAAAAGGACATTCCCAATGCATTGAAAAAAGATTAGAAAAGTGACACGTTAGGAAAATTCCTAGATGATTCCTCTAAAAAAATAAAAACCCAAGATAGGTAAAAATGCATATAATAAATCACTTTAAAATGGTTAAAAATAATTTTTGAAACAATTTTTTGAAAATATTGGTTTGGTAGTAAAGGGATTTCTGACCGAATAGATCAATAATTTCATATTTTCTTAAAATAATTTTATAAATTATATTAAGTAACAGAGAGTGGAAATAGTATTAGGGTTTTATAATATCATGAATAAATATAGGATAATAAAATTAAATGGTATTATTTGGATAATTCTAAAATAATTTCCTTCAATATATGTTTAAAAATAGATAATCTCGATTAGAATGAGATTATGAAATAAACCCTTATAGTGATCATAAGTGACAATCAATAAATAAATCTTTTTTGTGCATAAACAGAAAATAAATAATAAATAAGTTGAAATAAAACATAATATAGTTTCATTTCATTATACACGTATTCTTAGAAATTGAAATATGTTGAAGAAGCAATATAACTCAATAAAAAGAAATTGAGTTTTGAAATTCATTACCACTTGGTAACTTTTATGTCAAATCACCTTAGTTGAAATATTTAAATTGAAACAAAAAATAACATTAAAATGAATTATTTATATTTTTATATGCCGTATATTCTCTCTATACACCATATATAATATACTAGGTGCATAACATTATAATATGCCTCAATGAAATGAAATTGAGATGAAATATCTTACCTCGCGTTTTCTTTTGATTGAACATTATTTAACAGATTTTATAGTGATTCTAAATATGTTATTAACATATAGGTAACTATATGAATATTTATAATATCATATATGATCTTTTCATAGAATCTTCTCACTCATTCATTAATAATCATTCATTATTTTCATTGTTTTGCGAGATAATTCACTTTTTCCTCATGAGTTTTCCAACAAGAAATATCTAATTCTTACAAATAATATATATTTATATTTTCAAAATAATAATAATAATGAATTAATTATAATATTTCTACATAAATATTAAATCTAAAACCAATCATGAATGATGGTTCTGAACAATTAAGTATGTTACAATCTTGGAGACGGTAGGTCGTACTTATTCATGAGTAATGTTTTTATTTTTCAATGATAATTATGGAAATAAGGTGTATAATTATTATTTTTTCATAATGATAATAATATAATTCATACCATATTATATACTTATATATATCATCCATGTGGAATGGTGGTGAGAATAGAGTCACGTCCCTTTGTCAAGGGTGTAGTACACACATACAGAAATGATGTTATCATATTTACGTAAGTGAAAGTCGAAGGAAGAAAATTATATATAGTATCCTTCCATAATAATAAATATATAATTAAAATAATAATAATGTTATTAATATCACCTATAATCATTAACCTTTTCATTATCAACTACCATGTGAAACGTTACTGAAATACGAATCACGTCGCTTGGTGAGGCGGTAGTTTTTTGTACACATGAGTAATGTTATCGTATATCATATGGAATGGAAGGTAAAAAGATATATATGATATAATTAATAAATATATGTAATCATGTTATAAATATCATATATATATATATATATATCTATATACTTTATATCTGTCATAAAACCCACACATTTATGTGGAAATTGAAAAATAAAGGACATCAGCTCGTGAGGTGGTAGTCCTCCATACACACGAATGATGATTTCATAACTCATTTGATATTAGTTGAAATTGATATAGGTTATGAACATATTATAAAAATATAATATCATTTTTAAGATGCTAATTTTATTATATCATAGTGTTTTAATTAAAAATTAATGTGGTGGAGAAAGAAAGAATCAACAAACTCTTATTGGAGACCATTACCTCTTCTTTACGTATCCTACTTAGGTTTATGCTAAATCTTTCCTAGGATGGTTTTAGGTACAAGATAAGGATTATAGAATTATAAAAGTTATTTGGGAAGTGGTTTTGGTAGGTCTTGGAGAAACTAAATTGTTTTGAATGTGTGGACAATGGAAGATATTTATGGCCTTTATAAATGGTAGAGAGGACACAATTGGTATTTTTTTAAAAGAATTTAGTGCTCTAATATTTTTCATGTCACAAGGGTCCAAGATTGAAAATTTCCAGAATTAATAGGTCCAATGGTAATAATATTTATGTACAATTGTTTTTGTAAAATTTTATAAATCATTTCTACCCATATGTTTTTATTTAACCCCCAAGTAAACCAATTTTTTCTTGAACCATGGTAATTAATTTTTACTGCATTAAATATTCATTTTGGTCAAAAATTAAGTTTCCCTTATTATAAATTAAAAATTATTCTAATTATAAATACTGAGTCCATTATTAAAAATTCAATTCACAGAGGTGTAAATTTTTAATTTAATACTTTACGAGAAATTGGGATTTTAATGTTAAAATGATCTAAACATTATATAGTATTCATGACGAAGTTCGATATGAAAATAATTAAAACGTCCTAAATTGGATTAATTTATATTCAATTGAAATAATTTTACTTTAAAACCAATTTGAAATTAAATTTAATATTGTTAATATTTTAATCAAAACGGTTGTTTTTAATTATAATTCAGTATCCTTCAGTATTCCGGAAAAAATGAAACTTCTCTGAAAAATCAAAAAAAATCAACATTAGCTAATTTTGATATTATTATTACAAAATATAATTTTTTTTAAAATAAATTTTCTAAAATTGGTAAAAATTATTTTTCAATTATTTGAGTAAAGCGCAATTAAACTATCCTCTAGAAAAATATATTTTTCCAAAATTATTTCTTCTTATTTTAAATTGTTCCTATTTTAATACTAATATATATATAATTATTAAATATGTGTAAAATATATATTTCCATGGCATAATTATTCTTATTAATTCCTCCATTCCAACATCGATGCAATAAATAACATATTAAATAATAATATTAATAATATATTGTCATTTATTAAAATTCAGTTTTTCATATAATGAAAGGTTTTAATGAAACTCGTTGTTGTGTGTAGCAAAATATAAACACGGTATTACATGTATTGAAAGTTATAGAATATATTTATTTTATTTAAAATATTAAATATATCATTAAGTATTGGGATTTCATATTCTCTTATATGATTGGTATTGTGTGTCATTAACTCTATCAAATATGATGTTCATATTTTAAAATTTCAAGGAGTTTAATTATACCCACATTAAATAAATTACATCCTCATAATTTCAAAATTATCTTGAAATTCATTGTTCTAGAATTTAGAAAAACATTAATTGAAAATCCACATCATAAAAATAGTGAATAGAATATTCTCTTAATAAGAGAGGTATACAACTATGAATGTCATCTGGAATAACAAATAACTAAGATACTATGTAGGGAAGAATTGGTGAGAATTGAATATATATACATGGAATAAATTTGTAAATAATCATAAGGAGTCATTTACCTCATTGATCATAAGAGCTAGAGTGTTCAATATAAAGTTAAGGACCTCAAATTGATAAATCTATGATGATTATAATGACCATTTGATTCATTTGATATGAAAGTAACAGGACAACATTCATTATTCAATATAATTTTACAAAAGATTATGAATTATTTTACAATCTAAAAATATGATTAAATATACTTATTTGATGAGTTTCAAATTTAGAATCATAATTTGACCAATTGTTTTTGCTTCGATCAATTTTCAATGCATTACTTACTCCAAGAAATGAATATACAAAAAATAATTTCTTATGACTAAAGCATAAAAAACTCACTTTTAAATGATGATAATATTTATAAATGAGTTTATAGTCATAATTTCTTCCCCTAAATATTTACTAAAACCAATAAGGTCAGAAATAGTGATCCAATATAGTAAATTAATCTACAAAACTCAAATTTAACACCACTGGTTCATTATTAATATTTATTTTTTAAATCATTTAACTAATGACATATTGACCAAGACATCATGTAAGCTAGTGGTAATTGTTAAACACTTATCGTCCTTCGTTCATGGATTCAAGTTCCATGTCCTTTCAGAAAATGATGGGCTGACACCCTAAATATATGTTTTCCTTTTTCAAAAAGTTATTAATATTATTCCTATAAAATTCCAAAAAAAATATATGATAGAAAACCTTGAAATAATGATTATAATTATATAAAATTTTTACTAAGGATTTAAAAACAATTTATTTACTTTTTTTACAAATTATAATAATATTTATTAACTATTATTATAGTTTCATTAATAATCATATAAACCCTAATGGTTATCAATATATTTAAACTTATGTCTATAAAATTTAAATTCATTAGTTCTCAAATAACATTTCCACTACAAAATATACTTTCCATAAATTTCTCCTAATTTTTTTTAATCTTATGACAGTCCTACCACATAAATTTTTAAAATTGGTTTTTGAGACTTTGAACATATTATAAACCATAAACTATTAATCCCATTATGGTATTCTTAACTCATGAGTTAATGAATAAATCTATTCTTATAAAAATTAACACATTACTTATATATAATTCTTATAAGAAAATTCCATTGGTGAAATACATCATCACAAATACTTTACCAAATTTATTTCAATGTAGTTTCTACCATGGTCTATGGTTTAACCATTATAAGAGGACATTTTATTTGGGAAATGCATGGGTTATCCACATTTAATACAAAAAACTATAAATGGATCACTAGAATGTTATTTATTTCCATCCATTTTACTCTCCATTTATCCTTATAAATTCTTTTCATTATGCCCTTCCTTTCCACACATAAACTAAGTTCCCATTCTATTAAGAAACTAATTTGGGTGCATCCTTGAAAACTTTAAATATGTTGGATATATTTTCTTCTTTCCATTATGGAATACATCACTCGAGTTCTTGGAGAACTTCATCCTTATCTTCATTATAGTGTCTGGGAGTTGGTTATGGTATATATTGTTAATCAATTTTGGGAAAATTTATTAGGAATAATCATGATATATTTCATTTCTATAATCATCTCATTCAGTTTCTTTTTTTCACCAAATTATCCTTCATGTTTAGTATTTAAATGATTCCCTCATGTACCAACCATTGATTATAACCAAAAATAATAGTGTGAGAAATAATACCATTAGTGGGATAATGTAAAATCATTTATTGAATGTATAAATCATTAAACATTATTTAAAATCTAAAACACCTTATTTATTAAATAAGTTATTCATTTTCATCTTCTATTCAAAACCTGCATAATGGTTCATAATGAAAACATGAATTATCCAAATCATATCCCCAAGAAGTTACAAACCAGGTGCACAATAAGGCCCATTTCTATATACCATGTAATGATTAAGTTAAGAATGACATACCTATTTCAAAGTTATTAACATTAGGTGAATCTATCTCAAATCAACATCTAAATGTATTATCCACAAAGGGATGAATTTATAGAAAACTACATAATATCAACCTTACCAAAACATTAGGATGATCGTCTATACTATCTGAAACGTCTATAACTGGGTTATTTCCCTAATCTATGTATACTGAATTCTATTTCCAAATGTTGTTATGAAACATACTTTGATACCAACTATTGAGACATTGACTCTATAAAACTATAGATAATGTCTAATTTATTAAATTTCCATAATATACAAGGAATCAAATCCTAAAAGATTGAATAGTTTAGTAGTATTCATAAATGATATACATACATAATTCCTTGATTACAATTGAATACAAAAATTTCACTTATTTTTTACCAAAATAACCATATTCCCTCTAGAATATCCATTCATATCAATCATATTACTCTTTATAAAAACACGTGTAAAAGAACAAAAATAAGAGTGATCTCAAATTCTCGATAAGGGTTATGTATAGTTGAAGA
Organism: Viscum album; assembly: GCA_963277665.1. NCBI lineage: Eukaryota > Viridiplantae > Streptophyta > Magnoliopsida > Santalales > Viscaceae > Viscum > Viscum album. The sequence goes on from OY728141.1 coordinate 790,643,804, forward strand.
AAAAATGAATCAATAAGCATAATAAATATGAAAAGGGAAATAATTTAAGGCATGTGACATTTAAATAACTTTATAACATGAATAGATAAGTTAAAATCAAAATTGAAAGGTAAAATACAAAACACACATTCCATATAATCAATAATTTGATAATGAAATGCATCTATAGATAATATCAATGCGAAAATATCCAAAATAATAACAACTTACTTTTTAATAAAGGAAATACTTAATTTTTGGATTCCATTTTTCGTAGATATATGATATAATTACTATCAAGACCTTTCACAATATGGTTTAAAACATACTATGTAAAAATCTACTCATTTAAGGCTGGATAATTGATGCATCTATTGAGACTACCAAGATTTTTATGGGATATCTAAAACATTCCGAATCCATATCATTAAATTACAAATTATTTTTCATATATCATATAATCTATTTAATTCATAAAAAATGTATCATATCATCAAGTATCTGTACTAAGAATCGAATACTGGTTTATTAATATTTTCCCATATAAATAATGACATTCAGTGTAGAACATCATATGAATAAATGATATACTATTTAAATAAAAAACATAACCAGGACAAATAATATAGATATTTAGGGTAAATTTAATTTCCAATGATCATTGGAATCTGAACAATTGAAAGTAAAATTATTGACTACAAAAATTAATCAATGAAGTGAATTCCAATAATTATCTTTGACAAAATTATCAGAAACCATAATAAAGACTAATAAGGATGGGATAAATACAAAATTTCCATAGTGACGTACAGGTAAAATAAATGGTTGTTGTCATTTATTAAAATAAATACTATAAAAAGACATTTAAAATTAATTCATTCTAAAAAAATCATTTTTATTTTGAAAATAACCTTTTAAAACATAAAACGTTATGAGAATAGTTTTCATTAAAGATCATTTTTAAAAAATAATAATTTACATAATATTGTGAAAATATTTTATTTAAAACAAATCATTGTAAACTTTATATAAAATATTCAGAGAAATTACCACAGGTAATTTGATACTCATCATACAAGCTAAAAACACTCTTTTTCATTATAAAAAGGTTAGAAATGTGTCTCTATCTAAAAAAATTAAGAGATGATTCCTTTCAAAAAAAATTACAAATGTAAAATTCAGTAAAATATTATTTAAGAGATCATTTTTAAAAGTTTAAAAAAATTGAAAACATTTTTAGAAAGCATGGGTTTTGATGAAAAATTATTTCCAACGGAAGGGAGAAATAAAATCAGATTTTTTAAAAAGACGCTTATCATTTATTTTAAGTAAAAATGTGTGAAAAAATGGGAATATTACATAAAAATATCATGAATATGTAGAGGATAATAAAATTAAATGGGTTTATTTTTAAAATTAATAAACAATTTCCTTTAAACTATGTTCAAGAAGAAATAATCTTGATTATAATGAGATTGTCAAATAAAATCATACAATGAACATAATATTTTATTGAAAATAAATTAATGAATCTATTTTTTGTATCAACTATAAATAAAAATAAAACAAATTTAAATACAATATAATATAATCAAAACTAATTAAACATTTAATCTTATAATATCAAAGATAACGAAGATGTTATATAACTCACTGAAAATAAATTGATATATGAAATTAATTACCGCTTTGTAACATTCATGTCAAAATAAACTAAAATGAAATAATTAAAATTTAAAATTAAAATACCATGAATAAATAATTATTCATGAAATTTCAGTTAAAAGTTTTGGTATGTATTGTATATAATAGAAACTGGGTTCATAACATTACAATATCCCTCAACGAAATGAAATTGAGATGATGCCCCATACCTCAAACATCATTTTGATTTAGAATGATTTAACCTCCTTAATAATGATTTTAAGCTTTTTATTAACTTATTCCAAAACAAAATTATTATTTATTATATCATATAGGATCCTTTTATATTGTCTTTTCCATATTTCTTTAATAATGTTTCATTATTTGTACTATTTTGGGAGTTAATTGACTTGTTTTCTCATGTGTATTTTATCATGAAATATCAAGTTCTTTCACAAATTATATAATTTTATATTCTAATGAATAATTATAACTATATAAGTATTTTATTTTTATGTCAACTTCACTTTTAATACCAATCATGAATGATGGTTATGAAAAATTATGGATGTTACAACCATGGAAATGGTAGGTCGTATGTACGTAAAAGTTACATTTCAATTTTTTTGACAATCATTATAGAAAGAAGGTATAGAGTATATTATATTTAAACAATGATAAAAATTTCATATTTACAATGTTATATACATATATAAATCATCCATAAGGTGTGGGGATGGAAATAGAGTCACATCCCTTCATGAAGGCAGTAGTCCGCACGTACAAGAACGATTTTATCATCTTTACATGAGTGAAAAAGAATGAATAAAAATGATATATATTAACTTTATAGAATGGTAAATATGTAATTAATATCATAATTATTTAATTTATATCACATATGGTCCTTAAATATGTATTTATCAATTTCCATATGAACTATTAGTGAAAGATGAATCACATCGCTTTGTGAGGTTGTAGTCTATCATACACCCGAGCGACGGTATTGTTTCTCCTATAGAATGAATGTTAAATATATATATATATATATGATATATTGATTAAAAAAATTTAATTATGTTATAAATTTCATATATATTCTTTATATTCATTATCATATATGACCACAAGAGGTGGAAATTGAAAAATGAACGTCATTGGTTCATTAAGTGGTGGTACATCATACACACGAACGATAATTTCATAACCCATTTCATAGAAGGGTAAATAGGTTCATGTAATGACATTATTATAACATAATCCAAGTATATTTAACATAATGAGGTTTTTATATCATAATTCCTTATTAAAAAATGAAGGAGGTGGAGAAATAAATAAAATAAAAATGCTTATTGGATAATATTGCCTCTTCTTCATGTATGGTCATTAGGTTTTCACTAAAGCCTTCCTACGTTGGATTTCTACCCAATATATGGGTTGAAGGGATTTAGTAGGGAATTATTAGAGATATTTTGTGAGGTATTTGATGATCCAAAGTGGAGTTATGGTGTGAATAATTGAGGAGAGGGGTGGCATTTTATAAGTGGGGGAGAGAATACACTTGGTATTTTTGAAAAGAATTGAATGATCTCATGTTTTTCGTATGTCACATGGTTCCAAAATTGACCATAATATAATCATATAGCTTTAATGGTGTAAATATTTAAATGAAATACTTTTTATACATTTTTATTAGTTATTTATACTTATATCATTTTAGTTTAACCCTCGAGTAAATTAATTTTTACCTTAACCATGATAATTAATTATTACTACATTTACTATTCATTCAAGTATAAACAAATAAGTTTTACTTCTTAGAAATTATAAATTATTAAAATTAAAAATATGGAATTCATTTATACAAATTCAATTCACTTAATTCGAAAAAATTAATTTAAAATTAATCTCGTAGATGGTGATGAGGAAGAGGGTTCTTAAAAAGAAAATGTTCAAAAGTTTGCAATGTATTTATATCTAAACTCAATATAAAAATGATTCAATGGAAATAAATTGTATTAATTTATATAAAATTTTAATTATTTCATTATAAAAAAAATTAATAATATTATTTATCATTTTAAACTATTTAAAAAAGGCAGTCTTCACTTAAAATTCATGATTTTCAACTATTCATCAAAAAATAAAACTTCTTAGAAAATTACAAAAAATTAAACCTAATATAATTTCTTATTAATGTTACAAAATTTAATTTTATTTTTTTTAAAAAAACTTCTAAAATTTTTAATAATTAATCAAAAAAAAATTCTCAAAGTGTGATTAAACCGTCTTTTAGAACAATAGAGTTCTTTAGAAAATATTACATTTTCTTTTAAATAATTCTTAATTTATTTATAATTAATAGATAATTAATGAACATGTGTAAAATATGAACTTTAATATGTTAATAAATCATATATATTCCTTTATTAAAATGGCTATGTTATAACTACAATATTAAATAATAATAATAATATATTGTTGTTTGGAAATATTTTGTCTTACATGTAACAGAATGTTTCAAAGAATGTCGTTGTTGCATGTAACACAATATAGAATAATTTTTACATTAATTTAAACCTATATAATATGTTAAATTCATTTAAAATATTAAATATATCATAATGTCTTGGGATGTTTTATTCCCTTTTATGCTTGGTGTTCTGTGTCATACATGATATCAAATATGATCTTTATATTTTAAAATTTATCGGTGTTATACTGGGTTTTTAGTATTTATATGCTTATATTTGTATGTATTTTATAACTATTTATTTAAAGAGTGTGTTATAGATGTTAAATTACATTTAATATAAATGTTTTATTTGGATAGAGTTATGATCAAAATTCATGTTTGTTTTATCACCTATACTCAGTTTGATTATGGGACCCTAGGTAACTTAGTAAGTGGTCTAGATTCACATTACACTTTCCCTATACATGATCACCAACTATTTCCCTAATAAATTTTCACCCTCCAATGGGCTTTATTATAATCATTTACCTGAATTTCTTTTTAATGGGGATGTTTTCAATTCTCTAGGAGAACCCAATTTATTGATGTTCTAGGAAACCCATCTAGTATCATTCATATAAGAGCCTAGTGAGTTGCCTATGATTATTATATCATTATAGGATTATTTAGGGTATATCAATACATATGAATTTTTTACAACCCCAACCCTTATACTAATGAATTTCTCCATTGATTCGGTCGAATAATTTTACATGTTTTACTAATATTTTGTTTTCGAGTGTGTTCGTAATAAGATTAATTTTTTAAAATGGTTTTAAAATCATGTTTAAATCAATGTTATTTGTTTTTCATAAAATGGGATGTTTGAAAATTTATTTGGGAAGATAAAAGGGTATTGGAATTATTTTTAATTATTTTATAGAGTATTATTTATTTTTTTTATGAGAATTTAATTAAAAAGGTTTTGGATCCACAATTTCATTCTCAAATATTGGGTATGTTTTGTAAATGAAACATTGAGATGATATTTGGTTTTATGTACATTTCATGAGAAATTTATTTTTTCAATTTATATTTAAGACTATCATTAATGAATTTTTTTTAAAATTAAATAGAATCAACTCATTGGTGAAATTATACTACACATGTTTATCTCACACCGTACATAAACCTTCAGTGTATGCAGCTATTATGTATTCTTTTAGGTTCCGAGTACATGGATTTCTTTTTTTCCACTTTTTTTATTTATATTTAAGTTAGTCCATTAATGGATGGCATGGGATGATGTGAGTAATAATGGGTCACATGGAAATAGTTTCTATAGGTTTTAGTTATTATTTATTCTAGTATTTATTTTCATTTTCCTTTTCAAACCATAAATTTATTTTAACTTAATATATATATGTGGATTTATTATATATATCCAGTTGTACCTTGTTTCCAGCTATTATTTATCATTATTATTTTATACTATTAGTTACTCTAATTTTGTTACGTCATTCATACATTACCTATTTGTTTAGGTGTATGGATGATAAATCTAGGGATGAGTAATCTTGGATTCTTAGGGTAATAAAATGGTCATTTAAATTCATAAAAAGGTGAAATCGTTCCTAAGTTCTTCTTTCTAATACCCAATCTCTTGTTTACAACCCATTTGGATCAGTAATTCCATGAAGGACATAGGAAAATAGTAGTTGGTTAGTGTTTCAATTATTTTATTCTAGTATGTTACACATAATCATTATACTCCTAAAATGTAAACAAAAAACAAGTTGGTAAAAATTTCTAAGAACTATACAATTTTAGTTCCTTTATAACTGACAAGTCACTCATACTCATCATGATTCTTCAATGTTATTAATTTCATTTACTCAATGATTTACATTCAATTAATTTTAACTTTCTATATCCTACCATAAAAATTATTACATACTTCTAAGAATTATTTCACTCAATAATAATGTATAAATTTAGAAAAGTTTTTTTCCCATTCCAATCTCATGTGGGGGTCCCCAAACGATTATTGAATTTCTAAATCTCAACCCATTCAGTTGAATACTTATGTTAATCATGATTAATATCATGGTTATTCTATATCTATGATTTATAAGGTCATAATGTGAGAATATTTTGCAAAATAATAGGTTGTTTGAATTTACATAAAGTATAATACATTTTTTACCATTTTCACCAAACAATAGAAACCTCGCATACTCTTCACTATAGTTATTCATATCCATAAACATTAAATTTAAAAGAAAATTTCGCACATTAGACAATTTAGTAATAGAAATTATTTCTTATCTCCATTTTCTAAAGTGGAATTTTTTTCATTTTTGTAATTCTTCTTAGATTATTTTTAATTTTGGGGGAATATTTTATATCTAAGAAACTATGTGAATGTCCATTCCATATTTTGAAAGATATTCTCCATCCATAATCTTAAACTTAATTATTTGTATATCTTTTACTAAAATTGTATCAAATATTTATTAATAAAATCCTCTATATCATCACATAATAAGAATATTATAGTGCTCATTAAGATTTTGTTCAAATTATCCTTCACCATTCCCTACACTTTACATCAACTTTGATTATGCCTTAACATATAGATCTAGGATGGTAGGGATTTTGGTCTTCAAATTTGGAATCCTAACAATTTAGTTCATATATTATAAGTGATATATTAGGTCAAGTGTCATGGAAATCCAAAATGGAATTTCATTATTAAAATTAATTTTTATGAAAAATAATTCCCTAATCATTTATAACACAAAGTTTTCAATGCTATAAGGATTTTAATAAATTACCAAAAAGTTCTAGTTACTCTAAAATGGACTATTTCTCTCAAGAAAATATTTCATTGTAAAAAAAATGTAAATATTGGTTTTTAATTGACTCACATAAGTGATTTTAATGTATTCTAGTGTAACATATCATATGATTCAAAACTAAAAGTCCCTTTTTGGAGTTTCCCACACATTAAATTTGAAAAACCCTTTACTTCAAAAATCATATATGATGAGTTTATGGGTCAAGTTAGCCTATCATAATCAGAATAGATTTTAAATATACTAGGAGAGTCAAATTAAGCATGGTAAGATTTAAAATACACAAAAATAAAAATATAGAAACAAAAATGAAAAATTGAAAAATTGAAATTTTAAATTATTAAAACTATAATGTTTTCTAACCATCACACTCTAATGATTCAATGAAATCAGTGAATTATAAAATATGTATAATTTTATTAAAATTTTAAATGGGGAAAACAATAGCATACTGATAAAAATGTACAACCATGGTTTGTTTTTAATAGATGGGTTGGATGCGTGTGATCTCCCCCGCCATTTTTATTTTGGAATGTTTCTATGTTACATATTCAGAATTTGTCCAATGATAGTTATTGGGTTATATTCTCCTTATTTAACTATCTACACAACTCCAAATGGTTATAATATCATATTTAATGATCTGTATAAAGAATTTATTTTAGTATTGAGTTGTAAAGTAATACTTTTTCCTCTACCAAGAGGAATTTTGATGAATTTTTATGACATGCACCACTATTGTTATTTATTTTTAAATCATAGATCGTACAAAGTCTTCTCTTTTTATTATCTTTAACTCCTAATCCATAGTCTTCTTTCATTACTGGGTTTTAACAAATTTATATTTTTCTATATTAAAGTTCAATAGGCTATCTGATATATCCTTATAGGTAAGTGTAAAATCTACCCATATATTAACTATTATTGACTCATTATACTGTTATTCCTTTATGTTTTTTTGTAAACCCATAAGGTATATTCCAACCTTTGGATCTAGTCCACCCGATTTGGATTGATAGTATTTTCTTTGATTTCTTTTATTTCTTTGTTTAAATCTTTATTCTATACATTAATTTTTTTTTGTATAGTGTAGCAGTTTTATGATGATACATATATATATTGTCACTATCACTCTAATTGTACTTCAATAAAATATAGTTTCTTGGTCAATGTGTAGAGACATTAATCTTGGTGTACATTGACATTACATTACATTTTCGGAATACTTATTATATAACAAAAACACACACACAAGGATCGTAATAGTTTAGTGTCTTTGGAAACTCGGAATATAATCTTCTAATCCTGTTGAAAGATCTTCAACATCTCCCATAAAGATATTCCTTTTTTTTATACCTAAAACCTTTCTTTATATCCTGGGGAAAAGAAAACATAAAACGGTGAGCTCAAATGCTCAGTAAGGGTAAACAAAAGAAATATCAGTCACATCATAAGAACATAACATTTTGAAAATCTTAACCTGAAAAAGAGAGCAAAATTTCATAACATGGGATAAATCATGGTAGTGAAATGTAATCACAATAATCATAACTTAAAACATGAAAAATTGTGTAATACACACATAATCATAGAGAATCATTTCTTGTTAGTCAAGACTCATTGCCAAGACTATCTTAATGGACAAAGTCCCTTTCTGAACCGAGTCACCCTCGTTTCAGTCCTGTTTCACGGAACCGGTAGAACTGACCATTCCAGCCATGTCTATCTCATGAGATATAAAATCCTTACCCAATTCATTGGAGGGAGATATAGGTCCCACCCATCTCATAATGATATCATTCTTATGTGTGCCACAAAATCATAAATCATATATCATTGCATAACCCATGTAATACAAATGGGAATCTTAAACATCATGACATCATAAAACAATTCATATAAGATAAAGGACTTCATAAAAATATTTCCATCACAACATAATCAAATACATTTAATAATAGGGATAGAAACAGAACCCTATATTGTCTTAGATGGAAAATAATTTTGATAAAACTCTTGAACTCCATTCTTGAGAAAAATATCCTTTCTACTTCAAAAAACACTTTTCCTTTATTAACATGTCATAAAATTATAAACTAAAAGAACTTGATTAAAAATAAACATTAAAACTTTTAAGGGAAGCTTCTTGGAAATAATGTTTTAAAAATCCATTCATGCCGTATAAGTTAAAAGAAAATATTGTTCTCGTACTTTTGTCGAAAAAGTCAAAAAAGTACCTCGTACGAAAAATGACAAAAGATTCCTTTCATATCTTTTACTAAAAAATTACCGAAGGGTAAAATTGGATATAAACTATTGTAGAAGGATATAAATATTACATATTGAGGAAACATGGATGTGGATGATAAAATACACCCCAGTAAATTCCAAAGTATAAACAATCTAGGATAAAAATGAGATTGTGATATTTCCCTTACCTTAGGTCCGACTTGCTTTGTAAGTGTCCGAACCTCCTGTATAATGATTTAAATAATGTTATTGACTTATTCCAGAATCATATTCATTGTTATAATATCATATATGGTTCACTTATGACTTTATATTACCCGTTCTTTTGTAATTTCCATGTTAATGAGCGTTTTGGGTAAAATTGTTTCATTTGCCGTCCGTGTTTTGACTTGTAATTATTCATATGATTACTTAGATCATGATTAATTAATTCCAGAATATAAAACATGATTTATATATATATATTCAGAATATACATATATATAATAAATCAGTAAATGGAAAGAAATACACCGTTCATGGAGACGGTAGGCCATACGTACGCATGAACGCTGTTTTCGTTTCCTTATTGAGTTGAATGGAATTAAGTAGATGTCATACATATATATACACATAAATCCAGTATCATTATTATGTCATATATTTCATGATTACTTATTTTATATACTTTATAATCATTCATGAATGGTTAAAGTGGAGAATGAATCTCATCGCGTCGTGGAGACGGTAGTCCGTACGTACGCACGAGCGATGATATCATTCTCATGATCGTGGGACTGTATTGGAGTGTATGTATACTATTTAAGAATCAATATGACTTTAAAATAATAATACATTGTTATTATTTACACCATTATACCCATCCAAGTAAGGTGGTGGTGGAAAATAGATTTCACCACAGCGTGGAGACGGTATTCCGTACGTACGCACGCGCGGTGATTTCGTTTTCCGTAGGATGTATAGATGGTGAAATAGGATTGTTTAATACATATAATAACATATCAGTATATTATTGATACTGATGTTATTACTTCATAATGAAACAACCTAAGAAGAAGAAGTGGAAGAAGAAATAAAGGTGAAAGAATCGGTAACGGAAATTACCTCTTCTTTGAAGCGCCTCTTTGAGACCTCCTCTTAGGGAACTAAAATTGGTCTTTGAGGAAGACCAGAACCTCTAGGATGTTTCTAGGGAAGTGGAGAAGAGAATTTGGCAGGAGTTGGCCGAGCTTGAAGGCTCAAAGTTGTGTGAGGAAGAGAGGGAGGAGGTGCCCTTTTATAAGGGAGGAGAGGGGCACCTTTGGAATAACTAAAAATATTATTTTATTATAAAGTCAAGTTCGATTTTAAATATCTCCAAATTAATTTATTTCGAGGCTAAGGTGGGGATGGGTCGAAATCCTCTCATCCAATAGGATTTAGACAAGTTTAGGTTATTATTTTAACCTTATCAATTTGATTTAACTCTAAGTTAAATAATTTAACTTTTACCGTGTCTTTTTGTTTTCTTACACTATATGATTAATAAATATACTATATCAAGCCAAAATAACCCCAAGTTGTTTATTATTAATATATATAATCTTATCTAAGTCATTTGGCCTAACCTTTGATTTTTAGGAATAAAATAACAATTAATAATATAATATTTGTTTTAAAAACTATTTTATGTCAATTTTGACACTATTTGGTACATGAATTTTATGAAATTTATAACAGAATGATAAGTTCTAAAAAAGTTACTTAAATCAACAATAACATGTCATATTAACCTAGAAAATTAGTTTAAGTCATAAAAAGTCTCAAATTACATTTATTTGGGCATTTATAACATCAATTATGTAAATATATCATTAATAAGACAATTACTACATCATATTTGTGTCATAATAAATGATAATTATTTAATCCCTAAAAATTCTAAATAAATTCCTATGATTTATATAATTGTATTAGAGTTCTGTAGACTATTCATTTTCGATGTTTCATGAAGTTTATCACTAGATTAAAATTATTATACTTATAAGATTTAAGAAAGTGACATGTTGTCACATTCTTTGGTTTTAATAATAATTAAATTATTTTCATTGAAAAAATTTAATTAAATGAATCTAATCCGACCATTAGGTGATATGGGTCATCTTTTAGTCATCCAATAGGATTTTGACATTTGTTAGGGTAATTTTAAAATATTATATTTACCCTTAATTACTTGATTTACCTTTAACTATGGTAAATAAAATTTACTGTAGTTACTATTCATAATGCCCAAAAATAAAAAGTAGCTTATTAACATAATTTGGACCCACTGATTCCAAATATGGAATCCATTTTTCCAAATTAAATTCATAAAAGATGCAGAAATTAAATTAAAATTTATCCCGTTGTCGAAAGAAAACGGGTTTTTCTTTAAAACATTGCAAAAGATTGAATTGATTTAACCTACGAATTCAAGGTAAAATCAATGCTAATGACATACATTATATTAAATGGTAAAAATATATTCTATTTATACTTTAAAACCATTCAATATTATAATTTAACCACATAAGATATTACGATGAAAAAAGTTGTTTTTAATTAAAATATAGCGTGTTTTTACTATTCATTAAAATATGAAAGTTGTCGGAAAAATATCAAAACATTATCTAATGTAAATTTTTATATCCTGATTCAAAAGAAGAATTTTATTCTGTCAAATTGAACTTATAAACATTTCAAAAACTAGATTTAAAGTGGGTGCGCCATCAAAAGGCTGCAAAACTGCATTTTTTGAAAAATACTTATTCTACCCAAAAAATTTATTTTGTTCTTATATCGTGTTCTAGAAAATGTGTAAGATGAATAATAATGTTATAAAATTCAAAATTTAGTTAACACTATTCATAACGGCTAGTTCATTACAATATTATAATAATATATCGTTTTTTATTAAAACCCAGTATTGCATACAACACACGCTATCGAGGAAGGTCGCGATTGCGTGTAATGCAAGCCAAGTCAGGGTTGCGTGTTGTGAAAGAATCCTTAGTTGTTTCTTATAACAGAATCCAACAATATTTTATTTATACATTAAATATATATATATATATATATATACTCAATGTTGTGTAGAATAACTATTATCAAAATTTTGTGTAACACGATCCAAGAATAGTGTTTCTTATACTGCAAGCTAATACGGTGTTGCGTATAGGGAAAGGTAATCTTGGTGTAGAATACAACACAAGACATTAATGAAATTAAAATAATATTTTTCATAAACTCTCGGGGTGTTACATTCTACCCCCTTAAAATTAATTTCGCCCTCGAAATTCGTCGGGGTTATAAATGGTTTACTATTCAAAAGTTTCTTTAATCGAAACCCACATCGTAAAAAGGAATACAAAAACCAATCTTTAAAAAAAAAAGTTTGAAACGTAACTGTTACCCAAATAAACTAATCATTGGGTTTCCACATAGGTGAAAATATGGATATGGAAGAGAAATCTAACCATCATGTTCTGATGGAAAGTGGTAGAGAACATGGCTATGGAAAAGCTAGAAATCACAAAGCCATAAATTTCTGACGATCTAAGGTACCATCTGATTCATTAGATATAAGAGCACTAAGACAACATTTTTGGTTTTCAAGATCATTTCCCTAAAGTTGATGAAATTGGAATTAGAAGAAATACTTTCGTGATTTTGGTATAGTCTCACTATTTGTCATTCTTTGGACAATTTCCACTTCATCGCTTAAAGAAATGAAGTTGAATTTGTCATTCGTGATGTGTTAGCAGATCATGTGATAGAATGATGGGTCATTCCATCTCTTGCAAACAAAAGGTTAGCAAAAGTTATAGGTCCATCTTATGGTTAATCGTATATGGTTCTAAAAATGAACGTATACTTCATATATCATACCGCTTAATAAAATAAAACTAGTTTCTACTAACCAGGGACTTCCTGTAGGCCAGTGGTAGGCAATAAAGGCCAGTCGCACTTCGGTTGTGGGTTCGATTCCCACAGCCTTATCCGACGCGATGGGCTGTCGCCCGTCCTGTAGGTTGTCCTTTTTCTAAAACTATATTAGTATAACATCCCATCAATAATATCGAAAAAAAACTTCTATCCTTAAACAATACTAAATTATGTCCAACATGATCCATTCCAATTTTTAGGCTTATCCATAATACTGCAGTCCACTCTCATAACATAGTGAAAACGATTACCAGAGATTTAATACCATCGTTGATCCCCATATATCATAAGATATGTTTTGTTGGTCACATTCCAAACATTCAAAGTCCTTAATCATGTATTCTCTTGAATAACCATTGAACCTTACTAAAAACGTGAATGCAGTTAAAAGTTAACACCTTCCACATACCAAAATCCTCAAAATTTTATATACTCAAACCATGATATCACTTAGTCCTTATATCAATCATGAGCTCATGAATACTGTTAAACATTTCATTTTCTCGTTTTCCCTTCATTATGCGCATATCATCTTATTTCCAAAAATATCTCAATAACTTTGAATACCACATTAGACCAATACATAAATATTCCAATACTCCATGATACAAAATTATTTTGGAATCCCATTACATAAACACTTAATCATTCCACCACATTGTTGTCATATTCAACATCGCCAATAGTGATCGCATGTGACTTCCCTTTGTCCTTTTCCTTAAGCGGTTGCTCATGTCGATCATCACTAACCCTTGGATTAGGGAATTTATTAGCATAATGCCCCATTTCCTTACACTTGAAGCATTGAAGTGTTGGTGGTGCGTTCTCTGCAGTGTTTGGTTTATTCCCATCATTAGAAACCCTTTTTCCATTACTTCGACACTCAGCTGCTCGATGACCTTCTTTTCCACACTTAAAACATTTTCTAGTCCCTTTAAGACAATCTCCACCATGCTTCCTTCCACACTTTGTGCATAAGGAAACCTTCATCTTCTTTTCACCATTATTCTAAGATTTCTCCTTGAACTCCATCTTTTGTTTCTTGTCAAAACCATGAGATGGATATGTAACACCAACTTCCATTTCTACCTTGACAGCACAACGCAAAATTTCTTCATAGCTACTAAAGTCTCATATAGCTAATGCCCTTCGAAGACTTGGTTTTAAGCCACTAAAAAATCGATCAAATTTACTTTCAGGTTGGATGATAATGCCAGATGCATACCTTGCAAGTCTTGTAAAATTCACTTCGTATATACCAACAGATTCATCATCCTTCTGCTTCAGCTCAAGAAACTCATTTTCCATCTTTGTTCGAAGAATACGAGGGAAGTACTTTCTGAAAAACAAGTTCTTGAACTCGTCCCATTCCATGGACTCAATTTCAACTCTTGGCCTCATATTCTTGATAAGATTCCACCATTGATCAGCTTAACCTTCCAAATGATATACTGCTAAGATGACTTTATCATGCTCAGAACATTGAAGAACTGAAAATATCTTTTCAGTGGTACTGATCCATTGTTCAGCAACAAGTGGATCGGAAGACCCACTGAAAGAAGGTGGACGTTGCCTAATGAAGGACTCAAAAGAATATTGTTCCCTTCTCTGCTCATTTGGAAGTCCATAATGATTCATATCTTGTGTAAGTATAGCAATAAGATTTTGCACTCCATCTCCCATAACATTTGTTTGTTCAGGAGGGAAATCATTGCATTGTCCATTGCATTGATCAACACGGTTCCTTCGGGTTTCAGCCATCGTCTAAAACCCAAAAATAATAGTGTGAGAGGCAAAAATCATGCTAGGGAAAACAACATAATAAAGGGGGAGTACCTTCAATATCTGACATATTAGGTTTAATTATATGATCGTTAGCGTAATTCTAGTACTATAACCTATACGTATACTTAACCTTAGGGACATCCCTAGACTTAGACATACCTTAGAAATATCTCTAGGGATCTCACTAACGTTTTCACATCCTAGTTTCCAAAGGTTGACTAAACCTTTCCTTTGATACCAACTGTAGAGACCTGAAGCTTGACGTACATTGACATTACATTACATTTGCGGAATACTTAGTACATAAAAAAAACACACACACAAGGATCGTAATAGTTTAGTGTCTTTGGAAACTTGGAATATAATCTTCTAATCCTATTGAAAGATCTTCAACATGTCCCATAAAGATCTTCCTTTTTTTATACCTAAAACCTTTCTTTATATCCTGGGGAAAAGAAAACATAAAATCATGATCTCAAATGCTCAGTAAGGGTAAACAAAAGAAATATCAATCACATCATAAGAACATAACATTTTGAAAATCTTAACCTGCAAAAGAGAGCATAATTTCATAACATGGTATAAATCATGGCAGTGAAATGTAATCACAATAATCATAACTTAAAACATGAAAAATTGTGTAATACACACATAATCATAGAGAATCATTTCTTGTTAGTCAAGACTCATTGCCAAGACTATCTTAATGGACAATGTCCCTTTCTGAACCGAGTCACCCTCGTTTCAGTCCTGTTTCACTGAACCGGTATAACCTACCGTTCCAGCCATGTCTATCTCATGAGATATAAAATCTTTACCCAATGCATTGGAGGGAGATATAGGTCCCACCCATCTCATAATGATACCATTCTTATGTGCGCCACAAAATCATAAATCATATATCATTGCATAACCCATGTAATACAAATGGGAATCTTAAACATCATGACATCATAAAACAATTCATATAAGATAAAGGAATTCATAAAAATATTTTCATCACAACATAATCAAATCCATGTAATAATAGGGATAGAAACAGAACCCTATATTGTCTTAAATGGAAAATAATTTTGATAAAACTCTTGAACTCCATTCTTGAGGAAAATATCCTTTCTACTTCAAAAAACACTTTTCCTTTCTTAACGTGTCATACAATTATAAAATAAAAGAATTTGATTAAAAATAAACATTAAAACTTTTATGGGAAGCTTCTTGGAAATAATGTTTTTAAAAATCCATTCATGCCGTATAAGTTAAAAGAAAATATTCTTCTCATACTTTTGTTGGAAAAGTCAAAAAAGTACCTCGTACGAAAAACGACAAAAGATTCCTTTCAAATCTTTTACTAAAAACTTATCGCAGGGTAAAATTGGATATAAACTATTGTAGAAGGATATAAATATTACATATTGAAGAAACATGGATGTGGATGATAAAATACACCCCAGTAAATTCCAAAGTATAAACAATCTCGGATAAAAATGAGATTGTGATATTTCCCTTACCTTAGGTCCGACTTGCTTTGTAAGTGTCCGAACCTCCTTTATAATGACTTAAATAATGTTATTGAGTTATTCCAGGATCATATTCATTGTTATGATATCATATATGGTTCACTTATGACTTTATATTACCTGTTCTTTTGTAATTTCCATGTTAAAGAGTGTTTTGGGTAAAATTGTTTCATTTGTCGTCTGTGTTTTGACTTGTAATTATTCATATGATTACTTAGATCATGATTACTTAATTCCAGAATATAAAACATGATTTATATATATATTCAGAATATACATATATATAATAAATCAGTAAATGGAAAGAAATACACCGTTCATGGAGACGGTAGGCCGTACGTACGCATGAACGATGTTTTCGTTTCCTTATTGAGTTGAATGGAATTAAGTAGATGTCATACATATATATACACATAAATCCAGTATCATTATTATGTCATATATTTCATGATTACTTATTTTATATACTTTATAATCATTCATGAATGGTTAAAGTGGAGAATTAATCTCATCGCATCGTGGAGACGGTAGTCCATATGTACGCACGAGCGATGATATCGTTCTCATGATCGTGGGACTGTATTGGAGTGTATGTATACTATTTCAGAATCAATATCACTTTAAAATAATAATATATAGTTATTATTTACACCATTATACCCATCCAAGTAAGGTGGTGGTGGAAAATAGATTTCACCACGGCGTGGAGACGGTATTTCGTACGTATGCACGCGCGGTGATTTCTTTTTCCGTAGGATGGATAGATGGTGAAATAGGATTGTTTCATACTTATAATAACATATCAGTATATGAGTGATACTGATGTTATTACTTCATAATGAAACAACCTAAGAAGAAGAAGTGTAAGAAGAAATAAAGGTGAAAGAATCGGTAACGGAAATTACCTCTTCTTTGAAGCGCCTCTTTGAGACCTCCTCTTAGGGCACTAAAATTGGTCTTTGAGGAAGACCAGAACCTCTAGGATGTTTCTAGGGAAGTGTAGAAGAGAATTTGACAGGGTTTTTCCGAGAATGAAGGCTCAAAGTTGTTTGAGGAAGAGAGGGAGGAGGTGCCCTTTTATAAGGGAGGAGAGGGGCACCTTTGGAATAACAAAAAATATTATTTTATTATAAAGTAAAGTTCGGTTTTAAATAGCTCCAAATTGATTTATTTCGAGGATAAGGTGGGGATGGGTCTAAATCCTCTCATATAATATGATTTAGAAAAGTTTAGGTTATTATTTTAACATTATCAATTAGATTTAACTCTAAGTTAAATAATTTAACTTTTACCGTGTCTTTTTGTTTTCTTACACTATATGGTTAATAAACTTACTATATCAAGACAAAAGAACCCCAAGTTGTTTATTATTAATATATATAATATTATCTAAGTCATTTGGCTGAACCTTATATTTTTAGGAATAAAATAACAATTAATAATATAATATTTGTTTTAAAAACTATTTTATGTCAATTTTGACACTATTTGGTACATGATTTTTATGAAATTCATAACAGAATGATAAGTTCGAACACAGTTACTTAAATCAACAATAACATGTCATATTAACCTAGAAAATTATTGTAAGTCATAAAAAGTCTCAAATTACATTTATTTGGGCATTTGTAACATCAATTATGTCAATATTTCATTAATAAGACAATTATTGCATCATCATTGTGTCATAATAAATGATAATTATTTAATCCCTAAAAATTATAAATAAATTCCTATGATGTAGATAATTGTATTATCATTCTGGATACTATTCATGTTAGAAGTTTCATGATGTTTATCACTATATTAAAATTATTATACTTATAAGATTTAAGAAAGTGACATGTTGTCACATTCTTTGGTTTTAATAATAATTAAATTATTTTCATTTAAAAAATTTAATTAAATGAATCTAATCCGACCCTTAGGTGATATGGGTCATGTTTTAGTCATCCAATAGGATTTTTACATTTGTTAGGGTAATTTTAAAATATTATATTTACCCTTAATTACTTGATTTACCTTTAACTATGGTAATAAAATTTACCGTAGTTACTATTCATAGTGCCAAAAAATAAAAAAGTAGCTTATTAACATAATTTGGACCCACTGATTCTAAATATGGAATCCATTTTTCCAAATTCAATTCACAAAGGATGCATAAATTAAATTAAAATTTATCCCGTTGTCGAAAGAAAACGGGTTTTTCTTTAAAACATTGCAAAAGATTGAGTTGATTTAACCTACGAATTCAAGGTAAAATCAATGCAAATGACATACATTATATTAAATGGTAAAAATATATTCAATTTATACTTTAAAACCATTAAATATTATAATTTTACCACATAAGATATTACGATGAAAAAAGTTTTTTTTAATTAAAATATAGCGTGTTTTTACTATTCATTAAAATATGAAAGTTATCAGAAAAATATCAAAACTTTATCTAATGTAAATTTTTATATCCTGATTAAAAAGAAGAATTTTAGTTTTTCAAATTGAAATTATAAACATGTCAAAAACTATATTTAATGTGGGTGCGCCATCAAAAGGCGGCAAAACTTCATTTTTTGAAAAATACTTATTTTACCCGAAAAATTTATTTTGTTCTTATACCATGTTCTAGAAAATGTGTATGATGAATAATAATGTTATAAAATTCAAAATTTAGTTAACACTATTCATAACGGCTAGTTCATGACAATATTATAATAATATATCGTTGTTTATTAAAACCCAGTATTGCGTACAACACACGCTATCGAGGAAGGTCGTGATTGCATGTAATGCAAGCCAAGTCAGGGTTGCGTGTTGTGAAAGAATCCTTCGTTGTTTCGTATAACAGAATCCAACCATATTTAATTTATACATTGAATATATATATATATACTCAATGTTGCGTAGAATAACTATTATCAAAATTTTGTGTAACACGATCCAAGAATAGTGTTGCTTATACTACAAGCTAATACGGTGTTGCATATAGCGCAAGGTAATCTTGCTGTAGAATACAACACAAGACATTAATGAAATTAAAAGAATATTTTTCATAAACTCTCGGGGTGTTACACAATGATGATCTAACCTAGGGTTATTAATCATCAAAAAATTATTAATGAGAAATGAAAATACTATATGATCATCACTAGTTTTTGTGGCTTTAGCTTCTACCTACTTTTAAACATAGTCTACACCTAAAAAAATGTAATATAATCCAAAGCACATAAAAAGGGGTTCCATGAAATATATTCCTCGAGATTTAAATATTTAATAAAAATCTTATAATATTTTTGTGGCATCTCTTATATTTTATATCAATTACCGGTCAACTATAATTTCCCATATATTTTAAAAAAATCATTATCACATTTAAAAAGTGTTAGAAAGTATAATCCTGATTATATAATGGTATTATAAGATTGTTAAGGTGAAAATTGGTCTTCAAAATCAATGTTGTGAAAAAATTATAGGTTAGATTATACCTCACTCTAATTTAAACATTTTCTAATCATTTTATCATTAAAAATATTCCAACTTTATGTGTCCCATGAAATATAAAATCTTGATTTAGATTTGATCCTGGGAATTTTTTTAGGGTTCATGTGAGATGGGACATGAGAAGTTACAATAAAATTTATCGTATTAAAATACCATAGTACCTATCCTTCAAGAAAATATAGATGTTCTCCTAATAGGATGTCATTTAATGGTATTTTATCTTGAATTTCCACTTTTACTAAATATAGTATCCTAACCTAATTGATCTTACAATTGATTCTCTGCACTTTTTTCTCGTTTTTCACCAAATCAAACTTTTAGAGCAGTAATATCCATTTAACCTGCAATGTATTAAATAATTATTTCTTTATTGAATGTTTATTTTTTTCATGATAAAATAAAATTGTAACTTTAGTTCCAAGAAAATACTATATAAATTTATCATAATAAAATATTATTTCTAAAGATTATTTATAGTGGCTTTATACGTTTTTTTTGTTATTTCTAGTGTCCTTGAAATATATATAATACCAAGATTCCTCTATATATTTATTTTAGATAAAACAAATTCAAAAAAATGGTTGAAAGACTCAAAAAGATGCTCAAAGGAGTTGTCCTAATTAGGTTACTAAATCACCATTGATGTGCTCAACTCAATAATCAGTTCATCAAAACCTTTTCTATAATCATCATAAATAATAAATTCAGTGTCATTCAATATATATATATATAGTGGTAAAGTTATCATACTAAAATCTCTGAAAAAAAATCTATAGAATTCAGTATATCTAAGAGGATATCTAACAAAGACCATAATACTTTGTTAATGAAGGGAATTTAAAACAAAAATTATATATATATATATTCCCCAATAAAATGGTCCAAAATCAATTATCCCTAATTTATACCTCCTTCCACAATAAAATTTCGCTTTAAAAAATTCAAAAATATGTTCTTCATAATGATATGATTCTAAACATTATCAATATTTTCCAAGTAGTGATCAAAATAATTTGTAAAAAATAGAAAAACAACTAAATAAATATCCAATTTCTCTACTATAAGGTCAAAGATCATACTTAACATACATTATTTGAATGAAACTAGTGCATTGGAGAACACAAATGGAACCCCATTATAAGAAAAGTTACCATAAAAAATTTTAATAGTTTTTAATTGGTCATCAAGTGCAATGGGAACCTAAAAGTTACTTGATGGTCCATCACTACCACAAATGTGGGCAAGGGAAGAACTTGGGTTATATAAGCACTAATAAAAAAGCGCTGATAAACGTGGACTTTTACCAGCACTAGAAAAAAGTTCTGAAAGATCTATCATTTATCAATGATAATATTAGCACTGATAAAGTCCCCCCTTTATTTGTGAAAAAAAAGCACTGATAAAAATGCAACTCTATCAGGGTAATTAATAAGGATGATAAATATTTTTAATATAAAATATTAATAATTTATACAAAAACATTTTAATTATATTAAAAAATATTGTTCATATATATACATTTAATAAAAAAAAAATTTTTATTATTTTTATGTTTTATTTTTTTATTATGTTTATCAGTTTTAGTTATAAATTTATTATAAATTTATTATACTATATGTTTATAATATTTTATATGAGTACATTTTAATATATATATATATATAATATTATATATATTTAAATAATTTTAAATAATTTTTTTTATAAATGTATGTGTTAATTGATGTGTATGTTCTTCTCATGAATATATGTTCATTTTTTACCCCAATTTTGGCCATATATACCAAAGTACAATATATACATGGCGTATTCATTTATTTCCTATATATATAAAGCTTTATCTTCGCATAAATACTTAAAATCATGATTAATATATTTAAATAAACCATAAATGTATCTATTATATTTAAAAAAATAAATATTTAGTTATATATAATTATTTAATTTTGAAATATATTATATATAATTATAATTATATATAACTGATTAAATATTAATACGTGTAAATAATTATAAAATTACATAATATTTTTTCTAAATGACAAATGTATATTTATGGATACCTTCTAAATATATATATATATATATATATATATATATATATATATATGTCTTTAATGAAAATATACATAGACAAGGACATATATATATATATATTTAAATAATTATGAAATTAAAAATAAAAATAATATATCAATTTATATTTAAATATATTTTTTTATATTTTAAATTATAAATATTTGTATTTAATAATTATATTGGTTATATTTTTATAATTATGAATAAATGGTATGTTTTATCAGTGCTAATTAAAAAGAACTGATAATACATCCATTTATCAGTTATTTTTTAGGGATGATAAAGATCGGCCATTGTCAGTGCTAAAACAGTGCTGATAAAGGAATATTTTATCAGCTCTTTCAATTGTAGCACTGATAAAACAAACTTTTATCAGTGCTTTTTTAGCACTGATAAAGTCATGTTTTATCAGCTCTAATTATCTAACGCTGATAAAAGTGTTTCTGGGTTTTATAAATTAACCCTAACTTTCTCCTCCTTCCTTGCACCCCTCATACTCTCTGGGAAGAGGATCCTTACTTCTGTCGCCGCCTCCACTGCCTCCTCTACTACCTCATTCCCTCCCCTCCTCCCTCCTCTCATATCTCCTCCTACTCCTCGGTCTTCACCATGAACCAATCTTCACCATGCGGTTCTCCTACATCGTGCCTCTATACCACTAGTAGCTCTCCTTCGTCGTGACCATCCTTCCCCATGTCTCTCCCCCACCATTTCCTCTCCTCGGTAGTGCCTCTCCTCTACTATGTCTCTCCTACACCACGAATGAACCTCTGCCGCATGCTTAACTACACCTCTGTGATTAGTTTTTCCACTTTCTCATTGGTTTCACTTTTTATAGTTTGATGTTGATGGTGATTTGTGAATTGTACGGTCTAAATGCCCCTCTAAAAATCATTGTTGTTGGCAGTCCCTAATTGAGCACTAGTTTTATTTGGTGAAATTCAATTTTCCTATACCATATTTTGAATTGGTTTATTTAAAAATCTTCATTCCAATGTGAGTTTTCATCATGGTTGAATATAAATATTTTTGTTGCTTGAAACTTAAAAATTATAGTGGGTGAAATGTATTTTATTTTTGTTATTAGACTAATATTTGGTTTTATATATTATGTTATGAAACTTTTTAATATATTATTTGATGGTATAATTAAATGTTGTAAGATTAATCCATAAAAATATTTTAGGATTTAGTAATATTTGAAGAATTTTATTAGGCTTGAAACTGAAATTTAGAATTTTGTTAAAGAAGTGGAGAATGAGCTAGAAGTTACTATATTCATGAAATGTATTGTAAAAGGGGGAGTCTATCCACTGTGGGAGATGAAATATCAATTTTTGTGAATTTTTAATGTAAATATATATAATTTAATTTATATATAAGAGTTTCTCATGTAATGGTAATAATGGTCACACTATAAGGGGAATGTATAAGAGTTATTCTTGTCCTAGGGAGTTTGTACATTTCATGAAGTGGCATAGGATGACCTTGGTGTTCCTACCTAATTTTTGATTTCCATGTCGTATAGGACCTCTCAATATTAATGATTAAGCATACTTAGAGTCCATGTGAAAACACTATAATGGATAAATTTTTGTTTTCATGTTCTAGTAAAAGAATAATTATGAAATATTCTGCATAACATCTTCTTTCTGTGTTAGATATGAAATTTTGAGCTTAAAAATTACAATCTATAATAATGAGTATCACACCATGTAGTAAATTAAGTTTGAGCCTATGGATTCAGAAGAGAATGAGATTCATATGGTGATAAAAAATTTCATTCTCAAAAGTATTAAAGAGAATATATCTAACAATATATCATGGGTCGATATGACATGTCACCATAGATGGATTGGTACAAGGCCTGAATCCCATTCCAAATCACCATGGTCTGGCGATAACCAAATGGGTATCAACATACATAACTACCATAATGATTTCACATTAAAAGATAATTTATAAAATCACTTAAAAGAAAGGCTAAAATAAGGAATAACAGACTTAGAAAGTCTGAGTCCATTGCAATCTCCCCCTAAATGGACTTATCATCCCTGAGAAGTGTCTCCAGAGGTATTTATCAACCATCGGGGGCCACTAATCCTATGCATAAGACTCCTGATTCATATATTCTATTTGAATATTCCCATGATTCAAAAAATTCAGAAGTTAGGCATTTTAATCCTTCCCATTAACTTTTAATTATACTAAATAATTCATAGTATATGTTTCTCAAATTATGTCTAAATAATACCAAGTTTTCATTATTTCCCATTAGTAGATGTCTAAATAAAACTTCATTATGATTTTTGACATGATTCAACCCATGAAAAAAGTGACAAACCATACTAGCGCCAATAATTAAGTTCCCCTGACAACCTAATCCTTTCTCTATAAGTGGAAATCATTTATTCATTCTTGATCTCCTATAATAGATAACCTTACATGAGTATATATCATCTACCCATGAAACTCATCCACTTCTGCGCACACACAAAACCAACCACCTATACCGAAGGGTTAGGATCACTTACACCCCACTCCCAACGTGCACTTAGAAATTACATTACTACAAAACCATAGGCTTGAAAAGATATCATTGTCAGATGAATACTGACACTCACAGTCATTTCCAAAAACTCCCATACAAGCTCACATCACTAAACCCAATGACATAACTCAAGGACCCATCCACTTACCCTGACATTACTCTTATATTTTTACTCTCCAAATCCATACATGGGCTTGTTAGTAACCAAAAAAATTATAGCATTTTCATGAACCACAAAAATTCATTACTCAAATTACAAACTATCAGGATGAGCAAACACCCAAAATGAATTTCCAAACACTGATTTCATCTCCACACTACTCATCCACTGAGAGGTCATTGATCAGTTGCCAAATGAACTGATTGTCTCACACACCTACAACACCACGACTTAGGGGTCCCTTATTTACAACATTACAGAGGTCTTTCCCCCTAAATATATTATTTCTTTTTTAAGTTTGAATTATTAAGGATTCTACTAAAAGTAAACATTTTTAAAGTGTTTTAAATTTTTATTTTTTAACCTTTGTGTCTATTTAATACCTTTTTATGAGTAACTATTTATAACAATGTTTAAAATAGTAATATATTTTCCTTAAAGTGGTTTTAAAAGATTCTTCAAAGATTATATGTGTTCAATATACCATTTTTTTATTTTAAATTGCATTAAAATGGTTTAAAAAATTGGGGTTTTGACAAAGGATGTTTGTAACTAATTGGTTTATTTTAAAAGGGGATTCTTATTTTAAGGAGAAATGATTATATAAATAGTTTTCAAAGGGGATTTAAATTCTATAACTTTTTTATCCTTGGTTAATTTTTATATCAAAATTTTGTGTATTTATTTTGTTAAATATTCATATTACTAAATCAAATATGATGGATATGAATAAAGAATGGTTGGATTCCAATCATCTGAAATAAGAGTATGAATATGGAATGAAAGGGATCTTCATGTTTTCAAAAGACCATGAAAATTATCCTTCTCCAATCCTATGTCTATACTTAAGCTCTTGTTATTAAAGACAAGTTAGTCCAAAGGAGGTGCAAGAACGCTTGATCTGTCCCGGAATAGATCGAAGTTATAAATGATGGAACAAACATGGCAAAAAAGATAATGTAGCTATAGACTAGGATAGAACTACATTTTAGGGATAATTTTATATGATTACAAGCATGGAAAATGAAGAATACAATATCAAGGACATGATTATAGATTTTTATTATGATAAAGATCATATTAAGGAAACGACAAGGATAGTTGAAGATGAAATTCGTGATTGCCCAAAATTGTTTGAGTAGTTAAAGAGTTGTGCAAAAACATTATTGTACGATGGTTACACTAAATATAGAGCCTTTTCAAACATAATGAAGCTGTATAATTTGAACGTAGGAAACGGATGGAGTGACTCTAGTTTTTCATAATTATATTCTATCTTGAATAATACGCTCCCAAAAAGATGAGGAGCTATCGATCCAAACATATGATGCCGAAACAATGCTACGCTCGATTGGAATGATCTATAAAAAATACATGATTTCCCAAATGATTGTATAATATTCTTACAGGACCAAAAATAACTTAGAGAATTATGAATATTTGGTGCTTCTTGATACGAGAAAGTTGAATCCAGTCCTATGAAAGTTTCATCGGACTTTCTGATCATTCCAAGGTTTAGGCACCTATATATAAGTGAGGAGACTATGGAGAAATTGACATGGAACATAGACAGTAGAAATAAATATGGAATACTACGGCATCCCGTAGACTCTCCTTGGTATAAGAGAATTGATCATGAGTATCCTGACTTTGGAAATGATCAGAGAAACCATCTTCTACTATTATTTACAGATGGAGTGAATCCTTTTGGTTTCCAAAGTAGCACTCACAGTACACAGCTGATTATGTTGGTAAAATATAATTTTCCACCATGGTTATGCATGAAACAAAATCACATCTTGCTATCTATGCTTATATCATGACCAAAATAACCGGTTAATAATATTGTTGTTTATTTGGATCCATTCATTAAGGATTTGAAATAATTGTGGGATTCAAGTGTTACGATATATGATACTTACAGAAATAAAGATTTCATGTTTAGAGTCATGTTGTATGGGATAATAAATGACTTTCATGGTTATGGAAAATTGTCAGGATATAGCATTAAAGGAACTCTTTGTTGTCCTGTTTGCGAATAAGGTACACAATCAATTAGGTTGAAACATTCATCAAAAACTATGTTTCTAGGACATTGTAGACTTCAACCCCGATGATATATGTACCGATCTTGGATGAAATAATTTGATTGAAGTTCAGAAGAACATACACCAGTGTCTCAACTAACTAGAGATCAACTATTTGACAAAGTTAAAGATGTGGAAATTTCTTTTATTAAACTATTTTGGAAAAAACCTTATGAAAATTCGTTTGAAAAAGAAATCTATTTTTTTTTAATTACCATACTGGAATGGTTTGTACATCATACATTTTCTTAATGTTATGCATCTTGAAAAAAATGTATGTGATTGTTTCATTAGTTTGTTGCTAAATGAACCCAATAAAATAAAGGATGGAATTACAACTAGGTTGGACATGGTTTAAATCATAATATGAGAAGCGTTGGCAATAGTGAAGGGTGAAAATGAAAATTTCTTCCACCTACTATTTAGAATCATTCTAAGAAGGAGAGATATTAGTATTTCAACTTCTTGAATGATTTAAACGTTCTATAGGGGAATTCATCGAATATCAAAAACATCAATTCAATGAATAATTTAAAGATAAAAGGTCTCAAATCACATGACTACCATGTTTTGATGAAAGATTGAATTCTTATAGGTTTACATTGAATTTTTCCCATAAATTTCCATCATACATTAATGAATCTCTATTTCTTCTTCAAAACTATATAGAGTAAAGTTATAGACCTGGAAAAATTTCCGACTATTGAAAGAGAAATCATCATCATATTATATAAATTTGAAATGTTTTTATTTCCTAAATTCTTTGATATGATGGTTCATTTGATGGTTCACTTGGTGAGAGATATTCGGGTATGTGTTCTTATGAACTATAGATGGATTTACCCCATTGAATCGTATATGAATATTTTGAAAGGGTATGTCAAAAATTGATGTCCGCGAGAGGGTTGTATTGTGGAGCGATATACTGTTGAGGAAGCTAATGAATTTGGTATCGAATACTTGTCTGGTGTTAAAATCATTTCTCTAATGAAATCTCGTCACGCAAGGAAACTTGCAGGTGAATAAATTTATGTAAATAAGGTCATCAAAATCAATATTACATATCAGGAGCAGGCCTACCTTTATGTTTTTCATAACAGTTTGGCCATTGACCCTTATGTTGAAACCAACAAAGAAATTCTTATGCATTCAAATAGATCAAAGGCTGAAAATGGATATCAAATAAATATTATAAAAAAATTAGGATGGTTTTGTGACCATATTTTTAAGTGGTCACATAAAAATCTAGATTCAACTTCAGAATGAATTTGATGGCTAGCCGGAGGACCAAGTGTGTGTATTTACTTACAATGCATATGTAATTAATGTTTATACATTCTATACTAATGAAAATGATGAAGATAGTACCAGAAAGAAAACAATATATAAAACCACTTGCCAAAGCAATTAATGTTTCCGGTGCTAAGGAAGGAAATCAAATTTACATATATATGTCATATTTTTTCCACATCAAAAAAATATGGGAGTTGGATTCTATGACATTTTGAGTGACAATTTTCAATTAAAGTGAGTTTATAACAGATGTTCTATTAAAATAGATCAGTTGGGATTTGTGAAAGTTTATTTTTGTAAGGAAGGGTACAAAGACAAACTGTTTATAATGGAATCACAGGAAGTACAAGTATTTTTTCTTCTAGATCCTGCAATCCAAAACAATTCAATTGTTCCGTTATCAACCAAACCCACTTAAGAGTCAAAATGAAAATTCAATATAGGAAGACCCTTTCATTGGGGTGTCACAATTAATTCACAGGAGGCCCAGTGAAGATGACATTACTTATGTTTGAGGAGACCATGATAAAGGGATTTGTATAGTCAATAGAGGGGTTAAATCCTTTCAACGTTTACAAAAATAGTTTAATGATCATGTTATATATTTTTTTCTAGTATATAAAAAGTTACTTTATGTTAATATCTATTCACTGCTGCTTTTATGTTATCTAAATTAAATGTTAAACCACTTTTCTAGGTAATGACTTCTACACGTGATGATACTCACAATCCCCAGGCATAATTGGTTTCTCAACCTACTACTGGTCGCAGTGCAGACCAACAAAAGGGTTCTCAACCATTTACCTTATGTTAATATATGTCTTTTTCGTGATTTTATGTTATCTAAATTAAATGTTAAACCATTTTTTAGATAATTAATTCTATTTGTGATAATACTCCCAATCCCTAGACACAACAAGTTTCTCAACATGTTGTTACTCACAATGCAGATGAACAACAGGTTACTCAACCTATTGGTGGTCCTAGTGCATAGGTACAAACACTATCCATGCATGCTGATCCTAGGCCTCCAAAGCCATAGGAACATATTGATGATGGTGGATTCAAGGAAATGAAAGGTGTTGAAACAACGGCATCGCAGAAAAAAATGGAGCACCATAGTTTGACGGTACAATCAAAAATCATTAAGTCTAAAAATAAAGGCATCAAATATTAGATTGGATAGAGAAGTTGGGCCAACATGTTAACACCAACAAGTCCATGTTCAGTAGTTACATTGGAATCCCCACATTGCAACACATGTCAAGATTAAATAATTAAACATTGACTTACACTTCGTCATCTCTTGGAGAGTGAATTTAATGTAGATGACTCGCACAAATACAATGTATTAACTATTGATGGAGGGATTCATTGGGGTTTTTACACACTTTTAACAAATTAAAATCTTAAAGATGCTGAAGGGAAAATAAAACCGCACCCACATATTATTTATTCACACCTGATAACCCCAGCATCATGGGATACATTTACTGGACATCATGTGAAGAATCCTTTTCAGGTACATTATGTCTGGTAATATGTTGTTTGATAGTACCTGTATTCATCACATTGATTAACACTGTTTTATTTATGAAAGAGAAACTAAGTGCTGAAAATAAACAACGGGCATCAAAACCAGTGTACCCCTACTATAAAGCAATAATGGGGTACACAAGAATTGAAAAAAAAATTGGTACGTGTTTTAAATCTACCAGAATACTTTTCTGTGACATTAAACAAAACAAAAACTATGTTCTTTTTTTATATGCATCTTGAAGAGTCCAAATCCACAGCCACTTACATCCCATTCCTTGTACTATAGAAGGAGGTTTGTGTAACTAATTATGGAAAACTAATAGATGAAAACACTTAAAAAGTGTGGGAAACAAGTGTTAGAATGACATAATAAAAAAAATTTAAATATATATTATATGACAATTATTAATTATTTTCCTATATTATCTATTTGAAATAGTCATGAAAATCAACAACACCCACACCGTATGCAGAAATAATTTTAGTGGGCTTGAAGTAGCAAGAAATGTGTGGCAGCGTCAGAGGTGTGGGTTTTTGGGAGACATATTGAACATATTGTGAGAAAAAAACAATTGTAGCATCAAAATATTGAAATGAAAACATTGAGAGAAAATTAGCGATGTTTCATGAAGAATTACAATACTAGAGAGAGATGATATCAAGTTTTATGGGGGGGAAAGAAAAGAAACAACTCAAGAACAACCCACTCATAAATATCCCACCCCACCCTCCATCAGTCTTGAGGGGAGTCATTCCCCTCAAAAACAATTCTTAACTGAGGTAGTAAATTTTCTAACAATTGTTTCTATGAAATGTGAATCAGATAGTCACTAGAAACTGATACCTTTCTTATATTGGTATTCTACATGGTGAATATGACTATGATTTATATCTATCAACACTCTCCCATCACCTTTTAGCGAGGGCTATAGTGTTCAATATCCAGAATGACATGCTACACAATAGACCACATCTGATAGATCATGTTGGAGTTTTAATTTCTATATCCCTAGAGCAGAGCACTAAGCTAATTTTTCCAATTAATGATGCAGGTATTCATATAGTCGAACAAGATCTAGAATCAGTCATCACATAGCAATCACATCTTGTAAAAAACATTTTGATAATGAGTTATTCATTTCCAATTTAATTTTCTAGCTAAACCTTAAACATTTAATTAAAAAATTTATGAATGGATGCAAATATTATAGATGGACAAAGAGAATGTGGTGAAATTAAAGACCAGTTCAAAACAATCTTAAAGATTAACCAACTGATCAAAACAATATACCCAAGGTACCTTAACCCCCCCCCCCCCCATTCTATATCCACATTTATTATTACTAAAGGCTTATGTGGATATGAAGTTGAAATATGGTGGTAATAAAAAATTTTATTTTGAAGAAAATATATAGTGAGGGGAAGATCCAGCCTTCATTCATTTCGAGAGTGAAACTAAAATCCTTGACTATGATTGGCTAGGTGGAATAGTTTTAGATTTTCACATGAGGTATGTTTTCATGATTTGATTTTCCAAAACATGATATACTATGATAATTATGAATAAGTACATTTCATATTTTTCATAGGCATATATATGAAATAAAATTGAAGGTATTTTCCCATTAACAAAAATTTGTACTTTTTAGTCCTCACATAACCTTTATAGAACAAGAAGACATAACTTCCATGAATGAGGGTAAAATAGTGGTTGCACTGCTCAAATCGTTTAACAGAAAAATTACGGATGATAGACTCTCCTTAATACCAACGATGCAGGGGTGAAACTATAAAATTTAATCATATCAAATATATTTAAACTTATTTCATTACTTATTATTTGTTGTTTTCCTATGCAGCATTGGATTCTCATTATGGTCAATTTGGATACTCTAATGATTTATTTTCTGGATTCAATTCATATATATCCAAAACAACTAACCACAAATGATGGAATTTTTCAATATTTAAAACATTTCATCCTAAATTTTAGAACTAAACATCCAGTTATGTAGTTATGATTATATTTTAATGAGGATTCTATTATGATAGGGCGGTGCGTGAATATCGTCTTCATCACAGAATGAGGCCAGTGGAAAAGTACAAGAAACCTTACGAGCACTACCACTGTGTAAAAATTAGGGTATATATAATAAGACTTCATTATCCAAACACATAAAAAATTACTTATTTTTCTCAGAATTCTGGCAGTCCCTAAAACAAACAAATTTTAAATGTTGTGGTTATTATGTTTGTAAATTTATGATAGAGATCATATTCCATGAACAAACTAGCATCCCTAAAAAGGTATTTCAAAATATAAATTATTTTTCATTTAAAATACTTATTAATCTATTATGTATTTATATTTTTTCAGTACTACCACGACTACCGAAAATAATAAAATTTAGAAGATGATATAGATATTCTTAGAAATGAATGGGCAACATACATGATGGAAGAATGTAAAAATATATAATGAAGATGGTAAACATCTCAACTAATTTAGACATTATTAATATTTTATGACTTATCTTTCTTTTTGTTTGATGGTAATGTTGTTATTTGTACGGGTTAAATTCCACCCACTGTAAATCATGGTCATTGGTGGTCCTTGTTTTCACACTAAATGAATTGCAGGTTGATTAGTTTTTTAAATGAAATTTTCGGTCCTCATTTAAAGGGTATGTGTGTTGTTGATAGACTACAAATGATAATGGGTATCCATAATGGGATTCCCATCCCTTGAGTTTTTTGTGACATCCTGAGAGATAAAGGAGACAGGAGCTTACTCCACTCTTTAGTCAACCCGGTGTTGAACCAACTATCACATATTCATTCAAAGGTCTTGAATATATGACATTAGGTTCCTCACTGGTCCAACTAAAGATATATTGTTGAATGAGGATGTTATTTTGTGTCAGTCGTACATGCATAAAATATATCACAACAAACTCAAAGGATGGGGAAACCCCTTCTAGATACTCGTTTCTTTTGTGGTCTATCAATAACATGCATACCCTATAAATGAAGAACACCAATTTCATTTCAAAAACAAATAAATTTGAAATAAATTTAGTAAGAAAACAAAAATGACAAATTGAAAACTGATGAAATGAATTATGATTGTTTTGATACATTAAGAAAACAATATATCATTCATTTGTGACGTGTAGGAATTAATCTCACATCAATCTGATGTGTTGTGTCATAGGTAAGGTTCCAAATGTGTCTTTATATTTAAAATTTACATTAATTAATGTAAAAACACACAAGGTACATACTAAAAACTGAGAAAACGCATTTATATTGTTTTGATACTTTTGGAAAATGATCCATGAGATAGATTTGGTGTGTAGGAATCAACCCCACCTCAATCTGAGGAACGGTGCTACTGGTGTGACTAAAAGTGTCTACTATAAGATTAATATTGACATTTTAGTTCAAAATGTGTCACTCACCGAAAAAAATAAAACATGCTCTGATTGTCTTCCAAATTAAGGAAATTGATTTGTGAGTCCTTGGTGATGTGTATAAAGTAGTCTCATATAAAACAGACGCATGGTGTTACTAGTGTGACTCAAATTGCATGTTTTCAGTTTGAAATGACTTTTATATAAAAAATCACAACTGACAAATAGAAAAAAATGCATTCTGATTATTTTGATACTTTAATACAATGATCCATCAATAATTTGTGATGTGTAGGAATCAGCCACACCTCAATACAATTCACGGTGTCACTGATATGACTCCAAATGTGTCTTGTAATTTAAAATTGGCATTAATTCAAGTAAAAAAATGCAACTGACAAACAGAAAATTGAGAAAACACATTAAGATTGTTTCTATACATTAGTAAAATGTTCCGTGAGTTATTTTGTATGTGTAGTAATAAACCCCAACCCAATCCAATGAACTGTGTGATTGGTATGAATAAAAGTGTCTGCTATCAATAGAAAATTGACATTTTAACTGAAAATATGTCACTCACTGAAAACAATGAAAACGCACTCTGATTATCTTCCAAATTAAGGACAGAGATTCCAAAGTCCTTTGTGATGTGTATGATGTAGTATCACATCAAAACGATGAATGATGCAACTGATATGACTCAAATTTCATGTTTTCAGTTTGAAGTGACATTTTAGTAAAAAATGACATATTGAAACCCAAGTAAATAAATTCTGATTGATTTGATACTTTAAGATAATGATCCATATGTCATTTTTTATGTGAAAAAATTAACTTTACCTCAATCCAATGCCTGGTTTCATAGGTATTACTACAAATGTGTTGTGTTAATTAAAATTGACATTAATTCAAGAAAAAAAACACAATTGACATACAAAAAACCAATAAAATTCATTAGAATTGTTTTAATACATTAAGGCAATGATCCATGAGTCGGTTGTGATGTGTAAGAATTGACCCCACCTAAATCTAAAAAACAGTGAGAATGGGATGACTAAAAGTGTCCTCTATAAGTATAAAATTGACATTTTAATTCAAAACATGACACTCACTCAAAACCAAGAAAACACACTCATATTGTCTTCAAACTTATATAAAGTGATTAAAAAGTACACTGTGATGTGTATGAAGTAGTCTAAATTCAAAAAGATGCACAATGCGGCCTATATGACTCAAATTTCATGTTTTTGATATGAAATGACACTTTAGTAAAAAATACACATGAAAAACTGAAAAAATGAGGAAATGAATTCCAATTGTTTTGATAATTTAGGAAAATGATCCATCAGTCATTTTCAACGTATAAGAATCCATCAAACCCAAATCTGACACACGGTGTCACTGGTATGACTCCAAATGTGTCTTGTTATTTAAAAAACAACTAACATATTAAAAACTGAGCAAATGAATTCTTATTATTTTGAATGTTTTGGAAAATGATCCTTAAATCAGTTGAGATGTGTAGAAATCAATCCCCCCCCCATAATCTAAATAGCGATGTGATTGGTATGACTAAAAGTGTTCCCTATTAATTTAAAATTGATATTTTAACTAAAAATGTGTCACTCACTAAAAACCTAGAGAACACACTCTAATTATCTTCCAAAATTATACACAGTGATTCATAAGTCCTTTTTTATACTTTAGTAAAAAGTTCCATCAGTCATTTGCGACATGTAGGAATCAACCTCACATCAATCTGATGTATGGTGTCACCGGTATGACCCCAAATGTGTCTTGTTATTTTAAATTGACATTAACTCATGTAAAAAAACACAACTGACATACTAAAAACAGAGAAAATGCATTCATATTGTTTGGATGCTTTAGGAAAACGATCCGTGAGTCAGTTGTGATGTGTCCTAATAAACACCAACTCAATCCAATAAACAATGTGGGAGGTATAACTAAAAATTTATGCTATGAGTTTAAAATTGACATTTTAACTCAAAACATGTCACTGCATGAAAACCAATAAAATTCCTTCCAATTGTCTTACAAATTATACAAAGTGATTCATAAGTCCTTTTTGATGTGTATAAAGCAGTCTCACATTAAACTGATGCACGATGCTTCCAGTAGGACTCAAATTTCATGTTTTAGTTTGAAATTACATTTTTGTAAAAAATAAAACTAACATACAAAAAACTAAGTAAATTAATTCCTATTTTTTTATACATTAAGAAAACAATCCATTAGTAATTTAGTCTGTGTAGGAATCACCCCCCCCCCTCAATGTGACAAACAATGTTACTGAAATATCGCCAAATTTTTCATTTATATTAAAAATTGAAATTTTTAATGTATTATTCATATTAAAGTTTAATTTATATCTTTATAGTATTACTAACATAATATTTTTTTTCTTATATAGGTGGAACCTTTTTCTCGATTTGGGATTAATGGTTGAGTGACTTTTATGATTGGCCGACATTTTTTAGAGGGGACCACATATGTCAAAAGAGAAAACATTAATGTTTTTAACTGTTTTTTGGATATTTTTAAATGTAATTTTATAAAACATAGTTAAAAATGTATATAGAAGTGTTTTTTGGTATATACCATGAGTGAATATTTTTTTATTCATGATGTCAATTAAATGTATATAGCACTATTTTCCAAAACATTGTGTGTGTTACTGTCTTTTCATCATTTTCATCGTGTATGTCATTTTTATATATATATAATATGAGTGGTTATTTTTAGCAGGTTTTTGCTGGTTTGTGCAGGTTATTTTTGCTTGGTTGATTATTTTGGTCATCTTTTTATTTCTATTTTGTTTTCCAAGTGGTTGGGTGTGCTGTTATAAAAATACCATGCCCAGATAGAGAAGCCTTTATCAGTTCTAGATAATTTGCGGATAAATGGGGTCTTTATCAGTGCTTTGAATATCACGGATAAAGGGGGTCCTTTATCAGTGCTTCTCTAAGAATTGATAAAGGGTACCCCCCTTTAATAGTGGTTTCATTAACTGATCTTCTTTAACCTTGATAATGGCCTTTTTTAGTGCTGACAAAAGTTTGTTTTGTGGTACTTCATCTAGAAAATAGTATCGAGTTTTACATATATATATATATAAATTGAGAAAAAAATAAAATATTAAAATGTTATTCCCCAGTAAACTTTTTCTAAATCCAATAGTGTATACATACACTATAAATATTCTATAATTTTATTGGACTTGCCTCATTTTGATCAATTTTAATAATGGCTAGTCCATTTTTATTATAAAATAAGTGAACAGTACAAACTAATTTTAAAAAAAAATTGGGTATGTTATAGCTACTTTTAATAATTTTTCTATATCCTTATTAACTACATATATTATGGTTGGTTAAAGTAATCTATGGGTTAATCTAAAAGAAATGGTTTATTCTTATTACAAAATTTTATTCATAAAAATTTTGAGACATGTCCCAAGGATATCTTCTATGAATAATCCTATATATTGAATTTTTTTTTATCAAAAGTCCTATAATTTTTTTCTTTTTATCAAGAGATATGTTTTAACAAATGATTACAGGAAAATTTTTTTCTTCCATTAGGAACACATAAAAAATCAGTTGGAAACATTTTTAACACTATATTTAGGGGTTTCACTTAGGATGAGATTATATTTGGATTCATTACCTATATAGACATTAATTCTTGAAATTACATAGAAATATAATATTTTTCATTATTGAATAAATAGTCAATTCTATGAAATAAATCAAATGTTTACCCTTTCTCCAATGGTTGTGATGTTTTTTTCATTTCCTCTTAATTATTTTTCATAACAATTTAAAATTCTATTTTTTCCGAAAATTAATATTTATTCTAACGTGGTAAATTATTCATAGTGATTAGGTTTATAAGAGTTTTATAGTTTGAAATGTGAGTTCTCTTTCTAAGGGTGCTTTTCAGAATCTGAAATGTTAAAGTTAGTAGTGTTATGACAAAAATCCATAGTGAGAGTTATGGCATGTATATTTCTGATCATTTCTGTTGTATTAAAGATCATTCTTCCCAAAATGGAAGGTGACTCTTATAGGGTCATATCAAACATTATTATTTTATTATATAACTTGGTTAGTAATATTAAATTCAATACTATAAAAATATTATCTTCCAATAAACCTAATAGAAATTAAATAGATATTTTTGTTTGTTGAATAGCCACTTTTAATGGTTTTGATCTCTCCAATTGAAAATATAAAAAAATGATTTTGACATGAAATTATATAGGCTCCAATATCACATGCTGCATTCTAAAAGAAATAGATACGATCATTTAAGGGATATAAAATTTCCTTTTATCTTTAAATTTCATTCACAATTATTATTTGATTAAGGTTGAAACACTTATTTCTATGTTTACCCTCTCATTACCTTGAATTTTCCTCTTTTTGGTGAATATTTCCATTTCTAACATATAATATTTTGTAATTTTCCTTAGGTCATAATGTATAGGTTTGTTGATTTCAATTTTCTAGAAAATTTATTGAGTCTCCTTTTAAATTTCCCCATCTTGTATCTTACTTCATTTGATCATTAAAAAGGGTAAGGGTGGTGGAAGGTCTCCTTTTTCCCTAATATATTTTTTCAAGTGTGCTTCTATTTTCATTTTTTCTTTTTCAAGAATCCCCTCTATTATCTTATCTTTCTCCAACATGGACTTTTTATCAAGGTTCTATTCAGATTTCTATGATTTATTTTTTCATTTTTGGGTCTTTTTAATTGGAATCAGGTTTAGTGGTATGGTAATTTCCTTTCCCAATTTTAGTAATTCTTAAGAAAATGTTACCTTTTCGATTTTCAACTGGTTGAGCTTGTAGTTTTCATATATTTTTTAGGTAGTATTTCTTTAAGGATTCTCATGTAGTTTCATAATTCATTTACCTAATTTCTCAACTCCTCAACCATTAATCCTTTCTCATTCTATATATAGTATTTTGAATAGGTTAAGGGTTTCTCAAAGAGTTTATTTTATTAAAAGTTGTGAAATTGGAGATATTGATAGTTATGAGGCTGATTTTATTCTTTTTTGATTGGTGATGGGTGTTGGTATTTATGATGAAAGGGTTATATTTATAATAACTCCTGTCTGTATGGGATTAGAAATTAAAGTTGAGCCTAAATTTTTTTATTTTGGAGGATGGATTTATTTGAGATTTGGGACACAAAATGAGATCCATATGGTAACAACATCTCATAAAATGGTTTTGGACACTTAATGAGTCCTATAAGGGACCCCTAGGTCCATGGATAGAATAAAATTATAGGTTAGGGTTTTCAAATAGTTGAAGTATCCACCATCCATCAGCTGAACTGGTGGTATCCTAACATGTTACTCAGGATCACCCTCTAGATGGTGGGGGGTCATGAAGTTTTTTTAAATGGAACATTTTGGTCTATTTTTATTCAATCCCCTTTGGATTTAATTGTATGAGGCACATGGGTGATGACCATTCATCTAGATCCTCCCCAACTCCTTCCTCTCATATTTACCCTAGATCTATGGTTATTTTGATAGCAATATCATTAAAATATCAATCGATTTGATGTTGATTTCACTAGGTAGTGGTGAAAAGATTTGAGAATGATGGGTATTTGGATAGGATTAGCTATTTGGTGTCCCAAAAGATGATTTTTAATGTATAATATTTTGTTTTCATTGATATGAGGTACCATGAAATTGTTTTTAAATCATCTATAGATATTTTAGTGGCAACATTTTCATAGAATAATGTAATGGATGTCTTGTTAACATTCATTAGTTTCTTGGATGTGGTACCAGTGAGTGAGTGTAACCTATTGAGATGTTTTTACATTATTAACATTTAATTTAATTTTTTTAATTAAATATAAACATTCATAATTAATTGTGTATTGATGATCTGTGTGAAATAAGTCCTCATTTTGGTGAATTATGGTCAATTGAGCTGATATAGATGTGGATGATATTTTTCTACAAGTTTTGAAGAAATAATATATGGCTTACAGATTTATATTTAGTAGTTGGTCCATATTAATTTCATTATGGTTTATGTAGTTTTACGTAATTAATAAATATAAAAAGGTATATGTATCGTTACCATGATATGATTGATATTTTTTAATTAAATAAACTTATTTAATAAATTATAAACAATTTTGATAAATTAAAATCAAATTTTCTAAGAGTGTTATCAGTAAGCTATTAGAGTCCTCTATGGTTTCTTGAGCACTGACTATACATCTCACCCATCTACGGCTAGAAATATAATTTTAATAATGTACCTTGTGATCAATAAAACCTATAAGAGTTTCCTAATAAATAATTATGTTATCACAATGAACCAAATAGGTACCCATAGAAACCTTGATTCAGGATGAGTTATGAATTGGGATAATATTCCCTAGATGGCCTCAACAAATTTGGAGTTTCGTTAGAGACTTAGAGATAGTTTACAAGAGAATATTATTAATAAATACAATGTACATAGATTGGTGCCTTATAATATTTCCCTAGGTTGAGACTGATGAAAAAATACCTATTTTTTGCCATGGGTTTCACCTTAGAACCAAGGGTTAGAATAATTAAGTCTTGGGAGGATAGAGAGGATGAGTTGGCCAGCATTGAGACTGAGATGTTTATTTCCCATAAGTGTTGTGAGTTTCCTAGTTAAACATGTTGGTTAGTGATAAATTTATTTTCCATGGATTACTTGTACATTTCATATGATCTGATGCATCACCTAAATGTTTCACTCTTAATTAATGTAATTTGTTGAATGTGTTATTTTTTATAAATTGTTTGGGGCCACAGACATAGTTTCATGGATCTAGTGTGACTATTATATATATATATATATATATAAATTATGTGATGGGGGATGACTTGGCCTATGTCTTTAGATCTGTAATAAACCTTTCAGGTTTTTTATAAGGATACTTTTTAGGGATTCCATGGGTTTTAGATCACATTATATACTTTGGGATGTTGTGGGATATGTTCATGAAGTCATAAGGATACGATTTGGGGTTGCCCTAGATTTAGAGCTCCGGTGATACTATATGGAATTCTCTGTGTTTTATCCTTTTAGTATTGAGATTTTTTTTAGGATACCTTAGATTTATATCCTCATGATATTGGGTTTGAATAGCTGCATGTTTTTCTTAGAGATATTTGGCACTAGCTAAAATGGGTATTTTCGATCATGGTTTCATGATTAAATTCTATGTATTAATGGTGGTATTTATTTATCCTTCCATGGTTAATTATCTATTTATTCCACTAAGAATTTTTCATGAACATATCATTGAATTTACAAGTGATGTACTCACACACTTTTTAGGGGGCCATATCACTCGGTTACCCAAATAGCCTTCACTATTCTTGAGACGAGTTTGGGTAGAGGCATGAAATTGCATTACCCAGTACGATATCACTGATGGGACTAAATTATTGGATAAGGTGAGTCTTTTGGATTTAGTGGCTATTCTATTTGTTTTATTTCTCTATTTTATTTTTTATATACATATACATATATATATATATATGATCTTCCCAGTGTCCACCATGTTGATTTGTTTTTCTGTATAACTACATCCATTTATTATTTATGGTTTCTTTTAATTATTCCTAAGTACTATATTGATGTTTACTATTTGTTATGATATTTTTTTATTTATACTATAAGGCCATAGTCTCCCCACTATCGCATCATAGACCCTCACTTCTAGTTGGAAGATCGTGGAGTACAAGGATGCACACTAGATGAAACATGGAAATCGGGTCAAGATATTGTCCATAGTGAACTAAGGATAATATGTTACAAATAGAATGAAATAATTAATTTTTTTTATCTTACAAATATTTGGAGATAGTAGATAGTAATTATAGTAATTTTCATATCTCATGATGGATGTCAGACCATTTCATTATGAACACATTTCCCGATTATAATTCAAGGTTACCAAGGGATTGGGATTTTTTTCTTGATCTCCATTGTTATAGTTGATTGATTTTTCCTCATGTGATGCAAATAATGTTTTATATTTATGATTTATTATGTATTTTTTCTCTTCTCCCATTGTGTCAAGTGGTTACTTCATGCATCATTGTTCCATGTAGGGTTCACATGGAATATGCTTTCTTTTGGTTCTTATCACATATACATTCTTCAAATAATACATCATGTGGATTTTATAGTTAAATTATCAGTGATTAATACATAACAACCCATCCATGTAAAGGATATATAGTGGTGCTGGTAGGTTATTTATATGATACCTTAGTTATAAGCCCCATGTGGGTGAATTTAATTTGATATTGGTTATGAAATGAAAATGGAACTTATTATTTAAAATTACCGTATGATTTATATGGTGTGTTTTTTCTATATAATTTAAAATTACATTATAAATAACCAACCAAGGTGACTATGGTTACTCAAAATGAATCATTTAGGATAACTCACATATATAAGTGAATGTGATCCATGAGGGGGTGACTCCTGTATGAATAGGTACGGTGAGAATTTTCTTGACACAATGATTCTCAAGGGGTAGGCATGTATGTAGTTACATAGTGAGAATTAGTTCTCAATAAGGAATTTGAGTTTTTATGTGATGTTGGATACTAAAAAATGAGACCCTAAAGTTGTTTATTTGAATGTGATTCCTTGTTTGGATTTAGATATTGAAATATAGAGGTGTCTCATTTGAGTTGGGACCTTTAGGGGATGTTGTTTATAGGCTATGTGGGAGGACCTAGTTTCCCCAAAGATGAGACTTGGAATTCTTATGAGTCATTATCAAGTAGTATATAGGGGTTAACCTCATAAGGTTGATTCCTTGGCCTTGTTTTTTCCAATATATAAGATGCATGGGTAGGTCTATTGGGTTTTGATAGGGGTTTATGTGAGGTGCTACCAATAAAATATTATATTCAAGTGATTCTTAGAGAACCCTATGATGATGAGCACTCTAAGTGAAGCACCTTTGGTATCAAATGGATATTTCAAGGTAAAGGTCTA
This sequence comes from Viscum album, assembly GCA_963277665.1. Taxonomy (NCBI): domain Eukaryota; kingdom Viridiplantae; phylum Streptophyta; class Magnoliopsida; order Santalales; family Viscaceae; genus Viscum; species Viscum album. The sequence continues at coordinate 790,685,940 of OY728141.1, forward strand.
GAGTATACTTAGCCGTATCAATTTTAGATTCATAGTATCTAGTGCATTGAAATCATGTGTGGATGTGGTTGATTTCAAGATGACACCCTGAGAGATATATAGTTGTGTGATATACAAAGCATGTGTAAAGTTCTTAATTTATAAAGAGGAGTGCCAAGGGTTGTCCTAGGTAGATGAGATCAGAATTCCAATGGGGAATAAATTTTTTTAAGTATGTGATACTAATTTTAATGACATTATGCTTATGGTGTCATCGGTTGGATTTTTTGTTCTGGTGGTACAACAGTATATGCCCATTGGATCCAAATGAGATCGGGATGGTATGCACTAGTTACATATAGTACCATATGAAATAGAAATCAGTGATTTGTTGTGTAATAGTTGAGGTTTGATGGATCTAGTTTAATGATTATGATCTTGGATTATTAAGGTGTAATGAAATGAAAAATTTCTCTCTATGGTGAGGGATGTCTCGAAATTGGGATCAGAGTTTTCATAAGATCATGGAGTGTTCCTTCTAGAAAAAAGATGATGATATGGATCTTTTAATGTCAGCTATTGACCTTGATGAGTGTGGATTAGGATGACATAAATGTGTGTGATAATTAATCTTATTAATATTGTGCATAGAGTGTTGTATACATTAATTCATACAGTGCGGAGTGCGCAACTATCCATATGAGGGTGCGAAATTCAATATAAATGAGATATTGGAATATGTAGATGATGGCATTTTTTGTGATATGAAAATGACTTTTAATTTATGTTTCATATTAGAGATAATGTATGAGTGGTATCACTATGTCTGATTATCATGTCTAGTGATGAATGAAGCATGATCCATAGAGGTAAGATCCTCACATTGAAACAATCATTGATGTAGTGTCACGGGTCGTTGGATGGCCAGGTTGGCATTAGGTTATCATTGAGAAATTGTTTTCATTTTATTTGGATCCATGATTAAATATATAATTTAGTTTCAAAAGTGATATTGAATATATTCTGAGCATTAAACCAATTCTATGGATAAAATAAATTTTATCTGAGTATGTATTGGATAATTGTCGTGTCAGTGATCTCAGAGATGGACAGTGGTGTACTTGATTGAATGGGTTTTCAACCATGAAATTACATAGGAAATGACATGAAAAAAATTAATGGTAATTTTTATGTAATTATGGGATCAATTATATATTAAAATCAACATTAACAAGTGATTTGAAAGTACATCAGTGAGTGGAACGTTACATTATTAGTAATCGATGGCCAGAGGAGGACCCACTAGTAATTTTAAATGAAACTAGGTGTGGTGAGTTTAAAACTACACTGAATGGGTTGTAGGACCAAGTGAAATGAATTTTTATTTCATATTCCAATGTTAGAGAACACCATGTCTTAGAAACATCTATTGGGAGCCAAATATTATTATGAGGAGTACCATAACCATGAAATTTTATTGTATTTATGACATTGTGGTGCCTCAAGATGGATGGGTGGGGGTACGAACCATCTCAGTATTTCAGTAATGGAAAAGAGTGATGGATCGGGTTTTGTTGACTGAGAACCTTAAATTTGTAGTAGCAATTCTATTTTTTTATTCAAATATGGAATCCAACCTATTGTATTTAAATTAATTACTTGGATAATTCAAGAATTATTTTTTAAAGACCAGGAAGACTTATTGGGGATGATATGTGTTATTGTGGGAATATTACAATACAATGGGTCTGGATGGACTAATAAATTCAAAAGGAATTTCAAATTTATTAGGGGGTCATTTTAATTGAGATCCAAGACATGATATGAGATCTTGGGAGTTATAAAATATAAGCATGATGCTTTTGGACATGGAATGAGGATGTTGTAGATGATTGAGATCATAAGAGTGTATCAATGTTGGGGCTTAGGTGGTTGGTCTACTACAGTATCCACGAGCCAGAACATGTCCCAAAGCTAGATCATTGGTAGGTTAGACAGTAGTCTATAAAACTACATGGGATCAGTAGCTAGCTTGTGATCTCAAACCAACAAGTTGGTTGCATCTACTAGACTTTTATTTTTTTAAGGGAAATTTAGTCTTTTTTCGGTCAACCCCCTCGAGATTTAAGAGGTAGGGGTGCATAGGATATGGTACCCAGCCATCTTATCCCCATATCCTTCATTCTTTGTTTCCCGTTGACCTAAAATGATTCAAATGATTATTTAATAGTAATTTCAATGTATTTTAGGATGATATCATAAGATAATAGTGAAATCATCAGAGAACAATGGGTATTTGGCTCAGGTTGTCTACACGGTGTCTTGGAAGGATGATTTAAAACTATCTTGTGTCACTTTGATCAAGAGTAAGAACTATGACCTTATTTTTATACAATTATTTGATGTTTTGATAGAGTTGTTTTTTCTGAAATGATTTTGTAGATGTGATGCAAACCATTAGTGGTTGTTTGGTCATGGTTCCACCAGTAATATGACATCCAGTAAAATTTTATGCATTCTAAATATTAAAAATAATTTATAAATTAATTTTGAACTATTATAATTATTTTTTAGATGATGGTCGAGAAATAATATGCCCTGAAATTATCGAGTGGTTTAAGGTTAAGCTGATTGGGATGTGGATGACCATAGGTAGTGAGTTACCATGGTGTAATATAAAGGTAAAACGCTTTGTATTGAGTTCGGTTGTCTATATTCAATTCCCTATACATTATGAAGTTTTATTTAAGAATATAATATTTCATGGGATATGTGGTCTTATCAGGGAATTTATTTTCCTTCATTAATTCAATAAAAAAAATTCATAAATCTTAAATTATTTGTTTAAAATTAAACTAACTTTTTTTTTGAATGATATGTGTAAGTTAATAGGGACCTCTATGGGACCCTAAGCACTGATTAGATAACCCAGCCACCAATAGATGGGAATTTAATTCTAATCTTGTACCTTGTGATATCTGAAACCCTTCAGAGGATCCAAATTAATAAGTTTTTGATCACAGTGGAACTATTAGGTGCACATGGACACCTTGAGTAGGGATGATTAATGAATTGATGTAATTGGCCCCAGTTGGCCATAGAGATTTAGGAGAAGTGTTGGAGACATTATGAAAGATGAATAATGTATAAGATAAATTAACATATAGGACCTATATTGTTGCCTTAGGTTATTTCCCTAGTTTTGGAGCAATGAAAGACTCATTAAGGTTACACTTGTGTATCCCCTTGGACCCCAGGATTAGATTGGGTGAGACTTGGTAGAACAGATGGGATGAGTTGAGTTAGATTAAGAGTAAGGGAAGTATTAACCCTTAGTGGTGGTGTTGTTCCAAGAAAAAAATTTGGTAAGTGATTATGTGATTTTTGGATAATTCTTAGTACATTTCATACGATGCGATATGGGGGTTACATTTTCAACTCTTAAATAATGAGATCGGTTGATTATGTGACTGAATATGTATTTTTGGGGTACCATTGATGTAGTTCCATGGATCTAGTGTGACCATTATTTATATTATGTGATGAGGGATGTGTTTTTCTATGTTATTGGACCTGTTATAGCCCCTTTGGGGTTCCCATTATGTTATGTGGTGGGTATTCTTTATAGGATATTCTAGTATCTATGATGGCCCGTTTTTGGTTCCTATATATTTTTATTTTTTTGTGGCTACCAACAATTAGATCTTAGATGGTGATATGTGGGCCGCTGTGGGTAATCTCCCTAGATTAATTAGTATATTTATTTTTGATTACATGGGTCAGAGCTTTAATGATTCACTTTGGTTTGTCATTGGTTAAGACCCTAAAGACGTAAGGATATTGTTTGTGTGTACAATGGATTAGAGATCGATTGATACTATTTGGGATGTCATGGGTTATTTCCATAGAGTTATAAGGATACTCTTTGGTGGTACCAGGGATTTATGTCTCAAATCATACTATTTTCATTTTTCTGGGTTTTATCCATGTATTCAAGAGTATTATTGTTTTGTCTCCCAAGGAATTAGAGCCCAGGTGATATTTGGTTGGCATTGTCATGTGATGTACTTAAAGATATTTCACACAAGATTAAGTTAGACTAGTTTATATATGGTTTCGCAATGAGACTAAGAGGAATGAAAGTGGTATTTATTTATGATTTTGTAGTTAATTATTGATTTATTGTATTGAGTTTGTCTCATGGACTTATCATCACATTTACGAGCCATGTAAGGGACCACATTGTTGGTTCCCCAAATTAGTTATGTAGTCACACCCTACTCAGGTGACTATTTCACTTGGGTACCTCAGAAACCTTCATTGTTCAAAGGTTCATACTGGGAGGAGACCGAGACTATCTTTACCGAGTAGGATAACATACATAGGATTTGAGACTCAGATGAGTTGAGGCTTGGAAATATAGTAGTGAAATCATGTATTTTTTTATCTTGTTTATATGTTTATGATCAGCCTAAAGGGAAACCCGTTTATATGTTTATATGTATGGATATATCCATCTATTATTTTGGATGTCCACTTTACCTTAAAATTATATTTTTATTTGATTTTTGAAAACCGCTTTTTGGGTGAGCGGGAACCTAACCATATACAAGATACCAAATCACTGAAGTCCAAAAACCACGTAGATGAAAATTCAAAATTCAAAATAGTGGATAGCGAACCACCTTGGGACTTGAAACCATGATCAGACTCCTTGATCCGCACCACCAATGCCATCATCACCATCGTACAACCGACAGAACATCAAAATCAACGTAACCTTGGAACCTGATGCCATCGCCACCCTCGCCTTACCGCCAACGTCGCACGCGCCAACCTAATCCTTATGCCACTGACACCACCATCACCTTGGTCAATCGTCGTTGACATCGACATCAACGAGTCGTCCCTATCGGCAAATTCTCTGATGTTTGCCGCCGGTCTCCGTCTCCATCCACCACCACACTATCATCGTTGTTCAAACATCTACTCAGAATTCTGAAGCCATTAAAAGCATCAAACTCGAAACTAACACGTCTTCTCACCACCAACAACCAAAACTAGAGAATGAACCCACCACCATAGAAAAAATCGTCCAAAATGGCGAGGAATGACCCACACTACTCTCCAACCATGACCTCCAAAAAAACCCATCGTAATTCAATGCAACAAAACTCAATTTCTGATAAACACCAGCCACTAGGAAAATATTCGTCTGCAGGAACCCATGGGAAGGAACGAATCCAATGAGGATGCGCCTCTTGGACCACCATCGACCTCTCGAACAGCACATCCCAAAACTTCCTAGTAACCACCACACCAGTCCGGACAGGGAGAGAAGTGGGGGAACATGAGGCCAGAGCAGAGTAGGAGTGGATAGAGGCTTCAACAGAGAGACTAAACTTCGCAAGGACCATAATCCGCTTCCATCAGGCCACCTCCAAACGAACAACACACCTGCAAAAACACCACCACGAATGAAGAAACACTAGAAGAAACTACAACGAACAACCCAATGACAAGTAAAAGCATCTCCAGCAGGACCCCAAGGGAAGGAGAAAATCCAACGAGGACACGACTCTTGTAACACCTTCAACCTCTCGAACAACACATCCCAAAACATCCTAGTAACCACCGCACCAGACCGGACAGGGAGAAGAGCGGAGGAACATGAAACCAGAGCAGAGTTGGAGCGGAGCAGGGCATCAACAGAGAGACTTGACCTTCACCAGGACTTCAATCCCCTTACATCAGCCCACCTCTAAACAAACAGCACACCTGAAAAATTGCTTCCATGTACGAAGAACCACCAGAAGACTCTGTAGCGAACAAACCAGCATGGAGGCATTGAAGCAGAAACCGAAGAGAGCCGCGGATGGCGAGGAAGAAGAATTTGGGAAGGGGGAAACCCTAGGATGCCGAGGCGAGAGCGTCGTCTGATAAGGGACTCATTTTTACTCGGTTTTCCTGATGTCCACTTATTATTCCTCTATACTATGATAATTTTAACTATTTTTTATGATATTTGTTTTATTTTAGATTCCATTTCCACTATAATATGAAGGTATAGTCTCCCCTTATAAAAAATTAAACAATCTCTACTAGATGGTCTCCTCTAGAATACGTGGTGGAATTCTTGAGGTCCCTTGCTACTTTTTTCTAGTTACTATTAATAATGAACTAGGGTGGGGACCCTATGGTGTAGCTTTATTTTATTGGTTCCCAAATCTATATTGGACTTTGGAATTATCTCTTCATCCATTATTTAGCTTCTGAATTTCCTTTTTACTATTAAAACATTTTTTAATATATAGTTCCATAAAAATTATAACATTGATTACTATGTTTAGAGATGATGAAATACTAAAAAACCTAATTGGTTCTTACTATTATCAAAAAAAATTGAGATCCATTTTTCAATTGAAATAGGGTAGTTAATTTACATTAAAATCTAGATGGGGTGATTTAAAAGGTATTGCTACATGTATTAGTCTTTTTCCAGTACCTCTTGTGTAAAATTTCTGAAAATTTTGAGCAATATTCTCTATAAGTCAACTTGATTCTGCTTGGGATTTTTCAACCAAGGATCCACCCACTATAAAAAATTATCATTTAATCATATATTGTTAGCATTGTTTTTAGAACATTCCACTGACGTTTTATTGAGCCACATTTTTTAGCTTAATTATATAAAAAATAGTATTAATTTTAATTTAGTCATGTTTCTATAAAAACATGGGTAATTTATCCACATTTTATAGACTCCATTTAAAATGTCTCACATTTTTAATTTTACACATTTTTATTACATGGATAATTATTCATAATTTTAAAATCTTGATAATTTATCTGCATTATAAAATGTTTATAATTTAGTCATGTTTTAAAATGCGGAAAATTTAGCTGCATTTTAAAATTATGCTAAATTTTATATGTGTGTGTGTAAAGACCGGGTTGCGACGAGGTCGCTAGAAGTTCAGGAATGGTCCAACGGTGGGTTTCTGGGTTTGATCTGGTCCTGGCATGGTGGAGTCAGTCATGGGTCATGTTGTCTCGGTTGTTTGCGGGTTGTGGCTTTGACCTACACTTGATGTGAGTGCCTATGGGTTTTTTGGGGTCTTCTCCAGGGGGGCTGAAGGTGGAGATGGGCTTTGACGATTGATTTGATTTTCCTTTTGGTTTTGAGCTTGTTTTGGTGGAGTTGTGTGTGGAAGGATATTTGGGGGATGTTTCCCCACTTTCAGTTTTTTATCGGTTTGAATTCCCATTTTCCGGTGATGTTGTTGGTGTGGTTCGGTTTTGATGTTTCTTGTCGCGTTGGGGTATCTGGCGACTGACTGGGTTTTCTTCAGGTAGAGTCATTTATCCCCAATGATCTATGGTTTTCTTCTTGTTGTGCGATGGTGATGATGATTTGTTGTGGTTTTGGAACTGCGGTGATTGTTCTGTTTTCATCCATTGTTCTGGTGGAATTGTGTTGGTGTTTATGAACGGTCATATTCTACAGAGGATGTTCCGGCAACGACACTTCTGACGGTCTCGCCAGCGACTGGCGTGATGATTGTGTGATATGATGCCCAGTGATGGAAATAAACCTTCACTAACAGAGAAGGCGGCGTGGTGGGATGATGGGTTCAAGTCTCGAGGTGTGGCGTGCGACTTTTGATGGAAATGTTTTGGTCTGAATTTGAAATTTGAATTATGGTTTTTGGGGTCTGTTTGTACGGGTACCGGGAACCCCGAAACCGGCTATTGAAAAATGGATAAAAATGTTTCGGCGTGTCAGAGAGAGTTTAGAAATATATATTTTAATATATAAATATATATACAAACATATATGTACGTTTATATATATACCCAAAAATATATTAAAATAATATATATATATATATATATATATATATATTAATATATATATATATTAATATATATATATATATATATTGATTTGTATATATAATCAAATCAATTTATAAATATATATATAATTATAATAATATATATTTATAAATTAATATATTAATATATATTAATTTATATATGTGTGTGTGTATGATTATATATATATATATGCATGTCTGTTATTTTATATATATATATAATACATTTTTGAAGATGGGTCATGCTCGAAAATTTCTCGATCTAAACTATGATGATGAGTAGGGTTTCTCCTCTATGGTGATTTTTTCTTACAACTCTTTGGTATAGATCTTTCTCAAATGAGGTCGATTTAACTCATATTAGCATAATTCTATGAAGATGGATGGTCCAAGGGTTGTTCGTTGTGTGATTGCTACTTCACCACTTGATAATGCTGCCAATATTTCTTTCTATGTCTACAAAGAATATATTTCTAGTGTTATTTGGAGGAAGTATAATGTCTCCCATGTAATGGATGACACAAATGTGAACACATAACATCTAAAAATCAGTAAATATTCCATTATACAGACATTCATTCTATTGAGGGGTTCTAATCCATAGAGAGTCAGATATTTAGTTTCTCAACTATAAAATATTTTTGGTTTTGATAATTATAAATGTGTCTCTATGGGTTGTGTATTATTTCATATCATTTTCCCAATGTATGAACTAAAGATGATAGTATGGGGTCTGATATTGATTTCCCTCAAACACGGGATTCCCAATATTTATGAATTGAATCAAAACATCAAATCACTAGATATAAACAATTTCTCAGTTTAAGAGTCGGTCAAAGTTTATTTTATAAATTAGATATTGTGTAATATGAAGATATTTAATGAAATTGGAATGGTGATTGTTGTCTCTATATGATTTGAGAAAGAAATAGAAGAAAACAAATTTTTCTTTTATACATTATTTTTTTTTTGAGATGGATCTATGTTCTACCTTGGTTAATAGAGTTATTTTAATTACTGATATAGATTATTTTTATTTGAAAATTGAGAAATAAACATTTCCATGGTTCTATTCAGATTACAAGATTATTGTTCAGGATTCTTCAAACAGCATGAGAGCTTTAGTTTTTCCATTTTGATCATCTCATTGGCATGAAGTGAATTAATTGTGTAAGAAGTATTGGCATGTGCACTCAATGCTTCATGGTTATCTTCCAATAATGTACAATTGAATATAAATAGTGTAAGAATAACTCAAATACATAAGGAGGGGATTGGGATCGAAAGTGAGAATATCCACTTGGAACAGTTTGGCATTGGGCATGTTGGATCCCCAAGTACATTCAAGGCTAAAAATTCTCCTCTTCTGTAAAGGGATTAAAATGATATAGTTGTTTCATTGAGTAATTTCACTTATCTCCCACATCAGTGGATGTAGTGGGTCTTGATGAGCTTTCTTCTTGTTATCCATGGTATAATATTGAGAAAGAAACTATTATCTCTTTTTAGGATGCCTTATTTGCAAGTGAGAATCATCAGCCTAATGATCAGATTGCAGATTCAGACATAGAGTTAGAGGCTCATTTATATGTGGATTCTCAACAATTAAATGTCCAAAAATATTTTACAAGTACGAAAGGGAAAACTGAAATATGTTCTATGGTACCAATAAAGAATATTAAACATCAAACACTTATGGACTATCAAGGAGCTAATGAATTATCCTCCCCAAGGTCCTTAGTGAGTGTGGAACATGATTTCAATGCTGATGGAATAGGGTTTTTTCATGATGATCATACTATTGTAGATGCTTCATCAAAGAAAAGAATAGTTAGGGGGTTACTCCAAATGACATCTTGGTGTTGATCATGGAGTCTCCCTCAACCGTTACTCTTTCAGAATCTAGAAAAAAAAACTTAATCTGGTTAACATTTTGAGTTGGTCTAACAGAAAAATTATGTTCCATGAGAAATTTGGAAATTCCCATGGACCTTTTCATGTTAATAGACATGTATTAGAGGTATATGTTCAAGCTGGATAGCTGGATCCTATGCCTCATGAGGATCTTACTCCTCTAAATGACCATATAGTGCCTCATGTGGAGGATCAGGCCTTGTAGCAATGTAAAATGTGAAGTATATTTCATCATTTAATGGGTTGGGGTGTTGGTTGATCCCATAGATGATTTATTTACTTATTATTTAGTGTTTTTTTTTTTTTGCTTTTTTTATTCCCAACCTTCCTTAGTACATTGTGGCATTTTATTTTTAATAAAATTTGGATCCATGAGATAAAATCTATTTTTCGTAGTGTTTGGGTAATATATATATATATATATATATATATATATATATCCCTTTTTTGTTTGTGTAAATTAATATTTTAATATACAAATAAATATATAATCTTATAAGTATTTATATATACACAGAAAAATATATTAACAAATAATATATATTTTTATATTTTGTAATATATATATATATATATATTAATTTATACATATACATGTGTCTGTTAATATATAAACATATATGTTATATTTTAATTTATATTAAAAATTATAACTTAAATTAATTTTTATATATATCTATAAATTTATAAATATATATATATATGTGGACACGCACATAGAGATACGTAGATTAATGTTAACACACAATGACAGAAGTTAAAACATGGTAATAAATAATTTATAATAAAAAAATGATCGTTAATATATATTTAAGTACCTGTATATATAATTGTGTGTGTATGCATAATTATATAAGTATATTTATAAGAATTTATATTTATATTTATATAAATTAATATATATTAATTAATAATAACTAGATAAATTATTATAGATGTAGAAATTAATATTTATTTATTTATTTATGCACACACATAGAGATATATATATATATATAACGCATATAAGAATTTAAAAATATAATTATTTACATACATGCATGCATATGTTTATATTGGTGTATATGAATATATATACATGCACACAAATATATATATATATATATATATACGTAAATATATATATTATTTAACATCATATATTTAAGAACATAACTTTATATTATTATATGTATTTGATGATAAGTTTAGTAAATTTTGTAAATAATGTTGTATTTGTAGTCAATGTTTATTTTTTTCAATGTTTTGTGTTATTTTTTCTATATTTTAGGTGAAAGTGAGATGTTGTTTATCAAAATATGTTTGGGTTAACTTCCTTACTAACAAAATGTTTCTTTTCCAATATATCAAGTACAAAATATCAAGGAGATATCCACTATTCTATATGATTTTGTACAAAATTTGAAATTTTAAATACATGAGTTTTTAAAATAAAGATATTTATAATTTCCATTAGAATCAATTATAAAATGATCTACTAGATAAAGAGAGGTGATGATCAATTAGAGGAAAATTATAAGGGAGTACATTGGATAGATTCGATATTCTTATGTCCACTAGATGAAAATTTTCAAGACCACCATATGGAGGAATGGAACTTTATTAGACTTAGATGATCAAAAAATGTTTATATATATTGATAATATAATTATGTTTTACCTAACTGATAAATCCATTTATATTTGATGAAATTTTTCAGATGTTTGACTAGACATAATTTTTCAAGGATCATCGAACAGATAAGTATCTGTAAAATAATATCTATAACATTAAACAACAAATTATGATTTCATTAGATAGAGAAATGATAAGTCCATCAGATAGACATAATATATAAGGGATACTTGATGAAATTATAACAGTCTTTCGGGAGGGGAAAACATGTGAAGATCAAGAGATAGAGGAATCCTATGTTTACCATTCTAGGATGATTGGAAAAAGAACAGTTGATATAAACTTAAAGAATGTTTCCAGATCATTATCAGGTAATTTATTATTATGATGTTGAGGTTAAAATTAAATGTTTGAGTATATAGTATAGACATAATTTATATTATAAGATATCATTGATGTAGAGTTTTTGGGAAACATTTATAAGGAATGTTGACACAAAAGTCATAGAAGCATTGATGGAAGTCAGACATAAATTTTGTATAGTGGGGATTTTGAAATTGATGCCCACACTTCCAGATTGATTTTTGGAGTAAGTAAACCCATATAAAGGGGTGAAGGATATTTTTGAGTTATTTTTGTAATTATTTTTATTTAAAGAAAGTTCAATTGTTTATTTTTTTATCATGAGTAGATTACTACGAAATCACTTGGTTGAAGGAGAGTAGTACCTATTAAAATATACCAGAAAGAGGTGCATCGTATATTGGTGCATCAGTTGAATGATCACCATAAAGAGGTTTATTGGGCATAGGTTCATCAGATAGATCATTATTTAAAAGGGTATATGGAATATTATTTTTGGTAAGAGGTGTTTTTGATAGTGGTGCAACGAACTGTGTGGTACTAGATAAAGAATTTCAATATATAGTTTATATTTATAAATTTTTAATGTTTTAATATTTCATTGGCTCTGAAGTATAAGAAATTTTTTTTTTAGTGGAAACTAATATAATTTTATATTGGGAGACAGAAGGAGATTGATGTGCATTAGCTCATTTTTATTCACTTTATTATACAATGGATACTCATGGATTAATGAAAGTAGACATGGAAAGGACTAAGTAACCACATCAGGACCAAACCATGTAAAAACATGTATTCCTTAATTTTTATATATATATATATATCATTTACTATGAGTGAGGTTGATTTTTAAAGATGAGATGATCTAAAATTTGATATTTTATATGGGATAATTTCTATAGAAATGATATTCTAATCGATCAGTACTGATTCAACCTCCCCCACCTCACCCCCATCAGTTGTATACACCTTCTTGGGAATTTAATGTGATGTTAGAGCATCTCGGTTCCCCCTATAATATCCCAATATTACATATCATATATATTCTCAACTCATTCATTTCAATGATATTCATAACTTTGATGAAATAAATTATCATGGTTGGAAAAATAGTTTACTAACCATTATTATATCTTTTTTCCTAGAGGGATTGATTCATATGACATTGGGTTTGCACCCACAATGAAATATTCTCTAACATTGTTTCAAACATAATCAAGAAATTGGTGAAAATATCAAAATTCTATTCTCAAGTCCTTGTTAGAAGATGTTTATGACAACATTATGGGTCTTGAAATATCAAAAAGAAACCTATAAAAATTTTGAAAAATTCCTTTTGAGTGAAATATAAAAGTAAATAATAAATATAACCAATCTAGAGAATAATTTTTGAAGATATTAGGGTGGAATAATATGAAACTCTCTAATAATACTTCTAGTGTAATTGAAATTTTCAAGAATATTAAAGGTTTGATTATCTTGGAATATTCAAATATTGTTAATAAAATTAATGTGGATCTTTTTTAAGAGGTTTGATCTTAATTTCTCTACAGTAGAAGATAAATATGATTTATCCCTTGATGAATTACAAAACATGCTTTCTTTATAAGAAATAAAGAAATCTCAAAAATAAAAAATTAAGATTAAGGAAGATGTGGATTTTGTATCTATGAGGAATCTATAGATCCAAAAATTGTAACATGAGACAAGGGGAAAAAGTGGATCATAAGATAAGTAAGATGATGTTGAAATGAATAATAGAAAAATGACTCTTACTTAAATAGATTATCAAAATTTTATAACAAATTACAAAGGAAAATTCCGATGACAATTTTTTAAGTTTGGAGTCATGAGACACTTTATAACAAACGATCTAAAGAAGAATCATGGAGATTTTAATTATGATCCTAATGGAAAACCTCAGTGGACGAAGCGGGAAAAACTTATATGGATGTCAAGTTATCCTTCAGGAGAAGTAAAGGGTACACCATAAGAAAAAAAATATGTTGTTTAAAGGTGATGAGTATGACTCTACTTACAATAGTTTATCAGAAAATAAAATTTTAAAAAAGCTCATGACCTTCATGGATAATGTTGAAAGAAAGGAAGATACTTAAAATAGTGAAGAATAAGAAGGTATTGAAACATATAGGGAATATCAGATCATATCATAACTTGTGTAATGAATTGAAAAATTCACCCAAATAGAAGAAATAATCCATAGTATTTAATAAATAAATTTATAAAAATAATTAAGTAAATGATTAATTCCGTAAAAATAAATATAATTAAATGTTTGGAATTAGGAATCTATAGCTAAATGTTGTTGAAAAAGTAAAAATGGGGAATGATGTTGATTAAAAACAAACTTATAAGTAAGAATAACTATGTAATACATAATAAATATGTCTTCGGGTTTAAAATACAATGATAAAAATAAATGAGAATATTTAGAATGCTTTGAAGGAAAATATCGATGCATCTTAAGCTATCGGAAGAACTCATCTAGAAAATCCAGTGATATCTTCATCCACTAAACATAAAAGTTCATATGATTTTACAAATGATGATGGGTTTAGAATCAAAAATTTAAATTCTTGGATTGAGAAATTATGTGATAAATACATTGTATCAATAGATGTTACAAATAACTTCTAGAATAATGATTCCCCATTCTTAGGGTAATTAGATGCTGCAAAATATATTTAATCTGAACCAACTTATCCTTGGGGAACCCATACTTATATAAAATTTCAAGGTTCTATACATATTTTCATTATTTTAGGATATATTTTCATGAGGCATAAAATTATATTCATAACATGAATCTTCTTTTAAAAATGTGAGAACTTATGGAGAATAAAAATGAATGAAAATAAAGTATCATGCTAAAGTTAAAAGAAGAAACAAGATAAAATTAAGAAGATGTTAGAAGTTTCCCAAGGAAAAATTGATTTTAATATTCGGAGAAATTTTTGTAAAGTGTGACATAAAAGGTCAATATGATAAAGTTGGTATGATAATACATTCAGGTAAATCACTTATGTAAGAAAATAAAAGTAATTTGGGAAAAAATTGAAGTTAATTCCTTTTTGTAGAGGATATTATAAAATCTTAAAAAAATTATTAAACCATGGATTCTTGACATGTTTTATTCCCCATATATGATAGGTTATTTTAAAATATTTAAAAAAATGTAAGAACCTGAGGGTGGAGTATCCATGTTTAGAAATGGTAGTTACCTAAAAATAATAAGAATTAGTATGGATGAAATTAACGAACAAAATATAAATTCAAAGGAAGTTATATTTTTTGAAGGAAATAAGAATAATTTATTGAGTGTTATACAACTCTATTATAATGGTAAAGAAGTTATCTTCATAAAATATTAAAAAATAATTTGATTTTTCAAAGTTGTAAAACTATTAAACAATGGAGAAATAACTATTTCCAATTAAATTGAGATTTTAGATCCTAATAATTCTTACTATTTAATTAATTAGGATACAAACATAATGTTGCACCAAAGACAAGATTGTTTGATTTATTTCAAGGGAAGATATTATAAAATACTTACCACAATTGAAGATGAAAACTAATGAAATTTCTACAACTTGTAAAAATCAAAGGATGGTATGAGTAAGACATTAGAAAATTTAAATCCAATCCACAATACCACATGAGAATATACACTCAAATCTATATGAGATAATGAAACATAAATCAACAATGTGGGATTTTAAATTTATTTCTTTAATTGAAGATTTCACTCAGATGAACTACGTAATTTTTTTCTACATAAATCAGAAGTTGTAGAGTGAATCTAAATTTTTATAAGGAATGTTGAGAAGGATATGGATGTATATATATATATATTAATGTTAAAAAACAATATATAAGAGTATATAAGTAATGATTTCAACTCCTATAAGGGGTGACATAAAAATAACGACTAATAAATTTATGCATACACTACTAAAAAAATTGGATTAAAAGAGAGGAAAAAATAGAAGTTTAGTTGATATTGATATAAGCATACTCACTAAATATAAAAATCAAAAATTCTTCCTAAGATAAGTTCAATGTATAGTAATACATGTTCAAATTATATGTTTTCTTTGACTGAAAACAAGAATAACTCCCTATGATATGTGGTATAATAGAAATACTATATTTAAACACTTTAAGGAATTTGGGATCCTATTTCTACTAAAGTTAAAAAATATTGATTTATGAATGTTCGAAAAAAATTGGAAGAATTTTGTTCATTAGATATTCATCCAACATAAAAAAGGAAAAAGTGTTAGAATAAATGACTGCATAAGTTGTTTGACTCCATTGATTCAAAAGTCATTTAAAACCATTACACCTTAAAAATAGCTATTGAAGATGATGATGTAATTATAACAAAATATATAATGATCACTTATATAGAATTCAATGATATCGAATATCAGTATGAGCCTAATCTTGTATAGGTTGATTATGATTGGTCTAGTGATGAGGAAACTAATACCAGAATAAAACAAAAAAACATTTAAAAATTCGTTCAATTTGATACTATCAACAAATATCAGGATTATCTAGTTTAGACACAAAAAATGAGGCTTTAAATTCAAAAATCACAATCTTATTGGTGGAACCACAATCCATTTCATAAGATTTTGAGCATTAAGAATGGTTAAATTTGATAAATGAATAGTTTAATCAAATTGAGAAAAATAAAACTTGGGATCTTATTCGCCAATTGAGAGGAAATAATGTCATAGGAAAATAATGGATATTCATAAATTATATCAATGAAGATTGAAAAATTTTCAAAAATAAATTGTTTCTATTTTGAAATATTAATTCACATATCGAAGGTCTTCCTTTTAAATAATTTTTTTCTCCTATTATAAGGTTTCAAAATATTAGAATGTTTTTGGATATTTCATCTCAATAAAATTAAAAATTATATCAGATGGATATGAATTCATAATTCTTGAATGGAAACATTGTTGAAGTTTTTAATATTGAGAAACCTGGTGGGTTAATACTTGAAAATTATGGAACACTAGTCTATAAATCGAATAATGAAATTTATGAGTTGAAACTGGTCCCTCGTTCATAGTTTCAAAGTTTAATAGTTTCTTGAAGTAGTTAAAATTTTATAAAGTGAATGTTGATAACAAGATATATTTGAAAGATATGTTTACAGGTACCCCAATTGTTATTAACCACATTGATGATATTATTTTTTATCATGACAGAGATAAAACATGTGAAGGATTTGTTGAATAAATAAAGTGGAAAACTAAGATATCAATTATTTGAGAGATAAAAATATTTATGGGATTACATGTTCATCAAAAATAAAGATACATATTCCTCTCATAATAAAAGTATGATAAGGAGTTACTACAAAAAATTACGCAATGTGGATCCAAATGATGTTTCAACACCTACTTCTGTTGACACCCTTCATTGCTTTCTTGCAAAATTAGTGTGGGGAATATTGGAGGAATGTACCCTTTGTTGTAGGGTCATGGAAATCAAATGTAGATGAGGTGTGGAGGTGTTGGTGGGGTTTTATCCCCTATTTGGCCAATGTTATACCCTTATATTTCGTCCCAACAACCTCTTTTCTTATGTATTATGGGGAGAGGGGACATTCTTCTTTGGAATCATAACTGGGTTGTGTCGCAGCTTGGCTATCCAGGTTGCTCGGTCCCAAATAACACATTTAGGAAGGCCAGTTTTTATCTGGTTTTCAACATGGAATTCCAAAATGAAAACCAACATAAATTATTTGATCTTATTGAACAGAATGCAGAGCCAAGAAAATTCATTTTCACTATCTTTAGAATTGGAATCTTCTCTATAATGGACTTCTTTAAGGAGTTGTTTGGTTGGTTATAGATTTTTAAATGGAATGAAAATCTCTAGTGAAAATTAATTCCTTAAAAATACAATTTCATAATCTGGAGAATAATGAACCATGCCATACCAATCGATGATAACATTAAATGCATGGGTATTACCCTTTCATCCAAATTCCCAAGCTGTAAGAACCCTCAAGAGAATATGTTGAGCCATATGTTCTTTGAAGGTACTTGGGAGAATATTTTTTGGAATTTATTTAGTGATTTAATGGATTTATCTAACCAAAATAATCAAGATATGCCATTCTTGGATTAATTATTTCATGGTGTGGGGGATGCGGGGCCTGAAAAGATAGCATGGGATATGGTGTTTATTGCGGGTTCATGTTGTTTATGGAATGCGAGAAACAGATTTCATTATGAGGGGTGTATGCAACTGGGAAGGTTCTTATAATCATTATATTGAATCTTTTATTTGAAATGGTAAATCTTTCCAAAAATTGGATTGATGATCCTATGTTGAGGTTTCTTCAGGAGAGTCCCCTTATGGCTCGTCCTCTAACTGGAAAAAACCAGGGCCTATGGGTTCACGGAATCCCTCCATATAATCGAATGAAACTTAAAACTGGTAGCTCATGTGTCCTTGGAGACATGGGTGGCGGGGTTGTTGTGCATGACTCTAGAGGACAAATATTCTTGTATTTTATAGCTCACATTGTAAGGGGTCATTTCATTCAGGCTGAAGTTGTGTACATGCTCATGGGTATGAATCTTTTCTAGGAGATAAAAATTGAACTAGTATTGGTGGAAACAGATTACATCATTCTTCACAACTCCATTAAAGGTACAAGTAATACACCAGGTTCTATATTTTATAATATCAGAAGGTGTAAAGTTCTTCTTGGAAGGAATAACATTCTCTTGTACACATGGTGTGATGGAAACTTGGTTTTAGATCATCTTTCAACCATAGCTATTTAGGGATCTAGTATTACATGCATCTCAAGATCAATTTTTTTAGGCCTAAGGGGGGATTCTGGTTATAGGGGATTTATTTAGGCTACACTACTATAGGCCTCCTTAGATATATTTGTCTTTGTTTGGACTTATATGTTCTCTAACTATTAATATGGAATAAGAAAATAATTTTGATCATTAAATACGATTAATAATTAATCTCGTCAAATTTTAAATCAGAAGGATTTATGGAATTTGAAATAAAATATACTCTATCTTTCTACTATACGAATGGAAATTGAATTTTTTTATTCTTTTTTGCAAGATATGAGAGTTATCTAAAGGAATCACACTTGATGGAGGTAAAACAAATCCTCACATATTCTAAAGGAACAATAAATTATGTTTTATTTTATATATTCAGTAATTTTTTTGGTTTTATGGTTTAACTAATTTTTATTATGTTGGAGATTTTAATTATTGAAAATTAGCATCGGGTTGACCGTTCCACTTAGTATAAACTTATGTGGGTTGGAGTATTAAGAATAAAAGTTTTTTTACATTGACTATAGTATAAGAATAATATTTTTCTAAAACCCAATAATGTATGAAAATTATTTGGATGAAAGTTTGACAAGATGATTTGAGGGAGATTGTTGAAAAACAATTTACAATTTTTTTTATCACTAGAGTTCCACTGATCTCTATAATAATCTTATGAAACATTCTAGATCAAAGCACATAGATATTTAATATAATTTCATCATGATGAAGGATGGGAATGGATATGTAATTCATGAATATATTTTAATTAATGATAAACTTTTTCATGTTTCTAATTAATCTATTCCAAGGAAAATATTTGAGGAAAATTTGTTATAAATTAATTTTCAGTCTCCACCACTAACTTAATAATATTTAGTAGTTAACTCCCATTATCTTGTGGATTATATTGATATATGGGAAGAACAAGTAAAACTTATTACTCTATAATTTATAAATCAGAATCTAGTGTAACCAATGAAAGGAGGAGTAACAGGGTTCTAAATTTATAATTTTGGAAGTTTATATGATTTAATTAGAGTTTAACAATATCATGGCCACAAAATTACTTTTCTCTTATCAATAAAAATACTTCAAAAAAAATTCTTAATTTCATAGTGTTATGTCATATTATCATATATTAGAAAGATTGTGGCTTGATGAAACACAATAAAATATTTATTCATACTATTTTCAAAAAATCTAAATGGGGTTATTAAAGATCATTTGAGTTTATTATTTAAATATTACTTTACCTTCTCTAAAAATATAGGATCTAGTCGAATATGGTCCTAAGAAAATATTATAAAAATTGACAAGAAAATTCAATCATTTTATGGGTATATTTCAAATATCAGAGTGTATCTCTTATATATATATCCACCATTGGAAAAAATTGTTAAGAGTCCTAAAGAACCACATCGTATTTATTTCCATGATAAATTTCTTGGAAAAAACATGTTCTACTTGATTTTGCACTTTAATCATGAAAGATATCCAAATTGAGTCAATTGGAATGGTTAACGAAATCAATCAAATGAGGTAAGATTTTCTAAGGTACATTACTTGTTATTATTTTCATAGATTTAATAGCAATTTCATATTTAGATTCAATACATAATGAGTTCCAATTATATTGGAAATAATACTTGATTTCTTAAACCCAAGACCATAATTCAGCCTTTTCCACTCTAATTTCTATGTGGTGGTGAAATAAACCTCCAAAAAATCCTTGTTATGTGCAAAAAATTCCTTCATAACCTCAGGGTCATGGGATGCCAAAGGATGGACAATCAATATTGACCTGGATCCATGGGTTGATTGGGGGATCCTATAAACATATTTGAAAACCCTAGGTTTCCTCGACCTACCTGTCATGCCTAGAAATATAAGAGTATTTGGGTTAATAAGACATTCATCCATAGCTCCTATTTATACCATTGATGTTTTGTGAACCTCCTTATGCAAGGAAATGATACACATATATATGGAGGGATTCTTCTCATCAACTAGTTTTTAATTTCAATAATTCTATACAGATAGGAAAATAGAGGCAACAAGTTCCAATATAAGGTTCTAGATTTGATCAATGTAGCTGGACTTGCTAATAAGCTCCATAATGCCATCCATTTGTATATAAGTGCCAATATCAGTGAAAAATAAATCAACTTCCTAATCCAATTGTTTCTAGAAAATCCCTATGATAAAAAAAGGTGATGTGCATCCTTTTTTCCATTAATCCATAGTTATTATCTGACACATGGTATTGTCCATCACTTTTCAACTAATCGTGTGTGGGAAATTAGTTTTTCTATATCATCTAAATAAGTATAAATCTGTAATTTTGTATGAATTGTACCTTAATTTCAGCAACCATGATTGTGGTCAATTAGATCCCACACATTCCATTTTTTAGTATTCCTTTCCGTTAAACATCACATTATTATTTTGATTCAATATTAGAGTGTCAATATCCATAAAGGTATAATTCTAAATCTTTAGACTAGCTTGCATTGGGAAATGACCATCATAACTATGGGATTTTGATAATAAATCAGCAATGGACATGTTTAGTCTCTTAGAATATTTATTAATTGTGTCCTAGAGTGGTCTGTTCCATTAAGTGATCCAGAAATTGATAGTAGAATTCCAACCTACTAGCCACTTTGTAGAAAGCAATATGTCATTAAAATAGTGCTTGATTGATGTCCAAATAAGGGATGATTTGTTGTATTTTTATCCATTTAAAATATTCATAGGATGTATCATTATAAATCATATTCCATGTGAATTTCGGAATGAGACCATCATTAAAGATCATGAGGTCTTTGATTATAAGACCACCCATTTCAATGGGTTTAATTTAATACATCCATTAAATAGTTATCCACATCTTTTTATACACTAACCAAATCCTTATGAAATTACAAATCATTCCTTTAAGACCCTTAGTGACACTTCTAGTCCACCTATAAATACATAAAGAGTAAATATATTTGGATGGGATCAAAGAATTGACAAGATAAACCCTTACAACCAAGTACATGGTCTTTACTTTCGACATATCCAGTAGATTAATAATTCAATTACATATTTTCTGTAGATATTTTCTCCTCACATTTCTGAAGAATAAGGGAACCCCATGGCAATTAGAAGGAATTTCTCCCCTATTTACACCAAGGCTTCAATTGAATCCTATTTTAATTTCCAACAGGTATAGCATCACAAACCATAATTGAAGATTTATCACAACTTATATCATATCCATCCACTTCCTCAAAATGTGCAAAGATCGATTTAATAGAGGATATATTTTTTCTTAAATATTTTCTAAGGAGTATAATATCATCAACATAAAATAGATTTGAACAATAATAGTCACTCCTACCATCATTTATTTTCATATAAAAGAAATTCTGAGAAATATTGTCGATACATCTACTAAAATATTCTTCAATGATGGTAAAAAGAAGTCCTAATAGTGGATAACCTTTATAAAACCCTTAGTGTAGTGAAAAAATCTTTGGGGGTCAATTAGTAATATTAGAAATCCTTCCAGAGTTGGGAATGGTGTTAATTAACCTAATAAAGGCATTTTAGTATCTATATATCTATAAGATAAAAAAATAACTCTCCATTTTAGGGTATCAAGGACCTTGGAAATTTCAATTTTGAGTGTAAGGTTTCTTTACTTCATATTACACTTTATTAACCATTCACTTTATAAGGATGTAAAGAGTAAATTCTAAAAGATTCTATTGAGGAAAACCCCAATTTGATTTGAAGTAACTTAATCCTTAATAATTCCCCCCATCAGGTTTAAGATGATCTAGCTAAAAAATTTGGGAATCGTAATCCCAAGGGCTAATGGCCTAAAATCCTTAATATCATGTAAATTATATTTCTTGGGTATCAAGGGAATTAAACATCAATTCATACCATAGGGAATTATGGAATGATTGGAAAATTCCTTAATTTAATAGTTTGCCTCATTCAATAAAATAACAGGATAAAAACTAAAAAATTATTGGTGAATCCATCCGATATAGGAGAACTCCCTATGTAGAGAGATAATAGGGCCAATTTTACTTCTTGTTTGGATAGATCCATAGTGACAACTCATCATTGGTGCTCCTCGATGTAGATAATTATATTTTCAATCATTTTTTTGTGTTCTGACTATCCCTTCAACAGAGTAAAGCCCATTGAAATTGTCTAAATCTTCCTAAGAGATCTCATTTTCAGAAGAGTGTAGGAAACTATTTTTGTTTATGGCCTTGTTTCCTTCTTTAGCTTTCTTCAATTTATACAATCGATGAAAGAAAATTGAATTCATATATCAGAAATTTAATAATTTAACATTCAACTAATTTATATCAATTATTTATTTAATTATTATGAGATAACCCAACTTTTGGTGATCTTGTTTTTCCTCACTAGATGGAATGATCTTATATTGGTTCCTAATTTACGTGTGTGCAATATTTTCTATAGTATCCTTGATTTCAAATTCCCTATTATAGGATAATTTCTTTCTCCATTATATTAGGATCAAATTAGTTCGATTTAATTTCCATGTTAGATTTAGAGTTGAATTCCCATGGGATTGATTTTTGAAGCCTCCAAAAATGTTTCCCTATATCCAAGAATCACAAGCCATCCATTAATTGATCGAAAAGGAAAATAATATAGCCTTGGCAGATTTGTGGAGACTTCCAAAATGAAGGGATTATAATCTGAATTATTCTAGGGTTGATTGGAACCAATGACCCCATATTCATCAGTCCTATAATCCATTTCAAAAAATCCTCTATTGAGCAGACTTTCTTTTCATTCATTTGGAGTATATATTCTCAATTTGAAGACATATCCTATGACTAGAACTTCAATATGATTTCATTAGTCAATGTAATAAGATAAATATAAGGATTAAGTTTTGATAAAGTTTTATCATTTTTTTCAGGATTAAATATAATTTTTTAGTCTCTAATAATCTCCCATTTATGATTCCTATTTTTTTAAAAATACTTTAGTTTCATTCCATTATTCCCTTAACCAAATATAGGATACAGATGCGTACACAAAAGAAATAGAGGTGTTATAGCCAGATATGCAACATGAAATATAAACACTTTGATGTTTGTTTTTCATGTGATAGAATGAATGATTTCATGATTTAGAACACACAAGTGATCTAGACCGTATTCCTAAAAAAATGAGAAAACATTTTACCCATATGAGGCCCATTTGAAGGCTTTCTAGTTGTCAAAGAGCACATCTCGTTTAGTAATACAAACAAGAATGGGTTTTTAGGCCATAATAATATCTATAAGGTATTTTTTTATTAGGGAGTTCCCTAGACCTTGAAAGTTTGAATAACGAATATTCATTATTTAAGGTATTTTCCTCTTGTCTGAGGCCCTCCGTGTTTTTGATGTTCATCTAGCCTTTTATTATTTTCCCTTTTCATTTAATATTTCTTCCTTTTTAGTGCTACCCATTCCCAGTCCCTTTTTGTTCCCAACTACATGGAATTCCTCATTGTTGTCTTCATTTGAAGTAATCATAGTCTTTCCAAGGATTTGTTTGTCTTCAGATTCATTAGACCAAAATGTTCCACTAAAAGGGGTTAACTAATTTCTAGAATAACAATTTCAAATGGGTTATTAGAGAGGTACTTTATTTATTCCATCCTTAGAGGTAGGAACCTATGATAAGGATCCTCCAAAATCACTATTATTATTATGTTGAGAATGATGATTTTCTCCCTTTTTTAGCATACATTGGGAATTTCGTTGCATTACCATCATGGAATGGGGTCACAGGTACACCTACCTCTATATATTGGTACTATGAGATTACATCTGGCACAAATGTAAGTACCTAATCAGAATTATTCCCTAATATCCCATTTTAAACAGACACATGTAAACTCTCTAATGAATTTCCATCAGCCACCTTCTTATCATGACCTTGGGTAGCCCCTAAAATAAGTATCTCATTAGAAATATGGTGGTCATATGAGGTGTGTGCCTATAAATCTAGCTGCATTCTCCCATTAGTTACAATCCCTATGTTTGTCTTTAATGGTAATTCCGGTGCATTCCCCTCTAGGTTAGGATAACGGTTACATATACCTCTATCCCTTGATCCTAAGGGCTTGATTTTGTCACAATTTTAAGTGTCTCTTGAGACTAACTCCCTAGATGCCCACTTAAAATGAGGGGCTGTGAATTATCATGTGGATTCTCATCACCCACCTCCTTATCCTAGCCACAAGGAGCAAATTAGATGAGTGTCTCCTTGGAATAGTGATCATGTCTGGTTGGTTATTGTCTATCCACCTACACATTCCTATCAGTTTCCATATCTCAGTCAGGAAGGTAGCCATTTTCCTCCTCTTAAAGTTTTATTTTCTAATTGAAAACCCTCAATAAGAGATTATTTATCATTGTGAATTTTCACATCCTCCCAAGCTTCATTTGTTAATGTTGAAGAGAAATTAGTATTTTTTAAATCATGAATAGTAGTTTCAGAAGGTGGCATGGACTTCCCATAACCACAGAGAGCTTAAAAAGAAGTGTAATCCAACTTTCCATCCTCATTATTATCACTTGAATTTGAGGGTTCATCATTCTAGTTGCAATGAGAGTCTGGTCACGCAATTTCATTCTCATTACTCTTTCTATATGTAGAAACATAATGTCCCCTTTACTAGTGAATTCTACATTCTTTATCAATTTTTATCTCAGATTTTATATAGGAGAAGAATCTGTGAAGTTGTTGTGGATTAAGAAATTCATTTCCATCAGATGAACATTCATATGAATCAATGAAGTTGTACCATATAGAGAAATTAATTTCTATTAGATGAAAATTTATTAAGGTTTGAGTATATAAAATTTTTATGTATCATCTGATAACTGATTATGGGATAGAGAATTATAATTTAATCATATGGGGGATTATTATTTCATCACATACGAAAATGTGAAGTTTATCTTACTGAGATAATCGATAAATATTACCAAAAAATATTCTTTATTCCATCATATAGAGGAAACATTTGAAGAGAACCTGATAGATGAAATATGATTTTAGTATACCAAGATTAACAGATAATGAAGACCCAAAAATAACATTAATAACTTTAAAAAAACATTTTAAAGTCATTTATTTTGATGATGTTGAGCTATACATTAAAAATTAATAAATGTTTCTAAGATTATAAAACATTATTGACACCAATTTTCCAGAATTTTTTTTAGAGAATCTGGACACTAAATTCCTATAAGATTTTAATATGGTCATACACAAATTTAGTTGAGAAATAAATTCTAAATTCGAGCCCATGATTCCTCTATGATTTTTCGAGAAAGAGTATCTATATAAAGGGGTTTATTATAATTGTGGATTTATTTTTTTCAATTTTTATAGAGTTGAGATGCTAAACATTTTTAAAATTATTATATGATGAAGAAATAACTTAGTTGAAGAATAGGAGTCCGGCCACAACATACCAAATGGAGTTGAATCAAACATAAGTTCATTGGATGCAGGATCACATGATTGAGGTGTAAAAGACAAAGGTATATCATTCCTAGTATCATCAGATAGAGGTACCAGACATATTCCAAATGGACTATGTAATTATGGATAGAGGTGAAATACAACAAATGGTACTGGACAAAAAATATAAGGAATAAGTTTTTTGTGAGAAAAAATCAATTTTTTAACATTTCTTTACCTATGAAGTAGAAGAAAAAAATAACTTGTGATAACCAATATAACTTTATGTTGCTATATAAAAGGATCTAAATGAGAGTTAGATCAATTTTATTCAGTTCATTATATAGTCGATATCCATGGATCAAAGGGAGTCAACATGATAAAGACTAGGTATCCACATTGTGAAAAACATTATAAAAACATGTGTGCCTTTAATATTTATATATATTTTCA
Source organism: Viscum album (assembly GCA_963277665.1). Lineage (NCBI taxonomy): Eukaryota > Viridiplantae > Streptophyta > Magnoliopsida > Santalales > Viscaceae > Viscum > Viscum album. The sequence continues at coordinate 790,712,515 of OY728141.1, forward strand.
TATAAGTGATGCTAAGTTTTAAAGTTGAGATGATCAAAACATTAAGAAGTTTCATGGGTTAATTTCTAGAGAATGAAATTTGTAAAAGATTACCAATGATCCAACACCCATTCTCATTCATCTAAAAAATCCATGTAATTTCAATATTTAAATTATACTATGTGTTTTATTAAGGTAAAACCATAATACCTTTACATATAAAAATATAATATACTACAAAAAAGCACATCAATAGTATATTTGGGTATCCAGTACCATTATTCATCATGGGCACAGGGGTTTGAGTATTTATTGATGAAAATTTAAAAACATAGGTCCATTTTGATTTCTGTAGAGGTGATAGTATTGGTGCATGAAGTGTGGGTGGTCCCTCATTGAGAATTCTATAAACATAGTTTGGGAAAAAAAATTAATTTATGGTTTTTATAAATGTGGGGGAAATAATTTAGAAAAAGGAAACTTTACCCACACTTATAAATATACTTATAATTTAGGTTATTTACCAACACCATGTTTTGCAATGTTTCTATGAAACATGCGTAATTACAATCATTAAAATTATAAACATGGCTTAATTCAAATAAAATGTGAATAAATGATTTTTTTTTAAATTTTCTAGATGATGTATCATGTATATTTTGATTACTATCACAAAAACCATGATATAAAAAGACTAAAAAGTGGTGATCTATAATAGATTGGTAGGGACAACTGACACATTGAATCTTAAATCCCATCGTGTATTCATATAATCATTCTTCTTGAATGAAATATACCTCATATCTTATTAATGAACTATATGAAGTGGGGAAGATCCCTTGGAGGAATCTCCTCCATAGGCCATCTAAATAATTGACCTATCTTGGCTGTAAAGAGTATGAAAATTACTTGGATACTCCTTCTAAAGATAATTTTAACCATCTCAACTTCACTTTATCTTCTATAAATCTTATAGTATTTAGTGTAGAGTAGACCAATAAAAATTCCATGATGTGCTTGTTAGTTTCTTTAGCTACAATATCAAAACATCTTGGTAGAAATTGTATTTGACTCATTTATAAATAAAAATTTGGTGTACAGTGTATGAATGGAATCCATAGTGTTTTGATAAAAATATTTGGGGTTCCTAGAGACTTATTATGTTCAGGTTGGGGTTTTATGTCATTAAACTAGGTTCATTGTGAGAACATAGGGATTTTCTACAGCCTGATAAGGAAATACCCTCAAAATAGATTTATAAATTTATGTTAATTTTTTTTATTACCCAATTCCTCAAAATTTTAGGATCAATAGATGTAAGTTAATTTGTACTAAATTGGTTAAAATAAATAAAAGTGTCTGAATTTTTTTTCACCACCACCATAATAGTGGAACCAGTTTCTAACATAGTTATCATGGGTGTCAAAAATTTTGGTGAAAATTATTGGTTGTTATCTATATATTATATTGGAAACCATGGGTTGTCTCTATATGGGGTTGTAAAAAAATTCCTAATTAATTAAAGGGGGGTTTGTTTTGTTCGATTTAGATTAAGAGGATTATAATTTAGTTTAAAAAGTATATTTTAATTAAAATAGATAAGGGGTGATGGGTCTATGTTTGATTACCAATTTCATTATTACCTTTATCTGAAACATTTACTCACTTTCTTATTAATTGATAAATTAAAAAATTCCCAATCATTTCATCATTCATTGTAGGTTAAATGAAATTATGAGGTTTTATCTTGCAATAATCAATAGTTGATCAACAGTCCATTATATGTGTGTTATAAGATAAAAAATTACCCCCTAAACCAACAAACAACTTAAAAAATAATTATAAAACAAACCCAATAATTTAATTTTTCTCCCAATAAATTCAATAATTGATCATTATCGTCACAAATTTGTTACCAATCATAAGATACATTACACTTATCCTATAATATTCCATAATATACAAGATAAACTGAGTGGAAGGACAAATGAAATTTTCGACCAATGACAAATTAAATTTATATAAATTATATGATCCAAATTTCATTCAATGTAATATCCTAAAACATGACATAAATTTCAATTAATAAAATAAGGGTACTTATTCATTGAAGTAAAAAAATAAAGAATGTAAATCGAATACTATTCCTAAAAATTGATCACTAAAACCTTTTTTACCTTTAATTTTATAGGTAATGTTAGTGGGAAGAGATGAAACTAAAAATGGAAGTAGCAATAAAAAAATTAAAAATTTAGCACTGAAAACACAATCAGTAGTTGTGGCTCATGCACTGCTCCCTTCCTCCTCAACCTTCTCTCCTTTTTGTAAATTATTTCTTCCTTCCATTCTTCTCTCCGGTTCACCTTGTGATATTATTTCCCTTTGAACCTAGATAGAGTCCCTAGGATTTCATTTTTTAGAAAATATGAACCCTTAAATTCATATTTCTCTCTCTATAACAGTCAACATTGGGATTTCACTATATTTAAGATTCTATAAAAAGATGATCATTCCCCAAATTTTCTATATAGTGTAGAGTATAAATTATATTAAAAAAATTATATATTTGAATAGAAAAAAATATCATGATTAATTCCAAAAAACTAAAATAGTTCTTCATGAAATTATTTAAGATTCCACTATTAAAGGCTTAGGTTTTACAATTTTATTAAAGGAAAATATCATATTTCTAAGCTCATATAGTATTTATCAATGTTAAAAAATTATGCATCCCATGAGAAGCTACTAAAAATATTACATATTTTCTATAGTAGATATGTGATGATTTTTATTTATTACTAATAATCTAGGTAAAAAATATTATGTATCTTTGTGTGCCTCTTAATAGAAACTTACATATGAACAAGAGATATGTTTGATAAAAAATTAATACACAACTCCAAACTTTACCAGAGTTTCTGATCTTCTTCCTAACTAAAACTATTGTGAATTAGTATCTCTCACCACATGAAAAAGATAATATTTTATATAACATCCAAATATGATATATTTATAACTTTAAAATCAAAAATGTATTCCAAATATTATATACATGGTTACCCTTTTCTGGATATCCACTTATAGTTGCTGAAGGATATTATTTTATAGCCAAAATATAATATTCTAGGATCCTTTATGTAATAATTAAAGAAAAATATCTAACCTAACATCCAAATATCTCACATTTCACTTATAGAGTTAGGAATTTTCCATTTTTCCACTACTCACCAAATATATTATGTATCCAAATTAATATATTACACAAATCAAAAAAAATTCCATTTCTCTTTCACTACTATATAAAACATATTTAACTCAAAAATATAGAAATAATTATTTATTAATATGTATCTATTCCTTTTATTTCAATATTTAAATAAATCTATTAGATCCACCATTTTTTTTATTTTTAACAATGATTACCGATTTAAATAAAATTAAGTTTTATTTCTAAACTATCTTAATACTCAATTGAAAACTAATTATTAAGAAATAAAATAAATGTAATATAAAAAAATATAATGTATTGATTCCCTATTTCAATCATCTATTTAATTAACTGTCTAGTGAAAATAAGCATAGCTTAGACACTTTTCATCTATCCTTCTCGATGATCCTCTTCATCATCCAGTTTTTTTAAATGGGTGAACACACTTGTATGAAAACCATGTTTATAAAATATCATATATAGGGATCATAATTATCCTCTTTAATCTATCCAATGATTTCCAACCATTACTTTACTTGAATTTATAAGTAACAAATGAAACTTTTTTATAGGTTTGGATATAAATCATTCAAATAAATCTTACATATGTAGTTATTTATTTATTATTACTTATATGGACCATTTATCCCATTAGTTTCACTAACATATATAACACTCTCACTTATAAAACCTTCAAAATTTTCACCCCAATCATACATGAATATTCAACTTCCCTTATTCTGACATGAAAATCCCATTTTTCTCTAATAGATATATAGACTTTAATCTTTATTCTTCACTTATGAAGCCTCTATTTCACACTTTAAGGAGATTTATAAATTCTATTTAAACCTTATTCAAGTTTCATGTTCTCACATATTCATCTTTTACATATCTTTAACATGTGTCCACAGATACAATTTCATACTTCGTTATTATGTAACTATAAAACTTTTGATCCATTCGTACAAAGTTAATGTAGTTTACAATCACAGTGATGTGAGAAGTTCACCTCCTCGTGATTAGTAAAAGAAATTAACTTCATAGTTGTATAGATACACATCCATGGTTTTTTCAAATAACAAAAAAAATGATTCATGGTAACCTCCATTCCATGGTTTATAATTCTATTCCCAATATTGAATAAAATGTATAAGAGTTTAGCTGTAAAAATTAAATGAATATTGATATCAAAATTTACAAAATCGTTATATCAAGAACAATTTTCAATTATTTATCAAAATTTTAAAATATATAAATATAAAAAAAATCAATATAAACAACTACGATAATTAATTTCTGTAAATATTAATATAAAATTATGTTAAAATATAGCTCTATTAAGTTTTCTAAAAGTTTTTTTTATCCAGTGGTGAGTTTGTTATTTTTCTATATGTATAAAAATATGTAATTGGGGTCATGTATATATAGTAATGGAAACATGGGGTTCCAGCCGATCAAATTTTAGAGAAGATAATGATTCACTGGATAATTGATTATTATATCATCAGTATTGTATTGTGTAAATTTTAATTTTAAAAAAAAGTTTCTCTATTATATTTATTATTCCAATAAAATAATTAAATCATTATGTATATTCCAAGTGAGAAATTTAATACTATGTCGGCACATTTTTTAGAAGTGAAATGATATATTAACTCTTATAGACTTGGCATCATTCAATGGGTTTTTTGTTCTTCATAAATATAATTATTCATTGATTTGTGGAATGTGTAATCCTTTTTTAATAGTTTTTAGATGAGGTAGTGAGTACAATTAGAGTCACAAGTAAGAACACATAGGTAGAGATTTATTTCATGGTGTCGTCCATCTGTCAGACAATAAATGGATACATGATGTAGTTATAAATTTTGTTTGAAAATAGTTGTGTAGGTCTAATTGTATGTGTGATGGAGTGTCATTTAATAAAGGGATATACACCAATGGATGATGGAAAAGCCTCAATATAATAGTTCCAAAATTAATAAAATATATTTAAAAACATATTCATTATTAGGTTATAATATATAACATTTATTTAATATGGGCCCCAGATCCATTTAATGGTCAACTTTGTAAGTCTGTTGTTGCGTTCATGCATGATTTGCATCGTTCATTAGTCATGTTAAATTATTTATCTCCTATCAAAAGTAGTTTTTTAGAATAATTAATTTTTTATGTTAAAAATGTGTATTAAATTATCAGAAGTGATAAAATGGTCTCGAACTATAATGAAAATTTTGGATAATGTTTATTGATTAATTTTGACCATTCAGAATAAAATTCACATAAATTCAATATCAGTTGTGGTTACACTTATCAGAATTATAATTATATAACACAAGTATTTTTAGTGCATATGATAGTCAAATAATCTAAAATGGAAATATGATGGCTGACTATCATGAAAATGTATGAAAATTATTCGGAATAGTTGTTTACATGTATAAATGAACCACAAATAAATATAATGAGTAGTGTGGATAGGAAAACTACAAAAATCCATAATAATAGTTTTTTTATACTCAAAACATGAATCAAACAATAAAAATAAAGTATATACTCTTGACAGTTAATGAAAATTGAATATAATTATTATAATTTAATTTTTACATATATAAATGAACTCCACATCAATCCAATGTGCAGTGTTATTAGTATAACGACCCATACTTTACATACATTGTTAATACTTCGAAATTGAAGCACACTTATTACAACATATGACAAAACCACAAAGGATCGTATAGGTATAGTGTCTTTAGAAACTGGGAAACATAAACAACTGGTTCATAAATCTTCTACAGTGTCTCTCGTTTATTTCATCATATCTAGGGTCCCTTTTAGCATATTCTATTTAATATCCATCTTCCTGACCTGGGGAAAAGAAAACATAAAAGGGTGAGCTCAAATGCTCAGCAAGGGCAAATAAAGGAAATAAAAATCATATCATATCTTTATGAAGATCAAAACCTACAAAAGAGATCATAATATCTTAACATGGAATAAATCATAGAAGTGAAAATGAGATCCCCATAATCATAACATAAAACTTGAAACTTTGTGGCATGCACACATAATCATGGAAAATCATTTCTTGTTAGTCATGACTCATTGCCAAGACTATCTTAGTGGACAAAGTCCCTTTCTGAACCGAGTTCACTCCTCGTTTCAGTCCTGTATCACTGAACTGAAATAACCTTCCGTTCCAGCCATGTCTATCTCATGAGATATAAAATCATTACCCAATGCATTGGAGGGAGATATAGGTCCCACCCATCTTATAATGAATCCTTTCTTATGTGTGCCACATAACCATAAAACATACATCATCGCATAACACATATAACAAAAATGGGATTCTTGAAACATCATGACATCATAAATCAATTCATATATGATAAAGGAATCCATAAACATAATTCCATCACAACATAGTCAAACCAATGTAAAAATATGGATAGAAACAGAACCCTTTACTATCTTAGATGGAAAATAATTTTGATAAAACACTTGTATTGAATTCTTGAGGAAAATATCCTTTCTTCTTCAAAAACATTTTTCCTTTCAGAACATGTCATACAACTTTAAAATAAAAGAAGTTGATTAAAAATAAACTTGAAAACTTGTAAAGGAAGCTTCTTTGAAGTAATGTTTTAAAAATCCATTCATGCCGTATAAGTTAAAAAAAACATTCTTCGTACTTTTGTCGGAAAAGTCAAAAAGTACCTCGTACGAAAAAAAAAACGACAAAAGATTCCTTTCATATTCTTTACTAAAAACTCACCTAGGGGTAAAATTGGATTTAAACTATTTCAAGTGGATGGAAACAATATTACATATTGAGGGAACATGGATGTGGATGATAAAATACACCCCAGTAAATACTTACGAATAAACAATCTCGGATAAAAATGAGATTGTGATATTTCCCTTACCTTAGGTCCGATTTTCTTTGTTCATGTCCGAAGCTCCTGTATAATGGTTTAAATAATGTTATTGACTTATTCCAGAATCATACATATTGATATGAGATCATATATGGTCATATTATTAGCTTCTTGTTAGTAATATTTCATTGTTACTTGTTACTCGGGTCTTTATAACTTTTTCTTCTTATGCGTGTTTTGTCGAATAAATTATTATTCTTATCTTTAGGTTATAGATAATTCATTTCCAGAATGGTATTAGTGTAGTATATACCATATTCATTCATTCAATTCATTTATATAATCATTATGAAATGAAGATCATGTAGAACGAGTCGCATCACATCGTGGAGACGGTATTCCGTACGTACGCACGAGTGATGATATCGTTCCTATGATCGTGGAATTGTATTGGAGTATATATATATATTATTTCAGTATCAATATTACTTCATAATAATCATATATAGTTACTCATTACACCATTATACCCATCCTTGTAAGGTGATGGTGGAAAATAGATTACACCACGGCGTGGAGACGGTATTCCGTACGTACGCACGCGCGGTGATTTCATTTTTCCGTAGGATGGATAGAAGGTGAATTAGGGTTGTTTCATATTTATAATAACATATCAGTATGTAAGTAATACTGATGTTATTACTTTATCATGAAACAACTAAAGAAGAAGAAGTTGAAGAAGAAAGAAATTGAAAAGATCGGTAATGGATATTACCTCTTCTTTGGAACGCCTCTTTGAATCCTCCACTTAATGAACTAAGATTGGTCTTTGGAGAAGACCAGGACCTCTAGGATTATTCTAGGAAAGTGGAGAGGAGAAAATTTCAGGGGTTGGCCTAGCTTGAGTGCTCAAATTGGTGTGAGGAGGAGGGGGAGGAGGTTCCCTTTTATAAGGGAGGAGAGGGGCACCTTAGGAATATCTCAAAATATTATTTTATATTAAAGTCAAAATCGGTTTATAATGGTTCCAAAGGGTCTTATTTAGAAGCTAATGTGGGGATGGGTCGAAATCCTATAAACCAATAGAATTTAGACAAGTTTAGGATATTATTTTAACCTTATCAATTAGATTTAACTCTAAGTTAAATAATTTAACTTTTACCATGTCTTTTTGTTTTCTTTCACTATATGGTTAATACACTTACTATAACATGCCAAAAGAACCCCAAATTGTTTATTATTAATATATATATCATTATCTAAGTCATTTGGCCGAACCTTAGATTTTTAGGAGTAAAATAACAATTAATAATATAATATTTGATTTAAAAACTATTTTGTGTCAATTTTGACACTATTTGATATATGATTTTTGTGAAAGTCATAACAGAATTATATGTTCGAACCAAGTTAATTAAATCAACACTAATATATCATAGTAACCTAGAAAATTAGTGGAATTCATAAAAAGTCTAAAATTACATTTATTTGGGTATTTATATTATCAATTTTGTCAATATTTCATTAATAAGATAATTACTGCATCATCTTTGTGTCATAATTAAATTAAATTATTTGATGTCTAAAAATTACAAATAAAATACCATCATGTAGGAACTCTTTTTAGCTTTCTAATGAATATTTACAATCGAATTTATCTTATGTATAACCCTATATTAAAAATTATTTACTTATTAAACTTTGATTTTAACTATTTTAACCCTTCTTTAAATAAATTAATAATAAATGTCCTAATCTAATCCAAGTGGGCCTAAATGGTCATATTTTATTCCTAAGTTTGTTTTTGGTCGAATTACACTTGTCCAATAGAATTAGGACATGTGTTAGGGTAATATTAATATCATATTTACCCTTAGTTACCCTATTTACTATTAACCGCGGTAAAAATAGTAAAAAGTTACTATTCACCAAAAAATTATTTTAATCTCATTGAACCACATTTTAGTCCTTGATATTAACCGTGTCTCTCGGATTTTCGAAATTCCATTCACAGAAGCGGTAAAATTAAGTTTTATGCAAAAATTCAGTTTTTAACCTACCACTTAGTGGTTTCACTATGCATCAAAAATTGAAAGTTTTCAGAAAAATACCAAAATTTCACCCTAGGCTAATTTCGATATTCTGAGTCCAAAAATGAAGTCCATTTTGAAAAATAAAATTTATAAAATTTCAAAAAGTGGTTATTACTATTCATAACGGCTAGTTTTAATAGCATATTGTTGTTTAGTGAAACTCGGTATTGCGTACGACGCAAGCTATCGAGGAAGGTCGCGATTGCGTGTAAAGCAAGCCAAGCAAGTGTTGTGTAGAAAAAGATTCCTTTGATGATAACATAAAAGTCTCGGGTGTTACATTCTACCCCCCTTAAAAAGAATTTCGCCCTCGAAATTCGTCACTTTGCAACAAACAAATGAGGATACTTCTCCCTCATCATATCCTCAAGCTCCCATGTAGCTTCTTCAAGTTGGTGGTTTCTCCATAAAACTTTCACCAAGCGAGTGGTCTTGTTTCGTAGGACTTTTTCGCTACGATCCAGAATCTCTATCGGCTGTTCTTCATAAGAAAGATCTTGCTCCAGCGGTACAACTTCTGAGCTGAGTACATGTGAAGGATCTGGTATGTACTTTCTCAGGAGAGATACATGGAACACATCATGAACTTGAGAGAGATTCGGTGGAAGCGCCAATTGGTAAGCTACCTTCCCAACACGATCCAGTATTTCAAAAGGACCGATATATCTAGGGCTCAACTTCCCCTTCTTTCCAAATCTCATAACCCTCTTCCAGGGAGATATTCGTAAGAACACTTTATCACCCACTTCAAACTCTAGGTCTTTTCTTCGGTTGTCGGCATAACTTTTCTGTCGACTCTGAGCTGCTCTTATGTGTTGTTGAATAGATCTGACCTTTTCTGCCATTTCATCAACGAGATCAGGTCCTAATAGCTTTCTTTCCCCAACTTCATCCCAGCAAGTTGGAGTCCTGCATTTCTTTCCATAGAGAGCTTCATAAGGAGCCATCTGAATACTGGAGTGAAAGCTATTATTATAAGAAAATTCCACCAAAGGTAGGTGTTGATCCCAACCTCCTTTGAAATCCATAGAGCAAGCTCTCAACATATCTTCTAGGGTTTGAATTGTTCTCTCAGACTGACCGTCTGTCTGGGGATGATAAGCAGTGCTGAAACTCAACTCTGTATCCAGAGTATGCTGAAGACTTCGCCAGAACTTCGAGGTAAATCTCGGATCTCGATCAGATATAATAGAAAGTGGTACTCCATGCAATCTTACCACTTCCTTTACATATATCCTGGAAAGCTGATCTAGAGAGAAATCCTCTCTAATAGCAATGAAGTGTGCAGACTTTGTAAGACGATCAACTATGACCCAGATAGCATTATTGCCTTTGGATGTTTTAGGAAGTCCTGTGACAAAGTCCATAGTGATGTTTTCCCATTTCCATTCGGGTATGGGTAATGGTTGTAACATCCCCTTAGACTTCTGTCTCTCAGCTTTAACTTGTTGACAAACCAACCATCGAGAGACATATTCAGCAACATCTCTTTTCATGCCATCCCACCAGAAGTACTCTTTCAGGTCCCTATACATCTTCGTGCTTCCAGGATGAATAGAGAATGAAGAATTATGAGCCTCATCCAGCAGCTCCTTCTTTAATTCGGGGATGGGAGGAACACAAACCCGATTCTTGAACTTTATTATCCCATCACAATCAAGGTTGAATTCAGGAACATTTCTCACCTTCTTTTGTAACTCGACATCTTCTTTCTGTGCCTCCTTAATCTTCGCATGTATAGATGGTTGAACATTCATTTGAGAAAGATAAGATTTTTCCCCTTGCATTATAATTCTAAGATCCATCCTTTGTAAATCCATAAATATTGGATCTTTTGTGATCCTCATCATGGATAAACTAGCATGGTCTTGTCGACTTAATGCATCTGCCACCTTGTTTTCTTTCCCAGGGTGGTAATGGATTGAGGAGTCATAATCCTTAATCAGCTCCAACCATCTTCTTTGACGCATATTCAACTCCTTTTGTGTGAAAATATACTTTAAACTTTTATGATCAGTATAAATATCACACCTTTCACCATAAAGGTAATGCCTCCAAATCTTTAATGCAAAGATTACCGCAGCTAACTCCAAATCATGTGTTGGGTAATTTTGCTCATGGATTTTCAACTGTCGTGAGGCATAAGCTATCACCATATCATTTTTCATAAGAACACACCCCAATACCTTCTTGGATGCATCACTGTAGATCACAAACCTTTCTCCACTACAAGGCAGTGTGAGCACAGGTGCACTGGATAACCTTCTTTTCAACTCCTTGAAATTCTCTTCACATTCCTCTGTCCAGACAAACTTAACTCCTTTCCGAGTCAACTTGGTGAGTGGATTAGATAATCGTGAAAAATCTTTTACAAAACGTCGATAATATCCAGCCAAACCAAGAAAACTTCGGATCTCAGTTACTGTTGTTGGTTTCGACCATCTTTCGATAACCTCTGTTTTTGCTGGATCCATAGATATCCCCTCTTTTGAGATTATATGACCCAAAAATGCAACTTTTTGAAGCCAAAATTCACACTTGGTAAATTTGGCATAAAGCTTCTCCTTTCTCAGGGTCTTCAATATAATTCTCAAGTGATCTTCATGCTCTTCCTTGCTCTTTGAATAGACAAGAATATCGTCTATAAAGACTACCACAAATTGATCAAGAGAGTCTCTAAAGACTCTATTCATTAGATCCATGAAGATAGCAGGGGCATTAGTAAGACCAAATGGCATCACTATAAATTCATAGTGTCCATACCTTGTACGGAAAGCCGTCTTTGGTATATCCTCCCTTTTGACCCTTAATTGATGATACCCTGAACGAAGATCAATCTTGGAAAAGTATTGAGCTCCGCGTAGTTGGTCAAATAAGTCATCAATGCGTGGGAGAGGATATTTGTTCTTGATAGTGATCTTGTTAAGTTCTCGATAATCAATGCAGAGTCTCATTGATCCATCTTTCTTCTTAACAAATAGAACAGGTGCTCCCCAAGGTGACGCACTAGGGCGTATGAATCCCTTATCAAGATTCTCTTGGAGTTGCTTCTTCAATTCCTGCAACTCAATTGGGGCCATTCTATAAGGTGTCTTTGAAATAGGCAAAGCACCCGGTACGAGTTCTATTGAAAACTCAACTTCACGATTTGGTGGAAGACCCGGTAATTCCTCCGGAAAGACATCATCAAACTCCCGTACAATGGGCATATTCTTAATCGTGAGTTTCTCACCAACCATTTGAGATAAATAACCTTCATTTAGTGGAATCAATACCCATAAGATGGAAGAAATTTCCACTGGAAGGTTATGTTCATCCTTGCATTGATAGACGATCGTAGGTTGATCTGGAATATGAAATGTGACTTCCCTTCTTTGGCAATCGATATGAGATCCATGTAGAGAAAGCCAATCCATGCCAAGAATCACATCAAATTCCACTAAAGGAAGGATCACAAGATTTGCAGGAAGCACTTTCCCACAAACTTCGATCGGAGAAGAATTATAAACTTCTGATGCGATTGATGTGCCATTAGGTGTTGTCACAGCTAACTCAACATCTAATTGTTGAGGTAATACGGTGATACCCTTAGAAAATTTTTCAGAAATAAAAGAGTGGGTGGATCCAGAATCAAATAAAACATTTGCTACTTTAGAGTGGATGGTAAGTGTACCTTTCACCACATCGTTATCGTACTCCACATCGCTGATAGAAATTGCATGTGACTTTCCTTTGTCTTTAGCCTTAAGATTTTGTTGACGTCGACCATCATCATCAACCCTTGGATTTGGGCATTGATTGGCATAATGCCCCATCTCCTTGCACTTGAAACATTGAAGTGTAGTAGGTTCATTCTGTGTATCCCTTCCTTTGTTTGCATCATTAGACATCTTCTTCCCATTATCGCGGCATTCAAATGCCCGATGACCTTCCTTTCCACATTTAAAACATTTACTTGTACCTTTAAGACAACTCCCTCCATGTTTCTTTCCACACTTTGAGCATAAGGGAAAGTTCATCTTCTTTTCCGTGTGCTCTTTGGATTTTTCTTTGAATTCCATCTTCCTCTTCTTATCAAACCCATGTGACTGATGGGTTACTCCAATCTGCATCTCAACTTTGAGAGCACATCGAACGATTTCCTCGTAGATATTGAAGTCCCTTATGGCTAACGCCCTTCGAAGACTTGGTTTTAAGCCACTAAAGAATCGATCGATCTTACTCTCAGGTTGGATAATAATACCAGAAGCGTACCTTGCAAGTCTTGTAAAATTTGCTTCATAGGTACTAACAGATTCATCATCCCTTTGCTTCAGTTCAAGGAACTCTTTCTCCATCTTTGTTCGGAGAATACGAGGGAAGTACTTATTGAAAAATAAGTTCTTGAACTCGTCCCATTCCATAGACTCAATTTCATCCCTTTGCCTCGTATTCTTAACAAGATTCCACCATTGATCCGCATCTCCTTCCAAACGATACACTGCTAGGATGACTTTATCATGCTCAGAACATTGAAGAACTGAAAATATCTTTTCAGTAGTACTAATCCATTGTTCAGCAACTAATGGATCAGTAGACCCGCTGAAAGAAGGTGGACGCTGCCTCATGAAGGATTCAACAGAATGTTGCTCCCTCCTTTGTTCGTTTGGAAATCCTGCATGATTCATAGCTTGAGAAAGTTGTGTGAGTATGGCTACAAGATTTTGCATTCCAGCTCCCATATCGTTTGGTTGCTCAGGGGGACAATCATTGCATTGCCCATCACATTCCGCATTAAGACGGTTCCTTCGGGTTCCAGCCATTGACTAAAACCAAGAAGAATAGTGTGAGCAACACTAATTATAATAGGAAACCACATAATTCAAGAATAAAATTTTCATGCTTAAGGTCTTATCCTAGGTTATTCAAGGCCATTTCTAAAACACTAAGATTGTGTTCTATGCTTAGACTTATCCTTAGGGTTCTTACTAAGGCTTTCACATCCTAGTTTCCAAAGGTTGACTATACCTTTCCATTGATACCAACTATAACGACCCATACTTTACATACATTTTTAATACTTCGAAATTGAAGCACACTTATTACAACATATGACAAAACCACAAAGGATCGTATAGGTATAGTGTCTTTAGAAACTGGGAAACATAAACAACTGGTTCATAAATCTTCTACAGTGTCTCCCGTATATTTCATCATATCTAGGGTCCCTTTTAGCATATTCTATTTAATATCCATCTTCCTGACCTGGGGAAAAGAAAACATAAAAGGGTGAGCTCAAATGCTCAGCAAGGGCAAATAAAGGAAATAAAAATCATATCATATCTTTATGAAGATCAAAACCTGCAAAAGAGATCATAATATCTTAACATGGAATAAATCATAGAAGTGAAAATGAGATCCCCATAATCATAACATAAAACTTGAAACTTTGTGGCATGCACACATAATCATGGAAAATCATTTCTTGTTAGTCATGACTCATTGCCAAGACTATCTTAGTGGACAAAGTCCCTTTCTGAACCGAGTTCACTCCTCGTTTCAGTCCTGTATCACTGAACCGAAATAACCTTCCGTTCCAGCCATGTCTATCTCATGAGATATAAAATCATTACCCAATGCATTGGAGGGAGATATAGGTCCCACCCATCTTATAATGAATCCTTTCTTATGTGTGCCACATAACCATAAAACATACATCATCGCATAACACATATAACAAAAATGGGATTCTTGAAACATCATGACATCATAAATCAATTCATATATGATAAAGGAATTCATAAACATAATTCCATCACAACATAGTCAAACCAATGTAAAAATATGGATAGAAACAGAACCCTTTACTATCTTAGATGGAAAATAATTTTGATAAAACACTTGTATTGAATTCTTGAGGAAAATATCCTTTCTTCTTCAAAAACATTTTTCCTTTCATAACATGTCATACAACTTTAAAATAAAAGAAGTTGATTAAAAATAAACTTGAAAACTTGTAAAGGAAGCTTCTTTGAAGTAATGTTTTAAAAATCCATTCATGCCGTATAAGTTAAAAAAAACATTCTTCGTACTTTTGTCGGAAAAGTCAAAATGTACCTCGTACGAAAAAAAAACGACAAAAGATTCCTTTCATATTCTTTACTAAAAACTCACCTAAGGGTAAAATTGGATTTAAACTATTTCAAGTGGATGGAAACAATATTACATATTGAGGGAACATGGATGTGGATGATAAAATACACCCCAGTAAATACTTACGAATAAACAATCTCGGATAAAAATGAGATTGTGATATTTCCCTTACCTTAGGTCCGATTTGCTTTGTTCGTGTCCGAAGCTCCTGTATAATGGTTTAAATAATGTTATTGACTTATTCCAGAATCATACATATTGATATGAGATCATATATGGTCATATTATTAGCTTCTTGTTAGTAATATTTCATTGTTACTTGTTACTCGGGTCTTTATAACTTTTTGTTCTTATGCGTGTTTTGTCGAATAAATTATTATTCTTATCTTTAGGTTATAGATAATTCATTTCCAGAATGGTATTAGTGTAGTATATACCATATTAATTCATTCAATTCATTTATATAATCATTATGAAATGAAGATCATGTAGAACGAGTCGCATCACATCGTGGAGACGGTATTCCGTACGTACGCACGAGTGATGATATCGTTCCTATGATCGTGGAATTGTATTGGAGTATATATATATATTATTTCAGTATCAATATTACTTCATAATAATCATATATAGTTACTCATTACACCATTATACCCATCCTTGTAAGGTGATGGTGGAAAATAGATTACACCACGGCGTGGAGACGGTATTCCGTACGTACGCACGCGCGGTGTTTTCATTTTTCCGTAGGATGGATAGAAGGTGAATTAGGGTTGTTTCATATTTATAATAACATATCAGTATGTAAGTAATACTGATGTTATTACTTTATCATGAAACAACTAAAGAAGAAGAAGTTGAAGAAGAAAGAAATTGAAAAGATCGGTAATGGATATTACCTCTTCTTTGGAACGCCTCTTTGAATCCTCCACTTAAGGAACTAAGATTGGTCTTTGGAGAAGACCAGGACCTCTAGGATTATTCTAGGGAAGTTGAGAGGAGAAAATTTCAGGGGTTGTCCGAGCTTGAGTGCTCAAATTGGTGTGAGGAGGAGGGGGAGGAGGTGCCCTTTTATAAGGGAGGAGAGGGGCACCATAAAAATATCTCAAAATATTATTTTATATTAAAGTCAAAATCGGTTTATAATGGTTCCAAAGGGTCTTATTTAGAAGCTAAAGTGGGGATGGGTCGAAATCCTATCAACCAATAGAATTTAGACAAGTTTAGGATATTATTTTAACCTTATCAATTAGATTTAACTCTAAGTTAAATAATTTAACTTTTACCATGTCTTTTTGTTTTCTTTCACTATATGGTTAATACACTTACTATAACATGCCAAACGAACCCCAAATTGTCTATTATTAATATATATATCATTATCTAAGTCATTTGGCCGAACCTTATATTTTTAGGAGTAAAATAACAATTAATAATATAATATTTGAGTTAAAAACTATTTTGTGTCAATTTTGACACTATTTGATATATGATTTTTGTGAAAGTCATAACAGAATTATATGTTCGAACCAAGTTAATTAAATCAACACTAATATATCATAGTAACCTAGAAAATTAGTGGAATTCATAAAAAGTCTAAAATTACATTTATTTGGGTATTTATATTATCAATTTTGTCAATATTTCATTAATAAGATAATTACTGCATCATCTTTGTGTCATAATTAAATTAAATTATTTGATGTCTAAAAATTACAAATAAAATACCATCATGTAGGAAATCTTTTTAGCTTTCTAATGAATATTTACAATCGAATTTATCTTATGTATAACCCTATATTAAAAATGATTTACTTATTAAACTTTGATTTTAACTATTTTAACCCTTCTTTAAATAAATTAATAATAAATGTCCTAATCTAATCCAAGTGGGCCTAAATGGTCATATTTTATTCCTAAGTTTGTTTTTGGTCGAATTACACTTGTCCAATAGAATTAGGACATGTGTTAGGGTAATATTAATATCATATTTACCCTTAGTTACCCTATTTACTATTAACCGCGGTAAAAATAGTAAAAAGTTACTATTCACCAAAAAATTATTTTCATCTCATTGAACCACATTTTAGTCCTTGATATTAACCGTGTCTCTCGGATTTTCGAAATTCCATTCACAGAAGCGGTAAAATTAAGTTTTATGCAAAAATTCAGTTTTTAACCTACCACTTAGTGGTTTCACTATTCATCAAAAATTGAAAGTTTTCAGAAAAATACCAAAATTTCACCCTAGGCTAATTTCGATATTCTGAGTCCAAAAATGAAGTCCATTTTGAAAAATAAAATTTATAAAATTTCAAAAAGTGGTTATTACTATTCATAACGGCTAGTTTTAATAGCATATTGTTGTTTAGTGAAACTCGGTATTGCGTACGACGCAAGCTATTGAGGAAGGTCGTGATTGCGTGTAAAGCAAGCCAAGCAAGTGTTGTGTAGAAAAATATTCCTTTGATGATAACATAAAAGTCTCGGGTGTTACAATTAGAATGCATGAAACTGAGTTTTTAGAATTTTTGTTCTCATAAGTTCATTATATGCATCAAAAATAAAAAAATAACATTCATAAAAAATATATATAAATTATTTTTTATTAATTTTATTTCAATAAGAACAAACTACATGTTAAATATTACTTATGACGTCTTCAGAGTAATTGAATGTACATTTTTAGATTTATATCCATTTTAAGTTCAAAGAGTGAGTTAGATGATCAAAAATTAAAAAAATGGCCTTGGAGAGTAATGAACATATGGAAAAATATCATTGAAAAATATTTGACATATATGAATAAACCTCAAGACAATTAAATTTAAGATGTATTCCAAATGATTGAAACTGAATTTTCAAAATTTTTTGTTTTTGAAATTTATTTATTTTTAAATGATTATATAGGTGAAAATGATCTTGAAATATCATGAGATTGCGTAAAAAATATTAGATAAATCTTTATCCCATGGGGATTAATATAGTATGAATTTGTTGTGTTTTATTTTCATAATGACTGAAAAACTCTTATTATAGCTTTTTTAAGTTTAAAAAGTCCATTAAATAATCGAGACTAATTAAAAACTAGAATTGTATTGTAAATTTATGAAAATGTTCCTAGAATTTTTATTGGCATGAAAAATTTGTCCCTTTAAATTAGATTAATTGAAACAAAGTAAAATCATATAAGGGTCTTCCTCATGAAGACAATTTGAAAAAATCTCTAACATTGTGAGTAGCATAGATCTGATAGCTTGGGTTCTTCTATGAAAAACTTACAGAAAAGAGATGGAAGCCTCTACGATCTGATGGATATGTTTGTGAATCCACTATAGAGAAAAGAGATAGAATCATCTATGATCTGAAAGACTGTAATCATCATCGATCTCAATTTCCTTCGCAGCACATATTTGTGGTATTAAAATCATGGGTACCTATAAATAGATGGATATCCCCTCTTAAAAGGATCGACTCCTTGAACTTTCATCTTCTTTTCTCTCCACTCTCAAAGAACCATTTTCTTTACGATCCATCAAGAAAAATGTATCACCCATGGTATTTGTGAATTTTGATGCAGATTTCCTTTTGCTCCATTTTTCCTCCAATTCATGTGGGGATGCTCTTCACAAATCATTATTCCCATCTCAAAGGTGGGATTCCATTTTGGGTACTCTGGTCTTCACGGAGCATTCTGTCATCACAAAGAACACTCCAAGTAGATTTTGACTCCACGCATTGTCTAGGTCATCATGCTTCTTCAATAACCTCCCTTCCCAAAGGTACTTTTCCCCATGCTATATGAGACCATTTCTTTTGAGAAGCCTCTTCTCTTCATGAATCACCAGAGAAACACAAATCCCCCCTCTTTGAGGCCTTCTGTTTCATGAACCCCTCTCTCATGCATCCCTCCAGGCTGGTATGTAGTGATATCATGGTTACTCAATTGTTTTTTTATAAATAATTTCTATTCCTCATGCTTCTTCATTTATAAATTCTAATTACTATTTAATTTTAAAATATCCACACTAACGTGATCCCCTAAAGTGACCACTCCTCCACCACAATACCGTCGGGCATTTCTTGTTCTTTCTTTCCCCTAAGTGCTGGTCAATGCAAGTTATGTGAGTCAAAGGGTTGAGGATTGAGTCCTCATCATCTGATATATAGGGTACTAAACTGAAAATCAACCCCTATCCCAAACACATGATGTTAAACTGTGAGTTTGTTATTTTGTGGTAGGCCTAAAAGGATGATAAAGGGGATGGAATCAGGAGCCACTCACTTCCATCCTTTTTGATATGCCTCCTCTCTCCCAGTGCGCTTTGTCTTCATGTGTGCCTTAGGTAGTCTCTACATAAGCCCCGACCCAACATGATGGGTTGATCCCTGTATGATGTTCATATCCTCCTCATACACCTGGACAACATCCTTGGGCATCCTTCCTGGATTAAATCAAAACATCCATCTCCCAAGGTCGTTATCCATGTGTATGCCCTAAACCATTCTTCGTGACCACATCCTTCATGAAACTATCATCAGGTCTGATGCGACCCCTTATTTCTCACACTGAGTATGACTCACATGGTTTTAGAGTCAGCATTGACCATGACATTCCCCCTATACCAGAACTATGTTGTTTTTTATCCTTTTCCTTTTCAAGAAAGGTATGTAAGAACCCTCTCTATGGTTTAAGCCCATCACCCATCAGTCCTGACCACTTCGCATTGGTTCACCCTCATCCTATATAACTTTAAAATGTATTCTTGAACTATGTGGGTTTGGATCCTTTCCACCTAAGTAGGGTATATAGGATTCTTCCTTGAGGATCAGCCCAGCACAATGGAAAACATTAGTGATCCCACCAAGGCTTCATCCTCCTGATGTGATATCTTCCATTTTTGGGACACATAACCTGGATCTGCCTCCCTAAGGTTTTTTGAACCATCCACCTATTTCATTGTCCTTTATGTTTATGCCAACCACATGTCCCACTTTTCAGGGAAGCTAACCATGCTAAATCTCCACACACTTCTCCATACTCCTCCAACCAAGGGTATACCTCTTGTGATGGGTAGCTAACCATTCATAATCCCTATCATGTCTCTGTGTCATTTTCCCTCGTGTAAACCCTGAATTTATTCCCCAATCCCAAACTATGAAATCTTGGATCTTTTCCCCGTCTTGATCGTGGTATATTGGAAGCCACCCAAGGTTCAATCCCATCATTGATGCCCCATCATTGTCTTTCCCTTGAGCCTATGTATCTCTAAAATATCATGCATCAAACTTAGGTTCTACCTCCTTCGAGTCCCATCCATGCATCTATTCCCACGAGCCACCTCTTTAGGTGGCTCATCGCCCCATACCAGAACTATGTTGACTTTGATCCCTACCTTCTAGGTAGGGTATGTAGGAAACCCCCCTAAGGTTCAATACCAATACCATCATCTTCACATTAGTTCAACCCCATTCATCTCATCCACTAAATCTAATCACCCATCATCCATCCTGATTTTTCTAGGCCACAACATCCTGGGGAGATCATTCCATCCATGTGGGCTATCTTAGTGCATAATCCCCAAACCACCGATTCAAACTACGTGGGTTTTGATCCTTTCCCTTCATAGATAGGTATATAGGAAGCCTCCCCATGGATTAATCCCATCCAATGGTAAACCATTGTGTCCCCTTTCTGTGGACCCATCATCCTTTGTAATAAACCCATTGTGGTGTCTATAGTAACTTTTACAGTGTAAAATCCTCCCATTTTCAGGGGCACACTAACTTGGGTCTATCTTTAATGGGAATTCTATTCCACCCATCTAGTAAACATTCTAGGTGATTTCTTCTAGTGATGAACCCATCCAGTCCACTCTTGTCTACATTATGATCAATCCAATACATCTCCACTAGACGTAAACTCATGGTATACCCTCTTATAAATAATGGAAGTCGGGGTAACCCTAGGGCACATATCTCTAGAATACGATACCCCATGAAATATGTGGGAATCCTCAGGTTTCTATGCCCTTGATAAGTCCTCTATTGAGGAAGAATATGGGTATTATAGTGTTCCATCATCAAGAAATACCATAGATACCTCAGCATGACTACTATCCTAACGTAAGGTTGTTGTCCTGATTGGACAACTTAGAATGTCCTTAGGGAAGTACCATAATTAACTAGAATCAACAAAGATATGGCACTGGGAATGATTCTCATGAATAATGTCTTAATCATTATAAGAGACCCAAACTAGGTGATGAGTTATGAGGAGGAAACCATGGAAGGAGGAAGAGACATCCCATCATCACATTTTGATCAAGGAGAAAATATCCCTCATGAGGCAATATTTGTTACCCACCTTTGGATAGTGAGAACGAGGGGTACAACGCAGCCATCAAGAGGGCGTCCAGTGCACGCGTGGGCGGGGCACCCTGGTGGGAAAGGGTCCGAAACAACAATGGTGAAACTGATGTGAATCTCTTCTCCTAAACATGGTCATTAGTATCTTTTAAGACATCCATAGATTTTCATTTAACTAGATTAAAATATCTAGTGTCAGGTCTCAGCAAGGAAATAGTGGGTCTGGTGTGGAACTTACAAGAATTTGGGCGAGTTGATCACTGGGCATTTGAGTCTGTGCCATTATCATTGTGGATCTTTCACTTTATCCATGGAAGTCTGAACGGCATTGGGGAACTGAGCATTGATTTACATATATCTGTACTAATAGATGAATCTCCCTTCTTTTCCTGAACTAAGCTGCAGCTACAAGGAACTAATTTCTACCTGCCCGGAGACGTAGGGGAAGGATAGACGATACTGAGTCATTCCTGTACAATTCTGACTCCACCATGAAAGCTTACATAGCTATAACTATTGGGTGTCCACACCGTATCTCATGCTTAGAGTTTATTCGAAGGAGGTTAATTGACACACTTTTTCATTGATAAGAACGTGAGGTTCTCATACCGACTAGGGGAATGGCCCGCCAAGATTTGTATCCTTATGTGCCTCAACGTCACAGCCACCGCCAGGGGAAATACAGGGATCCAATCCTCCCCAAACCGAGATGCAACCATTTTGGGAGTATCTCCCCAGAATGCTACTATGACTCACACCCTTATGATGATGAGGTAAGGGAGGCTCAAGTAATCCATTCCATGAATATGGACAATGATCCACTAGGGAGGTCTCCCACTAGGCCACGTCAATTCTATCATCTGGTCCCATAGACTGAGGAGCAAGTGGTCCACACCCCTATAAAGCTGGCCCTAGTTCGGATGACCTAGCATCAATGTTAGGTGTAGGATTAGGAGGATGCATGTTTGGGGGTGTCATCTTCCCTAGATTTAGAGTCTCGTTCCACCACCGATGCACATTATTATTTCCTTATTACTACATAGTAGGGTCATTTCTATGCTAGGTCGGGATTGAGGCCCCATCCACCCCTTGAACAGTCTGAGTTAACTATTTCGCTCACTAGCGTGAGCAGCACCCATCATAGACTGACCTAAGATGATGGTGTTCAGTAAGGAAGGCCTCCCCTTGACGTCATCAGCCAAAGTGGAGGTCATCTCCACTCACGCGCTTAACATGGAGGTTCTCCCCATGCCACCATCATAGATTCAGGAAGAGTTCCTCCATATTCCCTTGATCCTAGGTGCAGAATATTTTCCCTTATTTCAATATATTGATACCAGGGTCCTCCTCTCATCATCATCAGCACAGGCGGAGGCACACCCCATACCATCACCCAAGAGTGGATGTCCTCTCTGCTCCCATGCTCAATTTGGGGGTCCACCCAGTATTCTATTAAACATATTCCCATGTGATCCTCACACCCCATCCCACTAAAGATGAGTCCTTATCATCTCCAATGACAACCGATATAAAGGCCCTCCTCATATCCCACCCAGTTCAAAAAGAGGTCCTCCCCACCCTAGCACCAACTTTTGTGGAGGTCCTTCCTATGTAGAAAATTCACCTTGCATCAAAGATCCATCTTAGGGTAGGAGGGAGTATCTTTTCTATTGAAGAAAGAGCCCTGAGAAGAACCAAATTATAATTCATCCTATTCACTTTTTAGATTCTGAAATGGAGTATGATTCGATGATGTATCCTTCTCCTCGATCCTCTATATCAGGCTTTGTGGTAGGAAATTGTCGTATAAGCTTCATCCTTCAAAATAGAATGATACATCAGATCTCTAAATCCCTCCACATATAAATATGGGATGAATTTTTTACTCCATTCTAGTGTATTTCTATATAGTATTCTCAATTTTCACATGATTCACTCTCTACCTCAACATGAGATCACGGAGAGATGTTCTAGGATTTGGCCAATGATGAACACCAGCCTAACCTGCCACCAAAAATCAAAACCCCCGTATAAGAAGAAATAATCAGCACCCTATCCTATAGGGATGTGGTGATACAGTCTATATAGTCCCCAATAGATATCCTATTATGTGATGGTTTTTCATCTCGTGCATCGTACTCCACACCGACTAGTCCACTACTATAGTGATCTGTGTCAATGTCGTTATCGGTTCCCCGGCCACCTCGAATTGATGAGTGGGGTAATCAAATTATGAATCCTTCTACTGAGAGAATGATACAATAGGACATTCTCATTGTGGATCAATTCCATGAAATGTTCTGGCCAGCTATGACCCAAGGGTTCAGAATCCTGGAGTCCCACACCTAGGACGAGATTACATGCTTCCATCAGATGCTCTATGTGACATTTTTCTTCCACTGCCATTATCTTTTGGTTTATCCACAAACCCAGGATCACAATAATGTCTTGGAAAAAAATAATACATGCTTTAATTGTCCATACTCCTTGGGGATCAACATCCTACATTATCTAGTTATCATCAGATCCTTTGACAATGATCCATCCATAGATTCTCTACGATCCACAGAATTATTTTTGTGTCATCCCCACATGTGTAGATCCATGGTTGGGAATAGTATGTATTCCTCTATTTCAGTTTGATCAAATGCTATCCTGATTTACCTAGTGATATTGAGGACATGCCTTCAGGGTCAGTCATCGTAAATACATCCGAACTTATAGAGAAAGAAACCAAGATAGGACTCCTTGAAGTGATCCTACCCCCTAGGGTAGTACCACATCAATTGGATCCCCTAGGAATTACCACTTTTCAACAGAGGTATTTTCTCATCCTCTCCAGCCCCATCGAGTCATTACATTTTTTTCGAGACCCTAATAAGGTAAAAGGCCCCACTGAAGATGTTCATCCTTCTGACCCGGCTGATTTAGTGTCGATGATAGAGGGTGATCCTGTAAAGGTTGTGATGCATTAATAGATCGTGTAGTAGAAAAGGAAAATTGATGTGATCCTTTCTGAATGTGTCATGGAACGACGTCCAAATTATGGTGATCCTCTCCCGGGGTTGTAGGGGTAGGTAGAGATCCTTCTAGGGGACCTTTATAACCCTTCCCATTAAGATAGGGTATACACTAGAGTATATGAAGATCGAGTGTGGTGTGCATCACCAAATCCTCTTAAGCTATGTGAGAATCTTCTCCAAGTATCTCCTCATGTGGCTCTGCAAATTCTTTCCCAAGCTGCTCTAAAGGTCCACCCTCCTGCAGCTCCATGGATTATTCCACCAGCTGCTTCATGATTCGTTGGGGCCAACTACCACATTGAATATCCTAACAACGCAATAGTTGTTAGGAACCCTCATCGAGACATGAATCCTCCTTCAGTTGATCTGATGGCTGATCTCATTGCATGACTCGAGGATCTTGAGACCCAACAGGTGGTAATCCAACCTGATGGTGAACTGTATCCCGTATGGGTAGACGACATGTTGGAACCCCCATATTTCGGGAACCCCACATTCTCCCCCTTCAATGGGAAGGGTGACCCACTGTAGCACCCATACCACTTCATCTAAAGGTGTATACCTATGCTAGGGACTCCAGTGTAGTAGGAATGTGCCAAGATATAGTGCTTTGTACATACACTGGAAGGGCCTGCATTCATCTTGTATAGCCTGTTTCCAATAGGTTCTATATTAGGATAGAAAGATCTTTGTAGGAAATTTCTTTATCAGTTCAAATCCACCACCCACAAGACAAGTATTATCAACCACCTCAAGTCCAAAAAGAGGCCTGATGAGCATGTTGTAGACTTTATAGCTAGATATAGGGGCCTTATGTATTCACTTACCATGATTCTCACTCAGGATTAGTTGCTAACATTGTGCGCATGGAATGTGAAGGCTGAACTGGTCCCCTCCTTTATCACTCAAAACATTCCAGGTTGATTTAGGGACTTTTCTAATAAAGCTCGGCTTCCCGAGGAAACCATGAAATAGGACAAATATTCACATTTATTTCCTCCCATAGGACCTGTAAAAAGGGGAGATAAAGCTGATAGAGCTGCTATCACACAGGTAGAGGCCCCCAATCCATGAGAATTATTTCCAGTATAGCCATTTTTACAACCTCACCAAGGATTTCCACCTCAACCTTAGGTTCAGCTGCACCCGCCTCAGAATTGGTAGGCACCACCTCCATCAACAATCACCTTCTAGGTGTGACTAATATGTTTCACCACCTTTCCAGGGTCTAGCTCCCCATCAGATCCAGGCTCCAAGAGTCCCATTTCCAGACCGGAGATACCAAACCTAGGCATTCGATGAGGCTCAGATCCCTTGCTACTTTCAGAGTGCTTTGGATTAGGGGATCCTATAGTTGCTGGAAAGAAGTAGGTCAGTGGAGGTGGATCTTATTGATCACCCCAAATATTTCCCTTTTCACTGGTTCCTTAGACACGCCCTCAATAATTGTTGTGTATTAAAGGATTTTCTTCAAGACCAGGAGGAAAACAATTTAGGTAGACTGATTCTAACCCCGGCACAGGTGGCAAGTGTGTCAATAATTCCTAGAAACGATGATGAATGTGAATGGGAGAAAGTCTCTTGTTGTGGGTATCAGATGTATGAAAACTGGATAGATCATAAGGTGGTCACTCATGGTCTTGGTATTATTTTTACTTTACAGAATCATCTCTCGCCTTCGGAAATTGCCACACCTTCCCCAACTGTCGGTGATACATCCTCATCTCATCATTCATCTTCCTAAATGGGAAGGCACCGAGAGCACAAGGGAAAGTAAAATCTTCCATCAGTACTAGATTTTTCATGTACTCGTGGTCACTCCATACCCTTGAGATGAAAATTCCCTTCAAGGTATTCCTATTAATGGAGGATCCTTCTAGTGATAATGAGAAGTATGTCTCGATAAAACCGTCATTTTGTTGGACCCTTATATGGTTTCCAACAATGAAAAACACCTTGAAGACCCTCATAATTTCATCATTGGATTCCAATGATGATGAATTATTGGATATATGAATTGAAAAAATGACTCTTTTAATGTTTCTGACTGATCTATGCAAGCCACTAAGACCAGACAGTAGGCCTAGTATAGGAATCAGCACGTGCAGTCCTCTTATACCATCCAATCATATTCACTCCTGTCATTGTTCGTACTACTTGACCAGGAAGAGTTTTCACGATAGCACTATGATCAGTCATGTACTGTAGTGGACAGACCATAGTCAACTATCTATCATCCAATACTCAATTTTCGTGGTTTGACTAGTGAGAAGTAGGATATCCCCATCCCTAGATAAAATCCATCAGTTTGAATAATAGTGCCTGCCATACCAACTACCATTGAGCTACCTCATGTTAGTAAAAATGTACACTTGGAATGAAAGTATGATGTACTTAAGCATATCTCTAACACTCCTGCATGATCTAGATTCTCAAGGCTCTCTGCATATTCGAAGATTTGTGTGAATCCCTCACAAAGGATTTATAATGCCCCATCTGGTTTGAAACAGAGGTAGTAGTTGTAGATAATTTCTATGATGAGGAGGCTGAGCATGAAGAATAAGAATACATCATCTCATTTTCTTGAGAATTTGAAGGTTCTCTGGTACAGGGGAACATCCACTCAATGTACGTCACTGTCTAGTTCATTGGTGTATATTTTGGTCGATGTCTCGTCAACATAAGTTATGGGATCAACCTTATCCTAACCCGGACACTCCATAAACTAGGACAATATGAGGTAGATATGGATCCCTATGACATGAAGATCCAAAGTTATGATAGGAAAGTGTAGAATATGGTTGGAAAAATCTCTCTGAATACCTAGTTTGGTGGCATGGTTTCCAGTACTGAGTTTATGGTTGTCTTAAAGGACACCACCTACAACACATTGATGGGTAGACCCTGGCTCTACCTATACATGGAAATTCCTTCCTCCTATCAACAGTTCTGTAATTACTACCTTAATATTCAAGTAGGCATACTCAAGGGTGACTTGTCTACCTTTTCTACTTGTGAAGCCTGCTATATAGATTTTTACTACTTCAAGAGCATGGACAAGCATGTTCAGACCAAAAGGGTTGAGCATACTACCATTTTGGCTTATCCGTGGATAGACTTGGGAAATGCCTTTATCCTCCCAGTATACCAGTTGGAATCCACAACCCTAGACATGGTACATTTCTTTTTTGTATCTAAGATGAGGGGGAAATACATTCCAAGACATAAGGTGCATAAAAATATCCCTTCACACTCTTATACAAATTATTCTTGAGTGATTCTAGAGCACCTTATCCCTATAAGATATCAGGATACTCAACCCATGGAAACAAAAATACGTCATAATTTTTTTTTTCCCCAAGTTGGGTTAAACTGAAATAAGACCACATGCCCCTACTACTAGGATATTATCAAGCATGGACCCCTTGGTCGAAGAACTTATAGGATTGGATTGACAACTTTTCTTGCAAGGGTTTCAGCAATGTGGGAATATCCTGAGGAAGTTTCCACAACTGCTCAGGCCAGAACTTGAAATCTGTTAGGGTTAGTAAATTAAAAATAAATTCCCCCTATTGATGAAACAATCACTGTAGATGATGAAGAGGGTTTGGATGATGGTCCTCCAATATTTGTTGAAGGTGTCTCCGCCACTATTGATGAGTTGGTATCGGTGAAACTTGACACCGAGATAGATCCAAATCTAAAAATGTTTAGTGCAATAATGTCTACAGAGGACCAGTAGTGGTATGTGGACCTCCATAAGTATCATCTGGATGTGTTTTACTAGCGCTATGATGATATTCAAGGGCTAGATCCTCATATTTCTATACACCATCTAGGCCTACCAGTAAGTCATCATGAGTTCAAATAGCCTCCCAGGATAATGAACCCCTCTCACAGTATCACGGTCGAGGCCGAAGTTGATAAGCTCATTAAATCCAATTTTTTCATGTAATTCCATTACCCAAAAATGGCTATACAACATCATTCTAATTCGGAAAAAGAATAGACAAATTAGAGTCAACATAGACTTCTGGGGTCTCAACCTTCATTGTCTTAATGATGATTTTCCTCTTCCTATTACATAATTATTGATCGATTCCACTTATGAATACCTTGATCTCTCTTTTATAGGTAGGTATTTTGGATACAACTAGATCCGGATATCCCCCAAGGATGAAGATTCTACCACCTTCATAGTTCCATAAGGTACTTTTTGTTAATAGGTAATTCCTTTTGGCCTGAAGAATATAGGAGCCACCTATTAGCATTCCATGGACCACATATTCAAACGAATCCTTAGGAAATTGGTGGAATGTTACGTCGATAACTTGGTGGTAAAATCTTGTTTACATCAATACCATATCAAAGATCTTGAAAAAGTGTAAATCTTTCTTCTTTCCCACCACTTTAAGATGAACTCCTTGATGTGTACCTTTGGGGTTACATTTGAGAAATTCCTTGGCTTTATCATCCGATATAGAGGCATAAAGATCGATCCAGATAAGATCAAGGCCCTCAGTCAGATGCCACCCCTAATAAACATTAGGGAGCCTAGAGTCTTTCAAGGAAACTTTGCTTATATATGTCGATTTATTGGGAATATGGCCATTACGTGTAATCCCTTTCCCTAGGTCATGAAGAATGGTGATGACTACCAGTGGGATGAATAGTGTCAGACCGCTTTTGAGGAGATCATGCAGTACCTTCTACAGTATCCAGTTCTGATTCCACCTATCTTTAGAAATTCATTGTTCCTTTATGTGACTACCATAGAATGGTCCCTTTGTGCTCTTCTCACCCAAAAAAATAATGAAGGGACAAATAACAATTTATACTATCTTAGTCGAATGCTCCTCAATACAGAGACCATCTATTCCTCTATCAAAAAGAGCTATCTTTCAATTTTCACAGTGTAAGAGCTGCAACATTATCTATATTACGAAGAGATACATCTAGTGTCTCATGTGGACCTGCTAAAGTATATTCTAAACCACCCCATGATAATAGGACATCTATCTCATTGTGTAGTGATTTTTCCGCAGTTCGACATCAATTTCATTCCATAGAATGATATCAAGGTTTAAGAATTGGAAAACTTCTTTTCTTCCCATCCATCCCATGTAGAATAATCTCCAGATCTTGACTTCCCGAATGAATCCATTCTCTCAGTATATCAATTCATGTCATGTTGGAAGAGGCACTATTGTGGCACTTCCCGACGTCCGACAGGTAGAAGTATCTTTGAACCCAAAATCAATAGAGTTGAATTGGGGATTATCATCATCACGCTTGCATTAAATACCATTCCCTATACATTCTTGTTGTCATAATATTGCACCAAAAATGAGGCTGGCTGTCAGGCCCTCATCACTTGTCTTGATCTGGCCCTTGAGATTGATGTCCCTCACCAGCATGTGAAGGGGGGCTCTGAGCTGGTCACCGAGTAGATCATTGACGACTACATCGTCAAAATTTCAGATCTCGTACCCTTTTTAGAGAAAACTTTCAAGCTAATGGACCAATTCTATCTACCATCAAAGGTTACTCTTGTCCCTCGATTTCATAATGGACGAGCTGATGCCTTGGATAGCCTTACCACTTCTCTTGCAGAACCAAACCAGAATAATTGGATTATCTATGTGGCGTATTGAATAATCATTGCTCCTATTACTCCGAATGATGATGATGGCCTGATAGTAACCCATATTACCACTAGTGCAGCCACATCGGGACTTCCAATCCCCCTAGATCAGTAGAAGAGACCCCTGATTGGACAACTCCTTATTTTTAGTACCACCAACATAAATATCTCCTGAAAAATATTTCTGAATGTGAGTGAACTCGTCATTGTGCAGTGCAGTTCACTCTCCAGAGTGGTCCCAGGCTTGAGAAAGTCTTCTAAAGTTGTGGTCTTGATGGAGTTATCCTCCATCTCATTCAGGGGATGAGATCCCCTAGGTTATGTAGGTAGTTCAAGTAAGATTGTGGGGAGCTCATCATGCAGGCTCGAAACACTCTCATCGGATTTGATAGGTGGGCTACTTATAGCCCACCATGGTCCATGACTATATTAAGGTCACCAATAGATCCCACGCATGCTAGATACATGCTTCTTTTTTGAATCAGCCGCCATATCCTCTTCATACTACCAAGAACTCTTATCCCTTCAAAGTCTTGGGACTTGATGTCATAGGACCATATCCACTAGTGATAGCTCGCCAATTTAGGTTTGCCCTGACCACCATAGATTTCTCTTCCAAGTGGGTGGTGAAAATTCAACTGAATTAAGTCAAGGCCCATTCTATCATTTATTTCATGATCTATATTATCGTCCACCAATTTTGAGTCCCTCACACTATCCTCACTAATAATGAAACCAACTTCTGGGCAACTGAGCTGAAGATATTGTACACCAAGTACAGTATCCAGTCTAACCAACCATCCCTCTATCATGTGCAAGAAAATGGGTAGATCTACGTGATCAAAAATACCCATTCTAACATTCTGTAGAATATGGTTGGTAAAAACAAGAATGTTGGCCATACAAGCTCCCCAATTCTCCTTAGGCTTACTTGATGAAGATTCATAATTCCACCTAAGTGACCCCATATTCCCAAGTCTATGAAATAGAGGAAATACTACCCATTGAAATCTTGTCTTCTCCACTTTGAACATACATCTATGATTAGAAAATGCTAAAAAAGTAGCAGAAGTCTTCTTGGGTGAGTTGGAAGCTATCGATGAGAACATGCTTCGTGCCTTTCACAACCTAGAGAGACACTAAAATAAGATCACCTGGGATTTCAATAAGAACATTTTTATTTACTCTTTCCTTTAAGGTTATGTGTTTGTGGCCTTGATAACACTGATGAAACCCTGCAAAATCCACCAAAGTTGGATCCAAAATGGGAGGGACCTTTTATTACCCACAATTTTTACCCCAATGGTGCATACTCTTTAATAACTATAGATGGAAAGCATATTAATCCTCCCAAAAAATAAAAATTACTAAAACAGTATTTCACCTAAGAATATTGTATTCTTCTTCTCTACATGATGTTAAACTACATGATCTGTTTGGGCTGAAAGATGTAAAACTACCCATCATTCATCCTGCATGACTTTAAACTACAAATTGTGAACACACCATATGGTTCAAGCTCGGTGACCTTATAGTAAGATCTTTTTCATCCTCACCACATTATGTTAAACTATTATCCCCTTTTACCCCATCTCTTATGTCGTTAAACTATTCTTCTACGTCCTTACCACATGACGTTAAACTGCAAGGCACTTCCAGAATTATGTGTGGCTTGATTCCCATCCAATTTGGATACGTAGTGATTCTTGGACATATCATCTTTGGGTTTACACCCACCAAATATTTCATTTTATTGGTTTCCCCCCTTGGGTATTGTTCTCTTTGAGTATTTCACATGGTGTAGAGTGGGATTCTTCTGTCCTCATTCACATCGGGTTGGCAATAGCCATGCCATGCCCCCTGGGAACACCTCCATATTCCTATGTCCTTACTGTATGACATTAAACTGCATATCATTTTAAAAAATATTTTCACCTTGATTCCCATTCTTATAAGATACATAGGAATTCCTAGGAATTTTGATTCGAGTCCAGCCGAGATTCCAAATGCCTTCTCCTTCACTTAGCCCCTTTAGGTTGAGATTCCTTCTAGGATCACATGGCATGGTGTGAACCTCTTTGGTACTCATTCATGTCAGGTTTACAATGGCCTCCCCATGTGATCACCCCCCCCCCCTCAGGGTTATCCCTCACCACACATGTCCTTACCAGAAAACGTAAAACTGCATGGGACTTTTAAGAACTACATTCGACTTAATTCTCATCCTCATGGGATAAGTAGGAACACCTAGGCACCATGATTTAGGCCCAGCCCTAGATCCCTCACCCTTTTCTAGATCCTTGGACTAATTACCTTCTTTGGAGTTCATGGTGTGGTGTGGATTCTTTTTTTTCACATTCATGGCGGATTGGTTTTTCCAAAATGTGCACATGACTTTGGGATGTTATCTTCCCCTATTTTCCTAGCTTCAAGATAATAAATTTCATTAACACCATGCATCATTAACGCACAAAATTAAACTTCACAAAATTCAAGAACTATGTTTGGATTGATTCCCATCCATATGGGATACATAATAACACCAAAGTATTCAATTCTTAGGTCGAGTCTCAGGTTCATCAACATGTTTTTCATCATTATTTTAGCATCTTCCTCAGTAATCACTCCCTAAGTTGAGCCCCTCGACCTCTGTCCCACTATATCAATGTGCATGAGATGCACTATGGTTTTGGGGATAGAGTGTTGGTTTCTCCATGGACATGTTTTCATTCCATCCTTATGCTTTATTTGTCCCTTTATTTGGGTCCACACTACCTTTCATATTTGATGGGACCCCATTACAGTATGGATTCTCAGCCATGATGCTCGCCTAATATCCTAGGCCAATACCCCAGAGGATATAGAACAACAATTTGATATATAAGTCCCACATTGAGAATATGGTCAGTGGTCGATCCTCAGTTGTATGTTCCTAATATATGTCACAAGATATGGATTCTATGTTGCAAATATGGTCAGTGTTTGTCCTCTATAGTTATCACCAACCCCATTGTTTCCCAAGTATTGGTATTAGGATTCTCCTCCCTTTCCACCTTCTTATGTATAGGTGGAATTCAACACCCTTGGTGTTATCCCTCCATGAAATTTTACACATTGAAAGGACAAATCAGAATTTTTAGGTTATCCTTGGACCCACACCTTTGTTTCCCCACTTGAATGCTTCATTGTGTGGTAGGATCTTCTTCATCCTCTATTTATCACATGAATCTGGGATACTATAGGATTAGGGGTCTTGATAATTCAAACCCGTATGGTACAATCACGCATCATTGGTCCGAGTTTTATGACCAGAAACAAAGATATCTTTCATTTGTATCTTATGATGTTAGAACTACATCTTATGCATCCAAGATGTATGATGAAAAACTACCCATCCATGTGATGTATTCGTTTGAAATTTACCCCTTTGGCACTGACCACCTATCATTCCACCCTTAATAACTGCATGTGTCTTGATTCTCACACACGTGGGATATGTAGTGAAACCCAGACGACTTTTTTCTCGAGTCCAGATGCATTATTGTGATCCCTTTTGTCTTCTCTTGACCTATGTTCTCCCATAAGTATGTGGTGTGGTGTGGGTTTCTTATTCCCTCATTCACGTTGAGTTTGCAATAACCATTCCACGCACCTCTCTCGAGTGCTCTTCATCCTTTGTCCTTGCCGCATGATGTTAAACTGCATGGACATGTCCCACAAACATGACATTAAACTGGGCACTGCATGGTCCAAACACTATGACATTACATGAAGATTCATACTTTCTATGTTTTAACGACATTAAACTATGTAACAACTATGATATTTTTCACTTAACAGGATATCACCCTCTTTCAGAACTGGGTTCCTTCCATGCCACTTCAGAACTATGTGTGGCTAAATTCCCATCCTTTTGGGATATGTAGAGATATCTGGAAATTTAGTTAATGGGTCTAGTACCGGGTTCATTAACTTTCCAAGCCCTTTGCCTCCAATAACAGCCCAAAATATATGACCCTAAACCAAGATCCCCTATTTCATACATCATATTGTCCATATGATGTTAATTCATTCCATGTATCATCCTTACCGTTGGATGCTAAACTATGCATCAATTATCCTCATTTGTGTGACATAAAACTACAAGGCATTCTTTTCCCCCAACAAAGAAGTCTTATCTGGGGTTGGATTAATCTTTTTTAAGACCAATATTCCCACCCAATGTGATTTTGATATGGTGGCGTAGTTTCAATAGTGTTGTAATTTATTCAAACAGCCTGTCATTCCATCACCATTTTCTTTGTGCTCTCTATTTCAGATCCTCATTCCCTCTCACAATTGAAGGAACCCCAAAATGGTTAGGATTCATAGCCTTAAGGCTCTGCTGCCATCATGGGAAAACATTTTGAAGGACATAGGATGAAACTTCATGTTTAGACCCATGTTTATGAATATTCTAAGTGGTTTCCCCTTGTTTTTTTGTTCCCATTTTCGGCTAATGCGAGGTGGATGCTATGATTTGAATTTGGTCAACATCTACCCTTCTTTGTCATGCCTCCCTCACTGTGTTCTGAATTTTGGGTTACGTGATTCACACTTCTCAGGTCCCTTTGTTCTTATTGATTCCAACTCTCATGGAGTTATCCCGCTCTTGCACTAGAGTACATTGGGAAGGGAAATTTTTCTATCCTGAGAACCCTATTCTCTAGTCAAAGTCCCTTACTCATCTCAAAAAAAATTGGTGGCCATTAAGAACCCATGTTTTTGCTGATTGAATGGATATCTCAAATACAGAGTGAGAAATCGCATATTCGACCCTTATTTATCATAACAGAAATGAGCCACATGATATTTGGAATTGATTGTAAGTTTTTTCATAGATATGATTGAGGTGTAAAAGTCAAAGAAATCAATAATATTTCCATACACATGGACTATAGAAACATGCAAGGAAATATTTTTTTTCGAAAAAACTGAGTCCCTATGGATTGGCCTCTTCAATGGTGCATCTCAACTCCGCTTCCCTCTGGCCTGTGGCATCTAGGATTTTTTGTCGTCTTCTAAGATCCCTTTCTTTCTCATTGGCCAAAGGGATAAGTCCATCAGCCTTGGACCCTACTTGATCCTTACCATCCTGGATGTCGTCTACCTCATGAGGTGCTCTCCTCAGCTACTCCTCACCTTCTTCCAACTTAAAACGTAGTCATGATATGAGTTATGATAAGGTGGTTGTGGAAAAGGAGTGTTTTTTTGCTGCATTTCCAAAAATTTGATATCTAGTTTAGCTTATTTAAGC
This sequence comes from Viscum album, assembly GCA_963277665.1. Lineage (NCBI taxonomy): Eukaryota > Viridiplantae > Streptophyta > Magnoliopsida > Santalales > Viscaceae > Viscum > Viscum album. Next base: position 790,748,149 of record OY728141.1, read on the forward strand.
TTCGGAGTATTGATAGAATTCATAAACTATCATCCAAAACTAAGGCCATAGTCGTACTCACATACCTTCTCTGCCAGGTAGTCCCAGATGACCAAGTTAATATTTCATGCATCTACTCCTCTAGTACATAGGTTACGCAACTGAAGGAGATGTGTTCCCATTAGTATTATCCACTCTGATCGAAGGGTGTCATCAATGAATTACTTGATTAGTTTCCATGACCGGTAACAAATGTTCTTATTTTCCACCTCATCATAGAGGGTCTCACCCATATCCTCTAGGTTGGAAGGTTTGTATTCTGGGAATGCCTCCATATGTTCGATAGTCAAATCCGATTTTAAAAATCTTATTAGTTGGATTGGGCTCCAAGTCATATGGTTTATCTTCATCATTGGATCCTACCTTAATAAGTTCTGATCTTGTCCTTCAAATTTTCATGCTTGTAGATGTGGTTGGTGTATTCTGGTCATCCTGGAAGTCCAATTCCATGATAATAGGAGTTCCCTTAGGAAAGGAGTTTTAGGATCCCAAACCATCCTCATGAATATAGCATAGGCCATTCAAAGAACTATTTAGAAAAAAATGCATAATTTCAGTTGGTCAGGTTTGATAGACAACAGATGTGATTTTTTTGATAGAAATGACTTACAGAAATCAAATAGTTGACCTTTCCCTTGGGTTGTCTCTATTGGAATCCTAGGACATGGACCCCCATATATCTTCCAGAACTCTAAAGATTCCAGAATGGTCACACAAGGCATCATGGCCTTACTTCATTCTACAATTGTTATCACCCTTGATGTATGACCCGCAGATATGTTCTCTATCATGTGGGAAGGGACCTTCCAAATGAGGCTCTCCTATACAAGAAATATGTTAGTTGAGAAACCTGGATGATCTGAGTAAGTGCCACAATATAATGGTTTTGATGCCACCTTAAGAGTTTTTTTAAACTCTCCCATCACTAAGGCCGCAACTTCACCTTCCTCCAAAGGGCTACCCCTATTAGCCTCTTCCCCCAAGGAGGACTTATCTGATTATATAAGTATTGGGAATCTCTTCCCTGGATCACCAAAAAGGATTTTTGGTGGGGATGCTGGATCGAGTAGTAAATTCACATGATCCATTGTTGGGAGTGGGGTACCCTGAGAATGCATGAGGTATTCCATCTCAATGATGTATTTCTCCCCTTCTTCCTGAGATACCAAAAATATGACCATGACATAGACGATCTCTTAAAGATACATCACGACATGGTTAAGGTGGTCTGACATCTTAGAATTACATGGAAATTGTCTATTGAAGTCCTAGGTTTCCCAAGACTTCAGAAAAAATAGCATCCTCGGTCATATCTATGTGCAATAGTCGCTTCCCTAGAGCATGGGTGGGTATCCTATAGAACCCTCTAGGTGTCCTCTCTCCCTCCTAGCTCTTTCCAATTAGATCTGCTAAGTAAAATGTCATTTCTCTTCAACTTAAATCTAGATCAGACCCTAGAATCATGGGTCATGTTGTCACTGCCCCCCCCCCCCTGACGTGTATCAAATCTGCCACAACAACACATTATTCTCATTGTTCAACCCCAGAGTTGGGGTTGAGGGGGACCCATTCATCGACATTAATGTTATGTTTCTTTAGAATCTCCCCGAGATAGGTTGTCTCTCATCTCTTTTCATACTCCTTAACTAGCCCGTAAATGACAGTAGGTAGAGGTATCTCCTTCCATATTTTCATATCTTAATGTGTGAACATGAGCCAAATCTTCTTCATCACACATGGGTGATCTGCATGGAGAAATACCAAGTAACCATGTGGGGTCAACCTTTTCATGAATAAAAACTACCATTAAAAATGGTGTGGGGTATATGGCTTTAAAATAGGCTCACATTGTACCCATTCCACCAATACTCCACCTCAAAAGGCCAAGAGGTATGATTGATGATCCTCAATTCAACAATCATCATTAGTAAATACTCCCGTTGGTAGTGGGAAAGGATGGAAATCAACTTCATACACCTTTCAAACACTATTCAACACAAATGGTAAAGTCAGTTTGGTTGGGAAACTACCCACTTCATATAGAATGGATGGTCAAAAATCGGATCCAGGAGGGGAAATATGGTTCAGATATTCATAGACCATCATGTGTGCCACTATGCATCCATACAGAATGTGTAGTACTCCACATACCCAATGTGGCTTCTTTCCCTCACTGATGTGCCACAACACCTTGTATAGCTCTTCCAACACTGTGGTCCTAACATTGTTGTGTTGCCCTGTCGCAATCATGGACATCATAATGAATGTGTTAGGTCACACTACCCTATTTGTATCCTTGATTGGAAACATTCTGTCACAAATAAGTTCAGCGATAAACTCATCCTATCTAACTACTAGTTGCTACGCAGTGTTAATGTTGTACTCCCATGGCTATTATTGGATATCCTCCAGGATTATCAAGTAGGAATTTTCCTTACTATGCTGAGATCCCATTAGAATGGTGGAAGGAATGACTGGTATTTTATTACGTTCATTCTCTCCCTTAGTGGTATAATCTGATGTGATGTTATGAAATTTCTAAACCATAGATTTAAATCAACATCCCTCACTGATTGGTTGTCATCACTCAGCACCAGGTCCATCAGTTCCTTTTCTAGCCATGGAATCTGCTTCGTATCCTCCCTTAAACTTTTAGTGTATAGGGATTCATCATATATCACCCCCTAAATGGTAATCCATGAGATTTGGTGGAGTTCCCAGAGGCTGATTCCTACATAATTATGGTGGAAATGGAAGGTGGTGGTATTTTATGACCACCAGCACAGCAACTCAGGCATCATATGTTTTGGCTAGTGGATGTGGAATTAATAATCCCACACAACCTCATACATGACTACCCACCATAGCTTTGCCCTAAACTTTTCACTAGATGCACAGACCCAGTTAGCCCAGGCCCAGTCATCTATGAAGTTGCCAACCGGGTGTAGGTCCCAATTGTCGGTCCACCCTTTCCCCAGGTTCCCTAAACCAACCTTCAGAATAGTTTGGTATTGAGGGGGGTGATTCCTTTAGTTGTAGCGCTTTCCCATCAATATTAATGACATGGTTTTACAGACAGTTAGTGAAAAAAGGCATATGTTCCTCCCATGTAAGGATGTCAGAATCCCTTATCCACTGGATTTGGCATGGTGTTATCATGAACTAATATGCTAGATCATCTCTTCTTTCTTTAGGCATTTGAACGTTGTCCCTCAGTCCAAAGACATATAGTGGAATTATTTTGAAGAGTGGGTAGTTCTTTTTCCCTTTCTGACAAGAGCTCCACTAGGGACTCATGATCTGAATGGATTCACACACATTCTTCGAGCCATGGATTTTTTTCCATCTCTTCCCTCTAAGAAGCATCTCCAAGTACCTATCAAGAATCTTCTGGTTGGCCATTAAATTTTGAGACATTGTTGAAATTTCTACATTGTTCACAAAGAACAATCACAATGCTCTTTTTCAGAGTTTAATCATAAAGCATGTTCAAAAATAGAATATCACATAGAATATGGTCATATAGCCTTGAATGACTCACTACACTTTACAATGCAATAAGGGATCGTGATACACCAATTTTCAAAGAAGCGTTCATGGAGTACTGATCTATGGAACCTGGTTCACAAAGAGCATTCATGGGGGTGTTGTTGCTTCATGATTCAAGATATCAATAACAGAGTCCCATAGATAGATGAAGACAAAAAAGAAGTCATTTTCCCTTATTTATAAGCAACAACCTCTATAGATTCGTGACGCCCTTAGCCATAGTGAGCTTCACGACCGTCTCAACTAGTGCTTCACCTACTTCCATCACAAGTTAGCTTCATGATCAATGTTTTTTCTATGATTCACCCTCATAATTTAACCCTCATCTTATCCTCATATCCCATTATGAGGGGGGAATTTGTTGGTTCCAAAAATCCATGACTTTGAAATGGATCAATGGAAACAATAAAAAATCATTGAACGGTCTACCTTGTGAAGCCTATTTGAAAAGATATCTAGCATCGTGAGTAGCACCAAGATGGTATATTGGGATCCTATGTGACCATTGTAGATAAAAGAGATGGAAGCTATGTGATCTGATGGATATGTTTGCAATGTCAACGTAGCTAAAATAGATAGAAGCCTTTTTGATCTTATGCACCGCCTCTGATCATCGATCTCAATTTCCTTCGTGGTGTGCCTTCAAGGCAATGAAATCTTTGGTATCTATGAATAGACAACTCTCCCCCCTCCAAAGGGATCAACACCCTGATCATTCACCTTTTGATATCTCAATTGGAAAATCACCCTTTTCTCTATGAATCATCGAGAAAAACGTATCACCCATGGTACTTGTGCATTGGGATCCAGATTTCCTTTTACTCCATTTTTCCCCTACTTCAAGTGTGGTTGATCTTCATAAACCACTTTCTCTATTAAAAAGGTAGGAATCTCTTTTGGGTACTCAGGTATTTGCAGTGCATTTTGTCTTTGTGAAGAGCCCTCCAAGCATATGTTGACTCAATGTCTTAGCTGGGTCATCATGCTTCATGAAGATCCTCAGTTTGTGAATTCCCTTTTTTCCATGCTTCATAATACCCTTTACTTTTTAAAGCTCCTGCTCTTTCCAAAGCACCCAATATTCCCAAATCCTCCACTCTATGAGGCCTTCTGCTTCATAAACCCTCTCCCATGTGGCCCTCTATACTTGTATAAAATGATTTCATGGTTCCTTAAGTAGTGTTTTATAGAGTGTTGTCTGGCCTCATACTTCATCAAAAAGGTTAACTAACAGATATTGAATTTTCACACAGCCATGCTAACGTGATCCCCTTGAGTGACCACTCCTCCACCTCAACCCCATCCGGAATTTCTTGTGCCTTCCCGCCTCCATGTGTGGGTTAGTGCATGTTATGTAAGTCCATGGGGCGAGGAGTGAGTTCTGATCATCTATGCTGCAGGACATTAAAAAACCATGAAACACCGATCCCCAACACATGACGTCAAACTGTGAGGTTCTTCATGTGTGGAAGGCCTGATATAAACATAAAGGGAAATGAATTAGGAGCCTCAATTCCCACCTTTTTGATCTTCCTCCCCTCTCCCTCTACACTTTGTCTTTGTGTGCACCTCGGACAGTCTCTATATAATCCCTAACCCATCTTGATGGGATGATCAATTTATGAAGGAAATATCCTCCTAGTACACCTAGAAACTCTCCTTAGACTTTCTTTCTGGAGTAAGACCCAACCTCCATCTCCCTGTTCCTCTAGCCATGTGTAAGCCCCAAACCATTCATCGTGACCACATCCTTTATGGCATGATTTTCAGGTCTGATGCTACCTCTTATTTCTCACAGTGAGTATGACTCATGGGGGAGTAGAGTAATCATTGACCATGACATTCCCCCATACCAGAACTACGATGACTTTTATCCCTTCCATTTTTAAGAAAGGTACATAAGAAGCCTCTCTGAGGTTCAAGCTCATCATCCATCATTCCTAACCCCTTCACATCGTTTCAGCATCATCTTTTATGACATTATACTATATTGTCGAACTATGTGGGTTCTTATCCCTACCTCCTTAGTAGGGTATGTAGGATTTCTCCATGATTTTCAACCCCGATCAATGGTAAACATTAGTGCTCCCTCCCAGGGATGCATCCTCTTGATTTGATATCTTCCCATTTTGGTACACATCACCCAGATCTGCCTCCCTAAGTCATTTTAACCCATCTATTTAGGACCTTTTCCTTTTTGTACACCTCAAAAACATGTCCCACTTTTCTAGGAAGATAACCATGCATAATCCCCACACACTTTTCCAAACTCCTCTGACCAAGGGTATCCGTCTTGTGAAGGGTATCTACCCATGCATAATCCCTAACATGTCTCCAAGTTGTTGCCCCTCTTGTACACCCCAATCCTATTCCCCAATCCAAAACTATGAAGACTTTGATTCTTTCCACCTTTTGAAAAAGGTACATATGAATCCTCCTAAGGTTCAAGCCCATCATTGATGCCTCATACTAGTCTATCCCCCGATCCTTTTTATTTATTGATTATCATGCCTCAACCCAAGGTTCCACCTCTTTTGAGTCCCACTCATGAGTCCATTCACCAGAGCTACCTCTTCAGGTGACTCAACACCCCATACCAAAAATACATTGACTTCTATCCCTACCTTCTAGGTAGGGTATATAGGAGACCTCTTTGTAGTTCAATCTCAACACCATCATCTTCATGTCAGGTTCACCCCATTCATCTCATCCACTTCATCAACTCACCCATAATCCATCCTGATTTTACCTCGGCACCACATCCCGGTGAGATTATGTCATCCATGCATGTTATCTCAGTTCATAAGTCTCAAAGAACCAGTTTGAACTATGTTGGTTTTGATCCTCACCCATTTGAGCAGGGTATGTTGGAAGCCTTCTCAAGGTTCAATCCCATCCAATGGTAAACCTTGGTGTCCCCTTTGCGTGGTCCCATACTCCATTCTAATATGCCCATTGTGGTGTCCTAACCAACATTAACATTGTGGAATCTTCCATTTTTTAGGGACACACCATCCTGGGTCCATCCTCAATGGTCATTCTAGTGCACCCATCTTGTTATCATTTTCAGTGCTCCCTTCTAGGGATGCACCCATCCGGTCCACTCTGGTCAGGGTTATGATCTTTCTGATATGTCTCCTCTTGAATTTAAACTCACAACATACCCTATTTTACACATGGTAATCTAAAGAAAACCTTAGAGACATGATTGTAGCATAAGATACCCCACAAACAATGTGGGAACCCTCGGGTTTCTATGCCTTTGAGATATCCTCTGACAAGGAGGAATATAGGTTCTACAATGTTCTAGAATCAAGACATGCCATAAAAGACTAAGCTTGACTACTCTCCTAACTGAAGGTTTCTCCCCTAACTAGACCCCTTGTAATGTCCTGACAGAAGGAGTGTAGTTAACTAGAATCCCCAAAGAGATGGCACCAAAAATGAGTTCCCCAAACAACATCTTAATATTTAAGGGAGACCTAGACTACATGATGAGTTATGAGGATGAATCCACAGAAGGAAAAACCGACATCCCATCATCCCATTTTGATCAAGGAGAAAATCTCCCTCAAGACGTGATGGATGCTACCCACCTTTAGAATTAGGGAATGAGGGGTATAATGAGACCATCAAGTGAGCATCAAGCATGCGTGGGGGTGGTCACTCCCTAGTAAGAAAGCATCGGAAATAATATTTTTGTATTTTTATTACTAAACTACGCATCCACAAGAAATGTCATTTGTTCAAGAAGATAGAAAATTCATTTTCATAATTATAACTATTTTTTATGTTCAACATACATACCAAACCATCAAAAAATATACAAATGAGCTCAGATTATTTTTGAAAATTTGGGAAACTAATATTGAATACATTATTTCTTGTAAGAATAAACTAAACATCAATAAAACATGTGATTTGGTTTGAATGATAAATATTTTACTTTTTATAAACATTTTTTTTCTTAGTTTGAAACATATTACATAGGATCAAAGCCTATTAAATGATATCTAGATACTACAAAAATATTTAACAATGATCATAAAGTACTTTTTATGTTATTGGAATAAATTTTACAACAATATGTTTTTTTCTGCTTAGAAAGATCAAATATAATTTTTAATATATATTTTTTTAGTTGAAAACATGTTTCAATTGATAAAAAATGAGTAAATGAGTCCATCCAATTATAAAAACTGTGTTAAAATGATTTTCATTTAGTTGTGGCCGATAGGAAATGAGCCACATGTCAATTCAACATGGGATATTTTTAGAATGGTCCAAAGAACAGTTTTATAATAATTACTATTTTTTTGTTAAACATGCCTATAAGTGATAAAAATATACATAGAAATATCATAAAAATTTAATGAAAGTATAATCATTTAAATAATGACATGTAAGAATGAAATTAATATCAATATATCATGTAGTATGGTTGTGTAACAAACCAACCAAGGCTACCATCCAAACCAACTCATGAACTTGCCTTCCACATACCTGGGTAGCATCCTCAATCCCTAGGAGATGATGCAAAAATTCTAAGGGTATCATGCATAACCATTTTGGTTTGTTTTTCCCTCATTAATCAAAGCATAATCATAAAACCAATTTTTTTATGATAAAAAGACAAAAATACATTATCATAACAACATATAAAATAATAAATCGTTTATTATAAAGTTAAAAAATTTAAAATAGAACCTAAAAGAAAAATAAATAGAATACCAAAGAGTTAAAGACACTAAATAAACTTTCTTCCATAAAACAAAATTTTTTATCAATATCTCTATGTGATAATTAAGTCACCACCACGATCTCAACAACAAATCAATTTTCAAGAAATATGGAACTTGATCCAATATAATTCTAATACCAGAAGGATTATTCACAAGACATGTAGAATACATACCCACTATCATGATTATATAGGGTGTGATTTGAATCCACTATTAAACCACCATGAATCCTTATCATTTCTTTGATAATAAAAACGAATTATACTAGTTTTAAAAAGGGTATCTAAAATTAGGTTTTATTTCACTTTTTTGAAACACAGGGTAAAATCAAAAATGAAACATAGTATTTCTCAAATCGTTCCATTTTATAAAACCATTTCAGAAGAATTATTCCTTTCCAAATAATGTGATCATCAAAAGTGTCCAAACATTTTTATTGAAAACAAGATGATTTTTAAGGAAAATACCGCATAGGTTTAAAACATTTTTAAATAATGAAAACTACGAAAATACCATATGAAAAATATTTTCCCTATATTTTTCTTAAAATCATTAACATACAAAAACCAAAGGTAATCAATGAAACAAGGGAAATATAATTTAATCATAACCATGGTAAGTTATAAATAATGGCATTAAAAATATGTTACAAAACAAGTCAACATGAAGTCTAAATCCATAAAAGGTTCAACACATAAAGATATAACATCAATGTAATATAAAAAACACATGAAAATATATATAATATAAGGAATAACAAAGATATATAGTATATGGAAGCACTATTATGAGTAATGGGACATCTCAAGACATGTACAGGTAGACCAATTGTTGGTAGGTTACCAGTCACACACTCATCAAATGAATCACTCTAACTAGTCTCCATAGTAAAAATCCCACCATCCATGTGTTACATACAACATGGTTGGCCATAACATTTCAAAACACAACTATATAAATAATGTACCACTAATTCCTGCTTAGTAGTATTGGTCTCCCCATGGAATAATTACAGACGTGGTCCATAAACAAAAAACATCATATCATGAAAATAAATAATCTTTAAGGGATAACACAAAAAATCACATTCATCTCACCTCCCTCGCTAATTTTTAAAAGATACCCATCCCAAAATCACACCATACATCACATATCAAAACACCCACCATGAGGAAAGAATAACTTCATCTATACACAAGGGCCTCAAAAAGGGTATAATAAACATCACTTCATAAGTTCCATCTAAGACTTATATTTTCATAAATATATATAATAAATACACTAGTAAATTCCCCTTTTAAAAAAATTTTAAATCCAAACACAATTCAAATTCACAACTTAATTATCAATAGTTATAATCTAGAAAATCAAGGGAACTCCAATTATTTTTATAAAACCAAACCACCACTTGAATGCAATTGAACCCTTTGAATACGAAAATCTCACTACCTTGAAAACACTATTTTGATTAAAAACCAATAAAAATTTTATTTTACTAGTGAAAACCAACCTGATAATTTTATCAAAAACGTATAATGCACAAAAATTTAATTTTTTAAAAGTAACCATTTAATATATGTAGTTTCAACCATTTTCCACATGGAAACGAAAAAAATTTAATCAAAAAATTAAAAAATAAGAAACTATATAACTGAAACCATAAAAATATATCACAAAATTTATTTATAGAACCCAAGAATCAATGGAAATTTACAATAAAACAAAAAGAAAAGAAAAAACATACCCCAAGCAGTGGAAGTTTCTCTCCTTTGATGAAATACATGGGAAAAGAAAATCCTAAATTGGATCACTAATGCATGCCAGTCATAGGGTGTGGAAAAAAACAGTTATATTTGTCTTATTGCAACACAGTGGCTTACCAAGGCCGTCTCTCTTGGGAATCCTTTCAGTTCAGCTCACTTAATTCTTCTATATCACTTAAACTGCATATTTTTTTATTATCTAATGAAAGAGATGACAATATTTTTGTGTCTTTTTTATATGAAAAATATTAACTATCCAAAAATGAAAAAAATAATTAGTTTATGAAGAAAGAACTGGGTTTTGGGGTTTAGTCTTAGGATCAATCATTATTCTTCTTTATATGTTTGATTCTAGTTTGATAAATCAAACATAATATCTCATGTTTGAAACAATATTAATTTCTAGAATAGAAATAGCTTGAGTTTAAAGTCCTTGGGGACCGTCACCCAATTAGGGAAATTTGCTTCTCTCAAGCATACTACTCAAGTATATCACAAATTTAGAATAAATTTTAATGGAAATTCAAGAACACCTTAACCTCCCCCCTGGCCAAGTCTCGGGTTTATCCTCTCATTTTCGAGAGTAGGAGATCATAATGGTGGATAGATTGGAGTGAGAGAGAGAGATATATATAGAGATAAAGTCATGAGACAGAGGAGAATAAGTAATTTATAATTATATTTTAAATAATAATAATATTATTATTATTAAGAAAATAGTTTTTGAAAAAGGAGAGGGGGAAAATAAAATCACTTTAAAATAAGAATGTAATAATTATAATAATGATAATAATATTAATATTATTATTATTATTTATTATAATAAAAATAATAATAATAATTGAAATAAGATAATTGAGAAAAATGATTATGGGGTGGATTGACAAACAAAAATGAATGGATTAATGAAACTAAAATTAAAATTAAAATTGAAAACTATGAAGAAACTAAAATGAAAAGAAAATTAGAAAAATAAATTAGGGGTGGATAGGGGAGAAAGAGTGGCCCATTCCCTTGTGGGATACCTCATTGGCAGTGGGTGTCGAGCTGATGATTTTGGAAGGAGGTGGGGCCTCCTTTTATAAGAAAAATTATTCCTCTGAAACATTTCACATTATTGGCCTATTAAATGGATGATTCATGAATGGAACCCTTCAAAAAATTTGTTCCTAAATGTGTTGGCCTTTCTCCCTCCACATTCCATCTCATTTGGACCCCGAATGAATGAGTTATGATTTTTTCATTGTTGGTTTTTTCTTCTAGATGAAGGTTCTATGAAACTTCCTCCAAAAGTATAACATCCAATGATAACCATAAAAACTTTAAAACTCACAAAATTTCATTTTATAGTAGATTATATGTTTCTTTGTTTTATTAAATGTGTAATAAACATCATTTAATGTGTGAAGGAAGAGATTTTTTTACGTTTTGGTGGTTGGGTCCACAATGTATGTCCAGAAAAATCTTCAACTTTATTGATTTTTTAAGACCTCTAGATGCCAGAATCCGCCCCTGGTATAGATGAAAAAATTGAAGGAAATAGAATAAGGATTATGAAAAAAATAATCAGTCAATTTAGAATTATAGTTTTTTTGAAATGACTAAAATACCCTTTATGTAAAAATATGTCAAAATCCAGAATTATTCACTTTTCATAATTTACACCATTTTTATTCTATAATTATAAATACCCATTATTTTAATAAAACATTTAAGTAAATGGGGTTTATAATTGAAAAACATTAAAAAATACTCATTATTTGATTAAAAATATTCACATAACTTTTCTCTGTTAAATATCCCCACACATAAACCATGCTTGTCCTCAATTAAAAAATCTCAACATGTAAATGAGAGGACACCAATGTTTCCAATATTCAAATTCGAATGAAAATTATATCAAACAATTTTCATTGTGAAATCAAACTTTTATAATATGAATAAAATATCAATTTAATTTCCCATTTTTCAAAGATATAAATAATTAACAAATTTTACTTTTCCCCTTTAAAAATTGATGGAACTTCTCCTTTTATTCATTCAAGATCCTTGATTCATTATTATAAAACATTCCAAGTCATGATTTACCTCAATTTTGATTACTTTCTATCACCAATCATGGTACAATTAAAATAAAGTTATGCCCATATCATAAAAACATGCTTCTTTTCCCTAAGTTTGAAAATGAACTACTTTCTCCACTTTCTAAAGACAAAAGACACATAAAATCATGAGTACATGCAATAATGTTTTAAATAAATCTGAGGATTAAGGATGGTAGGATTTTATGCTTTGAAAATTTATTCTCAAGGGGGAGGTTTATCTCTTAAGTACAATGCATGGTATCCAAAATTGTAATGAAATTCTCCCTTAAATATAGCAACACCCACTTCCCTAAAAATCAATGTAATGTCATGATCAAATTATGTATAATGAATGATTTGTGTACCCTCTTGAATATTTTTTTACTATTTTATATTTTTCCTTTTCTCAAAAATTATGAAATTATAAAACCTCAAATCCATCACTAAACCACATACGATCAGAAGATCATCGGTCTAGAAAATGGTGATTATTGGTTCTCCCAAATCACAACCCATTTTTCTCTTTTTTTTTGTATCTTTTTTCATTTATTTCATTTTTATAATTAATGAGGGGAAGACAATAGAGTATAATTAATGATTTGAAACCCTTTTAAAATACCCAAAATAACACCCCCACACTTATTCCTTATAACTTATATCATCTTTTCCACCATAATTCCTTGAATCCCCACACTCCATCTTTAAAATATCATTCAAATACTTATAGGAGGGTAGGAATGGATAAAAATTGCTTAAAACATGGCTCATTCCTATAAAGTTCATTTATGGTCTCTATGGGATAAAAGAAGGATTGGTATAAAGGTGGTATTTTATGTGAAATTATCTTTTCAAATGATTCATAAATAATTTTAAATGTGTTTTTTCACAGTCATAGCTTTGAGACATTTCAATATATGTTCTGGTCAGTTACATTTCCCAAGATCACTCAAAAAATATCCTATAAAATAAATAGGAATTACTTGGTCTATAAATCCTCTCAATAATGAGACATATGATTTGGGACAATCACTGAAGACATGATTAGAAATAATAAATCAATTCACATGAATTTCACAAATTAAAATCATGAAGCACGGTTGGGGACTTTAATTTATATGAATCAATTAATCCCTTCAAATCATGGGTCATCATTTAAATGTCTATAATTCATATTTAAAAATTAAACTCTCTATTTCAATAATTTAATCAAATAAACATTGAAATCTAAGACATGGAATCACTGGGTTCTTAAGAATCTCATGTCTCCTAGATCAGTCAAGTAAATCATAGTTCAAGTTTGGGAATGAAATTTTATCTTTAATGATCAAAACATGTTGTGGACCAAAATTTGGAGAGTTTAAAATATATAACACTAAAATTGAACTCCTTTTTTCCATGAAACTTAGTTCTTCCCCTTCAATTTATGGGGATTCCTTCTACTATTATTAACATGAAAAAAACATCTCAATTAATCATAAGGATCATATAAATTAAGCTCAAAAAATATAGAGGGAGTGGGATGAATGGTACACTAATTATAAGAATATAAATTGACAACTAAATTCTTAGAAATAAAGTAAAGATAAATCTTGGTATGATTCCCCAAGTGGGCCCTAAATATTGACTGCCTCCATAGGGTAGTACCAATTATTATTCAAAGTCATATGTTGGATGAAGCTTCTTTGATTTGAACCACAACATGTGGCTTTTTCTAGCTTGTGCTTCATCCTTATTCATGAGGAATGATCCATGGATAGAGTACACCATATACTCCCCCTTCACAATGAGGTATAGGTTGCATTTTTGGGGTATGATAAAGTATAAATAATTCTCCATCTCAGTTGCTACTTGTGAAACCTATTCTTCTATGTCTATTGGTTCTTTAAGGTATGATGCATCAAAATTATAGTCCAAGGGAAAGTCAGAGTGTAATTTTATTTGAATAAAATTAAAACATGAATAATTAAAATAAAATTATTACCCAAAAAAGTAAGTATCTTTTTGAAAAACTTTCTTAGGAAAATCCACTGGAATCTCCTCATGAACTTAATTGAGAAATATTCAACATGTCTTGGGAGATCCATATGTTCCTTAGTAGGTTCACATATAGCTTCATCTTCTTCCTCCAAGGCATAGAAAATATTTTCTAAATCTATAAAATCAAAATAGTAGGGAGTGATGTATAATTCAGTTTCAATAAAATTAGAAGAGATTGAATATGAGAAGTGATAAATTCCTTAGCTTGGCTCAGATTCAATTAATTCCTTGGTGTTAATATCCTCTTGGATTAGACCTTCTAAGGATAGAGGTGGGTAGTTATGATCCTCCATCAAGACTTCAAATTTCACCACTTTGGTGGTTTATTCCTTCTTAGTTGTTGGCTATTATTCTTTGTATTGTATGTATAGATCATAAAATTCATCACATTTAATCAATAATTAATCCAATCTTTGTTGATCTCCCACTTGTAGCTCAACAGGTAAGTCTTCCTTCCTTGCCTCCTCAAGTTCATCAACTTCAAAGATAAGTGGTTACATTTATTCCCCCACTTTCTCAGGTTCTTCCTCCATCTCAAGGTTGGGTTCCTCCATTAATGCACGAACATAATCAAACTCCCTTTTAGCTTTTCTTTTTAGTTGTTCAATTCTTGTTGTAAGTTTGAGTACTTGAGCTCTATTAAAATATTCTTGTTATTGTTGTTGTTATTGTTGCACGTGTGAGTAATTTTTCCATGAATAATATTCTGAATTTGAATACATCCTGAAAGTTTTTTGTGTTTTTTAAAGAAATTAAATCTTCCTAAGATATTAAAATAGAAAAAATAAATGAACTAATGATTGGATCCCCAGAAACATCACTAGTTTGGATGCATGCCTGTCACTGGGTGTGGACAAAAATGATTATATTTTTTCTATTGAAGCACAGTGCCAGACCAGTGTCGTCTATCTGGAGGAGCCTTTAATTTTGGTTTACATACTTCTTCAATGTCACTTAAACTATATCTTTATGTAGTTTCTATTATCTAATGAGAGCAATGAAAATATTTTTGAGACTTTTTGATATGAAAAATCTAAAATATCAAGAAATGGAAACAGAATGATTTGATGAAGAAAGAACTTGGTTTTGGGGTTTAGTCTTAGGTACAATAATTATTCCCTTTTATATGTTTTATTTTAGATTGATAACTCAATCATAAAATCTCATGCTTGAATCAGTATTTTTTTTAGAATAGAAATAGCTTGAGTTGAATGTCATTTTGTACTATCACCCAATCAGGAAAATTCTATTCTCCCAAGCATACTACTGAAGTCTATTAAAAATTTAGAATAAATTTTATGGGAAATTAAAGAACACCTTAACCTCAAACCAGGCCAAGTCTCAAGTTTAGCCTCTTATTTCTAAGAGTATAAGATCACAATGGTGGATGGATTGGAGTGAGTGAGAGAGAGATAAAGGAAGGTGAGGGGATAATTAATAAATTATAAATATTTTTAAATTAATATTATTATTATTGTTAATTAATATCATTATAATTGTAATTAAGAAAATAGTTTTGGAAAAAGGATAGGTGAAAAATAAAATAGCTTTAAAATAAGAATGTGATGATGATAATAATTTTAATAATAATATTATTATTATTATTATTATTATTATTACTAATAATACTGATAATAATTCTTCTAAATAAAATTTTATAATTTAGAAAAATAATTGGGGATGGATGGAGAAACACAAATTCATGGATTACTAAAACTAAAATTTAAATTACAATTCAAAAATAAGACAAAAATAAAATGAAAATAAAATAAAAAGGAGAAATAAGGGGGGGATAGAGGATCAGAAGTGTCATTTTCCACGGTGGGATCCCTTATTGGTTGTGGGCGTCGAGCTGATGATTTTGGAAGGAGGCGAGGGCCTCCTTTTATAGGTAGAAGTCTTCATATGAATATTCGTGTGTCTTTTGTCTATTAAATTGATGATTCACACATTGACCTCTTCTTAAAAGACGTTCATAAATGTTTTGATCATTCAATCTCCAAATTTCATCTCATTTGGACACTGGATGATTGGATTATGATTTTTTACTTTTGGTAACTTTCTTTGGAAGAAGCTTCCAAGAAGCCTCCTCCAAAAGTATAACATCCAGATGAAACTTTAATAACTTCAAAACTTCTTAAAATTCATTGATGAGGCACGCCTATATTTCCTTGTTCTATTAAAGGTGGACTAATCTTAATTGAAGGATTTTATTTCTAGATGTTGTTTTTTACGGTGGTAGGGTCCATACTATCCACTCTGAAAAATATTCATCTTCATTTATTATTTAAGACCTTTAGATGCCAGAATCATCCCCTGGAATATAAGAAAAAGATAAATTAAATAATATAATATTATAAAAAAATAATCACTCATTTTGGAATTATAATTTTTTTTTGAAATAACCAAAATAATCTTGATGTAAAAATATATCAAAATCTAGAATTTTTCACTTTTCACAATTTAGACCTTTTTATTCTATAATTAAAATTACCCATTATTTTAATAAAACTTTTTAATACATGGAGTTTATCATTGAAAAAAATTAAAAAAATACCATTTATTTGATTAAAAAATGCCCAAAATTTTTCTCTTTCAAATACTTGTAGACTTAAACTATGCTTGTCCTCAAGTAAAAAATCTCAACATGGAAATCAAAGGGCACCAATGTTTCCAATATTCAAATTCCATTGAAATAAAATCAAACTTTTTTCATTATGAAATAAAAATGTCCAAAATATTCATAAAATATCAATTTAATTTCCCACATATCAAACAAACAAATAATTCACATATTTAACTTTTCCCCTTTGAAAATTGATGGATCTTATCCTTTCATTCATTCACGCTCCATGATTCATTATTATTAAACATTCCAAGTCATGATTTTTCTCACTTTTTATTATTTTCTCTCATCATTTATGATACAATTCAAGTATATTTTTGCTTATATAATGATAAAATGATTCTTATCCATTGTCTTGTAAGTGAACTAATTTCCCCACTTTATAACGAAAAAAGACACATAATATAGTGAGGACTTACAATAAAGGATTAAATGACTCTAAGACTTAAGGTTTGTAGGATTTGATGCTTTAAAAATGAACGCACAAGGAGGAGGCTTATATCTTAAGTAAAATGCATGATATTAAAAAGTGTAATGAAATTATGCCCTTCAAATTAGCAACACCCACTTCCAAAAAACTCAAACTAAGGTCATGATCAAATAATGCCTAATGATTTATTTATGCACCCTCTTGAATATTTTTTTACTTTTAAACTATTTTTTGTTTTTCAAAAATTATTATTAGATAAAACCTCACATCCATTACCTAACCACATATGATTAGAATATCGTCATTTTGGGAAATATTGATTTTTGGTTCTCACAAATTAGAACCAATTTTTATCTTTTTTTCGATCCTTTTGTCATTTTTTTAATTTTTTTTAATTCACGTGGGGAAAAGAGAATATTATAATGAATGATTCTAGAAACTTTTTAAATTTCCAAAATAATACCAGAAAACTTATTCCTCACAATGTATATCATATTGTTCACCATGATTCCCTTTAACCCCACACTTTAACTACAAAATATCATGAAAATACTTAGAGGAGGGTAGGAATTGATAAAATGGATTAAAACATGGCTCATTCCTTTAAACGTAATTCATGGTATCTATGAGCTAAAAGAAGGCTTGATGTAAAGGTTTTATATTAAGGAAAAGTATCTTTTAAAAAGATTCCTTAATCAAATTAAATATTTTTCTGCATAGTCATTGCTTTTACATGTTTTAATACAAGTTCAGGTTGATTAAATGTACCAAGATCCCTGAAGAAATCTACTCAAGAATAAAAAGGAAGTACTTAGTCTAGAAATACTCATAGGAATGAGACATATTATTTGGTACAATCACTCAAGACATGATTAACAATAATAAATCAATTCACATGAATTTTATAAATTCAAAGCATGAAAGATGGTTAGGTAATTTCATTTATATGAATCAATATATTACTTAAAATCATGTTTCACCAATTAAATATCTATGATTTATATTTAAATATTAAATTCTATATTTCAATCATTTAATCATATAAACAGTGAAATCTAATACATGGAATCATTGGGTTCCAAAGAAAATATTATCTCCTAGATTAGTCAAGTAAATCATAATTCATGTGTGAGCATGCAATTTTATCTTTAAATCTCAAAACCTATTGTGGAAAAAAATATAGAGAGTTTAAAAGATAAAACACTAAAAGCGAACTCATTTTTTTCATGAAACTTTGTCCTTCCCCTTCAATGTCTGGGGATGCCTTCTACCATTATTAACCTATAAAGGAAACAACTCAATTAATCTTAAGGATTATGTCATTTAAGATAAAAAAAATTGATGGAGTGGGATGCATGATAAAATACTTATAAGAAGATAAATTGACATCTAAATTCTTATAAATAACATTAAGATAAATCATGCTATGATCCCCCAAGTGGGCCCTGAATTTTTACTTCCTTTAGAGGGAAGTACCAGTTGTTATCCAATGTCATATGGTTGGTGAATATTCTTTGATTTGAACCATAAGATGTGGTTTTTCCCATATTATTCTTCATCTTTGTTCATTAGGGATGATCTATGGATAGATTACACCATATCCTCCCCCTTCACTATAAGTTGTAGAATGCAAGGTGGGGTTAGGATGAAGTATGTATCATCCACCTTCTTGGTTTCTACTTGTGAAAAATATTCTTCTCTGTCTAGTGTTTCCTCAAGGTATGTTATATCAAAAGAATATTCAAAGGGAATGTCATAGTGTAATTTTATTTGAATAAAATTAAGACATGATGTTTTAAGAACAAATTCTTCCCCATGAAATTAAGAATATTTTAGAATGGTTTCCTTAAACAAATCCACTAGAATCTCCTCGTGAAATTCCATTAAAAAATATTGAACATCTCCAGAGAGCTCCATATGTTCCTTAGTAGGTGTACATCTAGCTTCATCATCTTCCTCCAAGGCATAGCAAATATTTTCTAAATCTATAAAGTCAAAACAATTGAGAGTGATGTATAATTCGTCTTGAATAAAATCATAAGATATAGAGTATGATAAGTGATAAACTCCCTATCTTGGTTCAAATTCAATTAATTCCTCAGTGGTAAGTGCCTCTTGGATTAGACTCTCTGAGGATGGAGGTAGGTAGTCAGGCTCCTCTATCATGACTTCAATTTCCACCACATGGGCAGTTTCTTCCTTCTCTAATGTTGGCACGTCATCAATCTATTGTATAGGGTGATCTGAAAATACATCACATTTAATCAAGAATTCACCCAATCTATGTCGATCTCCCACTTGTAGCTCAGTAGGTAAGTCTTCCTCCCTTGCCTTTTTAGGTTCTTCAATTTCAAAGATAAGTGGGGAAATTTCTTACACGACTTTCTCAGGTTCTTCATCCAGATTATGGTTGGGTTATTCTATTAATGAACTAACATAATAAAATTCTATTCTAGATATTATCATCATTTGTTCAATGCTTTATTTATGTTCTTGTACCTAAGCTCTATTAAAATCTTCCGCTTGTTTTTGTTGTTGTTGCACCAACAATTAATTTTTACATGCTTAATACTATGAATTTTAATTCATCATGAATGTTTTTTTTTGTAATGAAATTAAATCTACCTAAGATGTGAAATAGAAAAAGTAAAGGAACTAATGATTGTCTCCTCAGAAACTATGCCAGTTTTGATGCACGCCTGTCATAAGGCCTGGAAAAAAATTATATTTTTTCTAGTGCAGCATACTAGCTGACCAGGGTCGTCTCTCTTGAGGAGCCCTTCAGTTTGGTTCACTTACTTCTTCTATATCTCCTAAACTATATTTTTTTGCTATTTTTATTATCTAATGAAAGTAATGACAATATTTTTGTGTCGTTTTTATATGAAAAATATAAGCTATCATGAAATGAAACAAAATGAGTTGACGAAGAAAGAATTTGGTTTCGGGGATTAGTCATAGGTTCAATCATTATTCTCCTTTATATGTTTGATTCTAGTTTGATAACTCAAACATAAAATCTCCTCTTTGAATCACTATTCTTTTACAGAATAGAAATAGATTGAGTTGTATCTCATTGGGGACCGTCACCCAATCAGGGACATTTGCTTCATTCAAGAGTACTACTCAAGTCTATCACAAATTTAGAATAAATTTTAAGGGAAATTCACGAACATCTTGACCTCACCAGAAGCCAAGTCTCGAGGTTAGCGTCTCATTTCTGAGAGTAGGAGATCACAATGTTGGATGGAATGGAGTGAGCGAGAGAGAGAGAAAGGAAGGAGAGAGAGGAAAATAAATAATTTATAATTATTGTTAAAGTAATAATAAAATTAATATTAATAAATATTATTATTATAATAATTAATAATATAGTTTCTGAAAAAGGATATGGGGAAAATAAAATAGCTATAAAATAAGAATGTGATAATTATAATAATGATAATAATAATAATAATATATTATTATTATTATTATTATTATTATTAATACTAATAATGATTATTACTATTCTAATTAAAATATAATAATTGAGAAAAGGAATTGTGGGATGGTTGGATAAACACAAATGCATGGATTAATAAAATAAAACATAAAATTACAATTTAAAAATAAGTCAAAAATAAAATTAAAATTAAATAAAAATAAAAAATTCTATGGGGATAGAGGATTAGCAGTGTCTTGTGCCCCGGTGAGATCTGTCTTTGGCTGTGGGTATCGATCTTATGATTTTTGAAGGAGGTGAGGGCCTCCTTTTATAGGTACAATTCTTCCTCTGAAACATTGTGAGTTTTTGGGCTATTAAATGGATGATTCATGTGTTTACCCCTTTATAAAAATTTCTCATAAATGTGTTGTGTTTTTACCCTAAAAATTTCTACTTGTTTTGACACTGAATGAATGAGTTATGATTTTTTCATTGTCGGTTTTTTTTCTGGACGATGGTTCCAAGAAGCTTCCTCTAAAAGTATAACATCCAATGGAAAACTTAATAAATTTCCGCTCATTGTAGATGTGATCCTATGTGTTCATGTTCTATTACAAGTGGAATAAACTTCATTAAAGATGTATGGGCAACTATGTGGTTCCATTACGGTGAGGGGTTCATGTTATCTGCCCGAAAAAATCATCAAATTCATTTATTTTTTAAGACCTCTAGATGCCAGAATCATCCCCTGGTCTAGAAGAAAATGTTGAAGGAGAAAAATACAAATTATAAAAAGTCACTCAATTTGGAATTATAGTTTTTTTGAAGTGACCAGAATACCCTTGTTGTATAAATCTTTCAAAATCCCGAATTATGCACCTTCCACAATTTTGACCATTTTTATTTAATAATTAAAAATACCCATTATTTTAATAAAACATTTAAATACATTGGGTTTATCATTGTAAAATAAAAAAAATACACATTATTTTATTAAAAATATGCACATAATATTTCCCTATCAAATACCCCCACACTTAAACCATGGTTTTCATAAAGCAAAAAATCTCAATATAGAAATCAGAGGACACCAATGTTACCAATATTCAAATTCCAATTCAATAAAATTAACAAAAATTATTTGTGAAATCAAAAATTAAAAAATATGCATAAAATATCAATTTAATTTCTAATTTTTCAAAGAAATAAATAATTCACATATTTTACTTTCCCCTTTGAAAATATATAGAAATTATCCTTTCATTCATTCAAGCTCCTTAATTAATTGTTATTAAACATTCCAAGTAATGATTTACCTCACTTTTTGTAATGTCCCAGATTTGGGTGCCACACAATGGGTGCCACACAACAGGTGCCCCGAATGTGGTTGGTCACATGGCCATAAGTGCATTTCCCCAAATTCTAGTGGCTATTGACTAGGAGCAAGGGCCCAGGACTGATAGTGGGAAACTAAGCCCTCATTTTTCATAGTGTAGCATAGTGGAAATAAATATAGCATACAAAAGCGGAAGCAGTAAACAATATTGATTTGAAATGGACAGTGGAACGAAAGTAAAAGATGACCAAAAGTCATATATATGATGATACTATATATCTCTAATTATAAGAAAGTATCCAAAATATGATACACTACAATCTAATACAATATAGCACAAGGTACAAGTATAGCAAAATAGAACCAAAACAGTGCAACAAGAACCCAGCAGCATCGCAAGCCTAAGCTCGGTCCTATGCTCTTCTACTCCTATGAAAAAATAACATACCTGTGTGGGGACCCTTTCCCTTATCAACACCTACAGCAATATAATCTGTTTGATCCCAAGACATGACCCAAACATTGTGTGAGAAATAAATCCCAGTATGCAACCACCAAAGGCATGTTTCCAGCTGTCCGTGAAAATGTGCAACAGTTGTGTGCAATAATGAAATGCAGTAAACTACGAAGTACTCAAAAAAAACTATTACTATCAATTACATTTCCATTTAAATAATTTTTTGGTAATTTAGTGTAATTGAATTCTATGTTTCTTCAGACTTGTCCTCAACCAACAATATCTTATACCTGTGAATAGCAGAAACTAAAGCAGGCTATCTAACAGGTAAAAGATCATAATAATACTAATCAAGTGCTTTATCTTGGCAGGTTCAACCTAAGAAACTCAAGACAGTGAATATTCAATTAAACATTATCCTCATACATGAAAGTACTTACCCTTAGGCAAGCAAAAATGAATACCTTAGGTGACTTCCATCAAGCCTAACAAATATTTCCCTCAGGAAAATGAGATTTCGCCCTTAGGAACAGAAGCTATTGCCCACAGGCATAAGAAATTTTACCCTCAGGCTGAACGAATACTGCCTTCAGACATTCCATAATAAAAGAAAGTAATCGGGCCAAGCCCAACGCCTAAGAAAGTAATTTATATATGATTCCTCTCAAGAAAACTCAAAAAATCTGATAGTCATGGAATACCCCTAATTATACTGGACAAACAGATAAACAAGGGAAATGCACCGTCGAGGTGGCCCTAGATCAAATTAATGATCTCAAACAGCAGTTTATACCACTTCATTATATTACCTTTGCAATTCTAGGTATCTTAATTGTCAAATTCTCAACCATACCACACCCCAAAAATGGGAGCATGGCACAAAGGTACACAAAATCAACTCGACGGTTTGAATTAAACACAAGACCACCTACCTAGATCTCTTCTGATAGATATACAATAAAGGTTTCCCCCGAAACAACCGAGAACAATTTAGATATGAGATAAACATTTACCCGTTCAAACCCAAAGAACATACCATAGGGAAATAATTTGAAGGAAATACTCAAAGAGATGGAATACCTTACCTGCGCGGTCCAAACAAGATTAAAGGTAGAAGAATCGTAGTCTCGGTGTGTGATTGGGAGCTCCGCTAAGTCTCGGCCTCCTCTCCCAGTGCTCTTATTGAGTTTTCTGCCTTCTTTGTCGAATTAGGAGGCTACTTCCTTTTTTTATCAAAAAAAAACATAACTACACGGTGTGTACCATCATTTTAACTATTCACTGGCGGATATACTCTACCGCCTTACTGTTCAGCTGTCGACTAATGACACGGCGTGTATTAATAAGTACATGGCATGTACCATCATTCCTCTGGTGGATACTTCCACCACCTTACTGTTCACCTGCCGACTGATTACACGACATGTAATACTAAGTACATGGTGTGTAGTTAGTTTTTACACCCTTAATCAAAGACATGCCTACACACCCTGTATACTCATCCCACATGGCCAAAGTACACAACATATGGAAAAGTAAAAGGTGTGTAACCATAAATTTGGGATTTTTCATACATTTCTCTTGTTTTCCAAAAAAAACATAATGAAAAGGAAAAGAAAAAACATGTACCTCAATAATAAGAATTGGGTTCTTAAAAAATTCCCCCTTAAAGCAATTTGTCCTCGAATTTCCCTTCCATGGGTGGTGAAGATAAATCTAAGAAAAACTATGGTGCTAAGCACGTATGTCGATCTACCGCTCCCAAGTTTCTTCTCGCACTCAGCCATGCTGCCATAGCACCCGTATGAGAGGAATTGTTTGGCCTTAGAGAACCTTCGTGCTCCTATCACCAATATGAATCAGATGATCCTAAAAGGATGCATCAACCTGAAGGTCAACCTCCCTGGGCTGAAAAACATGAGACAGGTCTGAGTGATAACGGCACAGTTGATATATGTGGAAGACATCGTGCATGGACCCAAAGTCCAGGATGCATGCATGTAGCATGTATCTAGCACCTGTATCGTATGATCTAACTGTCCATCGGTCTGAGGGTGGTAAGCAGTGCTCAGAAGAACTTGTGTACCCAGTTCCCTCTAAAATCTTCTCCAGAAACAAGTCATAAAATGGGCATCCCTATCTGAAATGTTAGAACAAGGGACCCCATGAAAACATACTACCTCTCAGATATACAACTTTTTAAGCTCGTCAACACTGAAGGTCTACTTGATCGGAAAAAATTGAGCTAACTTAGTATATTTATCCACAACTACCCATACGACATCATTCAATCGAGGTGACCTCAACAACCCAGTGACGAAGTCCATCGTGAAATCATACCATTTACACTCTTGAATGGGTAACTTCTATAATAGTCTGGATGGCCTCTAATGATCTGCATTCACCTGCTGACAGGTGGAACATCTCATAACAAAACCAGCTACCTCTATTTTCATACCTGGCTACCAATACTGAAATCTCAAGTCACGGTACATTTTGGAACCTATAGGATGCACTGACCAAGCTGAAGCATGGAATTTGTCCAACCAGGAGGAGGGTACTCACTTGGCACTGACTCCCGTAGAACTAGGCCTTCTAAATCAGATATCTACCTCATCCTCACTCTATCCAGGAGGGTTGAAGTCATAGCTAAGGATGAAAGATAGGATCCCCCCTGACTATCTTGCACCTCCAAATGAATCTCAGAGAACAAAGCCATAAGTTTCCACTCACCACTGGCCTCCTGCACTACATGTATCTATGTCCTCCTACTCAGTGCATCAGCCATTTCCTTACCCTTACGAGGTGTATAGGCAAGCTCAAAGTCGAAGGACCGAAGGTATTCAACCCACCTTCACTGTCTCAAATTCAATTCATGCTGGGTAAAGATGTATTTAAGACTTTTGTGGTCTGTAAACACAACAAAATTTTCAACAATGAGATAATGTCTCCAATAGCATAACGCATGAACAACTGCAGCCAACTCTAGATCATGTGTCATGTAATTCCTCTCATGTGGCCTCAACTGCCATGACCCGTACGCAATTACTCGATCGCCCTGTATTAGTACTGCTCCTAGACCAATACCTAATGCATCACACTAAACTGTACAGATCTTCCCTTGCTCTGGAAGTATCAATACTCATGCTAATGTCAATCATCCCTTCATATTATAAAATGATTTCTCATAAGCTTTTGACCAAACGAACTTCATAGCCTTCTTAGTCAAACTTGTCAATAGTGCTTCTAAGTGGGAGAAGTCCTATATAAAGTGCCTATAGTAACCATCTAGTCCCAACAAAACTCTGTATTTCAAACACATTCTTATGTTGCTCCAAAGAAACTACTTCTCTCACCATCTCTGGTCCTACTTCAACTTTTTCATCTGAGATAATATGACCCAGGAAATAAATCTGGTCCATCCCAAAGTGGCACTTTGAGAGCTTAGCATATAACTGATGCTCTCTCAGAGTACTCAAAATGATCTCAAGAT
The DNA here is from genome assembly GCA_963277665.1 of Viscum album. Classification (NCBI taxonomy): domain Eukaryota; kingdom Viridiplantae; phylum Streptophyta; class Magnoliopsida; order Santalales; family Viscaceae; genus Viscum; species Viscum album. The sequence continues at coordinate 790,774,132 of OY728141.1, forward strand.
GGGTGTAATGGCCATGTTTAGTGTGAGAGTACACCATGATATCATCCATGAAGACTACCACAAAGGAATCTAGATATGGGTGGAACACATTATTCAACAAATCCCTAAAAACTTCTGGCATGTTTGAGAGTCTACATGGCATGACCAAGTACTTGTACTGACCATATCTGCTCCGAAAGTCTAAAAGTTGAATGTCTGATGGTCTAATGCACAACTGATGATATTTGGTTCTCAAATAAATCTTCTAGAACACTCGTTCTTCTCAAAGTTGATCAAAAATATCCTCAATCTTCAGTAAGGGATATCGGTTCTTAACCATCAACTAGTTCAATTTCTGATAATCCACGCAGAGTCTGAGGGTATCGTCATCCTTCTTCACAAATATGACAGGAAAACCCCAAGGAGAAGTACTGGGTCAGATGAAACTCTTTGCATGTAACTCCAATAACTGTCTCTTGAGCTCCTGGAATTCTGGTGTAGCCATCCTATAAAGAGTAACGGACACTAGTGCCACTCCTGGCACAAGTTCAATAGAGAAATCCACCTCTCGCTCCGGAGGTAGTTTAGAAAAGTCATCTGGGAAGACATCTCTGAAAAAATTTAACACTGGAGGGAAATCCTTATGAAAAGTTCACTGGTCATCTAGATATAAACATGCAATCTAGGCTATCACTCCACCTCACCCGCAATGCTCAGGTCTAGCTCGAATCGCCTGGACATCTCATTCACCCTCGTATAGAAACTCTCTACCCTATGGTGATGTGAAACTCACCCTGTGACGATAGAAATCTAAAAAGGCTCAAAAAGGTACAACCAGTCCTTTCCAAGAATGACATCATAGCCCGTCATCTCTAAGACGTAGAGGTCCCATAGAAAGTGAGACCCACCAACCTCTAGGGGAACTCCTTGCACTGACCCACACCCGTCGTTCTAATTCCAAATAGAGTGTCTAGCGTCATGATATCTAAAGAAGAAGAAACACAGAGCCCAAGGCTCTCCACAATGGAACAGATATAATTCTATGTGTAGCACCAGTATCAAAAAGTACAGAAGATAAAACAGAAGCAACTATAATAGTATCTCTGACATTGGAAGGTCCAGGAACCTAATTTGGTTGAGTCGGTTGCACTGCATATGTCTGCCCACTACAACGGTCCTGTGACACAGTATGGCTACCCTAATCTGACCCGCCTTGTGGTCTCTGAGATCCTGGTGTCTGGCTACCATGGCCACGACCACCACTTCGGCAAGAACGTCCTGACGTATTCCAATTCCCTGAAGGGTAAGAAATTGTTGGCTCTGCTCCTGCATGTGGAGTCTGCACAGAACCCCTCTCACTAGTCACTGGCTAAAACGCCTTGTAAAAATGCTACAGATGACCCATCTTGCCGAAAACTCAACACTCCACTATGTCTCGTGGACACTAAGGTCTCTGGTGCCCCTCTTTACCACACAAGTAGCACATTAACTGGCCACCTAAAGAATTCTTCCGGCTTGTACTACCCCCTTGAGAGAAATCCATCTACCTCTTCCTCTTCCCAGAAGAGATAGTACCAGAGACCTGTGCCGAAACCCCATGGTCTGCACCACTAGCTTCCCGTAGGTTCCACTCAGTAATCAACGCCTAGTTTACAATAGCATGCATTGTGGGCAACCTGAAAACATTCACCAAGGCTCGGATGTCATATTGAAGACCATCCTCAAAGAGTATACCTTCAACATCTCATCACCCACCAGAACATGTGAAAAACGTTATACCTCAGCGAAGCGGACAGAATGGTCCATCACTGACATGGCGCCCTATTGCAGATTCATGAGCTCCCAAGCTCGATCTGCCCTAAGTGTCTCTAGAAAAAAAGTCCATAGAATACTGCCTGAAAATCTTCCCACGCCATGTCCCGGTGTTGCTCAGTCTGGGTGGTAACGTCCCAACATATCTTGGCAGAATCATGCAACATGTATGTAGTGAGCTTGACCCTCCTCCCAGGAGGCATCTCAAGATGCTCAAAGATCATCTGAAATGAACTTAGCCATGACTCTGTATCCTATGGTCCACCATCCCCAGAAAATGTAGGTGAATGCAGCTACTGGAAGATACGTGTCTGCTCTGCCATAGATGTGGAAACCAGCGGTGCTCCCTGGAAGGTCCTCGTGAACCGCATGAATCCATCACGGAACTGTGAATCCGAGACTATGTTTGGTATAGTGGTTGGTGTCGTATTTGGAACTGCTAGAGGATCTATTGGTAGCCCATGGCCTATTATCTCTAGAGTATAATCGTCACCACTCTTTTGGAGAATAGCTCGTGGTCGTCTCAGCAGCATGACTCTACAAGTTCAAATGCACACCTTAGATTAAGATCATCAATGAATAATAACCATAAACGTAAAAAGGGAATAAGAGAGAGAAAACATTCATGTATTACAAAACAAGACTACACAGTGTGTATACTAACTACACGGTGTGTTCCATTAAGTCTTTCACATGGTCATGTACTCCTTCCAAAACTAGTCGTGTGACACCTCAAACACACGACGTGTTGTCCACACACACGGTGTGTACTTAAATTTTCTTTCCCTGCCCGAGTCCTTTTACACGGTCGAGTCACATGGAACTCCTTAGAACGAAACTACATGACGTTTATATGGTCTACACGGCGTGTACCCTTATTCCCTTACATAGTCATGTTCTAATATTGTCATGGGCGTGTTTGAACCCCAGGTACATGGATTGTTACACCCGCACACGGAGTGTACCCTTATTCCATTACATAGTCGTGTTCTAATGTCATCATGTGCGTGTCTCAACCCCAGGTACATGGCTTGTTACACCCGCACACGGCGTGTACACCACCCTATCTCCCCAGCCACATGACCAAGTCCACACTGTCTCTCATCGGTCAAGACTGCACGGCATGTCCCACAGGTACACGGCGTGTACTAGATGAGCTTCGTCGACCCATGTTGTTCATGACATGGCCGGAAACATGGATCACACTACACAGAATGTTCCATACGAACACGGCATGTACCAAAAGAGGTAACACTGACCTGTGTTGTTAGTTAAATGACTGGATCCCCAGATTAAACTACACGGCGTGTTCGGCATTAACACGGTGTGTTTAAGCTAAGATTTCTCCATCCGTGTTGTTAGTCACATGGTGGACATAGGGTCAAGCCGACACGGCATGTAAACTAGTACACATATTGTTCCCAAAAGAACTTCCCTTTCTCGTGTCTCTACCCACACGGCTTATGAAATGGTTAGATACTACACATCATGTACATAAAAAATTTCATTTCTTCCTGAAGAGAAGAGTACAGGGTGTGTGTTCATAAAAACACACGGTGTGTATTTTGGGTTTTTCCAGACAGTATGCCTTAGAAACTACTCCAGAGCCCCTTGTTCATTAATTTCAAGTGTTGGTATGCCAAATTCCGATTCATGGGGGTCTGTACTCCCCACAAACCAAAGTTTAGAACCCAAAATTTCACATTATAGTACAAAATGCAACAAAAGGCTGGATCATGATCTGCTAAATTCCTATCCAAGAGATCCCATAATTCTCAGGAACCAAAGTTTAGAGTTAATAAACACAACTGTAAAATGCACCAATACCCTATAAATATTTGGCATATATATCAAGGTACCTATCACACCAGCATGCATTTTCTCACACAACATCTATCACAACAACATGGAATTTCTAATGCACCTACATGGCATGGAAACTATGCATGGCATGTGATTCTAACATAAGGCTAATTGATGCATGAGATGGTATACCCTCATATCATCGGGTTGCAACGAAATAGAACAAAAGTATTTAAATATAAATAGCACACCAAAAGTGTGTCACCTAATAGTGAAAATCAAATCAACTTTAAAATTGTAAAACGAGAAAGATTGCAATTAAATGAGGTAGATTGTCTTTTCCCTATACACGAGTTATCTAATCCCGGGCATAGCTTGTTACCAATTACCAATTCCATCCAATCCCTAACTATAGGATCCAAATAGTAATTCAATGAAAGAAACTCCTCTGATACCACTTTGTAAAGTCCCGGATCCGAGTGCCACACAATGGGTGCCCCGAACCCGTTTGGTCACATGACCTCGATCGCATTTCCGCAAATGCCATAGGATGTCGACTAGCAGCAAGGGCCCAGTACTGATAGTGGGGAAACTATGCCCTCATTTTTTAAATTGTAGCACAGAAGAAACAAATATAGCATATAAAAGCGGAAGCAGTAAACAATATCGAGCTGAAATGGACAACAAAACTGAAGTAAAAGAAAACCAAAAGTCATATATATGATGATGCAGTATGTCTCTAATTATAAGAAAGTAGCCAAAACAGAATACACTGTAATCTAATACAATACAGCACAAGGTACAAGTATAGAAAAAAAAACCAAAATAGTGCAACAAGAACCAAGCATCATCGCAAGCCTAAGCTTGATCTCATGCTCTCCTCCTCCTCTTCAACAATCATGTACCTATATAGGGACCCTTTCCCTTGTCGACACCTGCAGAAATATAAACTGTTTAGGCCCAAGACATGACCCACATAGGGTGTGAGAAATAAATCTCAGTAGGGTACCACCAAAGGCCCATTCCCAACTTTCAGTGAAAATGTGCAATAGCAGTGCGCAATAATGAAATGCAGTTAACAGGGAAGTACTCAAAAGTAACTATTCTTACCAATTACATTACCACTTTAATAATTATTTAACAACTCAGTATTATTGAATTCTAAGTTTCCCAAGACTTGGACTCGACCAACATTCTCTTATACCAGTGCCACAGCAGAAACCATAGTAGACTATCTAACAGGTAAAATATGAAAATAATACCAAGCATGTGCTTTGTCTTGGCAGGTACAACCTAATAAAGTCACCATAGTGAATATTCAAGTAATCATTGTCCTCAAACATGAAAGTCCTTACCCTCAGTAAAGAAGAAAAAAATCCCTCAGGTGACTGGCCTCAAGCATAACGAATATTTCCCTCCAGAATACGAGATGTCTCCCTCTGGCACAGAATCTATTGCCCACATGCATAAGAAATGTTTCCCTCGGGCTAAACAAACATTTCCCTCAGACATTCCAAAGTAAAATCAAGTAACCGGGCTGATCCCAATGCCTGAAGAAGAAATTTATATTTGTTTCGTCTCAAAAAAAGTCAAAACATTCTATAGTCACGACATACCCATGGGTATCCTAGCCAAACGGCTAAACAAGGGAAACGCACCATCGAGGTGGCCCTAGATCAAAGCAATGATCTCAAACAGAAATTTAAACCTTTTAATTATATTACCTGTATAATTCTAGGTATCTTAAAAGTCAAATTCTCAACCATACCACACCCCGAACATGGGCGTGTGGCACAACGATACACAAAATCAACTCGATAGTTGGAATTAAACACAATATCACCTACCTCGATCCTCTCTAATCGATATACATGAAAGGCGCCTCCCCAAACAACCGAGAATGATGTAGATATAAGATAAAAATTTACCAATTCAAACATAAATAATGTACCTTATTGAAATAATTGGAAGTAGAGACTCAAGGAGAGGGAAGTCCTTACCCGTGTGGTCCAAACGAGATTGATGGTGGAAGAATCGGATTCCCGGTGTGCGATCAGGAGCTCCTCCAAGTCCCGGCCTCCACTCCCGGTGCACCTATTGAGTTTTATGCCTCATCTAAAAATTAAGGAGGCTACTACCTGTTTTTATAGAAAAAACATAACTACACGGTGTGTATTCTCAAGTACACGTCATGTGCTTTCTTTTTAACTATTCACTGGCGGCTACTCTACACCGACTTATTATTCAGCTGCCGACTGATTACACAGTGTGTATTACTAAGTACACGGCGTGTACCATCGTTCCTCAGGCGGCTACCTCCACCGCCTTACTGTTCACCTACCGACTGATTAAACAGCGTGTTTTACTAAGTACATGGCGTGTAGTTAGTTTTTACACCCTTAATCAATGACATACCTGCACGCCCTGTATACTCATCCCACACTTCCAAAGTACACGGTGTGTGGAAAAGTACATGGCGTGTACCCATAAATTTGGTATTTTTCCCACATCTGCCTTGTTTTCTCAAAAACACTTAAGGAAAAGGAAAAGAAGAAACTTATACCTCAAGAATAAGAACCGGGTTCTTACACTTTTGATTATTTTATCTCATCAATCATGATAAAATTCAAGTAGAGTTATGAAAATCTCTTGAGAACTTTTTTTTTATCTATAGGCTTGTAAAAAACTACTTTCTCCACATGGTAAGGACAAAAGACACATAAAATCATAAGGACATGTAATTAAAGTTTAAATGACTCTCATGATTAAGGTTGGGAGGTTGATATTTTAAAAATTAAGACTTAAGGAGGAGTTTTTTCTCTTAAGTACAATGCATGATATCAAAAAGTGTAATGAAATTCTACCCTTCAAAGTAACAACACCCACTTCCCCAATATTCAATGTAAGGTCATGATCAAATTATGCACAATGAATGATTTGTGCACCCTCTTGATTATTTTTTTACTTTTTTATTTTTTCTATTTTTTCAAAAAATATGATTATATACAATATCACATCCATCACTTAACCACAAACGATCAGAAGATCGTTGGATGGGAAAATGGAAATTTTTGGTTCTCCCAAATCACAGCCCATTTTTCTCTTTCCTGGGATCTTTCTGTCAGTTTGTCATTTTTTTAAATTCAAGAGGGGAAAATAATAGAGTACTATGTATAATTCCAAAAAAATTTACAATTACCACAATAATACCCCGACACTTATTCCTTACAATTTATATTTTCTTATCCACCATGATTCCCTTTACCCCCACACCTCAACTTTAAAATATCTTACAAATACATAGAGGAGGGTAGGAATATTTGAAAATGCCTTGAAACATGGATCATTCTTATCAAGGTCATGTATGGTCTCTATGGGAAAAAATAAAGATTGATGTAAAGGTGGTATTTTAAGGAAAATTTTCTTTTCAATGGATGCCTCAATCATTTTAAATGTTTTTTTTCACCGTCATAGATTTCACTAGTTTCAATAAAAGTTCTGATCAGTTACATGTACCAAGATCACCCAAGAAATGTTATCATGAAAAATAGTAAGTACTTGGTCTATAAATCCTCTTTGTAATGAGACATATGATTTGATAAGATCACTCAATACATGATTAACAATAATAAATCAATTCACATGAATTTCAGAAATTCAAATCATGAAGGATGGTTGGGGAATTTCATTTATATGAATCAATAAATTACTCCAAATCAGGGGTCAACATTTCAATATCTATTATTCATATTTAAATATTCAATTCCACAATTCAATCATTTACTCATATAAACATTGAAATCTAAGACATGGAATCACTGGGTTCCTAAAAAACTCATGTCTCCAAGATCATTCAAGTAAAGCATAATTCATGTGTGGGCAAGAAATTTTATCTTTGAAGATCAAAACATGTTGTGGAAAAAATGTATAGAGTTTAAAATATAAATCACTAAAAGTGATCTCCCATTTTCCAATAAACTTATTCCTTGCCCTTAAATTTAAGGGGCTGCCTTCTACCATTATTAACCTGTAAAAAACAACCCAGTCAAGCATAAAGATCATGTTATTTAAACAAAAAAAAGATAGAGGGGTTGGGTTGCATGCTACAATACTTCTATGACAAGAAATTGATCGCTAAATTATTATAAATAATGTATAGAAAAATCATGGTATTATCCCCCAAGTTGGACTTGAATTTTGACTACCCCTTGAGGGTAGTACCAGCTGTTATACAAAGTCATATGGTAGATGATGCTTCTTTTATTGGAACCAACACATGTTTCTTTTATCAACTTTTGATTCATCCTTTTTCATGGGGGATGATCCATATATAGATTACACCATATCATGTACCTTCACAATGAGGTATAGATTGTATGGTGGGGGTAGGATGAAGTATAAATCATCCTCGTTCTTGGTTAAAACTTGTTCAATATATTCATATATTTTTGTTGGTTCCCCAGGGTATGTTGCATCAAAAGAATAGTCGAAGGGAAAGTCAGAGTGTAATTTTATTTGAATAAATTTAAAATGTGATGTATTAAGATCGAGTTATTTCCCATCAATGTGAGCATCTTTTGCCCTGGTTTCCTTATGAAAATTCATTTTTATCTCTTTATGAACTACCTTGATAAAATATTCAACTTGTAGAGGGAGCTCCATATGTTCCATAGAAGGTGCACATCTAGCTTCATCTTCTTCCTCCAAGGCATAGCAAAGACTGTCCGAATCTGAAAAATAAAAGTAGTAGGGAGTGATGTATAATTCTGTTTCAATAAAATTAGATGAGATAGAGTATGAGAAGAGATCAACTCCCTGGTGATGGATCTTCTTCCTTGTAATGTATGGGGAGATCAGAAAATTCATCACATTTAATCAAGAATTCATCAAATCTTTATTGATCTCACACTTGTATATCTGTAGGTAAGTCCTCCCCACTTTCCTCCTTAGGTTCTTCAATTTCAAAGATAAGTGGTGAAATTTCTTCCAAAACATTCTCATGTTCTTATTCCAAATTAGGCTTCAGTTTATCCATAAATACACTAACATAATCAAGCACTCTTTTGGATTTTCTCAACAGTTGTTCAATTCTTTTTCTTATTTCTTGTATCATATCGCTATTAAAATATTATTCTTGTTTTTGTTGTGGTTTCACCTGTGTGTAATTTTTCTATGCCTAATATTCTGAATTTGAATACATAAGGAATGTTTTTTTAAGAAATCAAATCTACCTATGATGTGAAAATAGAAAAATGAAATGAACTGCTGATTGGCTCCCCAGAAACGGTGCAAGTGTTGACACATGTCTGTCACATGGCATGCACAAAAACAATTATATTTTTTTAGTGAAGCATAGTGGACGACCAAGGTTTTCTATCTTGAGAAGTATTTTATTTTTGTACACGTACTATTTCTGTATCACTTAAACTATCTCTAATTTTTGTTTTTATTATCTAAGGAAGGTGATGACAATATTTTTGTGTCTTTTTTATATGAAAATTCTAAAAATCGTGTAATGAAAATCGAATGAGTTGATGAAGAAAAATCTTGGTTTTCAGGTTTAGTCTTATGTTCAATCATTATTCTCCATTATATGTTTTATTCTAGTTTGATAACTAAAACATAAAATGTCATCTTTGAATCATTATTATTTTCCAGAATTGAAATAGCTTGAGTTGCATGTTTTTGGGGACCATTACCCAATCGAGGGTGTTCACTTCGCTTAATCATACTACTCAAGTCTATCATAAATTTTGAATAAATCTTAAGGTGAATTCAATAACACCTTCACCTCCCCTTGAGCCATGTCTCGGGGTTATCCTCTCAATTGTGACAGTAAGAAATCATAATTGTGGATGGATTTGATCGAGAGAGGGAGAGAGAGAAAGATAATGGAATGATTTAGAGTAGAATAAATAATTTATAATTATTTTTAAAATAATTATAATATTATTATTATTATTATTATGAAAATAGTTTATGAAAAAGTATAGGGATAAAATTAAATAGCTTTAAAATCAGAAAGTGATAATTATAATAATGATAATAATAATAATATTATTATTATTATTATTACTACTACTAATAATAATAATAACAATTCATCTAATTAAAATAAGATAATTGAGAAAATTAATTATGGGATGGATGGAAACACAAATGCATGAATTTATAAAACTAAAATTTAAATTAAAATTGAAAACTATAGCTAAAAAATTAAAATAAAATAAAAATATGAAATGAGTAGGGGGATGGAGGAGATTCAGTGACTCGTGCCTTGATGGGATCCCTCCTTGGATGTGGGTGTCGAGTTGATGATTTTGGAAGGAGGCGAGGGCCACATTTTATAGGCATAATTCTTCCTCTAAAATATTTCACATTGTTAGCCTATTAAGTGGACAATTCATGCATGAAAACCTTTATAAAATTTTTTCATAAATTTTTTGGTCGTTCACCCTCCAAATTTCATCTCAATTAGAAATTGGATGAATGAGTTATGATTTTTTCATTATCTGTTTATTCTTCTGGATGAAGGTACTAAGTTGCTTTCTCCAAAATTATAACATCTAATAGAAACCTTTATAACATAAAAACTCCCTAAAATTCATTTTAGAGGTGATCCTATGTGCTCTGGTTCTTTTCCAGGTAGAATCAATTTTATTGAAGGTGTGTAGGCCGAGATGTTTTTCCCTTATTATGGTGGGTTCCATGTTGTGCGCCTAGAAAAATCTTCACTTTCATTGATTTTTAAAGACCTCTAGATACTATAATCATCCCCTAGTCTAGAAGACAAAGATAAATTAAATAAAATATTTATTATAACAAAAAAATCACTCAATTATGAATTATTTTTTTATGAAATGACCAAAATACCCTTGATTTAAGAATCTGTCAAAATCTAGAATTATGCACTTTTCACAATTTTGACCATTTTTATTATATAATTCAAAATAACCATTATTTTAATAAAAAATCTAAATACATGGGGTTTATCATTGAAAAACATTAAAAATAATCATTATTTGATTAAAAATATGCACATAATTTTTCCCTGTCAAATACCCCCACATATAAACCATGCTTATCCTAAAGCTTAAAATCTCAACATAGAATGCAGATGACACCAATGTTACCAATATTAAAATTCCAATTCAATAAAATCAAACAATTTTCTTGGTGAAATAAAACATTAAAAAATATGAATAAAATATAAGTTTAATTACCCATTTTTCAATGAATCAAATAATTCACATATTTTACTTTTCCCTATTGAAAATTTATGGAACTTCTCCTTTGATTCATTCAACCTCCTTGATTCATTATTATTATACATTCCAAGTCATGATTTACCTCAGTTTTGATTCTTTTATTTCATAAATCATGATATAATTCAAAGAGAGTTGTGCTCATATCATCAAAACAGGCTTCTTATCCATAGGCTTGTAAATGAAATACTCTCTCCACTTTGTAAAGAAAAAATACACATAAATCATGAGGACTTCCAAAAAGTGTTTAAATGACCCTGAAGAATATGTTTGGTAGGATTTTATGCTTTAAAAATAAAGGTTCAATAAGGAGTTCTATCTCTTAAGTACAACGCGTGATATCAAAAATGTTAATGAAATTCTCCCCTTCAAAGTAGCAACACCAGCTTCTACAAAACTCATTGTAAGATCATGATAAAATTATGAATAATGAATGATTTGTGCGCCCTATTGAATATTTTTTTACTTTTTTACTTTTTTTATTTTATAAAAAATTATGATTAGATATACCTCACATCTATCACCTAACCTCATAGGATTAGAAGGTCATCTATCTGGAAAATGGTGAATTTTTTTCTCCCAAATCACAACCCATTTTTCACTTTTTTCAGATTTTTTTGTCATTTTGTCATTTTTTAATTCAAAGGATACCTCAATCATTTTTTATTTGTTTTTTGCATAGTCATTACTTCGACAAGTTTCAATACAAGTTATGGTCGGTTACATGTCTAAATATTTGTCATGAAATATGCTCAAGAATAAATAAAAATACTTGTTCTAGATATCCTATTTGGAATGATACATATTATTTGGAACAATCACTCACGAAATTATTAACAATAATAAATCAATTCACATGAATTTCATAAATTCAAAGCATGAAAGATGGTTGGGGAATTTCATTTATATGAATCAATAAATACCATCAAATCGTGGGTCATCATTTCAATGTCTATGATTCATAATTAAACATTAAATTATCCATTTCAATAATTTATTCATATAAACATTAAAATGTAATTCGTGGAATCACTGGGTTCTTAAGAAACTCTTGTCTCCAAGATCAATCAAGTAAAGCTTAATTCATGAGTGGGAATGCAATTTTATCTTATAATCCCAAAACATGTTGTGCACAAAAATGTAGAGAGTTTAAAAGATAAAACACTAAAAGTGAACTCCCTTTATCCATGAAACATAGTCTTTCTCAATCAATGTATGGGCTTTCCTTCTACCATTATTAAAATGTAATAGAAAAAAACTCAATTTATCATAAGGATCATGTCATTTAAGCTCAAAAAACATAGAGGGAGTGGGATGCATTCTACATGAATTCAAAGAAAATAAATTTACATCTAAATTATTAGAAATAAACTAAATATAAATCTTTTTATGATCCCTCTAGGGAGCCCTAAATTTTGACCACCTTCAGAGGGCAGTACCAGTTGTTATCCAATGTCAGGTGGTGGATGAAGCTTCTTTTATTTGAACCACCCCATGTATCTTTTCCCAGATTTTTCTTCATCCTGGTTCATTAGAGATGATCCATGGATAGAGTACACCATATGCTCCCCCTTCACAATGAGTTAAAGCTTGCATAGTAGGGTTAGGATGATGTATGAATCATCCTCCTACTTGGTTCTACTTGTGAAATCTATTCTTCTCTATCCAGTGTTTCCTCAAGGAATACTGTATCAAAATAATAGTCAAAGGGAAAGATAGAGTGTAATTTTATTTGAATAAAATTAAAACATAAATTATTAATATCATATTCTTCCCCATCAATTTAAGTAGTTTTTGGCATGGTTTTTTTAGGAAAATCCATTGGCATCTCCTCATGATCTTCTTTGATAAAATATTCAACATGTCCAGGGATCTCCATATGTTCTTCATCAGGTGAACATCTATCTTCATCTTCTTCCTCCAAGGCATAAAAAAGATTATCCAAATCTGCAAAATAAAAATAGTAGTGAGTGATGTATAATTCTATTTCAATAAAATTAGAAGAGATAGATTTTGATAAGTGGTCAACTCCTTGTCTTGGTTCAGATTCAATTAATTCTACATTGGTAAGTGCCTCTAGGATTATACTGTCTGAGGATGGAGGTAGGTAGTTGGTCTCCTCCATCATGAGTTCAAATTCCACCACTTGGGTGGTTTCTTCCTTTTCTGAGATAGACTATTCTTATTTTTATTCTGTGGGATATTAGGAAAATCATTAAATATAATAAACAATTAATCCAATATTTTTTGATAACCCATATTTTTCTTAGTAGGTAATTCTTTCTCCCTTGCCTCCTCAGGTTCTTCAATTTCAAATATAAGGGGTGAAATTTCATCCACCACATTCTCAGGTTTTTCTTCCAGATCAGGTTTGTGTTTCTCCATTAATGCATGCACATAATGAAATTCTCTCTCATCAATTCTCATCAGTTGTTTGATGCTTTCTCTAAGTTATTGTACCTGAGCTCTTTTAATATATTGTTTTTATTATTATTTTTTGTTGAACCTGTGAGTAATTATTTCTTGCATAATATTATAAATTTTAATAGATCATGAAATTATTTTTAATGAAATCAAATAAACTTAAGATGTGAAAATAGAACAAGTAAATGAAGTAAGGATGGGATCTCTTGTAATGATGCCAGTTTTGACACATGCCTATTGCGAGGCATGGACAAAAACAATTATATTTTTCCTAGTGCATCACAGTGGCTACCCGTGGTCATCTCTCTTTAGGATCCTTTCAGTTTGGTTCACTTACTTCTTCTATATCACCTAAACTGTCTCTTTTTATTGTTTTTATTATTTAAATAAAGTGATGAAAATATTTTTGTATATTTTTCATATGAAAAATCTAAACTATATTGAAATTCAAACAGAATGAGTTGATAAAGAAATAACTTTGTTTTGGGGTTTAGTCTTAGTTTCAATCATTATTCTCCCTTATATATTTGATTCTAGTTTGATAACTCAAACATAAAATATCATGTTTGAATCACCATTCTTTTCTAGAATAGATATAGCTTGAGTTGAATAATATTGGGGACTATCACCCAATCAGGTAAATTCACTTCACCCAAGCATACGACTCAAGTCAAAAATTGAGAATAAATTTTAAGGTAACTTCAAGAACGCCTTGACCTCCCCCCAGGCCTAGTCTTTGGGTTATCCTATCACTTCCCAGAGTAGGAGATCCTAATGGTGGATGGTTTGGAGCAATAGAGAGAGATAGAGAGAGAAAATAAGGATGGAGAGGAGAATAAATAATTTATAATGATTGTCAAAAAATAATAATATTATTATTAATTAATATTATTATTATAATAATTAAGAAAATTGTTTTTGAAAAAGGAGTGGGAGAAAATAAAATAGCTTTGAAATAAAAAAGAGATAATTATAATAATGATAATATTATTATTATTAATAAAAAAATATTATTAATATTAATAGTAATAGTAATAGTAATGATATTATTTCTCTTAATTAAAGTAATATAATTGAGAAAAATAATTACGGGATAGATAGAGAAACGAAAATACATGCTTTAATAAAACTAAAATATCAATTACAATTGAAAACTAAGGTAAAACTAAAATAAAAATAATATAAAAAGAAGATATGATGGGGGTAGAGGATCAAAAAAGGATCATGCCCCAGTGGGATCCCTCATTGGTTGTGGGTGTTGAGATGATGATTTTGGAAGGAGTTGAGGTCCTCCTTTTATAGGAAAATTCTTCCTCTGAAAATTTTCGTATTTTGGCTTATTAAATAGATGATTCACATGTGCACACCTTCCTGAAATTTTTTCATAAAGGTTTCGTTCATTCACCCTCAAAATTTAGATCATTTATACACCAGATTAATGAGTTATGATATTTTATTTTCGGTTTCTTTTTATACAAAAAGTTTCTAGGAAGCTTTCTCCAAAAGTAGAACCTCTAATGGAAACCTTAATAACTTAAAAACTGACAAATATTCATTTTGTAGGTGTGACTATGTGGCCTTGTTCTATTATAGGATCAGTCAACTTTAGTGAAGGTGTGTAGGACGAGATGTGGTTCTGTTATAGTGGTGGGGTCCACACTGTCCTCCCTAAAAAATCTTTAACTTCATTTATTTTTTAAGAACTCAGGATGCCAAAATCATCCCCTGGTCCAAAATGAAAGTTGAAGAAAATAAAATATAGATTACATAAAAAAATAATCACTCAATCTAGGATAATAGATTTTTTGAAATGCCCAAAATTCCCTTCATGTAAAAATCTGTCAAAATCTAGAATTATATAGTTTTCACAATTTTGACAATTTTTATTTTATAATTAAAACTACCCATTATTCTAAAATGAAATTTAAATAAATGGGTTTTATCATTAAAAACATTAAAAATCCTCATTATTTGATTAAAGATATGCACATAATTTTTCTATGTCACTCATAAACATTTAAATTCAAAACCTCAAATTCATAATAACCTTAACCAACAAAATAAGCCAAATATGGACACTATGATTAGAGTATTAGGTGAAAAATAGAAAAAATAGAGGAAGAGAAAAATGGGACTCATACCTCTTGAATAGGGTAAAGAACCATCAAGGAAATACTATAAACCCAACTTGGAGGCTTGAATATGGAAAGATAATCCCTTAGTAGTGTTTTGGGTCATTGGGTTAGAATGGGAGAGGCCTGGGGTGTAAGAATCAAATAAAAAAATAAAGTAAAATGACAAAAATACCTCATACTGGGTAGGCCACATGGTTTTCTCGTATGATTTTTCAAACTATGCATAGACCGTGTATCTGTCACTATCTCAAGACCTCTAGACTTCACATGGTTGTATCGCATTTTTTCCTTAATTAATTATATACTCTTTTCACCCCTTTTTCCACTACACAAGCTTGCATATATTCTCGTTTGTAGTTTTTGTGTGCCTTATCCATGCATCCCTAAAAAACCCTCCAAAACTCAAAATTTCCACCTAAAACACCCCAAACATAAAGGGTAAACAAAAAATATATTAATATAAATAATATAACACCCTAAGGTATTAAAAAATTCCCACATAGCTAATTTATACCCCCATAAATTCCATGTAAACTTAATGTAAGAAATACTTCCAAGATAGTATTCCCACTGACGAGTACTCGAATATTAACCAACTTCCAAAACCTCAACACCATGGAACTGAAGTATGAACGACCAGAATTATTATAAAACCACTACTTAATGATTCAAAACTTAGAAATTGGTGATTCACTATGATTAATAGAAATAATATTCATCACTATGAAAATATGAAGTGATAACAAAAGAAGAAGTTGGGATTTTCAATCCTATGATCTTCTTTGAAATCTAGATTATTGGGATTTCTACCACTTCTTTAAAGAGATTATTAAATTATAAACTATATCATAGGAAAAACCATAAACACCACCTCCATAAAATCTAATTTTAAAAGTTCTAATAAATATCACATCCCAAACAAAGGAATCCCAAAGGATCGCCCCACCAGAATAGTGAAATTTATATAGACCAAGCACTGGTCTCCCTGCCATATATAATTTCACTAAAATGGGGAAATAATATATAGGTACACCCTAAAGAATTTTCATTACCCAAGAGGAAATATTTTCATAATCCTTGACTACAAAATAAATGGGAAACCCTAAGATAAGTGGACTATGCTTATGTCTCCCAACTAATTAGAATTTCCCTAAAATATTGAGACTATTGACATCATATTTTGACAAAATAAGTGGATTAAAAAAAGAATCCACATTCACAAACTCTTCAACGGGAATGAAAAAAACACCAATGTAGAACAAAAACATTAAAAATCTCATGGGACTATGAATTAGAACATCCAAACTCAAGGTGCCAGAGGCCAAGAAGAAGAAGATCATGAGGCATGCCTCACAAAGGAATGATAGGGTTGCAACCTAAGGATTACTCCTGGTATATGAGGGTATTTAACTATAACTCCCATGAATATATTTTTATAGTAATATTGATAGAAAACAGAACCCGTTGGCATCCATAACCCAACCATAAATAAAACTGCACCCCAAGTATCCATGAATCCACCACATTTTTTTCTAATGTAAAAAATAAAATACAAAAAACATTAACAAGAAATGAGAATTAATGAGGCATGACCATATAAAAATATACAAATTCAGGGTCAAATCCCATTTTTCCATTAGATACAAGGAACTGGATAAAATAAATATGGGAAAATTTCCTAAGAAAATAAAAAATTACAAGAGTGTTTAGTCCCCAAAATAGTTCCCTACTTCCAAATCTCCAATGGAAGAAGCAATGAAAAACACTGATAAAAAATGATATGCGTTCAATAATTTTTTATTTTGTTACTATCCACCACACAAAAACACTGAATATGAAAGGACCTCCACAAATATGTAAGGTATTTTGATCAAATGGACAAGAAGATCATAAGTGCCCAGATATACCACACTGAGAAAATATAACTATACTCCTCTGTGTTGATAAATGATTGGTAGGTATAGAAGGTTTATTCCCACAACCATTACATTCCCACTTCCCCTTCTCATTGGCTAGATCATCTTTACTAGATATAGTAGAAACTAAAGCTTCTTCTACTATAGGTCATCCTACTAGAAGTGATTTCATGATGATGGACTTTTAAACCACTTCCCCAATGTTTATATGTCTGACTAAATCATTGAAAAACGAATTTCATAATAAATTACCCAATATAAGTCTATCCTTACTTGAAATCATTAGCAAAAAATTTTATAAAAAATTCCAAAATAGGAAAAATGATCAACATAATCTTTTATTAACTGGACACCTTGGAGGACACCTGAAAATTAAATTGCCTTCTCTAATTTCACTTTTACATGATAAAACAATTGAATAAGGGTTTCTTTCAAATATTCCAAAGACAGCGCCTTGAATTTTTGGGTATGAATTGTCACGACCCGTCCTCAGGGCCCGTGCCGTGACTACTTCAAGCTCTCCTTCCATAGGTCAGGGCCTGGCGACTAGCACCAAGGCGTAAATCCCGAAAAAAAGGGAACGCATTGCCTTTATAAAATAAATAGACACCACAGAGTAAGCAAGAAGAAGTAAACAATAAGTAAACTAAGTACAATAGTAAGTGCGGAAAAGTAAGTGGGTCAGAATACAAACCCAAACTGAAAGTAAAGCACAACTGAAGGAATGTACAGAAACTGAAAAGAAAAGCAGTAATGTCGAGTCGTCCACTGGAAATCCCACATGAGGGGTTGGTATAGATAGACTCCTCAGCTCCTCGGGTCTAGCTGTCCACTACGTGTACATCCCGCCCAGTGGTCCACCTCCAGTTATCGACTCACCCTGCAAGCCTCAACCACGATCAGCGATGTCCGTCTTCTGCATCCAACACAACGTAGTGTGGGCATAGCATGTGCAGGGTTGAGTATACGCTACTCAGTAGGGACCCCGAGACCCCCGAAGGTCTCCCAGAATCCACAAAGGATAATCCACAAAGGAAAGATACAATCACGAAGTAACAACCAACAATATTTAGGTATATGCCCATACATATACCTAAGTCATCAATTCCAGTTGGGCTCCAACATCTGAGCCCAAGATCGATCAATTCCACACAGGATCGCACAACTCAATCCACAAAGGAAAGCACAACTCAATCCATATAGGAAAGCACAACTCAATCCACATAGGAAAGCACAACCCAATCCACATAGGAAGCAAGTCAATCATATCGAAGATAATGATTAAAAGTCAAGACTCATATCACACAGGTATACATCATTTGTAAAGAAAAAAGAGGATGTTCAGATATAGTTACTGATTCATCTAGCTGGGACCCATGAAAGATACAAGACCAGCTAAGCTGTCAGACCCACGTAGGATACTACAATAGAGGTCAATACTATCGGACCCACATAGGATACGAGTATAGTGGTCGTCACCACCAAACCCACGGAGGATTCCAGTACGGTTGTCGTCGTCATCGATCCCACGTAGGATTCCAGTATGAAGCGCTTCAATGTCGAACCCACGGAGGAATCCAGTATGGTTGTCCTCATCATCGAACCCACGGAGGATTCCATAATAGTTTTCATCATCGTAGAACCCACGAAGGATTCCAGTATGAAAGTATTCACCGTCGAACCCGCGGAGGATTCCAGTACGGTTGTCATCGTTGTCGAACCCACGAAGGATTCCAGAACGAAAGTCTTCACCGTCGAACCCACAGAGGATTTCAGTACAGTTTTCATCGTCGTTGAACCCCACAGAGGATTCCAGTATGAAATTCTTCACCGTCGAACCCATGGAGGATATCAGTGCAGTCGTCATCGTCGTCGCAGTCGCAGCCAGCTCTAGGGTTCCTGCACACAGCATGCTTGATTCTGGGAGGGTCCGCTCCACGATCCAAGGGGGTCAATACATCAACTGACACATAGTCTGGAGTTGATGTACCCCAAAGTTCTGTCTCGTTGATAGGAACTCAACGTGACAGACGGCGCATCAATCGAACGCCCGGTCTGAGAGTTATTTTCATTTTTGTTCTAGGGGCCTGGTTGGTTTTTAAGTCAAAACCAACCCGAATGTACTCCAACTGCGTCCAAATCTCGAGAGTAGTAAGCCAAAAGGTACGTCTCTCAAAGAGCAATCCAACATAGTCGACGGCACGTCAATCGGACGTCCGGAGCTCAAGTTATAAGTGTTTCCTCTCTGAGGACCCTGTTGGTTTCTTGTTCAAACCAAGCCGGCCATACACAATGTTCTATGAAACCTTGATTTTAATATACCTAAACGAACATCTCGATCCAAGGATCACATCGCATCTGATAGTGCGTCAATCAGAGGTCTGTAGCCCAAGTTACGGACGTTTGAACGAAACAATCAGTTCTTAGGGGGGGAGGCACTACCCCCTCCCCTTGAATGAAACAGTGCGGCATTAAGTCATGACCTCCCCCAAAACCCGGAATGGCAAAGCCGTTATGGTTCTCCGCGGCTCAGCCACTGGCGCCGGTCGCCGGCGCCGCCACGCTGGGGTTGCATGTCATCACCGCTCTCCGTGGACCACCGGACACGCACCGGTTGTCCGTTTCACCCGCCATCTGCGCCTAGAGTCCTTACGGGACCCAAACATCACTACAGAGTCTTCAAATCACCTCTACGGTCTATTACGTTATTGCCCGTCGATCCTCACATCAATAAACAATCTGCAGAGGGTTGTCGGGCTGTGTTTGTTCGGCCTGCTCCCCCCGCGTTAGGTGTTATCATTTGCAAAAAAGAATCAACACATGATTTCAACAACTTCGAGGAAAAATTTTAATCAATTAAAATTGAACCTAGTTTCCAACAACACACCCGAAATAAAAATTCATATCCCAAGAATAAAAACTTTCACGGATCAACTTGATAATGAGTTGATCTGTGTTCCTTACTTTAAAAGGGAACAACCACGAGAATATTAACACTCAGAAATCAAACCCCTACCTCAAGGAGTTGACGAACGATGATCGTCACAGGAAAACGGCGTCGCGGAAGACGGCATCATGGAAGACGGCGTCGCGGAAAGAGGATCCGTATACATCGTCGGTGCACGCCCGATGAAGGATGCAGCGTTTCGCTTTCTTTGACGAGGGAATAAGATGAAAATATGAGATGGAATTCTTCGTCGAAGCTTTGGTGTTCTTCGCGTTCTTCGAGAAGGAAGAAGAAGATATTCAAGAGTTCTCTTCTCTAAACTCCACACAGCAAATCCACCCACAATAAAATAAGACGTTGTATTATTTTATTAACACACACACATGCCAAAATTATTCAAAACTCAAATTGAATTCACCCCATTAATTAACTTGTGTTGTTAAATTAATTAGGCGTTTAATTTGCATGCAATTAATGTGGAAGAATTAAATGCTAGAGGGGGTTTAATGGGTTGTTAGGGAAATTCAAGGAGGCGGGGGATCATGTGGGCCCCACCCCAACTTCCTCACAACTTCCTTCCCATAACACTTAACCATCAGTAGTGTAATACAAATATAATTTTTAAACAACTATATTTTTATTCTTCACATTTTTTTAACAACTCCTCCCAAGCAAACGCACCTTTGGAAAAGGTGTTCCTTAGAAAAAACCGGCGTTTCGGTTTCATCGGAGCCCTTGGATTTTGATTCCGATAACCAGTTCAAAAGTTAGGAAAAGTCGCTCATTCGTTCACTGAACGTCCCCGAGCTAAACTTCGGAAAAAGATTCTGGGCACACCGGGCCTCAGAATCAGGTGCCGTCAGAAACTGCGTACTCGTAGAATTCCAAAGAAAATTAAGAAAAAAAAATTCCCTTGAAATTTACGGGTCTTTACATTACTCTCATATTAGGGATTTACATCCTTGTAAAGATATATCTCCAAATAAGGAAACAAAAGTGTACTAAGCACGCATCTGGGCCTCCCACACCCAAGTGCTCTCCATGAGGTTCTCGTGCAGCCACCTGAGGTGCATTAAAGTAATCGACCGTCCCTGTAGGACTCTCTCATGTCGATCCTCGATCTCCACCGGGACCTCCGCAAAATTTTCCCCGTCGTCAATGTTATGCGTCGGGTCAAGCACGTATCTCTTTAGTTGAGATATGCGGAAGACGTCGTGCACCCATTGTAACAGAGGTGGTAGAGCCAGGTGATAATCCACCTCGCCTATCCTGCTGAGAACCTGGAATAGTCCGATGAAGTGTGGAGATAACCTGCCTCCCCTGCCAAATCTCCATAATCCATGTCGAGGTGAGACCCATAAGAAAAGGTGGTCTCCATCCTCGAACTCCAATGGTCTCCGCCTCCTGTCAGCATAAGATTTCTGTTAGCTCAAGGTTGTCCTCATCTGCTCCTGGATGACCTGGACCTTCTATGGTCCTACAAGAGCTGCTAAGATTTCTTCTTTGCAGATAAGATAAATCTGGTCTCATCCTCTGGATGAACCACGTTCTTTGACTAATATAGTCAATCCCGACATGGATGATAATAATCCATACCAAGGATGATGTCGTAAGGCCTCGACACTACTAGAAAGATATCCAACAGTTACTCTCACCTCCAAGGGTTGAGTCACACTGTCAGCATTAGTCTGTGGTCACTGGGTCTCCTCCATTAGGTATCTCAAAAGTGAGGGTCAATCCAACAGTTTTAAACCAGAACCTCTTAGTATCAACTAAAAAAAGGACAGGGAACAAAATGTCACAAGAACAAGTGTCTTTTATTACTGCAGCTCACGGTACAAAGACACATAACATCAACAAAGATAGAAGCAACATGAACAAAAGTCCCCAAGTATTGAGCTTGTCTCGCTCCTCTCCCTCAGCTCCTGGAGCTCCATGGTTGTAAGCCTCACCTGCCTGAATCTGATCTCTCCTCTTTCCAACCATTCCTTGAGGCCGGGGTGGTGTTCCGGGTGGTGGTGGTGGTGGTGGGGCCTCAAAGCGTCGCCCACCACCCACTGCTCGGCCAGCTCCTCTGCCTCATCCGCCAAAATCCTGCGGACCGCCATGGTCGAACCTCTGCCTGGGAGGTATTTCTATTGCCTGCTGCTCATCTGAAGGACTAGTTGAGTAGTCTCGAGCCATGTGACCCAGCCTGCTGCATGCGTAGAACAACCTACTCCTCGTGTAGCTGGCTCTCTTTCGTGTTCCCCGCACAACCGAATCTGCATCCTGAGATTGCTCCTCTGATGATCTGGCCCACTTGGGCCTCTGAGTCACCTGTCTACTGCCATCTGCAGAAGACTCCGCTACGAGTCGTCCTGTGGAGGGTCCCTCCATTGATGACTTCTCGGTGAGAAAATATCCACTAGAAGGGCTCGCTCTAACACCCATATCTGCGTCGGAATGTTGAGGGAGATCATCGAAGCCCTGATCTCTTGCCTCAGTCCCTGCTCGAAGGTCTGGGATCTGAAGAATGGGTCTTGTACCATATCTGTGGAGTAGTGAGAGATATCAGTAAACCTCGCCGAGTACTGGGACACGGTCATGCTTCCCTGCCGCAGTTGTAGTAACTCTTGAATGCACACCGCATGGAGGGTGGATGGAACGAACTCCGAGCAGAAGAGGCTCTCAAATTCCGTCTAAAGGAGTGATGCCTCATCGTGCACCTGTAGCATCAGTCCAAACCATCTACCTACTGCCGCATGGAAGAGACTCGTAGAAAGGATCACCATGAGGTCATTTGGTGTCCCCACCATCCTGAAAACTCAAACAACAGCCTCCATCCAATCCTCGGCTGCCTGAGGATCTATCTCCTCGCAGAACCTAGGCGGTCTCTAACGCTGGAACTCGTGCAGTGCACTAAGGCGATGTGCACTCTCAGTGGATAGGGCTGGTGGCCTCGGTGGCTTGGTGGGTAGTGGTATCGTCGGTGCCTCTGCTGTAAAAGGGCCCTACACCGAGGCCTCGTCGCTTGGTGGGTTGTCATCTCGCACAAAGCTCTGAACCCTAGAAGGTTGCAATCGTGGGGCCATCATGAAAAGAAACAGGTGCACCATGGTTAAAACAGTATACCTGGTGAGCTAACACAAAGTAATCACAATGAAAACTTTTGAAACACACATGAAATCAGTGTTTTCGTGCACTGAGTTGGAAATCAGAGGTCAGGGTCCTGGTGTACGAACAAGTCGGCCGCCGCATCGACACTGGACTCCCTAGACTGATAACCACACTCAATACCCTTAACACTATTGCTTCACATATAAGAAAGAACAGATTCCTGAGTTCTGTGGTAGAACCGAACTCCTCTGATACCAATTTGTCATGACCCGTCCTCAAGGCCCGTGCCGTGACTACCCCAAACCTACCTTCCATAGGCCAGGGGCTGGCGACTAGCACCAAGGTGTAAATCCCGACAAAAAGGGGAAGGCATTGCCTTTATAAAATAAACAGACAACATAGAGTAAGCAAGCAGAAGTAAACACTAAGTAAACTGAGTACAACAGTAAGTGCGGAAAAGTAAGTGGGCCAGAATACAAACCCAAACGGAAAGTAAAGTAAAACCGAAGGAAAGTACAGCAACTGAAAAGAAAAGAAGCAATGCTGAGCCGTCCACTGGAAATCCCACCTGAGGGGTGGGTACAGATAGTCTCCTCAGATCCTCGGGTCCAGCTGTCCACTACACGTATGTCCCTACCAGTGGTCCACCTCAAGGTACCAACTCACTCCACAAGCCTCAACCACGATCAGCGATGTTTGTCGCCTACATCCAACACAACGTAGTGCGGGCATAGCCCGTACAGGGGTGAGTATACGCTACTTAGTAGGGACCCCGAGACCCCCGAAGGTCTCCCAGAATCCAAAAAGGATAATCCACAAAGGAAAGGTACAATCACGAAGTAACAACCAACACTACTTAGGTATATGCCCATACATATACCTAAGTCATCAATTCCAGTTTGGCTCCAATATCTGAGCCCATGATCGATCACGTCCACACAAAATCCCACAGCTCAATCCACAAAGGAAAGCACAGCTCAATCCACATAGGAAAGCACAACTCAATCCACATAGGAAATCACAACCCAATCCACATAGGAAGAAATTCAATCATATCGAAGATAATGATTGAAAGTCAAGACTCATCTCACATAGGTATAAATCATTTGTAAAGAAAAAAGGGGATGTTCATATGTAGTTACTGATTCATCTAGCTGGGACCCACATAGGATACTGGACCAGCTAAGCTGTCGGACCCACGTAGGATACTTCAACAGAGGTCAATACTATCAGACCCACGTAGGATACAAGTACAGTAGTCGTCACTACCGAACCCATGGAGGATTCCAGTACGGTTGTCTTCATCGTCGAACCCACATAGGATTCCAGTACGAAGCTATTCACCGTCGAACCCAGGGAGGATTCCAGTATGGTTGTCCTCGTCATCGAACCCACGGAGGATTACAGTACGAAATACTTCATTGTCGAACCCACGGAGGATTCCAGTACGTTTGTCATCGTCGTCGAACCCAGGGAAGATTCCAGTACGAAAGTCTTCACCGTCGAACCCATGGAGGATTCCAGTATGGTTGTCATCGTCGTCGAACCCACAGAGGATTCCAGTACGAAAGTCTTCACCGTCGAACCCACTGAGGATTTCAGTATGGTTGTCATCATCATCGAACCCACAGAGGATTCCAGTACAAAAGTCTTCACCGTCGAACCCATGGAGGATTTCAGTGTAGTTGTCATCGTCGTCACAGTCGCAGCCAGCTCTAGGGTTCCCGCACACAGCATGCTCGATTCCGGGAGGGTCCGCTCCACGAGCCAAGGGGGTTGAGACATCAAATAACACATAGTCCAATTTTGATGTACCCCAAAGTTCCTTCTCGTCGATAGGAACTCAACGTGACATATGGCACGTCAATCGGACAACCGGTTTGAGAGTTCTTGGATTTTTCGTTCCAGGGGCCCTGTTGGTTTTTAAGTCAAAACCAACCCGACCGTAATCTAACTACATCCAAACCTTGAGCATAGTAAGCCAAAAGTTCCGTCTCACATAGAGAAATCCAACAAAGTTGATGGCACATCAATCGGATTTCCAGAGCTCAAATTACAAGTGTTTCCACTCCAGGGGCCGGGTTGGTTTGGTGTTCGAACCAACCCGGCTATACGCAAAGTTTTCCAAAACCTTGAGTGTAATATACTGAAACGACCACCTATATCCAAGGATCGCATCTCAACTGACGGTGCATCAATCGGAGGTCTGTAGCCCATGTTACAAACATTTGAACAAAACTATCCGTTTTTAGGGGGTTTTGGGCCCGGACCGACCCGGCCCAAGACCCCTAGGGTCGGCCCGAACTGGGTCGACCCGACCGGGGTTCGGGTCCGGCCCACCAGGGAGCGGCCCGGTCTGGCTGACGTGGCCTGACCCAGCCGGCACAACCCTGCCCGGTGCAGGGGTCCGGCCCCGCGCCAGCGGCCCGGCCCTCCGTGGGCGGCCCGGCCCGGCGCGGCTGGTCCGTGCGGTGCGGCCGGTTGACCTAGTGCTGGCGCCCGTGTGGCCAGACAGCTCGGCTGTTTCGGCCAAGCGGGAAGCTGGGGGGAAGACGCTAGCGCCCGCGTGGCCAGAGAGCTCGGCTGTTTTGGCCGAGTGGGAAACGGGGGGGAGGCGATGCCCCCTCCCCTTGAATGAAACGGTGCGGCATTAAGCCTTGACCTCCCGCAAAATCTGGAATGGCAAAGCTATTCTGGTCCGTCGTGGCTCAGCCGCGACAGTCTCCTCTGGAGGCGGGACGCTGCCGCCAGTCACCGGCGCCACTGCTCTCCGTGGACCAACGGACGCGCACCGGTGGTCCGTTTCACCTGTTGTCTGCACCTGGAGTCCTTATGGGACCCGAACATCACTGCGGAGTCTTCAAATCTCCTCTGCGGCCCGATCCGTTATCGCTCGTTAATCCACACATCAATAAACAATCTGCAGAGGGTTGTCGGGTCGTGTTTCTTCAGCCTGCACCCTCTGCATTAGGTGTTATCATTTGGCAAAAAAAATCAACACACGATTTCAACAACTTCAAGGCACAATTTTAATCAATTAAAATTGAACCTAGTTTCCAACAACACACGAGAAATAAAAATTCCTATCCCGCGAATAAAAACATTCTCGGATCAACTTGATAATGATTTGATCTGCGTTCCTTGTTTTAGAAGGGAAAAACCAAGAGAATATTAACACTCAGAAATCAAACCCCTACCTCAAGGATTTGACAAACGATAATCATCGTGGGGAAACTGAGTCGCGGAACACGGCGTCGAGGAAGACGGTGTCGCGGAAAGAGGCTCCGTATACATCGTCGGTGCACGCCCAATGAAGGATGTAGCGTTTCGCTTTCTTTGACGTGGGAGGAAGATGAAAAGATGAGATGGAGTTCTTCATCGAAGCTTTGGTGTTCTTTTCATTCTTCAAGAAGGAAGAAGAAGATCTTCAAGAGTTCTCTCCTCTAAACTCCACACTGCGAATCCACCCACAATAAAATAAGACGTTGTCTTATTTTATTCACACACACACATTCCAACATTATTCAAAACTCAAATTGAATTCACCCCATTAATAAACTTGTTTCGTTAAATTAATTAGGCTTTTAATTGGCATGCAATTAATGTGGAAGAATTAAATGCTAGAGGGGGTTTAATGGGGTGTTAGGGAAATTGAAGGAGGCGGGGGCTCGTGTAAGACCCACCCCAACTTCCTCACAACTTCCTTCCCAATAAAATTAACCATCAGTAGTGTAATAAAGATATAATTGTTAAACAACTATATTTTTATTCTTCACATTTTTTAACAACTCCTCCCGAGCTAACGCACCTTCAGAAAAGGTGTTTATAAGCAAAAACGGGCGTTACGGTTTCATCGGCGCCCTCAGATTTCGATTCTGAGCACATGTTCAAAAGTTAGGAAAACCCGCTCATTCGTTCACTGAACGTACCCGAGCTAAACTTCAGAAAAATATTCCGGGCACACCGGGCCTCGGAATCAGGTGCCGTCAGAAACTGCGTACACGTAGAATTCCAAAGAAAATTAAGAAAAAAAATCCCCTTGAAATTTACAGGTCATTACTTGAATAATGAACTTAAACCACTCAAAATCCAAACCTATGAACAAAATAATGATGCACCTCACTCTATAAACATCATGAGTTCATAAAAAGTCAAAATTCACTCTAAACATAGCCATCCACTTTATCCCCTCACAATGTCTTCAGTCACAATATAATACTATAAGTTATTTATCCAAAAACTCTCATTCATTATCTATGAGATATAAATATCATGGAACTACCACTCCATCATGAGTATGCCTGGATT
Source organism: Viscum album (assembly GCA_963277665.1). Classification (NCBI taxonomy): domain Eukaryota; kingdom Viridiplantae; phylum Streptophyta; class Magnoliopsida; order Santalales; family Viscaceae; genus Viscum; species Viscum album. The sequence continues at coordinate 790,801,820 of OY728141.1, forward strand.
CATATAATTGAAGGAAAAATCCTAGATAACTAGGAAAAATACCGAAGGAATTCCCTTCTTTACTATCCAATTCATTTTTGTGGAACTCATTCTAAAAGATCACAAATTAAAACCACAAAAAAACTACTTTTAAATTAAATATAATGGAAGAAACTAAGAAAAATATAAGCCAAAAAAACAAGGCACCACAAAACATCAACACAAGGGAAATATAATCTTAATACAACCCAATCAAGGTCCCAACCCCCTATCTGAAATTTACACTAAAATAATTTTAAAATTTTTATTCTATATACCCAAATAATTTTCTAACTATAAAAACCTAAAAACATTTTATTTTACTCAAACCACTTGAATTTAGGTTTAATTTTTTAAAAAACTTTATATTACCCAAAACATTCCAAGGATTTAAACAAAAAAATTCCCTTGTAATTATTTCTATGAAAACTTAAAAAAATTCATATACATTTATGTATGTTCAGAAAAAAAATTACCCTAAAAAAGCACAATTAACATAAACATGATTTTTAATAAACCTTTTAACACCAAGTGAGAAAACACTACTTTTAAAAAACATTTAAAAGTCAAAAAAATCACATAAACATCCAAAAACAAGTTTAACAAACATATGATGGGATAGATCCAATGAATTAGGTAAAAAAATCCCAACCTTTTCCATTGTTCATGGTTTCACCACATTATTTTTCTGACAATGCACTAACTATGAAAGTTACACTGGAGGTTATACAGAATAATCATCTTGTATAGTGGATGGTTTGATAGACTATACACCTTAACAATGTACCCAATAAAACCCGTCCAATTTGAATTGAAAATGAGTAATTTTTCCAAAGATCATCTGAAATCTTTTTAAAGCTCATATTATAATAACTTCACAACAAATTATCTCTAGAAAAGTCCACTACAACTTTAAAAATTAAAATAAGACTCTAAAGAACCAATAGAAACCTAAGAAATTACATAAGGAAATGTAGGCCAACCACCTCCCCAGACCTACCACTTGAGTCCTGATAGTCTTATCTATTTTCTACCATTATCCCCAAAATAACAAAAAGGTGAATATCAAGAACCTAGGCCATTTTTAAGAAACCTAAACCCTTTATACCATTTTTTAATGAACGAAACTATACCTCCATCAAGACCGTTGGCTGAATTGGCTTGTTACGCACTTGAAGAGCATCCTTGTTCCCCTCCGATTGAAGAAATGTTCCATGGTTATCACACCTAACTATTTGGGATGGTTTCACCATCATGAAGAAAATAATAAACATATAAAGAAGGAATAACAATAAAAATACATTGTTACATGTTCTTAAATACATTTAAAAAATTTTCAAGTTATTATAGAGTTTCAAAAACTACAATAGAAGATTAAAGAAATAGAAACATAAGACCAAAGGGGTTGAAACAAACTCAATCTAACTGATTACAAAAAATCAAAGTTCCAATCACAATATCCATGTGAATCTCAAGTCACTTCTATGATCACAACAACCAACCACTTCCCAAGGAAGATGGAACCTGATCCAACCTAAATCCAAGTCCAAAAAAGAACTGTAACATGTAGAATACAAACCCATTATAATGATTATATATGGTGTGATTTGAATCTAGTAAGATTCCACCATAATTCCATGTCATTTATTTTAAGAAAAATAAAAAATTATACCTATTTAAAAATAAGTCATTAAAAATATGTTTTCCTTACCTTTTTCCAAAAAAATGGGTAAGACTAAACATGAAACATAAATTTTCTCAAAGTCTTCAATTTTATAAAACCATTTCACAAGAATGGTTCCTTTAAAAACAATCCCAATTTAAGAGGTGACCAAACATTTTCTTTGGAAACATCATAGTTTAGAAAAAAGACCCCATGATTGGTTAAAAATATTTCAAAATCCTTCCACGTAAGAAAAACCACAGTAAAAATAATTTTCCAAATTTTCCCAATAAATATTTAACACACCCAACCCAAATTTAACCAAGGAAATAGAGTAAATAATAATTTATTTCAACAATATTAGGTTACAAATAATTACATTAAAAAGGTTGGTAAAAAACCTGTCAACATAATGTATAAATACATAAATGGATCAACACATCAAGAAATTACATCCAAGAGATAAGAAACACACACGAAAAAATACATAATAAAGGGAATCACATAGATAAAGAACATAAAGAAACATCAGAGGGACTAATGGGATATCTCAGGACAAGTACAAGTGGTCATACTTTTCAAAGTTTTATGGTCACAAATCTACTGAATAAAACACTTTAACTAGTCTATTCGGTAAAAAACACACTATCCAAGAATTATATACAACTAAGATCTAGTGAGTGCTTAACCTAAACTATCCAAACAATGTCCTACTACTTTCAACATAGTAAACGTAGTCTCCCTATAGAACAATAGCATATGTGGGCCGTGAACAATGTCATATCAAAATAATAAAAAATCCCCAAGTGCTAACAGAAAAATCATGTCTATCACACCTCCAATAATACAATTAAAAATGATCCACAAACCATAAGAACACCATGCACCTCATAAAAAAATTATTCATGAGGATAACATTACATCATCAACACATAAGGGGCTCAATAAGGGTATAATCAACATCAACTCATAAGTTCGAACTGGGAATTCACTTTTCATACATGTATATAACATATTAATTTGTAAATAACACCTTTTAAATTAATTTTTAAATACAAACGCAACTACAAATCACATCATAGTCATTAATAATCCTAATCAATCAAACAAATAGTACTCCAATTCCCTTTATAAAACCACACCACCCTTTGAAAGAAACTCCCTTTGAAAACAAAAACGGAACTCTCTTGAAAATAAAATATGGAATAAACCCCAATAAAAATTTATTTCCCCATTTAAAACTAACCTATAAATTTTATTAAACTTATAGAATGTACAAAACACCCATTTTCAACATGGCGCCATTTAAAACATGGAGTTTCATCTATTTTACACATATAAACCCATAATGCCTAAGAAACATTTTACAAACCAAACCTAGATAACCCAAACCATAATTATCTAGGTTAAATAAGAATTTATAAAACCCAAGATTCAATGGAACTATCAAATAAAATAAAATGAAATGGAAACACCTACCTCAATTGGTAAAACATTTTCACCTGTGATGAAATCCACTTGAAAGAAACTCCTACCATGGTTTACAAGCATTAAAAACCAGAAGTTACAATTTCTTCCAATACTATCCAATAAAATTGGAAAAAAATAGTACTAGGGTTAGATTAGTTTAATAAAAAGTGATAAAAAAAGTGTAAAGGAGAAAGGCGGACCCATATACCTCTTGAACCAGGTGAAGAACCACTAAAAAATCACACAAAATCTACCTAAGATATATTAAATAAGGATAGAGAATCCATTAGAAGGATTCTGGGTAATGGGGTTCAAATGAGGGAGTCTTAGGGTGTAATCATATAATAAAAAGAAAATGAAATGACAAAAAATACCCAATTATAGTCACATGGTTTTCCAAACCGTGTGTAGACTATGTGTCTAAAACTATCTGAAGACACCCATGCACTACACGATTTTATTGCACCATTTACATAAGCATGTTATCCCCTCTAACCACTACTAATGGCTTCATGGTTTATTATACATGGATTCCAAATCATGCGCCATAGTTGTAAACCCTTTGAAAACCCTCCAAAACATAAAATTTCAACCCGAAACACCCCAAACATAAAGGGAAAACAATTGAAAGATTACTATCAATAAAGAGACACCTTGGGGTGTCACGAGTTGGAATGATTGAATGTGAATTTTTTTAATTAAACTTTTTTCTAATTTATAGAGATATATCAAATGATCAAAATGAAGGAATCAATATTTAATTATCAAGAAAATATTGGAAAATGTCTTTCAATTAATTTTGGATAGGTTAAAATGAACCACATATCATCCTAATGTATTGTGTACCAAAAAAAACTAAATATATATTTTTAATATTATTATCCTTTTATAAGATCAAAAGAAGTATCTATGATAAAAACTAATATAAATATATATTTCTTTTTGAAAATCATGAATTATAATTTCGTATTAATTGTTGACCATTAAGAATGAACCACATAACAATTTAACAAGTTGTATACTCGAAAAACTCAAAAAATAAATCTTTATAATTGTAATGGTTATTTAAATTTCAAACATGCATAAAATAAATAAAATCATCAAAATGAGGTTTTCTTGATATAAAAATATAGTAAGATGAAATTTGATTAATTTTTTACCCATGGAACTAAACTACATAAAAATTTGGCCTACAATCTAGTTGAATTATTCAAAATATGTTTTTCTTATAATAACTCTGATTTATGTTCCCAACATGCATCAAATGATCAAAATCTAGAAAATGAGTTCAAAATATCATGAAATTTTGTTCCAATGATCACTGATTAATTTGAAACCACTTGAAATAATCCATACATCAATATTCCATAAAATGTGACCTAAATTACAGAAAATGAATTTATATAATTATAACAATTTTAAAAATTCAAATCATAATATAAAACATGGCTAAAGTACAATGGTTTTTTAGGAATAGACTACTAAATTACTGTCTTTTCAATATTAATATGTTTTATATTCTAAGAAACTAGCCCTATGTTTAAAAAAATAGTAATATAAATTTGGTGATTCCATAAGAAACCCCCCCCCTCCCACAAAATACTACATATTGTTGTGGTACCACCTAATTTCTCTCTCACTTTTCTCCCGTTGTACCCTAATTGAAACCGCTTTCTTTCCCTCCATGAAATTACTGGTGAACACTCTCTCTTATCAACCTTCAGTGTGTCCAATCACAGCAGGTATGTACCCTCCCCCTAAAATCATCCCCCTCTCACTTCACTATGATGTCAAAACCAAATCGTAACTACCATCCATGTGATGCCTCCTCCTCCCCATATCCTGGTGGATATCAAACCCCACCCTAGTATCAATGCACCAGAAATATTTTTTTTGTAAAATCATGGAGTTCATGTATTTTTTATGTTTTCATTATTTATTTAAAATATTTTCAATTGAGAAAATTATTTTCTTTGGAAAAAAATTTCTATTTAATTTTATAGTTTTTTTCTATATTTTCTATCTAATTATAGTAGTTTCCAGGATTAAAATTTTTTGTGATCACTATTTTGTTTTATCTATGAAAAAACTATGATAAATTCATGGATTAGTAAGTTATATAAATTTATATTTTAGAAGTTTAATTGGAGTTAATACATTTTTTATTTTTCATCATTCTATATGATTATTTGTGTATTATATAAAACTATTTTGTTTTTTATTTTTTAGTTTTTTATGAATTAAATATTTAAATAATAAATTTCTTATATATTATATCTTTAAATTCAAAGTAAAAATTTATTTTCATCATGTGTATAAATTCTCAGATATTATTTCTTTTTTATATATAAAAATGTAGAAATGTTCTTGGTCCATTTCAACATGCAATTTAATTTTTAAATTAATTTAAAATGTAAAATAATTTAATAAATGATGAATTTTAAACATAATAATGTTTTTTAAGAAAAAATATCGTTTATAATTAATTTTTTTATATTGGTTCTGATTAATTTCTGATGATAAACGCAAGAACACAATGTTATTGTTTTCATTTTATTTTTCATCTACATTTTTAAAGTTATATTTTAAAAAAATAAAATTATTTTAAAATGGTAAAATAGATATCTAATGAATGATTTTTTTTAAATTGATATTTATTGTAAATTTAATTGTATGTACATGTATTATTTTAATTATGTCTATTTTTTCTACAATGATATAATGAATTTTGAACTCTATTTTTATTAGTTATTTAAATAATTATTTCAAATGCATAGTGGAATCGTGTTAATCTTATATATATATATATATAATTTTGATTAATCTACTATAGAACTCACCTTGATTTGAAAATTATTTGAATAATTTTTAGATTATATAGTGGAAAATCATTAAGTGGATGGAAGAATAAAATACCCATGTTCTAATTATAAATTATGGTGGTGGTTAAATAGAAATTATATAGATTACCACTTGATATAGAAAAAATTTATTATTGAATATGTATGTTAGATTCATACTATAAATAAAATGTATAGAAATATAAATTAATGACTATTTTAAAAGAAAAGTGATTTAGATGAGAATTCAATTTGAAATATGATAAATGGCATATTTGGATTTTTTGAACATAAAAACTAAAATTTTAATATATAAATACAAACCTTAGTTAATATTGATAAGATTAATATATCTCATAACTTTATTGGAATAAGAATTGAGTGTCGTGGATTATAGGAAGACATAAATTGTGATTTATATTAATGATATGCCATGTATTCAACGATATTTTTCTACTCTAGTTAGACCATATCATGTTTCATAATAGAATTACTTATAATTTAATGTATATCATATTTGATTTTATTTATGAAGAATTTGTTGAAAGAAAATATACTTTTATCATTCTATGAGATGAAAAAAATATTAAATAATAAATACTTGATTGTATAAAAATACATTCATTTAATATTGATCAAATAATTTTTAAAATAAAATATTCAAGAAAATAATAATGTATGATGATGTAATATGAGTATATGTGGATCCCTTAGTGGTCGTGATAGTGTTAAAAAATATAATACTAGGAAGAATAAATAAACTCCCACAAAGACAAAGTATTACTTTCCATTACAACCATGCTTGAAATGATTATTCAAGTTTTTTAAAACTCATCACAACATTAATTGATATCTTTTATAGATTGAAAACGATGGATTATTGAGAAATCCAAAAGATTCAAAATAAGGGATGATGTTTGATTCAGTATATCTATGTTCATATTTTGAGCGTAGGAATATCAATTTTGGGTTGAGTTCTAATAGTTTTTACCCATTAAGTATATAAAGAGCTAAATATACCATATAGCCATTTTTTCCTTAAAATCTACCTACATGGATGTTTATGAAGTAGGATTATTTCATTATTTCAATTATCATTATGGAAGGAAGATTCCATGAAATAATATTAATATGTGACTTCTTCCACTAATCAGGTAATTACAAGACATAATGAATGAAGGTGTTGAAACATTTGATCCATCAATGAAAAACTATTCAAAATGTGTGATATTATAATATAGACCACTAGTTTATGTCCTAGATTATAAAACATGTATATTTTAAACACTCATATTAGTTGAGATTTAATATTTTATAATTTTATTTTTTAACGCAAATGATTGCACATAAAAATTATTGATTCATGTTACATTGATAATTTATTGATAAATATTCTAAATTCATGTTCAATAAGACTCAATTAAACGGAGAAATTGAATTTATAAACTCTTGGAATGTGTTATCCAATTCATTAAATTGTTTTTTAATTAGTGACCACTTATGTAAAATTTTAGTAATTTAATCCATTGGTCAATGGAGGGAAAATGATATGGGGTACAACATCAGAAATTTTCAGAACATAGTTGTGAATAAAAATAAGTATATATTTTAAAATTAATTATTATGTGTTTATTTTTTTATATTTTTATAAATATGTAGTACATATTGAGAATAAATTCTATAGTAATGATTTATACATTGCATAATGAGTAGGGTAATAAAAAGGATAATCTTAATTATCATTTGGACTTGTAGGTAATAAATATAAGGAATGGTCTATGAGAAAATGAGATTAAGAACTATCCAAAAAAATCAATAAAAACATTAAAAAATATATTTTATAAAAAATAAATTATATAAAAGTGGATGATGTATATTCAAGTAACATTTCATGGTGTAATGATATAAATCATTGAATATTTAATGGATTGAAAATTTAATGAGTATACATTTTTGTGGTTCAATTCCTACCATTGAGATTACATGTATTGTTACCTAAAAAAGTAAAAATAATTATAGTTATTTTGTGAAACATCTTTAGGTATTTTTTTTTAAATACTATAAATCCAACTATTATTAAATAAATTCAATAAATAATTTTAATGATACATTTCTAGTTATAGATTTTATTTCCCTTTCATTTTCCACAGAGATAACTCATTTGAATATTTATTTATTTAGATATAAAATCTTGTAGAAGTTGTAAATTATCTATGGATGTAACCAATTTAAGGGGACATTAATATTTTTTTCTTTATTGGTTAATTATTTCTTATCAAATAATTTTGTAAAATATTTATTAATATGTTTTCGTAAAATTAATTCATTAAGTACATAAGTTATTTTAAATCATATTTGGGAAGTAGATATCAACCATAAGGCTCTAATACTAAATGTTACATTGAAAAAAATATCTTACCATATGTTCAATGTGTTTTCATAAAAAAAAAATTGGTGATTAAATCACATATTATGTGTTGATGACTTCTTAAACAACTCCCATTTCCAAAAATAGACATCAATAATTCAAACAGTAAATCGCCCAGTTGGCATCCAGGTGTGTTGTTAAAAGGGCTGTAGAAGAAACTACGCAACATGTGTTTATGGAGTGTGATCAAACCCATCAACTCTAGAACTACTTGGTTGTGTTGTTCGGATTTGCGGTGGATTGCAGAATCTAGATTTTTTATCTACTATCCGGGCTGCTGCAGGTGCGCTATAGTGAGCAGATTTTCAACCTTTTTATCACTATTATTGTAGTGGTTTTTGCAGCCTTGTGTGACTTGAGGAACAGGGCACTGTTTGATGGTGTGGTTGTTGATATTCAGAAGGGAATGAGCTCCATCCACAAGGATGTGTACGTTGCGGCAGTGGTCCAAGATGGTTTAATGTCTAACACCATTCTGGACCTCCAAATTCTTAGGATGCTTGGCGTTTCAGGCCATCCACGCAAACCTCGGATGCTTAAACATATTAGATGGATACCACCGATTGCACCGTGCCTCAAAGTAAATGTTGATGGAGCCGCATCTGATGCACCGGGCCCGGCTGGATGCGGAGGAGTCTTCCGCCCGTTCTGTGGGTTTGTTAAGGGATGATTTTACCATTACCTTGGCCTTGGTACTGCTTTTGAAGCTAAACTTTGGCCCATGATTCATGCGATAAGGTATGCTGTCCAATTTAACTAGAAATGTCTCTAGATTGAATCAGACTCAATGACTGATGTTCATGCCCTGAGCACTAGAACGTGAAATGTATTGTGGCGTGTGCTGCCTCAGTGGGTTGACTGTATCTGCCAAGTCAATCAATTACAGATGGATGTCACCCATGTGTACCGGGAGGCTAATCAGGTTACAGATACAATTTACAAAAAGGATATTCTTGATTTTGATATGATGTGGTCTTTCACGGCCCCAGATTATTGTGCTCTGATGTTAGAGGCGGATCGATGTGGTGTCTTGCACACTCGCTTATGTAATAACCCATTGTAGGCCTGACTCATTTTTTATTATATATTTTTCTGAGGACCGGCTCATGCCGGATCCTGATCTTCTTGCTAAGAACAAAATAATATTTATATTATCAGTGTGATATTATTCAGTTCTTTCATAATTAATGTATTATATTCTACTGTATAGATCATGGATTTCATTAATCATGATATAATATTGAATGATCTACAATATTTCTGTAATTTACTCTAATATAGGACAAGCTATTCGATGCATAAATTATTATTGGTTCCAATATTCATATATTTTACCATAATTGAGGCTTGAAAACTAAAAATATCTGTATATTTACCCTTTATGATGTGGTATACTATGAAAATTCAGTTAATAACCTAAAATTTGACTATCTTGGTCAATTTTTAGTTTTGTAATAAAAATTAATATGAGCCAACATTAACCTGGGTATGATGAAAGATGTATTACATTTCACGCGTATCAAATCATATTTAATGATTCATAATATTGATCGTGAATAGTATTTTGAGGCTTTGATTTCACTTTTACCACTGCTCTAAATTTTTTTTGGTATTGGAATAATCGGGGATGTTTTTGAATGGATATGGTGGTATAAGAGATGTTATTTGTATTGAAATTATAATTGCTCAAAAATCACATGGAGGCACCTTTTCATTATACGATAATTTATTTCATACTAAATCTTGTAATAAATATATATTTATAATAATTATATCTTATTGATAGTGTTATGATTATTTTTCTTATGGTGTGAGGGGTTATACTGCTTGGTGTTATATTTTTTATGATATTTTGGATTTTTTTATATCTTTGATCCATGGTGGTAATATTATTCCGCTGTATTTTTAGGGTGGTTTTCAATATAAGAGGAAGAGAGGATATAGAGTTAATTGAGGGTTATGTTTGGTATATGGCGATTTTAGAGGGCCACCTATTGAAGTGTTATGGTATCCATTGCACTATTATTTTCTTTTTTATCATAAATTTGTAATGTTCATTGACTATGAGAAAATGGAGAGCATTGGGAAGATTACACCATAATTGTTTTAGATAAATATGAAATATTGATTTTACAATGAGATTTCCTATGTCATGTTGTGATTTTGAACACCAAAATTTTAATCACAAATTATAGTTATTTCCCACACTTATTTATATACATTTTCCTTTCTATAAACCTTATATATTCTTATAGATTGTATTTGATAACCTCTTACATCCGTAGGGATCTTAATCTCTTATAATCATGTGATTGAGAAATTGTGATATGTAATTGCATTTCTCTTGCATTATTCAATTATTTATTGTTACCAATACCTTGAATATATATAGAAGTTTTTATTTCAATTTATTGGTGTATTTTGTTCATTTTTTTATAGAGTATTGATTTGAATTATTATTTTTGGTTGTTTATTACAAGTTCATTGATGTTTGATTGTCATTTTTCTTCTCTTTTGGAGTCCATTTTTTTGAAGATTCATTTCAGTTAGGAGATAAAGAATTTATCATTTTATTTACTTTCTTGATATATAATATTCATGATTTAATGTTTATTTATTTTAAATACTACATTTACCAAATAATTATAATAAGTTGGACATTTGTAAAATGGTGAGAAAACAAAATGACCATATACTACAAATTAAAAATGACTCTATTTTTCCCAACCATCTTAATTGATCATGATCCTCCTCTCTCTGGAAATTTGATACAAAATTAACGTGTAACTTTCTTATGCCTACTATGTTTTCCCTATCTCTTTTCTGGTGATTTTTTTTTATTTTTTTTATTATCACCACTTTTTTTTATGTTTCTTATTTTTCCCGTGTTTCCCTCCCTATTGGATCTCTATCTCATTTTTTGGTGGGTTCCTCTCCCCATTCTATTTTTCTAATATTTTTTTTTATAAAACCCCTATATTAATTTACAATGATTATCTTTTTGGATCAGTGGAAAATGAATGATATAATCCATCAAAATAGGATATCTCTGGGGTCTTCCATAGTGGTTTCATTTGGGTTTGGTGATAGTAAATTGATATCTAAGTGTCATTAGACTACTTTACTTATTTAGTATACATCATGTGTTTTAGTGGTTTCTTTTTTTAGGTAGGTAATTTTTTAGTTTTTATATTTTGGATTATTTAATTTACTTTTGGTGATGGTTTAATTTTTGGATTTACCCCTCTAATATTTTGATTTTCCCTATTCTGAACTCTTATCTAGGTTTTATGCTCATTGTGGTAGATTTAAATGCTTCTTTTATCTATTTTCCCTTAATGTAATTTCTTTTATCGTGAATCTTTTATCTAATTTCAGGTTATCTACTTCGATATGTATCTATGGTGGTCTTTTTCAATGTAAACGGTGCATCTAAGATATGTTGCAACCAATGGTGGAGATAGAATTGTTTAATAAAAATATGGGTTCGAGAAGTGATGTTGGTGCTCAGATGACTAGTGTGTGATGCTAAAGTTTTGAAATTATCTTAAGTGTTGGTTTTGATGTCTTCTATATTAATATATTTTTTTGGTGTTTGGTCCCTCTATGATAGAATATTATTTTTCAATCCTCACTTGTTGTTGTTTGATTCTATCATGTTTCATTTATCTATTTAGTAGTGATTGAAGATGGGTGTTCAATAGTGATGGTAAGAAAGGTGGTGGTATGTGTGATGATTTAGATGAGTTATATTGGGATCAAGGTTTGATCAGTGAATGCAGACCATGAAATGCAAGTCATTATAGGTAAGTATATGGCCTGAGGTGTGATGTCGACCAAATTACCTGAATCAAATGATTTTCTACCCGATCACACCCCCTATTGGTTTGAAGTATGTTTATATGATTTTCTATTGTTATTAACATGTTTAAAAATCATTCATTGTTTAAATGAAATTAAGATAGTAATAATAAGAGTGAATAAAACTCCAAAAATATTTTTTCTTCAATTATTATGCATGTTATGCCTGGTAAATAACTTTTGATGAAAATATGATTTTTTCAGATTTTAGGGTCCTTATTGTTTTAATCTATGTTTTGTGTTTTCTAAATTTTTTCATTATACTGGGGTAGCCTTGTTTTTTATGGAATGATTTGGTTGAGGAATATATGGTTATTCAGTTTTATTATAGTGGTATAACATGGTGATGGTGGCTTCTATTGTTGATTTTTAAGCATATGGATGGCGCGAAATGTATAAAATAATATTACTAATGTAATTGTGTAGTGATTATGTAGATGACAGAGTTGGTGATATGATTTTACATCACTAGCTCATGGTGGTTTCATTGAGTTGGAGTCACGAACATTGAGGGTAGTTTTAGTTTAGTACTATATTTATTTATAGATAAAATTAAATTCCTTTTGGGATTATAGTTTTTTATTTAAATTATTCTTTGGGAGTTTGTTGGTAGATTATTTTTTATTATTCCTAGGATTTTAAGGGTAAAACTAGAATTATTTGTGTTTTATAAATTACATTCTAGTCACTAACTAGTACCTTATTAGAGGTGTACATCAAGTTAAAATATGGATTTTATACTATACTAGGATGGGTTTTAGTGGGTAAGAGTTGTCAAATTTTGGAATCAAAACACTTGTTTAGATTTGGGATAGACATTAGTGTTAGGTAGAACCCAATGTTTTGTTGGTTTTGTATGGAAACAACAGTAAACTGGGTACTTGGTGATAGTAATTTAGGCACTCTAAGATCTTTGATAGGTACCATGTTATCTAATGAAAGTAATTTAAGCTAACTAAATATAAAAAAAAAGGACAATTTTGATCCAAATTACATACCTATGTGAGGTGCATACATCGTGATTTTTTTCAATTGTGTTTGAATTGTGAATGGTTATGGAAAAATTGAAATAATTTTGTTAAATAATTTTAAATGGAATTTTGTATCATTGGACTAAAAGTTATTATATGTATTTAAAGCTATGGTAGTGCAATGAATAGTTATAGTTCTCATAATTTCATGGTGAAGAGATATACTTTCAAAGATTATGGGATAATTGTTCATGAATAAGATGACAGTTCATGAATTATGGTCACACAAGAGTTTCAACACCCGATATTTATAAATTATGAAGGGACTATCTCTTGTAAAAATATATTTAGATGGTTGAATAAAATTGATATTAATTTTTGATTGATCGTTTTGAAGAATGAGTATTGGATTCCTCTATCAATTATAATATTGAGTAGTGCTACTTGTTAGTGTTGGATTTTCTTTCATATGGATCATGAGGATTTAAACATATCATGGGAGGTGTTTAAGAAGAAATTTATAGTAGATTATATCTCTTAAATGATGAATATATTAAGGTAGAATGAGTTTATAACTCTCTATAAAAGGATATTCACTATGTAGGATCTTGGATTTCGGATCATGGTTCTCCCTCTCTTCTTTCCTGAATTTCTTCTAGATAAGGAGTTGAGAACATGGTATTTTGAGGATTATTATCATCAGTATATACAATTTCAAGTCATCCCATTTATGATGATGGTATATTTTGAGCTTTTGTAGAAGGATAAAGTGATCAAGAAGAAGTAATAACTGATAAGTTCATATTGATAGGGGATTCTCCAAAACTTATCTAGGACAATAGATATTTATGAAGGTTTTATGTTGTTTAGATAGTTTAGGTTCCATCTCATATGAATTTATTTTTATATTTATTATTATAATTTTATTGGATTTTTTAGTTCTTGATCCTCTACTAGGTTTTTAGTTGAAGTTTTATTTGATTGTGGAGCTCAAGGTAATTAATAATTTTATTATCTGACCATTCCTTGTAGTAAATGTATGGAAATCAATCAATTTTAGATGCAGCATCATCAGAAACTACCTTCGAAATTTATCTATAGTAGTAGGTTCAACATGATTTCAAATACTAGTGAAGAGATATAGCTATAAGATCATATCCTCATGATGTTCCCCATACTTATAGACTTGAGATAAGTATGAGTGTGATGGTAGAAATCATTATGGGAATTAAGGTATAATCTAATTGAATGTTTTTATGCATTCACAAGATTTTGATACACCATATGGGGTATTAATAGTTTAATGTACCATTTTCCTTTATTCTACGTTGGTTTGTGACATATTTTATTTAGGAGCTTCATATTCCTTTGTTCTTATTCCCGTAGTCTGAGCCTTGGTTTATAAGGTTGATATACTTACAGTTCACTTAGTGTTAATGAATCCAATAATATATTTTTCTATATTTTCTAATATAGTTATGTGATGTGAGAAAATTATGGGGAAGAATCCTTTTTTTATTATTTCTTCTTATCATGAATAAAGCCATACTATTTCATCCATGGTATGAGTTGGTTATATTTTTTGTATGATGTCATTAATTTACTTTTTATGATATTTATTAATTTGATGTAGAATGTGAGTGTGTATTTCTCATTAATGGGTGGGGGAATTATATGGATCATAGGTGATTTTCATTTTATGTTTGAAGGTTGATCATCACGTTCTTCTGGATTTTCAATAGTCGTTGTATGTTAACCAGTGGAAATGGATGGATATAGCAATGGATTTCATTATTATTTTTTCCTTGATCTAAATAATAATTTTATTCAATCAATATTATTTTGGATTAGTAAATAATGTTAAATAATTTATGGACAATCGAGGAGTTGAGTACTGAGGTACCCCTGACTAGCACTCTAAGGTCCAATGCTAAAAAACATTCTTTTGAAAGTTAACTTTGATAACAAGTGATTTTATCCAAGATAAAATTTCATAAATTTAACATTATTATTACATACCACAATAATCACAATCAAATCTGAGAACCTTTAGGTTTAGTTTTATTAAGGCCTAGCTGTATATACAATTTAATTTACAACTTATAAGAACACTTCCTAATAATCTAACCCCTTTATACTTAATTATAGACTTCCTATAAGTTATAATTATCATCATAACCTAGGGAATGGAAAATGTAAGAAAGATGTGATCTCAAATACTTACTAATGGAAAACTTATCAACATGTAAAAAAGGGTTGATCATAAAAATATGATAAAAATTGGTAGGGGATAAGTTTCATACAAAAAATAATATTGAGAAATTTAATTTGTCTATAATTCATGATAAAATGATATGTAATATCAAATGAAAAAAATATAATGTAAAAACTATAAGTAATCCCAAAACATTAAATTTTATTCAAGGTTCATAACCATAGGAACAAAGATTATGATATAAGAGTGTGGCATAAACATTATTATAGAAATCATTTTCCAAGGCTTCACACCAAAGCATCCATCATATAGTAGGATTGTTTTAATCACTCGTGTACTTCCTTTTTCAAATAATAAACCTCCCATATACCCTTGGTCATGGGATAAAACCTCATGTGTAACCATTTGTCTTGGGATAAATCCTACCATATTCCCTTTACCATAGTATAAATCCTTATATGTACGCTTTTCCCTGGGATAAATTCTCTTGTGTACCCTATGGCTTGAGATAAATCCTATCATGTGCCCATTATCTTGGGATAAATCCTCTTATGTACCCATTTGTTCTCATGATATATAAATATTACCAATGAATTCAATGTAAATATAGGACCCCATACAAAATTAATTATTAAAAATCTCTTCCACTTAAAAACAATCATAAAACACATTATTAATTTTGGTATCACTAAAATTGATATTAAGAATGTTAACGGTTGATACCCAAAAATCCATCAACCAAAAGTGTTTTTCATAAGAAAATTTGGAGGATTATTCCCTAAAAATAATTTCCAATGAAATAAATAATTTAGAAATAAAGTATAAAATGCTAGTGAAATTTTAAATGATTTATTAGAAAATTATTTTATATTTATCATAAAATAAAAAGTTATTATCGCATTGAAAATTCTTTTTTGAAAAAGTGATGTTATGTTTTATGAAAAATATTAACATTAAAAAGGAACTTCATAAAGTGGATCCTTGAAAAATATATAAATTTTCAGAAATATGAATTGAAAATAATTTGGAATCTTTTTATTCTTTAAAATAATATTTGATAATAGAGTCTTGAAAATGATATAAAGGTTTAAAAAATGTTAAGTTATAACATTTTAAAAAAATAATTTTTATAAAAAAATAGTCGTAGATATTTTAAAATAGAAAAAATATATTAATAAGTAATAAAGAGATGAATATAAAACATTTTATTTTTAAGGGATGTAGAAACTTTTTATTATTTTGAAATACATTTTTTAAAAACTAACATCATAAATAGTGGTAAAACTTCACATTCAATATTGGTAATGGAAAATAGGATTTTCACAAGAGATAAAATGTAAATGGGGATTCTATTTATAAATTATAACATTATATAGAAATTAAAATATAGACAATGAGGGGATACTATCATTACAGGAGTTGGAAATTATTCTCAATGATGTTATAATGTTTTATAGTGAAGAAATTCATATAGAAGTATGATTTTAACAAAAAAATTAAAAGAACACAAATAAATTTACCATAAAATAAAACATTTAGGAGTAATATACCAATATTTTCTTAAATTATTTCAATAACTATAATTGTAACTTAATAAAGGGAGTTGATTTAACAATAACCCTTATAAAAATTGTATCTTTTGATTTAAAATCCATTTCAAAAAAGAACACGAAATGGATCTTAAAACCCCATTAATTTCATGAATATGACAAAAGAAATTAATTTTTTATTAATTTGACCATATCAAAAATATTATGGGGCATAATATGAAATATTTCCCAAAAAATTAAATTTGAGTCAAATAACCCCTTACTATTTACATCGATTTCTTAAAACACACACTAACCCCTTGTATAAAAAACATAACAATCTAAATAAATTCTTTCAGAACCATATTCATAACTATAAACATATATAATTCTCATTAATTATTTTAAAATATTTTCTGGACAGTGTTGTCGGTATTCGTTATTCTAAAATTTTTAATTATTATGAGATCATTGAAGGTATTGGAACATATTTTTTAAATTATATATATATATATATATTAATTCTATGAGAGTTTTGGTTATGATCCTTTAATATGAATTTAGCGACAAGCATATTTTGATGATTTTTAACAAACAAATGGCGGTATTATAATTAATGAGTTTATTATTAATATTTCCATTTATGAACCAAAATAACATCATTATTTTATTATTTATATAAAACATTATGATTAATTAAGTTCACATAGTCATCTATAATATTATTTTATATCATTATTTAATTAGGTGGTTAGATAGGCCAAAATAAGAACATACCTTAATTAATGCTTGATTATGATTATGAAAGTGGTTATTTTGTAAATAATATCATTTTTAAAAAAGAATAATTATATTATTCCTATAATTATAAGGTGGTGAATCATATTTTAATAATTTTTAATAAATTATTAATAACCTAGATAAAAATTAAATATGTTACATCATGGAGGAGATAGTCTGTATAACGTAGGATTAATATTTTAATTTCTTGGTGAATGTGAGGGAAATAAGGTGTATTAAAATTTAAATCTCTAAAAAAATTATATATATGAAATTTTAATCCAATTTCATCTTTATAACCAGTGAATAAATTATACAGTGAAAAATGGAATACATTTTTTTGTGGATGTGGTAGTTCGCACAACACACAAATAACAGTTCCATTTTTCTTAAGGGAAAAGTAGAAAGGTAGTTAATAGTTTATTCCTTATAGAAAATAAATTAAGTATAAACTTATTTAATTATATAGGAATTTTAAAATTGTATTTTGGAAAATAAAAAAGAAAAGAAAATGAGTTAAGTGGAAAAGGTACTCATGTTGAGGGATTTGGCTTTCCCTTAGAAGACTCCTTGGAAATGGAGGAATTATGATAGATCTTGTGACTAGAGGGTCAAGGGTAAGGAATAATATTGTAAGTGAACTAAAAATAGTACATATTACCAAGAGGAAACTAAATTTATATGGTGTCCTTTAAGGGGTTGTGAGAGGCCCCTTTTATAAGTGGTGAGAATGAAACTTTTGTAAATATTTTAAATTAATATAAAGAGAACACATGTTTCACATGTCAAAAAGACTTAAAAACTGAATATAATGAAGTGGAGAATTATATATAGTTGATCATACCGACACTGATTATTTTGAAACATGTTTTAACCATATTTTCTTGTCTTTTACTCATATAATATTCACTTCTATCATTTTTTGTTTTTCTCTCATAACTAATTTTTATATAAGGAACTTTTTAATTCCAAAAAATAAAATAGAGCATTTTTAATAATATTAAATTTATTATTCAAAATATAAATTCCATTTTATCATTTAAAATTATTGTGTGTAAAAAAAATTAATTTTAACATTAGCGTTTTTAATATGTAAAACACTATTTTTTAGAGAATTTTTTAGATTAAAATTTATGTGTAAGATAAAATTATAAATTTATTTGATTTTAATTATGTAAATTTTTTTATTAAATTAAAATAAATATTTGGTATCTTTCAAATCATTAAAAAACCAAAATTTTACCAAAATAATATTTAATTAAAAGAAAAGATAGAAAATAATTTTATTGGAAAATATTTTTTATGTTGTTAAACTTGGGTTTTATAAATTCGTAATAGTATTTTGAAAATAAAAATTTTAAACTATTAAATACATATTTGATCAAGTAAATTTTTTTTATAAACTTCTAGGTCTCTCATAAATAATTATATGTTTATAAAATTTATAGTTTTAATAAAAACACTATTTATTCATTAGTCGCCTAAAACAAACTATTTAAAAGAAATTACAAAAAATAATATTAAGATAATATTGACTTGATTAATCCAAAAATAAAGTTTATTTAAACTAATTTAAATTATTTAATTTCTAAAATTTATCTTATAAATGAAAATAAAAAACAAAATTAAAAATATTTTTTGTATAAAAAACGTGTCCTTTTAAAACCTAAAATATCTTTAAGATTGACTAAAACTTCTTCTTTTTTATTTTTAGGAATGTTTCTATATGGTTAAGTAGTAACAATAACACCAATAGAGAGATATAAGAAACAATATTATAAATGATTGAAATTTTAAATTTTGAAAACCAACCAAAATTGAACACACTAAACCTAAGGAGAACATATCCATTACCATGCACATCAGGAAAAGTCATGTCGCTAGCCTTCATGATTACCACATGTCGTCATCGTCAACCTAACACCACCGAAGCTGATAACGAGAGAAAATTTCTATATAAAAGAACTAGGACGAACCTATAACCTACCATCATCATCATCGAAAAACCATCGATGTCACCAAGATCCAACACCAAAAAAGATCACCACCAAAAAGAACAAACACCTTTACACAAATTTATAACAAATTTGAAACAAATCATGCATGGTGTTGAAGATTGATTTACTTGACACCACATCATCCTCACACACATCTTCCACTACCACAACGCACCACCGAATGAAGTTCTTGCATCCTAAAACATCATTATCCACTCAAACAGCATATCTCAAAGCTTCCTTGAAAAAAACCACACCAAACCAACCTAGGTAAGAAAGATTGAAAATAAATCTTGGGAAGACTCAAATAATATTAATCCTCTAGATGGAGACAATACCTACACCAAGAATGATCCTTCCAACACATTTACCAAACACAGACAATAATCTGCAGTAAAGACCAACCGAACAAAATCATAACAGCGATGAAAGGAGCCAAATGAAAGTTAGAAATCATAATAGTTAATAACATTCAAAAAGGATTAGAAAAAGTAACCAAATAGATGAGATGAAGAAACCAAATACAAATAAGAATAAGTTTAAAGACCACTACTAGCCCTCCTCCAACACCATCACAATATGACTCGAAAGCCACACTGATCCCAACTAAAAATTGGGTCGAACACGATGGGTTGACCAGTAAGTGGAGAGTAGAAGGGTAACACTGGATTCTACTACTAATGATGTCCCATACCATGCGTAACACCAACACATAGACGCAAAGTGGGTGTCTAGTGTGCTGGTTTGGATAGAATGTGGGGTGGTGTGAGGCATCCAGTATCCATACCCGCAAAGAGCTCCATCCTAGAAGGGGGGAGAAGAAAATTTGACTTGAAGGAGGAATCGATCCAATGTGAAGTGACAAATTCCTTATTTTCTAAAAAAACATGAAAAACCCCTAGGAGGAAGGGAAAGGGAGGAAGAGGAATAATATGGAGTGCTGGGAGCACTAGGTGAATGCAAAGAAATTTTTTTGTAGGAACAACCACAACAAGATTATTTTACTTAAATTTATAAATAATTTAATTTTTACATATTAGTTTATAAATAAAAAAATTATATGTAATAATAAAATTTTAACTAGTATGAATTTAATTTATTTATGTAAGTTAAAATACCATTTTAAAATGGATCTTTGAAAGGTATCCTTTTTAAGATATTAATCAAATAAAAGTTATAATATGTAATTATTTGAGTTGATTATTATCTTTTAATATGCTAATGAATAAATTATTCCTAAAATTTTAATATTTCTTAGTTCATTTTAGTCATGTCTTAAATTAGTTTGGTGTTTTTTGTGACCAAATCTATTTAAGATAATATTAATTTAAACGTTTCAAAATCTTAGGTTATTTTATTATACCCCTTAAACAAATTATTCCCTGACAATTTAAATTATTTCCCACTAATAGAAGTTAGTGAGGGTATTTTTAACATATTCATCATTCAAGATATAACTTCTATTATGACATCCGTATTTCACTCTCAATATATACCAAGATAATTTTATCTCCTTGCAGATAATCAATCAATCCTACTATTATATACCCATGTATTTATATATCCTAATCACACATTCTCCAAAATACACCTCTCCCAAAAACATCTGAATTTCAAAGAAATTAAACAATAATGAAACCATATATTCTTCTATAAATTAAAATTACATTTAACCCTTATATAGTATTAATGAATAAGAAAAAAATCACACACTAGAAAATATATACTAAAATCTTAAAATTGAGATAAAAAACTAAAAATAAAATGAATTATTTATCAATCCCAAGGTTACCAATACTATCTATCTTAATTTTTCCAAATAAATCAACCCTTTATTATCTCAATGACAATAAATTATTAAGCCTAATATTTACCCATTCCTAAATCATGTGTTCTCCAATTATTATACCCAAAAATATATCATTGTCATAAAACCACTTTTCAAGGTTATTTATATGATTTAATATATGTTTCAAAACTATTAATGAAAAACTCTTAAATAATTATCCCATGAAATTTCACATAATTCTCATAACTTTTAGAATATTCCATAATAACATCGAAAAATACCCCTATTAAGGAAAATATCTATGAGTACCAAAATTTATTTGAATAAAGATATCGGCCCCATTAACTTAAGTATGACTAGTAAAATCACCATTTCTGTTATAATAGGAGTAGAAAAAACTATTTATGTATACTCCCTTATTCAGTTATAAGACATAGTGGTTTCTAGATGCAAACATTTCTCAGCTTCATTTTATTGATGTTGTTTTTTGCAAAATACTAAAACCAAAATGGTTGTCATAATATCTAAAATATTATTATGAAAATATCAATTCAATGGTGTCTTCCCCTATAACACCATTTTTTGACATTTGATATTTTTTATTTAACCTATGACTCTTTTTATTCAATCCTTATATACACAATTTCATTTTACTATTAGGTTCTCTAACATAATTAGTTAACATGTTACTCAAATATTTCACAATGGTT
Organism: Viscum album; assembly: GCA_963277665.1. Lineage (NCBI taxonomy): Eukaryota > Viridiplantae > Streptophyta > Magnoliopsida > Santalales > Viscaceae > Viscum > Viscum album. Next base: position 790,824,091 of record OY728141.1, read on the forward strand.
TGGTTGAGATATTTGGAATAAACAATATCATATCCCACTATGAGTTTCCATCCATGTGTGTAGTTGGGAATATTTTTCATGTACCAGGTGAAGATAAATTTAATACCCAATATTCCATTTTTAGTGTTACTCCCCAAGGGTATATCCTTTTCAGAGCCTTCCTCCACTTACAGTCTTCATAAATAGACATAATTTCTAGGATAACCACAGAATATCTAATTTACCAAAACATCATAATGATATCATGTACATATATTTATCTCATAAATATATTAATATGGTCTTCTATAAATTTATCTTATATTAATTCCTTGTAATAACTAAATTAATCCTCAAAAATAGATAAACACTCCTTTGAAACCAACTAAGGTTCCCTATACCTGCACTCTTGGGTATAGTGCTAAAAATGCATACCTTTATGAATTAAATTTGAGTCAAAGTGAGTAGATAAAAGATAAAAATTCCAAATTTCACATTAATTTTACATTTCACAATAATCTCGCACGATTTGGAGAAATATTTTTTAGTTTCATTATGGACTAGATAAATTTGAAAGGTTTTCTAAAACACTTATTAATATTTTTCCATAATCTATCTCCTCAAGACTCCCTTTTAGAATTTCAAAAAGTAAAATGTATCCTAATAACTAGTGGAAATGTAAAAAAAATATATGGGTTATATAAAATTCTTATAATGGGAAAACATATCAAAATTTAAATCAAGGATTAGTTCATATGTATGATAAAAAATGGGTAGTATAGATATCTCTTACAAAAAACACGAAAAAAATTTGGTTTCCATAAATCATCATAAAAGGATATATAATATCAAATCAACAAACATATACCCTAGAAGAAGTGTCTATAATTGTGAGATATTTAAAATGAGTCAAGGAATATAATCATAGGAACATGATTATGACATGATATTGTGATACAAACATAATCATAGAAATCATATAACAAGGAGAACCATGAAGACATTCATTACATAGTAGAATTGTTATAATCACCAAGGTACCTTCTTAGGATTTAAATAATCTTCCAATATACCTTTGGTCTTGGGATAAAACCTCTTGTATACCCCTTTATCTTGGTAAACATCATGTATTATATTTGTCTTGAGATAAAATTTTGTATTCACCCTTTCTCTTTGGAAAAACCCTCATGTGTACTCTTTATCTTGGGATAAATCCACTCATGTACCCATTGGCTTGGGATGAATCCTCCTAGGTAACATTTTGATCTCATGATATATAAAATTTAAAAAATCATTGAAGTGATATAGATGAACCAACCCTTCATTCACCCATACATATTTTTTTCACCAAATAACAATCAATCTTCACATCATTGATAACTAGTGGAAATTAATATGGGATTCATAACATTCAATACGGAATCACCAAAATTAACCTCAAGAATGTCAATGGTTGATACCCAAAATTTAATCACTAAAAATAGTGGTTAAAAATTAAATTTAGATGATGATTAATCAAAAATAATTTACCTTGAAATAAATATTTTTAATATAAAAAAGAAAATAATGGTGAAATCATATAATAGTATTAAGAAAACCCTTCAATATTTGGGGGAAAAAATAAGTTATAGTCACTTTGAAAAGTCGTTTCCTGAAAGGTGAAGTAAATTTTTTTTAAATACTTTATTTTTTAAAATAAATTTATATAGTGGATCCTTGAACAAGATATAAATTTTTTAAAATTTTGAAGTGAATGAACTTTAAAAAACTTTTATTTTTTTTAAAATTATCCTCTATAATGGAGCCTTGAAAATGACACAATTAAAAAAGGTGAAGTTACTTTTTTTTGAAAACATTAACTTTTAATAAGAATCATAAATAATAGAGATCTTAAAATAGAAAAAGAATATCAATAGTGAATTTTTAGTGGAATATAAATTATTTTATTTCGAAAGGATGGAAAACCATTTTAATATATTAAAATACCCTCATTGAAAACCAAAATCACAAAACGAGCTAGTAAAAAATCGCTTGGAAAAGTGATAATGAAAAATAATAGGTCATGTGAGATTACACATGAATTTTATTTTAAAATATTAAGGAAAACATTGGCAGTAAAATAAATATTGATAAGGAGTTGATATCATCATTAATGTTGATGGGTATTATTCTCAATAATGATATAACATTTTTACGGGAATAAATCCATCAATGGGTAAGATTTTACTCTAAAGATTCATTTTAATTAAATAGATAGAAAAAGAATGATGAAATAAAATATTTTGGTGGAATAAACCAATCATTTAAGAAATAAGTTCTCGAAGATGCATTATATCTCAAAGAAGGGAGTTGAGTTAATAAAAATACGTAAAACATTAACATATTTTAAATCAAAATGATAGGATATGTCTCTTAAAACCACATAAATTACATTAATATGGTAGAATAAATTAATTTGTATGTAATCACATAATATCAAATATATTATAGTTCATAATTTTAAATAGGTCACAAGAAATTAATTTTGAGAAAAAAACCCTTACTTGTTTTCTTGATTTAATCAAAAATGCACTTACCTATAATATAACAGGCATATATATCTTAATGAATTATTTTAAAAAGATATTTATAACTATTTCAATTTATTACCCTCATTAATACCCATTATTTATATGTGTATTAATTAGTTATTGTCTATTTTCAATATTTGGTGTGACTAAACTAGATCATTTAAAAACTGGTTTCTTGATAGCATTTTCAATATTCATTCTTCCCCCATAGTTTAGAATTATTAAAAAATTAAATGTTCTCCATTTTATTTTTTATAATTATTTTAAAAAATATTATTCTATTCAATGGTATTTTTGGTTTTCATCCTTGAATATGAAATTGGCCACAAGTATATCATTAGGATTTTTAACCATTGAATGACGATATCTTAATTAATGAGTTTAATATAAAGTTAATATTTTTAGAACCAAAATAAAATATTTATTTTCTAGTTTATATCACATATTATCAATAATTATATTCTCATAGTAATATATGATATTATTTTATAGCATTGTTCAAGAACGTGGTTAGACCGACACAAACCAGAACATACTATAATTAATGGATGATTATAATTATGAAAGTTATTTATTTTTAATATAATCATTATTATATAAGTATAATGATTTTATTTATATAATTTTAATGTTTTGAATCTAATTTGAAAAGTTTTTAATAAATTTTAAAGAAACTCGATGAAAAATGAGATATGTCACTTCATGGAGGCAAATGTACACACAACGAATAGTAAACATTTTCATATCTAGATGAATTTCATCTAAATAAAGTGTATTATAATTTTTGTAATCAAAATAAAATTTTAAATTTAATAAATTTTTTTATTTACATCTTTATAACCAATGAAGAGAGTTGGTGGTGAAAAATATAAGACGTCACTTCCTAGAGGTGGTGGTTCACACAACGCACGAATGAGGGATTAATTTTTATTAATGGAAAAGGAGAATTATTCTTAATCATTATTAACATAGAATAATAAAATTTATTATAACATAATTAATAATTTAATTTTTTTTCGAATTAGAATATTATATTTGGGAAAGTAATAATGAAAAGAAATGTAATTTGTAAAAAAAATACGCACAAAGATGAATTGGGCTTTCCCGTGTAAAACTCTTTGAAAATAGAGGTCTTAGGGAAATATATTTGGAAAATAGTCTCACATATAATAATAGGATTCTAGGTAAATTAAAAAATAATATATTTTTAATAAAAAAAATAATTTTTTGGGTTTTCTTGAAGGGGTGGGAAGATTCCCCTTTAATTAGTAGTGAGAATTGAATTTTTATAAATATTTAAACTCAATATAAATAGAGAACAAGTTTCATACATAAATAAGACTAAAAATGTGAAATAATGGATTAGTTTATAATTTAAGGTCCATGATACCTCAACCATTCATTATAATCCATTTTTTCTAAAAAAATATACCATTTACTTCTAGAATGTTCTCTTTTACCATTTTTTACCACGGTAATAATTTTTTAATTACTTTTAATGTCATGAAATTAAATGGAAATTATTACATAATAACTATAGAATAATTATAAATATTATATAATATTTTATTATATAATATTTTATGTCCAATAAGAATTAATTTTAACAAGAGCCAATGTAACATGTAAAAAATTGGTTTTAGAAAATTTTGTATTTTTATGTGTAAAATTAATGTGATGGATAGAATTATCCATGTATTTAAATTTCAAGATATATGTATTTTTATTATAAAAAAAATAAATTTTATATTACTTACAAATCATTCTAAAACCAATTTCTACCAAATTAATATTAAATTAAAAGAGTAATCAAAAAACATTTTTGTATTGGAAAATATTGCAAGTTTAGTTAAACATTGAGATTCTAATTTCATAATACTATTCTAAAAATATAAATTTATACTCGTTAAATATATATTATATAAATTATAATTTTTTTAAAACTAGTATTCTTTCTTAAAAAATTATATGGTCCTAAAATTTACAATTTTAGTAAAAAATTTATTTTTCACTAGTCACATAAAAAAACTATTTTAGAAAAAATTTAAGAAATGATCATGAAATGATATTAAAATTTTGTATATATAAATTAATTTTATATAAATTATTTTTAATTTAAAATTTATTGAATTTAATTTTCATATGAAAATTAAAAATATAAAGAAAAGTTGATTTTTTTAAAAATAATAACATTTTTAAACATCATGTGTCTTTAATATTATTTTATATAAGTTATTGAATAATTTAAAAATGAAATTTTAGTTAATAAATATAAATATTACCACTAATAATAAAATTTTAACTAGGTTAAATTTAATTTATCAAGCTTAAATAAATCAACTTTTTAAAAATAATTTTTCAAAATTCATCCTTCTTAAAATATTGATCAAAATATATGTAGTAATTTTAATTTATTATTATATTTTTATATACTATTGAATATATTTTTCATGTATTTCAATATGTCTTGGTTCTTTTTATCATGTTGTTTCTTTATTTTAGTGTTGTGTGTGACCAAAACTATTTAAGATGGTGTTAATATAAAGAGTCCATAATACCATGTCCTTATCAGTATATTTGATGATTTAGAGAGGTTTTATGTGAATAAAGTGGTACAACTTCCTTGGTTTTTAAGGAAGATACTTTCTAATTTTGATACACATTTCATCTTGTAGGTGTTTAGAAGTAAATAATATTCCTTAAGCACTAAATTATTACCTAAAACAACTTTTAACCCCTAAATAGATGGTCAAATAGAGTGGAGAATTAATATGATAATGGGCATATTATAGGAAACTATTCTTGATTTCGAAGTTCCTATGAAAATAAATTATACTTGGATGATTCTTTCTATAATAACATCTATCAATATTCTATTAATATGGATTTTTTATGATGTCTTATATGACATAGTAAATATATACATTGATTTAGACCAAGTTTATAGAGTTGAGGATTCATGGAATAGATATTGATCAAATAAAAATAAAGAAATTATAGTTGATTCTTGTTTATATAAAGGCTTCTTGGGATTGTTAGAAGCCTTATACAGATTATATGATGATACCTCCATAGTTATAGGTTTATTATCATGTTTTTTAAGTCTTCCCATATCTGTCTAAATTTTAGGATTAGTATATTATGTTAGATCTATCCCAAAAAATAAGACCTTTTGAGATGTTGGGGAGAGTTTGTGATTTGGACTATGATTCATCATATCCACTACAATTGTATTAGATTTATAAAAATTTCCAAGTGTCACAAATTTGACAATATCTTCCTAATGACTCTCGTATCATTAACTAGGGTGAATTTATTGATGAGGAGGAAGTGACATTTATGGAGATTACTTTTGGGATCAAAAATCATCAAGAGAATGTGTTGTGTGGGAATTTCATTTCATCGATCCCTACCCTATGGAGACATTATAGCTTGAAATAGATTACATGGAAGTATGAATCTAAAATTTGAGATCAATATCTTTAATTGTGTTAATTTTTTGATTTATTTTTATATATTTATATTGATTTAATGTTGATACTTTTTATAATTTTTCTTCTTGTGTTTTTTATAGTTTCTTGATGGTGTGATTATTATATGAGAGGAATATCATGGGGATTTTGTTTTGTCATCAATTTTTCATTTTAGGGTTTTGTTATATTTCTTAATAACTAGAATCATTTGAGAGGTATTAAATATAGAAATTGATATTTCTCGTAGTCCTCTACTTTTCATTTTTTAATGGTTTTATTGGAATTATGGATTATTTTTTGAGTCATATTCTCAAAATAGAGATATAATTTGGATGAAATTTCTATTAGCTCACAAGGCATACTAGGACACTCTGTTATTGTGTTATGATTTAATTGAGAGTGGTGGTAAAATAGAATTGATTTTACAATACTTTCTATCCTAGTTCTTTTTACATGATTATTCAGGTTGAAACATGGGGGGTTTTCTATACTATGGATCCTTGACTATGTTATTTTTTCATAGTTTGGATTTATATTGTTACATAGTGATGGTTACTATTGTGTTGTGATATTGTTAGGGTGATTATTTAATTTAATAAGCACAGTTGATCTTTTGTAAAATAATTTCTATGGTTTTCATCGTGAATTTCTAAGGGCTAAAAATTATATTATAATGAGGTTAATTGTGTTGTCATATTTTTTTATCCTCAATTCTGAGTGGTTGTTTACTAAAAGAAAATAAATATTGTGGGTAAATTTTTCTATTTTATTAGAGACCTGGTTCAACTTACATCATTTTATCATGATTGTATATATTACACCATGATTGTGAACACTAAAAGTTTCATAACACATTCAGGGAGCATCTCATACTTAGTTATCCATTATTCTTCTCTTAAACCCTACACATACTTGTTGCTGATATTTGAGGGTTTTCAGTGTCCTTGATTAATATAAAGACGTTAGAATCATGTGATCCAAAGAAACATTTATCAACTTTATTTATATTATTTTTTATTCCCTTTCATTTGAAGAACTGTGAAAATGGGTGTTTCTTCATTTTGGTGGAGTTTGGTGGAAGTTTTTATGGAAGATTTATGTGTATTGGGATTGGTGAAAGACCATTTCTAGTTAATTGGTTTTTTGTCATCAATTTTCTTCACTTTTGGTGTTTATTCATTAATCCTTTTTTCAAGGTAGGTTATTTAGACTTTATCCTTTTCTTTAATGTGTTGATGTTTAATTTTCATTCATAATTGATTTTTATATAATGAAAAATAATTAACTAATGAGAATAATAAACTATAAATAACTAAAATGGTGAGAAATTCATAAATGGAAAGTTAAAATTAATTTATTGAATCATTTATATTGATCTATTATATTTCACTATTTTATCTTAAATTAAGGAATCATTTTTTCCAAGTTAAAATGTTATAAGAAAAATAGGATTGTTTTTTAAATATTGTGTCCTTGATTTGAGTTTTTTCAATGTTTTAATTTTATAAAATTATTTTTACGATTGTGGTGGTAGCTTTTATATGGTTGGAATTATGTGGTTTAGTAGGAAACAATGGTTGGGAGGTTTTGTAATGGAGTATAGGATGGTTTTTTGGTCTGTGTAGAATATGTTATAAGATATCAATAATGATAAATTTTTAAATAAAGTGAAAAAAGGATCAGTTGGTGATTATATAATTTTTTGGGCATAAATAATATGTTAAGTGTTGTACAAATGATATGTGGTTGGTAAAATAATCATTGAAATACAAGTGGTTATATAAAAACAATAGTGGAAAAATATAAATATGGTATGTAAATGTAATGTTCTTAGTAATGTAATATAAAATAAATAGGGTATGTGTAGATATTTCATGAATGTTTTGTGGTTATGGAGTTGGTATGTGTAGAATCCTTGATTCAGATCACCCAAATGAAACATAATCTAGAGATTCACTAAACCTCAGGTGAACCACCCCATATTCCAAAGGTTTCCAACTAGAAATGATATTATAAGGGGTTATAGTGGAGGGAATATACCCAATGAAGATAAATAATTATAATAATACAACCACATTAGAAGTATAAATAAATAAATAAAATATCATATAATAATAGGAATAAACCCAACATGTAATAATCCCTAACAAAAAATATTTTTGCAATGTATTACAAGTCATACATAACTCAAATGGATTTACCATAAGTTATTCATATATATAAATACACAAAAGTAATAAAATAAACTACCATTCCTCTTAAGAGACAATGTTTTATACAACCACCCCTCCTCTGCTCAAATATATGGAGGATAACCCCAGTAACCAGGGTTCAAAACCACCTCAATGTCCTTATTATATGTGAAAATGATAGGAATGGATTTATCCCCACTATGTGCAATAATCACTAACAATATGTATCCACAATGTTGAAAACCTACAATTTAACTCATGGAAATGGTAAACACCATCTGCATCACATTGGTGAACTATGCCAGTCTTTTTTCAATGGTCAAAATCACCCATAGCCACATGGGTTACACACATAATGATCTAATGGAACTATATCAACTATCACCTCACAAGGAACATCAACTACCACAAACATTACTACAACCATGAATCCCTTAAACCAAACAACCAAAAATCCCATTGTATAATAAGAAATATCCATCTTTTCCCACATATGTGTACCCATTGCAATGCCTCCTGAATGAACTAAACCACAATCGGCTACAATACCAATCACTCCCAAAACCCTCCCCATACTCGATTATCCCTAAATTTATAAACGCACATATAACCTAAGAATAATTTGGGAACCACCATCCCATAGTAATTAGACTCCACTGTCTAAGTAACTGAGTCCAATTATCTACTAATTGGAAGAAATTAGATAATCTAGAAAACCTATTTTTCAGGGTATCACTAATGAAAATAAAATGAAATGAGAGAGTAATAAGAATAAACACCCAAGTATAGATAACTTTAAAAATTGTAACTCCCTGGGATTGATAGAACTTTCATTCAACCTAAAATGATAATGATCTCACTTGGGGGATAAGAGGAGAATGATAGACAAATAGATTTTCCCCCTTATTTCTCTCCAAAATGATGCTAAGGCCTCATTATACATTAAAATAAAAAAAATATTTTAATCAAATTAAAACATAAAAAAAAATACTCATCCCATTACATCATTACACATAGTGATCACTGAAAAATGACTCTATCAAATTCCCATCATGGAATATACCTTCAAGTCACATTGCGAAACTACTCACCAAGAACCCCAACTTAATCATACACATCAACATTTTTGCTGTGAATCACTTCTGAGATCCCAACTTAATCATACACATCAACATTTTAATCCCACATAATCACCAATTATGCAACAATTTCCTTTGTCATGGGGTTTTCTTCAACATACACAAAATTTTTAATCTCATATGAGGATAAATATATTCTTATGTAGAAACATGTTATGACATAGTTCCCCTTAGTTGTTCCATGAATAAAAAAACTATACCAATATTTTTACTATAACATAAATCTTAGTTAGGCCTCAATCCCCTACATTGCGACATGGCATTCTACTTACTAAAAAAACAATTCCCATTTCCTAGGATATGTATTTGAAACTAAATTCTCAGCCTATATCGAAATGTTTTCCACCTCAATAGGGATTAAACATAGATAGGTAGCCCGATATCTAACCACATTTATACCTCTTGAGTACTCATGTTGTTACAACCTCACCACCATACATTATATCATCCTCCATTTATATTGGGGAAAAAATCCTTCTAACAACAATCTAAACCCAAGTGTTCCACTCAAAAGACACCTAAAAAACCTAGAAGATATAGAATGGGTTTGTATATTATTAAATATAACAACTTACAAACTCAAATATATCTATTCCTTCCATGTTCAATCCCCACCATATGAATAATCTATAGGAGCATACTAGATATGATGATGGTATAATAGTCGTTCATCACCACAAAACGTACATGTTCTAACAATAATATATCATCATCCTATATTACATTGATTCCAACTATCATTATGAATAAAACTTGATGCATATACCTCAACAGGAACATGGGTGTTACCCTTATCACATATACCCATTTTTCAATAGTACCCAATATATGGAAAAAAAATCAATGTGTTTATAATATACCTCTAACTATAAATTGATCATTAGCCTAATCAAAATAAATGATATTGGACATGTATATTTGACCTAATTCATGACTACCTAAGGTATATCCTACATTCATAGTCACACTTGTTGTCGTACACATCCGACACTATTGGGTTTTCTGTCCACTACTATATATTTCATGCGAAAAAAAAATCTAATACCTCCCATCATACTCTTGGACCTACCTCAAAAGACTCAGTATGACCTCATTCATGACTGCAATCCTACTATGAGACCATCTATTAAAGTATATCCAACTATCTTATTTGAAAAATGGTTTTCAATCATTTAGTGGTCAATCACACTAGTCCCAAACATGAAAGATATATCCACCCTAGAAATTACTCACTAATGACCCAATGTAAGGTAGAAAATTGATTTCCTACTCTTACCTCTCTATTGGATCTCCTCAAGTCCCTTTTCCCACTAATTGGATCCCCACTAACTACCTCACTAATACCATTATTTGTCTTGATATACTCACATCGGTTAAAATATTTTCTGTAAGTGGCACCTGATTAACTAGTTTAGAAAACAAGATCACCCTAAATATATTCAATTATACCCTTATGTCATGTCATAAACCATTATTAAAACTTCACACCTTAGAAGTGTCATCTCCTTCAAATATCAATACAATTAAGAAAAACTTTATAAACCACATAGTAAAATTCATAAAATAATATATCCCTATATGTCAAGTGCATAGACACTCGGGTTCAGTCTCTCCATAGTGTCTTGTGGACAATTTTGTTGAAGTGATTATATTATAAATATATCCAAGTCATTCCCTCATTCCTACCTTCCCATACATGAACATCCCCTTGTGTTTCACTTATCCACTGATCATCTATATTTCTATAATCACTATTTACCCTAATGGTTTCTTGATCTGATCAATGATCATCTAAACTAAATCAATATAATACTCTTGTTATTGGGTATACACTCTACCTATAACAATGAGGATATTTCGACTGTAACTCCCATATAATGTATATTTTATCGGGATAAACTCGCTAAGATCCTTGATCAATGCTCCATATAGCCTACATTGTGCTCACTTTGAGATACTCATCAAACCACTGTTGGGGTCCTTTGTCCATTGAGGATTATCTACCTACTTCTAAACCAATTATTATAAAAAATTATCACCTCCACACCTAGGGGACTCATCTAGTGTTTACCTCAAAGGAACTATATCTCCACCCTCTGGTTACTCTAACAAAGTCCATCTTGGTGGAAGCTCTCTAATAACCCAATACAATGATCAATACCTATATAATAATTCCAAAAAATAGTTAAATTTGTAACAAAAGTATAAACCACTAGCCCTTAAACATCTCTAGAATAGTTAAGTCCTATACCATTCAATCACACAACCATTAAATCCAATCATAAGTTCAGATAACACCCACACTATGTAGATACATGATCTAAAATCTAAAAAACACCATGAACAAAAAACCTATTTTTACTATGTATAATTCCCCTAACAATCTATATGAGGAAATAAAATTTATTTTGTTGTTGAAACTTAAACTTGCCAAACCCCTAATTATTTTAGAACTAAAACAAAAAAAGAATCTACAAGAAGATAGGTGCATGTCATATGATCCTTACATTACTAAATAATGCATGAGTACCCCCACTTTCCTCATAAGGCCAACAGACCAAAATAATAATCAATAACATTAAATAATAATTTCACTAAATGAATTAACATAACTATAACCATGAAAATCAAAACAAAAATCTCAATTTCCATGGTGACTAGGAATTCGTCACATACTTCAGATGTTTATACATAAAAATGACATATATCCCAAGTTATAATAATCCCTAAACCTCTATATACCATAGTACCAAATAAAAAAATCCAAATTTTATTATTTTATCGTAACCTCCTATAACATCACGTTATAGCATCCCCAAACCACATTATCTAAGCATCACCAAAGAAAGATACCCACTGGACCACTGGTGTGCCTACTCAAACACCATAGGATTCCAAATATTATTGAAATCCTAAGGGGTAAAGTGGGTAGACTATACCCTTTGAAGAGAAATAAAAAAATAGAAAAATAGAAAAATTAATAATTATTCAAAAGTAATATAACATAAAAATAGTAACAACTATGACATATTGTAATCTCAAAAAAATGTATTATTACAAAGTCTTACCAGTCACATAAATCTTAAACAGATCACCCATATGCATATTTTATATATATGTGAAGAAAGGTAACCAAAATAAACTACAAAATTAGAACTAGGGTTATAACTATACCATCTCTAAAACAACATTTTCTAACTTTTCCAGCATTTACACATACAACTATAGAACAATATATATTAACCCCTTTCCATTTCATATTCCATGGAACAAAATGTTCACATGCATCCAAGAGGGAACATTCAATGTGTGTGTATGAACTAAGTAGGCCACCACCAATGGTGTCCCGATATAATACCCATGAATATATAAGTGTTTTAAAAAGTGAAATAAATATTGACCAAATAACACCACACAACTCACTCCACTCTTTCTTTACTATCCATGAGTGAGTCATTGCCTATTTTAGCTACTACTCAAGTGGGATGAGAAACCCATGGTCTATCATACCGAAAGTGTGTGTGGCCTTCACACCAGTTTTTGTGTCAAGTGGTGTGATAGAATATACTATAACCAATGTAACCATATTGATTCAAGCACTAAACCCAAAAGGAACATCAATATATTATATCAAAAGTATCGTGGTCATTTGAATCCTTTATTAATAACCAGTTTAAAAGTTAGACAAAACCCAAGTTTTGGAAACTCTCATCCTTTATTAATATCATCCCATAATCCAAAATGTATCCTATATATACATTGAGTATATCACTCTCGTACAATGAGCTCAATCCCTACCACGATATTTTGGCCAACTAACTCATATCCATCCTCTAAAATTATGGTCAACACCACCACCCCAAAACTTCTCAAATCTAATTACGATGTCCCTAACCACTAGAATTTAAATAAACCTCATAATATATATCTTCTGTGAACATGACCCAAACAACATTTTTCACATAGTGTGTGGAAGTCACAAATAATCTTTGACCACAACATAAGGAGACTCTCTCACCACACTCAGTAATTCTAAACACCATCTACATCATAGAGTCCCACCATGTCACCCCATTACCAATGATCAACATCACCAATAACCACATGAGTTACACCCATAATATTCCCAGTGAACCAAATCAATAATGAAATCCTATAGAACCTCATCTAAAACATACAACATGGTAGGATCATAATAGAATGTGACCAACATAGAAGGTGTGCGTGAATCATTTTTTGTATAATTCAGAAATAATTTAAACATGTATCACTTGTCACCTATTTACATGTTCAGTAAATAGATCTCTCACTTTTTAACTCACATTTGGTTGGTATGAATGTTTAAATATATAATATGTAATTTGATTCAAACATAGAGAATTTTTAATGAGGTTCGCCTCCATTTATGATGACAATATCCCTAGTGTATAGATGTTATTATGCCACATGCATAAAATTTTCTTCTTATTATCAATAGAAGAACAAGAAAGGGTTTGTTCATGGTCCTATTATCCTAGAACCAACCATTTATAATTAAATAAGCATATTTTTGTACTATAATCTTTATTGGATATAGGATTCAGCCTAAACCTCTCAAATTTTATCAGTAGTGAGAATTATGTGTCCCTTTTGATAGTATAATTCTAATATGCATCCTCATTAGTAGAAATAAGAAGAGATTTTTGAACTTACATTAGTTTTAAATAATATATAAACACTGTAAGTTGGTTCTCTTAGTCCCTCATAATTAATATGGTAGGTAGTGGGAAAGTTAGGGATCTCCTCTCCTCTTATTATCCTTTAACGCATAGTGAGGAACACGTAAATGCAATGTTGGTTCACACTATCTTCAATACTTTGAGTCTATAATAGAGTGAGTTACCAACTCCCTCACATCCCCCTTATTTTCATGGAATTGTAGAATATACTACATGGTTAATATTTGATCATTAAAAATTCAACTATTTCTCTTTATATATGTAAACATAGTAATCTATAATTATTAATAATAAATTATATCACTTTTAATATCCTTATCCTTTAGACTTAAATAAAAATTACTCATCTTTAAGTTTGGATAAAGACACAGATTTAATTTTACCCATGATCTCATACTTATTGGAGGCCCCTTATCTCACCATTAAACCTCTATAAATATCTCATATAAATAACTCTTTGTAATTTCTTTTGTTAATGTATTGAAATAAATGTGACATGGATCCATTATTTTTGGTGCATAACTTTCAAATATTCTTCTTCATGAATTATACAATTTATGATGGAAATATATCATTTATTCTGGTAATTAATTTGATAGAATCATATAAAACGCTTCATAAATTTTCCTTCTTTAAATAATTTAAAATATTTGATAAATCCAATTCATCACCAAGTACTTGAAACATGTAAAACACATAATGGTGTGTAATTAACCCAAAGGGATGGAAGGTAAAATTTTATAATGTTTTTTACCTTAAAAAGGTTTCTAGTACACACTAAAATTCACATGAACCTTATGAAGCATCAAATTTTATAATTTAGAGCACATTTTTACCTTAAAATCCTTCTGGTAGTACTTTAGAAACTTAACTCTATGAAAAATTGTGGTGTGTACGATAAAAAGATCGTAAATGTACCTTATGATTTCCAATGCATGTATTATTCAAGTATTGTGGGTACTCTATAAAATTATTATACCTTGAAATGATTAATTCTTCTCTATTTATTAATAAAGTGTTTTAATTTACAAACATTTCAGTTGTACCTTTTGATGGTTTCACTATATGAACTCATCATATGTATATCTAATTATTACACAAAATAAATTTATAGAAATTTTTATAAAATTTTAGATTCTTATAAGATATGTGTATCTTATATAGTAGAAATATATTATAAAATATTAATTTGTTATATGACTGACATATCTTATTTCATGTCTTTATTACTTGATTTATAACTTCAAATAAAAGTGTTTCCACTATTTATAAAAGTAATACATTTTATGAAATAAGTATTTAATATATAATTCTATACTTCTCAATAATTATCTCTCAACTAATTTAAATAACATTTTATACTTTTGAAACATTCTCTAATGATCATCCAAATGTATTTCTTCACCTGATAAATCAGTTCGTATACTTGGTTCTCCATACATGGACTAATTTCACATCAGCTAGTTCATTATTCAATAATAACCATTGTTAAAGTAAATCATCAAAATCTTCCACTAATTGGAAACCATTGAATTCCATCAAACGGTGTATCCAAAGCTTTTAAAAAATTTGTACACGTCTTTTAAGATGAATATTAGCTCACAGAAAATCATCACATGTTTATTTCCATGTATGAATCAATATCTAAGAATAAGAGTATCCAATGGAATCATCTACTTTATTTCATTTCACTTTTTCTTATAATTAGTGATAGCTCCTCACATTTTCAAGCTTCATTTTTCTATCCAACTCAACATGTGGAAATCACCTTATCCCAAGAACTCTAACATTCTTCTTTATCAACATGATTGATAACTCAAATCTATTTTCAAGATATCCAACTTCTCATCAATATTTTTTGGAACATAAAAATACGTCCAACGAATCCAACATTAATTTACTGAAAATATGTAACCTAATATAATGAATTAATCCTTATAGAAAACAATTACAACCCAAACACAAATTTGGTTCAACAAGATCCCCATTTAAATCAGTTTTCAATACTAATGCTAAAAATTCAATTGTATGTATGATTTTATTCTCCCATATTTTTATCATTGAATACTTTATTTTTATTTTCTCCCCTTTCTTGAAAATAAATACTAATTTTCTCAGAGAGGATAGAATCACTTCATTATTAATAAATTATTGATCAATAATCCCCCTCAAAGACTATGTAATCCATGCTTAATGTTGAAAAAAGAGGGTTTTATTTAAACATAATGTTTGTCTATAGAACATTATAAAATGATACCAGATTATGGAAATTACCATAACTAATTCATATTCTGTCTAAACATCCTCATATCCTACACTTATCTCAATACACAAGTTAAAATAATTTAAACACATGTAAGAGGTTTTAGAAATCATCACTAATATCTCCTAATACATCATTAATTTTTATATCCTTAATAAAATAATAACCCCCATTAATATTTATATTTTATTCTTGGTTAACCAAGTATCGGAGAGTCTATAAACATTCCTCATCAATTACATTTTTTAATCAACTTTTAATATTTTAGGTTTATATAAATTTTAAGCTTATAAAAGCTTATCTGGTACAACCTCCACTAGTCTCCTCCTCAATAGAGATATTACATTAGCTTCACCGTCATTTTTTACCTCTTAGTAAATTACAAATTATTAAATTAAAAATTGGTATTAATCCAAGGTGGTTATTATTTAAAACTAATCTCTATTTTTTGATTAATTTCATGTCATTCTAAGTTCTTCCCCTGAAGAAAAGTTGTACCCTTAATTACCTACATAGAAAGCACAAAAATACAATACCAGAAGTACTCAAATAAGAATATCGCTATAGAATTTATTTTTAACTAGTTTTATCTATTCATTTTAGCTCTAAGACAGGATAGAATCTTTATGATGGGTTTTCTATTTTTCCCTATTGTACTCTTTTACTTCATGGATGATATATCACTTTTATAAATTCTATTGAGTAGAATATTATACTTTTCATAATCCAACAAGTTATGTGAGTCTCTTGGTGTATTTTTCATTTTATTTTGGATTTTTTCTTTAGTTTGGTGTGATTTAAAAAAAATACTTAAAGATGTGTCTCGCCAACTTTCATCTCCCACATAGTTCCTCATGAGACCTATGTCTATCATATTTTGACAACCACTCATGAAAATCATCTTCATGTTTAGGTGGAATGTTAAATTTCCTTTTATAATTTTGATTCACCATGTATTCATTCATTTTTATTTTCTTTTCAAGATCATTGGTCCCTACGGTCAACCATTCTATTGTTTTATCTTAGCCATCATGATTCTTACACATGGAATTTCAAGTATGTTTTTGAATTCATCATTCGAATTGTACTTTTCTTAGATTGACTATACATTTTATTTTATCTTGTTTCTTTTAAAACTACTTTATATAGTTTGTATTTAGTAATCCATGGTATGTGGACATATTCTATAAATGAAGTAGCTCACACTTCTTAGTGTATCACCCATCTTAGACTTCTGGGATATATCTTGAGTCAGAAATTTTTTTTTCAATATAAAGGGACATCTCACTAGATTTATTAAACTTATGTGCTCTTCTTTATTTAATCTCATTTTATATATTATTAGTTTTATCAGAAATTAATTTACCATTATAATAACCACATTGATTACGTTCTTCAAAATAATATTCAATAATTATTTTTCTATTTGAGGAAAATATATTTTTTGCATCCTTCTACAATATTTTAATTGAATCGTCCTTACTCTACCTTGATGTTACATTTAATTTTATTCCAAAGGTTTAAAAATTATGAAAATGATCTATATCCATGTTTTGAAACTTAATACAACCCCAAATATGACATAAAAATATTGTTTTCTTTTTAATACCTATAGCTTTTACAGATGTATTCACTTGATGTTTTTCACTTTATTATCTATCAAATGGGATTATTTTGGGGAAAAGATTCTGATATACATTTTTATAAAAATATTAAATTTAGTAGTGGGATCATTAATACAATTATTCATCCACATTTTTATAGATTTTTAATTTAAACATATATAGTTTCTAAAAATATATTTAGTATAATTTTTACTTATATATTTGTACAAATATTTTCTTTTTTGGGTACAATATTTTGACAATTAGATGATATTAAGATGATTTCCAAATTCATAGGTATATTTTGGAAAAGTATACCTCCTTGTAATTATATGTAGCTTTAGATCCATTTAAAAACTGTTATTAATACATAGCTTAAATTGATTTTATATTCCTTATTTTATCGTTCATTTTAATGCACATCATATTAAGGATGATTTTATCATCCATTAATTTATTCATTTTTTATTCACATTCCATTATTAATAGTTACATATGTTATTCATGCATTATTTCCATTTTTGGTAATAAAACATTAATCTATATAATATTTTTTTTCTTGGCTTCCAATTAAGGATTTTTAAAATAAATTATTTAACTTTGATGTTCTTCTAGTTCGTGGTAATTTTCCTCTAAATTTTTAAAGGATTATTATTTCTCATGGTTTTATTTCTGAAATTTCTTCTCAATTATTTATATTATATCATCTAGATCAAAATTTCTAATACATTTCTATTTTCCTTTATAAGTGATATTTTTTCACACCAAATTATATTCAGTCAAGATTTTATCGTATATATCTGATTCTCTCTCAAATTGGGTGACATATTACAATATTTATTTAGTGAATCAAATAATAAAAGAAGAAACATATTTGGGAATCCCTTATAAGTTTTATCAAAATTAAGAAGAATATTCACAATTTCTTTATCATAAATCTTCACTGATATTTCCATATTCACTTATATATGGTTCATTAGAGGAATAATCTATACAATAATTTATTGTTACCTAGTTTTCATATATGAGATATAATTCACTTGATGTGTAGGAGTTAAAATTATTTTTTCACTTTTAATTTTCAATAAAATCTTTAATATTCATGAGTGTTCTATTCTCATCATGATTATTCCATTAGAATTTTAATTTTCTTCCACTACGCTAAATAGGGTTGTCTAATTCATTTTTCTAAACACGTTTTTTCATCTATTATTTTTTGTCTTAAAATAAGTTGAAATCAAATCATAAGTTGAAATAATTCCATCAATATTTCAATACATATTTCCTTTGCATGTGAAATAAAATTCCAAACATTGATTTAGTATATAATATAATTAGAGTTTTGACATGATTCTCTAATACTAGTTTTTAATATCACAATTGTATGTGTCCAACACTTAAATTGGGTTGAATCAGTGTTGGTATACATTTAAACTAATTTAAAATATCTTTAATTGTCACCTATTCACTTGTTTAAATAATAAATCTCTTCTTTCTTTATCTCAATTTTGGTTGGTATTCCTGTAGAAATAAACTTGATTCATTTCAATAAGAATACTAAAATTTGTTGATTTTATTCTCTTCCATATAGGATAACTACATCCCTAGTGTACAGTGGTTATTATCCCACATATAAATAAATTTTTTCTTATTATCAAAAGAAACATGGGTAAGGGTATATGCTTTGACCTATTATTTTATCACCAACCATGTAAAATTAAAGAAATAACTTTTTGTTATATAAGTATTTATAGAATAAATTATTTATCTTGAACAATTAAATGTTAATAAAAAATGAGAATCTCATATCCCTTCTGATTAGTAAAAGTCAAGAAAACATCCCTACTTATAGAAATATGATGTGTCGCATCAATATCCTTAAGTATTATATAATATATACAGATCCTAGGATAGTTTTACCAATCCCTCAACTTGGATGTTATGGGAATTGGTAAAGTTTTAGATCTCCTATTCTTTTATTTTTCTCCTTCTGTGTAAACTAATGAATATTGGAAGGTAATTCTAGATCACACTGTCTTCGATACTTGGGGTCTACAATAAAGTGTAGTACCTCTCACAGACCTTTTTGTTTTCTTTGAATTCCAGAATAAAAATACATTTTTATAGTGCTATTATGCAAAATTATTCTCTTCTCTTATCCAAAATATATATTGTATTTCAAGAATACTTCTTTTAAATTCCCATTTTTTTAATCTCCTGATCCATTATACTCTAATTATAGTTACAAAATTTTCTTCTTGAATAAAGACTCATCTTTCAATTAACCCTTGATATAATAATTATTCCTGGATCATTATATCACTTTTAAATCACTAATAATACCTCATGTAATTTAATATTTAAACCTGAATTTGATGATTCAGTAAAATAGACATAGCATGTCTCCTTTCTTTATTGTACACTACTTTTTTACATTATTCTCTATACATCGCATAATGTATATTAGAACTCCCTTATTTATTCTAAATGTTTTTTTATAGAAACACATTAATCTCTTTTTAGTTATTTTCTTCTTTCATGAAAAATAAATAATCAAAAAAATCAATTCTTTATCACATACTTGAAATGTGAACAACTCATCACTTCACATAAATATCGTAAAGGGATGACCCTTAAGTATAACACCCTGTAACATAATCAACTCATAATTACATGATTTATAATAGGGTTTTCACTTTATTACATTTTCAAGAACCTTTAGGTTGAATATATTATAAAATTATAAAGCATTACAAAAAAAGTGGTCATGTCAACACTATGTATATTTTATCCACAAAAATAGATTTCATTGAATACACTCTTATTTAATTCATTAAAATTTAATTCATCTTGTACATGTCACCATAAAATTTAAAATAAAATCTACACAACCTTAATCCCTATGAGAATGTTTAAAACATGGGATGAGGAAAAAATATTTTTAAGGGAGATAAAAAAGAAAGGAAATATAGTAGCCTTTTTGAAATTTTATGAATACCCTTAAGGAAATTTTACATTTCTATAATTATCTTTATTAAAAAAATAATCATTACATACTATTAAAATAAATATCAAATACCAATGTTTTCATAAAAAATTATATAAAACCATAAAAGAAAAAATCATAATTGTGAATGTTACTTGGGAAAACATGAGATCTCATAAAGACAAACTATTCAATATTAAAAGATCATAAACATTCTTCTGATCTTGAGTTTATTATCTAACCTTATAAAATAATAATATATACTTTAAAACATATAAAATTAATTCAAATTACATGTATATATATTCAGAAATTATCCTAACATTCATCCTTACAATAATGAATTCAAAGGAATAATAATCATAGTAAATTTCAGTATATCCCTTATAAATAGCATAATTCCCAATAACTTTTTCACTTTTTCAAAGGCATTGGAAAACTATTTCACGATCATTTATTATCATATAAAATGCATAAGAACAATATCCTGAGAAAAAAATAAAATCTTACATTTCAATAATAAAATTTCATTAAATATTCTATCTATCACATACACATAATCACTTTTAGGCTTCATATTATGAAAATAAGGATAAAAATGATTTTTTTAATGAAACCCCTTAAAATTAAAAAATTCCCAAATAATGGTAAATAGGAAATACTTTTAAAATCCATAGAAACTTATTGACTAATATTGATAAATAATATTAACTATTAGGGATGGAAAAGGTAGTCATATGGTAAATGTAAAAAATTACTTTGGTAGAAATATTTAAAACAGACCGAGACAAGGAATATTTATTAGATTCTTTCTTAGACCATTTGTAAAATGTATATGGTGATCCGAATAAAAATTTTAATTACTGAAAATTAGATAATAACTTTAATAAAATAAATTCAATAATATATCCACGGATAAAAATTAATTTATAAAATATAAAAAACATTTAAAAAAAATCTCTTACATCACCCTCTAACTCACTACATACGTCTTTTACTTTCCTCTTCTTTGAAGAACCTCGTTTTTATTACACATTGATCTATATTAGGTAGGTATTTTAGAAAGACCAAAACCTCAAAAAAATTTGTAAGGATGTTAGGATGGGTTTTTAGAAGGGAATGGAAAGTCCTGATTTCTTAAATATTGTGACCAATTGAGGAGAGGGGGCACCCTTTTATGTGAGGGAAGTTTCACTCTTATAATTATTCATAATTTTAAATATTATAAATAAATTACTTATGTTAAAGTGAAACTAAATCAAAAAAATTATAATATATGATTCTAACGTTGAAATTAATCTCATCTAATTAGAATTAAGATAATATTTTGTAAACTTATCACTAATTTTTTACCTTAATTAACTTGTTTTACCCTTTACCATGGTTGGAACAATTTATCCTAGAAACTATTCATTATAATCAAAAATTAAATTTACCATTTTACTAAATATAAAACTCATGATTAAAAATATGAATCAAATTTTTTATGATTTAATTTGAGGAATTGGAAGAAATTAATTTTAATACAAGCATCAAAATTTCAACAAAAAACCATTTCTTTTGAAAAAATGTGTTTTAAGCATAATAAGAATTTATACCAAAATCAAGTTAAATATGATTAATATGGAATTAATTATATTATATTAAATCAAATGGGACTTATTTAACTTTAACTCCAATAAAAAATACAATGAGTCTTCAAAAATACATGAAAAGAGATGACAGTTTTTATGAAAATCTGTATTTCTTCATTATTAAACCAACAATCAAACATTTAATAAAAATCACAAAATTCCACCATATAAAATATATTAAATTATGATTTAAAAAATTAATTTCATTAAATAAAATTAAATTTCATAAATTTATAATTTTATCTTCTACAATAATACTATAAAATTCATAGAAAACAATTCAGATAGAATAAATCTATTTCTTTTACAGTTGAAAATTTACTTTACAACTATTATAGTGAATATGAATCCATAAAATATAATCATGAATATTAAAAATATATAAAAAATTTTTATAATTAATATCATATAAGTTAAAAATATTTATAAAGTTTTTCTTTACCATATTAATGTTTTGGTTATTCCCGGTGATGCCCATGAACTTGGAGATGCTTCAGATTGTACCCTATAATGCACTGATTATACATTATGATCCTTCAATATAAACTTTACACACTCAAATTTATAAAAATTCATTTTTTTCCTTACAAATATCAAATATGTACCTTAAAATATTCATGGTTTGTTTTCTATGAACTTAAATTAGTACTCTATGAACTCCATAAACCCTTCAATTATTGTTCATTCTCTTTTTATTCTCAAAGTGATGTAACTTATGAACAATGTAGTTTTAACTTATAATGGTTTTAATTTATGAACTAAGATTATGAATATTTGATTCTTATTTGTAATATATCATATTAGTATGAATCATCTTCTATGTGGCTTCTTATGTTGGAGAATCTTATAATAACTTCATATCTTTTGAAGAGGAAATATCTTACATGGGATATCTTTCTTACACGAAAAACATATCTGATGCACTGTCCTTCTTATGTGATGTCCAGATTTGGATGGAATTATTTCAAATTCATATTATTGTATCATTTTATATGAAATAATAATTTCATATAATATTCTATACATTTCCCTAATTATCATTGAACTTATTCTATTAATTTGAAGTCCATTTCAAACACTTTATAAGATCTCTAAATATCACCCAAAGATATTCCTTCACCTATTTCATTATTTAACATGCTTGACTCTCTATGAATGCATCTCCTTTACTTCATCTAGTTCCTTCTTTTTTTAAACCATTATTTCATTAAATATTTACACTCTTCCACTGGTTGGAAACCTTCATATTCTATTAAATGGTGTAGTATGTAATTCCATAAAATCATTACATACCATTTAAAATGAATATTAGCAAACCAACTAAACCTATGAAAACATAGATTATTGAATCTTTGATAATTTAATAAAAATATTCTTATAGTAATAATTTTAAAAAGTTTCCAAAATTTATATTTTGGCGAATTAAACTCCTCTGATGTTGTGTTATTCTAAAATCCTCTAAAATCAAAATTAATAAAACAATTATGATTCAAACAATTAAATTATGTTAGTTTTGAAGGGTGGTGTAGTGACAGGTTGTGAAGAGGAAACCATTATCATGAATCTGTTAAAGTATAAAATCAATTTTAAGATGGCTTGAGTATATTATGTTGTTGTTTCACTATGAGAAAAGTTCATTTCTAAAGTGAGTAAAGATTGAGAGAGGTTATATGAGTTCTTTGTTCCATCACATGAGGGACAATAACCATAGTAGGTTTGATGAATTTCCTCACATATTAATGATAATTTAAATCCATGTTTATTTTTGGAGTAAATAAAACAGAAAGACATGATACTATATTTCCAATTTCACATGGAAGTCATGAGGCTGAGTATTTAGAAGATTTGAAGTATTGTGAATTTTGGAGATTATATTCATGTGATTTCATGAATATATGAGAGGGAAATTTTGGGAAGCCTTGTGGTCAGATTTTTTTGTGTCAGGTGGAAAAAAAATTAGTTTTGGAAAATTATCATAAAATACAGTTATGAGAGGAAGAGGAATATCTATATA
The DNA here is from genome assembly GCA_963277665.1 of Viscum album. Taxonomy (NCBI): domain Eukaryota; kingdom Viridiplantae; phylum Streptophyta; class Magnoliopsida; order Santalales; family Viscaceae; genus Viscum; species Viscum album. The sequence continues at coordinate 790,848,663 of OY728141.1, forward strand.
TATTGAGTCCAATGATTCTAGTGATTTTATTATCAAATTATATTTACAGGTTTTTTATTATTTCTATTCATAATGTGTGTTTTTACACTATTTTATTTAGTTACAGTGTCTTGTAGTTGGTTTATGGTCATGATCAAGGAATGTTTTCTAGCTTCTAGTGCTTTGAACAATAATTATCTCCTTTGGCCTTGCCATCACCCACATGTTTCTAGATTTTCTAGGGAACCCACCGATCATAGGAAAATGTATCATGACATGGAAAGGGGAACACCCTTGTTATCATGTGCTACACTTGAACCTCCCACAACCCATATGGGACTAACTTCATGGAAAATTACACCCCCAGGTAATTCATAGGAGGATTTATTCAGAACATGTCATTGATCATTTATAGAAGGAACTAAACACGTCATAATTAATCTCAACAATAGTGAACTCCCTAATAATCTAAGACAGCGTCCCACTATGATACTATATTGAGGAATTTTTACTAGCTTACTAATACTCAACATGAATGTTTCTATTATTTCCTTACCATTAGCCACACAATATTAAATTACTTAGGGCACCCATCCTTCATAGTAAAAGTCCTCATGACAGGGTGAAGTGATCACCTTTATTATCAATTGTTAATATGAACCTCCCATGCCCCATGTGGGACTTGTGTATTATAGTAATATTACACCCCCGGGCAGTTCACATGATTCTTTATTCATTCCAAGTCCCAGGTCAATTAGGGTAATAATTTCAAACATATTAACATGATATCTTTCCAATCAAGACAAAAAACAAAAAAAACATGAACAATAAGAAAAACAATAAAAACATATCATTTATAATAAGAGATTTAAACTAATAATATCTCTTGGAAAACAAAATCCACAAGTGTATCTATTCCCAGTCACCAACTTAACTATACTCATTCGAGATTATCACTTGAGTTATAAACATATATATAAAAAATTAAGGACCTTGGTACTACCTACCTAGAGTTAGTAATGAATCTACTAACTAATAAAACCCATGTTTATTTTCCTTTGATAGAAGAAAATCATATAATTGATGTGGATCCTTTTTAAGGCTCTTTGCCACATCCTTTTTAAAATTTTTCATGAATTTTTAATATCAAATTGTGCATTATGAAAAATGTGTTTCTGTACTAAAAGTGTGTTTTTGTTGTTTATTTTTTTATTGTTTTTCAATAATAAAATTAAGTTGTTATTTTAATTTATTTTAATTAATTTTATATGTTATCAGTTTTCAATAATTTTTAATTCATTATTTAAATTTATTAATTATGTATTCTTAAATAGTAAATAAATAACACATGTTACTTTTTATGTCTTTAAATAATTAAATTAGTTTTAACAATTTAATTTTATTCAATTAATATTTCTTGTTCTTTAATTTACATTATTAATTCGTTAATCAATTGGTTAAATAAAGTAACTATAATTACATTAATTTGTTCTTAAATTAATTTTTTAATAATTTTTAATATAAATAAATTCATTTTGTTTTAATAAATCATAATTAATTTTATCTTATTTATTTGGTTTTTTTAGTTTTTATGAATCTTTTTCTTGGTTTTATTAATGTTTTAACTTATTTAATTTTTTTATCATATTACGGAGGCACGTCTCACCATTTCATGTTGCTCCATGCTGCCACTGTATCTTGCACCTCACTGTGCCACAGTGAGCATCACCCACGGTGCCACAAAAATCAGCCACCATTTCAGCCTTACTATTTCACTTTGAGCATCACTCACTATAGCACATCCAATCCCTTTACATCTCTCCACTCACGGTGCCTCTACATTCATCTCCCTACCACCATCTCCTACTCCTATTCGCTCACCATTCCCATTTTTCCACCCTCACACCATCACCCCTCCAGCTTCTTCTTCCCTACCTCCTTCCACAGTGAACCCGACACACCGTCACCACAAGAGAATCACTACAAATCAAAAACAATCCCCACAAAAAATCAACGCAATCATTGCACAAAAAACAACAAATCACAAAGTAGAAAAACTGTTCAGCGGCACTGCAATTTACACGCAGTAGATAAAAAAATTTCAAAGCTATATTGATAATCAAAACACGAACCAGATTTAAATAAATCAAAATATCGAAGAATAAGAAGAGTCAATTTGTTTCTTCATGCTGCTGAAGCCACTAGGATCTTGCCCTACCCTGTCCTGATCGAAACACTAGACTGCATCCACTTGAATCCCTTACCATACCTGAATCTATAGCCTCCTTAACTTCCTCTTCTCTCTCCCTGCTAAATCGATGGACCGAACACAAAATCACCAGCGCTACATGACCTTGCCTCATCCGTCACATGAACCCTTGGATCTTTTATGCACCGAAACACCTCCTCACCTCGTTGTACACCTTCTTCCTCAAGAAAAGCACCTCGATAGTCAAAGTTACCCCCACTCAACTTGTCTATGCTTCCCCCTCAAAGCCGCATTCCCTGCTCTTTGGTTAGCCACCCTCTCCCTGTCCTTTCCAGTTGCCGCAAGCCCTCCCCCTTACACCTCGTCGCGCGACCAAAACCCTAGTTGGGACCACTGCGCACTAAAGCCTCATGCTTCACCCGAAGACCCTCTTGTCTGAGCCTCGCATCTTTGAATTCGCCCTCCCTCTGAACCACTGTTGGCCTCTCTTCTCCCCATAGCCCCATCGCCTTCCCCATCTACCCTTTCATCGAACTGATCCCCCATAATTCATCCTTTTCATTTTCATTATTATAATTATAATATTAAACTAATTATTATAATAACATCATAATATATATAATACAATATATAATATATATAACATATAATAATAAATATTCATATATATATATAATATTAATAACTTTTGTTTTATAATAAGTAAATGTTAATAAATATAATAATTATATTTACAAATAATAGTATTAATAATATTTGGTATTATATATATATATATATTAAAATGTATTTTTAATAACTAATCTAAGTAATAATAATAATATTTATTTATTTTAGTTTCATTTTATTTGTTTAACTTGTTTTGGTTTTTCTGTTGTTCTGTGCAGGGCGAGCTACTCATAGATGTGGTTATAAAAGAAGCAGTTTGTGGGAATAGTGTGAGAATATTCTCGAGGTCATTGTAGGGGGGTTGTATACACTTACAGGGAGTTCACTTAAAATTTGGTGACATGCACATGAAAGCAGGCCATGTAGATTTTTGTCCTATCATTTTTTCTATGCATTTAGTTTAGTTTTTGAGAATAATAGAACTCTAGACTCCTCCCATCCAGAGGAGAGAGAAAGACCAGGGATTGGAAACCCGGGGGGAATCATTCTATAGTGGGGGGAGGAAACTCCAACACTATTCACCATCCATTCCATCCATATATCATAGACATGGAACATCTTAGACTTGGAGATGGTACATGCTCCTCCATTCTTCACCTCATCCCCCATTGCTCTGTTCTACTTTTAATTTCAATTATGTCTGTAAATACTTATGTTGCGTGTTTTTTTATTAGTATTGTGATGTTTATTTCATTTGTTTTGTGTCATTTATTCATCCATCCTTCATGTTGTGATCTTCAATCTCCCTAAATGGAGATCAAAATTGTGGGGTTAGATCCAGTTTATGAAACCCAACATGATCTGGAGATCCAAACATTTATGCGATAACATTCTTTTTATTCACCTTGGTAGATCGCGTCTACGAGTTAGATTGAACGAGGGAAGGATCTTGCATAGAAAGATTTTGCACTTTCTTGTTTAATTTATTCTCCCCTTCCCATCTTAATTTCTCGAATTGAGAATCAATATTGTTTGTGCGATGTGACGAACATAGTGGAATCATTCGTGCTTGTGAGAAATTCTTTCTAGAATAACTTTGTAGAGTGAATCACCTTGTAGTTTGGAGGAATGATTGAGTACTGAAGAACTTCGATGCTTGAGTATTTAATTTCTATGCGAGATTGGTGTGTGATCCGAGACATCGAAAATGCACTGAGCGAATTTGAGAATTTTTTTATTAATTTCTTAAGTTGATTTAGGTTAGGGAGTAGAGGTTGGATTAACCTGGGTCCAACCCTATTCACACTGACTTTTTTCTTCTTTGTCTTGGTGTTATTTGTTAGTTTTGTGTCTTATATTGTGTCTAGGTGTTTTCTTTTCTTATTTATTATGGTTTTTTCCTGTGTCTCTATGTTTTTTCACTTTTCCATCGTTGTTTCTCCCTCTACTGTGCTCTTCAGCACTGATTAGAGTTTCTTTAGTGTTAGTGTTCTACTTTATTCAGAATATTTAGAAATACAAAAATATTTTTGGAATGAACACTTAGTTATTCCAAACTGCTTCCTTGAGAGCAACCCCAATGTTATCCATTGGGCTATATATTGGGTCTTTATAAATGTAAACATGATTATCATCGCGACAAAGTCCCATGTTAATTTTTGGCATTGTTGTCGGGGAAGCAATGATTGTCTCATTGGTTTTCCCAATTTTTCTTTTATTTTAAAAAATATATAAATCATTAAAAAAAATTCCACATACATAACAATGATGATCTCTAATGAATCTAATACAGTGTCACTGTTTGACCCAGTTCATGAGCTTGAGGAGGCTGTTTCTATGTTTCAAATTTGGATTCATGAAAGGTAGCATAAAGCGCTTACTGATGAGGATATAAGTTATTCTCATCAGATCATGCAGTTTATGCAACAATACATGGATAAGTTCATAGTTTACCAAGAAGATAGTGCAGTACCACCACCTCCCATTGAAGCCCATCATTCTGGAAAACGGTTTTGAAGGCAAGAAAATAAGAATCATAAGAAAGAAAAAGTTGGTGTTTCCCAACATTGATATGGATTTTCACTTGGATTCAAGGGTATAAATCCCATAACCAATTTTCAAGGATGTTTTCAAGGGATGGCAGGAGATGGCACTTGCAAATATTCATGATACTGGACATTTCTTTGATAATCATTTTTTCCCTGATTTCTATTATAATGATTTGTCTTGTAATAGATTATTTAATGATGTTTCAATGCTTAAAGAGGTGGATCCAACAAATGACATTATATCACTCTCCTTATCATATTTAGAAAGTGAGGTTGTGTATTTTGAAGAGAGGTTAGAGGAAGTTGACTACCTCACTCTTAACTCAAACCCTCTCCCAAGATCATTTTTTCATCACGAGGAGGAACAAATTGCCCTGATAAAGGGAGTTGATAATGTTATGGAAGAAGTTGTATTTTTATTAAACTTGGATGACATCGAAGCTGATTTAATTTGTGTTACTCCCTATACAGGTATTGAAGATGCAATACATCTTTGTGATTTTCTGTAGAGTGACTAATTTGAGGTTGAATCTGCTAAAGAGCTTATGAAACACCTATTTCTGGATGAAACTTCAAGTTTTGGAGTTATTTTTTAAAAGGAATTATTGGATCTATGCACTAGAATAGAAGTGTATAATGACACATCAATTGTTTTAAAATATGAAATGGTTTATTGGAAACAACTAGAAAACAAGTCACATCCATGTTTTCTAACATTACAACTTGTTCACACACATCCTCAAGCAGAAGAACTAGGGAATTACCCCTATATCTTGTTTTCCCCTCCACTAATCAACATGAAGCACATCACTTCCCAGCTGGGGAATTTGATTGAAGTTGCACATGGGGTACTCCAAAGATGGAAAGTTACTAAAGTTGGAAGGAATCACATGTGGTGGTTCTAAAGTAGGAAGTAAAATGCCCCATCTGACAGGGTTTGATTAAAGTACTTTCCAGCTGTGGCAGTTAAACTACAGCACCCCCTAGGGGGTTATCCGAGGATTATCCCTTTACATTTCTTGCTTTAGTTTATTTTTGAATATTGTTTTTAATTTGATTGTTGTTTTCTTAGTAAAATAAACATGCAGAAGCTTCCACCTGACTATCATTCAAGTCCCAGAGGAATAGTACACTGAAGATCATGGATAACACTCTCTAACTTATACTATGTGGTTGCTTTTTATTTGAACTTAAAATTTTGAACACTAATGTTAAATTGTTTCATCATGTAGGTTTCAAACTGGATTATCTAGACTCCATGCGCAAAGTTATTAAAGAGATACATTTGTAAAAGTTTCACATTTAGGGGAGTGCTTACATTAATTCTTTCATATTGAGTCATTCATTTTTCATGCTAATGTGAATTAAGTATTGGGGAGTTCCCACTGATTTTAGAAACTTGTGAACTGTATTTTCTTCTTGGGTGTTAGCCTTCTAATATCTACTTAGTTGAAAATTTATTTTGAGCAACATTTTAAAACTTTCTACACCCAATGTATTTCCTTTCATTGATCTGTTGATGCACATCACTATTAATCATTCTACTATTTGAAGTACATTAATAAAATCGTTTGTCTACTCTTAAAAATTCAAAGCATGAACATTTTAAGAAAAGAACTGAACATGTTGCTAGTGATGGTTGGTGGGGTTGGGTTCTTCTATTTATCCTTGTTTAAATTTTTCTTTTCTTTATATTTTTGTGTGTCAAAGAAAATCTTTGAACCTCATTGCTACCCCTCTGTATCCTTTTTCATCTGAAATGTCCTTCTATTTTAAACATAAATTATCTCCCATCTTGAGAATCAACAATGGGTACAATTTTGGGTTTTCAGTGTCGGGGAGACAGGTCATACTAGTATCATTTCTAATTCCCACTTCTCAAACCTGATGTTTTTCAATATTTTTAAAAAAATGGACAATTGTTTTCAAAATTCTAAGAATATCTTCCAAAAATGGTCATTTTTTTCCAAAATTCTCAAAATATTTACCAAAATTTTTAGATTTTTTTATTACATGATGGTCATTGGAGGTTCAAATATACTTCAATTATTTCCTTTTTAGAGGATAATTGTTTGTTGGTTGTTAATAGTGTCACTTAGTAATAAAAACGTAAGCATGAATGATTGCTGAGTCAAATTGTTCACTGTCTCTTTGAACCCACTATTTAGGAACTAAGGATGGGAGTGTGACAGGATAGGTTTTGTGGAATAAGGATCAATACATAGAGTAATTATAAGTTCTCACTAGAACCTAGAGGAATCACATTTTTATTAAATAATATTAATTCACTTTAGGAAGTCAACTCGATTGATTATTAATTAAGTCCTTTTTAACTGGAGTAAAATGGGAAAATGTGATCCCACAGTGAGTATCTGATACAAGGCACAATGGGTACGTTTTTGTGAACAAATAAAGACAATGTCAATCATAATAAGTGTATGCACATGGAATATGGCTGGGAAAAATATAAATAATGTGTGCTTGTCAAAAATGAACTCATTAAGATAAGGGGAATTTTGAACGCAGATAAAGAAGGGAGCAATTGACTTGGTTAAAATTTGTTTGAGTTGAGTAAATAAAGTAATGAAATTAATGGACTTTAATTTTTGGAACCTAGGAGAAGGTGATAATGAAAGGTTTCCTTGGTTAAGTTTTGTTTTCCACTTCATCTAACCTGTCAACATTCCTTGAATTAGAACTTGAATTAGAAGGTGAAGTAGGATAGTTAATGAGTACATATAAGAGGCATGACATACTTGAAAGTGTATGAATTTGTGAGGCTTTTGACTTCCAGTGAGTTTATGAAGCTAGACAGGACATCATTTTTTAACACATTTGAAAATCCCGCCCCATTGGTTGGTTCTTCTCCTCTGTGCATTAAAGTTTAATCATACACTTTTTGTGATAAAACTCACAAATCATCTATCTATTTTAATGTTCAAAAGCATGTATTTTTTTTTAGGAAAAACAATGTTTTAAGAGTGGGGGAGTGTGATGTGGCTCATTTTTAATGCCCTTGTTCATATCCTTTTTTTATATTTTTGTTGACTTTTTAATATTAAACTATGCATTTTGTGTAATATTTATCAATTCTTGTATTTTGTAAATTACATTATGAAAAATGTGTTTATGTATTGAAAGTGTGTTTTTATTGTTTATTTTTTATTATTTTTCAATAATAAAATTAAGTTGTTATTTTAATTTCTTTTAATTAATTATTTATCTTATTAGTTTTCAATAATTATCAATTAATTAATTAAATTAATTAATTAATTATTCTTAAATTTTAAATAAATAACACGTGTTACTTTTTAAGTCTTTATATAATTAAAATTATTTTAAAATTTTAATTTTTTCCAATTAATATTTCTTATAATTTAATTTACATTATTAATTCGTTAAATAATTGGTTAAAGAAAGTAACTGTAATTACTTTAATTTGTTCTTAATTTAATTTGTTTATAATTTTTAATAGAAATAAATTAATTCTTTTTTACATAGAATAATTAATTTTATCTTATTTATTTAGTTTTTTTAATTTTTATGAATCTTTTTCTTCGTTTTATTAATGTTTTAATTTATTTAATTTTTGTTTTGCAGATTACGATGGAAAATCTCACTGTTATACGCCACTCCATACTACCATTGTGTCTCGTAGCTCATTGTTCCACCATGAGCATCACCCATGGTACCACAAAAATAATCCACCATTTTAGCCTCACTATCTCACCATGAGCATCACTTACGGTGGCATATCCAATCCCTTGCCACCGCTCCACTCACGGTGTCTTTGCCTTCATCTCCCTGCCACTGTCTCCTACTCCTCCTCACTCACCGTTCCCATTTCACAACCCTCAAACCATCACCCCTCTAGCTTCTTCCCTGCCTCCTTCCACAGAAAACCCAGCACACCTTCACCACAACAGAATCACTACAAATCAAAAAAATCCCCTCAAAAAATCACCTCAATCGATGTGCAAAAAAAACAATAAATCGCACAGTAGGAAAACTATTAAGAGGAACTACAAATTACATGCAAAAGAGAATTTTTTTTTTTTTAAAGTTGTATCGATCTGAAAAACACAAACCAAATCTGAAGAAATCAATATACCGAAGAAGAAGAATAAGAAGAGAAAAAAATTTACTTCATTCCACCGAAGCCACGAAGACCTAGCCGCAGCCTGCCTTGATTGAACAACTAGCCCGCATCAACTTAAATACCATACCATACCCGAAGCTCACTCCTACTCAGCTTCCTCTTCTCACTCACCACTAAATCACCAGACCCAACCCCAAATCACCAGGGCTACACGACCTCGCATAGTCCCTCACTTGAAACCTCGGATCTACTATGTTCCAAAACACCTCCTCACCTCGATGTCTGCCTTCTTCCTCAAACATAGCACCATACCTATCAAAGATACCCCCTCTCACCCTGTCTATGCTTCCCCCTCAAATTTTCATTCTCTTCTCTTTGGTGAGCCACTTGAACCCCTACCTTTCCAGCCACCACAATCCCTCTCCCTTCCACCTAGCCACGTGAGCACAAACCTAACTAGAACCACCGTGCACTGAAGCCTCATGATTCTCCCAAATATACTCTGGGATGAGCATCACATCTTTGCATATGCACTCCCCCTAAACCAATATTGGCCTCTCCTCTCCTCACAGACCTGTCACCTTCCCCTTCTACCCTTGTGTCAAACCAACCCCCCACCCCCTCCTAATTCATCCTTTTCATTTTCTTTATTATAATTATAATATTAAACTAATTGTTATAATAACATAAAAATATATATAATACAATATATAATATACATAACATATAATAAATTTATTCACATATATATATAATATTAATTACTTCGGTTTTATAATAAGTAAATGTTAATAAATATAATAATTATATTTATATATTATATTAATAATAATATTAGGTATTATATATATATTAATAAGTATTTTTATTAAATAATCTAAGTAATAATATATATATATATATATATATATTAGTTTCAATTTATTTTTTTAACTTGTTTTGGTTTTTCTGTTGTTTCATGCAGGGGGAGCTACTCCTATATTCAGTGACAAAGGAAGCAGTTCATGGGAATTGCGTTAGAAGATTATCGAGGTCATTGAAGGGGGGTTGTATGCACTTACAGGGAGTTCACATAAAACCTAGTGTCATGCACATGAAAACATTCCACGTAGATTTTTCTCGGTCATTTTTTCTCTGTTTTTAGATTAGTTTTTGAGAAAAAGAGAACTCAAGAATCTTCCCTTCCGGAGGAGAGAGAAAGACCGGGGATTGGAGACACGATGGGAAACCATTCCACGGTGGGGGGAGGGCACTCCACCATAATTCACCATCCATTCCATCCTCATCTCACGGACTAGGATCGTCTCCATCTTGGAGACAGGACCTGATCTTCCATTCTCCAACTCATCCCCCATTGCTATGTTCTAGTTTTAATTTCAATTGTGTCTGTTAATACTTGTGTTGCGTGTTTTGTTATTAGTATTGTGATGTTTGGTTCATTAGTTTTGTACCTTTATTTCATCTTTTCTTTGTGTTTTGATCTTCAATCCCCATAAATGGATATCTAACTTGGAGGGTTAGAACCAATTTATAAAACCCAACACAATCTGGAGATCGGCACATTAACGCGATCACGTTCTTTTTATTCGCCTGGGTAGATCGCATCTGTGAGTTAGATTGAGGGAGAGAAAGATCTTGTATAGGACGCTTTTCCACTTTCTGGTTTAATTTACTCTCCCCTTACTATCTTGATTTCTCAAACTGGTAATCAATATTGGTTGTGCAATGTGACGCATGTAGTGTAATCATTCTAGCTTGTGAGAAATTCTTTCTAGAATGACTTTTTTGAGTGAATCACCTTGCAGTTTGGAGGAATTCTTGGGTATTGAAAAACTTCAATGCTTGAGTATTTAATTTCTAGGCGAGATTGGCATGGGATCTAAGACATCAGTCATGCAATAATATAATTTGAGAATTTTTGATTAATTTATTATGTTGATCTATGATAGGGAGTTACAGGTGGATTAACCTGGGTTCGGTCATGTTGACATAGACTTTTGTCTTCTTTATCTTGGTGTCATTTTTTTGTTCTGTGTCTTTTATTATGTTTGAGTGTTGTCTTTTCTTATTTCTCGTAGTTTTGTATTGCGTCTCTATGTTTTTGCAATTTTCCATCAATTTCTCTCTCTCTATTGTGCTCTTCAACACTAATAAGAGTATTTTTAGGGTTAGTGGTCTACTGGTTTCAAAATATATAAAAATAAAAAAGGATTTTCGGAATGACCACTTATTCATTCGACACTGATTCCTTGAGAGTGACCTCAAGGTTAGCCACTGGTTTATATCTTGGTCATTTATAAATGTAAACTTGACCATCCTCACGACAAGGATACATGTCAATAATCTAGAAAAAAAACTCTTAATTTAGGGAATGACTCATGAAAAATAATGAAATCAAGATATGGAAGGAGGAGATAGATAGAGAGACCACAAATAAACACCCAAGGATAACTAACCTTATACATGGATACTTCCTTAAATATATAGTAATATTATCCATCCATAAATGATGCATATCACATAATGGAAATAACAGAAAAATGATAAAGAAATATGGTTTACCCCCTTTACTATTGGCCAAAATGAGGCTAATCCCTCTTTAAATGTTAAAATAAAATAATTCATTGAAACTAATTAAAAATAAAAAATTATAATATGTTTATTATGTTGTAACTCATTGGGGTCATGGAACAATGCTTCTACTAGACACTCCTCATGGCATAAACCTTTGGGTGACAATGTGTAAGAAATCTTGGAAAACCTTGAAACCTCCAAGCAAGGCCATGTTTTAGTGATACCATTCCATTCATGATACAATCAACCAATGTAGATAAGGATTAATGGAGTAGTCATCATGTGTTGTGATGTGATATCACCTGATCGACAAACTACATAATTAAATAAACCTCATTGTGGCATTATTCAATTACCTAATCCCAAAAAATAATGTTTTAATCCCACACAACCACAAACCACACTGAAATTCCCTAGGCTATGGTGTATGATCTTCTGTTTTGAATTTTATTGAAACAAACAAGGAAACATGATTTTTTTATTTGGTGGATGGTAAAAAATATTAAAATAAGTTTATTGATGGACATATAAGAGTTATAATTCATAAATGAAAATTTTTTAGATATGTAATGAGGCCTGGAGTGTGGCTTAGAGGTTTTAAAAGAATCTTGGAGATTTTGGACCCAAAATTGAAGTATTGGAAAAGACAGCCTAGGTGCTTGGTTTTCGAATTATTAATACTAATAATGTGGAAAAACTATACAACATGTTTTGTGTGGGAACATGGTTTGGTTAACCATATGAGGTGGCCTAGAAATTTGTGTATAGTGGTGTTGAGGTGCTAAGGGACTGAATGGTTGGCATGCATTTGTTTAATTGTGCCCTACAACAGTTTGGTTAGGAGATCTTGTGTTGATATCTCTACATGGTCAAAGCGTGGATTATAATCCATGCATATTGGGAGGTTCTCTAGATATTGTAACTACATGGATAGTTCATGGTTCTCCTAACAATGAAACCTAACCATATACCTCTTAAAAATGGGGAAATTAACATTTTTCTCTCTAACCTTAAAAGTCTTTTAACACTATTTATTCTTCTATTCGGATAGGATTTCCCTCTATGAAAACCCCCTACCTCTCCTCATTAATGGGGTGATTCTCCCTCATATAACCTCTGTTTCATGCTTGTGTTTTTCATGTTGTAAGTCCCTTGATGATTCTATAAATAATCTTGATTCATTTCTTTTCATTCTTGTTCCTTATATTTGTCAATGTTTTGCGAGCTCATATTCCTTATTATCAATTCATTCTTATATTCTTATAATTTCTCTAATTTTGTAACAAATAAAGGCACTATAATGGATAATTTTATCAACCTAGTCATAAGGTAGGTGTTCTATGATTTTTTCATCAATTTATCATTATTTATAAATTGTTGTTGTGCGGCACGTTAGACCATTCCTGAATTTCTCCAAAATAAATCATAATTTAAATTGCTTAGTCTAGAAATTTAATATTTAATAGACCCCTTGGCATTATTATAGGCTAATGACCTAAACCAAAACCACCACTTAAGGTCTCCTTGGATAAACTCTCATGATTATTATTGTCTACTTATGATTAATTCATTTGTTTGGTTGTGTTGCACTTACACTTGTTAGTGGAAGCTATATACAAGTTAAATGAATTTTTAAAAGGTATAAAACCTCCTTGGTCCAAAATATTTATAAATTTCAAGGTAAATTAAATGGAATAGATGTTAATTTTGAATGAAGTGGATAATCTCTTGGATTATACTTATTTTCTAGAATGGGTTATAATTTTAGCATGGAAAATAAAATGGTAATTTTATTACTTGTAATTGAGTAGATTAGTTAATTTAAATGAATAATTAAATAGACACTAATATATACCCTTTTATCACTTTTAATTGAGTGGATTAATGAATTTAAATGATAAACAGAATAAGCACTAACATGGCCCCTTTAATCATTTATTGTTGAGTTAATTAGAGAATTTAAATGATAAATGGAATGACCACTAACATTTCCCCTTAATCCCTTATATTATGTTTAATGATGGATATCACATTATGGAACAGAATATGGATATTTTGGTATGGAATTGATAACGGTTATCAGAGTTTAGCACCAATGATCCCCATGAAAATTATGGAAATTAAAATCGTTTGGATTATATCCTTGGATCCACCTTTATTAGACCACCTCATATGAGCTCTTTAGGCTCCATAAAAGACTTTATCGAGTTAACTTGAATATTTTCCATGGACTTTATGTGGTTTCATAATCCATGAGCCATGGATTTCTATCCCTTGTAGGTATATATTTTTTTGAGTTATTTGGAATTGAGAAGGATTCCTTCATCAGCTGTCTTGGGTCCTAGACAATGTCATTTTGATACATGTTATATATACTATATATTTAATCTAGTGGTTTTAATTAGTTTACTATAGTTTATAGTTATTCCTAATTTATAGACTAATCTTCCACATCTTCTTCCTGTAGAATAGACTGAATCACTCCTTCATTTATAGATTATCTAAATTATGTATATATTGGAAATTTTTACAGTTATATTCACTAGATGAATTTTTTATAGACACCAATGGGGTTGGTCTATTGAGTTTTACTCACATTCTATTTCAGACACCATTTGGTACATAGAAATATCTCTTTGCTGCAAGTTAGGACCCTTGATTTTTCCTCCATGTTGTCATATCTTTTGGACTATGACTTGACATGGATATGGGGGATAAGCATGTTTTTATTATTCCTATCATATTTTTGTATTTTGTTTATTTATATCTTTGTATGTCTATTCCTATTATATATACTGCATGTTTTTTGATGATTTGCTTTATTTTGACATAGCACATCCTTGCATGGTTGGTTTTATTAGAACTAGCTTGGATATCTATTTATTACTATCCTCCAATAATTTGTTTTTTCTAAGGACTTTATTTTTTTTATTCATCATCTATATTTATTATTAATATATAGGGTATAGTCTCTCCACTATATCACATTTAGACCCTCACTACTAGTTGGCATCCTTTGGCATATAGGGAGGTATGATTGAGGCCTTCTCACCAACTGGTTTAGTAGCTATTTGTAGTGTGGATCGGGTATGGATGTGGAAAAGTGGTATCAGAGGTAGGTTTATTTTATTTTATTACTATTTTTTGGAGGGTATAAAAAATACAAGGAATTTTTCCATGCTTGGAAAATAGATTGTGTCTAATAATGTCCAACCCACGCATGAGGGATTGATCAATTTTCTAGGGATGAAAATGTTGTTCAAGTTTTTCATTATAAAAGTTTATTATTATTTCACCTCGATTGATTGATTGACTGATGTACTTTTTATTGTTATTGATTTATGATATTTTCCTCAAGGTAGGGTATGACATGAGATAAGATTTTTTTCATACATCATTTTAGATACATAAGATGCACAAGTCATTTTCACGCTTATCTATATACCATGGTTGCATGGTTATGTTCCATACTTATCTATGTACCATATTTAAGTAATTATTTACCATTATTATCAATATACCTTTCTTGTGTTATTATTTATCATTATTTACCCTATATCATGCTTGTGTTATTAATCAACGTTCTTATTTATATACCATGCATATGTGATTATATCCATGACTTCCTATATTCCTTTATTATGTGTATCTTCCTTGTCATAGTTATGATGTAATTTTTGTTAAATAATATGTTTTCATTAACCGAAATGGTATTTTCCTAGATATATTGATGGTTGTAATATATTTAACTATCCTGAAATCCATTAAAAAGATAAAATTGATTGGATTTGGTTGATGAGTTAACTTGAATGGAAGCTTTAAATTTCAAGGGATTGGAGTCATTATAATGAATTCAAGTTATTCTTCATGGATTTTATTAAAATGGGATACCAATTTTAACTTATAGAGTGGCTTCCTCCATAACTTGGGAATGAATACCCACATAACTAAATCCTAGTGAGATAAATTATTTCATTTTTTGTCAACTATAGAAACATATTTCTATATAACAAACTCTGAAAAGGTTAAAGATATTGAAGTTTCCTTCTTAAACTAAGATGGTCAATTATAGAGGTCAGTTAAAGGGTGTGTAATCTAGAACATATAGAGGCTTGTAACATCATAACATGGGAATGATGACCTACATAACTAATTCTTTATATTCTTCACTCGAACCTTTTAAGTGTTTTTTAGAATTGTAATTCTATGGATAAACTCACTAAGGGTGTTTTGAAATTTTAATGATTTAACAGTTATGGATTGTACTTAAATTAGATGCCAATTGTAATTTATATATTATTAACTCTATAAATTTGGAATTTATATCCATATAAATGAACCTAGTTTGAAATGGGGAGACCCACATATGTCTCCTTTACATAATTTCATGCTTAGTAATTAATCCCTTGGGGTTTATTTATGAAATATGGAATGTTTAATCAGTGTGTAAGTAGATACTCATATAGTTCCCATATAAATGTGTGGTGGAATATTACTTAAATAATCCTCTTTGATTTATATAAATCATTTTTATCTACCTTTGATATTTACATTTGTGAGGAATCTGTTAATTAATATTCTAATTACAACCTAAATGATTACACTATAGCCTAGAAATGAAAATTTATTTATTCAAGCCTACTTATGAGAAGTTTGAATAAATAAGCATTAAAAGGGAATTATATCACAATTTCCATTCAGTTTAATGAGGCTAAAACAAAACGAAGTACCTATTACTGCTTGTAAAAAAGTTTCTTCTATTACTAGTACTTGACATTGCATATATATGAACCTCCTTCATGGTCACAAGAAATGTGAAGTTGTAAAATTGATAAATTAAATCATTTTAGAATGTTGGTATTGAAGAAACATTTGGAAAGGGATAGTTATAACGTTTCCTTGATAGTTACCTTGGATGAGAATGTGGACATTTCATGTAGGTTTTAGTGGCCTTTTTATGTGGCTTTTAACCTAATGGTTAGGAAGTAGATCATAGTGACCAATTCTGATAAGCCTCTAGTTTTTCTTATTCCTTGTGTTAATAAGAGGGGTTATCCCATTTTTATAGTTCCCTTGGAGATAGGAAATTGGTAAATTTTTTAGATAATTAATAGGCATGGTAAGTGATTTCCATTTAACCATTTGAGTTGGGTAGGGCACCCATTGATGAAATGATTCCTCCATGTGGGAGGGGGTTTATGGTAAATTAAACCTTTAGGGGGTATTACTGTATGTAGATACTCAATTAGTGTCATCTTTTATCATTTTACAGTATCATTGTGACCCTCTTGGGAGCACTAAACTATGAGAATGATCAGAGAAAAAAAGTATTTGTAGGTAGTTGCTTACCAAGTGGCATCGTTATGCCTTTGTTGATATGTTGTAACCCTTGTAGGTTGATTATATTCATACCTTAATTCAGTTTAACTTTCTTATATAAATTTTACAAAAATATTAGATTCTATGTATTAAAATCCCTTATATGGGATCTAGTTCTAATGTGGGAGACCTTAGGGCTAGGTGGATATACCCAGTAGACCTATTTGATACTTGAAAGGTAAAACTAAGTGGGGGACCTAGAATCCATTACTTTTGACTTGGATCATGATGAGAAAGTCCAGTATGGTTTGATTAAGGGGAACCTATAAGAGGGGATGGCCTAGGTTTATGGATACCTTAAGGAAATGATCTTGGTTTTATGATCTTTTTGAGACTTATGAATATAAGATTCTCAGGATTTGTGTTATAGCCTTAGTTATGCTAAAAGTTTCTAAGGAATAGCCATAGGAGCTTGGGTTTTTAAAAATTTATTTGATATACAAGACCATTGGGGTGATTGATCCTATTGACTAGTGCTAGTGTGGTTGCCTCTATAATTTTTGGAAAAGCACTGTGAGGTGGGAAGTCATTTGATAAATCATGGAACATGTAAGTGATCTATTTTGAATAGTTTTTTCAAGGGATCTCTTACTGTGTTAAGAACTAGTGTTCTGTGTAGCACGGTCATATTATAAGGGTTTATGGGTGACTCATGGAGTCATGATTTGGGTTTTGAATTGGGTGGTATGGGATGTACACTCATTGCATTTGTAAAGTATAGTTCATGTTGGTTGTTCATGGAACCCATTTTATATGTAATATTAATGAGTGGTCATGTGTGGAACAAGGATTTAATTTTCCAAATTTGAAGCATATAATAATGGAGACCTCTATCTTTTAAAAAATTAAAGTAAGTTTCCCTTTAATGAGTGAAAATTTTGTTATAAACCTAGTAACAAGGGATGGATAACCCATGGGAGGGCGTTGACATTCATTATCGGTAGACATGATATTAGGGTTTGGGTAAGGAAAGTAAAACTTGGTTTATGTGATCATGGTTTGGGAGAGTAACACATGCCTCTCAATGTAATTTTATTTCACTCATAGTTTAAATATTATCAAACCCAATATCCAGACATCGTGTTGAATATGTTGAGAGAGAGTCATCTTTACACCAAACTAGCAAAACTTATTTTATGGTTTTAAAAAGGAATGCCTTGGGAGTAAAGTTTGAGAAGTGGATTTAAAGGTATTCAATATAGTTAAGAGAAATACATAGTCAATTGAGGGTGGTAAACCTCATTATAATATGAAAATTAGTGAACTCTATATGATCCATTCTTAGGAAGTTGGAATGAGTGATGGGTGATTTTGGAGTTAGCACTCGAGGATAAGTGATTTTTATCCATTCCATTACATATGTAAAAGGATGAACTATGAATGGACTATGGAAATCATAATTTTTGTTTTATTGGTGTGATAACAAGGATTCTCATAAGGTGGGGAGTGGGATGGCAGTCACCAGTTGCAAATACTCTTATGTATAGGGTCGTAGGGCATTGATACTGGTTGAGTGATGGTCATTTAAAACATTTTATACTATTGATTAAATGAAACAATGTATCGATGGATTTCTCAAAAAAAAATAGGTACATAATTCAATAATGACAAGGTTATAGTCTAAGTGTATTTTTCATTCCCAGGTAAGTTATGACAATCCAAGGGTTCTGGATCAAGTATGTGCCAATGTTCTTATTATGTAACAGTGACAAAAATGGTGGTTTAGACTAGTGATTTCATTGGAAGTTAGGTATGAGATTTAGTGAGCAGGCTTCTAATAATATTTATTTTCCTTAGGGAAAAGGATTTAGAATCTGTTTATGGTGATGAATCAGTTATTGAACCTTCTCATTTTTGGAAGTAGTCAACCAGAGGTGGTTTCACTTGATCTCACTCAAATACCAATATGTGGTTAGTGAGAAACTACATCAGGCATGTCATTGGGTTGAGACAGGTGTAGTTCAAGGGTCACCTGTAAATTTTTAAATAGAATATGGCATGACCATGCTATTTAGGTCAATTGGGATTTGACTATTCTATTTAATTGATAAATGAGTTAGGGTTATCACAATGATGATAAGGGTGTAGTTCAATAAAAAAATTTACGGTGAGAGAACCATAACATGAAATTGGATGATATAGACTAAAACCTTTGGTTGGGAGATCCATGTTCTGAATGATGAAGATATTATGATGTGATCATGTCTCGAGTTAGAAGATATTAGGTAAGACTAGTCTTCATGTTTAACTGGTAGTTATGATTATTGGATCAATTTTTAGCAGTATAAGTATCATATTCTTAAAGTAACATTGGTATTGCATTGGGTTTCATAAATGTAACATGGCCATTTGGTAAGGAATTCACAACCCGGGTTGGTCAAGTATTGTTTTCATTATTCTCAAAGACTTCTTCGGGGTGATAAGTTCAAAGGTGTGTAGTTTTTAAGATACTGTTAACTGAACTTCTTGAAAACTTCGAAGGAAACTTTATTTTTTCATTTTGTGAATGGTACAAATCTAAAACAAAACTTTAGAATGGAAATAAAAGAGTTCCATAGTTAAATGTGTCTTTTTAGACATTGAATGGGATATGAGGGTGTCTTAGAGGCTTCAGAATCATCCTAAGGATTTAGGAACCAAAATGGATTCTTTTTAAAAGATTACCTAGTTACATGGTTTGTTCATGGTTAGTGCTAACCACGAAACACAACCATGTGAATTGTTCTTTTGAAGACACAGTTCAGTTAACCATGAAATATTTCCTAGAAATACAAAAAAAAAAGTGGTGTAGAGGTAATGAGGGGTTTACATAGTCGGTTCATGGTTTGTTTAACAGTTTGTTATAATGATGTGGGTTAAGAGTGCTTGGGAGTAGTAGTTCCACATGGTTGGATCATGGTTTATAAACCATGAAGGGCAACCATTAATCTTTAAAGACTCTTTAGATAGTGGCACTATGTATTTGGCACACAATGTTTCAAACCATAGAGCACAACCATGCACCTTTTGTGATTGGTCAAAATTACCATTTTTCTTCCTCCGGCTTTAAAAGGGATTTCACCCTATTGTATTCTCTATTTTACCTGGGTCACCCACTATACATTTCTCATCCTCTCCTCTTCCATGGGATTATTCTCCCTCATTATAGATTTTATTAAAGAGTTATTTTTCAAATTGTATGCCCCCCAGTGAGTCTGCAACTCCGTATTCTCCTTTTATATGACTTCTTTATCCTTAGATTTTTAATCATTGTATGAGATCATATGCTTTATTTTCTAGCATTTTTTCTATTATTATGAGTTATCTCATTTTTGCTCGAATTGAGGCCCAATAAGGGATGAGTGAAGATACCTAAATATGAGTTAGGTGGTCTAGGAATTTTACTGCAAAGTCTCATTATTTATAACTTTACATTGTTGTTCTGCATGTCGAACCTTCCTCATGTTTCTCCAGAAATGTTTAATTCATAATTTAAACTGATTATTCAATAATTTTGATGTTTAATAGACCCCTTAACACGGTTTTAGGTTAATTACCTCAACTAGAACCACCTCTTATGGTGGGTTTTACTAAATTTACATTATTTTTGTTTTCTAAATATCATTAAGCCACCCATTTGGGTGTGTTAAGAATTACACATGTTAGTGGAAGCTATATAAAAATTAAATTAATTTTTAAAAATGATGATAACCACCTTGGAAGATACTTATTTAAAAATATAGGGGAAAATGAAATGGAATATATGGGAATTTTGGAACAATATGGATCATCTCTTAGTTTGTGATTATTTGTTAAAATGGTCTTTAATTTTGGAATAGATGCTAACATGGACCTTTTATCTCTTATAAGTTAGTAAATTAATGAATTTAAATGAAAAATGGTATGAACACTAAAACAACCCTTTTATCACTTACAAGAGAGTGGATTAATGAATTTAAATGATAAATGGAATGAACAGTAACAGGGTTCACTTTATCACTTCTATGTGATTGGATTAATGAGTTTTAATGAAAAATGTAATGGACAATAAAATGTCTCATTGAACCCTTATATTATGATTGATGATGGATATCATAGTATGGAATCAATGAGAAATGGGTTTGAAGGAAACTATGGTGGTTCTCTGATTAAGAGACTGGATGAAATGGGGGATTCAATGAAAAAATTCGTGGTTATTATAAACCAACTATCAAGGAGTCATGATCAACCACTTTTACCTTGGTATGTTATGTAATGCATCATGTATGAGATGACCAATCGATGTGCAAGTTCAGGTAATAATTATAAAGGTAACCATTAGGGTTTATATGATCCTTACTTTTGAGGTAATTATGGGTTATTATATATTATGATGGAAAATGAAAGGCATGAGATAAACATGATGGTAAAATATGTTATGATTATTTTTGAAGATTTTATCTCGTTTTGGGGAATGTTTTAAGAATTATATAGTTTTGGAAAAAGGACAACACGTAGACCGTGTGAGAACCTGTCGCATTTGATGAAGCTATGGGAATCGAACTCACAACCAAAGTGTGACTGGTATTTATCACCTACCACTGGACTACGTGAATTACCTGGTTAGATTGACTAATTCTTTTTAGTTAGATGACCTTATGAATCTAGAATATATTTATTTTGGGTTATCTATGGAAATTATTAACCTATCATGGAGGATATGTGATTAGGTTATTTACTTTTCAGTATGAGACTTTAAGAGTAACTGATGTTATTTGGAGATAAATGTTAAGGTTTATCTTGAAAGACTATGTGATTAAATCCTTCAGAGATTTGGGTTTCAGTCTTAGTTTTGGTTACTTTGAATAATTTTATGGATAGATGTTTATTGAATGGTCTTTGTTGAACTTTGGGTATTGTTTGACAAATTTTGTAGATTAAGAGTAGTTTTTTTATAAAGGATTATCCTTTTTGGGTATTATCTGATCTCATACTAACCTTTTTGGTTTTAGTTTTGGTTAATACATGGGAAGTATATAGTTCTCTTTTGTGGATTAGGTGATTCTGTAGAATTTGATTATAGCTCTCTTAATGTGAACAAGTCATCCTAAATACACGTCTTTTAGAGAAAATATGAGTTCGTGTAAGAAATCTAGTCAAATTTGAAATTCAACATGACAAGTAATTATATTTCCTTATGTTTTAGTTAAGCTCATAAATAAATTCCTCAATGAAAAGTAACTTAAAACAAAAATGTTGTTTGTTAATTTTTCCTATTAGGGAATCAAATACCATTTAACCCATCACAAGTGTGTGATTTTCTTGTGGTTAACTTTCTCCTAGACATGTTTACTATCACTCTCCATCAGAACATGACCCTTTGTTTTCTCCTCCATATCCATATTTTCATACTTGGAATCCTAGTATGGGTTAACTCGGGTGACCTTTGTACTTCTCTTTCTTTATTATAAAGTGATAGTTTTACTGACTCTTGTTCCGATGTGGGATTTTCAATGAAGTTTCCAAGACCAATTTTAAAATTGTGAGGAGGCAATTCCCAAAAGGGGGGAAGGATGTAACACCCCAGGTAAATAAAGAATATGAAATTTTCATATTTATCTATATTTGTGAATAAAATATTAATATTACTTTAAAGGGGACGCTATGCTCGATGGTGTACCCAATACGCAACAACGAGTTTCTTGGGAATCTTACATTGCACTCTAATTATAAAATAATATTATTTTAAATGGTAGTTAACACCTAGTCGTTGTAATGGCGGGAATGAACGGAACTAACTACAAAATGATTATATATGTTTTTCAAATATTTTTACTTTTTTCCAATAAATGTTAGAGGCTTAAAATGTGAATGAAT
The DNA here is from genome assembly GCA_963277665.1 of Viscum album. Taxonomy (NCBI): domain Eukaryota; kingdom Viridiplantae; phylum Streptophyta; class Magnoliopsida; order Santalales; family Viscaceae; genus Viscum; species Viscum album. Next base: position 790,871,395 of record OY728141.1, read on the forward strand.
CCAATTTTAAAGCGTAAATATTTTAATGTTGTTTAAAAGTTCGATTAACCACCTTTTGATGGCGAACACTTTTTAAATCCACTTTTTGAAAATCTCATATGTTATATTGGAACAAATAAAATTCTTCTTTATAATCGGGATATCATAATTTACATTGTGTAAATTTTTTGTATTTTTTCGATAAAGTTCATTTTTTTAATGAATAGTGAAAATGTTGTATTTTAATTCAAAACCTCTTTTTAATATAATTTATTTATATGATTAGATTATATTTTGAATTGGTTTTAAAGTCCAATTATAATATATTTTTACCATTTAATCCAATAGTGGTCATTGGAATTAACTTCACTTTGAAATTGGACTTAAACTAGTGTCCATCTTTTAATAGATATTGTTTCTTAAAAACACGCTATTTGTTTTGACAGCAGGAATTGATTATTAAATTAATTAATTCAAATTATATGTTTTTAATTTTGTAAAATGGACATCATTTTTTAATTCAGAATATCAAATATATCTTAGGTTGATTTTTTGGAAATTTTCTGAAAAACATCAATTTTGATGAATAGTGAAACCACTAAGTGGTATTTAAAGAAACTGATTTTTCATTTAAATGAAACTTTACCACTTCTGTGATTTTAATTTCAAAAATCCGATATACATGGATGTCATTAGGATGTAAAATGTGGTTCAATTGGATTAAAATAATTTTTTGTTGAACAGTAACTTTTAGGTTTTATTAATCGCGATTAAAGGTAATTAGTGCAATTTAAGGTAAAAATAATGTTTTAATAATATGAAATGACCTTGACACATGTCCTACCCTTTTTGGATGAGTCATGTCCGACCAAGAAAATCCATGGGTCAACTTGGGGACCCCATGGAGCCACTTTGGTAGGAAAATGACAATAATACCTTTTTATTTAAAGTTAAAATTAAAATGTCACAAACATGTGTTGTTTTACTAAAACAATTTTTACATGGGGATATACATGTCATATTTTTTACTATTAATATTAATTAGAAAGATAAAAATATTTCCTACATCATGATAGTTTTTTTATAATTTTTAGACACTAAATTAACTAAATTATTTATGACACCATGATGATGCAGCGATTGCCTCATTATTTAACGATTTAAATAAAATAAAAAGATAATGTAAAATATAAGACCTAAACTTGTCAAAAACCTGTTGTATGGGTGGATTTAGAAACCTTATCACCTTATCCTAGAAATATATCCTTTTTTGACCTTTAAAATCTGAAAAAAAAAATTATAATAAAGTAATATTTTATAGCTTTCCAAGAGTGCCCCTCCTCTCCTCTTATAAAAGGCCCCCACCTCTACCACCTTACACACACCTCTCAAGCCTTTGGCTCATCCAACCCCTTCCCATTTAATCTCTCTACATCCCTCTCTTCATCATTGAAGCCTCACTTTGGGTATAATCTTTTCCAAGGAAGCCTTTGATCTCAAATCAAAGAGAGTTACTAGATTTAAAGGTAATGCCTTCCCTTGTGTTCTTTTGTTTTATTTTTCATCTCCAAACCCCTAAACTCGTTTTATTACTTTTTTTTGTAACAACATCAGTATCTTAAATATACTATGATGTTATTATAAGAAGTATTCTAGCTACATTAACACAGACCTCTGTCTAATGGTTGAAGAACATACTGTTTCCGTGGATGGCGAATTACTGGCTCACGAAAAGATGATTGTTCTATCTTCTCATACCACCTCTCATGGTGGCCATTATGATGGAACTATATTTATTTATGATATATATTATATTTATTTCTTCTAAATTCTTATGTATTTTATATTTAATAAATACCTTTATGCTTTTCATATTGTGCAAATGCGATAATTTCATTTGAGGAAGTGTGGACTACTGCCCCCTCAAGTGATGTGACTCGTTCATGAAATAAATGGAATGTATAAAGAATGAAATTTATGAAATTATGTTATCAAAATAACATATATATTATACTGGAATTATAATATATATATATATCATCTATTTTAATTCCATTAATGTTCCAAAGAAATAAAAGTAGCGTTCATGCGTACGTACGGCTTACCGTCTCAGTGAACGGTCCATTTCATTTCTTATCTCCAAATGTTATGTAATATTATAAGTGCATATATAATGGATATATATGTCATTTATTACATATAAATTATGTATATCATTCTGGAATTATAATATATGTATATTTCTTTTAACTTTAATTTCATTAATATGACAAAAAAATTAAAGTAGTGTTCATGCGTACGAACGGCCTACCGTCTCCATGAACGGTGCTTTTAATTTTTTATCTCAAAATGTTTTGGAATAGTATAAAATGAATATATACTGGATATATATGATATTTAAAACATTAATACTATTCTTGAGATGATGTACCTATAACCTAATGGAAAATTATTTTCCAATAAGTTCAATTTTTACTCATGTACCGAACATCGACAAAAACATCTGATATGAACTCACTTTATTAACCAATTATTATAAAATTATAATATGTGATATTAACTGAATAATAATATTTAGAGTAGGTCCCTAAGCAATTATAAATTGACCAAATTTTATTATTCAGGAGATTAAAGAACGATTGAGTCATGTCGGACATGAGGTAAGGGATCCTACCTCTCTCTTTCTTTTTATGTACACTCTTTTATATCATTAATTTTAAGCTCATCTTTATTATGATTGGGATGTTATTTTATATTAATATTAATGTACTTTTTATGTTCATTTGATGATAGACCCTATTTTCTCTCATCAATCCATTTTGGAAGTTTTAATTCGCGTCGTTTGGCTGGCGAAATTTCGTAAGGTGCTTTTTATCTCACTTTGTGTTTTCGTGAGATTCATGCTAAATTTTCCAATATTTCCTTTTGAGTGGTGTATGTACTATCCATTATTCTACTCTTTGTGTAACATACTTTTGTTTATGAGTATTTACATCAATGTTGTATAGTCCTTATTTCATGGGGTGTACATTTCGAAAGTTACCCAAATCGGTAAGGAACTTTTCACCCTCCTCTTTTTAAAAGACTTCTTTTGTTATATCTTTTAATTTTCATCTTATTATGTGGGGATATGTTCTTATATATCCTTATTGCCGTAAATTTTATGTCCAAGATATGAGATACCCTTTATCTATCTCATCAACTCTTTTTCTAAAATTTGATGTGACGTCGTTAGGCTGTCAAGGGAACTTCTTAACCCAATTTCAATTTCTTTGGGTTCAACATGTAGTTATTGAATATGTCATCCTTTGAATATGTGTGAATGAAATTTGATTATTTTACACTTAATATCCACTTATATTGGGTGTATTTATATTTGTCGCACATAATTATGAGATTGATTTATCCTTAATTTAAGGATACCATCTTTATAATGGATTTCCTGTCAATTTACATTTCCATTGAGACTTCATTGTTGTTATGCACCAACTCACTCTTATATGGTGTGTATACTGTACTTTGAAATATTATATCATGAATCCCTTTATTCTCATGATATTATAAAGTTTTGATTAAATATTATTCCTCAATTATTGTATTCAAGTGTCTCTCATTTTGTTAAAAACACTTTAACTAAAATATCGTTTTAAATGTTTTAATGATTTATTCTTATAAATATTTCTCATTAATATCCATGTTTTCAAAATGGTTTTAAGTATTTATTTATATGGATATTAATGGTTTAAAATGTTAAAATCTTCAAGGTGGTATGGGACACTTTTATTCAAAAATCTCTTTATTAAATGTTTTAAATGGTTTTGAAAATGGTTTTTAGAATGGATTCATTATTTCAATATCTTAAAATGTTATATTGTTATTACAATTTGGGAATGTTATCTTTATTTTGTGCTTAATTTATGTTCTATGATTATGTTATGGTTCTTTGGCATTGTTTATGAATACGGGTGGTTCCAAGATAAACTAAGGGCGGGTGAGCCCGATATATCTCTCCAATGCATTGGGTAACGCGAAGGGGTTAAACGTTAAGGTTTCTCTGAAGAGATTTAGGGAATATTCTGTGATGGGTATTCCAAACATAACCAAGAGGGTTACTCCCTACTTAAGAATGTTATGAATGCCTCAAGTTACCTTTATGTCTTATGATTTATATGAGTTATTCATAAATCTTATGATTTCATGAGGTATGTTAATGTGCTTATGTTTTATGAGTAATGTATGATTTCATTGATTCTTATGTATACATAGACTAATGTTTTCTTTCTGTATAGTTATAACCCTTACTAAGATTTTTATGCTCATCCCAAGTTTTTTTGAAATGTTTTTCATAGGACATAAAGTTGAATAGGGTCAAGGATGGGATCAAGGAAATTTCAGGCTGTCTAAAACAAGGAACTAGACATGACTCTTTTGTTAAAGAGTTTTTATTTTGTGAAAAAAAATGGAAGCTGAGTAGATGTGTCTACTTCGTAATCTTTGAGATGTAATAGTTATGTCCTAATTCTCTAAAACTCTAAACCTGAAAATATCCTCAATGTGAATTATTCATTTAATTCAATAATAAGTAATGTTTAAGGTCGGGTCCTTATACACAATTTACTTCTTATTATCAATAGAAGAATGAGAAAGGGTATGTTTATGTACCAATTGTCTTATAACTAAACATGTACAATTAAATAAACATATTATAGTACTATAAGTCTTTATAGGATATAGGATTCAGCATAAACCTCTCAAATTTTATCAGTGGTGAGAATCATGTGTCCCTTTGGATAGTATAACTCTAATATGATTTCTCACATATAAAAATATGATTTTATTTCTTAACTTCCTTTAGTTTTCTAAATTATATAATGGTTTTAAGTTGTTTCTCTCAATCCCTCAGCATTAATATTGTAGGTAGTTTGAAAGGTCGGTATCACCTCTCCAATTCTTCTTCTCCTTTAATGCATAGTAAGGAATATCAAAATGCAATGTTGGTTCACACTATCTTCAATACATTGAATCTATAATAGACTGAATTACTGACACACTGACATCCCACTTCTTTTCATTGAATTCCAAAATATACTTCATGTTCAATGTTGGATCATTAAAAATTGAACTATTTATCTTCATATAAGTATACACAGTTATCTACAAATTACATGCAAAAGAGAAATTTTTTTTTTAAAAAAGTTGTATCAATCTGAAAAACACGAACCAAATCTGAAGAAATCAATATACCGAAGAAGAAGAATAAGAAGAGAAAAAAAATTACTTCATTCCACCGAAGCCACGAAGACCTAGCCGCAGCCTGCCTTGATTGAACAACTAGCCCGCATCAACTTAAATACCATACCATACCCGAAGCTCACTCCTACTCAGCTTCCTCTTCTCACTCACCACTGAATCACCAGACCCAACCCCAAATCACCAGGGCTGCACGACCTCGCATAGTCCCTCACTTGAAACCTCGGATCTACTATGTTCCAAAACACCTCCTCACCTCGATGTCTGCCTTCTTCCTCAAACATAGCACCATACCTGTCAAAGATACCCCCTCTCACCCTGTCTATGCTTCCCCCTAAAATTTTCATTCTCTTCTCTTTGGTGAGCCACTTGAACCCCTACCTTTCCAGCCACCACAATCCCTCTCCCTTCCACCTAGCCACGTGAGCACAAACCTAACTAGAACCACCGTGCACTGAAGCCTCATGATTCTCCCAAATATACTCTGGGATAAGCCTCACATCTTTGCATATGCACTCCCCCTAAACCAATATTGGCCTCTCCTCTCCTCACAGACCTGTCACCTTCCCCTTCTACCCTTGTGTCAAACCAACCCCCCACCCCCTCCTAATTCATCCTTTTCATTTTCTTTATTATAATTATAATATTAAACTAATTGTTATAATAACATAAAAATATATATAATACAATATATAATATACATAACATATAATAAATTTATTCACATATATATATAATATTAATTACTTTGGTTTTATAATAAGTAAATGTTAATAAATATAATAATTATATTTATATATAATATTAATAATAATATTAGGTATTATATATATATTAATAAGTATTTTTATTAAATAATCTAAGTAATAATATATATATATATATATATATTAGTTTCAATTTATTTTTTTAACTTGTTTTGGTTTTTCTGTTGTTTCATGCAGGGGGAGCTACTCCTATATTCAGTGACAAAGGAAGCAGTTCATGGGAATTGCGTTAGAAGATTATCGAGGTCATTGAAGGGGGGTTGTATGCACTTACAGGGAGTTCACATAAAACCTAGTGTCATGCACATGAAAACATTCCACGTAGATTTTTCTCGGTCATTTTTTCTCTGTTTTTAGATTAGTTTTTGAGAAAAAGAGAACTCAAGAATCTTCCCTTCCGGAGGAGAGAGAAAGACCGGGGATTGGAGACACGATGGGAAACCATTCCACGGTGGGGGGAGGGCACTCCACCATAATTCACTATCCATTCCATCCTCGTCTCACGGACTAGGATCGTCTCCATCTTGGAGGCAGGACCTGATCTTCCATTCTCCAACTCATCCCCCATTGCTATGTTCTAGTTTTAATTTCAATTGTGTCTGTTAATACTTGTGTTGCGTGTTTTGTTATTAGTATTGTGATGTTTGTTTCATTAGTTTTGTACCTTTATTTCATCTTTTCTTTGTGTTTTGATCTTCAATCCCCATAAATGGATATCTAACTTGGAGGGTTAGAACCAATTTATAAAACCCAACACAATCTGGAGATCGGCACATTAACGCGATCACGTTCTTTTTATTCGCCTGGGTAGATCGCATCTGTGAGTTAGATTGAGGGAGAGAAAGATATTGTATAGGACGCTTTTCCACTTTCTGGTTTAATTTACTCTCCCCTTACTATCTTGATTTCTCAAACTGGTAATCAATATTGGTTGTGCAATGTGACGCATGTAGTGTAATCATTCTAGCTTGTGAGAAATTCTTTCTAGAATGACTTTTTTGAGTGAATCACCTTGCAGTTTGGAGGAATTCTTGGGTATTGAAGAACTTCAATGCTTGAGTATTTAATTTCTAGGCGAGATTGGCATGGGATCTAAGACATCAGTCATGCAATAATATAATTTGAGAATTTTTGATTAATTTATTATGTTGATCTATGATAGGGAGTTGCAGGTGGATTAACCTGGGTTCGGTCATGTTGACATAGACTTTTGTCTTCTCTATCTTGGTGTCATTTTTTTGTTCTGTGTCTTTTATTATGTTTGAGTGTTGTCCTTTCTTATTTCTCGTAGTTTTGTATTGCGTCTCTATGTTTTTGCAATTTTCCATCAATTTCTCTCTCTCTATTGTGCTCTTCAACACTAATAAGAGTATTTTTAGGGTTAGTGGTCTACTGGTTTCAAAATATATAAAAATAAAAAAGGATTTTCGGAATGACCACTTATTCATTCGACACTGATTCCTTGAGAGTGACCTCAAGGTTAGCCACTGGTCTATATCTTGGTCATTTATAAATGTAAACTTGACCATCCTCACGACAAGGATACATGTCAATAATCAAGAAAAAAAACACTTAATTTAGGGAATGACTCATGAAAAATAATGAAATCAAGATATGGAAGGAGGAGATAGATAGAGAGACCACAAATAAACACCCAAGGATAACTAACCTTATACATGGATACTTCCTTAAATATATAGTAATATTATCCATCCATAAATGATGCATATCACATAATGGAAATAACAGAAAAATGATAAAGAAATATGGTTTACCCCCTTTACTATTGGCCAAAATGAGGCTAATCCCTCTTTAAATGTTAAAATAAAATAATTCATTGAAACTAATTAAAAATAAAAAATTATAATATGTTTATTATGTTGTAACTCATTGGGGTCATGGAACAATGCTTCTACTAGACACTCCTCATGGCATAAACCTTTGGGTGACAATGTGTAAGAAATCTTGGAAAACCTTGAAACCTCCAAGCAAGGCCATGTTTTAGTGATACCATTCCATTCATGATACAATCAACCAATGTAGATAAGGATTAATGGAGTAGTCATCATGTGTTGTGATGTGATATCACCTGATCGACAAACTACATAATTAAATAAACCTCATTGTGGCATTATTCACTTACCTAATCCCAAAAAATAATGTTTTAATCCCACACAACCACAAACCACACTGAAATTCCCTAGGCTATGGTGTATGATCTTCTGTTTTGAATTTTATTGAAACAAACAAGGAAACATGATTTTTTTATTTGGTGGATGGTAAAAAATATTAAAATAAGTTTATTGATGGACATATAAGAGTTATAATTCATAAATGAAAATTTTTTAGATATGTAATGAGGCCTGGAGTGTGGCTTAGAGGTTTTAAAAGAATCTTGGAGATTTTGGACCCAAAATTGAAGTATTGGAAAAGACAGCCTAGGTGCTTGGTTTTCGAATTATTAATACTAATAATGTGGAAAAACTATACAACATGTTTTGTGTGGGAACATGGTTTGGTTAACCATATGAGGTGGCCTAGAAATTTGTGTATAGTGGTGTTGAGGTGCTAAGGGACTGAATGGTTGGCATGCATTTGTTTAATTGTTCCCTACAACAGTGTGGTTAGGAGATCTTGTGTTGATATCTCTACATGGTCAAAGCGTGGATTATAATCCATGCATATTGGGAGGTTCTCTAGATATTGTAACTACATGGATAGTTCATGGTTCTCCTAACAATGAAACCTAACCATATACCTCTTAAAAATGGGGAAATTAACATTTTTCTCTCTAACCTTAGAAGTCTTTTAACACTATTTATTCTTCTATTTGGATAGGATTTCCCTCTATGAAAACCCCCTACCTCTCCTCATTAATGGGGTGATTCTCCCTCATATAACCTCTGTTTCATGCTTGTGTTTTTCATGTTGTAAGTCCCTTGATGATTCTATAAATAATCTTGATTCATTTCTTTTCATTCTTGTTCCTTATATTTGTCAATGTTTTGCGAGCTCATATTCCTTATTATCAATTCATTCTTATATTCTTATAATTTCTCTAATTTTGTAACAAATAAAGGCACTATAATGGATAATTTTATCAACCTAGTCATAAGGTAGGTGTTCTATGATTTTTTCATCAATTTATCATTATTTATAAATTGTTGTTGTGCGGCACGTTAGACCATTCCTGAATTTCTCCAAAATAAATCATAATTTAAATTGCTTAGTCTAGAAATTTAATATTTAATAGACCCCTTGGCATTATTATAGGCTAATGACCTAAACCAAAACCACCACTTAAGGTCTCCTTGGATAAACTCTCATGATTATTATTGTCTACTTATGATTAATTCATTTGTTTGGTTGTGTTGCACTTACACTTGTTAGTGGAAGCTATATACAAGTTAAATGAATTTTTAAAAGGAATAAAACCTCCTTGGTCCAAAATATTTATAAATTTCAAGGTAAATTAAATGGAATATATGTTAATTTTGAATGAAGTGGATAATCTCTTGGATTATACTTATTTTCTAGAATGGGTTATAATTTTATCTTGGAAAATAAAATGGTAATTTTATTACTTGTAATTGAGTAGATTAGTTAATTTAAATGAATAATTAAATAGACACTAATATATACCCTTTTATCACTTTTAATTGAGTGGATTAATGAATTTAAATGATAAACAGAATAAGCACTAACATGGTCCCTTTAATCATTTATTGTTGAGTTAATTAGAGAATTTAAATGATAAATGGAATGACCACTAACATTTCCCCTTAATCCCTTATATTATGTTTAATGATGGATATCACATTATGGAACAGAATATGGATATTTTGGTATGGAATTGATAACGGTTATCAGAGTTTAGCACCAATGATCCCCATGAAAATTATGGAAATTAAAATCGTTTGGATTATATCCTTGGATCCACCTTGATTGGACCACCTCAGATGAGCTCTTTAGGCTCCACAAAAGACTTTATCGAGTTACCTTGAATATTTTCCATGGACTTTATGTGGTTTCATAAGCCATGAGCCATGGATTTCTATCCCTTGTAGGTATATATTTTTTTGAGTTATTTGGAATTGAGAAGGATTCCTTCATCAGCTGTCTTGGGTCCTAGACAATGTCATTTTGATACATGTTATATATACTATATATTTAATCTAGTGGTTTTAATTAGTTTACTATAGTTTATAGTTATTCCTAATTTATAGACTAATCTTCCACATCTTCTTCCTGTAGAATAGACTGAATCACTCCTTCATTTATAGATTATCTAAATTATGTATATATTGGAAATTTTTACAGTTATATTCACTAGATGAATTTTTTATAGACACCAATGGGGTTGGTCTATTGAGTTTTACTCACATTCTATTTCAGACACCATTTGGTACATAGAAATATCTCTTTGCTGCAAGTTAGGACCCTTGATTTTTCCTCCATGTTGTCATATCTTTTGGACTATGACTTGACATGGATATGGGGGATAAGCATGTTTTTATTATTCATATCATATTTTTTTATTTTGTTTATTTATATCTTTGTATGTCTATTCCTATTATATATACTGCATGTTTTTTGATGATTTGCTTTATTTTGACATAGCACATCCTTGCATGGTTGGTTTTATTAGAACTAGCTTGGATATCTATTTATTACTATCCTCCAATAATTTGTTTTTTTTAAGGACTTTATTTTTTTTATTCATCATCTATATTTATTATTAATATATAGGGTATAGTCTCTCCACTATATCACATTTAGACCCTCACTACTAGTTGGCATCCTTTGGCATATAGGGAGGTATGATTGAGGCCTTCTCTCCAACTGGTTTAGTAGCTATTTGTAGTGTGGATCGGGTATGGATGTGGAAAAGTGGTATCAGAGGTAGGTTTATTTTATTTTATTACTATTTTTTGGAGGGTATAAAAAATACAAGGAATTTTTCCATGCTTGGAAAATAGATTGTGTCTAATAATGTCCAACCCACGCATGAGGGATTGATCAATTTTCTAGGGATGAAACTGTTGTTCAAGTTTTTCATTATAAAAGTTTATTATTATTTCACCTCGATTGATTGATTGACTGATGTACTTTTTATTGTTATTGATTTATGATATTTTCCTCAAGGTAGGGTATGACATGAGATAAGATTTTTTTCATACATCATTTTAGATACATAAGATGCACAAGTCATTTTCACACTTATCTATATACCATGGTTGCATGGTTATGTTCCATACTTATCTATGTACCATATTTAAGTAATTATTTACCATTATTATCAATATACCTTTCTTGTGTTATTATTTATAATTATTTACCCTATATCATGCTTGTGTTATTAATCAACGTTCTTATTTATATACCATGCATATGTGATTATATCCATGACTTCCTATATTCCTTTATTATGTGTATCTTCCTTGTCATAGTTATGATGTAATTTTTGTTAAATAATATGTTTTCATTAACCGAAATGGTATTTTCCTAGATATATTGATTGTTGTAATATATTTAACTATCCTGAAATCCATTAAAAAGATAAAATTGTTTGGATTTGGTTGATGAGTTAACTTGAATGGAAGCTTTAAATTTCAAGGGATTGGAGTCATTATAATGAATTCAAGTTATTCTTCATGGATTTTATTAAAATGGGATACCAATTTTAACTTATAGAGTGGCTTCCTCCATAACTTGGGAATGAATACCCACATAACTAAATCCTAGTGAGATAAATTATTTCATTTTTTGTCAACTATAGAAACATATTTCTATATAACAAACTCTGAAAAGGTTAAAGATATTGAAGTTTCCTTCTTAAACTAAGATGGTCAATTATAGAGGTCAGTTAAAGGGTGTGTAATCTAGAACATATAGAGGCTTGTAACATCATAACATGGGAATGATGACCTACATAACTAATTCTTTATATTCTTCACTCGAACCTTTTAAGTGTTTTCTAGAATTGTAATTCTATGGATAAACTCACTAAGGGTGTTTTGAAATTTTAATGATTTAACTGTTATGGATTGTACTTAAATTAGATGCCAATTGTAATTTATATATTATTAACTATATAAATTGGGAATTTATATCCATATAAATGAACCTAGTTTGAAATGGGGAGACCCACATATGTCTCCTTTACATAATTTCATGCTTAGTAATTAATCCCTTGGGGTTTATTTATGAAATATGGAATGTTTAATCAATGTGTAAGTAGATACTCATATAGTTCCCATATAAATGTGTGGTGGAATATTACTTAAATAATCCTCTTTGATTTATATAAATCATTTTTATCTACCTTTGAGATTTACATTTGTGAGGAATCTGTTAATTAATATTCTAATTACAACCTAAATGATTACACTATAGCCTAGAAATGAAAATTTATTTATTCAAGCCTACTTATGAGAAGTTTTAATAAATAAGGATTAAAAGGGAATTATATGACAATTTCCATTCAGTGTAATGAGGCTAAAACAAAACGAAGTACCTATTACTGCTTGTAAAAAAGTTTCTTCTATTACTAGTACTTGACATTGCATATATATGAACCTCCTTCATGGTCACAAGAAATGTGAAGTTGTAAAATTGATAAATTAAATCATTTTAGAATGTTGGTATTGAAGAAACATTTGGAAATGGATAGTTATAACGTTTCCTTGATAGTTACCTTGGATGAGAATGTGGACATTTCATGTAGGTTTTAGTGGCCTTTTTATGTGGCTTTTAACCTAATGGTTAGGAAGTAGATCATAGTGACCAATTCTGATGAGCCTCTAGTTTTTCTTATTCCTTGTGTTAATAAGAGGGGTTATCCCATTTTTATAGTTTCCTTGGAGATAGGAAATTGGTAAATTTTTTAGATAATTAATAGGCATGGTAAGTGATTTCCATTTAACCATTTGAGTTGGGTAGGGCACCCATTGATGAAATGATTCCCCCATGTGGGAGGGGGTTTATGGTAAATTAAACCTTTAGGGGGTATTACTGTATGTAGATACTCAATTAGTGTCATCTTTTATCATTTTACAGTATCATTGTGACCCTCTTGGGAGCACTAAACTATGAGAATGATCAGAGAAAAAAAGTATTTGTAGGTAGTTGCTTACCAAGTGGCATCGTTATGCCTTTGTTGATATGTTGTAACCCTTGTAGGTTGATTATATTCATACCTTAATTCAGTTTAACTTTCTTATATAAATTTTACAAAAATATTAGATTCTATGTATTAAAATCCCTTATATGGGATCTAGTTCTAATGTGGGAGACCTTAGGGCTAGGTGGATATACCCAGTAGACCTATTTGATACTTGAAAGGTAAAACTAAGTGGGGGACCTAGAATCCATTACTTTTGACTTGGATCATGATGAGACAGTCTAGTATGGTTTGATTAAGGGGAACCTATAAGAGGGGATGGCCTAGGTTTATGGATACCTTAAGGAAATGATCTTGGTTTTATGATCTTTTTGAGACTTATGAATATAAGATTCTCAGGATTTGTGTTATAGCCTTAGTTATGCTAAAAGTTTCTAAGGAATAGCCATAGGAGCTTGGGTTTTTAAAAATTTATTTGATATATAAGACCATTGGGGTGATTGATCCTATTGACTAGTGCTAGTGTGGTTGCCTCTATAATTTTTGGAAAAGCACTGTGAGGTGGGAAGTCATTTGATAAATCATGGAACATGTAAGTGATCTATTTTGAATAGTTTTTTCAAGGGATCTCTTACTGTGTTAAGAACTAGTGTTCTGTGTAGCACGGTCATATTATAAGGGTTTATGGGTGACTCATGGAGTCATGATTTGGGTTTTGAATTGGGTGGTATGGGATGTACACTCATTGCATTTGTAAAGTATAGTTCATGTTGGTTGTTCATGGAAACCATTTTATATGTAATATTAATGAGTGGTCATGTGTGGAACAAGGATTTAATTTTCCAAATTTGAAGCATATAATAATGGAGACCTCTATCTTTTAAAAAATTAAAGTAAGTTTCCCTTTAATGAGTGAAAATTTTGTTATAAACCTAGTAACAAGGGATGGATAACCCATGGGAGGGCGTTGACATTCATTATCGGTAGACATGATATTAGGGTTTGGGTAAGGAAAGTAAAACTTGGTTTATGTGATCATGGTTTGGGAGAGTAACACATGCCTCTCAATGTAATTTTATTTCACTCATAGTTTAAATATTATCAAATCCAATATCCAGACATCGTGTTGAATATGTTGAGAGAGAGTCATCTTTACACCAAACTAGCAAAACTTATTTTATGGTTTTAAAAAGGAATGCCTTGGGAGTAAAGTTTGAGAAGTGGATTTAAAGGTATTCAATATAGTTAAGAGAAATACATAGTCAATTGAGGGTGGTAAACCTCATTATAATATGAAAATTAGTGAACTCTATATGATCCATTCTTAGGAAGTTGGAATGAGTGATGGGTGATTTTGGAGTTAGCACTCGAGGATAAGTGATTTTTATCCATTCCATTACATATGTAAAAGGATGAACTATGAATGGACTATGGAAATCATAATTTTTGTTTTATTGGTGTGATAACAAGGATTCTCATAAGGTGGGGAGTGGGATGGCAGTCACCAGTTGCAAATACTCTTATGTATAGGGTCGTAGGGCATTGATACTGGTTGAGTGATGGTCATTTAAAACATTTTATACTATTGATTAAATGAAACAATGTATGGATGGATTTATCAAAAAAAATAGGTACAGGATTCAATAATGACAAGGTTATAGTCTAAGTGTATTTTTCATTCCCAGGTAAGTTATGACAATCCAAGGGTTCTGGATCAAGTATGTGCCAATGTTCTTATTATGTAACAGTGACAAAAATGGTGGTTTAGACTAGTGATTTCATTGGAAGTTAGGTATGAGATTTAGTGAGCAGGCTTCTAATAATATTTATTTTCCTTAGGGAAAAGGATTTAGAATCTTTTTATGGTGATGAATCAGTTATTGAACCTTCTCATTTTTGGAAGTAGTCAACCAGAGGTGGTTTCACTTGATCTCACTCAAATACCAATATGTGGTTAGTGAGAAACTACATCAGGCATGTCATTGGGTTGAGACAGGTATAGTTCAAGGGTCACCTGTAAATTTTTAAATAGAATATGGCATGACCATGCTATTTAGGTCAATTGGGATTTGACTATTCTATTTAATTGATAAATGAGTTAGGGTTATCACAATGATGATAAGGGTGTAGTTCAATAAAAAAATTTACGGTGAGAGAACCATAACATGAAATTGGATGATATAGACTAAAACCTTTGGTTGGGAGATCCATGTTCTGAATGATGAAGATATTATGATGTGATCATGTCTCGAGTTAGAAGATATTAGGTAAGACTAGTCTTCATGTTTAACTGGTAGTTATGATTATTGGATCAATTTTTAGCAGTATAAGTATCATATTCTTAAAGTAACATTGGTATTGCATTGGGTTTCATAAATGTAACATGGCCATTTGGTAAGGAATTCACAACCCGGGTTGGTCAAGTATTGTTTTCATTATTCTCAAAGACTTCTTCGGGGTGATAAGTTCAAAGGTGTGTAGTTTTTAAGATACTGTTAACTGAACTTGTTGAAAACTTCGAAGGAAACTTTATTTTTTCATTTTGTGAATGGTACAAATCTAAAACAAAACTTTAGAATGGAAATAAAAGAGTTCCATAGTTAAATGTGTCTTTTTAGACATTGAATGGGATATGAGGGTGTCTTAGAGGCTTCAGAATCATCCTAAGGATTTAGGAACCAAAATGGATTCTTTTTAAAAGATTACCTAGTTACATGGTTTGTTCATGGTTAGTGCTAACCACGAAACACAACCATGTGAATTGTTCTTTTGAAGACACAGTTCAGTTAACCATGAAATATTTCCTAGAAATACAAAAAAAAAGTGGTGTAGAGGTAATGAGGGGTTTACATAGTCGGTTCATGGTTTGTTTAACAGTTTGTTATAATGATGTGGGTTAAGAGTGCTTGGGAGTAGTAGTTCCACATGGTTGGATCATGGTTTATAAACCATGAAGGGCAACCATTAATCTTTAAAGACTCTTTAGATAGTGGCACTATGTATTTGGCACACAATGTTTCAAACCATAGAGCACAACCATGCACCTTTTGTGATTGGTCAAAATTACCATTTTTCTTCCTCCGGCTTTAAAAGGGATTTCACCCTATTGTATTCTCTATTTTACCTGGGTCACCCACTATACATTTCTCATCCTCTCCTCTTCCATGGGATTATTCTCCCTCATTATAGATTTTATTAAAGAGTTATTTTTCAAATTGTATGCCCCCCAGTGAGTCTGCAACTCCGCATTCTCCTTTTATATGACTTCTTTATCCTTAGATTTTTAATCATTGTATGAGATCATATGCTTTATTTTCTAGCATTTTTTCTATTATTATGAGTTATCTCATTTTCGCTCGAATTGAGGCCCAATAAGGGATGAGTGAAGATACCTAAATATGAGTTAGGTGGTCTAGGAATTTTACTGCAAAGTCTCATTATTTATAACTTTACATTGTTGTTCTGCATGTCGAACCTTCCTCATGTTTCTCCAGAAATGTTTAATTCATAATTTAAACTGATTATTCAATAATTTTGATGTTTAATAGACCCCTTAACATGGTTTTAGGTTAATTACCTCAACGAGAACCACCTCTTATGGTGGGTTTTACTAAATTTACATTATTTTTGTTTTCTAAATATCATTAAGCCACCCATTTGGGTGTGTTAAGAATTACACATGTTAGTGGAAGCTATATAAAAATTAAATTAATTTTTAAAAATGATGATAACCACCTTGGAAGATACTTATTTAAAAATATAGGGGAAAATGAAATGGAATATATGGGAATTTTGGAACAATATGGATCATCTCTTAGTTTGTGATTATTTGTTAAAATGGTCTTTAATTTTGGAATAGATGCTAACATGGACCTTTTATCTCTTATAAGTTAGTAAATTAATGAATTTAAATGAAAAATGGTATGAACACTAAAACAACCCTTTTATCACTTACAAGAGAGTGGATTAATGAATTTAAATGATAAATGGAATGAACAGTAACAGGGTTCACTTTATCACTTCTATGTGATTGGATTAATGAGGTTTAATGAAAAATGTAATGGACAATAAAATGTCTCATTGAACACTTATATTATTATTGATGATGGATATCATAGTATGGAATCAATGAGAAATGGGTTTGAAGGAAACTATGGTGGTTCTCTGATTAAGAGACTGGATGAAATGGGGGATTCAATGAAAAAATTCATGGTTATTATAAACCAACTATCAAGGAGTCATGATCAACCACTTTTACCTTGGTATGTTATGTAATGCATCATGTATGAGATGACCAATCGATGTGGAAGTTCAGGTAATAATTATAAAGGTAACCATTAGGGTTTATATGATCCTTACTTTTGAGGTAATTATGGGTTATTATATATTATGATGGAAAATGAAAGGCATGAGATAAACATGATGTTAAAATATGTTATGATTATTTTTGAAGATTTTATCTCGTTTTGGGGAATGTTTTAAGAATTATATAGTTTTGGAAAAAGGACAACACGTAGACCGTGTGAGAACCTGTCGCATTTGATGAAGCTATGGGAATCGAACTCACAACCAAAGTGTGACTGGTATTTATCACCTACCACTGGACTACGTGAATTACCTGGTTAGATTGACTAATTCTTTTTAGTTAGATGACCTTATGAATCTAGAATATATTTATTTTGGGTTATCTATGGAAATTATTAACCTATCATGGAGGATATGTGATTAGGTTATTTACTTTTCAGTATGAGACTTTAAGAGTAACTGATGTTATTTGGAGATAAATGTTAAGGTT
Organism: Viscum album; assembly: GCA_963277665.1. Classification (NCBI taxonomy): domain Eukaryota; kingdom Viridiplantae; phylum Streptophyta; class Magnoliopsida; order Santalales; family Viscaceae; genus Viscum; species Viscum album. Next base: position 790,889,309 of record OY728141.1, read on the forward strand.
TATCTTGGAAGACTATGTGATTAAATCCTTCAGAGATTTGGGTTTCAGTCTTAGTTTTGGTTACTTTGAATAATTTTATGGATAGATGTTTATTGAATGGTCTTTGTTGAACTTTGGGTATTGTTTGACAAATTTTGTAGATTAAGAGTAGTTTTTTTATAAAGGATTATCCTTTTTGGGTATTATCTGATCTCATACTAACCTTTTTGGTTTTAGTTTTGGTTAATACATGGGAAGTATATAGTTCTCTTTTGTGGATTAGGTGATTCTGTAGAATTTGATTATAGCTCTCTTAATGTGAACACGTCATCCTAAATATACGTCTTTTAGAGAAAATATGAGTTCGTGTAAGAAATCTAGTCAAATTTGAAATTCAACATGACAAGTAATTATATTTCCTTATGTTTTAGTTAAGCTCATAAATAAATTCCTCAATGAAAAGTAACTTAAAACAAAAATGTTGTTTGTTAATTTTTCCTATTAGGGAATCAAATACCATTTAACCCATCACAAGTGTGTGATTTTCTTGTGGTTAACTTTCTCCTAGACATGTTTACTATCACTCTCCATCAGAACATGACCCTTTGTTTTCTCCTCCATATCCATATTTTCATACTTGGAATCCTAGTATGGGTTAACTCGGGTGACCTTTGTACTTCTCTTTCTTTATTTTAAAGTGATAGTTTTACTGACTCTTGTTCCGATGTGGGATTTTCAATGAAGTTTCCAAGCCCAATTTTAAAATTGTGAGGACGCAATTCCCAAAAGGGGGGAAGGATGTAACACCCCAGGTAAATAAAGAATATGAAATTTTCATATTTATCTATATTTGTGAATAAAATATTAATATTACTTTAAAGGGGACGCTATGCTCGATGGTGTACCCAATACGCAACAACGAGTTTCTTGGGAATCTTACATTGCACTCTAATTATAAAATAATATTATTTTAAATGGTAGTTAACACCTAGTCGTTGTAATGGCGGGAATGAATGGAACTAACTAAAAAATGATTATATATGTTTTTCAAATATTTTTACTTTTTCCAATAAATGTTAGAGGCTTAAAATGTGAATGAATCCAATTTTAAAGCGTAAATATTTTAATGTTGTTTAAAAGTTCGATTAACCACCTTTTGATGGCGAACACTTTTTAAATCCACTTTTTGAAAATCTCATATGTTATATTGGAACAAATAAAATTCTTCTTTATAATCGGGATATCATAATTTACATTGTGTAAATTTTTTGTATTTTTTCGATAAATTTCATTTTTTTAATGAATAGTGAAAATGTTGTATTTTAATTCAAAACCTCTTTTTAATATAATTTATTTATATGATTAGATTATATTTTGAATTGGTTTTAAAGTCCAATTATAATATATTTTTACCATTTAATCCAATAGTGGTCATTGGAATTAACTTCACTTTGAAATTGGACTTAAACTAGTGTCCATCTTTTAATAGATATTGTTTCTTAAAAACACGCTATTTGTTTTGATAGCAGGAATTGATTATTAAATTAATTAATTCAAATTATATGTTTTTAATTTTGTAAAATGGACATCATTTTTTAATTCAGAATATCAAATATATCTTAGGTTGATTTTTTGGAAATTTTCTGAAAAACATCAATTTTTGATGAATAGTGAAACCACTAAGTGGTATTTAAAGAAACTGATTTTTCATTTAAATGAAACTTTACCACTTCTGTGATTTTAATTTCAAAAATCCGATATACATGGATGTCATTAGTATGTAAAATGTGGTTCAATTGGATTAAAATAATTTTTTGGTGAACAGTAACTTTTAGGTTTTATTAATCGCGATTAAAGGTAATTAGTGCAATTTAAGGTAAAAATAATGTTTTAATAATATGAAATGACCTTGAAACATGTCCTACCCTTATTGGATGAGTCATTTCCGACCAAGAAAATCCATGGGTCAACTTGGGGACCCCATGGAGCCACTTTGGTAGGAAAATGACAATAATACCTTTTTATTTAAAGTTAAAATTAAAATGTCACAAACATGTGTTGTTTTACTAAAACAATTTTTACATGGGGATATACATGTCATATTTTTTACTATTAATATTAATTAGAAAGATAAAAATATTTCCTACATCATGATAGTTTTTTTATAATTTTTAGACACTAAATTAACTAAATTATTTATGACACCATGATGATGCAGCGATTGCCTCATTATTTAACGATTTAAATAAAATAAAAAGATAATGTAAAATATAAGACCTAAACTTGTCAAAAACCTATTGTATGGGTGGATTTAGAAACCTTATCACCTTATCCTAGAAATATATCCTTTTTTGACCTTTAAAATCTGAAAAAAAAAATTATAATAAAGTAATATTTTATAGCTTTCCAAGAGTGCCCCTCCTCTCCTCTTATAAAAGGCCCCCACCTCTACCACCTTACACACACCTCTCAAGCCTTTGGATCATCCAACCCCTTCCCATTTAATCTCTCTACATCCCTCTCTTAATCATTGAAGCCTCACTTTGGGTATAATCGTTTCCAAGGAAGCCTTTGATCTCAAATCAAAGAGAGTTACTAGATTTAAAGGTAATGCCTTCCCTTGTGTTCTTTTGTTTTATTTTTCATCTCCAAACCCCTAAACTCGTTTTATTACTTTTTTTTGTAACAACATCAGTATCTTAAATATACTATGATGTTATTATAAGAAGTATTCTAGCTACATTAACACATACCTCTGTCTAATGGTTGAAGAACATACTGTTTCCGTGGATGGCGAATTACTGGCTCACGAAAACATGATTGTTCTATCTTCTCATACCACCTCTCATGGTGGCCATTATGATGGAACTATATTTATTTATGATATATATTATATTTATTTCCTCTAAATTCTTATGTATTTTATATTTAATAAATAACTTTATGCTTTTCATATTTTGCAAATGCGATAATTTCATTTGAGGAAGTGTGGACTACTGCCCCCTCAAGTGATGTGACTCGTTCATGAAATAAATGGAATGTATAAAGAATGAAATTTATGAAATTATGTTATAAAAATAACATATATATTATACTGGAATTATAATATATATATATATATATATATATATATATCATCTATTTTAATTCCATTAATGTTCCAAAGAAATGAAAGTAGCGTTCATGCGTACGTACGGCTTACCGTCTCAGTGAACGGTCCATTTCATTTCTTATCTCCAAATGTTATGTAATATTATAAGTGCATATATAATGGATATATATGTCATTTATTACATATAAATTATGTATATCATTCTGGAATTATAATATATATATATTTCTTTTAACTTTAATTCCATTAATATGACAAAAAAATTAAAGTAGTGTTCATGCGTACGAACGGCCTACCGTCTCCATGAACGGTGCTTTTAATTTTTTATCTCAAAATGTTTTGGAATAGTATAAAATGAATATATACTGGATATATATGATATTTAAAACATTAATACTATTCTTGAGATGATGTACCTATAACCTAATGGAAAATTATTTTCCAATAAGTTCAATTTTTACTCATGTACCGAACATCGACAAAAACATCTGATATGAACTCACTTTATTAACCAATTATTATAAAATTATAATATGTGATATTAACTGAATAATAATATTTAGATTAGGTCCCTAAGCAATTATAAATTGACCAAATTTTATTATTCAGGAGATTAAAGAACGATCGAGTCATGTCGGACACGAGGTAAGGGATCCTACCTCTCTCTTTCTTTTTATGTACACTCTTTTATATCATTAATTTTAAGCTCATATTTATTATGATTGGGATGTTATTTTATATTAATATTAATGTACTTTTTATGTTCATTTGATGATAGACCCTATTTTCTCTCATCAATCCATTTTGGAAGTTTTAATTCGCGTCGTTTGGCTGCCGAAATTTCGTAAGGTGCTTTTTATCTCACTTTGTGTTTTCGTGAGATTCATGCTAAATTTTCCAATATTTCCTTTTGAGTGGTGTATGTACTATCCATTATTCTACTCTTTGTGTAACATACTTTTGTTTATGAGTATTTACATCAATGTTGTATAGTCCTTATTTCATGGGGTGTACATTTCGAAAGTTACCCAAATCGGTAAGGGAACTTTTCACCCTCCTCTTTTTAAAAGACTTCTTTTGTTATATCTTTTAATTTTCATCTTATTATGTGGGGATATGTTCTTATATATCCTTATTGCCGTAAATTTTTTGTCCAAGATATGAGATACCCTTTATCTATCTCATCAACTCTTTTTCTAAAATTTGATGTGACGTCGTTAGGCTGTCAAGGGAACTTCTTAACCCAATTTCAATTTCTTTGGGTTCAACATGTAGTTATTGAATATGTCATCCTTTGAATATGTGTGAATGAAATTTGATTATTTTACACTTAATATCCACTTATATTGGGTGTATTTATATTTGTCGCACATAATTATGAGATTGATTTATCCTTAATTTAAGGATACCATCTTTATAATGGATTTCATGTCAATTTACATTTCCATTGAGACTTCATTGTTGTTATGCACCAACTCACTCTTATATGGTGTGTATACTGTACTTTGAAATATTATATCATGAATCCCTTTATTCTCATGATATTATAAAGTTTTGATTAAATATTATTCCTCAATTATTGTATTCAAGTGTCTCTCATTTTGTTAAAAACACTTTAACTAAAATATCGTTTTAAATGTTTTAATGATTTATTCTTATAAATATTTCTCATTAATATCCATGTTTTCAAAATGGTTTTAAGTATTTATTTATATGGATATTAATGGTTTAAAATGTTAAAATCTTCAAGGTGGTATGGGACACTTTTATTCAAAAATCTCTTTATTAAATGTTTTAAATGGTTTTGAAAATGGTTTTTAGAATGGATTCATTATTTCAATATCTTAAAATGTTATATTGTTATTACAATTTGGGAATGTTATCTTTATTTTGTGCTTAATTTATGTTCTATGATTATGTTATGGTTCTTTGGCATTGTTTATGAATACGGGTGGTTCCATGATAAACTAAGGGCGGGTGAGCCCGATATATCTCTCCAATGCATTGGGTAACGCGAAGGGGTTAAACATTAAGGTTTCTCTGAAGAGATTTAGGGAATATTCTGTGATGGGTATTCCAAACATAACCAAGAGGGTTACTCCCTACTTAAGAATGTTATGAATGCCTCAAGTTACCTTTATGTCTTATGATTTCTATGAGTTATTCATAAATCTTATGATTTCATGAGGTATGTTAATGTGCTTATGTTTTATGAGTAATGTATGATTTCATTGATTCTTATGTATACATAGACTAATGTTTTCTTTCTGTATATTTATAACCCTTACTGAGATTTTTATGCTCATCCCAAGTTTTTTTGAAATGTTTTTCATAGGACATAAAGTTGAATAGGGTCAAGGATGGGATCAAGGAAATTTCAGGCTGTCTAAAACAAGGAACTAGACATGACTCTTTTGTTCAAGAGTTTTTATTTTGTGAAAAAAAATGGAAGCTGAGTAGATGTGTCTACTTCGTAATCTTTGAGATGTAATAGTTATGTCCTAATTCTCTAAAACTCTAAACCTGAAAATATCCTCAATGTGAATTATTCATTTAATTCAATAATAAGTAATGTTTAAGGTCGGGTCCTTATACACAATTTACTTCTTATTATCAATAGAAGAATGAGAAAGGGTATGTTTATGTACCAATTGTCTTATAACTAAACATGTACAATTAAATAAACATATTATAGTACTATAAGTCTTTATAGGATATAGGATTCAGCATAAACCTCTCAAATTTTATCAGTGGTGAGAATCATGTGTCCCTTTGGATAGTATAACTCTAATATGATTTCTCACATATAAAAATATGATTTTATTTCTTAACTTCCTTTAGTTTTCTAAATTATATAATGGTTTTAAGTTGTTTCTCTCAATCCCTCAGCATTAATATTGTAGGTAGTTTGAAAGGTCGGTATCACCTCTCCAATTCTTCTTCTCCTTTAATGCATAGTAAGGAATATCAAAATGCAATGTTGGTTCACACTATCTTCAATACATTGAATCTATAATAGACTGAATTACTGACACACTGACATCCCACTTCTTTTCATTGAATTCCAAAATATACTTCATGTTCAATGTTGGATCATTAAAAATTGAACTATTTATCTTCATATAAGTATACACAGTTATCTACAAATATATATAATAAATTATATAACTTTTTATATCCTTATCCTTTAACCTTAAATCAAAATTACTCATCTTTAAGTTTGTATAAACACTCAGATTTAATTCTACCAAGGATCTCATAATTATTTGAGGAACCTTATCTCACTTTCAATCCTCTATAAATATCTCATAAAAATAAATATTTGTAATTTCATGTGTTAATTTACTTAAATAGATGTGACATGGATCCTTCTTTTTTGGTGAATAACTTTCCAATATTCTTCTACATTCATTACACAATGTAGTATGGAAATATCTCATTTATTCTCAAAGTTAATTTCATAGAACCATATAAAACACTTTATAAAATTTCCTTATTTGAATAATTTAGAATATTTTATAAATTCTATTCTTCACCATGTGCTTGAAACATGGAAAACCCATAATAGTGTATAAATATCACAAATGGTTGAAACATATCATTTTATAAGATCTCTTTACCTTAAAAAGGTTTCTAGTGTACCCTAAAATTCACATGAACATTAAGATGAATCAAATTTTATAATTTAGTACGCATTTTCTACCTTAAAATCCTTCATGTTGTACTTTATAAACTCAAATCTATGAGAATTTCTAGTTTGTACCTTGAGAACATCATAAATTTACCTTATTATTTTAAATTATTTTATTCTTCATGTTTTATGGGTACTCTATAAAATTATTATATCTTGAAATGATTAATTCTTCTCTGTTTATTCATAATGTGTGGTACTTTTCAAACATTATAGTTGTACTTTTTTATGGTTGAACCATATGAACACATCATATGTATATATAATTCATAAACTTAAAACATTTATACACATATTTCTTAAATTCAAGCTTAATATGAGATATTTTTATCTTATAGTGGAAATATCTTACAAAATCTTAATTTATTATGTGACGAACATATCTTATGTGATGGCCTTATTACTTGATTTCTAACTTCTAAATGAAAGGTTTAACTCTATGTATGAAAGTATTACATCACATGAAAGAATTATTTCATAGATAATTTTATACTTCTCCGTAATAATCTCTCAACAAATTCAAGGTACTTTTCATACAGTTGAAACATTCTATAATGATCATCGAAATGTATTTCTTCACCCAATAAATCAGTTGGTATACTTCTTTCTCCATACATGGACCATTTTACATATCATATTTCCTTATTAAATGACAACCATTGTTATAGTAAATCTTCAAAATCTTCCACTAATTGGAAAACATTGACTTCGATAAAATGGTGTATCCAGAGATTTTACAAAATTAGTAATCATCTTTTAAGATGAATATTAGCTCACTAAAAATCATCACATGTTATTTTCCATGAATGAATCAGTCACTAATAATAAGAATATCCAATGGAATCACCAACTTCATTTTATTTCACTTTTCCATATAATTAGTGAATGCACCTCACATTTTCAAGATTCATGTGTCTATTCAACTCTACATGTGGAAATCGCATTTTCTCTGGAACTCTAAAATTATTCTTTATCAACATGATTGATAACTCAAATATATTTACAAGTTATCCAATTATCATCAGTATTTTTGGGTACTTAAAAATACATCCAAGGAATTCAACATTAATGTATTGAAAATATGTAACTTAACATAATTACTTGGATACTTATAGAAAAAAAATACAACCCAAACACAAATTGCGTTCCACAAGCTCCCCCTTTATATTTTTTGTTGATACCAATACCAAAAATTCAAATGTATGTATGATTTTATTCTCTACCATTTTTATCATTGAATAAATTCATTTTATTATCTCCCCATTCTTGAAAGTAAATACTAATTTCCTCATAGAGGATGGAATCACTTCACTATTAAGAAATTTTTTATCAATAATCCTACTCAAAGACTACGTAATCCATGATCAATGTTGAAAAAATAAAGTTTTATTTAAACATAAAAGTTTTCTATATAATAGTATAAAATGATACAAGGTTATGGAAATTAATCTAACTCATTCAAATTTTTTCCAACATCCTCATATCCTATACTTATCTCAACACCCAAGTAAAAATAATTCAAACACATATAAAAGTTTTTAGAAATCATCCATGAGATCTCATATACATCTTTATTTTTAATATCACTAATAAAATAATATCCACCATTAATATATATATATATTTTACTCCTAAGAAACCATGTATGTGAGAGTATGTGAGCATACCTCATCAATTACATTTTTTAAGCACCATTAAAAAATTTAGGTTTATATGAATTTTAAACATCTAGAATCATATCAGGTTCAAACTCCACTAGTCTCCTAGCTTCATCATCATTTTTTACCTCTTAATAAATTATATATTATGATATTAAACATTGGTATTAGACCAAGATGGTTCTTCTATAAAACTAATATCTATTTTTGATAGATTTTATGTCACCCTTAGTTCTTCCCCTCAGGTAAATTTATACCTTTAATTCCCTACATAGAAAGCACAAAAATACAATACCATAAGTACTAGAATAAAAATATTATTATAGAATTTATTGGTAACTAGTTTTCTCTTTAAATATTTTCTCTATGACTAGGTGGACTCTTCATAATGGGTTTTCCATTTTTCCATATTGTGCTCTTTAACTTCATGGATGATTTATCACTTTTATAAATTTCATTGTGTGTAATATTTTTCTTTTAATAATACAAAAAGTCATGTGAGTATTTTGGTGTATTTTTTATTTTATTTATGATTTTTTCCTTAGGTTGGTGGGAATTTTAATAAATACTGAAAGATGTGTCCCGCCAACTTTCATCTCTCACATTGTTCCTAATGAGATCTAAGGATATCATCTTTTGACAACCACTCATGAAAATCATCTTTGTATTCATGTGGAATATTTAATTTCCCTTTATAATTTTTATTCACCTTGGATTATTTCATTTTATTTTACTTTTCAATATCAGTGGTCCCTATGATAAAACATTCCTTTTCTTCTTCTAAGACATGAGAATTCTTCCACATTTAAAATTCAAGTGTGTTTTTAAATTCATCATTCTAGTTGTCCTTTTCTAGGATTGAATTTACCTTTTATTTTATCTTTTTTATATTAACAAAACTTTATATGGTTTTTATTTAGTAATCAATGGTATTTCTTCTTCTCCTATAAATGAATTATCTCACCATTGTTAGTGTATCACCAATCTTATACTTCTTGGATATCTCTTAAATCAAAATTTCATTGATTAATATAAAGGTATATCTCAATAGATTTCTTTAACATTTTTAGTCTTCATTATTTAAACACATTTAATACCAGATTAGTTTTATTAATCATTAATTCACCATTATAATAACCATATTTATTACATTCTTCAAAATGATATTCAATAATTATTAATCTATTTGACGAAAATTTATTTTTCGCATCCTTATATGAGATTTAATTTGACTTTTCCTTACTCTACCTTGATGTTACATTTCATTTTATTCCATAGGTTTACACATTATTAAAATAATCTACATCCATGTTTACAAACATGAAATATAAATATTGTTTTCTTTTTAATGCCTATAGATTTTGTAGATGTATTCATTAGATGGTTTTATACTTTATTTTCTATAAATTGGGATTCCTTTGGGAGGAAACTTCTCATATAAATTCTTCAAAAAACATTAAATGTAGTGGTGGGATCCTTAATACTTTTCTTCATCACATTTTTATATATTTTTCATTTAAACCTAAATTGTTTCTAAAAATATATTTAGTGTAATTTTTTGTTATATATTTGAATAAATATTTCCTTTTTTTTTACACAATATTTTGAGAATTAGATTATATTAAGATGATTTCCAAATAGATAGGTATCTTTTATCAGAGGATACCTCCTTGTAATTACATGTAGATTCAGCTCAATTTAAAAATTATTATGAATACATATCATAAATTTATTTTATATTACTTATTTTAACCTTCAAATTAATGCATATCATATTGAAACTGATTTTCTCATCCTTTAATCTATTCATTTTCTCTTCACATTCAATTATTAATAGTTCAGTAGTTTCTTCATGCATTATGTCTATTTTTTGTAATAACTCATGGATCTCTATATTCTTTTTTTACTTGACTTCTTGATGAGCATGTTTAAAACAAATTATTTAACATTGATTTTATTCTAGTTCATGGTAATTTTCTTTTAAACTTTTCAAGGATTGTTATTTATTAGGATTTTCTATTATAAATTCCTTATCAATTATTTAGATATATCATAAAGATCCAAATTTATAATATTATTCAATTTGACTTTATTTGTGATATTTTTTCATTCTAATTTATATTCAGTTAAGGGTTTATCCTCTATATCTGATTATCTCTCAAATTTGGTGGACTATTACAATAATTATTTAGTGAATCCAATAATAAAAGAAGAAATATATTTGGGAATCCCTAATAAGGTTTATTAAAATGAAAAATAGTAATCAAAATTTCTTTATCAAAAATCTTCAAGGATATCATCTTATCCCCTTATATATGGTTCATAATAGGAATAATCACGAAAATAATTTATTATTACCTTGTCTTCATATATTAGATATAATTCACTTGATGTGGAGGAGTTAAAATTATTTTTTCATTTTTATTTTTCGATAAAATATTTAATATTTTTGAATATTCAGTTCTCATCATGATTATTCCATTTAGAAGTTGAATTTTTTTCCACTCTATTCAATAGGGTTGTCTAATTTATTTTGATAAAATATTTTTTCCATCTATTATTTTGTGTCTTGGAAGAAGTTAAAATAAAATCATATGTTTAAATAATTCCACCAAGATTTCAATCCATATTACCTTTGGATATGAAATAAAATTCCAAACATTGAGGTAGTAGATAATCTAATAAGAGTTTTTACCTGATTATCTAATACCAATTGTTAATATTTCAATGGTATGTGTCCAATACTTAGATGGGGTTGAATGAGTGTTAGTATACTTTTAAAATAATTTAAACTACTTTTCTTTGTAACGTATTCACTTTTTTAAAGAATGAATCTCTTCTTTAATTATCTCAATTTGGGTCGGTATTCATCTATAAATAAACTAGAATCAATGCAATAAGAACAATAATTTTTTTTGAATTTTTTCTATTCCATATAGGATAACTACATCCCTAGTTTATAGTAGTTATTATCCCACATAGAAATATATTTCTTCTTATTATCAAAAGAAAAATGGGTAACGGTATATTTTTTGACTTGTTATTTTAGCACCAACCATGTAAAATAAATGAAACAAATTTTGGTTATATAAGTATTTATTGAATACATGATTTATATTGAACCATTCAATTTTAATAAAAAATGAGAATCTCATGTCCCTTCAATTTAGAATAATTTAGAAAATATTTCATAATTATAGAAATGTGATGTGCTACATCAATATCATTAAGTATTAAATAATATATAATGATCCTGTGATTGTTTTACTTATCCCAAAACATGGATGTGATAGGAAGTGGTAAAGTTCAGGATCTCTTAGTCTCTTATATTTCTTCTTCAATGTAAACTAATGAACATTGGATTGTAATTCTGGATCACACTGTCTTTGATACTTGGGTTCTAAAATAGAGTGTAGTACCTCTCACACTCCTCTTTATATTCTTCAACTTCCAGAATAAAAAAATCATTATTAAAGTACTATTATAAAAAATCATTCTCTTTCTCCAATCCAAAATATATATGGTATTTCATGAATATTTATTAAAAATTTATACACATTTAATCTCCTCATCCTTCAGCCTTCAATAAAAGTTACAAAGTTTAAATTTTGTCAAAAGACTTAGATTTTAATTTACCCATGATATAATAATTACTAATGGAACAGTTTATCATTTTTAAAACTCTAAAAATACCTCATGTAATTAAATATTTTTATTTTCATTTGATAATTTAGTAAAACAGATGCAAAATGGTTCTTTTATTTATAGTACACAACTTGTTTACATTATTCACCATACATCCAATAATTTATCTTAGAACTACCTTATTTATTCTCAATGTTTTGTTTATATAATCACATCAAATACTTTTTGTTATTTTATTCTTTAATGAATAATAAATAGTCAAAAAAATTCAATTCTTTGTCACATGTTTTCAATGTGAATAACTCATCACTACACATAAATATTGTAAAGGGATGAACCTTAAGTATAACACCCTCTAACATAGTCAACTCATAATTACATGATTTATTACAAGTTTTTCACTATATTAAATTTCCAATAACCTTTAGGTTTAATATATTATAGAATTATAAATTATTACTTAAAATAGTGGTCATGTCAACACTATGTATATTTCATCAACAAAAATAGAATTCAATGAATACACTCTTATTTCATTCATTAAAATTTTATCCATCTTGGACATGTAACCATTAACTTTAAAATAATATATACACATACTTAATCCCTATGGAAAATTTTAAAAACATGGGATAAGGAAAAAAAACTTTTTTAAGGGATATAAAAAAGGAAATATTTTGGCCTTTTTGAAATTTTATGAATGCCTGTAAAGAAATTTTCTTTTTCTGTAATTAAATTTATAAAAAATATAATCATTAAATACTCTTGAAGTCAATATCAAATTCCATTGTTTTCATAAAAAAATGTATTAAATGATAAAGGAAAAAAACATAATCATGAAAGTTACTTGGGAAAAAAGAGAACTCATAAAGACAACTCGTTCACATTTAAAAGATCATAAACATTCCTCTGATCTTGAGTTTATTATCTTACCTTATAAAATAATAATATATCCTTTAAAGCCTATAAAATTAATTGAAATTAAATATGGTTATCTTTTGAAATTATCATAACATTCATCAATTCAAGAACTTATTCAAATGAATAACTATTATAATTAATTTTAGTAGATCCATTAGAAATAACTTTATTCCCATTAACTTTTTCACTTTATCTAATGCATTTGAGATCTATATCAAGATCATCCTTTATCATATAAAATGCATAAGAACTATATAATTTGAAAAAAATATATAAAATCATTCATTTAAATAATAAAATATCCTAAAATATTCTGTTTATCACATATACATATGCACTTTTAGGCTTCATATTAAGAAAATATGGATAAATATACTTTTTCCAAGGAAAAATCTTAAAATTAAAAAATACATAAAGAATGGGAAATTGGATATACTTTTAAAACCCATAGAAAATTATAGACTAATATTTATAAATAATAATAGTTATTATGGATGTAAAAGGTAGTCATATACTAACTGTAAAAAAAATTACTTTGGTAGAAGTACTTAAAAGTGACCCACATGGAGAAGGATTAAAATATTCCTTCTTAGAACATTTTTAAAAAGTAAAAGGTGATCAGATAATTAATTTTAAATAATTGAAAATTAGATAATAACTTCTGTAAAATAAATTTAATAATATATCCATGGATAAAGAATATGTTATAAAATATATAAAACATTTTACAGAAACATATCTTACCTCACCTTTTAACTCAGTACATAAGTCATTTAATTTCTTCTTCTTTGGAGAACTTCATTTTTATTACACATAGATCCATATTATGTTGGTATTTTAGAGATACTTAAACCTAAAAAAATTACTAAGGACATTAGGATGGGTTTTTGGTGGGGAATGGAAAGTCCATAGTTCACAAATTTCGTATCCAAGTGAGAAGAGGGGGTTCCTTTTATGTGATGGATGTTTCAATCTTATAATTATCCATAATTTTAAATCTTAAAACTGAATTACCTGTTTTAAATTGAAACTAAATCAATCCAAATTAAAATATAATGTTTAAAGGTTCAAATTAATCTCATATAATTATAATTAAGATAATATTTTTAATACTTATCACTTATTTTTTACCTTAATTAACTTGTTTACCCTTTACAGTGGTAGTAACAATTTATCATAGAAACTATTCATTATAATAAAAAATTAAATTTACCTCGTTAATAAATATAAAACATGTGATTAAAATATTAAGTCATTTTCTTTAGATTTAATTTGTATAAGTGGCATAAATTAATTTTAATACAAGTATGAAAATCTCAACAAAAAACCATTTCATTTAAAAAATGTGTTTTAAGATTTATAACAATTTATACCAAAATAAAGTTAACTATGATTAATATGGAATTAATTAGATTATATTAAGTCAAAGGGGATTAATTTTACTTTAAATACAATAAAAAAAATAATGAGTCTTCAAAAATACTTGAAAAGAGATGACAGTTTTTATAAAAATCTGTATTTTTTCACTATTCAACCAACAATCCAAATTTTCATAAAAATAAAAACATTCCATCTTAGAAAATATTTTAAATTATAATTTATAAAATTAAGTTCTTTAAATGAAACTATATTTTATATTTTTATAATATTATCTTTTAAAAAAACATTAAAATTCAAGGAAAAACATTCAGATAAAATAAATCTATTTTTTTATATGAAAAATTACATTATAACTATTATAGTGAATATGATTCCATAAAATCAAATAATGAATATTAAAAATATATGATATTTATTTTTAATTAATATTATATAGGTTAAAATGAAAGGTTTTTTTACCATATAAATATTTTGGTTGTTCTTGATGATGCCCATGAACTTAGAGTTGCTTCAAATTGTACCCTATAATGCAGTGATTATACCTTACAATCCATCAATATAAACCCCACACACTAAAATCAATTAAAATTCATTTTTTCCCTTAAAAATATCATATATATACCTTAAAATATTCATGGTTTTTTTCTATGAACTTCTCTAGGTACTCTATGAACTCTTTAAACCCTTCAATGATTGTTCATTCTCTTTTTATTCTCAAAGTGATGTACCTTATGAACAATGTAGTTGTAACTTATGATGATTTAAATTTATAAAATAAGATTATGAATATTTTATTTTTATATGTAATATATCTCATGAGGATGAATCATTTTTCATGTTGTATTCTTATGTGGGAGATTATTATAATAACTTCATATCTTATGAAGAGAAAATATCTTACATGGGATAGCTTTCTTACGTGAAAAGCATATCTGATGCACTATCCTTCTTATGTGATGTCCAGATCTGGATGAAATTATTTCAAATTAATATTAATGTATCATTTCATATGAAATAATTATTTCATATAGGATTCCATACATTTCCTTAACTATCATTGAACCTATTCTATTAATTTGAAGTCATTTTCAAACACTTTAAAAGATCTCTAAATATCACCCCATGATATTCCTTCACCTATTTCATTATTTAACATGCTCGAATCTCTATGAATGTATCTCCATTAATTCATCTTGTTTCTTATTTTTTTTAAACCATTATTTAAGTAAATGTTTAAACTCTTCCACTAGTTGGAAACCTTCATATTCCATAAAGTGGTGTAGAATGTAATTCCAAAAAATAATAACTTACCTTTTAAAACAAATATTAGCTCACCAACCAAACCAATGAGAACATATATAATTGAATCTTTTATAATTTAATAATTTTATGATTATAATACTAATTTAAAAAAGATTCCAGAATTTATATTTTGGATAATTAAACTCATGTGATATTTTGTTATTCTTAAATTCTCTGAAATCATAATTATGCAAATTATTATTATTTGATCCATTCAATTATGATATTTCTGAGGGTGATATAGCTACATTTTGAGAAGATTAAACCATTCTCATGAAGTTTTCAAAGTATAAAATCAATTTAAAGATGGCTTGGGTATATTATGTTGTTGTTTCACTATGAGGACAGTTCATTTCTAAAGTGAGTAATGATTAAGAGAGGTTATAGGAGATCTTTGTTCCATAACCTGAGGGAAAATAACCATAGTAGTTTTGATGAATTTCCTCACATAGATATTATAATTTAAATCCATGTTTATTTTTGGAAAAAATAAAACAGAAATATGTGATACTAAATTTCTAATTGCACATGGATGTCATGAGGATGAGTATTCAGAAGATTTGAAGTATTGTGAATTGTGGATATCAAATTCACGTGATTTCATGAATATATGATAGGGAAATTTTGGGAAGTATTGTGTTCAAAATAATTTGTATCAGGTGGAGAAACATTTTTTTAGTTTTTGAAAATAATCATAAATGATAGTTGTGAGAGGAAGAAGAATATCTATATATATATTGAGTCCACAGATTCTTGTGATTTCATTATTGATCTATATTTATAGGTTTTTATTATTTCTATTCATAAAGTGAGTTTTTATATTATTTTATTCCATTATAGTATCTTGTAGTATTTTTATGGTCATGATCAAGGAATGTTCACTAACTTTCTAGTACTTTGAACAATAATTGTCTCCTCTAGAATTTCCATCACATACATGTTTTTTGGTTTTCTAGGGAACCCACTAATCATAGGAAAATATATCAGGACTTGAAAATGTGGACACCCATATTATCATGTGCTAGACTTGAACTTCCCACACCCCATGTGGGACTCACTTCTTGAAAAAATCACACCCTCAAGTAATTCATAGGATGATTTAGTCAAAACATATCATTGAACATTTTGGTAAAGAACTATACACATCACAAGTAATCTCACCCAAAGTAAACTCCCTAATAATCTAAGCCAATGTCCCACTATGTTACACGACTGATGAACTTTCACCCACTTACTAGTACTCAATATGAAATGTTCTACTCTCGACTTACCATTATCCACACAATATTAAATTTCATGGGGCACCCATACATCCTAGTAAATAGCCTCATGACAGGGTGAGGTGATCAACTTTATTATCAAGTGCTCAACTTGAACATCCCATGCCCCATGTGGGACTTGTATATTTTATTAATATTACACCCCCATGTAGTTCACTTGGTGATTTATTCATTCTTGGTCCCAGATCGATTAGGGTAAGCATTTCATACATATTAACATGATATATTTCTAATCAAGCCAAAAAAACACACAAACAAGCACAATAAGACAAAAAATGAAAAACATATCATTTCTAATAGGAGATTTCCCATAATAATCTCTTGTGGAAAAAAACAACAGGTGTTTCTATTCTTATTCACTCACATAACTATACCCATTCTAGATTATCAATTCATTTACAAACATACACATAACAATGGAAGGATCTTGGAACTACCTACCTGGAGTTAGTATTGAATCTACTCACTCATAAAACCTACATTTATTTTACTTTTATTGAAAAAAAATAATATAATCATGAAAAACTCTTAATTTTGGGAATGACTGGTGAAAAATAATTAAATTAAGATTGGGAAGGGGGGGCAGATAGAGAGACCATAAATATACACCTAAGGATAACAAACCATATACAAAGATACTTCCTTAAATAGATAGTAATATGATCCATCCATAAATGATGCATATCCCACATAGGAAATAAGATAAAAACAATAGATAAATATGGATTACCCCTTTAATATTGGCCAATATGAGTCTAATAAATCTTTAAATTTTAATATAAAATAATATATTGAAAAAAATTAAAAATAAAAAAATTATAATAGGTCCATTATGGTATAAACCAAAGGGGTCATGGAACAATGCTTCTACTAGACACTCCTCATGGCATGATCCTTTGGGTAACAATGTATAAAAACTCTTGTAAAACCTTGAATCCTCCAAGAAAGAACATGTTTGAGTGAGACAATTTCATTCATGATACAACCACCCTATGCGGATAAGATTAATGGAGTAGTCCTCATGTGTTGTGATGTGATATCTCATGATTGACACACTTCAAAATTAAATAAACCTCATTGTGGCATGATAAACTTACCTAATCCCAAAAAAAATATTGTTTTAATCCAACACTACCACACACCACATAGAAATTCCCTTAGCTATGGTGTGTAATCTTATGTAATGAATTGGATTGAAACATAAAGGAAACATGATTTTTTTTATTTGGTGGATGTTAAAAATATTAAACTAATATTTCTAATGAAAATATAAGAGTTATAATTCATAAATGTGATTTTTTATATCTTTAATGATGCATGGAGTGTGGCATAGAGGTATTAAAATCATCTTGAGGATTTGAGACCCAAAATGGATGTTTTGGAAAAGAAATCCTCGGTGCATGGTTTTATTATTATTAATACTAATATTGTGGAACAACTATACAAATTTTTTCTGTGTGGGAACATGTTTGGTTAACCATGTGAGGTGGAATAGAAAATTTGGTAATGTGGTATTGAGGTGCTAAGAGACCTGAATGGTTGGCATGCATTTTTTTAATTGTGCACTACAACTATGTGGTTAAGAGTGCTTGGGGTAATATCTGTACAGGTCAAATCCTGGTTTATAAACCATGCGTATTGAGAGGTTATATAGATAGGGTAACCACATGGATAGTTCATGTTTCTCCTAACCCTACAACCTAACCATATACCAAATAAAGAGGGGGAAATTTAAATTTTTTCCTTTAACCTTAAAAGTGTTTAAACCCTATTTCTTTTTCTATTTGGCAAGAATTTCATTCATTCAAACCTCCTACCTCTCCTTATCCATGGGGTGATTCTCCCTTACAAAACCTCGGATTCATGATTTTGTTTGTCATGTTGTAAGTCCCTTAATGAGTCTATAAATCATCTTGCTTACTTTATTTTCTTTCTTTGTCCGTATTTTTATCAATGTTTTGTGAGCTCATATGCCCTATTTTCAATTAATTTGTTTATTCTTATAATTTCTCTCATTTTGTATCAAATCAAGGAACTATAATGGATTATTTTGTATACCTAAACATATGGTAGGTGGTATATGACTTTTCCCTTAATGTATCATTATTTGTAACCTGTTGTTGTGTTTCTTTCAAGGCATTTCCTGCATTTCTCCAGAAAAATATAATTCATAATTTAAATTGCTTATTCTATAAATTTAATTTTAATAAGACCCCTTGACATTGTAAGAGGCTAAAGACCTAAACTAGAACCACTACTTAAGGTCGTTTTGAATAAACTCTCATTATTAATGTTGTCTACTTATTATTAAGCCATGTGTTTGGGTGTGTTGGGGTTACACTTGTTAGTGGAAGCTATATATGAATTAAATGAATTTTTAAAAGGTATAAAACCAACATGGTCCCTAATATTTATAAATTTCAAGGTAAAGGAAATGGAATAAATGTTAATTGTGGAATGAAGTGGATAATCTCTAGGATTATACTTATTATCTAGAATGGAATATAATTTTAACATGGAAACGAACATGGTGATTTTATCACTTGTAATTGAGTGGATTAGTGAATTTAAATGAAAAATTAAATGGAAACTAACATAGACCCTTTTATCACTTTTAATTGAGTGGATTAATGAATTGAAATTATAAATGGAATAAACACTAACATGGCCCCTTTTATTATTTATAATTGAAGGAATTAATAAATTTGAATGATAAATGGAAAGGAAACTATCATTTCCCCTTGATCCCTTATATCATGTTTAATGATTTCTATCATAGTATGGAACTGAAAATGGATATTTTGGTATGGAATTGATGACTGTTATAATAATATAGCACTAATGATCCTCATGAATAATATGGAAATTAAATTTCTATTGGATTATCTCCTTGGATCCACCTTGATTGAACGACATCATATGAAATCTTTGGGCTCCACCAAAGACTTTATCAGGTTACCTTTAACAAGATCCTTGGACTTGATGAGGTTGCACACGCCATGGGCCATGGGTTTATATCCCTTATAGGTATATATATTTTCGAGTTTTTTGGAATTGATAAGGATGCCTTGGTCAATGGTCTTGGGTCCTATACCATGTAGGTATGATACATGTTATATATAGTTTATGTTTAAGCTAATGGTTTTAATTAGTTTACTTTAATGTATAGTTATTCCCTGTTTATAGACTACACTTTCACATCTTCTTCTTGTAGAATAGACTGAAACACTCCTTCATTTATAGATTATCTAAATTATTTATATACTGGAAACAATTATAGTTTTATTCACTATATGGATTTATTATAGACACAAATTGTGTTGGACTATTGATTTTTACTCACATTCTGTTCAAGACACCATTTGGTACCCAGACAGATCTCTTTGTTGCATGTTAGGTTCCTTGATTATGCTTCCTTACTATTATATCTTTTGGATTAGGAGTTAACATGGATATTGGGGATAAACATGTTTTTTTATTCCTATAGGATTTGTGTCTTTTTTAATTTATATATTTGTATGTCTAGTCCTATTATATAAACTACATGTTGTATGATGACTGCTTTTAGTTTGACATAGCATGTCCATGCATGGTTGGTTTTATTAGAACTTGCATGGATACTTTTTTATTATTATCCTCCAATAATTTCTTTTTCTTATAATGACTTTATTGTATTTATTCAGACTCTATATTTATTACTAACAGATAAGTAATAGTCTCTCAACTATATAACCTTTAGACCCTCACTATTAGTTGGCAGCCTTTGGCATATAGGGAGGTATGATTGAGGCCTTCTCACCAACTGGTTTAGTGGAGGTTTGTAGAGTGGATCAGGTATTTTTGTGGAAAATTGGTATAATATGTGGGTTTATATTCATTTATTACTATTTTGGAGGTTATAAATAATATTAGGAATGTTTCGGAGCTTGTTAAATAGATTGTGTCAAATAATGACCAACCTACACATGAGGGATTGATCATGTTTCCAAGGATGGGATTGTTGTTCATGATATTAGGGTTTGGGTAAGGAAAGTAAAACCTTGTTTATGTGATCTTGGTTTAGGAGAGTGACACATACCTATCAATGTAATCTTAGTGCACTCCTAGTTTAGAGATAATAAAACCCAATATCCTAACATCATATTGAATATGTTGAGAGTGAGTCACCTTTACGCCATGATAACTAAATTTTTTTTGTGGTTTGACAAAGGAATGACATGGGAGTGAAGTTTTAGGACTGGATTTAAAGGTATTCTATATGGTGAAGAGTATTCCATTGTCCAATAATGGTGGTGAACCTCATTATAATATGAAAATCGGTGAACTCTATGGGAACCATTCTCCGAAAGTGGGACAGAGTTATGGCTGATTTTGGAGTTAGTTCTCAAGGAAGATTTGTTGTATCCAATACATTCCTTATGTAAAAGGATTAACTTATATTGGGATATGGTAATCAGAATTTTTGTTTTATTGGTGTGATAACAAGTATTATCCTAAGGTGGGGAGTGGGATGTCAATCACTGTTTGGAAATCCTCTTAGATATTGGGTCTTAGGACATTGATAATGGTTGTCTGATGGCCATTTTTGAACATTTATACTATTGATTAAATGAAACAATATATGGATGTATTTCTCAAAAATTCTAGGTATAGGTTTGAATAAAGACAATTATATATTCTGAGTGTATATATCATGTCCAGGTTAGTTATAATGATCCAAGGGTTCATGATCAATTTTGTAACAATGCTCTTATTACGGAATAGTGAAAAAATGGTGGTCTAGACTGGTGATTTCACCAGAAGTTGGGTATGGGATTTGGTGAGCATGCTTGTAATAATCATTGTTTTCCATAGGGAAAAGGATTTAGAATCTAGTTATAGTGATGAATCACCAGTTGAAGCTACTCATTTATGGAAGTAGTTAACCAGAGGTGGTTCCACTAAATTTCACTCAAATACCAAGATGTGGTTAGTGAGAAACTACATCAGGCATGTTGTTGGGTTGAGACCGGTTTGGTGCAAGGGTCATATGTGAATTTTAAAAAAAAAATCTGACATAACAAATCTAGTTAGGTCGATTGGGATTTTACTATTCAATTTAATTAATTAATGAGTCAGGGGTATCACTAGGATGATAAGGGTGTAGTAAAATAGAACATTTTGATGGTGAGAGAACCATAACATGGAATTGGATGATACTGACTAGAACCTAGGTGGGGAGTTCCAAAGGTCGAATGATGAAGAGATTATGATTTGATCATGTCTCGAGTTAGAAGATATTAGGTAAGATTTGTCTTCATGTTTCATTAGAAGTTATGATTATTGGCTCAATTTTTATCAATATAAGAATCATATTCTTAAATTAACATTGGGGAAGCAATGGGTATTCATAAATTTAACATGTCTATTTGATAAGGAATTCCCAAACCAGGTTGGTTGAGTGTTGTTTTCATTATTCTTTAAGAATTCATTGGGATGATAAGTTCAAAGGTGGGGAGTTTTTAAGATATCATGTATTGAACTGGATGAAAACAATAAAGGAAACTTTATTTTTTCATTTAGTGATTGGTCAAAATCTAAAAAAGAGCTTTATAATGGAATTAAAAGAGTTTGAATAGTTAAAAGTGTTTTTTAGACATGGAATGGGAACAGAGGGTGTCTTAGAGGATTCAAAAGCATCCTAAGGATTCAAGAACCAAAATGAATGTTTTTTAAAAGATATCCAAGTTTCATGGCTCACGCATGGTTAGTGCTAACCATGAAACACAACCAGGTAGATTAATTTTCTAGCAACAAGGTTCAGTTAACCATTAATAGTGTCCTATAAATCCATGAAAAGTTGTACAGAGGTTGTGAGGGATGTGCATAGCTAGTGTATGGTTTATTTAATCATCTGTTATAACCATGTGGGTTAAGAGTTCTTGGGGGAAGCATCTCCACATTGTTGGGGTAGGTTTATAAACTGTACAAGGAAACTATGAATCTTGAATGACTCTTTGGATATTGGCATTGTGCAGTTGGCACACAATTTTTCTAACTATAGAGAATAACCACGCACCTTTTAAAATGGGTCAAAAGTACCATTTTTTCCTCCAACATTAAAAGGGTTTTCACCCAATTTCTTTATCTATTTGGTCGGGGTCGCCCTTTAAATGTTTCTCCTCCCTATCCTCTTCCATGGGATGATACTCTCTCATTATATATTTTATTTAATAATCGTTTGTCATGTTGTATGCCCCTCGGCGAGTCTACAACTCCACTTTCTCCCTTTCTTTGATTTCTTCATCCTTATATTTTGAATCTTTGGGTGAGCTCATATGCAATATTTTCTAGAAATTTGTATATTATTATCATTTATCTCATTTTGGATCGAATCAAGGCTAAATAATTGATGTGTAAAGATACCTAAAAATGAGTTAGGCGGTCTAGGACTTTTACCACAAAGTATCATCATTTATAACATTACATTGTTGTTCCATATGTTGGACCTTCCTCAAGTTGCTCCAAAAATGACTAAGTCATAATTTAAATTTATTATTATATAATTTGGATGTTTAATAGACCCCTTAACATGGTTTTAGGTAAATGGCCTCAAAAAAATCACCAATTAAGGTTAGTTTGACTAAATTCACATGATTTTAGTTTTCTATATATGATTAATCCTCCCATTTGGGTGTGTTGAGCTTGACACTAGTTAGTGGAATCTATATACATATTAAATGAATTTTTAAAAAGGATGAGAACCACCTTGGTAGCTACATATTTAAAAATAGAATGGGAAATGAAATGGAAAAATGGGAATTGTTGAACAATATGGATCATCTCTTGGTTTATGCTTATTTGATAGAATGGACTTTAATTTTGGAATGGATGCTAACATAGACCTTTTATTTCTTGTAATTTACTAAATTAAGTAATTTAAATGCAAAATGGTATGAACACTAAAACGTCCCTTTTATCACTTATAAGTGAGTGGACTAATTACTTTAAATGATAAATGGAATGAACAATAGCATGGCCTCCTTTATAACTTATATGTGAGTGTATTGACGAGTTTTAATGAAAAATGTAATGGAAACTAAAATGTCCCCTTGATCCCTTGTATTATGATTGATGATGGATATCATGGTAAGGCACTAATAATTAATATTACGGTATTGAACTAATGAGGGTTATCATGGTATAAAACCTACCATCCTTTTGAATATTTTGGAAAATAAAATGACTTGGATTATTTATTTTAATTAGAATTGATTGGACCACCTTGGATTATCTCCTAGGGTTCAAGATAATCTTTATAGATTGACCTTGAACATGCTCCTTGGACTTAATGATTACACTTCGTCCATGTTACTCAGGTTCCTAACCCTTGTAGGTATACATTATAATGAATTATTTATACTCAAGTAGGATGAATTGGTCCATGGTCTTGGGTTCTAACCCATGTAGGTCTGATACTTGAAATATTCCTCTTATATCTAAGATGGTGGTTTTACTCATTTTACTTTAGTATATATTAATTCCTAATTTATTGACACATTTTCACTACTGGAAAGATGATCTTTCCCAACACTTCTATACCAACGGTTTGTAAAAACCATTGGTATAGCTACCCTTTCCCAACGGTTCACCAAAACCGTTGGGAAAGGGTTCTTTTTCCCTCCCCTTTCCCAATGGTTCACTAAAACCGTTGGGAAAGGGTCCTCTTTCCCAACGGTTCACCAAAACCGTTGGGAAAGGGTTCTTTTTCCCTCCCCTTTCCCAACGGTTCGCTAAAACCGTTGGGAAAGGGTCCTCTTTCCCAACGGTTCACCAAAACCGTTGGGAAAGGGTCCTCTTTCCCTCCCCTTTCCCAACGGTTCATGAAAACCGTTGGGAAAGGGTCCTCTTTCCCTCCCCTTTCCCAACGGTTCATGAAAACCGTTGGGAAAGGGTCCTCTTTCCCAACGGTTCAGCAAAACCGTTGGGAAAGAAAGGGGATAATTTCAACCTTCGGCCAACAAAAGTTCAACCCACCCAAACCGTTGGGATAGATTCTTTAAATTTTTTCCAGGCCTTCTAACCAAGAACATTATATAAATAAAAATTTTAAATATTTATGATAATACATATATATATTTATGAAATTATGTTTACAAAGTGATGTTAGGTTAGTGGTTAAGTCGTTCGATTATAAACGAGGGGTCCTGGGATCAAATCCCAGCGGATGTTTTATTTTTTGGAATTTATATACCAACGGTTCCATTACCGTTGGTATAGATTTCATATTACCTATACCAACGGTTTCCAAAACCGTTGGTATAGGTCTAT
Source organism: Viscum album (assembly GCA_963277665.1). Taxonomy (NCBI): domain Eukaryota; kingdom Viridiplantae; phylum Streptophyta; class Magnoliopsida; order Santalales; family Viscaceae; genus Viscum; species Viscum album. The sequence goes on from OY728141.1 coordinate 790,914,587, forward strand.
ACCAATGGTTTTTTGAAAACCGTTGGTATAGACCTATCCCAACGGCTTACTTGGCTACGGTTCTCTAAACCGTTGGTATAGGCTATACCAACGGTTTGGAGGCCTATACCAACGGTTCCAAACCGTTGGTAAAGGTTAGTTTTCCAGTAGTGTTTCACTACTCTTTCTTATAGAATGGATTGCATCAATGCTTCATTTATGACTTATATAATTTATATATATACTAGACACTATTATAGTTTTATTTAGAGGATATATTTTTTATAGGAATTGTTGGTAGTGGCTTTATTAGTTTACTCAAACCCTACTCGGGCTTCCATTTGATACCCGAAAGGATCTCTTGTTTATAGTTTAAGACCCATGATTGTACTTCCTTCCACATATATCTTCTGGACTTATACTTGACATGGATATGGGGTTAAAAGATGTACTTGAGTTGCATATAATATTTTTTTTCTTTGGTTTATTTATTTCATTATATATCTAGTATTGTTTTTTATACTACTTGTTATATGATGATTTCTAGTTTTTTTACTTGGCATGTTCATGTATAGTTGGTTTTATTGACACTGTCCTAGATATCTATTTATTGTTATCTATCTATAATTTATTTATATTCTACTAAATTTCTTTTATTTATTCTTCAAATGTATTTATTACTGATCCATAGGGTATAGTATCCCCATAATACAACTATTTGACCCTCACTACAAGGAAGAAGCCTAAGGAGCACGTGGAGGAATACTTGATGCCTTATCGCCAACCAGTCTAGTTACTATTTTGAGTGAATTGAACAAAGACATGACATGTGTCATAGTACTTGATCAATCCTAAATATTTAACATGATTCAATTCTAACCCATATTCTTTTATAGATACCCATTTCACCATGGTGCACCTTGGCTACAAAATTATCATCAACCTGCACAGAATGTTTAATATGATCCAATTTCAATCCATATTTTAATCCCCCATATTGTAGTGTATTTTTCTAAATAAAAGTGAGGATTATCTAGAATTTAGAGAAAAATTCACAAACCCATATTCCTAACATACACCAACACCCAAAAAATATACCCCTACATTAAATAATAACACATGGTATACATGATATCTATCATAATTAACCTCTCACAAATACCATGTCCTTTATAATATGAGGTGTGTTTAGTGGTGCTAATGGTTGTTTGTATGTATTGGTTATAGTGACGTGAATCTATTTCATAGATTAATTTTATAAATTTTCCATAATATGTTTCATATTTTTTTTATATTTTACAATTATTCTATTTAATTATTTATTACATAATAGAACCTGAGACTAGAAATGCAATCCATTTCCATATGAGGTTTTGGATTTTGAGTGTACCTAAAATATCCTTGATATGGATGATATGGTTGGTTGAATTCTATCACTTCCTCGATCTCTCTTCCAATAGTACTTCATGTTATGATGACTTGAGGCTATGGTTATATGGTTGCAATATGGTGATGATGTGGTGAGGTGTGATGATGATATGATATATATCTATAGTATGTGGTATACACTATATAGTTATGTTATATGGATTATGGTATGTGGATGTGATGTAGTATGTGGTTATATTGATATAGAAGGTATGGGAGTGTTGAGACATATATTGTAGGGTCGTGAGGGTGACTTGTTAAATAGAGAAGTGGGAGTAGGGTACTATTTTTATGGAATATATTCATTTGATTATTATCATACTCTATTTATGTATAGATTTGTTAAGTGACCCTTGGTGAACTTGTGTTTTACTTTACCAAGTATAAGTAATGTGTTGGTTTCACTATTTATTCAATAAATCCTTAGTTTGTTTCTGGTATATTTTTTGTAATCAAGTCTCAAGAAAAACCTATATAGTATAAATGTATACACACCCCTTTCTTCTATATAATATTTTAACCAATTTGAATGATTTATTTGGTGATTATTATAAACTTTACTATCTTTTTGTGATCTATTTGGGAAATAGTCACTATCATAGATGTTGGTTTCATTTTGGAATTATCATTACATATTTACGACATTACATGGATTGTGGGATTATGATTTTCCATTATATTTTTTAGTTGGATTTGATTAGTGGATTCTTTTGTATTGTTCCGAGGATTATGAGGGAAATTATTAACATCATATATGTTTTATACCCTCAGTAATAGTTACCAACAAATGTTCTATTAGAGGCAGTCTCCAGGGGTTACACTCGGCTTTGCGACCAACCAAAAATGGTTTCTAGTGAGGATAGGTTATGATTAGTGCAAATTATTTATCTAATAAATGTAAGTGATGATGATGTATTTTGTGTATGAGGGAGTAAATAATGGTTTGAGTTTTGTTTTATAATTAAAATAGAGTGAATTAACATTTTAATTTGTGATAGTGAACCTTATAAATAATAAATCATTCAATAGTTTTTCAAAAAAAAATGAAATAGTATAACTATTAAGGGTTGGGGTGAAAGTGAGGAAGTACCATCTGTAATCGAAATTTATAACAATGTGGACAATGAAATTGAAGATGATTGAACATGTAAAATAGAAATGTCACTATATCACACTTTTACATTAATTCTTTTTAATATATAATTTTTTTAGAATCATATTAGGTATATTAACTAAATTGTTTTTTAATGTATAAATTTCAAGGAAAAAATATTCTGTAACTTAATTCATCATTTACTAGGTTATTGGTCTTTTCCTGCATATACATTGACTATGATAAAAATTTATTAATTGTGTTGTGTTATTGGAAATGAGCTAGAGGCATGTTACAAATAGTCCTGTCATAATACTTTTTGTGATGGTAAGGGATTTTCCCCAAAAATAATCATTTGTTTACTATAATATTTGATAGGAAACATTTCCCATCATAAATACCTTTGGTGCACAAGAACGTCGTGCGGTGGGAACCATTATTTTTGAGAGGAATATACTTCATGTCACAAATTCTATTTTACTAAAGTGTTATTTCTATGGCAATATAAAAGATATCGCAAATAATATATCGATAAAATAATATTTATGATTGGTTATGTCACAAATAAATTTTATACCACCACCATCAATATTTATGATGAGTAATATTTATAATGACTTTTGTTGCAAATAAAACTATTTTCAACGGGAATCCCATCACACACAAAAAACACATCACTGCTAATATAACCTTTATATATGAGCCCCTTCAAATGTTTCTCTCCATATCTCCTCTCCTCTCATTTTCTCTTCTCTATGGTCCTCTCCTCATTACTCCTTGATTTCTTCCTTTAAATATTTTAATTTTTATAAGGACGAAATCCTTTCATATTCACATTAGTGTTATAATTCTGATAAAGCACCAATTTTGATGTATTTGTTTAATTTTTTATATTAAATTTATTTATTTCATTTTATATTAGAAATTAGAATTATTAATTAGCAGTAATTAGTTTTAATTAGAATTAATTAGTATTAATTAAAAGTAATTATCTATAATAAGCTATAATTAGTTAAAATTATAATTAACTACTTATAATGGGCAGAAATTAATTGTAACTCATAAATAATTAGTTCTAATTAACAAAAAATATTAATAAATAACATGTCATAGTAATAATTTATAATAATTGACAGTAATTAGTAATAATTAAAAGTATTTTATAATTAGTAGTAATTAATAGTATTTTATAATAATTAAAGATAAATATTAATAATTTAAAAATAATTAGTAATAATTCACAGTAATTGGTGGAAGTTAGTAAAAATTAACGAAAACTATTAAAAAGTAGTGGTAATTATTAAAAATAGTAATTAATTACTGGTAATTAGAAAAAATAAGTATTAATTAGTGGTAATTGTGGTAACTAGTAAAAATTTGCAATAGTTAGTAAAAAATAATAGTAATTAGTATAAAGAAGAGTTAATTAGAAAAATTAGTAGTAATTAGTAAAAAAAATAGATGTAATTAGTGCAAATGAACTATAATTAGTAGTAATTAGTAAAAAATAGCAGTAATTAGTGGTAATTAGAAAAAATTACTAGTAATTAGTCAAAAATAGAAGTAATTATAAAAAATCGTAGTAATTAGTAAAAATTAACAGTAAGTAGTAAAAGTTAGTGGTAATTTGCAGTAATTAGAATAAGTTAGTAGTAATGGGAAATAATTCGTAAAATTTTGTGGTAATTAATGACAATTAGTTAAAATTAGCAGTAATTAGCCATAATTAGTAAAAGATAGCAACAATTGGTGATAATTATTAGAACTAATTGTTAATTAGTGAAAATTTGATGTAATTAGTAAAAATTTGTGCCATTCATTAAAAATTAGTGGTAATTATAAGAAATTATAAAAAATTATTATTAATTAGCATACATAAGAAAAAATGAGCATAAATTATTATAAATGATTAAAATTTATTAGTATTTAGTATAAATCAGTAAACGTTAGTGATAATTAGCGGCAATTAGTAAAAACCCACAATTATCCCCAACTTCTAAAATTTACCATAATTATGAGTATATGTCCATCCAGGGGGTGTGAGGGAAGCATGAAGTAGGGGGGATGAAGGAGTCATAAGAGTAAAATAATCTTGGTGACTCTAACCTTAGACCATTTGGAAGAGATATAGTCATGGCTAAACCATTGTCTGATGGAAGAGGAAACAAATGTTAGAAAACACAATGAGATGATTAGTAATTATTTTCCTTTTTTCCAATATCTCTTCATAAGAAAATATTTTTTTCTATTAATTATAATGTAAATACACAATTATCAGTAAAACATTATTTTCTCATAATTATAGATTTAACTGAAAAAGAGAAATAATTTAATAATTGTTTCATCATTATCTATTTCATCTACTTCCTCTTACATTTATTATAGGTTCATCCATGAATCTCTATTCTCTGATCATTTTGAATAATGGGGCATCAAAATTATTTTTCTCTTTTGTCCCCATCATACTCTCCACTACATGATTCCCTTAAGGAAAGCATAGAGGGGAGGGTATAAAGGCCACAATAGAGGGAAATAATTTCAGTTCTCATGGTTTTAAACCATTTTTAGGAGTGGAAATCATGGGTAAAGCTTCAAATTTACTCATTACTACCTATCCACTAAATAGGCTCAACTCAAGAGCACGAGAATTCTATCACTCTATCATCTTTTTCATCCCCTCTACTCTCTGCTTCTCTCATAACCCTTGTTTCACATTCTACTTCCCTTAATGGTAATTTTAGATAATTATAAGAAATAAAGATAATTAAATAGAATTTATAATATTTACAAGTAATTTTTAACTTTATTATTTTCTCATTTTTGGATTGTATCTTCCTTATATTAGATTAATCATAAGAAATTTTTTTATAAATTTTATAAAAATATGGAATCCGGAAGTAAATAATAATCTTTATTACAAGATCATAATGGGATAACTAATCATAGTAATCCAAATGGTACTCATATAAATCCTATATATATATTGAGGGTGTGGAATATTTTTTATCATTTTCATCATCCAAACCAGAATCTTTTTTAGAAAGGAAAATTAAGTGTCCATGAAAGAAATGTGTTCTGAGTAAATTTGAAGCATTTGAAAATGGTGGGGTTTATCTATTTCATTTTAGTTTCTAGAAATTTTTTTTTGTCATTGTTTAAAGACATAGTACATGAGGTTTATGTTCTGTCATTTCAAAAATCAGAAACTTTTAATGATATTGATTTAAATCCTAAGTTAGAACCATCTCAATTTTAAGAGTTTATGAAGTCTAATAAGTATTCCTTATATTCTAGTTGCAATATAAGAAAATTTTATGTTGTTACAAAAATTATTGCTATTAAATTAGATAATGGAATTGTAAATAGTTTTTTGGATCAAATATTATCCTTGGTTTTTTTAATACAAGTGAGTGTAAGGGCGCTTATATAAAAGTCCTACAAAAGTCAGAAATAAGAAGTCTAAGATTTTTTCCATTATAAAAATGAATGAATATTATCATATAATGAGAAAGAGTGATGAAAAACCTCTGAAGTGACTCCCTTGTTTGCAAGAGAATCCTCAAGATAATTCGCCTCCTGATAAGCATGTGTTATGATGTAGTTCATAGAAGACAGTATGTGTAAGTAGTTTTCCTATCATGTTGTCAGCTTCCAAGATAGATGTATCACATCCATCCTGACTTCTTGCACAATGGTAGAAGAGTCCATCTCAAACCATACAATGTTCCAATTCCACTACTTTGCAGTGCACACTGCTTTGATGAAGTCAATCATTTCCGCATCAAGAGCACTGGAATTTCCACATTGACCATAAATAACTTCAAAAACATCTCCATTCTGATCTCTAAAAATAGCACCGAAGCCTGTAGGCCATGGAATACCATTCGATGCACCATCTGTAATACACTTTATCCAGCCAGGGAAGAGAGAAGTCCAGAAAATCTCAAGAAGGCCTCAGGTTGTGGGGAATTTCCCTTTTACATTCATCCTTGTAAGAATGATTAGATTACTAACTGAGTTATTGAATTTCACATCATAGGTTCTCCTTGCTAATTGAACAGCCTCAAGAATCTGGGAAACAGCACCTTGAATACTGAATTTTTTCTTCTTATGAATAACCAAGTTACGACCGCTCCAAATCGTGTACATCAATCCTACACAAGTAACCTGAAAAATCATAGAGACCTACTTTGAGAAATTTAATCTAAGAAAGGCCTTCAAAAAATTCTGAAGAGAGGCAATTAGGATAAGAATCACATCAAAAATTTCAAATATCATCTTCTATAGAGAGGTAGTAGTTTTACCACTTAAAATATTCTCTTAGGTTAAATCACTATAACCTTAAAGAAATGATTCGAATATAAATTTTTATGGGATCAAAATGCAATTTTTTAATTTGGGTCTCGGTTATCAAAATATTCATGCATGTTCAAATGATATCATCTTATATTATGATGGAAATGATTCATTAGTTAGTTTTCCTATATGAGGAAAAATGAGGTAGAAAGAGGCTCGATAAGGGATGTTTTAATTTGTTCCCATTAAATAGTTGAGTTATTTACCTCTTACACCAATATTGTATCATTTACTTATGTCTCATAACACAAGATCCCTAATTTCATGTAAAATCTAATATTTCAACTAGTAAAATCTTACACCATCCGTGTGATGGTGATTAATAGAAACATTTTGACCACATATATTCTTATTTTACTTCAGTATCCCATAATGTGTGATTGGGTATTTCTACTGATGGTTTTTACTCATTTTTTCTTATAATAGTTAATATTTTAGTTACACTATCTTTATAACTCCATACAACGTACCTCCTTGGATATTAATTAATGAGTTGTATATATTTATTAAATTATTAATTTTAAGACATCTAAAAAATATTATTTATGTCTGTTTGAATCTATTGATTGATTATTTAACTTTAATTTGGAGTACTGGTGTAATTTTATTTGATGTTGTTGCATAATAGAATTTTCTAATGAAAGATCAATTAATGTGGACAATTAGTGTTTTCCCAGTGTAAGAAATATTATATGGTTGGAGTACACATGGTCTAAAATCATGTATGTACTCTATGTGTGACAAATAAATCTTTTATACTCATCGATGTAAGAAAACTTTTTATTTACTTTCATCAGATATTTTTTTCAACAGATCATCCTTTCTAAAGAAACATAAATCATTTTTGAAAAGGCTTAATTAGAAGAGATAGAAATCCATAAATGATCTCAGGTATTGATTTAAAATATATTGACACTTCATTATCTCCCATTACTATTAGAATAACTATAAACCAACAAAAAATAGTTGTCTTTGGTAAAGATATCAATTGGATAAAATGGAGTATTTTTTGGGATCCACCATATTGGTCTAATTTTTTGGTATTTTAAGTATTTTATAACATTTATATTAAGAAGAAATGTTTTCATTATATATTTTATACTATTTTAGACACTCTTGGTTAGACTAATGATAATATAAAGGCACGATTAGATGTTTCCCAAATATAAAGAATACCAAAACTTGAGTTGTCTGAAAATGAAATATTACAGAAGTTAATGAATCCAAAATTAGATTATAATGTTTCCTAAGAAAATCATTTATTATTTTGTCATTGGATTTCAGATTTAAGGCTATCATATGGGTATGTTTCCAATTTGGATATATATGTTAGAGAAATTCATATTACCAAATTAAAAAGTCATGATTTTCATCTTATAATAGGAATACATTTGCAAATAAGTTTTAAAGTTTTTTTGAATTCCTTTATTTGGGGAGCACTAATAGAAATATCATATTTTTTTTAAGACATTTATGTGTCATCAATAAACTATGATTCACTTAGTATATTATAAGAAAATTTTGTTTTAATTTTATGTAAACAATTAAAATTCTACTAGATTTCCTTGATTCAATTGAACATTTGACAATTTATTTTACAAATTAAAAAAAATACGGATGTATGGTACAGTTCTGATTGTTTTACCCATATTATAGATGTATGTAAAATTAATGAAAAAATTATGTAATAAATAATTATTTGTCATTTCAATTGTAGAGTTTTATTTGTAAGAGGAGATTTCTTTTTTATTCTCCCATAATTTACAACTATAATAACATTCAAAACATAATTGAGTGAGATATAATGAGAGAAATTTTTTAAAATGTTTTGAATATACAATTATAGTTTTTTTAATCATCCTAAACATGGCTTTGGTGGAATTCATGAATGATCGATTTCAGATGATGAACATCACATGGCTCATACATAAGTTCTGCTCAACTATGGTGAAATGAAAAGATTTGTACAGTGAGTTCTACTATCACCTATTCATTAAAAAATTTTAAAAAGTAAATTAATTATATTTTATTTGTTGATTGTATAATTATAATATCATGAAATAATTACCAAAAATTACACCAGAAACTCTTGAAAAATGTTGGTAAGATAATTGTTCCCATTGGTTTCAAAGAATAGTAAAGTAAATTTATTATTTTTTACCATATGAAATAAATTATTAGTTGTTATATTGATAATTTTATATATGTTTTTTATATATCACAACATGACAATAAAATTGATAATTGATGGTCTGTATTAAGTATCCCCCATCCAAAATGGTTAAATCTTATAATGCAGATGTGATGAATGGTTTTCAATTCTATAAACATTCATATAGTGAATCAAAAAAATAATGAATTACGGTGTTTACTTTAGAGGAACTCATCATAAATAAAGTGAATATGAATTTCATGGAATGTTATATAAACTAATTGAAATGTGTTATATAGGACAGAATTATAAAATGATTTTTAAATTTCTTAGTTTCTATAATGATGGAGTCTTATGTGTTCACATGTGCTATGGAATCATTAACATTAAATATAAATTACTCTCCATATTAAATATAATTTTTTTAATATCTCATCAAGAACATAAAATTTCTTATAAAAATTATTGTTCTACCTTAATAGATTTAATTGATTCTTAGATCACTATAAAAATGAAATCTCTTAAAAATCATTTTATGCAATGCGAAAGTAGTTTTGTTGAAGTGAAAGAATTGAAATTTTTCAATAGACATATCCAAATTAATGTTTTCTATAAAGAGGCATGAATATAAATGATGACACTACACAGTTAAAGATCAATGGTGATAATGATATTGATGATTTAACAAATGAATTTTAAATAATAAGATATGATGAATCTGAATATCCTATGAAAATTTATGAAACTAAGGAAGAAGATAAAGATATTGAGACCTCTATATATGAATATGTGGATGAAGTTAAAGAATTTCATAATTACATTCTAGTAAGTAGTATTGTTTACATATATATATATATTAATAATTTTCAATTATTTGTTGAAAACATTGTTTTCTTGTTTCATATTGATAAAGAGGATTTAGATGAGACATTTCATAGCCTCAAAGAGGTTATGCTTCCAACTGATGAGCTTGATACATCATCATTTGACCCTTAGGTTACTATTAGTTCTTAATTGACTCTAATGGGTCATAGTATTATGAGATTAATGATTATAAACCCTATTATTGAGTGAATTCCACATCTTGATTTACATCCACACGTAGAGAGTTATGTTTAGTTGTGTATTTTTGTTAATTTTAAATAATAATTATTAATTTTCATTAATTAGATTATGTTTTAAATTTTTTGATTATTTTTTCTGTTTTCCCATAGTTTTCAATATAATTATGTTGGATAGGGGAGTAAAATTCTAGGGAATTATTTTTCTAGAGCATGGATGATGTGGGGTCATATTCCCATTGATGTTTAGTACCACATGTTTGATTATTGGATTGTATGTAAATAAATAATATTTATTTTGAAATTTGTTTAATTATTAGCTATCTATTATTAATAATTAATAGGGTTTATGGTATCCCATCGAACATATATTGAGTACCTCAATCTAGGAGTCTTGTATGTGTGAATTGTTTTTTCATTTTTTATACAATCTGAGTGAGATAGATGTGATAATACCTTGTGAAATAATTTTTTTATCAATCTTACTGCAGCCATTGACCTGATTCCATCTCCTCTAAGGTTTGGGATGGAATTTTCTCATACTATATGGGAGACATATTTCAAAGGAGATCTTCTTAAAGTTAGAAGAACTAGGGGAGGTTGGAGGGCATGAATTGAGCTTGGATTCGTACATTTAGTACTCATCAATGAAATATAGTAATTTCTTTTTTTTAATAATTTATACAAATTAAAATGTAGTCTATATATTTTATATTCATATATTCAGTTGATTATATTGATATTATGGAGTTTGATATTTACAAGAGTATGTGCATTGATCTTATCACAGGAGAGATTATTGGTCATTGATAGTGTAATATTGTGGTCAGTACAATTTGTTGAGTTTTAAAATTAAAGGAAAATATTATTTTAATTATTATAATTTCAAATTGTGTTTAAAGGGGTTATATAAGGATTATACTTCTCATAAACATGATGAGAGTTGGGATTATAATGACGTTTAGTACACCAATGCCTCAGGATTTGACAAGGATGCATGTTACTCAATGTTTTTTCAAGGAAGGCTGAATTGTTGGTATCATTTCTTGATTGATGCCAAGAATTTATTTTGGTACTGTTGCGTGGTCATCTTCTAACTAAAGGGAGCTCATGGGGAGCCTTCATCATTATCTTTAGAGTGTGAGGAGAAGTTGTGTGCTTAGGATTAGGTTATAAATACCCTACATATGGAGCAAGAAGAGATTTGTCGATAGTAGAAATAGTAGTAGTAGCATCAGGTGAAGCATTGATAGATGAAGAAGAAGTAAAAATAGATGATGGAGTACAACTGAAAATAGACGTAGGGTATAGGAATATAATTCCCTCCACCAACTCTTCCAGATAATCCTCCCACTTCAGATTGATTAATTTTTTTATTGACATGTTTAATATGAAAATCTTTGAATGCATATATTATGTATAATATTTTTATTAATTTAGATATCTATAGTTTTATATATTTCTCTTTTTTAATTATTTTCATGTTTTTATTTTTTTTTATTTTTTATTTTTATTTTTTTGTTTTTTAACCATATTTGTGAAGGGTTATTATATTATTCAATAAATAATTATTTATTATGAGTAAAAAATATCATCGCAAATTCTCAAGTACACATAACTGGAAATACCTTTTGGTAGTGAAAGAATTACCCATCGCAAAAAAATAGTGATTGCCCAATACAAAAAAATAGCTTTGCGACATCTTTTTTAGTCAAGGAAAATTTTTTATTTGATCCCATCACAAATAATTCACTTTGCAACATTTATTTTTCTATTATATTTTTTTATAGTTAAAAAATATTTTAATTCTATTTTTAATATAAATTTAATATTCTCTTACTAGTTTGAAATATAGGAATTACAAGAATTAAAACAGTTTTGTGATCCTATTAGATCATAATCTAGTGAAACATCACCAATAAAATCGCCTATAAGATACATGAGTTATTCAAATTTTTTTGAGTAAATTAGATATCAATCAAATTCCCAATCTAATGATGTTTTCCCACATTTTAATGCACAAACACTAGGTGATAAGTAAGACGCTCCTCTACCTATGGGATACTAGGGGGTTATCATTATCAGCAATTATGTCGTTATAAAATAAAAATATATTTATATTAAATATATAATTAATTTAAAAATTATAATTAAATAAATCATAAAAGTCACAAATATGAATAGAATGTATCTATGGGACTCGAGAGACATTAAATTTTTCATCATAATTAATGAAATTATGGTGCCAACTAATGATGATACTTGAATTTATAGACATTTCCTTTGGAAACCTGATTTCAAAATGGTGGTCCTTCCCATTAATTATATGGATTGGAGGTATATTTATATTTCTTGGAAGAATGGGGTATTTGATATCCAAAAAAAGTTAATACTAATCTACTATTAATTTATGATTAATTTACATTATGTGAGTAAAAATATTAATATAAATATAATAAGATGTATTTTTTATTTCATGTTGTTTTCATATTTATTTTCTTAACTCCATTTCATACCCATGTACCATGATTATTTTTGGAAATAAATAGAGATAAATCTGATAGATATTTTGGCATAAGTTTAATGACAAATCTCTAAACATTTAGCAGATATATGAAAAGGTTATTAAAGGAATTTCTTATGAGTAGGGAATGTTATTTTTGATATTAATAAAGATGATTGTCATGTGATATTAGAGTATTTTACATCTTCTTAACAATATAAACACACACAAAATATAACTTTTATTAATATTTCTTAATAAATATCTAAAAAATACAATGAGCTATGAAAAATTATCCATTCCATATACAACGCCTTTATAGCTGTTTTTCAAAAAACTATTTTTCTTAGTTTAATTATTTTATTTATATTTTAAAATTATAGATACAAGTTTTATTCTAAAATTATATGTATATACTTCTTTTATAGATTAATAACTTAGGTTAACTGGTTAGATGGATGAATATGTGGATTTATGCTCATTAGAAACTAATTAATTCATTATGAATGAATATAAAAAGGACATCAGGTTAAATATTTTTCATTTTTATTTAATTTTACTTCAATTCTATAAATCCATAATATTGGAAAATAAAATGACTAAATAATATTATGAAAATTAGATAATTAGTAATTTTTTCAATATTCTTATATATAAAAGATAAAATTAAATAATCCTAATGTGTGAACTCTAAATCACTATCATTGATTTATTAGAATAATTTTGTTCATTCATTTCAAGTTATAATAAGTTCATGTTTTTATATTGAATAGGTTTTGGACTAACCCCATCAATCATTTTTTGTAAGTCAGAATCATCATTTACTACTACTCCATCTAGTGGGGGTTTGAATAGTTTCATTTATCTGGAAAAGTAGAAGGAAATTTCATCATTAAAAGAAAATATGAAATATTGGGAATCTAATAGGAAAAAAAAGGGGTTAGTGGTAGTAGGTAATAGAGAATGTCATATATTTTTTATTATATATGATAAATATCACAATGCCTAAGGAAATTTCAAGAACTATAAATCATCTCACATAGATAAATTCCTAAACAAATTTATGAAAATTATATAAAAAATGAATTTTTACACTATATTATATAAATACATATGCTTAATGATTTTATTTTTTTATGGTTATGGTTGAAATTTCGGAACTAAACTGAGGTTGATTTTTTTCATAACTTCGACACATCAAGACTATCTAATATTTGGTGGTACCCTATGTTTGATTTTATAATTATATGATGTAAGTTATATATCATATGACTTATAGTATTTTATTAATATATAATGAAATGAATTCATTTTATAGATATTTTATACTTTTATTTATTGATATAATTTTTCATGTATTTTATTATAGTTGATAAATGATTATATTAGGTATTATGTTTATCCTTCTTGGCCATGACACTCTTTATATGTAAAATGTAATGGTTTATATTTTTTGTGGTATTATTAAATAATACCACGGATCCTACTATAATTATTCATCATTGTGATAATTTCTGTTGATTTCTATCTTGTTATTGTTTTAGATGATATAATGGGGATGTGATCAATTTTTTGTGTGTGTAATATAATGATTGTGATGGAGGTGGATGCATATCAATATATGTGGTATAGTTATTGGCATAAAGGATTGAGGGGTATGTTTGGGAGATTTATTTTTGTATGCAAACTAAATTTGTGATGGATGGTTCTTAAATGATTTTTATGTATGTATTTTTGTTGTATACAGTTGTATTTTCTACTATGATGGAATACATAGTTTATATTTTTTAATTGAACAATGTTTAATTAAATTTTATTTTATTTATTTATTTTTATTTGTCAGTTCAGCAGCGATTTAACCTAACATTCACTAAAAAATCACCGCAAAACCATTAATGACGGTTTCTTTTAAAAAATATGAAAGTAAAACATTTACGTATTATTTTAAAAATATTATTAATATTATATTAATTTATCTTTAATAAAATAATTTGATAATACAAACCACTATTAAATGAATCATGGAAAAAAAATAAAAATTATATAAACAACTCCTAAATAAAACTAAACTTTCATGAATGTATTTTCGATAGTGATATATACAATGGTTTATAAAACCATAAAAATAGATTATCAATGTTAATGTCATCAATATACTATGTATTTCCTATTGTTACGTATAAAATGTGTAAAATTCTAAAAATGATTTTTTGTTGACATAAAAATATAAAACTATGATTGACGATTAATTTATCACGTATAGGAATAAGTTTCATATAACACCCCATGATTATAGTTTCCTTTAAAGGAATACTACGTTCTATAATTTTCACGACATTCAACCCCAAGAATAATAAAACCATGAAATAATGTTATTTAAATATGTATGTTATAACATAGTCATTTGGTTGGTGGGTACGAATAGGAAGAAATAAATTATGAAATATATGAATAAAGAATTTCCTTTATAAATATAGTTAATTCAATAAATTAATTTTACATTAATCAAATTTTTGTAACTATGAAAACTATATGAATGTATTCATTTTATTTGATAAGAATACATTTTTCATGAAAATGGGTTTTCAATGTTTTGCGTCTGAATAATTAGAATTAATTTATTACCTTTTTGAAATCGTTTTTGAAAAATGATAATTATTTTTAAAATTATTATGTTAAAATTTTATCATTGTGTAATTTTTGGATTTTATTAAAACTCTATTTTTTATTGAATAGTCAAAAATACCGATTTTGAAAATATAGTCAATTTTATGAATTTATGATGATATATGAATAACTTAAAAGAGCATAAATCCTTATTATTATATCAAATATATATTTTATAAGTAATATATTGTATTTAAAAATATTATTTTTATCTTATAAATCTATGTTTTGACATTTTCAAAATATTAACAATTTTTTAATTTTAATAAAATAACTATTTTGATTCATTTATTTAATTATGAATTTTCAAGGATACATTTGGTTTTTATTTGTTTTTAAGTCACATAAATATCATTTTATTATAAATAATTAAAATAATTACCTTTGAATAAATATTATACATGATTTTGGTATAAAATCATTTTTATTCTTATAAAAGTAATTTTTCAAGAGATGATTTTTCATTGAATTATGTGCAATGATTAAAAAATTAATTTTTAAAAAATATGGAAACTATATAATCTAAAATGATTTTAATATTTCAAATTATCATTTTCAAATTTTTTAAATATTTTAATTTCATTTTCTGATCATAATGAATAGTAACCAAGTTAAAAAATCATTACTATAGTAAAAGTTCAAATGGGATAAAATGGGGTTAAAGGGAAAAATGTAAGGTTTAAAATGACACTTAAACTTGCCTAAATATGATTGGTTAACCATATTTAAACCTTATACATATTATCGTAAGTTTCTTGTCACATTGGTTTCATTTTACATGAGTTCGATGCTTATTATATATTAATATTTCAAGTGTATAGAATATTCCCACCAACCTCACTTATAAAAGGAAACTGAATCTCCTCTTTTCCCCACTCATCATTAGACATTTATCATAGAAAAATATTCCTAAATACCTAAATATATTCTTTATATAATTCTTATATATTATTTTCTTCTCCTAATACAATCTTAATATGTCTTAAGGTTCAATTTAAAAGAGGATTTCCAAAAAAATGGAAATAACTATTAATTGAGTTCTTTAATTTTATTTCTTCTTATAAAACCTTAAAATATTTCCTATCCATGTTTGTATAATAACATTAGTATAACAAATATTCATAAATGTTATTATACTAGCCACACAATCCTCATAAATCTCTTTTCCATCCAGTAGGAAATAAATCCATCGCTCGTGTGTACGTATGGAATACTACCATAATGAAGAAATGTATTTCATTTTTTTATCACCACCTCTCATGAATAGATATAATTATGAATATATATTTTTTGAAAATTTTGAGGTTTAGGAGCCATTTAATTGACATTAAAAAGAGATAACAACTTTTAAAACTGGGAAAGAGGGAACCCATTACAAACAAGGGAAAAATTCCATAAAGAAACAATGTGAACAAATTTCAAAATGATTCAGCAAGTCCAAAGGAACAAAACACCCAAGAGATCACCAGGAAAATCCTAATCACCCCCTTTTATAGATATTTCATTAGTGATACTAGTAAAAATGATATGTTTCCTCCTCTACCAAGAAGTTTCATCATGATGGTAGAACAACGTGGCAGAGCACCTCTCTAACCAACACATAACTATGGAGGAGATCTGGATGAAAGGTGCCAGCACACACTTCCTATTTCAAGACACCCACCAATGAAATCATGAAATGAACTTTTGGTAATTTCAACATCATGAAACACAAAATCATAGTGAAAAAAACTGACCAAATGTCAATGGAAAGGTTCCCATCCATCCATCAATTGTGATGATGAATGTCTGAATGATGGGTGTCATCACGCCCATCCCTATTTCAAGGACGACAATCCTGTGTCACCTACAAAATGAAGCACCTCATCTAATTATAACAAGGAAATCTAGTACCTGTGAAAAAATCTAAACCCCAATAACAAATAGATTCAGGAGTCCAATGAAGAATAGGATTAAATTCATGTGAATCACTCATGAAACCACCACCGAATCAGATTCCACAACAAGAATGAAAATCCTCAACCTGGTCATCATATATAAGAACATTGGTACACTATCCTACACTTATCCATCTAAGAATTCCCCACATCAATTCAAATGAGTCCACTATAGCACATATCACATGACTCATGGTCGTCACCTGAAATGAGATCATCATCTAACCAAATAACACTATCATTCAAGGAAGTCAAGCTCTCACCTAAACTTCAAAATCTATCACCCATATGAGACATCGAACCACAACCACTTATCAATGGATTATCACCTCTATAGATCCATGAACTAGGGATCTCAAATGAACACTGATGTGCACTATGGAAGCTAAGATCTACAACCAAATGAAAGAAAAGTAATCCAAGAAGGATGGATGATATGGGAGATGAAAGATAACAATGAGGAGCACCCAACAAGGATGAGTAGTGAAGAAATCATAAATAAATTTTTTTTAAAGAAACCTCCTCCATATCTAACTAATGATACTAAAAAATGAAACTTCCATGGATCCTCAACTGATGAGGTTGAGAGGATGATATTAGCACCCCGAAAGAGCATAGAGAACCCAAAGTGCAAGAGATGCCCTACCAGGAGAATATGGATCCATATTGAAATATTCCTATTAATATATATACATATATATGACACTAATTATATAAATATAATTCTTTCATTATAAAATATTATTTTCCTTTATTTCTATTATTTTATTGGAAAATGAAAACAGGTTTCATATGTACGTCTGGACTACCATATCCATTAATAGTGTATTTAATTTTTCAATTAACACCTTATGTTGGTTGTTATAAAACTGTATATTATGAATAAATATGATATTTATATCATGAATAATAATTTTTAATTGATTAAACCAGGATAAAGGGTCATATACAAGAACCATCAAACCAATACATACCTAAAAAATAAAACAATTAACACCTGAGATGATGATATTGACAAAGAATTGATAATAAATGGGTGAAATAGTTTTATAAGTGAATCATAAATGGTATTATAACTATGAATATGGTTCAATTATTTATTTATAATAAATATAAATATATTATATATTATTTTAATAGTGTATACGAAACAAGTTGTAACTGAGGTAAGGTTATTGTTTTCTCATTTTCACTTGACTGAGACATATTATACATTAAGAACTTAATTTATTTTATAGTGTGTACATATTTATTCTTTGAAATTTTATATCATGGTGTCGTATTTATTAATTATACTCAATGTTTTTTATTCATGTTTAATCTTTTAGGGGGTTTTGATTCAAAAGATATGAAATGAGTAAGGATTTACTTCACAATCTCTTTTTTAATTGAGATTGTTTATGTTGAAATTTTTATTGAAATAATTTTTTAATATATTATCATAAAACCCAATATATTTTTAAATATTTTTGTTTTTTTATTTCCCTGTATTCATTCAATTTTTACACTATTTTGTGTTTAAAAGGATTAATAAAATGTTTTTAAGAAAATTTGACATTATTTCCACTTTAGTTGAGGGAAATTTTCTTCCATGTCCATGTTCTTTAAAAAATTTCAAGAATGCTATTTTCTATTATTAAATGATTTTTTAAATTCATTTTCAACCATATTTGAATTTAATTTCAATGTTTTAAAAGATATTTTCTTTTCATTTTTATAATGAGATACTTTTTAAATTTTCTCCAAATGTATGAAGGGAATCGTTATTTCTAGTGTATATTGAATGAATGGATTTTCCTGTTGTCATGATTATTATTTAATTTGAATCCTCATTTTAAAGTTTTTATTGTTATTTTTTTAGAAAATAATTTTTTCAGTATTTTTTAAAATTTCTGTTTTAAAATATACCAAAAAAATTATATTTCATAGTTTTCAATAAAAAAAAATTTATTTTAAACGTATTTTCAATCGATGTCATCATCCTTTAATTTTTCATATTTTTCACTGGGATAAAGGATACCCTCCAAGTTATTTCACTGTATGTATAATGATTATGTGATATTGAAATCTTTATGAAACCCTTTTCTTTTTTATCTATTATGCTATGATGAATTAATGGCCTTTATTCATTAATCACTAATTCATGGTTTTGTGGTTATTAACTTTTTCAGGATCACATTACATATAACTCTTCATCATTTTATTGGACATTATTTTTTCTTCTATGCCTATTTTTTTTATATCTTGGATTTTTGTAGTATCAGTTGAAGTCATCTTTTTTACATAAAGTTATTTTATTAACTAGGAAAATTTAGATGTCTCGTATTCTTAATTAAATATGGATATTTATTTAGTGATAAGTAATTTTGATTATATTTTATATTTTTTATGAAAAATATGAGGAATCCATTAGTAATAAGTAAGTTAATGGTGGAACCTAGTTATATATAACCCCTCTATGCAACAATTAGTCTCATAGGACAAAACAATTATCCTGATATAAATTTTGATCCAATAATATCAGGTCATAATAGTTTGGTATTTGGTGTATGCCTTATCTATCAGTGTATGATGTCGTGCTTGAGAGGCATTGAACATATTTAAGATTTATTTTTTGAGAAAACTTGATAGTTATATCATAAATATCTTACATTATTAATTTTCTTCATTGATAATTCAATTGTGATTAACCATGTGATTGGTTAGTTTATATTCTCTATGTATTTATTTTATGTTCAATTTATTAATTATATGTAATGGGTTTTTTATTCATAATGTCATACTTTTTCTAAATTATTACTCATAATATCTTCTAATATATGTAACCCTTATTAGTCATTTATGCTCACCAATATTATGTTTTCTGATCCCCATGATATGCAGAATGGATATTTGAATGAAATTCAAGGATGCAAGAAATTGTTTCATGCTATGTTATATAATATTAGAATCATTTGTCTATATAGTTTCCAAGACTAAAAATTAATCGATCCTTGTACATGTGATCCCTTATATCTTATACCAAAGTAATAATTAAGTGACGGGTGTAATTTTTTAGAGTTAAGGCTACTTGAGTTGGTATTAGAGAAAGTTTAGTGGGAACCTCGGGAACTAGATTATAGAAAAAACATAACTAATATGATCATTATAATCACTTAGAATATTTGAGAAATTCTACCTATGTATGGTTTTTTATTCCATGGATTAATATTCATGATGAATTTAGGCCAACTAAGTGTGTTCTATATTTTAGGGATAGAGTCTAGATGAAAGAAGGGAATCAACACCCATGATCAATATAGGTATTACCCTAATGATCATACCAACACAACGGGTGTAGGAGCCTATAATATCATGGATATATTAAGGAAACTGACTTAAGTTATGATTAATATCCCTTCCCTTATGTCACACCCAAATAAAAGATAATCTAAAGTGAATGATATTATAATTATTTATAACTAGATATCTCAGGTTATGATTAACAATATAAACTTAACTAAACTTCCTAACACATGAATCAAGTGAAAATGGAGTTTAATGGAAGAGAGTGTTAGATAAACCATGGAACAAAAAAGATTCAAAATCCTAAATGTTAATAATGTTAGAAGAATAACTTTGGTAAAATATTAAATGGAATGGGATTTTATTACAATTATAAATATAAAATTCTATCGTTATTAGATTTATAATGGAAGAATGAATCTACTAATGTTCAATGATTTAGCTGTAATAAGTTGCAGAATTATGCAAAACCCATACACTAATAATCAATGATAGCCCTAATATCTTTGATTATATTCATTGATGATATCTTGAAATACTATAACGATAATAAAGATCATGGGAACCAATCAAGAATCATTATTCATTATTTTAGTGTAAAAAGTGTCATAAGAGAAATTTGGTAAGTGTGGATATTGATTTTATTAAGTTTATTTTCTTAGAAAAATTATCCCCAATGATGGAATATTTGTTGATCAATATAAAGTAAAATGAAATAAAAAAATACCACTCTTGGATGTATGAAGCCTTTAAGGATTTGAATTTGGGGTAATTATAGTTAATTTTTAAAATATATGATTATAATGTAGTAGTATTTATCAATGATAGTAATATATGAGGACTAAGATTAAACATCAAAGGTTTGTTCTAATAATAACTGGTTGTACGTAAAATTTATAAAATATAAATTTTGGAAACATATACTGAATGGTGTAAGCCACCTAGAAAAATGATTTTATGATAATGTTATATTTTTTGAAAAATGTATAGATGAACTATAAAGTTATTATGTGATATGATACGGTGATACTTTGTTAATTTTACTATATTGTATTTTGTTTACATTATATTAATTCATCCAATTTAGAAAAAATTATATTTTTTAATACGTGATTATGGAATATAAATATTTAAGTATGTGATTGTATAAGTGATAAAGGATTTTGGGGATAAAATGAAGAATAAGTTATCAAACCTTTCTCATTATTTCGGATTATATATAATAAATCATATGTGAGTATTTTTAAATTGACCTTTGTTTATTTTTTTAGCTTGTGCTAGACATTTCAATTTTAGAGAGGAGGAATAACTTATCATAATTGCATGGGTATAATAGTTAATTAAAAGTTGAATTTTCTTATTCAAGCATGAAAAATTCAACATGATCGTGATATTATACATAGGAGGATGAAATAATTCATATTTAATTAGAATAAATCATGTATATAAATTTAATAAGATTTTTTAACCTAATAGTAAAGGGATTTCTCAAACTTGATACAACTAAAGATAAAATTGTTGGGTATTATATGGGAAATAACACTCATCTAACAAGGTGAATTTTTAAAAACTCATTTTTTATTTTGATACTTATAGTGTTAAATGAATAATATTTTCTAGTTCATAACATTGAAATAAAATCTCATTATAAAATTTATATATGAATTTATTTCCTTGTTATGATGTATTCATTATTTGAAAGAAGAATTATAAATATGAGGATAAAATTTTTATGAGGATAGGAGAATGTAACATTCCAATATTTTAGTTTCCTTTAAATTAAAACTATATTCAATATCATTCAGCACACACAGACCTGATCTTAAACAAAACACACAATAATATTATTTAAATATGATTATTATAACCTAGTCATTGGGTTGGCATGTATGAATAGAAAAACAATAAATTATGAAAAATATTTATAAATTATTTTCTTAATAAAAATAATTAATAACCAAGGAATTTTACATTCATCTAATTGTTCTTACTAGTAAAATTATAAGAATAAATTTATTTTATGCCATAAGAATACATTATTCATAAAAATGGTTTTTTCTATCTTTTATGTGAGAATAATTAGGATTACTTTCTACCATTTTTCAAAATTTTATTTCATAAAATAAACCAAATTTTGAAATTAATATGTCAAATTTATAAGGGGGTGAAATTTTCATATTTTTCTGAGAAGGTTGATTTTTTTGTCAATAGTGCAAAATGATGATTTAGAAAATGCAGTCACTTCTATGAATTTATCATGATATAATAATATTATTAAATATTATTAAATGTTATTAAAATATAAAATTTATTTTTAATAATTAATATATTATATTTAAAAATATTATTTAAAACTTATAAATCAATTTTTGACATTTTTAAAATCTATGTAATGTTTTTATTCTAATAAAAAGAACTATTTTGATCCATTTTTTAACATTTGTATTTACATGGATAATTCTGGTTTTTATTTGTTAAAATTTCACATAAATAACATTTTATCATAAATAATTCAATTCATTCCATTGGAATAAAATATTACATGTGATTTTCATTTACAATCATTTTTATACATAAAAGGGCATATGTCTAGAAATCATTTTTAATTATGTTATGTATACTAATTTTAAAAATAAATTTGCCACATTTAAATTTTAAATATTCTAAAATTTATTTCTTTTTTTATCTATTGGTTAAATTTTTTTAAATAGTTCAATTTCGTTTTTGGTCATAAAGAATAGTAATCAAGGTAAAAATTCACTACTATGATAATGGTTAAAATGGATTAAACGGGGGTTAAATTAAGATTATAGGGTTTAAAATTCAACATGAACTTTTCTAAAGTTTATTTTTTGATCATATATATACCTTATCTATATTATGTTCATATATATGGAACTTTGGATCAATTCTACATGAGTTAGGAACATATTATATATAAATATTCCATGTATTTGCAAGATTACCAGCCACCTAACTTATTAAAGTGGACCACCTCTCCTATCATCCTAAAACTACATGAGAAAATTACATTGGTCATTATCAACCCAAATACATTACTAGATTCCTTCACCACTACATAGATTTTTTGTTCTTATCTTAAGTCCATCCTACGAAGGCTTAAGGTGTAAGGTGAAAAGGGTTTTATAAATATGAGGTATAACTCTCAATTTATTTATTTCATTTTATTTATTCTTCAATCTCCATCAATTAAATCCTAAAAATTCTAATATTATAACAAAATCGTCTTCCATATTCTAAAATTTTATTATTTTTATATAAAAACTCTTATTCATATCCTTTTCCATCTATTGGGAAATAAAAGTATTGTTTGTACGTACATATGACTACCTTCATCATGAATCAATGTGTTTCATTTTCCACCACTACCTCTCATGAATAGATATAATGATGAATATATACAATATTTAGGATATAAATACAATTATATAAGGATAAAATATTATATCCCATTCTTCTCCTCGTTTCATTAGAAAATGAAAATAACATTCCTGCATACATACAGACTACCATCTCTATGAATTGTGTATTTAATTTTTCTATTGCTGCCTTTCATAGATGGTTATAAAGCAATATATAATCAATAAATATAATATTTATATAATGAGTAATATTATAAATATTTTGAAACCATGATAAAGGTGAAAATATTAGAACTGTTGAATTGAAACATAAATGAAAAATGAATCTATTAACACCCTAGATAATAATGTTAAAAAATAATTATTAATAAAGTGGTGATATAATTTTATAAGTGAATCATATTGTAACATCCCATGTTTTTGAACTGTGTAAATTTTCTAATGAAATTTAAATTTTTTGTTTGGTGGATGGGCCATTTTATAAAATCTCCTTCAGAATGTAAGTTTGAGATTTTTAATTTATAAAAGTGTTTTTATAGATTGTGTTTATATCCCAAGAGGTGTCTCGAGAATTTCATTATGTTTTAGGGGCACTATGATATGAAAAAAAATTAGGAGAATCAGTAAGGGGTTACCGATTTATTAAAATTTTGCATATCTCTAGGAGAAACCATGTGGCCCAGTTTAGGGGAGTTGTGGGTGTCACATGGTTTGGTCTAATCATGAAAGAGGAGGCACATGATCATGCAACTTTTCTACAAAAAATAAATGGTGTCGTATAGACAACACATGGTTTGTTCAAACCTTATGCCTAGCTTAGATTCTTAGTTTCACTTAGGTAGTGAGACTGCATGGGTGGTTCAAAGTTTAGTCAAACCATGTGTTCAAACCATGTGGTAAATTAAAGGGGTGATTTTACAGTTTTTCCCCTACCTTTTATTTCTTTCTTTTCATATTTTTCCTTCCCTCTTTTCCCATGAACACCAGTTTCTCAACTCCTTCCTTATCCTCTTCTCTAGGATTCCATGGCTCTCCCTTATTCTGTATCAAAATCAACCTCCTTCAATATCATTGGTTCTATATCAGTAATCTTTCAATTACTTTTTCTTCTCATTTCAATTTACCTTGCTATATGTAATGATAAATCCATGAGGGTTCTTTTGTGATTTTTTCAGGTCAATTTCCTATTTCTACAATTTCTCTTAAACTGTCTCAAATCAAAGTCCCTTAATATATTATTGAATCATCCTAATCATAAATATGGTGGTCTTCTTTCTCTTAAATTCTACCATGTTTATAAACTATGTCATTATTCTACATGCTGGAATTCTCATATGTATCCCTTAAAATTAAAAATTACTAATGTATAATACATTGCCTAAATTTATATATCCATTATTCCTTTAAATTGAACCATCGAATATTATCCACCTAAAATAAAACCACTCCATCTTTTAGTGTGTCACATGAATGATGTGACCTATAATTCCTTAGGTAATTTAATCACCCTTTATTGGTGTTATTCTAAATGATTGATTTATAATACTCTCTATAAGATTTAATCACTTTTAAGGAATGTTTAATTAACACTCATGTAAGGGTGTTTAAAACAATTATTAAAGAAGTTTGTATTTCAACCACACCCCATTCTGTAATAAAACTGACTAAGAGGTGTGAAACCTTCTCTAATAAAAAGGGAAATTTAAATAGCGATATTTGGATAGTAGGTGACATGATTATTGGAATGGGTCTCTGTATTTATGATTTATTTTTAATTAATGGAATTCTTAAAAAAAATGACTTCTTAATTAAATTATTCTTGGATTATCTTATATAAATTAATTTGTTAAATAGTTAATGAAATGTATTATGATACATGAAATTAGTATGGATGAACCCCATGGATGATGATCAGATACTAATATGAAACATTTTAAAGGTAATTACACTATTCTTTGAGTGAAACTTCTAAATCCTCTTTATGAATTTATTAAGACAAGCTCATAAGATATTTGAGATTATATGTACCATTGGATATAATGGTTTCCTCATTATGAAACACCATGGATGGGCTCACAGGTTACTTGAATTATATAATTCCTTAAGAAAACATGGGTTTTCTTTTTATGGAATTCCTTAGATGGGCCCATAGGATAGATTATTTTCCATGTTCTCTGATTGATACTTGGTTTTCCATTTTATAAAATTCCTTAGACTGGATCATACTAAAATTCGAAGTTATGATTGATAGTTCGGTTTTCTCTTTAATAAAATCCATGTAAGAGCTCATAAAATAAATAGGATTATGTTACCCCTTGAGCTATACTTGGGTTCCTCACTATAGAATGCCTCGTACTGTCTCATAAGACAAACAAAATATATCCTTCTTGTTTATTACATGTGAATAGTGGTATCTAGTTATGATGATTAGTTTACTAGGATACTTTGGAAATGTATGTTAGGTCCTCAAATAGATAATGGTAATATTTTTAGACACATATAACTAATATAAATTTATGTGTGGTTTTAGAGATTGACGTTCAAGGACACATGGTCCTATAACCATGGGTCTTGGGGCTACCATGTTACCATCAACCTTTCAGTTACTTGGATTTATTGGTCTTATGACTTGAACCATAACTGGTGAATGTATATCTCTATATATATCTAATTAAATATATGATTATATATGCATGTGGGACTATTTAGAGATACTCAGGATTAAAATCAAGTAGGTATGGTTGGCTAGGTGTTCTTAATGGACTTGAGCCCCACTATTTACATTTTTTTATTTACTACAGTATTGATATTCATTCACACTATTATATTTTATACTCACAAACTAGATATCATTAGAAAACATTGGTGGTGGCCTAATGAGTTTATATCACACTGTGTTTAGGACACCATTATACTAGGGTACCTAAAGAGACCTCATGGTTTTAGGTTTAGGATCATGGATTATGCTTGTGTAATTACACTTGTACGTAAGAACATAAGAGCACAATATTGATTAGGAGATCAAAATTCTCATAGAGATAGACAATGGAATTTTTTCTATTCATTATTTATGATTATGAATTACCTATTGAATATTTTATGCTATATATTGTAATATCACATGCACATGCATGATTACTCTTCTATTTATTATTTATTGTCAGTCATTGTATTTCTGCTTCCTTTATTTTTACTGAATCCATTGTTGATATATTTATTATGTACTGCTATGATACTCTAATAATGACGGAATATTATCCCCACCATATTATAATTTTACCCTCACTAATAGTCAGAAGCCTCTAGGATATGGGGTGGTGTTCTTGAGGACATATGACTAACCAGCTCAGGGCATAATTTTAATGGCTCCTAGGGTAATACATTACAAAGTGGTATCAAGGGTATTTTTTTATTGTCTTACTATGTTGGGATTGTATATAAGAGACTAGGAATGTGTCATTGCATGGTAAATTGCTTTTTTTGTGAGTGATCAACCCTCTCATAGGTAAAAGACCAAGTGGCTAGGGATGGGACAATTTTTAATTCTATTCATTATTAGATTTTATTATTATTTCACCTTGAGTGACTAATTTACATTCTAATTCTTACTTATTTATGAGATTATGATATTTTATCCTTAGTTAA
The DNA here is from genome assembly GCA_963277665.1 of Viscum album. Classification (NCBI taxonomy): domain Eukaryota; kingdom Viridiplantae; phylum Streptophyta; class Magnoliopsida; order Santalales; family Viscaceae; genus Viscum; species Viscum album. The sequence goes on from OY728141.1 coordinate 790,942,076, forward strand.
ATGAAAATTAAGCATCCTTACATGCATCATTATAGGCATGTATAGATTCAAATTCCATGCATATTCTATGCCATGTTGGTTGCATTTAATTAATTCCTGATACATGTTCAAGTTCCTTGTGTGATTGTTTAGCATGATTATCAGTATACCATGTTTTGGTGATTATATATAATGATTTCTTAGTTTGAGGTCCCGATGGTTGATGGCTTGTGAATCAATATGGTTTTACTCATGGTTCGAGGTGAATATTGTGGTAATATTGAATTTTTCCTGAATTTTGAATGTTGAATTTTTTGAATTTTGAATGTGGTGGTTTTTGTGGATGTGGGATTTTAATGAACAGATGTTGTGGTTTGTGGATGTTGGATGTAGTGAATTTTTTATGGTTCTCACTTATCCAAAAATTTGATTTTAAATAATTCAAAAAATATATTTTGTTACTATAATTATTTCTTTGAGATACCATGCCCTGATATAGTTGTGGTATATAGTTGGTCAAATAAAATGTCTACATTAAAATAAATGGTTTTTTCTAACATATCTTGATGGTGGAATTATATTTGACTATCCAATTATAACAATTTTGAATCATGGATCATTAGTCACATTGACAGAAACATGAATGATTACAATTATATGGGTGTCATTTTTTCAATTTATAAAGTGTATGGACACTTTATAAGTCGGGAGTGAAAATCTGTATAATTAAACCATTATAAATTATGGGTTTTAGTTATATGAATTCCAATTATAAATTATAAAGGAAAATACCTTTATAATTTTGGAGTGGTGATTCATCTAATTGGACCATTAAATAAATATAAAAATTGTTAAACTCTGACCCATAAATGATGAAATTACTTACAGGTTGTATGAAAAATTTTACCCATGTAATTCGGTATTGGCCTATTATAATTATGAGATAAACTTGAATAGACAAAAGTAGGTTGGTCATAGTGATTTATTCTTATGAAATGAACTGACTAATGGTGTATTGAATCATTAATAAACCAACTACTATTGGGTGTCATTTAAATAGGTCAAGGATGGTATGATGGGACCATCATAGGTCACATTTAGCTTTGTATTCCCTAGTGCTTAACCCATGTTGGAATACTTACGCTATATAGGAAAGTTATTTAAAGTGTTAGTAGCCACTTATATGGGTTATGTATAAATTTATGATGCCACCTTACTAAAATAGTTCCCTTAAAATTAGAAAGACCTTGTAGTATACTTTTGATCTTTATTATATAAGGATTTAGTTAATTAAAATTTCAATTACAACCTAAAGTGTGTTTTCCTCTCTAGATTGGAATTTAAATTTACCTTAACTAATCCATACTATGAGAGCCTTATAGATGAATAAAATGTAAAAAATATAATATATAAGATAAATTGGCCAATTATGATAGGATTCCAGCAAAATAATAATTCTTGAAAAGAATTTTGAAATAACTTTCATTTTTCCATGGGAGTTAGCGATATAAAGTACTGATCACTTTTTCCATATAACTTGTACTTGATTTTTGAAAATGTGTCTTAAAATAATATATAAAATGAACCCTTAATGTTTTTTATATCTTGACCCTCCAGTAAGAGTAGTATAAATCTTTCCCTATGTTTTTTCTTGGAAGGGAAAGTGATTTTTTCCCATAGACTTCTTCTTCTATTACTTGAACCTTAATGATATGAGGTTGGTCCTAGTTATATTTTTGTGATGTGAAACTAACTTTGGGATCAACACCTTAAGTTAAAAAGGAAGGTGAAATCTTGGTTGTATTAGAACCATAAAAAATTAAATCATTGCTAAATGTTTGTGAACTATTTTCGATGTGGGGTGTCGTTCGGGGTATGTTTGCCCTGAGTATGACTCTTAGTGAAGAAACAAAACCTCTAAGTTAATGGGTTTTCATTAGGTAATTTGACCATACATAGGTATGTTAGAATAATTTGATTCTCATATACATTGGGTTATAAATTCCTAGTGCATGGTGGTCTTCTTTGTAGGTAGCATAACCCTACATCTTTTTCAAAGATAGGGCAACTCAGTATGTTGTTATCGAGATTAATAGCCATATGATGTGATATAGAATTGGACATAAATATTTTGTATGACCCATCAGATACTAAAATTCATAGTGTCAATATTTCAATAGATAGTATCAAATGGTATTCATTTGTGTTGATAAAATCTCAGGGTAGTATGCACTGATACACATGGTACCCATCGAATTGATAAAATGGCACAGTTCACTATATGTGTTTGGTCAAAATAATAAATCCTTTAGCAATTACATTATGTTCACAAGTCATCCCTAGAGTATAATTACCTAGAAATATAAATAATTTTGAGTTATCTCAGTGCTTGGAGAATTTGTTGCAAAAGGATCAGGTATTATAACACTACCAATCAGTTTAGCTTTGTCTTATATTCATTATACTAATAATGTGTGTGAGTGAGGTTTGAGAGAGAATCGCACATAAACATATAGTAAAATATGACTAATCATACTTCAAAGAGGCCATGTTTACTCTCTTTTTAGTTATATTTTGGTAAAAGCATAATGAACACATCAGTTACTTGTGTTCAGTGGTGGATAGAGCATGTACCCTGAGATGAGTTACAATTCTTATTAAATTAATACCCGGACACTCCTAAGTTGGGGAGTGTCATGTAAAACATGTTTTAGCATTTCCTTCTAAGTATATGGATCACAACCATATAGTTCCATTTGGGAATGGACACTTTCACTTCTAAAATACTTTGAGGCTAGTAGTTCAGGTTATATAGTCCTTGAGATAATATTTTAGATAAAACCCAATTATGTGTTTGTATGGAGTAAAAATTCTTGATTTAGGATTAGGGTTCATGAGAAACCCAGAGAGCATAACACTGATGACTCATATTAATTCTTTCAAGGAAGTAGAAGGATAAAATAGTTGGTTTTGTATGCACACTTTCAGAACATTAGGATTGGAGTTGGACTAGTTTAGAGGTTTTTTAAACAATCACAAAAATTCCTTGGTAGTGATGGAGTTGTGGTTAGTTAATGACGATGTGTTAGTATCTACTACCATGATCATTTGGAGTTCATCCAGAAGTGGTTAAACTATTCATTCCTATCTATAGTTGTGTATGGTTTGTTGAAAACTGTGTTGGCAAACTTCATCTTGTTTAATAAGTTAGTTTATCAGACCTCATTGCAAATCATTAATATCCACATGGAGTTTTTGTATTTTAGAGATGAACATGTTCCCTATCATGATATCATGATGGTTATACTATGAGGGAATCAATTGTACATTGAGCTAAAGAGAAAAATTAAATTCCTTATTAGCATGAAAAATAGACTCCTTCAAGATTTCACTCTAGAAGCATGGGAAAATTTTAGAGTCATTCGCTATCTAGATCGATACTAGGATTCCTACGTAGGAGGTCCTTGGATGGACTCATGCACAATAGTCGGTACATTGACTCAGCCACCAGGAGAATACCACTTGGGTATTAGTCATTGTTTTGATACATAGATTTTTCAGGTATGAAATGATGTATCACATACAAATGTTGGAGTATGTAGTACCTTAGATAAGCTCATTAGAATCTCATATATTATTCTGAGGCTACCCTATACTTTCAGTAGAGATAAATTATTTTAGTTAAAGGGTGTTAATCCAACGGTACTCGATCAGGTATGCGCCTATTTTAATGTTATGGAATGAAAAAATAGATGATTTTTTTTCTAGAAACATCACGGAAAGATAGTTATAGGCTTCAATGATCATTATCAGAGAAAATATTGAGTTAACTTGGTTTAAAGGAATCGACGCCTATCTTTTTAAAATGCATCATATATCTAAGATATGTTTTTTCTAATATAATTGACCAAAGGTTGATCAACTTGAGATATATCTTTTTTATTGCATGTGATCAGTGAGGAACTATGGCTATCGTGTCATTGGTTTGAGATGGGTGTAATGTAATGTTCTGATGATTCCTTACAAGGAAAAGTGGATGCAACATATTTAAACTAGGTTATTTGGAATTTGACCATTTCAATTGTATAAGGATTGGGAGTAGTGTACTCACCTGTAATCAGGAACATCATGTTAAGCAATGTTCCCAAAACACCGATAAATGTGGAAAAGAATAGTGAGGAGAACCATAGGATGGTTTATTAAATAGAAAATGACATAATCATGTCTCTAGTAAGAAAATCTTGGGAAAATTCAATCATGAAATTCCATTTTTGTAATAAAATCATTGGATAGAGTTTTACCAACTAAAGTAATGTATGGTTAAAGTAGTGCTAGTAGGAATGTTGGGTATTTAAAACATAGTGAGACTGTTTGAGTATAATTTCCCCTACCTAGGTATGTCATATGATGATTTTTTTTCCCTAAAACTTATTGGGGATGAGATGTTATCAAGTGGGGAGATTTTAACTTTCTATGTGTTAAAACCAGTGAAATTATCCAAAGTAATTTAAAATTTCCATTTTGTGGATGGAATGTTTTCTAAAATAATTTTTAAAATGTAAATCAAATCATTTAAATACTAAAAAGTTTTTTTGATGGTTTTTGAGTCCTAAAAGGTTTCTCAGGAGTTCTATTTGGTTATAAGAGTTTCGATCTCCAAAAATTATTTACGAGGAGAACCAGGTAGGGTTCATGGTTTTTTACACTATCCAGACCACCTGGAGAAACTATACGGCTTATTAGAATGGAGTAATGTCTCTATCATAGTTTTTTCTAATTGGGTGAGTGGAGTAACATGGCTATGTGAGGGATCCACAAAAAAATTATGATGTGGTGCATGGGATACACATGGTTTGGTGAAACCATGTGCCTATCCTATAGGATTAGTTTCACTTAGGTAGTGGGACTGCATAGTTGGTTCATGGTTTGTTCAGAACATATATCCAAATTGTGTGGGTCATTAAAGGGGTGATTTTATGGTTTTCCCATACCTCTTATTTCTTTCTGTCCCTATTTTTCCTTCCCTATTCTCTCATGCTCTCCATCCACTCGACTACTCTCTTGGATTCTCCTTTGGGTTCTATTAACCACCCTTATCTAATACCAGAGTAAAGCTTTGTCAGTATCATTTGATCTATATCAGTATGATCATTATTACTCATGCTTCTTAATCATTTTTCCCTCACCATATAGAATTATAAATCCATGCAGGTTCTATTGCCCCATTTTTTGTGCACTTTTCTATTTAGTTTATTTTTCATGAACTATCTCAAATAAAATACCAATAATGGATGAGTTAATCGTACTAAGAATAAATTATATTGTATCATACTTTTTCATTAATTTTTATCATGTTTATAAACTATGTTGTTATGTCATCTACTATAATTCCCTTGTTTTGCCCTTAAAATGTAAAATAAATAATGTAGAATGTTTTCCAAAAATTTATATTTTCATTATGATTTAAAATTAAACCATTCGAGGTTATCCACCTCAAGTCAAACCACCCCATTTTTGGATGTGTCACTTGTATTTCATAAACTATGAATACTTAGGAATTTTAATCACCCTTTATGACTGTTATTCTAAATTCTTGATTTATAATGATCTTCCTAAGATTTAATCATCATTGAGGTGTGTTGAATCATCAATCGTGTAATATTTGTTTAAATTATATTAAACGATTTAAAATTTCAACCAAACCCCATTTTTTAATAAAACTACCTTAGAGGTGGGTCATCTTATCTAATAAAAAGGGACATTTTAGTGGTGATATTTGGATGGTAGGTGACATGCTTGTTGGTATAGATCTCTTTATCTATACTTGATTTCTAATAAATGGAATGCTTACGTACATAACCATCATAATTAAATTATGATGTGATTATATTTTACAAACGAAATTGAAAAATATGGAATGAAATGAGTTATGATACATTAAATTGTCTTGGATGAATCCCATGGATGATTATTAGATACTAATATGTAATATGTTAAAGGGAATTAAACTACACCGTGAGTAATACTTAGGTTCCTCTCTACAAAACACCTAGGATGGGATCATAGGCTATTTTAGATTATATGTGCATTGGTGATAATGATTTCCTTATTACATAATACCATGGATGGTCTCATAGGTTTCTTGAATTTTATAATGACCTGAGTGATACATGGATTTTCTTTTTATGGTATACCTTAAATGGGATCATAGGCTAGATAATTTTTCTCATGCTTTGAGAGGTACTTGGATATCCATTTTATAGAATGCCTTGGATAGAATCATAGGATAATTAGATTTTGTGAGTGATACTTGGGTTTTCTATTTATATAACACTATAGTAGGGCGCATTGAATAGATATAATTATGTTACTCTGTGGTAGATACTTGGGTTTCTCGCTACAAAACACATAGAAGGTCTTGAAGACCAAATGAAATACATCATGATTGTTTATTACATATGAATAGTGGTATCTCTTTATGATGGTTAGTTTACTAGGATGCCTTGGATATGTACCTAGAGTCCTCGACTTGTTAATGGTCTTATGTTCATATACATGTGACTACCCAAATTTTCCTTATGGTTTTAGAGACTCACAATCTTGGACACTTGGGAATGTAGCCACGGGTCATAGGACTTCCATGTTACCATCACCCTTTCTATTATGTGGATGTCTTAGTCTCACATATTGGATTCTTATAGATGCATATATATATATATATATATTTACAAATATGATTATATATAAATGTGGGATAATTCAAAGATATTATGGATTAGGATGAATCTAGTATGGTTGGGCAGGTTTCCTTAAGGAACTTGAGCCTAAATAGTTTACATTTATTTATTTACTTCCATATTGATATTCATGAACACTATTGTATTTTAGAATATAGACTGGATAGAATTAGAAACCATTGATGGTGGAATATGGATTTTATCTCTAACCTTTTTCGGGCCTCCATTGCACTAGGGTAACTAATCAAGCCTCTTGGTTGCTGGTTCAGGATCGTGTATTATGCTTGTTCCATTACCCATGTACATGGTTTCATAGAAGCATAGGACTAATTCTTATCCTATGATACTCATGGATATAAATTTTGAGTTTTTTTCTATATTTATATGTGTTGACTGCTTTTTTCTTCTTCTATATATTACAGTAACATATAGACAATCATGATTACTCTACTATTTATTATTGATTTTCAGGCATTATATTTCTGTTGGATTTCTTTATATTGAATCCACTATTGAAATATTTATTATATATCACTATGTTACTCTAATCATGTGGGTATAGTCTCCCAACCAAACCATCATTGGATCATTATTTCTAGTTAACAGCCTCTGGCGTATGGGAGGTGCTCTTGAGTCCATGTGAACAACCAACTCGGACCACTAGTTTAGTGGCTCCTAGGTTAGGAAATTATACATATATGGTATGATAACCCTGAATATGGATCTATTATATATTTATAATAAATCTAAATATATTATATATGAGTTTAAGAGCACATACAAAGTATTTTGGACTTAAGATAAGGGTTATTTCATCTCATTTCCACTTCAATGAGACATGTTTTACATTATGTGCCTAATTTATTTTACATGGTGTGAATACAATCCATTTGAAACATTACATAATGAATTAATCTTAATTCATGGTATTCTAAGTTTTTAATTCCAGTTTTATCTTTTAATTATCTTTGACTTAATAATTTCCAATGTAATAAGTATTTACTTCACAATCTCATTTTTAATTGAGATTTTTCTGTCTAAATTTTTGTAGAAATATTGATATAATCTATTCCCCTTAATCCCTATATATTTTTATATATTTTAGTTATTTATGGGTTTTCCATATTTCTACAAAAATTGTACCATTTGGTACTTAATACAATCAGGAAAAAAATTAATAAAATTCGGCCATATTTCCTCTTTGGTGAGTGAACTTTTTCTTCCATGCCAATGTTCTTTAAAATGTTTTCAAAATATTATTTTATATTATAAATTATTATTTAATGTTATTTTAAACCATATTGGAATTTAATTTCAATTTTTTAAAATGATTCTTCCTATTATTTTCTAAATTATATACATTTTCACTTTTTACCAAAAGTGTGAAAGGAATATTTGTTTTTTATTTTTACCAAATGAATGTATTTTCCCATGATCAAGACCATTATTTTACTTGAATATTTAAATAAAAATATTGATGGTTATTTTTAAAGAAAATATTCTTATAAATATTTGAATTTTTTTATTTTTTAATGATACTGAAAGAAGAGGATATTTCCTAATTTTTAATGAAATGGTCAAATGTTCTGTTAAAGGTTTTTTCAAAAATTTGAACATCTAATGATGTTTTTTGTGATTCACATAGTATAATATCTAATGATACCTTCAATATTTACCTCTATATGGCTTATTATTTTTCAATGGTTAAATCTTTATGAAACTCAATAATTTTTTATGGGATATGCTATGATTACTTATTGATTTTCATTTATCTATTACAGATTCATGGTTTTTTTATCATTAACTTTCTCATGATGACATTCCCTACCACTCTCCATCATTTCATTAGACATTATTTTCTCCTCTATTTTCTATATTTTAAGAATCATGTATTTACACTATATCAATTGAAGTAAGACTATTAATAAATTTATCTAATTTATTGGGGAAGTATTGATTCATTGATAGGTCTAATGGGACAAAACATGTGGGCATGATGTATAGGACAAGGATATATGCACATTTCATAAAATCAGGTTATTTGATGTTTGACTTGCCTATTTATGTAATATGTATTAGTGTAGAGTCATTAGTAATATTAAAAAAAATTGGTTGAGATCCCATTATAGTAATATCTTGAATGTCTATATTTATGAATTTCCATCATTGAGAAGTCAATTACTATTATCTCTCGATTATTTAGTTGATATTATCCATGGATTAATTTTTTGGTCAATTTGTTGATTATATTGATTGTGTTTAAATTATCCACCCATCCATATTAATTATTCCTTATTACTAATGATATATTCGAATTTTTGTAAACCATACTGAGCATTTTATCTCACCCTTTATTACATTTATCTTTCCCTGAGATTTGTAGAAGGGATAACTAAATAAAAATTAAGGATGAAATAATTTTTTTCATATATATTTTTATTTCCAATGTAATTTTGGTATCAAATATGTATTTTTTTTGTACTACTAAACTAATCAACCCATGATTATGTGATCTCATGTATCATGTACCAAAGTAATAAGTAATCACCACCTATGGGGTAATGGAGTCGGGCTACTTCATCACATGTTAATCTAATATATATTGTGTCGAGAAATATTCTAAAAAATATTTATTATTATATTATTTTGTAACTTCTCAATTCTGATCAAATGGTAAAAACTAAATAAAAGAGCTCAAATTATTAGTAAAATTTAAGAAAATTAACTCTAATTAATATGTGACCTATATAAAGGTTTTACAAGTTATTCCAACATACTATACTACATTAATGATACATTGTAACGTTTCTTATAAAAATTAATTAGTTTGTAACATAATTTATTATTATTTACTAAAAATATAAATATATTTATTTTAATATTAATTTTTTTATTTAATTTTTATTTATAGTTTACTAAGTTAAATTTTAATGTCACTTATATTCAAAAATATTGATTAAAAAATTATGGTCAGTTGTGTATGTCATGGTTTGGGAAAAAATTTGGCTAGGTAAAATTTTACTTCTAGTAGGTGGTTTTTCAGAAATATATTGGCAGAACTAGATAGATTCAAGGGCAGAAAAACCATGGAAGTTTGAAAGTGTAAGATATAGTGAAAATAGAAGTTGGACTCTGTGGGAATAACTGTAATATTTTAATAATGAAGTGTGGAGGAATATTGGAGCCTATGTAAGAGTGAATCTGTTAGACACATCTAATAATAACATAGATTTTCCAATATATATAAAATAATCATCAAAGGGATATATAATAATATCTTTTAATATTCAATCAAAAATTGTGGATTTAAGATAGTGCATCAGCTGGTGGCCTTGACAAAATGGAGGGTTTCCCATATAGATCAAATGGTGGTGGGAACTGGACTCATAAATTATATGTTATATGATCCATATAAAAAAATGGTAAACATTTATAAATAGAAGAGTGGGATTATTTTGTTTTGGATTTTAATCTAGTAATCATTCTCTTATATTAGTAATAAACTGTAATAGTATTTCTCTCTTGGAATAGGATTAGGATTTGAACCATGTGAATCCTCTTTTATGTTTATATTGTGTTTGAGTTCTTTCATTCTTCATTTTGTGTATTTTTTGTAATTTTAATGGGTGATTAAGGTGATTCTATGAGAAATTTTGGATCATAGTTCAATTTAATGTATGTGTCAATAGAGTGTTTATACACTTTAGATCATCTGACCTTACTCTTCAAGTGATATTTTGAATGGGGTCCTTGAATTTGGGTTTTTGGCACAAAAATTTGTATTATAGATTGGTTTTAGACATCAATAGGTCTTTTTTTTCTCTTCATTATTCATTCTAGTATAATATTTACTAATTAAAAATAAATTACTTTGGAAGATAGCAAGGTCCAGATTAACAATTTCAGCATATCTAACTTCATATTCTATAGAATAAAGAGTGAATATTATCTATATCAAAAGGATATTTATCGAACTTTTAAGTGTTTGGAACTGTATTTAGTGGATAAAATAGAATAGTAAAGACTTGAATGGAATTATTTTTGGTGTTTTGTATGACGTTGGCCCAAAAGGTGGCCCTCAACATCCAAGAAGTTAAGAAAACTACTAACATGATGGTGAATCTTATTAAAATTTATATGATTCTTTCCATAAAAAAAATTTGTTATTATTTTAGTAACTATTCATTATAAATATTTAAGAATAAATTTCTATAACACACTATATTTTTTAAAAGAACACTATGTTTTATATCATATATGACACACTACACTCAGATTAAACAGACTACGACAGATTATTAAAATACTATTATTTAAATATGGTCAATATAACCTAGATGATAAATTGGAAGCTGTAAATTGGACTAACTAATTTATGAACTATATATAAATTTTTTAATAAATATAAATGTATATATAAATTCTTTGGAAAAAATAACTAACTTTTTTTAAAAAATACATTTTCTACAAAAATGATTATATTTCTTTATTTGATAACTATTATGATTGATTTCTATAACTCTTAGAAAATTTATTTGATAAAATTGACTTCATTTTTAAAAAATCATATAAAAATTGCCCTAGGTTTAAATTTTGGGATTTTTTTAAAGTGTTGATTCTTTAGTGAATGGCGTAAAATACCAATTTTTTTAAAACTGTCATTTCTTTTTAATAAATTAAGAAATTTTAAATTACCATTAATATTTTAGTTTGATTTAAAATTAAAATAAGTTTTATTTATTTATATTTAATTCAATTAATTAAAATTAAATTATCTTAAGATTGGATTTAATTATAACATTGTTCTTATTATTAAAAACATGTTGTTTTCTAAAAAAAAATTTAAGTGCATGATGTTTATACATTTTAATTAATAAAAATAACCATTAATGATGGATGATTTAAATTAAATTTATTGATTATTTATCTATATTTTTTAATTTAAAATTATTAAATTATAGTTTCTATCTATATAGTTTATATAAAATCATTTTTCCCTTGAAAATTCATTTTTTGGAAAACCAATTTTCATCACACTTGTGGGTTTTATTTTAAATTAAATTACCATGATTTTATGAATTTAATTTGATAAATTTAATTCCATATTTATAATAATCATAATATACATTATATAATAAGTTAAACTTAATTTTTTTTTATAATTAATAGTAAAAATAGTAATGAAAATAGTTACCATGGTATAAAAATAAAATGTTAAAAGTGAGTAACCTTAGAGGTAAAGAAAATAACATGATTAAAATGTGTTTCCTTTTAGTGGTAGAGTTTTTTATAAACGTTATATATTCTCCACTAATTTATTTCTAAATTTTTTAGGCACTTTTATTGAGAGTGACTTCCCATTACGTAATAGTTTTGGGTATTTATGAAGATGTTACTCCTCCTTAATTATAAAAGAGAACCCCCTCACATCACTTATTCACACCTATTAAGACATTTGGATCAACAAAAAACTAAAAATGACCATCCCAAACATCAATATTCTCATTATAAATCTTTTTTATTCTAAAAATACCAACCATTAGGTCCTTAATAAGATATCCAAATGATGTCTTTCTAAGAAAACGAAATCATCTTCACCAAGCTACTTATTTATAATTATTATTTTTCCATATTCAATTAGGAATTTAATTTAATAATATAAAAAATATATTATCCTATATACTTAGATGTTATTTTTTTGTCATAAAATTTATCAACTCCCTCTTTCATCAAATTGGAAATAAATTCATTGTGCGTGTGTACGATGGACTACCGCCTCGCGAAGCGAAGTAATTCATTTTATCATCAATTCATCTCCTAGAATTTCATGTTGATGGATTTAATATTTATATATTATATTAATTAAATATTAATAATTATTTAAATTTAATATATCTTACACTTTATTTCCTTACCATCCATGGAAAAATAATAACAATGTTTATGCGTACGACGGACTATCGCCTTGTGAAATGATATGATTCATTTATTATTATCAAATCACATGGGTGGTATATGTAAGTGTATTAAAAGAAATAATTTTATATTTATGATATTTTTATCATTATTTAATGTTAAAATAACACTTACCTTTTTTTCATTATGATCATTGAAAAATGGAAATGTTACACAAGTGTGTATACAGCCTACTGTCTTCATGATTACAACGTAGTTCATTTTTCTTAACCTTAATTTATGGTTATTTGTAAAAGAATAATTTATGTATAAAATTGATAATTATGTAATAATTTTTATTATGGATATAATGGATAAAGAGTATCATTAACCATGGTCAACACATCGAGTATGTTTGGCATTTTGAATCAAATTTCTTTCAAGCACCCGATGAGGACATAACTGATTATGTAATTAAACACATAATTAACATGACTAAAGTAAATAGTTAAAGTATAAGGGGTTAGACATATAAAAATTTATTTAAAAAAATTGATGCAATTTTATTATGCAAGGAGATAAAAGACTTACATGACAAATCCTAGACTCGAGGAAAGGGTTTCTTCATAAAACATCCTTCTTTGAGACACAAGTTATTTATGAACCTAATTTATTTTAAATGGTGTAAATACTTCCACTTTACATACTATATCTTGAATCTTTCATAATTTATATTTGGTTAAGTTAAAATTCATTTACATCATTCATGGATGTTATAATTCAAAAGTTACTAAATATGTAAGGGTTTATATTTCAATCTCATTTTATTCGAGATTTTTTATACTTAAATTTCCATTATGGGAAATTATTTGAAAGTTTTCTAATGAAAAACATTATTTTTATTCACCGATATTTATTCATTAAATCTACAAGAAATTTTACCTTTTTCATCCCTTTGGTACTTAAAATTATTGAGAAAATGTTTTTAATAAAATAAGACTTCATTTCTCCCTTCAATCAAAATATTTATTAATAAATATCAAGGTTCCCTAAAAATATTTTCAATAGGGATTTTAACATTATTGAAATGATTTATTAAGGAAATTTTTTCCCATGTTTTACTTTTTTTTTAAAAAGTAATGGAATATTTGTTTCATTTTTGGAATGAGGGTATTTTTAACCATTTTTCAATAGAGTGAAACAAAAAAAAATTAACTTATATGGAATGTGCAGAATTAACCTCCTTCAATACCACTCAATTATTTAAATCTTACGTTATAATTTTATATGGATATTTTTATGTAAAATTATTCCTATAATATTTTTTATATTTTTGAAATTTAAATAAGTTATTTCAAAGTGAAAACAGTATTTTTCTCAAGAAATATTCAATTTAATCTTTTAAAAAAATCATGAATGATGAAAACCTTTGATGATATTGTTTAGTTTTTAATTATTTATATAATTATATCACATATTTAATTAATTTATTCTACAATAATTTTATAGTACAATACATGCCTTATTTTCACCTCTCAAATTCCTTCATTATGAAATTTCATTTTATTATGATATGATATGAGATTATGCAACCCATTTTCTTTATATGAGTGGTTTTTATGTTTATACATGATGATTGATATTCACATTGTGGAATGAATAGTCATGAACATGTTATAATGGGTGCACTTGGATATCACACCATTATATTAGTTAAAGCATTATCTTCATTCGGTGTCATATATAGGATTATGGATTAAACATAATCTATTATGCGGCTTTTCCCACCACGTGATATTTTCGTGGAAGTTACCCTTTACTCATGTTAATCATATGTTATATATTCTTTCCAAATTTACTATGATTTCATTACCCTATGATACCATGTTCCTTAAGTTATACCCTCATGTGATTTCCCATAATACTTCTCTTTTATGATATCATTGTATACCATTGACTCACACACTATGTTTCCTTGTCATGTTTAATCCCTTTGATTTTTAGCTCACCCATTTTTGTCTATGTATTTCCCATGTTATCCAATGTAGTTTTAGGAGATAAAAATGATTTAGGATCTCATTATGGAGAATAAAATAAAGAAGTTATATTTAGACTCAGTTTTATTTATTATGAACCTAGTATTCCAAAGACATTATTTCTCATGATATTAAGGTTGTAATTAATGTATTTTTATGTTAAAAAATCATTTAATAATATTCATAAAAGGCTTGGGTCACTATAGTCAGTATCATTGATAGGTCTAGTTATTTTTATGGATTATGACTATAATTATTTAGTAAACAGCATATGGATAATAACTAGACAATGTATAGAAAAATATTATGGAATTTTGTTGAAGTATAGAGTGAGTGGGTTCAAAGAAATTACATCTATGTCTAGATACTACAAGTGAATGTGGATATGGATCAGTTGTTCCAAGGGGTAATAAACTTGAAAAGGGTGTATTGAGCTAGACTCTATCATCACCTGGTGCACAAAAATGATATTTTCTCTACACCTATTTTGACACTCTTAGGGAATATACTTTTAAAATTCACAAAAAAATCTTTAAAAACCAAAATTAATGACTTGAAAAAAAAATTAGGTCAGAAAACAAAATAGAAAATGTTTACATAATTAAGACTAAACTCTAGAGACTCATCAGTTAGGAAAATACTTATCATTTATAATATATTACTTACAGGTTTATATGTTTCCCCTTTTATATGTTAATTAATTCTCATCTTGTTTATTTTATTATTTTTAGTTAATGACTGGAAATTAGAGAAATCAGGCCAACAACCAATGTGATGGTAAAAATAATGATTTACCAAATAAGATTCTGAACCTAATGGGAATGGAAGTCAAAAATATTATAATCATGCCAAATATATTATCTCAAATTTTTATTAATAAATAGAATGCAGTTAAGTTTCCAATAGCATCAATGAATATAGGAATATATTCTCAAGAAACTTCAAGTATTAAAGATGAGAATGAAAAGAATATTCAATTTATATATGTCAAAAATGTGGGAAGAGATGCCATTGAAAATGCCTTAAAGGAACTAGAAGATGATTTATTTGTGGTAAATGAGGCCACAAAGTAGCTACATTGTGAATAAAAAAATGGTCAGGTTAAAAATTTGTGGTGAAATAAAGTTCAGTATAATGAGCCACTAATAGTTCAATGTCACAGATGTGTGGAACTTAGTTATTATCCAAGTCAATTTCCTAATCCAAGGATTAATTCCTATGGGACTATTTTATGAAAATCATTGAAGTGAAATAATTTAAGTGTTTAGGTGTAGAAACTTAAGAAACATTATGTTGAAGTATTTTTATCAATTTGATGTTGGTTATAAGAATAAATATACAAATAAGGATTCTTCTACAATAGTTTTTCTTTAAGAATATAAAAGAATATAATGAATGGAACAAATAACATGGAAAGTTAACTTAATGGTGGGATAATATTTTATGAAAAAAGACATGATTTAGGAAAGCATAATCTTTGATATGTTCTTGATGTTGAGGTAATTATGGTCAATAAAGATTATTTGATTTGGTGGGAAAAACAATTGTGTAGAAGAATTTAGTGGTTAAAAACTAATTTTATTATTAGTGTTATTTTGAGGATGTTCATTGTATTTTTGGTAATTTTATTGGAATTATATTAATATATTTTTATAAAAATCACATTCTTTATGTTGGGTGACAACTAATCTCATTCGGTAAGACTACGAGGTTTGAACCCACAATTGAAGAGAAATAAGGGTGCAATTCCTACCATTGGCCTATGTAATGTACTGGTTAGTATGAAATATTTTTACTTAAATTATTTTGTGGATAAATTTTATGTTTATTTTGGTAAATACATTAGAGGACCAAATCTTTTATATTTTTTATTATTTTTATTTGATCAATGATATTTTGGGAAATTTTTAATTATGTTAAGATATAAATATATAACCATTAAGATTAACATAAAGGATTATTTTTTAAGGATACTATTAGGTTATTATAGATGTAAGTTGAGAGGATATGAGATTACCTTTTAGGTTAAAACCTTCTTTGATGTTGAGGTTATTGAGGTTATTTGGAATATAGGAAAATTTATTTGAATAATGATCTTTGTTAATCCTTTTATTTTATTATGGAATTTTGGAAATTAATATATTCGTATTAATTTTTTTTATTATCTTTCTTTTTGAAAACCATTTTGGATTCAATAAATATAAAAGGAATAATTTTTACGCTTTTATGAATCGTATGATTCTTTAAAAGTTAATTTTACTGCATTGGGTGTAAATTTATTCCTTAAGTAAGTGGTGAAGTGGAAATTGATTGAAGAATAATGAAAGGTCAAAATTATATTTATTAAATAAAAAAATATGAAGTATATTTTTTATGTTCTCTTTCTTAATATAAAAATGATCCCTCTAATCTATGAAAAGGATCTTAAAACATAAAATTTATCATATTTCCTTTATATCTAATAAATTAAGCATCTTATAATTCATCACATATTTAGAGAATTTTGGTTAATAAATTTTTCTTGATTATTCACTTTCCTATGATCAATGATCTCTCACTCTCCATAATTAATTGTTCTTTTCTTCCTTGTCTATATTTTCACATCCCACTATTGTTATCCTACTTTAAAACCCTTTCATGTATTTTTCTAGATGACCTTCCTATTTCTCTTTCTAATTTTTAAGAGAAAGTTTAATTAACCATTTTCAGGATGGGGTTTTTCCACAAAGGTAATTTTCAAATGTAAAATCCTTGATGACTGAGCACAATTTTAAATGACAAGAAAAAAATTTATTTATTGGGATAAAATGTAACACTCCGATGTTAAAATATTAAAATATTATTATCTAAATATGACCATTATAACCTAGATGTTAAAGTGGAGGGTGTGAATGAGACTAAAAAAAATATGAAAAATATTTAAAGGATGTAACAAATATAAAATTATTTATTAATTCTTAGGAAATAAGAACTCAATTTTTTAAAAACTATTTTTTATTTAGAAATAATTTTTATTGAATTTTATGGAAAAATATTGTAATTAATTTATATTAATTTTAAAAAATGTATTTTATTAAATTAAATTTATTTTTTAAATCAGTGTATAAAAATTAATTGTGGTTTAAATTTTTTGATTTTTCAAAAAATATTGATCTTTTAGTGAATAGTGGGAAATTCTTATTTTTATAAAACAACCATTTAGATTTAATAAATTAAATAATTTAATGCTTCCATTGTTATTTTAATTTTAAAAAAATTAACATAAGTATTATTAACTGATATTTAATAAAATTTATATATTTTAAATCATATTTATACAATATTTTAGTATAACTTTTTTCTTATCCTTAAAACACATTTTTTCTAAAAACAATTTTAAAGTATATAAGGTTTCTCCATTTAATTATTTAAAATAGCCCCTAAGTAAGAATTAATTAAAATAAATTTAAATATTATATATCAATATTTTTTAATTTAAATTCATGTAATTATTATTTCTAATCATAAAGTTAATATAATATCGTCTTTTCCTTAAAAAATTCATTTTTCTGAAATTTTCTTCTTGTCGCGCGTGACGGTTTTATTTTAAATTATATTCTGCCAATTATAAGAATTGGATTTTATAAAAAGTATTCCATGTTTTTAATTAGAATAACTTATACTATATAATAAGATAAAATTATTTTTTTTCATAATGAATGTCAAAAATAGTAAAAAATAATAATAGCCATGGTAAGAGAATTAAATGGTAAAAATGAGTAACCATATCGGTCAATAGGATAACATTTTTAAAAAATGTTACCTTTTAATGGAAGGGGTGTGAAAAGGACTTATATCTCCTCCAATAATTTATTTAAAAAATTTTGAAGCACTTTTCTTTAGAGAGACTTCATATTATTTAATAGTTTTTTGTATTTAAAAAATGTCACTCATCCTCAATTATAAAAGGGCAAACCCTCCCCTCACTTAATGATGACTATAAATCCATTTGGATAGACCAAAACCTAAAAAAAATATCTCCCCAAAATCCTTATCCATATTCTATAGTTTCTTGTATCCCCAAAAGACCAACCTTAGGGTCCCTAATAAGTGATCTTAATAGGTTCTTCTAAGAGAAGGAAATCATCTTCACTGATCTCCTTCTTTTTTATTCTTTTTTTACATTAAATTATGTGGAAAAAAATACAATAAAATAACACTATTATATATTATATATTTAGATGTCATTATGTTTATACATAATATTTATCTGTATCTTATTTCATCAAATGGGATATGAAACAATTGTTCCTGTATATGGTGGACTACCACCTAGCGAACCGATACAATTCATTTTCCATAATCACCTCTCCTAGATTACAATGATGATTCATTTAATATTTTATATTAAATTAATAAACTATTTATAATTATTTAATTCTAAAATATTATATATATTTTTAAATTACCATCCATGGAAAAATGATAACGTCATTCGTGTGTATTGCGGACTATCGCTACGCAGAACAATGTGATTTTTTTACAGCATCACATGGATAGTATATATAAGTGTATTTAAAAAAATATTATGATATTAATGATATTATGATAATTATTTAATTATAAAATTATAATTACCTTATTTCTATTATGATAATTGAAAAATGGAAATGTTACACCTGCATACATACAGCCTATCATCTCCATGATTGTAACATAGTTCATTTTTTATAACCATAATTCATAGAAATTTTAAAAATTATAAATTATGTATTAAAATTGTAATTATTTAATGATTATTATTTTGGATATTATCTAATAATGAACCCTTTGGCCATGGTCAACACACAAATTCTATTTTTTAAATTATGAATCGATCATCCTCAAAACACCTGACGTGGACATAACTAATTATAGAGTAAAAAATGTCATTAAAATCAATAAAGTAAATAGTTTAATTATAAGTGATTAAAACTAGGAAAAAATTTTAATAAAACAAATAATTTATATACCTTTATTATAAAGGAGATAAAATACAAACATGATAAATCCTGGACTCGAGGTAAGGTTTACATCTCAAAACTTCCTTCTTTGAGACACAAGTTCTTCTATGTACCTAATTTCATTTAAATGGTTTATATACTTATCATTTACTTATTATATCATTAATACTTCATAATTATTGATATTTTAAGTTATAATTCATTTACTTCATTCATGAGAATAATGACTCAAAAGATACCAAAGTGGTAAGGTTTTATTATTTAATATCATTTTAATCGAGATGGTTTATTCTTGAATTTTCTTTGTCAGAAATTATTTGATCATTCTGTAATAAAACCCTTTAATTTTATAATTCTATACCTAGTGATTAAATTTTAATGTAAATTTTCCTTTATTTTCTACATAAAATTTTTGAGGAAATATTTTTAATAAAATCAAACTTCATTTCTCTCTTTGTTCAAAAATTATTTTTCTTATACATCTATATTTTCTAAAAATATTTTTATAAATGTTTGTAAAATTATACAAAAAATTTATTATATATATTTTAAACCATGTGTTTCACATTACCAAATTATTTAATTGGAATCTTCTTGTCTTTTTCTAAACAAGTTATTTCTTAACCTTTTTACAATAGTATGAAAGGGGATTTTTTTAAACTTATATAGAATAAATAGAATTACCTGCCATTATAACCACTAAATTCATTGAATAGTGCTTTATAAGTTTAAATTGTCTTTTTAAATGAATTAATTTCAATAATATTTTGGAAAATTATAAATTTTCAGGAATTTATTTCAAATTGATAAGGTTATTTTTCTCAATAAATATTCTATTTTATCATTAAAGACATTTTCATCAATGAGGCCAACCTTTGATGTTATGTATTAATTTTTAATTACGTATGTATGTATCTAACATATATACATAGATTATTCTCCCTTAATTTTATAGGGTAATATATGCCTTATGTTCACCCTCAAATTCCTTCATTATGAAATTTCTTTTGATTATGATATGACAAAATATTATGTAATCCATTTTATTTACATGGGTAATTCATATGTTAATTTCATATGATTTATTAATGTTTTGTGGTACACATAATTAGAAAAAATTTAATTATAGTTGGGACTATTATGAACTCTAATTCAATGGGTAAATCTTTTTTCTCATGAGGCACCATGTATGGGATTACAGAGTAAACCTAATCCATTATGGGACTTTGTCCACCATGCGATGTTGTCTAGGTAGTTAGCCTCGACTTATGTTTATTTCATGTTATATGTTTCTAAAAAATTTCCCATTATCACATGATTTTATGATACAATTTTCTTTATGTTACTCCCCATGTGATTACCCATGATCCTCATCTTTTATGGTATCTTGTTATACCTTTGAATCACATGTTATGTTTCTTAATCTTGTTTATTTCCTTATTAGGTTTTTTATCTCAACCCTTTTTTTATATTTATTCCCAAGGTTATTCCAATAAATTTTAAGAGATAAAAATGATTTAGGTTCTCATTATGAAGAATAAAATAAATAATTTATATTTAGCCTCACTTTTATATATTATAAACCAAGTATTCCGAATATACTAAGCCTTATGATCTTTATATTGAAATTAATATATGTTTTTGTTAAAAGTCATGTAATAATATTCATAATAGGATAGGGTCAATATAGTTTTGGTGGTGGATCATGTCAACGACAACAACATGATTTAGATTTAACTTAAATTAGATAAGATATAGTTCATTTAAGGTGTGTGGCCTATGATTCTTCTTTCATTACTTATAGAATCTTAGGATGTGATGTTTATTTATATTAGTAACTCCATTTAAAAAATGAATTGTTTTTAAAGGAAGTTAAATATTTTATTATAAATGAATATATCAGAAATAAGGTGGTCTAGGGAGAGACCAAAACATCATTCGGTGCTAAAGGATCATGTAATTCTATTAAAATGGAAAAGCAAAGTAAAAAAAAGAATTTGAAGGAGAATAGAGAAAGGAATCAAGGTAACCTGGCTATTCCTAGACCTATATACAAAAATTGAGGGAATAATGGGTACTTATTAAAATATTATAGGTAAAATTGTCAAATTTTGGAAGTTTGCTTCAAGAATTTCATCATAAAAACTATTGTTTTGGTGTAAATAAATTTATTATTAGTCTCAAAACTACATTATAGTCATAGATCAATGATTCCAAGGCTTCATATCACTCAACCTATGAGATGGGGAGAATGAGAAATTATATTTCTAAAATATTCATAAAAGTAAATATTTTGGATGATTAGTCTCTTTGTATTATTGGAAAAGGTTATGTGAATATTGAAAGCATGACTGGATACTTGTTAGAGATGCATGGGGTGAAATACATACAAGGACTAAGGAAAGATTTAATCTCTATTATTCAGTTGAATGATATAGGCTTATATAAAAGTTTTATCGGAGGAGAATGAAATAAAATATGTGGGCCCATAGTGGTGTATATAGGAGTAAAAGACAAGACACTATATCTTATCAGAAGTTCTAAACATAAACACTTGTTGGAATAAAAGCTTCTAAAATGTCAAAATTATGGCATGATCATCCATGAAACTTAGGTGATAATGGGATAAAAGTCTTGTACGTAAAGTTAATATTGAAACTTGTCTATGTAGAGTATAAAACATGAAAATTATTCATCCTTGGGAGATAGTATAAGGTATCATTCAATGTAGATAGAGGAACACCAATGACTTGGTAGTTAGATCTGGTCCATATGAGTGTGTGGGGATCAACTCTAGTTCAATATCACAGAGATTCATTATATTATTTTCCTTCATCAATCATGTGAAATAGATGTTGTCAGAATTAT
This sequence comes from Viscum album, assembly GCA_963277665.1. Taxonomy (NCBI): domain Eukaryota; kingdom Viridiplantae; phylum Streptophyta; class Magnoliopsida; order Santalales; family Viscaceae; genus Viscum; species Viscum album. Next base: position 790,964,573 of record OY728141.1, read on the forward strand.
TTCTCAAGAACAAGTCTAAGGTATTTAGAAATTTCATTTGATGGATATCCATGGTGGAAGGATATACCAGTTTAAAACATATGTTCCTGAGGATTAATAATGGTAGGGAATATTAAAGTAGGGAGTTCTAGTGGATCTTTTGGTAGGGAAGAATTCTTTTTGGGAATATAGTGCCTCAAATTTCGTAACAAATTTGAATGACATATAAGACTTAATCAGTCTCTATGTGATAGATCTAGACTCATAGGAATTAATACTAGTTTTACCAAGTATTTTTAAGTTGAAGTGTTGAATTCTATGTCATATATCATAAATCAGAGTCTATGCACACCATAATGGAAAACAATTATGGAGTTTTTGACCATAATAATGGAAAATGAATCCCACATCAAGTTCCTTCAGTGTATTTCCTATGTCCACAATGTTTTTGGAAAGAAGTAAAAATTAGTAGAAAGTAACAAACACATTTCATTATAGTTTATGGAAATAAAGTATTTATATTCCAGATATGTGATAATATCCTACAAAATTTCATCAAAATATGAGACTTTGATATACGTGAAGGGATACTTTGGATTGATCATAACCAAGTGAAATATGTTTCTGAAAAATAAAATTATCTAATGTTGGGTTTATCAAAATGGAAATCAATATGTTTCAGTAAGTTTGGGAAGAACTCAACTATAGAAGAAACTAACTAGTATGAGGGTGGTGTTTAATATAGAGATAATATTTTGGAGGATCACCCAAGGTTATTTTTACAAAAAATATCATGGAATAAAAAATCTAGGGGAAGAGTTAAAGAATAATTAGGACTAGAATATGTTTTCCCCAAAATTTGATTTGGTATACTTGAGTTTGAAATACAATGTAATGGTATGGGTATTACTGGAATTCTCTACTTCTAGTGAATGGTAGAGATATTAAAAACATAGGGGAGATATAATGTCTTAAAAAATAAAAATATTGAGAGTTATCAATGATTTAGTAAATGGACTCCTCATATGCTTATAGAAGATGTGATCTTTTGGATCTTCTTCTAGGAAAGAAGGTAGTACAGGAAAAGTGTGTTTTCTAGAAGAAGGAAGAAGTGGATGGTATGAAGTGGTACAAGGGAATTTTTATTATCAATGGTTTTAAAATAAAGAAGTTGATTATAGTGAAATTTTCACTCTAGTTTTTAGAGACACAATAATACATATTGTGCATGGAATCATTATTGAAAGAGGTTTACATCGTGAAAAGTTATATTTAAATATAGATTTTCTTCTAGGATACATAGATAAAGAGATTAATATGTAATAATCAAAATGGTCTAAGTAATATTGAATAAAAAAAGTGTGAAAAATTAAGCATAAACTATATGGGATAAAGTAAGAACAAAAATAGTGGAACAGAAAGGTAGATGCCTTTACAGAAAAATGGAAGTTCATTCAGTGTAATGTGGATTATTGCTACTAATGAAATGTGATCGGTGATTGGAGATTCATAATAATTCTCTTATATGTGGATGAAATTCTATTAATGGTTCTAGATAAGAAATGTATTGTGGAGATGAAAGTTGACTTATCTAGAAGGTTTGGGAAGTAGGATATTGGGGAAGATAAACCAATATTGATGAATGGTATTTGGAGGTACTAGAAGCACATATTTTTGATATTATATCAGTTGGAATACATTTGGAAGATATTTGAAAGTTTTTTTAATGCCTATATCCTGAACTATTTCTCCCCTATTTTCAAAATATTTTAAATTATCCAAAGATAAGGCACTGTGAGTTGATGAGGATGTTATGTACATAGAAAAGGTTCCTTATGCAACATAGGTCTGAATTTTGATATATTTTATGATTTTTACAATTTCGTACACTACACAAAAAGTATAAGTAGTTAATTGATTCATGTAAAATATTTGAACAAATATTTGGGAAGTGTTGAATTAGATAATTTGGTATCTCAAATGTAAGGAAGCACAAGACTTTTACATTAGAATATATTTTTCATTATTCGGGTATGTTGATAAGATATTTAAATTTGATGAGAACACTCTGATAAGTACTATGGGATTTGTATTTACCTATATTTGAACTATTATAATATGTATTTTAAAACTTTAATTAGTAGTTTCACTATCAACCACTGAAATAGAGTTTGGTGTAACAAGAAACACAAGGAAATAGATGATATGGTTGATGGGTTTGTTATATGAGCTCAAAAGGAAGAAGGGGATAGAGTTTTATTCTTTGATATTTAAAGTGAAACTTATCTTGAAAAGAATATAATGTTTAACTAATGTAAAAAAATATTAAATTTAAGTATAACTTCGTATGAAGGATTATAGAGGAAGGGATGTCAGTTCTATAGGATATATAAGGATGTAGGAATATGGATGATATACTAATAAAGGTATTAGTCTAAGAACATATAAGGTTGTGTTGGGCCTTAGTGGGGCATTATTAAACTAGAATAAAAGGATATATACTCTCTTGTTTTTTTTGTCAAAGTAATAAGTAAGTATAAAAAACATGAGTCATCCAAGGACATGATGTTGAAGTTGAGAAAATATTTCTTATGTGAGAGATTGTTAGGTTCCTGCAAAAAATAAATCCTAATTAAGTCAAACATAACATCAGAAGGTCTATTTTGGAAATTATGTTAGTTTAATTATATATAGTAATTGGTATAAGAACAAGGTATTCCTAGGAGAAAAATCATTAGAAGCATCAGAAGCTCTAGCAAAATCAGAAACTGGAGAAATTGATAATGAAAACTAGATCTATATGATGATGTACAGAAGAATTTTGGAACCTGTATTAGGGAAAATCTATTAGAATCATCCAATAATGACTCTATGTTTTTAGGATAGGTGTTATAATCACAAAAGGGATATGAAAGAATATTTTATTTTGTTCAACTAAAAAACAAGGAGTTTAGGCAGTGCATCATCCGGTGGCCTTGACTGAATGTAGGGCCACCCATATAGATCTAAAAGTAGTGTGAACTATCTATATAGATTTTATATTGGTGTAACCATATCTAAAATATAAAAAAACAATATATTTTTTTTATTTTTTATAGGGGTTATACATAAACTCCTCTAATTTATTTTTTCAATGTAAATTAGAAATGGCTTCACAAAACTATCACAAAATACCATTTTTATAGCATTCTTTCTAAACTCATGCTAATATTTTCAATTATAAATGGTTTATAACCCCATTTAATTTTTTAAATTTTAAAAAATTAATAAAATGATAGGTATATTTAACGCTGTTTTATATAAACCACCGCTAAATTAATATTTAGTAGTGATTTTGATAAAAACAACTACTACATATACATTTTAGTCTATACAATTACATTCATATATTTATATATATTTAAAACACATACACACACACACAAATATATATATATATATATCCATATATCTATTTGTGTGTTTGTGCATATAAAACCTAGTTAGGGGTTACTTGAGTGGAAAAGTCTCCCTGTAATCCAACAACATATCTGAGTTCCAATCTAGGTGGTGGTGAATTTTTTGGTTGATATCCATTGATGGTAAGATCTTTAATGTCTCATTTTATTAATTTCCTTCATTGATAATTCAATTACTATTATCTATGTATTATTTATTTTGTATTATCCATGGATTTATTTCACGGTCAACTTATTGATTATATGGATTGTGTTTTAATTATCCACTCATCCATATTATTTATGTGTTATTACTCATGATAGATTCTAATTTACGTAAACCATACTGAGCATTTTATCACACCCTTTATTGCATTTTCATTTCCCTAAGAGATGATGAAAGGATAACTAAATGAAAATCAAGGATGAAATAATGTTTTTCATAATTTTTTATTTCTAATGTAATATGGGAATCATATATGTATTTAGTTTTTAGGATTAATAAACTAATCAAACCTTGACTATGTGACCACATGTATCATGTACCAAAGTAATAATTAATCACCTCATATGGGGTAATGGTTTTGGGGCTACTTCATCACATGTTAATCTAATATGCGATGTGTCTAGAATGATTCAAAAAACGTATTTATTATAATATCATTTTTCAACTTATATGTTCTGATCAATGGGTCAAAACTAAATAAACAAGCTCAAATTATCAATAAAATTCAGAAAAATTACCTCTAGTTAATTTTTTACCTATGGAAATAGATTACAAGTTAGTCCAATATTCACAGTTGTCATAATGATCCAGTGTAATGTCTCTTATAAAAATTAATTAGTTTTTAACAAAAGTTTTTCATATTTACTAAAAAATAAATACATTAATTTTAATATTATTTTTTTATTTTTTTTATTTTTTATATTTTATTGAGTTAAATTTTAATTTCACTTTTGTTCAAATGTATTGATTAAAAAAATTGAGGTCAATTGTGTATTTCATTGTTCAGAAAAAAAAATTCCTTAGTTAAATTTTACTTGTAGAAGGTGCGTTTCTAGAACTATGTTGGTGGAACTAGATGGATTCAAGGGAATCCGAACCAAGGAAGTTTGGAAGTGGGTTATATAGTGAAAATAGAAGTTTGAATATGTGGAAATGATTATAATATATTAATAATGAAGTGTGGAGGAATATTGGAGCCTATGTAAGAGTGACTCTACTATACACATCTAAGAATAACATGGATTTTCAAATATATATATATATATATAAGAATCATAATAGGCATATATAATAATATATTTCACAATTTAATCAAAAATTGTGGATTTAAAAAAGTGCATCAGCTGGTTGCCTTGAAAAAATGGAGGGTTTCCGCTATAGATCAAATAGTGGTGGGAACTGGACTCATAAATTAGATGTTATAGGGATAATATCAAAAAATGTTGAACATTTATAAATAGAAGGGTGGGATTGTTTTTTTTTTTGTATTTTAATCTAGTAATCATTCACCTATATTAGTAATAAAGTGTAATAGTGTTTCTCTCAGGGAATGGGATTATGTTTTGAACCATGTAAATCCTTTCTGTTGTTTATATTGTGTTTGAGTGCTTTGATTCTTCAGTTTGTGGAAGTTTTGTAAGGATAATGGGCGATTAAGGTGATTCTATGAGAAATGTTGGTGCTTAGTTCCCTCTTATGGATGTTTTAATGATGTTTTTGTACACATTAAATCATCTCACCTTACTCCTCAAGTAAGATTTAGAATGGGGTCCTTGAATTTGGGTTTTTGGAATAGAAAGTTGTATTATAGATTGGTATTTAAAATCAATAGGTTCCTTTTCCTCTTCATTATTCATTCTAGTATAATTTTTACTAATTCAAAATGAATTACTTTGGAAGTTTTCAAGGTCTGAATTAACAATTTAATTATATAAAACTTCATATTCTATAGAATAAAGAGTGAATATTATCTATATTAAAAAGATATTGAGATTAATTTTAAGTGAATGAAAATTTATTTAATGGATAAAATATTATAGGAAATACTTGAATGGGAATCAGTTGAGGTGGTTTGGATGACGTTGGCCCAGAATGTGGCCTTAAACATCCAAGAAGTTAAGAAAAATGCCCACTTAATGGTGAATCTTGTTAAAATTTATATTATTACTTCCATAAAGAAAAATGTGTTCTTATTTTAGTGACTTGCCAGTATAAATATGTAAGAATAATTATCTATAACACCTCTAGATTTTAAAAGAATACTATGGTCGATAGCATATATGACACACTACACTCAGATTAAACAGGCTACGACAGATTATTAAAATACTATAATTAAAATATGGTCAATTTAACCCAAGAGAAAAATTCAAAGATATGAATAGGATTAACTAATTTATGAAATATATATAAAATTTTTAATCAAAATAAATGTATTTATAAATTCTTAGGAAAAAATAGCTAACTTTTTTTAAAAAAATACATTTTCTTCAAAAAAAGATTTTTATTTATTTTAGTGGTAAAATATTATGTTTGATTTCTATAACTCTTATAAATTTTATTTTATAAAATTAACTTTATTTTTAAAAATTCATATTAAAATTATCCTTGGGTAAAATTTCGTGATTTTTGGTAAAATATTGATTCTTCATGAAATGGTGTAAAATACCAATTTTTGTAAAAGTGTCATTTATTTTTAATAAATTAATTAATTTAAAAGTCCTATTAATTTTTTTTTATTTAAAATTAAAATCGGTGTTATTTTTTATATTTAATCTAATTAATTTCATTTAAATTATCTTTATATTGGATTAATTATAATTTTATTCTTATTCTTAAAAACACATTTTTTTCTAAAAAATGTTTTAATGTGAATAATGTTTCTCCATTTTAATTAATTAAAATAACCTTTAATGAGGTATTTTTTAAATTAAATATATTGATTATTTATCTATATTTTTTAATTTAAAATTATATAACTAATATCTTTATTCATGGAGTTAAAATAAAATCATTTTTCATTGAAAAATCATTTTTTAGAAAACTGCTTTTCGTCATGCTTGGGGGTTTTATTTTAAATTAAACTTCCCTGAATCTATTAATTTAATCTGATAAATTTAATTCCATATTTATAATAATCATAATATATATTATATAATAAGGTAAACATAATTTTTTGTAATAATTAATAGTAAAAATATTAAATAAAATAGTTACCATGGTAAAAAAATGATAAAAGTGTGTAACCTAAGAGGTAAAGAAAATAACATGTTTAAAAAAATTCCTTTTAGTGGTAGAGCCTTCTATCAACCTTATATATTCTCCACTAATTTATTTGTAAAAATTTTAGGTACTTTTCTTGACATTGACTTCCCATTATTGAATAGTTTTGGGTATTTATAAAGATATCACTCCACAATTATAAAAGGGAACTTCATACCCTCACATATTCACACCTATCAAGACATTTGGCTCAACAAAACCCTAAAAATATCATTCCAAAAACATCATTATCCTACTTATAAATCTTTTTTATTCTAAAAATACCAACTATTGGGTCCTTAATAAGAGATCCAGATGAGGTTATTCTAAGAAAAGAAAATCATCTTCACCAAGATACTTCATTATAATTCTTATTCTTTCCACCATCACTTATGAAATAAAATTTATAATATAATAAAACAAGTTTATCTTATATACTTAGTTGTTATTATTTTGATTTCATAATATTTATCCACTTCCTCTTTTGTCAAATCGGAAACAAATTCATTGTTCTTGTGTATGGTGGACTACCGCCTCGCAAAGCGATGTAATTCATTTTTTCATCATCACATATCTTGAAATTTCATGGTGATGGATTTAATATTTATATATTATATTCATTAAATATTAATAATAATTTAAATTTAATATATCATATACTTTTTGACCTTACCATACATGGAAAAATGATAAAATTGATCATGCGTACGATAGACTATCGCCTTATGAAATGATGTGATTCATTTATTATTATCAAATCACTTGGGCGGTATATGTAAGTGTATTTAAAGATATAATTTTATATTTATGATATTTTTATCACTATTTAATTTTAAAATAACACTTACCATATTTTCATCATGATCGTTGAAAAATGGAAATGTTACACAGGGGTGGGTACGGCCGACCGTCTCCATGATTATAACGTAGTTCATTTTTCTTAACCTTAATTCATGGTTATTTTTAAAATCATAATTTATGTATAAAATTGATAATTATTTAATAATTTTAATTGTGTATATAATTGAGAAATTGTATCATTAACCATGGTAAACACACCAAGTATGGTTTGAAATTATCAATCAAATGTCCTTAAAACACATGACGATGACATAACTGATAATGTAGTTAAATACATCATTAAAATAATGGAAGTAAATAGTTAAAGTATAAGTGATTAAACATATAAAAGTTTATTTTAAAAAATAATTGATAAAAAAATTATTCAATGAGATAAAATACATACATGACAAATCCTAGACTCGAGGAAATGGTTTGATCCCAAAACATCCTTCTATGAGACACATGTTCATTTATGAATATGATTTATTTTAAATGGTGTATATACTTACAATTCACATACTATATCATGAATTATTCATACTTCATAATTTTTTAAGTAACAAATTAATTTATATCATTCGTGGAGGTTATGATTCAAAAGTTACTAAAGATGTAATGGTTTATGTTTCAATCTCATTTTAATCGAGATTGTTTATGATTATATTTCCATTATAAGAAATTATTTTAAAGTTTTATAAAAAACACATTAATTTTATTCACCTGTAGTTATTTATTAAATTTTTAATTAATTGTACCATTTTTATCTCTTTGGTACTTACAATTATTGAGGAATGTTTTTTAAGAAAAGAATACTTCATTTATCCCTTCGGTCAAAATATTTTTTAATAAATAACAGTGTTTTCTAAAGAAAATTCATGAATCATTTTAACTTTATCAAAATGATTTATTAAAGGAATTTTTACCCATGTTATAATTTTTACAAAAAAAAATTAATGGAATATTTGTTTCATTTTATGAATGAAGGTATTTTTAACCATTTTACAAAAGAGTGAAAGGAATGTTTTCTTAACTTGTATGCAATGTACAGAATTATCCACCATCATGACCACTCAATTATTTAAATCTTATGTTTTAATTTTCTATGGATTTTTTTAAGTAAAATTATTCCTATAATATATTGGAAATTTTTAAATTTTAAATAATTGATTTCAATGTGAAAAGGGTATTTTTCTCAATAAATATTCAATTTAATATTTTAAAAACCAAATCAATGATGAAAACATTTGATGTTATTGATTGATTTTAAATTATTTATATAATTATATCACATATATTCCTAGATTATTCTCAAATAATTTTATGGGGTAATACATGCATTTTTTCACCTCTCAAATTTTTTCATTATGAAATTTCATTTGATTATGATATGATATGGGCTTATGCAACCCATTTAATTTCCATGACTAGTGTTTATGAATATACATGATGACTCATATTTGTATTGTGGAATGCATGGTAATGAACATGTTATAATGGGTGCACCTGGATATCACTCCAATGTATTAGTTAAGGAATTAGCATCATGTGGTGTCATATATAGGATTAGGTATTAAAAATAATCTTATATGCTGCTTTGTGCACCATGTGATATTATTATAGAAGTTACACTTGAATCCAATTAATAATATGTTTTATTTTTTTTACCATTTAATATGATTTCATGACCTTATGATACCATGTTCCTTAAGTTATACCCTCATGTTATTTTCTATAATACTTTTCTTTTATGCTATCAGGGTCTATAATTAACTCACACATTATGTTTCTTTGTCATGTTTATTCCATTTCTATGATTTTTAGCTCACCCCATTTTTTCATTGTATTCCCCATGTTATACCATGTAGTTTTAGAATATCGAAAGGATTTAGTATCTCATTAATGAGAATAAAATAAAGAAGTTTTATTTAGACTCACTTTTATTTATTTTGAACCTAGTTTTCCAAACACACTATTCCTCGTAATATTTAGGTTGTAGTTAATATATGTTTATGTTAGAAATCATGTAATAATATTCATAAAATGATTGGGGCACTATAGTTTGTATCATAGAAAGGTATTGTTATTTTTAGGGATTATGACTAGAATTATTTAGTGAACAGTATAGGGATAATAACAAGACTACGTATAGCAAAATATTATGGAATTTTGGTGAAGTAATGAGTATGTGGGTTTAAAAAAATTATATCCATGTATGGATACTGTAAGAGAATGTGGCTCCGGAACAGTTGTGTCAAGGGGTAATAACCCTGAAAGGGGTTCATTAAGCTGGACTCTATCATCACCTGGTGAATGAAAATGATCCTTTCTCTACTCCTGGTTTGACACTCTCAGGGAATATAATTTGTAAATTCACATAACTCTTTAAAAACCATTATTAAGGACTTGAAAAAATATTAGTTTTAAAAACATAATAGAAACTTATAGATAATCTAGACTGAAGTCTAAAGTCTCATAAGTTGAGAAATATTTAACATTTATAATTTATTCTTTACAAGTTTATAAGTTTCCCATTTTATATGTTAATCAATTCCCATATTTTTTCTTTTATTATTTTTATTTAATGACTTGAAATTGGAGAAATCATGCCAATAACCAATGTGATGGGAAATATAAGGATTTACAAAAGGGGATTCTGAACCAAATGGGAATGGAATTTAGAAATAATATGATCATTCCAATTAAGTTATATCAAATTTTATTTATAACTAGAACATGAATGAGTTTCCAAGTGCATCAAAGTATATAAGGATGGTGTCTCATGGAATTTGATATGTAAAATATGATAAAAAAATATTCAATTTTATATATGTCAAAAATGTGGGAAGAAATGCCCTAGAAAATTCCTTAAAGGAACTAGAAGATGATTTATGTGTGGGAAAGGAGGCCACAGAGTAGCTACATTCTGAATAAAAATCAATGATCGGGTTAACAATATGCGGTGAAAGAAAGTTCAATGTAAGGTGACATTAATAGTTCAATCTAATAGATGTGTGGAACTTAGTCATTATCTAATTCAATTACCTAATCTAAAGATTAATTCCTATGGGACTATTTTATGAAATCATTGATGTTAAATAATTTAAGTGTTTTGGTGTAGAAATTTAAGAATCCTTATGTTGATTTATTTTTGTCAATTTTATGCTCATTATAAGAATCAAGAAACATATAAGGATGGTTCTACATTAGTTATTATTTAATAATTTGAAAGAATATAATGAATGGAAAAAATGACCTAGAAAGGTAACTTAATGGTGATGTGATATTTTATAGAAAAACACATAATTTAGTAATGGATAATCTTTGATATGTGTTTGATGTTTAAGTAATTATGGTCTATTAATATTATTTTATTTGGTGGGAAAAAAGTTGAGTAGAATAATTTAGTGGTTAAAAACTAATTTGATTATTAGTGTTATTTTGAGGATTTTCATTGTATTTTTGGGAATTTTATAGAAATTATATTAATATATTTTTAGAAAAATAACAACCTTTATGTCTGGTGACAACTCATCTTATTTGGTAAGACTATAAGACTTGAACCTACAACTAAATCTAAATAAGGGTGTAATGCCTACAACTGGCCTATGTAATGTACTGGTTAGTATGAAATTTTTTTACTTAAACGATTTAGTTAAGTTTTAAGTTGATTTTGGGAAACATATTATAGGACCAAATATTTTATATTTTTTAGTATTTTTAGGTGATCAATTATATTTTGGGAAATGTTTTATTGGGTTAAGATATAAAAATATAACCTTTAAGATTAATATAAGGGATTATTTTTGAAGGATGCAATTCGGTTATTATAGATGAAAGTTGAGATGTTATGAGATAACCTTTTAGGTTAAAACCTTCTATCAGGTTGAGGTTATTATGGTTATTTTAAATATAGGGTAATTTATTTGAGGAATTATCATTGTTAAACCTTTGTTTTTATTATAGAATTTTGGAAATTAATATATTCATATTAATTTTTGGTATTAGCATTCTTAATAAAAACTATTTTGGTTTCAATAAATATAGGAGGAGTAATTTTTTACTCTTTTATGGATTGCATGATTCGTTAAAAGTTAATTCAACTGTTTTGGGAATACAAAACATTTTATATTTTAAATTAATTCCTTAATGTAAGATGTGAAGTGGAAATTTATTGAAGAACAATGAAGGGTTGAAATTCTATTTATGAAATAAGAAATACAAAGTATATTTATTTTGTTCTCTGTCTTAATATTATAACAATCCCTCAACTCTATGAAAAGAGTCTTAAAATAAAAGAATTTTCATATTTCCTTTATATATAATGAATTAATGGTCTTCTAATTCATCACACATTTATAGTTTTTGGGTTGTTAACTTTCTCTTGATCATTCACTTTCCTGTGATAAATGATCTCTCACTCTTCATAATTAATTGTTCTTTTCTTCCTTTTCTATATTTTCATATCCCACTACTATTATCCAATTTTAAAACCTAGTTATGTATTTTTCTAGATGACATTTATATTTCTATTACCCTTTCTAAGAGAAATTTTAATTAACCCTTTTCATGATGTGGTTATTCTACAAATGGAATTTTCAAATGTAAATTCCTTGATGATTGAGCACAAGTTTAAATTATAAGGACACAATTTGTTTATTGGGGTAAAATGTAACACCTTGATATTTTTAAAAAAACACTATGTTCGATAGTGTATACAACATTAAATAAAGAGATTAAACGAATTTCAACATATTATTAAAATATTATTATTTAAATATGACCATTATAACCTAGCTGTTAAAGTGAAGGGTGTGAATAAGACTAAAAAATTATAAAAAAATATAAAGGTTATAACTGATAAAAAATTATTTATAAATTATTAGGAAATAAGAACTCAATTCTAAAGAAAATATGGTTTCTTTAAAAATGATTTTTATTGATTTTTTTAAGAAAATATTATAATTAATTTATTTTAATTTTCAAAAATATAATTTATTAAATTATTTTAATTTTTTAAATTAGTGTATAAAAATTAACCTCAGGTTAAATTTTATGATTTTTCAAAAAAATATTAATTTTTCAATGAATAGTGGGAAATTATAATTTTTATAAAACTACCATTTCTTTTTAATAAATTAAATAATTTAACACTTTAATTATTATTTTTATTTTATTAAAAATTAACATAAGTATTATTTACTTATATTTAATGAAATTAATTGATTTTAAATCATATTTATACTATATTTTAGTATAAGTTTATTCTTATCCTTAAAATGCATTTTTTATGAAAACTATTTTAACGTTTATAAATTTTCTCCATTTTAATTTTTTAAAATAGACCCTAATTAGAGATTTTTTAAATTTAATTTAATACTATATATCTATATTTTTTAATTTAAATTCATATAATTATTATTTCTAATCGTACTGCCAATATAAGATCATTTTTTTCCTTGAAAAATCATTTTTCTAAAATCTACTTCTTGTCACGCATGATGGTTTTTTTGAAAATTGTATTCTAAAATTCTATGAATTTAATTTGATAAAATTTATTCCATGTATTTAATTAGAATAATTTATACAATATAATAATTTCAACTATTTTACGTAATGAATGTTAAAAATAGTAAAAATAATAATTACGATGGTAAAAAAATGCTAAAAGTGAGTAACCATATTGGTTAATAAGATAAAATTTCAAAAAAAAAGTTACATTTTAGTGGTAGAAGTTTTAGAAAGACTTAAATATCCTCCAATAATTTATTTATAAATTTTTTGAAGCACTTTTCTAGAGATTGAATTCCTAGTATTTAATAGTTTTTTGTATTTACAAAAATGTCACCCCCTCCTCAATTATAAAAGGGAAGACACTACCCTTGCTTAATCATGACTCTAAATCCATTTTTATTGACCAAAACCTAAAACAATAACCCCATAACATATTTATACATATTCTAGACTTTCAACCTTAGTGTTCCTAATAAGTGATCTGAAGAGGATCTTCTAAGCGAAGGTAATCGTCTTAACTAATCTCCTTATTCTTGCTTCTTTTTTTCACATTAAATTATGCATAAAAAATTATAATATAATAAAACTATTATATATTATATATTTATATGTTATTATGTTTTTGAAAAATAATTATCTATATCGTCTTTCATTAAATGGGAAATGAAACCATTATTCCTGTATAAGGTGGATTACCACCTCGCGAACCGATGTCATTCGTTTTCCATAATCACCTATCATGGATGATAATGATGATGGATTTAATATTTTATATTAAATTAATTAACTATTAAAAATTATTTAAAAGTAAAATATTATATATTTTATTACCATACCATACATGGAAAAATGATAATGTCATTCGTGTATACGGTGGACTATCGCCACGCGGAATGATGTGATTAGTTTTGAAGAATAACAAGGATAGTATATATAAATGTATCTAAAGAAATAATATTATACTTGTGAAATTATTATAATTATTTAATTATAAAATAATACTTACCTTCTTTCCATTATGATCATTGAAAAATGGAAATGTTACAAATGCATAAATGCAGCCTACCATCTATATGATTTTAATATAGTTCATTTTTAATAACCATAATTCATGGAATACTTAAAAAGTATAAATTATATATTATAATTTTTATTAGTTAAGGATTATTATTCATGATATTATTTAATAATAAACTCTTTGTCCATGGTCAACACACAGATTCCATTTTTTAAATTATGAACTGATAATCCTCAAAACACCCAACGTGGAAAAAACTAATTATGTAGTAAAACATATCATTAAAATAAATGAAGTAAACAGTTTAATTATAATGGATTTAAATTAGAAACGTTTCTTAATAAAACAAATAATTTATATACCTTTTTTATAATGGATATGAAATACAAACATGATAAATCTTGGACTCGAGGTAAGGGTTTCATCTCAAAACTTCCTTCATTGAGACACGTGTTTATCTATGCACCTAATTACATTTAAATGGTTTATATACTTCCCATTTACTTATTATATCATTAATACTTCATCAATAATGATATTTTAATTTATAATTCATTTACTACTTTCATGAGAATTGTGATTCAGAAGTTACCAAAGTAGTAAGGGTTTATGTTTTAATATCATTTTAATCGAGATTCTTTATGCCGGAATTTTCTTTGTGGGAAATTATTTGATCATTGTCTAAAAAACCCTTTCATTTTATAATTCTCTAGTTATTCATTAAATTTTAATGTAAATTTTAAACTCTATTTTACAAAAAATTATTTAGAAATTTTTTCTATAAAAACTGACTTTATTTCCCTCTTTGTTCAAAAATTATTTTTCTTCTATATCCTTATTTTCAAAAAATATTTTTAAGAATGTTTTTAAAATTCAACAAAAAATTTATTAAATATATTTTGAACCATGTTTTAAAATTTATAAAATGTTTTAAATGGAGTTTTCTTGTCCTTTTCTGAACTAGGCAATTCATAACATTTTTACAATAGTGTGAAGGGAATTTTTTTTAAAACTTATATGGAATGAATGAAATTACCTTCCATCATAACCACTCAATTCAATGAAGAGTGATTTATAAGTTTAAATTGGTCTTCTTAAATATATTTATTTCTATAATACTTTGGAAATTTTTAAATTTTTATGAATTTATATCAAAGGGATAAGGGTATTTTCCTCAAGAAATATTATATTTAATCTTTAAAGACATTTTCATCAATGAAGACAACCTTTGATGTTATGTATTGATTTTAAATTATGTATGTATGTATCTAACATATATACCTAGATTATTCTCCCTTAATTTTATGGGGTAATATATGCCTTATCTTTAACTCTCAAATGCCTTCATTATAAAATTTCCTTTGATTATGATATGAGACAAGATTATGCAAGCCGTTTTATTTCCAGGGGTAATTCATATATTAATTTCATGTGATTTATGGAAGTTTTTTGGAACACATAATCATGAAATTTTAATTATGGTTATGACCATAAAACACTCCAATTCATTGGGTAAATATTTATTCTCATGAGGCATCATGTATGGGATTATGGAGTAAACCTAATCCATTATGGGACTTGGTACACCAAGAGATTTTGTCTAGGTAGTTATCCATTACTCATGTTTATTTAATGTTATCTATTTCAACAACATTTCTTATGATCCCATGATCTTATGATATAATTTTCTTTAATTTATTCTACGATTTTATTACCCTTGAGCCTAATATTTTATGATATCATGTTGTACCTTTGAATCAAATGTTATGTTTCCTTATCATGTTTATTTTTTACATGATTTTTTATCTCAACCCTTTTTGTATACATATTCCCAAGGTTATTCCATGAAATTTTAGGAGCTCAAAAGTATTTTGGTTCTCATTATGAAGAATAAAATAAAGAATTTATATTTAGCCTCACGTTTATGTATTATGAACCATGTATTCTGAAGATACTAGGCCTTGTGAACTTTATGTTTTAATTAATATATTTTTTGTTAAAAGTCATGTAATAATATGCATAATAGGCTTGGGTAAATATAATTTTGGTGGTGGATCATTTCCATGACATCAATATGATTTAGATTCAACTTAAATTAGAGAATACATAGTTCATTTAAGGTGTGTGGCCCATGATTCGTCTTTCATTACTTCTATAATCTTAATATGTGATGGTTATTTACATTAGTAACTCCATTGAAAAAAATTAATTAGTTTTAAAGGAAATTAAATATTTTTTCTAAATGAATATATCAAAAAGAAGGTGGTATAGGGAGTGACTAAAACATCATTCAGTGCAGAAGGTGTAGGTAATTCCATTAAAATGGAAAACCAAAGTAAAAATAATAATTTCAAGGAAAGAGTGAAAGGAATCAAGGTAACCCAGCTATTCCTAGACCCGTATACTGAAATTGTGGGAATAAGAGGTACTTAACGAAATATTATAGGTAGAAATGTAAAATTTTGGAAGTTTTCTTTCAAAATAACTTCAGGAAACACAATTTTTGTGGAAATAAATTTATTATAAGCCTCATAAGTACATTGCAGTCATAGATAATAAATTCCAAGGCTTCATATCACTCAACCTATGAGAGGGTGAGAATAATAAATTATATTTCTAAAATATTATTAAAGGATAATATTTTGGATGATTAAACTCTTTGTTTTTTTGGAAAAGGTTTTGTGAATATTCAAATTATGAGTGGATACTTGTTGGCACATGAGCCTTAGCCTGGTTGGTAAGGACTCCGCAAGTGCATCCAAGCCACCAGGGATTAAATCCAAGAGGAGGTAGAATTTCCAGGTACTGTAGCAGTACTGTAGCAGTAATATAGCAGTACTGTAGTAGTACTATAGCAGTACTATAGCAGGTACTATAGCGGGAATTGTGCAGTACTGTAGCGGGAATTGTATCAGGCACTGTTTGGCACTGTAGCAGCCGAGAATATTCCCCCGTTTGGGCCTTCGGGCCACCGATTTGGTCCCTAGGTCCTATAAGGCCTTCGAGCCACCCAGGCCTTCAGGTCAGTAAGGCCTTTGGGCCACCTCAAGTCCTTTGGGCCACCTTAAGTGCAGATGAAAACTAGACAACCTACAAAGAACAAGCACTACATGGAGGATGAGCAAGGAGCTTTCACCATAGTAGAAGCTAAAAGGATTGCAAGAATGAGAGGGTATGGCACCTGCCATCGTGAAAAGCTTGTGCATGCATGGGAATGCCTAACCGAACAGCCATGCGAAGGTGGAGAGCTGATTTCACGATGAAGATGCCGGGGTGGAGTAGTTCTAAGTAGTTAGTCTGGGTTGTATGTAATGTTTGAAGCCTACGGGCAATGAATTCCTCTAAGGCCTATGGGCCATGTAATACATACGCCTATGGTCCTTTTAAGGGTTCCACCTCACCCCTTGAAAGTTGGATTATCAAAAATCAAAAAAAATGAAAGACTTTGGGCCATTGGAGTGGATACTTGTTGGAGATACATGGGTTGAAACATATACAGGGACTAAGGAAAGATTTAGTCTCTATTATTCAGTTGGATAATACAAGATTATATAAAAGTTTTATAGGAGGAGAATAAAATAAAATAAATGTGTTCATGGTGGTGTCTATAGAATTAAAAGACAAGACATTATATCTTATCATAAATTCAAAACATACAACACTTGTTGGAATAAAAGCTTCTGAAATGTCAAAATTGTGGTATGATCATCTAGGAAACTTAGGTGAGAATAGGATAAAAGTATTGGACATAAAGTTAATACTGAAACTTGTCCATATGGAGTATAAAACATGAAAATAATTCATCCTTGGGAGATAGTAGAAGGTATCATTCAATATAGATAGAGGAACACCAAGGACTTGGTAGATAGATTTGTTCCATATGAGTGTGTGGGTATCAACTCTAGTTCTGTATCATATAGATTCAATATATTATTTTCCTTCATCAATCATGTGAAAAGGACGTTGTGGTAATTAACTCACAAGAATAAGTCTAAGGTATTTGGAAATTTTATTTGATGGATATTCATCATGGAAAGATAGGCCAGTTTAAAACATAAGTTCATGAGGATTAATAATGGTAGGGATTATCAATGTGGGGAGTTATAGTGGTTTTTTAGGTAGAGAGGAATTCTTTTGAGAATATAGTTCCTCAAATTATGTAAAAAAGTTGAATGACATAGAAGATTTAATCAGGCTCTATTTTATAGAACTAGAATCATGGGAATTCGTGCTATTTTTCCAAAGTATTTTTTGGTTGAAGTATTGAATTCTATGTCAAATATCATAAATCAGAGTCTGTACACACCACTACAGAAAAAAATTATGATGTTTTAAACCATAATAATAGAAAATTTGTCCCACATAAAGATATTTTTGTGTATTTCTTATGTCCTCAATGTTTCTGAAAAGAAGTAAAAATTATAAGCAAAGTTCCAAGAATGTTTCATTATTGTTTATATAAATAAAGTCTTTATATTTCAGCTATATGATAATAACCTCTAAAATTTCATCGAAATATGATATTTTTATATACATTAAGGGATAATTTGGATGGATCATAACCAAGTGAA
This sequence comes from Viscum album, assembly GCA_963277665.1. Lineage (NCBI taxonomy): Eukaryota > Viridiplantae > Streptophyta > Magnoliopsida > Santalales > Viscaceae > Viscum > Viscum album. The sequence goes on from OY728141.1 coordinate 790,983,200, forward strand.
ATATGTTTATTAAAAATCAAATTATCTAATGTTGAGTTTTATCAAAACTGGAAATCAAGATGTTTCAGTTAGTTCGGGAAGAACTCAGATCTAGAAGAAACTAACAATTATGAAGGTGGTGTTTTATATATAGATCATATTTTGGAGGATCATCCAAGGTTATTTGTACCGAAAATCTTAGGGACTAAATAATCTTGAATAATATTTCAAGAAGAATTAGAACTAAAAATAGTTTTCCCCAAAATTTGATTTGGTATAATTGAGATAGAAATGCAATGTGTTGGTATGGTTATGACTAGAATTGTCTAATTCTTATGGATGGTGGAGATATTAAAAACCTAGAGTAGATAGAATCTCTCAAAAAAGGAAAATAGTTATAGTTTGCAATATCATAGTAAATGGACTCCTCAAATGCTTATGAAAGATGTGATGTATTAGAACTTCTGCTAGGAAAGAATCTAGTACATAAGAAGTGGGTTTTCTAGTTAAAGGAATAAGTGAATGGTATGAAGAGGTATAAGGAAATTTTTGTTATGGATGGTTTTAAAAAAAGGAGTGGAATATAATGAAATTTTCACTCTATTTTTTAAAGTCACAACAATACAAATTGTGCAAGGAATGGTTATCGAAGAAGGTTTACATAAAGAAAAGTTACATGTAAATGTATATTTTCTTCATAGATACATAAATAAATAAATTTATATGGAATAATAAAAAGGATATAGGTAATATTAAAGAAACTTAGTGTAAAAAAATAGGCATACACTATATGGGATAAAGTAAGAACACAAACAGTGGAACCAAAAGGTCGATGCCTTTATAGAAAAATGGATAGTCATCCTATGTAATGTAGATTATTTCAACTATCAAAAGGTGATCAGTGATCAGAGAATCATCATAATTCTCTTATATATGAATTAAATTCTATTTAAGGTTCTAGATAATAAATGTATTGAAGAGATAAAATTTGAGTTATCTGGAAGGTTTTTGATGTAGGATTTTGGGGAAGATAAACTGATACTATTAATGGGTATTATGAGGTACTAGAAGCACCTAATTTTGATATTATCTTAGTAGGAATACATTTGGAAGATATTTGAAAGGTTTTTAATGCCTATATTCAAACCTATTTCTCCCCTATTATCTAAATATTTGAAATAATCCAAAGATAGGGAACTGTAAACTGATGATGAGGCTATGTAGATGGAAAAGGTTCCATATGCATCAGAGGTTTGAATTTTGATATATTTCATGATTTTTACAAGGCCATACACCACAAATAAAGTATTAAGAGTTAATAGATTCAAGGAAAATATTTGAAAAAATAGTTTGGATGCATTGAAGTAGATAATTATGTATCTCAATTGTTTGGAATCACAAGACTTTTATTTTAGAATAGATTTTTCTTTATAAGGGTATGTTAATGTGAGATTTAAAGTTGATGAGAAGACATTGATAAGTACAATGGGATTTGTTTTACCTATATTATATCTATCATAAGATGAATTTTAAAATGTTAATTATTATTTTCACTATCAACCATACAAATAGAGTTTGGTGTAACAACAAATGCAGGGAAAAAGATGATATGGTTGAAGGGTTTGATATTGGAGCTCAGAAGGAAGAAGGGGATAATGTTTTATTCATTGATAGTTAAAGATAAACTCATCTTGAAAATAATATAATGTTTCACTCATGTAATAAAAAATTCAATTGAAATATCACTTTATATGAAAGATTTTAAAGGAAGGGTTGTTGGTTCTACGGAAGATATAAGGATGGAGGAATTTGTATGACATAATAATGAAGGTCTTAGTCTGAGAACATCTAAGGTATTGTAGTACCTTAGTGAGAATTGAGTAACATAAAATAAGATTATACAGACTCGTTGGTTGTTATTGTCAAAGTAATTAGGAAGTAAGTATAAAAACTCTAAGTCATCCAAGGACATGACTCTGAAGTTGAGAAAACATTTCTCATGTGAGATATTATTAGGTTCATATGAAAAATATATCCTAACTAAGTCAAAAATAACTTTATAAGGTCTATTTATGAATGTATATTGGTGTAATTAGATGGATTCATGGGTAGAAGAACAAGGGATATCGAGAAGTAGAATCATTAATAGCAACGCAAGCTCTAGATATATATGAAATTGGACCAAATGATAATGAAAACAAGATCTAGATGATAAATTGTTGAAGAATTTTAGAACCAGTATCGGGGGAAATCTATTAGACTCGTCAATTAATGACTCGATTTGTTATGATAAGTGTTAGAATCATAAAAGAGCTATAAAATAATATTTTATTTTGTTCAACTAGAAATCAAAGAGTTAATGCGGTGCATCATTTGGTGGCATTGACTGAATGTAGGGTCACCCATATAGATCAAAAACGAGTGTGAACTAGTTATACAGATTTGACGATGGTGGAACTATATCTACAATATAAAAAACAATATATTATTGGTTATTTTTATAGGGGTTATACATAACCTCATCTAGTTTATTTTTTTCAAAGTAAATTAGCAACAGTTTCACAAAACCATCACCCAATATCATTTTTGTAGAGTTTTTTCTAAACTCCTGCTAATATTTTAAACTATCAGTGGTTTATAATCCCATTTAATATTTTTAATTTTAAAAAAAATTAATAAATTTATAGGTATATTTAACGTTGGTTTATATAAACCACTCCTAAATTAATATTAAGTAATGGTTTTGTTAAAACAGCTAATACATATACTTTTTGGTCTATAAAATTACATGAATATAGTTATATATATTTAAAACACACACACACACACACACACACACATATATATATATATATATATATATTGATATATCAATTTGTCTGTGTGTGCATGTAAAACGTAGTTTGGGGATTACTTGAGTTGTAAAGTATCCCTGTAATCTAACAACATACATGAGTTCAAATCTAGGTGGTGGTGAATTTTGTTGGTCTTGTTGAAGTACTATATCACAATAGTAGTTCTATTACTGAAATGGTACTATATAAATGACTTTGTTCATCACAAATGGGATTTCAGACCACATTAAAGAGACCTCGGGCACTACAGCCTCTAGGCCATCATAATATTAGGCCTATGGGAAGGGAGTATATTAGTTTCTTATATGTGGAGGAAAGAAATTTGTGAGATTACACCTATGAAGAAGCAAGATACAGGATGGTCGTAGATAAAGAGGTAGTATATAAATGAAACATGAGGGTGAAGGAAGGCATGAGTGAACAATGGGATGGTGGGAGGAGCTATTAAAATTTAGGGTCTATGCCTTTGGGTCGTCGAGCCTTGTATTAGGGCCTTTATACCTATATGCCTTTAAACAATGTAATTAAGGATGTAATTCCATGTAATGGTTACCTCTTGACCCAGTTAAATAGAGAGATTGTCCAATAACAATTTGAATTACAATTAGTGGTGAGAATATAAAACCCCATATAATTTATATAATTTTAAATATGTATATATATATATATAAGAAATGTATAAATATATATATATATATATATATATTATATATAATGATTTTAATTGTGTGTATTTTTTTTGGGTGTGCGAGTGTGTCTATATATATACTTTTATGCATAAATATATGTATAAATATATAACAAACCCCCACTAAATTATATATTTTTAATTAAAAACCCATGTTAATTTTTTTATCAAGCTCAGATTGAGGCCCCTTTTTATTTAAGAAATAAAGACTTATTTTTAAATTAGTTGAGAGGTAATCCTTATAGGACTTGAAATCCTAAAATCTCATAAGCCCATTATAATATGATAGCTCAAAGGCCCTATAGATTGAAAGCCTTTTTTCTAGTTCCAAAGGCCAATTTTCTATCCCAAAGGTCCCTGTGTAAATAGTGTTTATATAGTACATGTCGATGTTATAGACTGTGATATAGCACTCAAGATTACTACAATACTGTAATAGAACCCTACAACCCACCCCCCCCCCAAATTGGTGGTCTTCGGAGGTTGAACCACCGACCTCATGTTAAATAATTATAATAAAAAAATATAATACGAGGAGGTAAGTTGCCTAATTTTGAATTTAAATATATAATAATGATGAAAATATGTATTTAACTCATTATGTTTTATTTAATTTTTATTCATAATATTTCATTATTTTTTAACACATTATTATTTAATTTTTTTATATTTGTACATTATTTTTATCATGCCTTATTTTTATTATTATTATACATTATTTTTATTTATATTTTTTAATTTTTAATTATATCATGAATTATATGAAATAGTTTTATATATATATTGTTATTATATATATAACACATTATTTATTATATAATTTTAATTTGAAATTATTTTTTTGGGAAATTTATAAAAATAATAAGTAATATGTATCTAACTCATTAATTTTTACTCAAGGACATTGTGGTTCTTAATTTATATGATTTTTATCAAAAAATAAACTTTATATATATATATTTAAATATATAAATGCATATATATTAATATATCATTCATTACATGATATAAATTCATTGTAATATACTGTAGATATATATTATAAAAAAATTAAAAAAAATTAATTATTAGAAATGCACTATATAAGTCCATTAAGTATATATAAATGTATTTAAATGTATTATAAATATATATTTATATATATGTCTGGTTAATTATCAAATATAAATATATATAAACATGCATAATATATAATTTTTGTTAAATATACTATAGAATAAATTTATTTAAAATAAATGTTTATATAAATATATTATAAAAATTCATATGTAAACAATCATATCTAAATATAAAAATATACATTTAAAAATAAAAATATGTGAATTTATAAATAATTTTATAAATATATATGATTTTATGAATAATATATTGATATAAATAAGTATATACAGATATATATAACTATAAAGATGATGGATTCTCTCTCTAGTGGAGAGTCTCTCCCTAATCATTTTTGGATATCGTCTTTGTAATCTCACGAAATAGATCATTTAGGAGAAATATTGATCTTATCTTGATGTTGTTGGGAACAATGATCTATTTCCCTTTGCTTCACATGAAAAAAGGATTGGATAATTAAGGATTATGTTGAAATGGGTGAAAAGTATTAGTTAGGGAAGGGTGAAAACCCCTTGCCTCCTTTTTATCATAGTCTGATACCCTACATTTTTATTGGGCTCATACCCACAAATAGGGTTGCTGTAATTTTTAGGTTTTCAACACACTGTTCGACTTTGAATCAGTAGCGACGGGTTGCATGAGTGGTGAGGCATCATCTAGATGATCTGACCTATGGTTTTTAGGGTGGAATATATCCACTTCTGGATATAGACCAATGGTGTCCTTGTTTTTCCTAATGGCGGAGAAATCATTTGGATTCTAGATAGAGACCATGATTGGGAGTAGGAAACATCTATGTTTTGGGAGACAACTGAGTTGATGGGAGATGATGAAGACCTGAGGAGGGTGGATTTAAGTCCTCATCAATATGGGGTGCAGGAAACCAATGAGAGATAGTGAAAGAAAAGTCATGTGGTATTAAAGACTTGGGACCTGGTAGCGGCATGTCTGTTGAGGTATTGGTCAGTGATGTAGGACGATGACAATACAGGGGGCATATGAGGATGACTGCAGACTGTCATGGATCTCGAGCTGACTGGAGAAGACTTCAGATGTGGAGCGTGTTGGGGGAGAATCCTGATATCAGGATGAAAATAAATTGTGAATAAGTTTTTGACAAAACTAACGAAATATGGAAGCAATATAAAGAAGAATAAATAAATTAGTACGTAGGATTTTTAACATGGAAATTTTCTTGGATGTGAAGGATTAAAAACCCATGGGGAAATTCCAAAATATCCAATCTGAATTAGAGAATACAAAATCCAAGTAATTCCCTAACATGAGTTACAAATGAGAGTATAGAAAAACCTATGTGAAAACCACACACTGATACACCTCTGCCTTCTTTTTGAAAATCATCTCGACAATGCCTTGCTCAAAATATCCATCGATGACAAAACACCACCATTCTTTAATGAAATGCCACTACCTTGGAGATCAAATCCAAAAATGATTTAGCCTCGCACCATCTTCCGACACATGAAGTATTTCTATCTCTCATGATCTCACCATCATGATATAACACTGATCATCAATCATGACATAATTCTTGATCACCATAATCAAGAATACTTTTCATACATAGCCATAATAATTGATTATGTTGTTGTTGATTTGTACATGCTCAATGTTGATTCATTTCACATGCTTCCATAAATGCGGTATCCCATCCCATCCAAGATCCACCATAAATTCCTCATTCTCCATTAATGAAGACCCTCATATACTATCACCAATATGGTGTCCTTTTTCCTATTGATCTCGGTGGACTACATCTTGAGAAGCACTCACTCTCCATTGGTTTCTAGTTTCTTCCCCTTTAAATCCTTCAATGTTTCCTTTTTCAAAAATAAAGATAAGATATGGAATATTATATCATAAAATTTCTATATCACTATGTATCTGTTATGTTAATATTCAAACACTTATCTCATCAAAATAAATATAAAATATTTATATCCATATGAGCAACACATGAAACCTTATCGATATGATAGAATAAAAGATATCACAAATTCAAAAATTATTTTATCTCAAATATGGAAACACCCATAGGATGAACCCTATCAATCTCCCCCTTCATCCATTCAATAGAGAAACCATCAAACTAACTCAGTTGGATTAAAAACTAATTTTCTTCACACAAACAATCATCCTCTATAGAAAATATGATGATTCCCCTTGGAAACTCTGATAAAAGCCTAAATTCTCCCCCTACAAAATAAATCAAAACACTGAAGTCTTTATCACATATAAATCTATATTTCCCTATCAACGAGTCTAAAAATAGAAAAATTTGGCTCCCCCATAATTGGGATCACCGCATAATCTATAAAACCTTCCAGGAAAATTACTCCCCCTACTCAAAATCTTGAGCAGCTAGCGCATCACCTTGATCTTCAATTTTTAATTCTTTTTTCACCATTCATACATTCTGAAGAAAATAATTTGGTGTAATACCTGAAACACATCTCATAATATTATTTTTTATCCCAAATATTATTCTTCCACATTCATGCATCATTTATCTACTTTAAAATATACAAAATTCTCACCACAAATTCCAAGCCTGAACCAATACCTCTGATACCACTTTTTGGGGGGAAATACCGATCTCAGGAGGAAACTTTCTTTCAAAAAAATTGTGAGAAAACCCAATGAAATATAGAATCAATATAAATAATAATAAATAAATCAACATATATGATTTTTAACAAGGTAAAACTCTCCAATTTGGAGGATTAAAAAACCATGGGGAAATTCTAAAATATCCATTTTGAATCAAAAAGTAAAAAAATCCAAGTAATGCCCAAACATGAATTACAAATTAGAGAATAGAATACCCTATGTAGAAACCACACCCTGATACACCCCCTCCTTCTCTGGAAAAATAATCTCACTAACACCATGATCAAAATATCCATCTATGATAAAACATCACCCTTTTTCAATGAAACTCCACTACTTTAGAGGTCAAATCTGAACACGCATCATCCTCACACCGTCTTGAAACACCCAAATAATTTATCTCTCTCGTGATCTCTCCATCATGATGTATCATCGATCATCTATCAGGACACATAATTTGATCATTGAAATCAATAAAACTCTCAATACATGACCCCAATCATTGATCATGTCATTGCTTCTGCACACCTACTCAATGTAGATGTGTTGCACATGCTATAGCAAACGTGGTATCCCAACCAACCGTAGATCCTCCATTGATGCCTCGTTATCCATTGACAATGACCCCTATGGGCTATAGAAAACATGAAGGCCCCTTTCCTATTGACCTTAATGGACTATATCTTGAGAATAAGTCACTATTTGTTCCCCACTAGATATTTCCCCTTTTAAATCCATCACTATTTCCTTTTTCAAAAATACAAATAAGATATGAAATATTATATCTTAAATTTTCACATCACCATGTATCTATAATGTTAATATTCAAACACTTATCTCATTTAAAAATATATAAAATATATATCTCCACATGATCAATATATGCAACCATATCTATGTGATAGGATAAATGGTGTCTAAAATTCAAAAACTATCTTATCTCAAATTTGGAAACACTAGAGAGTTGAATCCTATTAGGGCACAGGTCGGTGAAATTTTTTCAGCATGTTCATTCTAGAAACAACATGGGGAGAAGGTTAGGGGATAACTCAAGAGCTAAGGATAGATGAACTCAGGTCGTGAGATGTTGTAAGACCCTGGGATGAGGGAGGACTTTGGCGGAATACACAAGAGATGGGTTGGATACCTTCTAGAGATGATTTCAGGCATGGAACAGTGAGATTCTATAATTTAAGTGGACCTTGTGTCAAGCTTCAAACAATTAAATGGGTCATTGGTCCAATATTTTATGGTTCCTCTCTACAAATAGAAGAGTGCATCCATAGGGAATTGGTCTTGACTAGCGATGGTGAAAACACTTCAATCCATGGTAGTGTGGGTCTCTCAAGTAGTTTTTAGTGGCTTGGGATGCCAGTGAGAGAATATCATAGTGATTGGGGGTCTTTGTGCCCTGGTTTTTATTTTTTGGGTATGGATATCACTCCAAATGTCTTTTGGGTGGTGCTTTTCTGCCACTTTTTATGTTTGGTGGTGCTTCTTGTACCATAATATTTGTGTCGCTACTTGTTTGAACTTTTAATTTCTTTACTAAATTTTTGGAATGGGCATGCTCAGATCTTCATCCATCCTAATTAAAAATATAAAGAAAAATTATACTAATCTAATGAAAAATATCCAGGTGCACTACCATATATCACAATTTATGTATTGTGAGCTTCTATTAATTCTAAACATAAAGCAATGATAAAATGGTAACCTTTTTTAGTTCTATCTAAAAGCACTGATAAAGGTTACTTTCATCAGTGAAAAAAAAGAACTAATAAAATTATACCCTTTATCAGTGCTTCTTTTTAGCATCGATAAAGGTGTATATTTATCGACTCTTTTCTTAGTGATGATAAAAACATTTAATAAAAAATAAGTTTAATATATGTAAAATTTTCATATTTATATTTAAAAATTAATGTTAGTATATATACAGTAATTGAAAAAATCATGTATATAATTATTATAAATATGATATTTTCATATATAAATTTTATTAATCCAAATAATTATATAAATATAAATGATGCATCATTAATATGTGATATTTTAACTTATATATATATATCTGTGTGTGTGTGTGTGTGTCAATTTATATTTTCATATATATGTATGCATTATATTGTGTGTGTGTGTTTTGTGTATATGTATATATATAGATTTTATACGTGTAAAGATGTTTGTATGTGTATGTACATGTGCACATGTATGTGGGATATACATATATAGATGACATGTGTACATGTGTATGTATGGAATGTACTTATTTCACATTAAATGTACATTTTTTTGTTTTTTATATAATATTTTAAGAAATTATTCATTTTTAATAGATATTTATATTTTACTAAGTATTATTTTTTAAATGTCTTTAATTTACATAGTTAGTATTTATTTAATTTTAATTATTAAATTTTAATATCTTTAAAATGATTTAAATTTATAGAATTAAGTAATTTAAAATAATTTTTGTAATATTTCCTTCATTCTATATGTTTTTACAATTCATATAGTTAATCTTATATGAATTAATTTTTTAAAATAGTTTCTCAATTAAATTATATTTATTAATTTTTAATATTGATTTCATTTAATATTATTTATTCAATTTTAATATTTGTTAATTTTTATATTTTTTGGAATTTAATCATTTTGTAATATTTATTTATACATGTATTTATTTACTACACGTGTAACATTTTTAGTATGTTTGAAACTTATATGAATAATAATTATTAGTCTTTTTATTAAGTTTTAACAATTAAAATATGTTTAAAAATTATATATTTAATCTATTTAAAAGAATTTTTTAATAAATTTTTAATTTAAATAGTTAATTAAAAAATTATAAATATATATAATATTTTAAAAAAATATTTATAAAATTAAAAACAAAAAAATATATATTTAAATCATTATAAAATGTTAATAAATATATTTATTATGTTTATAATTATGTATATTTAAATATTTATATAAATATATATAGGTGATTTGGGGGTATACTGATATCAAACACACTCACACCTCACACACAGGCTTGGAAGGCTGGTTAAAGCCCTGCACCAAGGGAATAGCCCACCCATTGGACCCTTATTATTATGATCTATATATAGGCCGGAAGAACCCCATATATAAAAAGCCCATAGGCCCATAATATATTTATGGCCCAACCAACCAACAACCTTTATCCATCACCATATGTGCGGCACTTCACCGCTGCCTATGCAGCCCAGTTGTATCATCACCGACCCGCAAACACTGTCATCATCAATGGTGGAGGGTCTCCTGCCATAATACCCCTCGTGAACCGTCACACAGCCTAGTGCCACCATGAAAGAAACATAAACCAAAGGGAAACCTGAACGTTGTCTCCCCTACTGCTCAGTTAATGCCACCATGTCAGGCCACACGCCATCGCCCCATGGAAATAAACTACAGCTCCCACCGGAAAATACCCTTGCAACCATGTGAGGCTTACACGCAATATCCAGGGAAGAAACCACCCACCAGAAATGTTGGCATCAAATGACACCATCCATGGAACAAATATATAAATATAATTATAAACAAAAAAAAATTACATATCATTATTTATAATTATAATTATAAATATATATATATATATATTTAAATAAATATAAGATTATAATAAATATATTTATTATATTTATAATTATATATATATGTAATTATATAAATATATGTAATTATATAAATATATGTAATTATATAAATATATGTAATTATATAAATATATGTAATTATATATATAGAGCGGAGGATATAGAAAGGCTACTCGGGAGCTCTGACGGTGATCTCCATGGTGATTAGGATTACCCTAGTTCAATGGATTATACGAAAAATATTGGATTACAACTTTTCTCTAGAGGGAAGATCTTAAATTCTTCATTCATGGATGGTTACCTTGATTAGGTCAGGGATGGTAAATCAACTCCTCAAGGTGCACTTTCGATTGATGAGGGAATTAATAGAAGTCACTTTATTGCATTAAAGGACTCTCTTTCGGCAATATTTATTCGCAATGGTCTTATGGTTCATGTGTTTTCTAATGATGAGGTGATTAAGGACCAACTCCAAATCTGTAAGTTCTCGATTATTGATCTAATGGTGTTACCACACGGTGGAAATACATTGAGTACTGAAGACATTACATGCTATCTCTCTTCCTTCTGGGGTTTCTCTGATTGTAATTGTATCCCCAATGGTAAAGGTCACTTTCATATTATTTTTTCAACTGACGATTTAAAGATCAAGTCTTGGGGTTTTGGTTTAGTTGTAATTAAACCAAGCATGTTAACAATTCAATATTGGGATTATCATTTTAATCTACTTAGAATTATGAATACTAGATCTCATATTTGGATATATATTTTTAGCTTGAACTGGATCGCTTGGCATCCCCACATCTTTTTTTATATCATTTATATAGTTCACATGCCCATAAACATGGACAAGATGATAGGAGCTTCTTGGTTCAGCTATTTTTCTCATTCCCTTATGGAAGTGGACCTTATTTCTAATATGGTCAATAAGGTTATATTATATATTTATGAGGATGACATTGACCTCCATATAAAGTATTATAAGTTTCCCTCATTTTGTGATTCATGTCAAACTGTTGGTCAATTGTGGGTAAATTGTCACAAAGACATTATTTGATCCTTTTGTTCTATAAAGGGGCATGATTAAATATGTGTATTAAGAAGATAAATTTTTATTCCAAGAGTGTCACCGTGAAATCTATGTTGGATGATACTCAGGTGATAGAAAATTCTCATATGAATAGGCAGGAGTCACCTCATGATGCTCTTGTTTATATTGAATCTACAACACTAAATTAGACTCCTGCTTGAATTGATCCATTGATCCTTGAAGTTGGTGAATGTTCTATGATTCAAGAATAAAAGGATTTTGATCCTTCTGTGGGATAGGATTCTAATGGTTTCTCTAAATCCAGTGCCCTTTTTGGTTCACCTGGTCGGACTAGGATATGCTTGGGGGTGTAGGGGGTTGGTAACTCAGACACCCTTTCTGCTAGTCAGACTAGGTGGTGTTCGGGGGTGTAGGGGTTGGTAAAGAATACACCCCTACTTATTTTTATGTGAATAATACTACTACTGAGAATAATTTGGGCACTATGGCTATATATATAGTAGAAACAAGGAAGGGTTATGCAACTCATGGTATACAAAAAGAGAAGGATGCTACTGATGTGTAGCGACATATGGGGAAAGACTTTTAGGTTCTAAAACCCCTAGAGGGATCTTGTTGAATAGTCTTGAAAAGGGAACCAATTTAAGAATTATGTAGGTTATATCCTTTAAGTTAGCACTATAAAAGGGAAAAATAATATTGTGGGTGGTGAGGGATATCAATTGGTTCTCTCTAGTAAAGCCATTCCATCGATGCTTGATAACAATTATTTCTCACCCGTTAAAAATGAAACTCCCCTCCAGGAGGAGATTTTAATTGGAGATGGGTATTATGTTTTTTATAGAAATTAGTGTGCTTCAATGGATATACCTAGTCAATGGTGTACCCTTTTTCATGAAGCAGTGATAGTTGAGACACATACTAGTGATAGAGGGGATCATATATCATCCCAGACCAATGGTGATGGTTTTGACACCAATGATAGGGGTTCATATATTTTAAATATAGATCTTATAACTTTCACATACTAATGTTTGTGGAATCTAGATACTTCATCTATGAAGGAAAATTCTACCAATGAGTATCCCTTGATCTAACCAAAGGTAAGGGATAACTCACTTAGTCTGTTTGACATTTTATATCACAAAACAACCTGGTCAACCAAGAACAGGTCACCTGAGTCAACCCACAATAAGTATCGAGAGGAATTCTTAATCCTCCCAAGATGGAAACTAGTGTCTAGAATCAAATCTACTCAAGTGGGAATAGTTTTGTCCATGAAAAAATAAAAAATAAACATATATTAACTAAACAATAAAAATAAACACTAGCAACATAAATAAATAAAACCACACATATCTCCATGTGGCACTATGGGACACCACCGATCCCTAAATCAACATCGCTCCATTAAGAATGATCCTCTTCTAGAAGTATCACCAGAATATAAAAATAAATATAGAGTTATATTACTGAGTATTAAAACATAGTAGTTGGGGCCATGTAAACTATTCCCAATGAATTTCCTTTAAATAAAAGATTCAATTACTACTAGTTTGAAATAAAATATATAAACTTATATTTTTCATAAATATATTTTTAAAAAGATCATGGTCTATTACCCTATTCATTTAAAATGAATTATTTCTAGAATGGGATGTTTGATAACTTCCAAAAAAATAGGGGATATAGAATAAGGGTGTTACTAAAAGGGAGAAGGGAGTTTGAAAACTTTTATCCAAAACATTTTTATATAAACATTTCAAAACCAAAAATTTCTCTTTACCCAGGAGACACATCATACACAGGAAGCATAAGTGATGACAACATAGGAAGGGATATGATAAAATAGTACTCCAGTAACAAAAATAGATGTGGCACCCGGATGATCTTTGATAGATAAATAAGTGGTAGGGGAAATGGGAATACCTTGGAGTTTAGGGGAAATTTTATAACACACAGAACCTGATCCATCTTTTTTGTGAACTTGATGTAATCAAATAGCACTAACACTCAATCATACCATTCTTAGCCTAACCAAGAGGCAACATCCCTATATAAGAGTGTGCCCATAAAAAGGGGCCACTGGCCAGAGCATAATCCTAAAGTAGTATAGCATGCATTCTTGAATATTATGCTATCTATGCTAGGTTCCCATGATATGTCTAAAAATGGGTTAATCAAATAGGCATCACACAATCAAAAATATTCACATAGTATAAGCACAAACCACCACTCAACACCACAATCTAATAATTACCCCTGAATCACTACAAGAAATAGTACCCTTGACTTCCAACCATTAATTCGCACGGGAACTCCCACGCCAAGGACCTCTCATTCCCTTTATAAATCATTTTGGTAAGAGATACATCCCAAAGGGAGTTTTCTCAATAAAAATCATTTTTAAAGGTGAAAACCTAGCCTCAAACAACCTTTTAGTGAAAACCCATTTCTAAAAGAATAAAACTCAGCATTTATAAATCCAAAACCATTTAGAAACCCATTTGAGAAATCTAAATCACCTTTTTGAAATAAAAACACTTGAACAAAGTCTAACCAATAAATATAATGAGAACTTGGTATGTGAATCAAAAAAAAATCCCTTTTATATAATTAAATTCAAAATAAAACCACTTGATCTCATTCTGAATAGTTACTCTAATTAACACATATCATTAATTAACATAAAATCAAAGTGTGAACATAAATAAATCATTGTTTCTTAAATTTCATGTCCAAATGAAAAGGGGGCCTACATCAAACTCAAGTTTCTTTGAAAATGGAAACATGAATCCACTACCTTATGCTTACATAAAATGAATTTAAACATATATATATACACCTAGATAAAATATATATATTCTCTTATTTTTTATGGAATATCTACAAAGAGGTTTTGTATATATATACACCTTACCCATGTACGTGTTTTTAAGTCACCCTTATGAATGGTGATCCAAAATACACTTGAGAAAAAATTCTAAAAACATGAAAATAAAAAAAAATCAACCAAAGGTGAAAATTAGAAGAAAACATACTTGAAACTAATAGTGAACCCACTTCCTTTGATGGTCATGTAAAGAATTAGCCCTAACCGAACCCGAGAACCCTAGACGTCAAGAATCAACAAGTAAAATACCAAAAAATGAGTTAGGGACTAGCTAGGTCACATGAACCACAAACGAGGGAAGGGAAACCAAAAATAGATGAGAAATAAAGGAAGAATAGGGGAAGAGAATCGCACTAGGGTTGATCTCACCCATGGTTAGGGAGAAAAATAGCCAAAAATCATGGAAGGATGGGAGCCCGTGGAATGCGAGGGTGAGGGGAAATAGGGGCTTGTCCATGGATAGGGGAGGGGGTTTGGGTTTCACATGGAGAGGGGGTGAGGGAGACTCGTTTGAGGGTTTTAATAAAATATAAAATTGTTATTATTATTATTATTGTTGTTGTTGTTGTTGTTGTTGTTGTTGTTGTTATTATTATTATTAATCATAATAATAATAATAATAATACATTTATTTTATTATTTTATTATTATTATAAATATTACTATCATATTATTTTCATTTTATTTTTTATTTTTAACTTATTTTATTTTTGAAAAAACCAAGGTTAACTTCATGGTTTGACTATGCGGTCTATCAGACCATGTTCCAACCATGTGATTGCCTATATCCAAGGAGGGATGGGCCACACAGACTATAGGGGAGATGTGAATGCTCATGCACCTAGCTGTGAACCTTGGATAAGCCACTCTCTAGGCCACATAGTTAGCACTCGACTACCGCATGGTTTCTCTTAACTATGCACCAACTTTGTGTCTCATTCTGTTCACTCAAAAACCCAACATTTGTCCAAAAAATCACCCTAGAAACAAATGAAATAAAGGTAACACCAAAAAAATAAAATAATTGGGAAGTTTCAGGTCAGGGTGTAACAATTCTCTCCACCATTAGCACTTTTTTCCCCTATAAGGTCGCCCAACCAAATGAGGAACAAAAATAGGAATAAAAATTAATAAAGAACAAACCAAACCAGGAAACCTAGTGTGACCTTTCAATTCCACAAGTAACACCTAACCAAATCTATAGAAAATGAAAAGGAGATACATAGGGTAAATAGAGGGGTCTCCCCACCCTTAAGGAATTGATTAGAATAATGGTTTAATTAAGAGGAACGCTCAACAAAATTACCCACCAACATGAAAAGGGTTCAACAATAAAGACTTGAATTGAGAACTTATCTAAGTCACATTTCATAATTACTTAAGGTTGAATATATCCAAATATAAACCACCTAAAACTGATACCATTCTAAATAAGACTAAAAATTCAATATATCATATCCAAAATGGGAAACCACGTATATTTCAAGAAATAGGCCACTAATATCATCAAAAAAAAGGTTCCCATGAACATAAAACCATAGCATGGGAAAACATTAATGGACACCACTTAGACATTGGAGAAAACATGTTGAATGTAAATCCCCCATTGATGGAAACTCTATCATTATGTGAAAGTATATACACTGAGACCTATGGATAGATCCCCAATGTCTTGAAGCATCTGTAGTTCCACATTCTGGAGGTGACGATCCCTAGTTGAAACACTCTCTTCTAGTGTCACGAGTGGATACACAGTCAAAATTCCCTCAGGGAATTGTAGCATGATGGATTAGAATTCCCAAAATAGTTACACTAAATAATATGAGTGAGGGGTCCGTCTAATGAGAAAAAAGAACTATCGAAAGAGACTTTTCTAGAACAGCTTCCGCTAATTCACACTCATCGTCGGATGGGAAATATTCATGAGAACCAAAAGAAACCAGACTGTCAACTGCCACTGGCTTCCCTATAAAACATTCCCAAATGAAAGAACATATACCATGATCCCAAGATGGATACCCCATGTGAAAAGACCATCTTCTAACTGATCACTTGACACTATTACAGGTGAAAAGGATATTAGCTCATTGAAATGGCCAACATACCCCTTCACTCTCTATTGACCTTGCCAAATTTTTACAAGCTCTGCCAATTTTTTGTTATTCACATCCCAAATAATAAACCATTATATGAAAGTGGTCTTAAAGATCTCTCAATACATCCCAAATCACAATTAGGATGGAACAATCACCATTCACTGGTCAATATCTAGTCCTTCTAACACACCCAAGACAACTCACACTCTCACGACATCTGGAGTTCCTAACTCATTCCATCATAGCATCATACTCTAAAAAACATAAAGTGAAAAACCAGATCAAAATTTAACCACAACTTAACCAATTTACATTTTAAACCAAACACCAGTTAACATTTTAAACTAAACACTATTCTCATAAACCAACACAACACAAAACCAAATAAAATCTCAACCAAAACAAAACCACAACAACACAAAACAAGCCAAGAAACCTCTTTTAAAAATAATAATTTAGAAATTCACCCATTTTCAAATTAAATTCACAATTTTAAAATTAAAATAATTTTCTACTTTCAAAACCATCAAATACACAAAATCCCATTTTCCAATCTATTTTCTCATTCGAAGTTCTCTTGGCTAAATTCACTTATAACAAATCATATTCTAAAAATAGAGCACCAATTCCACTACCCCTATGAAATTGAAAATCCCATTATAAAATAAACCTTTTACTCTTTTAAAACCCATTTTTTCACTTCAAATGCCCTTTTCAAAAATAATTTTGTTTTCAAAATCCACTCAAACTAACCAAAATTAGACCAAGGCATAAACCATACCAAGATAAATGAAACAGGGAACTAGTGGTCATGCATACCATGGACACATGGTTTAGAAGGCCATGAACTAAGCATACACCAACCATTTGACGTATATTGAACTGTGCATTTGGGCCCCACATGGTTCTCTACATCATGTAATCTCACGATGTAGCACCATATAACTTCCATTGTCATCCCCAAACATAAAAAATATCATTGAACTCAACAAATTCTAACAGCATAAACCCAAAACCAAAAATAAATATTTGAAACCCAATTACCCTTTGTGCCTCAGGTCTCATCACGAGTGATGATGATCGGGCATCAACCCATAACCAAACTCCTGAGCCCTAATAATCATATATATATTCTACCTAACAAACTAAAAATATAGGTCTTCTCGAATACCATTTTTTCACAAACCAACTCAGATCAACCCCAAACTGGTCACCTGAGCTAACCCACAACAAGGCCCTAGAGGAATTCTGAAACCACCTAGGCTAGAAAATAGGTTTTAGCATCAAATATACTCAACTAGGAATGGTTTATCGCATACAAAAATCACAAATAGACAAATATAAACTGAATAATAAAAATAAACACTAGTATTGGAAAGAAATAAAACTACAAATATCTCCATGTTACCCTACTTGGTCACCATTAACCACTAAACCAAAGTTTCTCCATGGTGACTAAGTCTGGGCTAGAAGACCAAGTAAACTATTACCAATTCATTTCCATTAATTAAAATATCCACTTACTACTAGTTTGAAATAAATTATATAAACATGGGATTTTTATACACTTCTTTTGGAAAAAAAATCATTTTTCATTAACCTCTTCATTTAAAACGTGCCTTTTCTAAAAAAATGGGAGGCTTGATAACTTCTAAGAAAAAGAGGGGAAGTAGAAGAAGGGTGTTAGTAAAAAGGGGTTGGTAGTATAAAAAAACTTTAAAAAAAGTCATGAAACATTTCAGAACCAAACATTTATATTTACATAAGAGATGCATCATACACAATTAGAATAAGTGAAGAAAACATAGCTAGGAAAATTGAAAAATAGTACTCAAGTAACCAAACCTCATGTGGCACCTAGATTATACATTGTGGATAGAAAAATTTCATAGAAAATTGGAATAATTAGGATCGTAGGGAAAATCTAGAACATACTGAACCTAGTCTATATTTTTTGAATTCCTGATGTAACCAAAAATTCCTAATGCTTGATCTTACCCTACCTAACCTAACTAAGGGGAAAGATCCCCAAAGTAGATCACTTCCATACTAAGGGGCCACTAGCCAGAGCATAATTCTAAACTAGTGTAGCAAATGTTTTAGAATATTACACTAGATATGTTAGGTTCCCATGATATGTCTATGTAGGGTCTTGAAAATTCCGCAAGGGGGAAATCCAATTACCCCAAGACTTAGGGAAGGACCGAACCGGTCCGTGTAGTAGATCCCAGCAGTAGTACGCAGCGAGTTCGGCGAACTGCCCTCCTGCGGACGTTGTAGTTTGTAAAATGGGGGCGGAGCACCTACATAGGCGTGAACCAGGAAGACCGCCAGATGTCAGGCCGGTCCACCGCCATGAGCCGCCCCCTCCGCGGACTGCTATCGTTCGTGGGATAGAGACGAAGAGGTGTATGGCTGCGGAGCAATTCCGAAAATCACGGTTCAAAAAACTCCTTTGTTGAACAAGTCATCCGCGGGTGGAGATTCATTCATGGGATTCCGCAGAAATTGCCATGGGACCATCAATACTACCCCTTTGTGAATCTATAAATATTCACCGAGGGGAACCAAAAAAAGGGAGGAAGGACGGGTGAAAACCCATGGGGAGACGCTGGAGAAATCGCTCCCAGTGGTCCGCAACCATCCGCAGACCCCATATCGTCCATGGATGCACTCTTCCAGAGAGAGGAGAAACCAAACCGCGAACCACATGCGGCCAGGTCCTTCGCAGCCAGCCCTTAGCGGCACATTCCTCCGCGGACCAGTTTCGTTTTTGAAATGGAGGCGGGATTCCTCCGCGGCCAGCTCCTTCGCGGCTCGCACCTTCGTGGACAGTCCTTCGCAGACAGCTCCCTCGCGGCCAGCTCCTTACCGCCCACTCCTTCACAGATAGTCCTTCGTGGATAGCTCCCCATAGTCAGCTCCATCATGGTCGGTCCCTTCTCTACCGTCACTGACCCCCATGCAAAATGGAGAGTTGCACCGTGAAATTTTCAATCCATGTTAAAAATATTTTACATTGCACCCTTACGCCGCCCCAACATCCGTCCTATAAATTCCATTAGTTGAGCTACTCCTCATGACTCTCCTACAACCCCATTTCCTAGATCCTTTTGCTAGATTCATCAAGAATGGGCCACCCTTGCATAAGTCCCACACCAACAATTGTTAGGTCTCTCCTACCTAGTCGTCATGACCACATGACGTTAAACTGTATTGCCGTCATCCTATCCATATGATGTTAAACTGTGTGGAAACAGTCCTCTCTACATGACTATAAATTATAGCATTCCGCATCATTTAGTAATTGTATGCCTCTTGCCCCATGAAAGAGATTCCTTTTTCCCCAAGCATAAGATGCCTAATGCCATGATCACAGTGGCGTACCTTCAAGGGCGCTGGAATCCATTCAAACATTCCATCACTTCGCCCTATGCTTTGTGGGTCCTTCATTTGGATTCTCATTCCCTTGCATGTCTGAAGGGACCCCCTAACGGTCTGGCCTCATGCCGCATCGGCTCACCTACCATCCTGGGCCAACGCCCTAGAAGACTATGGACAACACTTTGAGACAGGTCCTATGTTTCGATCATCGTCAGCAGTCGACCCTCATTTGTTCGACCCCATTTCAGGCTAACATGATATGGATGCAGTGTTTCGAACATGGTCATAATTTATCCTTCATCACCATTCCACCCACATTGTGTTCCGAATGTTGGGCTTGTAATTCACACTTTTCATCTCCCTTTGTTCGGACTGATTCCAGCCCCCTTGGCGTTATCCCGCTTGTGCACTTGCGCATAGGCATTTAGTCCTGAACACATGACGTTAAACTGTATGGCTCTCGTCTTGACCACATGATGTTAAAATGTATGGCCCTCGTCCTATCCATATGACATTAAACTATATGGAAACAGTCCTCTCTACATGACTATAAACTATAGCATTCCCTATCATTCAATAATTGGATGCCTCTTGCTCCATGTAAGATATGCCTTATGCTCCAATCATAAGATGCCTCATTCCATGTTTATGGTGGAATAATTTCAAGAGTGTTGGAATCCATTCAAACATTCCATCACTCCGCCTCACGCTTTGCATGTCCTTCATTCGGATCTTCATCCACTTCCATGTCCAAAGGGACCCCCTAACGGACTGGTCACATGCCGCATCGACTCGCCTACCATCCAGGGACAATGCCCCGGAAGACTTTGGACAACACTTCGAGACAAGTCCTGTGTTTCGAACATGGTCAGCAGTCGACCCTCATTTGTTCGTCCTCATTTCAGGCTAATGTGATATGAATATTGTGTTTTGAACATGGTCAACAGTTATTCTCCATCCCCATGCCACCCTAATTGTGTTCTGAATGTCGGGCGTGTAATTCACACTTTTCATCTCCCTTTGTTCGGACTGATTCCAACACCCTTGGCATTATCTCGCTTGTGCACTTGCGCATAGGTGTTGGCCCCCATTATATTCCTCAACCAATCAATGGGTTGGGGTTCCCTCATGGCCAGACATGATGAAAACACCCTGGGCCTCCTCAGAGTGTAATCCCCAATCCACCTTATGGGACTCCTCAGAGTGTAATCCCCAATCCATCATCTTGGGCCTCCTCAGAGTGTAATCCCCAATCCATCAGCTATGGGCCTCCTCAGAGTGTAATCCTCAATCCACACTATGGGCCGCCCTCGTGCGTAATACCCACTCACTTCTCAGAGACACACCTTTCACGACCTGATCGCCTGGTCCTTGCTTCCTCTTGTTTCTCACACCGAGCCTGACTCACGTGGTCTTAAAGTAAGCATCGACCATGACATCCTCTTATGGGCCTCCTCAGAGTGTAAGCCCCAACCCATCATCATGGGCTGCCTCAGAGCGTAAGACCCACCAATACGAACTATGTGGACTTTGATTTGTGTCTCCCAGGCAAGGTACATAGGAAGCCTCTCCATGGTTCAAGCCCAACAATAGGTCATTCTGACCCTCTTTCACATCGGTTTACCAACATCATGGGTTTCCTCAGAGCGTAAGCCCCACTAATCTGAACTACATGGACTTTGATCCCGGTCTCCTGGGCAGGGTACATAGGAAGCCTCCAAGAGATTCCAGCCCAACAACTAGTCGATCCGACTATCCTCGCATCGGTTCACCGCGCCACTCCTAGTGCCTCCTCAATGAGTTCTGATTCCTCGGGGTCATTAATCGAATGAGGAATGGTAAACCTCGGGGACAAATGATTCTGAACCCCTGCGTTCAGTTGACCATTTCCAACCAGGAGAAATTTGTGGATATTATGATTGGGATAAACCAAAGATTCACGAATATATGAATACATCTTAAATCTATGAGAGAGTCCCAGAACAGGCAATAATTCTCCCCAAAAAGGGTGTGATGAGCCCAAATTCCCATCCTCTCGACCAATGTGAGTTCTTAAGCTTCACTGGCCAAACCACCGGGCGAATGCCTGCCTTTGGAAAGCAAGACCACACACCGTCGGTTGTAAAACCATTCGGTGTTTTGAAACCGACCCAAAACAGTCTAAAAATAGGTTAAGCTAATAGGAATCACAAAATCAACAACATACACATAGGATAAACACAAACCACCACTCAACACAAAAAAAACAAACATTTACCTTGACTCAAACCAAGGAATATACTACTTCTCTTCAAACCATCAATTCATAAGTGAAGTCCCATGCCAAGGACCTCACATTCCCTTTAAGAATCATCATGCTAATAGATACATCCCAAGAGGATTTTTTCAAATAAAACCCATTTTTAAAGGTTCCGACTGGGACTCACACAACCTTTGAGTGATAACCCATTTCCAAAAAAAATAATAAAACATAATTTATAAATCCAAAACCATTTTAAAACTCATTTGAAAAATATGAATTGCAATTTTGAAATCAAAACATATTACAAAGGAAAACCAATCCTTTTAATGATCACTTGGTGTGTAAATCTTGATAAATCCTTTCTATAAAATTAAATTTAAAAGAAACCCACTTGATTTCATTACATATAATTACTCTAATTAATACATATCACTAATTAACATCAAAAAAAGTGTGAACATAAAGCAATCAATGTTTCTTAAATTTAAAAGGCCCAATGCAAAGGGGAACCTACATCAAACTCAAGGCACTTTGACAAAGACTACCTGGATCCACTCACTTAAACTTACATGAACATGAATTTATACATATATATATATATATATGAACACCCCTTGCTAAAATATTGATTTTCCCCTCTCTATGAAGAAATATATACAAAGTGGGTGTGTGTGTGTGTCTATATATGTGACATACCCAAGCATATGTGTGTAGGTAACCCACACGAATGGAATTCTAAAACGCACTAGAGAAAAAAATATTAGAAACTCAAAAATCACAAAAACCATAAATTTAATCAGCCAAAGGTAAAAAGTTGAAGAAACCTTGCCCAAATTTGATGGAGAACCCACTGTCTTTGATGGACATTAAAAGAATCATTTTTAATAGAACCCAATATCCCAATATGTCATGAATCAGAAAGTAAAATACTCAAAATTAGGTTAGGGTCCATATAGGTCATGCACACCCCAACAGAGGGAAGGGAAACCAAAAATAAGGGAGGATTAAAGGAAGAAGAGAGGAAGAGAATATTATTGAAGTTGTTCAAAACAAATATTGGGGAGTAAAATGGATAAAAAAATAGGCAATGAGGGGAGGTCTTGGTGCATAATGGAGAGGGGAAAAGTGGGCCTCAACTGTGGGGAGGGGAGGGGGTTTGGGTTGCGCATGGATAGGTGGTGAGGGAGTCCCATTTGAGGGTTTAAATAAAATATAAAAATAATAATAATAATAGTGATAACCACCATTATAATAATACATATTTTTATTTATTTTCTTTTATTATTATTATTATTATCATTTTATTTTTATTTTATTTTATTTTTTATTTTATTTTATTTTATTTTTAAAAAGCCTTGGACAATAGCACGGTTTGGCCACAAGTTTTTCTAGACCACATGCCAACTGTGTAGTTGCCTCTGTCCAAAGTGGGAGAGACTGAACGGGCTTCTTGGGAGAGTTTCATACTCGTGTTCCTAGAATTTCACACTAGACAATTCCACTTTCTAGGCCACACTATTTGCACTACGATGGCACATAGTTTCACCTAGTTGTGTACCTAATTTTGTTCACACAAAAACTAAAATTTGTCTCTGAAAAACACTCGGGAAATTCATGGAAAAAATCGTTGGACTTGAAATAAATAAATAAAAAGAAAATTTTCAGTTCAGGGTGTGACATTTTAAATAGATCCAATAGCAATGATGTTTTCCTTGAGGAATTTAGTTACACTCGTGGAATGATTCGAGTTGAAGGGAAATACCAAAGAACTAAGACTGTTAACTCAATAGGTAGTTTTGATCTAAAGATATTTTCTAAGGGCTCAAGTCTAGTTGGAGAACAAGATCCCCAACCTCTCGGGTATTCTACCCTACTAGATGGAAATATTGACCCTCAAGGTGACGATGAAAAGATATGGAAATATCCCAAATCCTATAGGAGAGTTCCACATCTGAGAGTTAGGGGCAATGGCCAATCATGGTCAACAAGATGTATTTTCTACTTCTGCTTCCTAGGCAGCCATCTTATTTTATTTATACCATTGGTATGTCACTATTTTCCACATTCCATCTCCTTTTGTCCTTTATGTTTATTCAATTTTCTATAAATTTTGGGATCATTGGATATAACCCGCAGTTTGCATCATTTATGTTTATATATATATATATAATATAATTATATAAGTATATTTATAATTTTATATAAATATTTTTAGATATATTTGTTTATAATTATAAATATATATTTATAAATAATAAATATGTTTATTATATTTATAATTATATATATATTAACAAATGTATCTATTAATAAATATATATATAATTATATATAATTATATAATTATATATAATGATATAAAAAAATTATAAATATATTTATTTATAATTATAATTATAAATATATATATATAATAATAAAATTATTATAAATATTTTTAAATAATAAATATATTTATTATACTTATAAGTATATATATTTATATATAAATAAATGTATATATAATTATATAAATATATCTAATTTTATAAATATATGTAATTATGAAAATATATATAATTATAAAAATATATTTATAATTATATACAAATATATTTTTAAATATATTTTTTTAAAATTATAATTATAAATATATATATATTAAATAATTATAAAATTATAATAAATATATTTAAATAATAAATATAATTATTATATTTATAATTATAAAAATTTATATAATTATATATATAATTATATAAATATATTTATATTTATAATTATATATAAATATTTTTAAATATATTTACCTGCAACGATGCAAACCATGGATTAAAATCCATGATCATGGAAAATTTATTATAAAATACACCAGCAAGGAAACTGGGGATTTATAATGCTAGGAAGTTACACCAACCACACCACCAAGGATAAATAGTCTTTAATTGTCATCTTCTCAAGTCTTATTCCCCATCCTTAAGAGCCACCTCGACCTTTCAAGTGTCTTCCACTCTTCCACTACTTAGGAGCCTATAAAGTTTTATCCTGATCATCCATTCTCAATGATTCATCCTCCTTATCATGAGTCTCAATGTATCTAATGAAATCATTTTTTTATAATCAAATCATATCCATCTTGATTTAATACGCTACCCAACATATCATAATTTATCCTCTCATTAATATTCCCAACGTTTGAGGATTGTCCTTTAACTCAAAAGGGTCCATAAAAATTACAAAATTGATCACATAATACTTCCTTACTATTGGATCTATTTAAAATATCAATAAAATAAAAATTATATAAAGTGGGACCATAAACTGGTGGGACAATGAAACCCTCCTTAGTTTCCACCTTCCCTTCTAGTGTACGACCAGTAACCGGGATTCTCGTTGTATCCTCAATACTAGCCTGCTCATGTTCATGTGTTCCAAGTATCTTATTTAATGGGTATTTTCTAAGAATAGGTGGAAGAGTCCTAAATTTTCAATAGGTGACCAACTTAAATCACTCTTCATCCATAGGGGTATACACCCCTTAAACTGATGTGGTAGCAACATTAGAAAAAGGTAATTAATCAACTTCTTTAGGAAAGCTCTACCCCTTCTTGGACACCTTCCCCCCTGCTTCCACTATATCAGTCATTATTCCAGTATTACTATGACATCATATGGGCCTCTAATACTTAGGTGAAGAAATAATCTTCTTCTATACTTTTCTAAGTATAGAGAAAAAAAATCTTCACTTGATTCAGCTTCATATCCATAGTTCCCTATATATATTGTTCAAGGTCTGAATAACTATGATTTTATCCTCCACAATCTACTACCTCATCATCAGCATATTTATCCTCTGAATGCGGCTACTCCTCGATTAGTGTAGGACTCCACTATTCTCAAAACATATCTTGAGAAGTGTCTTTCAGATGTTGAACTCTATAATCTATCACATCGGAAGCATGACCATCAAGACTCTCACTAATTTGAAGTTTAAGACAATTGGCCAAGACCAAACCTTGCCTCAAAATAGTAGCATATAATCCAGTGTCATCAGTATTGTTCTTCTTCCCCTATAAAATAGAAGTCTCATAAGAAACATCATTTTATTTCTCAGACTCCTTATACTTAGAAGAATCTACATACATTTTCAATTTCCTTTTGCAATCTTTTTCCAAGTGGCCTTACATGACACATTTCAAGAATTTAATTACCCATCAGTAAGAATATTTTAGATTCCCAACCAAACTATATTCCTCACACAAGTGAGTAACCTTTTCATACTCCATTATAATTTTAATCTCGCCCTCATGATTATAAAGAATTGCTTTATCAATAAGAGTTACACTAACATCAATTTCAACCAAGAATCTAGCATAATGGTCAAATATTACCATTTAATTTTCTCTATCAAGGTGGCTAGTTATTCTTATTAATTCAAAAATATCATTGAGGATTATTGGATGCCATAAGATTTAGTTGAGACCATAGAAATGAATCTAGACCTTTGAAAATGTGTTCTTGACATTCTCTGGATTAAAATCATATGACCATTAATGAACACGGAATAGACCAGGTTTCAAAAATAGTGATCCAAGGCACCAAGACTTTTGTTTGATATCCTCAGAATGAAATAGATAGTGATAGAATCCATGTCAAAGTGAGACATAGTTACAATGATAAAAACCCATAAGGTCGGGATTCTACATACCTAGTCATCCTCACACCATGGCTTTTCAACCATAAGAAGAACGAACCTTCCGACAATTGAGTTCTTGCACATTGCCAATATTTCAAAGACCATATTAGAATTCACCTCCACATGAACCATAGATCCCTTTTAGATAATACTTTCAATGACCTAGTCTCTGTAAGAAGTGAAGGGAAGAGAACCAGAATCACCTTCCTTCAAACGATTCGCATCTCAAATATCATTTTTTAGGGTATCACCATTGTAGGGTTGATCATTCCGACTACCTTTAGTGAGGAGCTCCTCAAGATCTAAGTAATAATGAGGAAAATCCATCTCTTAAAGAATGGTTTAGTCTCCAACACCATCATTTCCAAGGTTACTCACGCCAAACCCAATCCCTGTATCTTTTTAAAT
Organism: Viscum album; assembly: GCA_963277665.1. Classification (NCBI taxonomy): domain Eukaryota; kingdom Viridiplantae; phylum Streptophyta; class Magnoliopsida; order Santalales; family Viscaceae; genus Viscum; species Viscum album. The sequence continues at coordinate 791,010,853 of OY728141.1, forward strand.
ATATTTATTTATGATTATAATTATAAATCTATTTATTTCTTTAAATAATTATAAAATTATGACAAATATATTTAAATAATAAATATATTTACTATATTTATAATTATATGTATTTATATATTAATAAATATATATATAGTTAAAAATATATATAATTAAATAAATATATTTATAATTATATGAAAATATAAATAAATGTATTTTTTTATAATTATAATTATAAATATATATATAAGTAATTATTAAATTATAATAAATATATTTGTTACATTTATAATTAAATATATTTATATATTAATAAATATATCTAATTATATAAATATATTTATAACTAAATAAAAGTATTTATAAATATATTTATTTATAATTGTAATTATAAATAAATATGTTTTTCTTTAAATATTTATTTATAAATATATAAAGTTATATTTATTTATAATTATATATATTTAAATTTTTTTAATTGTATTAATTATATTTTTAAATGAGGACTTTATAAGTGATTTTTTAGTGCTGATAAACATATATCTTTATCAATGGTTACAAAGCACTGATTAAAATCAGTTTTATCAGTGCTTCTAATTTTAGCACTAATAAAACCACTATTTATCGGTGTTTTTTTAAGTATTGATAAAACAATTCCCAATATTCTAAATAAAACCCTAACTAAGTTCTTATCACTCACAGTATTCAAGTTCTCATGGAACCAGATATATGTCGTCACTGTCCCTCAATCATTTCGAACGAATCGACACATTCAAAAGCCAAGGTATGGGGTTAATTGTAATCGTCACCCCCCCCCCCCTCAAATATGTTTGTTTGTTTTTAATTTTTTTTCAAATGGTTTGAACATCATGTGCTTAAATATTACATATGATTGATTAAATTTGCACCAGAAATACAAGTCATGAAGTTCCAGCATGTATATACCGCTTACAACTATTATCAAAAAACATCTTTACATTTCCTTCATGCATAAAAACAAAAATTTCATACTCATGTATCTCATGATGTTTGATCTATTTTCACTAGTTTCAATATTATTTTCATAACTCATAAAAAACATTCTACATTACATATATTGCAATAATCCATACATGTAAGGCCTAAATTCTTTTTATTCATCTGAATTTTATCTTCTTGTGTGATATACCTCCTCTCATATGAATATAATCTCCCCATGTTAAATTTTTTATTTATTTATTTATAGAAAGATAATATATCAATCAATACCCTTAATTCTTCCTTGGTAACATATTTTTCTTTTAATTTACATATTTTCATTTATTTTATATTTTTATATAAAACATAATTTAATAATTATATTTTTTATTATTGTTTTATAACATTTAATTCTATAATAATTTATTTATTAGTATAATTATTTTACAATGATCATATATATTTATAATTTTTCATGTTCATAGTTGATTATCTACCTAATTTCCAATGCCTGGAGCCATTTTTTGTTCACCATTTCCCTCTCTTTCATGTTTATTTTCACTCATTCATCATTATTTCTCACTTTGATTTCATGGAGCTCCTAGTTATGCATCAAAAAAAACCCTTACCACCTAACATGTAAGTAGGTGACTACAAATGATAAGTATGAAAAGTTTTTTTAGTGCACAGATGGAAATCAGCACCAAGTTCCAAGTATCCCTCCAACTCTCATGGATCCAAATCAAAAGAAAATCCCATTTACTTCCATTACTAGGTAGAAGAACCCTAATCATTTTAATATCTCCTGATTTGTTTTTTATAGGAATTATGAAATGATTTTAATTTATTTTGTATGATTAGTTCCAATTTTCTCTACTTTTAGCTCTTCATAAAAATTATTTAATAATAATTTTAATACTTATAAACAAACTCTTTATTTATATGATCTTTTTTTAAGTTTTTACTTTATGATTTTATCATGTTATGGAATTAATAAGCTTTTATATTTTTTAATACCATTTAATATTTTTTAACATTATTATTATATGTATTTTTTATGGTTTCCAATTTTTTATATAATCCATATATGTGATATGGAATGAACACATTGGTTAAGAACAAGTATTATGGATGTAGAATGAACTGTCATGTACAAAAGAACTTCACATTAGGATATAACTAGAACATGGGTGGGTCAATGGCTTACATTCCATTATAAGTTTAAATTACATCACAAAAAAACACATCATAGGTTACCACTAATATAGTATGAAAATATTTAAATAACATATTCCATTACTCTAACACCAACATAGCTAACAAAATCATTCTAACACAATAATAATTGTGATGCTCAACACTTCTACTACTAAAACACAATCTGAATACCCATCATTTTACTATTATTATCTTAGAAAAATGAGTTCATGTAGCTTAAATGGTTATTTAACAATGATATTGTATGGGTTCCAAGCTCATAATTTCTGTGTATTTATTTATTTTGTTAAATATTAATATTAATAAATAAATAAGATGGATATAAATTGAAAATGAATATATTAAAATCATATGACAAAAAGGTATGAGGATAGGGTGAAATAGTTCATCATGTTTGAAATAGATCATGCATATGACCCTTCTCAAATCCTTTGTCCATGTTTATGTTGTTATTATTCAAGAATAATTAGTCCAGTAGAGTTCGAAGAAAACTTGATCTATCATAGAATAGATGGAAATTATAAATGTTGGACTAAGCACATGTAAAAATAAATATTGTTCATGACTGGGATAAGACTACATTTTATAGAATATATGGTATGATTATAAGTGTGGAAATGATGAATATTGTATTGAGGATGTGATTACAAGTATGAACAATGATGAAGATCGTATTGAGGAAATGATAATGATAGTTGAAGATAAACATTTCTATTTTCCACAATTGTTTGAGAAGTTAAAGAGTTATGAAAAATACTATTGTATACTGGTTGTATTAAATATACAGCAATGTCTTCCATACTGAAGTTGTATACTTTAAAAGCTGGAAATGGTTAGAGTGATACCATTTTTACTTAAATACTTATCTCCTTAAATTATATGCTCCCAAAAGGTAATGAGAAATATATGATGCTAAGTGAATGCTATGCTCAATGGTTATGATCTCTTAAAGAATACATTCCTAATAAAATGACTTTATACTATTTTTTAAGGACTGTAAATCATGTAAAAAGGCCAAATATGTGGTTCTTATCGATATAAGAAAGATGAATCAGGTACTGGGAAAATTTTATGGCACTTTACAATCATTATAACCTTAAGGAGCCTATATGAAAGTGAAGAGACCATATGACAATTGATATGTCACACACATACAAGAAATTAATATGGGGAACTTTTTCACCTGAAAAAACTCTCCTCAATGGAAGATAATTTATCATGAGTATCCTAAATTTGGAAATAATAAAATAAACCTTCTTCTTATTCTATCTGCAAAAGGATTGAATCCTTTTTCGTTTAAAATAAACACTCATAGAACATGGTCAATTATGTTTCAAAATTATAAGATACCACTACTGTTAAATAATAAATGAAAATACATTATTTTATCTATGAATATATTAGGACGAAAGAAACCGAGTAATGACATTGATGTTTATTTGGATTTATTAGTGAAATATTTTAAATTATTGTGGGATTAATTTTTTGTGTTATATAATGATTATAAAAATGAAGATTAAATGTTGAGAGCCATAATGAATAGGATGATAAATTACTTTCTTACTTATGTCAATTTCTTGAATATAGAATTAAAGTAAATCAAGGGTGTCCCATTTATGGAAAAAGTACATAGTTAAATAGGTATAAATATTCATCGAAGATTGTGTTTCTAGGATATCATGGATTTTAACCACAGTGAAATAAGTATTGATCTTATACAAAATCATTTTTTGGGAGTTCACAAGAACAAATAGAACAATCTCCAATAATAGGTGATCAATTATTTGAGAAATTATAATATATAGACACTATTTTTGGAAGATCTTTTTCGAAAAACCTTACAAAAATGGTTTGGAAAAAAGAGATCAATTTTTCTTTGAATTTACATCATGAAATTGGTTTTACGTTAGTCATTTTCAATATGTTATTCATGTTGAAAAAAAATGTATGTGATAGTGTCATTGAAACATTACTAAATTCCCCAAGAAAAACAGTATAGGTAATTATGTTTTGAATGGATTTGATTGACATGGGAATATGTGAATAATTGTTTCTAGTGAAGGGTGAAAAATAGACTTTTCTTCCTCCAACTTATTACACTCTTTCTAGGGATGTGATCTATTTGTTTTTAAACTTCTTGAATGATGTAGAGATTATAAAGTAGTATTCATCAATTATAAAGAATATAATTTCACTGGCTAATTTAAAGTTAAAGGGTATGAAATCATATGACTATTGAGTTTTGATGAAAGATCTAATGCATGTTTTGTTAAATTGAATTTTTTCTAAGAATGTATATCATACATTAACCAAGATATGTTTCTTTTTCAATGAAATATGTAGAAATGTTATAGAGTCGGTGAAATTTCCAACTATAGAAAAGTAAATTGATTTCATATTATGTGAATTGGAGATGTTCATCCCAGGATATGATTGTTCACTTGATAGTTTACTTGGTAAGATAGATTCAACTATGTGTTCCTATATATGATTGATGGATGTAACCCAATTGAATGGTATATAAAGATTTTGAAAGAGTGTGTAAAAAATAGAATCTGTTCAAATGGTAGTATTATGGAGTGATATATTGTTGAAGAAACCATTGGATTCTATACCTACTATCTATCAAATGTGTAAGTCATTGGTCTAATAAAATATCACCACACCAGGTGGGTTGTGTGTGAGGTAAATTCTGGAATATATGTTGTAACAATTACTATTATAGAGCGTGAGAAATCCCACCGTTATGGTTTTCAACATAGTTTAGAGGTTTTAATAGATATTTAAACCCACAATGTAATTATTATGAATTTCAATCCATAAAGGGATGAAATATGGATATAAAGTAAAAATAATCAATTGTTTTTATGATGGTTTTGTGACCATATTTTTAAGGATTCAACTAAAAATACAGATTCAATTTCATAACAACTTCGATGGAAAATAGAGGACCAAGTGTGCATGTATTATCATATAAGGTTTAAGTAATTAATGGTTGTAAATTATAAAAAAATGAACATGATAAACACATTACCATGAAAAATAATAGTGTTAAACTTTTGGATTAAGTGATTCATGTATTTGGTACCAAGGATAGAAATCCAATTTATTCGAATATTTCATACTCTGGAATCATCAAAAAATATGGGAGTTGTATTATACAACATTTCAAGTAACAATTTTTCAATTAAAGTTGGTTTATAATAAGAGTACAATTAAAATATATGAATTGGAATTCATGAAAGTGGATTTCAATAATGAAGGGTGAAATGACGAACTGTTTATAATGGAATCATAGTTAGTACATGTTTTTTATGTTCTAGATCCTACAAACTTAAAGTGGTCAATTTTTCTGTTATCGACCAAAAACACAAAAGTTTTAGATGTCAATTAAACTAAGGATATCCCTTTAATTGGGATATCATAATTATTCCTCAGTATTCCCAATGTAGACAGTGTCTTGTATGTTAGAGGAGACCACAATAAAGGGGTTTGAATACTCATATAGGGGTAAAATCCCATAAAACATTAAAAAAGGAGTTCAATAATCAATTTATGTTTTTGTAATATATATTTCATTACCTCATATTATTATCTATTCACTACTTCATTTACATAATCTAAATTAAATGTTAAACCACTTTAATGGATAATGACTTCCACACATGTCGAAGCTCTCAATCCTGAGGAACATCATGCTTTTGAATTTACTGGTGCTCCCATTATAGAGGAACAACAACATTTTGTACATACTATTACTACCAATATAGAGGAATAACATATTTATGATTTCAAATCTACGTAAATGTTAGATGGTGAATAAAATATCTCCTAGAAAAATCGGGTGTTTCATAGCGTAATGGTGCTAGATAAAATTATTAATATGAGAAAAAAAGGAATAAAATTGTGGGTGGGATGAAATGCATGTGGACAACTTGTTAAACCCAACAAGGAACAGTTCATTAGTTACATTGGTATAACCACTCACATGCACATGCCAATTTATTTATATTCATGGAACAATGTTTTTCTCTTGCTTAAGACACAAATTTTTGAAGACACTAGAGTAACATTATGATATACTTTCTTTATTACTAAAAATAATAATGAAACATTGATTGGTGGTCCCAATGTAACTAATGAGCATGGCCTTGTTGGGGTTAATATGATGGTTGTGTGAATCCCATATAACCTTGAATGTCATACCTTTTTTTATCACCTTAATAATTTTTTCTAACACTGTCACAATATAGAACTCTTATTTTTCTGGGAAATAGGTTATTCACTATCTACTATTTCCTCAGCTTCAACATCATCAATATGTTGTTCCTCCAAATTGGTGTCATTATCATGTACTAAAAGTTTTTATTCCTCTGCATTGGGAGTTCTAGCATGTCCATAAACCTATTGTTCCTCGGGATTAGTAGAATATACGTGTAAAGAAGTCATTATCTTTAGAATTGGTTGAACATTTAATTTATATTACATAAATTTTTTAGGGAATATATAATATTATGATGTTATGTAATGTATATTACAAAAACTCTATAACTTGATTATTGAGATATATTTTTTAAAAATCATGAATGGATTTGACCACTCTATCAAGTATCCAAATCCCTTTATTGTTGTATCCTCTAACATAAAAGTCCCCATCTACATTGGGACTGCTGTGAAATGATTTTGATTCCCTAATTGAGGGGTTATCCTTAGTTGAATTGACATATAACCCTTCAATAGTTTTTTGATAACAAAACAATTAACTACTTTCAGTTTGAAATATCTAGAACATAAAATAATTATAAAAACTATGATACCATTATAAATGATTGGTATTTTTACCCTTCTTTACTGAAATCCACTTTCTCAAATCTCAATTCATCTATTTTAGTAATACTCTTGTTATTATCCCATTTTCATTGAAAAATAATCACTTGGAATATTGTATAATCCAACTTACATTTTTTTTATGATACCAATGTATGACATATTTTTATAAATTGGATATATATCATTGGTACAAGATACATGAACCAATTCATCCACAAGTTTAACTCTACTATTTATCATGGTAATGCATTCATCATATTCATTTGTATAGAACAAATAACCATTAATTACATAACCATTATAATATAATACATGCACACTTGGTCCTTTGGATAGCCATCGAAGTTGTTCTAAAATTGAATCTAGATTTTTAGTTGACTCCTAAAAAATATGATCTGAAAACCATCATATAAACTATTGATTATGCATATTTAATATCCATATTTTATCCCTTTATGGATTCAAATTACTAAGAATTTCTTTTTGGGTTTCATAACCTATCACATCCTCTAAAATGTTATGAAAAACATAAAGGTGGGAATTATCCAACTCTGTAATATTAATTGTGAAAATATATATTATGTAAATTCCTTCACCCACAATCCACCTATTATGATGAGATTTTGGAAGACCAATGCTTTCCACAGTAGACAGGTAGTCGGTACATAATTCAATAGCTTCCTCGAAAACATATCACTCCACAATAGAACCTTCTGGATGGATTTTATTTTTAACATACAATTTCAAATCTTCATATACAATTAAAAGGGTGCATATATATATAATGTATATGAAATCATAGTAGAATACCTTGTTCAAAGTGAACCATAAATAAACCATCATATCAAATAATTTTTGTGGAAAGAACATATCCAATTCACATAATATAACATCAATTTCCTTTTCTATAGTTAGAAATTTTTTCGGGTATATAACTTTGCTGCATATAGCTTTGAAAAAGAAATAGATCTTGGATAATGTAGGAAATAAATTTTTTGGAAGAAATTAATGTAAAGCTACATGCATTAGATCTTTCATCAAAAAAATATAGTCATGTGATTTCAAAACCTTTAACCATAAATCATCCATTGAAATGGTATTCTTTATATTTGATGAATACTCGTCTCGAACCTTTACATCATTCAAGATGTTTTAAAACTGGTATCTATCTTCACTATAAAGAGTGTAAGATATGGGAGGAATAAAAGTATATTTTTCACTCTTCACAAGTGATAACTCTTCTCATATTACCATGTTAATCACATCCAACCAAGCCTTAATTCCATCCTTTTTTTCAGGTGCATTTAGTAATGTTCCAATGACACTATCACATAAATGTTTTTCAACATGAATAACATCAAGAAAATTCCTAAAATGATAACATTTCCAATATGATAATTCAAAAAACTAATGTATTTTTACAACTATTTTTTGTAAGGTTTTTTCAAAAAGGTTTACCAAAAGTAGTGACCATATCTTTTACTTTCTCAAATAGTTGATAACATGTTAGTGGATATGGTAATGTATATTCTTATGATTTCCCAATGAATGATGTCATCCAGGATAGGTACTTATGTCACTGGGGTATAATTATATGATTCCCTACAAACAAAATCTTCAATGAATGTTTCAACCTAATTAATTATGTACCTTATATAAAAATGGGACAAACTTGGGATCTTTTAATACTATATCCGGAAAATTTTCTATAAGTAGAAAATCTATATATCATCCTTTACAACATGGATCTTTACATGAAATATTCATTTCTATAATCATAAGACAAAGTAACACCTAAATTATACAGTAATTTCAAATATTAGATCAATGGATCAAAATAAACATTAGTATCATCACCGGATTGTTTTGGTCCAGATATAAGCAAAGATAACATAATGTATTTTTATTTCATACATAACTGAAGTGGAAGGTTATAATTTATCGAAATAACTGACCATGTACTAGGAGTACTACTTTAAAAACAAAAATTATTCACTCTATCAGTAGATAGTGCAAGATGAAGGTTTCATGGCTCATTTCAAACTTTAATACACTCATGATAAATTATATTCCATTGAGGAGAGTTAGTTGGCTGAAAAAGTGTTTCATCCTTATTTCTTGTATCCATATTCCATGTAAATTATCTTGAAGTCTCTTTACTTCCATATAGGCACCAAACCCTTGGTATGATTGGAAACTACCATAAAACTTTCATAGGACCCAGTTCAACTTTATTTTATAGAGAAGAACCATACTTTGGGCATTTTTTAAGTGATTTTTGGTCCTTGTGAAATAGTATATTGTCATTTGGATAGGAATGTATTATTTTATATATCATACACATTGAATGTAGAATTAATTTAGCATCATATGTTCAGAAAGGAAGCTCGTTATCTTTTGGGAGAATATCATTCAAGATAGAAATTAGTTTAGTAAATCGGGTGTCACTACATCTATTTCACACTTTTAAATTTTACAGCTCCAGTATGGATAGTAATTATGAATGCTTAGTATAACCACCAAACAATGAAATCTTTGGACAACTTCCATGAACCAACTCGGATTGACCCTGAACCGTTCACCCGAGTCGGTCTGCAGTATGTACTGAGGGGCTTTCCCGATCCCCCCATGATAGAAACTAGTGTCGGAGATCAAAACATACAAGAAAGGGCAATGATTTCAGCCCAAAAAGGAAAGACAGGACTAGAAAAATAAACCAAACAAACTAAAAATGTAGTAATCCGATAACTGAATCTTAAATAACAATAAAAAATTTAATTATAAGATACAACTCAGTAGATGAAAACTAAAATGAAAAACTAAAATGAAAGAACAAACTGAAATTCCACCTCACGATCTACATGTGACCTCTTGGTCACCTCCAACCACAAGACCATCCATGCTTTAGCATTGATCACTTGCTAAGGAACCTGAACAAAAGATAAACTGACAAAACATATCAGGTCTACTGACACCGAGTGTTATAGGTAGGGTGTGAGCTAATAGCTCAATAGGTAACCACCAAAGAATCCATTTCACTTACTCATAAAAACATTCTATTTATACTAGTTTGAAATACATTTATAAAAATTTATTTCATACATACATAGTATTTTAAAACAAACAACATGCATCATTTCCCTTATAATTTAAAATGAGGCATAAGAAGGGGAAAAGGGAAATGTTCTTTCTTTTAAAAAATATAAACTTAGAAATTACTTTTTAAACCAACCATGCATTCACAGTTTTTCCAAACAAATATCAAAACTAGGTACACAGAATAAGATTCTACACAATGGGGGAAATTTCTCTAGTAATACTCATAATGGGGAAACACGAGAAATCCTAGAAACTCATAGGAAGACCAGAACATACTACACATGTGACTCATCCTAAAGTCATGACCTACTCAATGACATCATAATTCCCTAATTCCCAACCCTCTCCCTAGCTGGCCTATTCAAGGGGGCCAATACTGTAGCAATAAACCCAAGTCCCACCTTCTAAATCTGAATAGGTAGTACAATAACCTAGACTAGTGTATCATTATTTCTTAGTAAACCTCTTCGCTATACTAGGTTCCCATGTATAGTTCTCAAGGGGTATGTGCCATACAATCAAATTAAAAGCTACACATACACATATATATATATATATCCAAACATGTCACCCAATATGGCACCTCCTCATCCACCTCAAGGGTTAGTCCCTTGAATTAAAATAATAACCATACAAGGAAGTCCCAGACTGAGGAACCTTCCATCTCACAATCAACCGATGAGGAAAAGGACCTAACTCAAGAGGGGTTTTACAAAACCCCTTTCAAAATTCCAAACAACCCATTAGTTCTACCCATCTTGGGTATATTACCAAAAGGAAATAAACACCTTAAAACCATTTCCAACTATAAGAAATTTCATTTTCACTGTGCCCTTACTATTCTGTCTTTAAGTTTCAAACACACACCCAAACAAGTTACATTTTCCAAATGGGACCTTATCTCAAATATACTTTGTCATAAAAATGAGTTTGAAACATGAAAAATTCACACAAAAGTTTCAAATGGGATTCTAAACATTTTAAGAAAAAAATCATTTTTAACACACACTACATGTGTCATAATCTTCCACGCAATTTTAAAATGACCCAATCCATTTTTGAAACCATGGAATCATTTATCAAATGATATGAAAAAAGAAATTAGGATTTATTTTTAGAAAAACCAAGATTCGAGAAAAGGTTCTCCCAAATTTCATCATTCTTTGTAGGCCCGTCCATGGTTGCACTTTGTACATCCATGGATGTTCCCGCATCTAATGTCATAGAATAAGTGGTCCTCTCCAACTATTTTTAGAGAAACACACACACCACTTGTTATCACACTAACCCATGTACATCAAAATATCATGTTTCATAAACCAACCAACCCAAGCCAATCAATTTCTACAAAAATGTTTCTCTAGGAAAACACCGCCTAATAAATCCAAGAAAACCATTTTTAAATAAAATGACAATTTTACAAACCCAAAGGCAAGGATACACATGGTCATAAATAGACAAAAAAATCAAAACCTATTTTTAATAACACCTTCAAATAAGAAAATGCGACCAAAAAACCATGATTTAAGAATTAATTAGGAAATACAAGAAATAAATGGATTGAAAAGGGATGAAAATACTTGAAAACACCTACCGGTCTTGTGTGAAAGTGAAAAAACCCTCAGAAACGGAAGGTTAGGCTACTATGAATAAACTGCCAACCTTAGAATCCAAGAAACACAAACCAATGCCCAAACCCTAGAATTATGGATTTTATAAGAGAGATTTAACCAAAGAAAAACCAAGAAATAGGGAGAGGATAGGAGAAATAGGGAATAAATGGCCAAAACCCTAAAAAGTACCTTGGAAATGAAGAGAGGGACCATGGGAGGAAGATGATCCAAGGGGAAAGGGGTATTGGGACCCCTTGGTGTGCCAAAAATGAAGGGATAGAGGGAGGCATGATATAGGGTTAAAAAGGGAAAGTGGTAGAAAAATAATTTTACGTTTTAATTATATTGGGCTGAATACACAGTTTGGCAACATGGTTTTCCAAACCGTACGGTAGCCGTGTGTACCCCTTTTCCCACATAAATAAAATAGTACACTAACCTGGAATCGACTGCATAACCATGTGCAATCCATGTGGTTAGTTGTTATTTGACCTTCACCTGCCACATGGTCTCTCTGCATGGTCACTACTAATCGTGCAGAAACCATGTGACACTAATAAAGACCTTATGAACATTTTTAAACCTCGAAAATTTTGATCGAGACTCAACCTAAACCTTGACCATGGTTCCCAATACTTGAAATAGAACAAAATAAGTGATTATTTTTGGTTGGGGTGTGACAATTCTCCCTACCACAGACACGATCTTCCCCCAAGAAAGTCACCAACCCAACAGTCAACACAACTCGAGTCCATGCCCAGGTAAAACAAAGGAAATCCAAAAGCCTTGGGGTGACCATTCCAAACACACATCACACCTGACCAATTCAAGAAAAACCACAACACAAGATTGAGGGGCGAACACTGGAGGGTTCTCCCCACCACAACAATTCCACTATCACAGATTTCTTGAAATCCAAACACACCACCCCCAGGGGGGGGAACACCGGAACCCCCAAAACTGAACATACCTAATTTCCTCTATAAGTATTATCCAACGCCCCTATGACTTAATGAAAATCTCCCTACAAGAAGATCCATCCACCTAAGGCCATCATCACCTCCCACCCCAACTGATTAGAACCCTTACCAAAATAGGTAACTAGGAAATTTTTAGACCAAGCTCAACCCACTTTCTCAATGCTAATGGAACCCCTCTACCATAAAGACTCAATAAGAAACATATTGTAGCACAGACCAACATACCAGGACACTCGAGTGGAGAAGTACTCTATAAGAACAAAAACACGCTAGAGGAAAACTCAATGAAAGGTCCTCAAATTAAGAAAGGGCCCATAAAAACTTCTCATCAATCTCACAATTCTAATCATCCCCTTAAAAAACATGGTTGAATCCAAACTCAAAACCAAAACAAGTTCGTTTATTCATGGGCCCAACACCCTTCAAAGAACACGAATGATTTGAAATCCATAATCGAAGTAGATAAATTCTCTTTGATTACGGTAGAACGAGTTCATTACACCACCACACAACGATGAACTTACAATGATGACAAGAATGGAGCAAAAAATATTTGGATATTTCAATCCCAAAGTGGAAAACATGACCCCGAGCCAAGGTTCCACACGCCCTTGGAAACTCCTGACTATGTGAAAGCTTCACCCAAAGACCTACGGGTGGGGCTCTGACGGCTGAAGCATCTCCTGCTAGATATTCAGACACCAAAATTCCCCAATCCCAACTCCTTCTTCCTCTCGATGATTAAAATGACCACAATGGTGGTATGTTTTCATAGGTATTCAATACTACAGCTTAGAATTCCTAAACCAACCATAGTGATGGAACACTAAAAACTAATCTGATAAATTGGATGTCAGAACCAACTAGGATAGAATTTCATAAATAGTTTCCCCTAGTATACATTATCCACTAGATGGGGAACCCTAATGAAAATAGACCACCACCAACTAGACCCTGATTTCCAAAAATTGTGATACATTAAACCTCTACTAGTCCAAAACTTAACCCTCAGTTTAACCCAAGATGGAACAAAACATAACAACCATGGGATTTCTAAACAACCCAAAGACACTTCCCTTACACAACCACACAACTGCTTCAAATAGACCTCGATTACCTTAATAGATAGGCAACACTCAAAAGAACCCGAAATTGGGGATAGATATTTAGCAACCTTGAGAACCTTTCTAGGTGGTACATCCTAAAAAATATGAGCAATATAAACCAAAACTTGCATCAAACCAAAACACAATTAAAAGAGACACCCTGATCCCAAAACAACTAGTTCAGAGGCCAAAAAAACTCAAGCACAACTAAAAACATCCTTTTCAAAAATCTCGTTTCATACTAATTTTCAAGATCACCACATTTACAAACCAATTAAAATTTCACAAAATCACCCATGGTATCTTATGAACCATCACATGTTCATTCATCCAATCTCACTTACATCATCCATATACAAGTGCCCCCATGAACTCTCCATACATATCCACACACATGTGATCCTCCATAAAGTGTAACAAGGTTAAAATATCTATTTTCCTTATCAAATCCAAACATATACCCAATTTTCCAAATCTAAACACTTTCTCTTTAAAAACCAACTTCACCGATTCCAAAACAATTTAAAAGAAATCCCTTTCCTGTTTCAAAACCGCTTTCATTTTTAATACACACTCACATAAATCGATATCTAAATGAAACAAAACCAGAAAAAACCACCAGAATGTGGAACTAGTTCCCATGACCAACCTGACAACATGGTGGTAATTCATTCCCCAAGAAAGGCATAACACTAAAAAGACCTTGAACCGCGCACTTGGACTCCACATGGGTCACCACCCCATGTGAGGCCACAACATAACCATATTTTCCTCCATTTTTATCCCTCAATATAAAACAACCAAAGACAAAAGGCTCAAACCCCGGACTACCCCTGGTACCTCAAGGATTAGTGCAAGCAAGAGTTCATGAAACTCTTCATGCACCTACCTTTTGAGTCCCAACAGTCCTAGTATCTTTCTACCGTACACCCCCAAATATCAAGAACCTCCTTTGATACCATTTTGTCATGAAAAAACCCCGGTTGACCCTACACCAGTCACCCGAGCTGGTTTGTGACGTGTCTCGAGGGGCGTTCATGATCCCCCTAGGATGGTAACTAGTGACGGGCATCAAAACATATAAGCAAGAGGAATAATTTCAGACCAAAAAATAAATCAAGGACTAAAAAAGTAAACCATAAAAACATAAAATGTATGAATCCAACAAATTAATCTCAAATAAAAATATAAACAAATTCAATTATAAGATACAACTCTGCAACTGAAAACTAAATTGAAAAACTGAAACTAAAATAACAAAGTGAACCACCCCCCCCCCTCAAAAGATCTTCATGTGATCTCTTGGTCACCTCCAACCACAAGACCAGCCATGCTCCAATATTTACCACTTTTTAAGGAACATGAACAAAATCTAAACCTGAAAAAAAACTTAGGTCTACCGACACTGAGTTGTATAGGTATGGTCTGAGAAAACAGCTCTATAGGCAACTACCAAAGAATCCATGTCACTTCTTCCCAAAAAAATAAATTTACACTAGTTTTAAATACATTTATAAAACAAGATTTCATACTTAATTAATATTTTAAAACATAAAACATTCACTATTCCCCTCGTAATTTAAAATGATGCACAATAAGGGAAAAAGGAAAATGTTATTTCTTTTCAAAATATCAACTTTGAATTTATTTTTTAAACCAACCATGAATTCATATTTTTTTCAAAAAAAAATACAAAAACCAAGTATAAAGAATAAGATTCTACACAATTAGGGAAATGGATCTAATAATACTGATAATGGAGAAACACCTAAAATCCTAAGAACTCAAAGGAAGACGAGAATGTACTATACATGTGATTCATCATGAAGGCATGCCCTACACAATGATGTCATAATTCCCTAATTCCCGAATGTCACACTACCTGGAATGGTCAAGGGGCCCAATACCATAGTAATAAACCCAATTCCCACCTAATATGGTCCACTAGACAGTAAAATAACCTAGACTAGTTCAACAATATTTCTCAGTAAGACTCTTTGTTATGCTATCTTCCCATGTATTGTTCTTAAGGGGGGTGTTCTATACAATCAAAAAACAAGCCACGTGTATATATATCCAAACACGTCACCCAATCTAGTACCACCCCAGGCAGCTCAAGGTTAAGTTCCTTGCCTTAAAATTATTAACATACAAGGAATTCCCATACCGAGGACCCTTCCTCCTAATGATTACTTGATAAGGAAAAGGACCTAACTCAAGAGGGGTTTTACAAAAACCATTTCAAAATTCCAAATGTTCCTTTAGTTCTACCCATCCTAGGTACATTTACCAAAAGGAAAGAAACACCTTAAAACCCTTTCCAACCATAAGAAATTATATTTTCACTATACCTTTTCTATTTAGCTTTTATGTTTCAAACACACACCCAAACATGTAACATTTTCCAAACGGGCCCTTATCTCAAATCTTCATTACCATCAAAATTAGTTTGAAAGATGGACAATGCACACAAAGGTTCCAAACGGGATTCCAACCATTTTAGGAAAAAATTGAATTTTTAACACACACTAGATGTTTCATAACCTTCTACACAATTTTGAAACCACACAAGATATTTTGGAAACCATGGAATCGTTTATCAAATGAGATGGAAAAAGAAGATAGGATTCCTTTTAGGAAATACCAAGATTTGAGAAAAGGTACACCCAAATGTCATCATCTTTTGTAGGCCCATACATGGGTGCACTTCACGTATCCATGGATGAGGCCACATCCAATGGAATAGCACAATTGGTCCTCTCCCAATCATTTTTAAAGAAACACACATGCCATTTACTAGCACAATAAACCATTTACATTAAAACACCATGTTTCATAAAGCCAACCGACCCAAGCCAATAAATTTCCAAAAAAAATGTTTCTCCTAGAAAACACCACCCAACAAATCCATCATGACCATTTTAAAAGAAAATGATAATTTTCCAAACCCAAATGTAAGGATACACAAGCATATAAATAGACAAACAATTTAAAACCTATTTTTAATCAAACCTTCCAACAATAAAATGATATCAATAATCAACTATTAATATAATTGGTGTGGAAAACATGATTTATGAATTAATCAAGAAAACCAAGCATCAAATGGATTGAAAATGGAAGAACATACTTTTAAACTCCTACCAGACATGTGTGAAAGCGAGGAAACTCTTAGAAACAGAAGGTTATGCCACTAGGAACAAACCACCAACCCTAGAATCTAAGAAACACAAAATAATTCCCAAACTCTATCATTAGGGTTCATAAAAGAGATGTATAACCAAATAAAAACCAAAAAATATGGTGACGAGAGGAGAAATATGGAAGAAATGGACAAAACCCCTAAAAATGTACCTTAGAAATGAATAGGTAGAATCATGAGAGGAAGAGGATTCAAGGGTAAAACGGGTCTTGGGGCCCCTTGGTGCAACAAAAATGAAGGGATAGAGAGAGGTCTTACTTAGGGTTAAAAAGGGAGAGGAGTAGAAAAAGAATTTTAAGCTTTAATTATTCTGGCCTGGCCGCACATTTTGGCTGCACGGATTTCCAAACCTTGTGGTAACCATACTAACCCCGCCTCCCATTGGGGCAAAACTGCACGCTTACTTCGCATTGACTGCACAACCATTCTGAAAGTCATGCAATCAGTTCTATCCAACTTTCACCTGTCATTTGGCCTCTCTGTGTGGTTATTACTAACCATGTGGAAACCATGCAACACTAAGAAAGGCCTCCCAAACTTTTTAAAACCTCAAAAATCTCAAACAGGTCTCAACCCAAACCTCTACCAAAGGACCCAATACTATAAATAGAAAAAAAATGAATATATAAGGTCTAGGTGTGACAGAAATTCTTTAACTTCTTAAAAAAATTGTACAATCATGATTTTTATCTTCAAATATCATTGTTATTTCCTCAATATGATATTCATTAATATTCAAACCATTATTCACATCCTTGATATGGTCTTCATTATTATCCACACTTGTAATCATATCATATGATCCATAAAATTTAGTCTTATCCCATTCACTAACAACATTCTATTTTTGTCCATGCTAAGTCCGATATTTATAACTTTGATCTATTATACAACAAATCAAGTGTTTTTTCAACTCCTTTGGACTAATTATTCATGAATAACAACATCATAAACATAGAAAAAGTATTTAATAAGTGTCGTATGCATGATATTTTGAAAACATGGTGAACTCTTTCACCCCATCCTCATACTATTTTTTCATACAATTTTAATTCATCCATTTTTTATTCATATCCATCCGATTTTATTTATTAATATTAAAATTTAACAAAAATTAATAAATACATAGAAATTATGAGCTTGGAAATAATAGAAGGTCATTCTTACAGAATCATTTAAGTTACCTGAAGTTATTGTTCAATGATAATAAGAGTAGAATTATGGGTATTCATATTGTTTTGTAGTATTTTAGGATTTGAGCATTGCAATTCTCATTGTGTTGGATTGATTTTTTTGGCTTTGTTGGCATTAGAGAAATGACATATTTTTATCAACATTGTTATACTCCATTGGTGGTAATGTAATATGTGTTGGGTTGTTATGTAATATAAACTTCTAAAGGCATGTAATATATTAACACCACCCATATTTTTTGTAAAATCATAACTTCAAGTTCTTATATATGTGATAGTTCATTATGTATCCATAATCTATGTTCATAACCCATGTGTTCATTCCATATCACTTGTGTAAAATATATAACAATTAAGTATCCATAAAAAAATATGTAATAATAATGTCAAAAAAATATTAAAAAATATTAAAATAATATAAAAACCTATTAATTCCATGATAAGATAAAATTATTAAGAGTAAACATAAAATAAAAGAAACATATAAAAAAAGAGTATATATATAAGTATCAAAAGTATCATGAAATAATTTTTATTAAATTCTATAAATATAAAAAAAATTGGAAAAAATAATAAAAACTAAATTAAACCAATTTCATAATTCTTGTAGAAATTACAAACAAATTGGGAGATATTAAAATAATTGGGGTTCTTCTACCTGGTACCAAAAGAAAATTGGAAAATTGATTGATTTTAATCCATGGGAGTAAGAGGGAAACTTGGAACCTTCAACAAATTACTATATATGAACAGAAAAAACTCTGCCTACTTAACATGAGTTGTCACCACCTTACATGATAAGTGGGGAGGGTTTTTGTTGTGATTATGCAATTAAAGTGAGAAAAAATTATGAATGGGTGAAAATAAATGTGAAGGAAAGGAAGTGGTTGAATCAAAAATAGATCAAGCTAAGAGATATTGGGTGGAGAATCATCTATAAACATTAAAAATTATATATATATGTTCATCGTAATAGAATAATGCTAATAAATAAATCCTTATATAAATAACTGTAATAAAAAAATAACAACAAAAACCATAATAAAATTATTTTTCATATGTAAATATATAAGAAATGAATGTATGTAAATTATAAGGGAAATATATTAAAGAGGAAGAAATAAGGGTAGTGATTGATAAATTATCTTTCTATAAATAAATAAAGAACATATTTAACATGGAGAGACCATATTAATATGTGAGGAGGTATATCACACAACAAAATAAAATTCACATAAATAAAAAGATTTTGACACTTGCGTATATGGTTTATTGAAATATTTGTAATATAGAATGTGGTTTATAAGTTATGAAAATAACATTACAACTGGAAAAAATAACTCAAACATGATGATATGCATGTGTACAATATGATTTTTGTGTTTGTATGCATGAGGGAAATGAAAATATGTTTTATGATTTAGCTGTAAGTGGTATATACATGTTGTAACTTCCTCACTCGGATTTTTGGTGTGAGGTAGATCAAGAAACAATTAGATAAATGTACACATCATTTAAACCATTATAAAAATTAAAAAAAATATATGTTTAAGGTGGGAGACAATCATAAGTGATCAAATACCTTAGATTTTTAAGGTTTCAATTTGTTCTAAATGATCGAGGGAGAGCAGTGACATAGATTAAATTCCATGGGAACTTTAATGGTGTGAGTAAGAATAACTCAGTAAGGGTTATATTTAAAAGAATAAAAAAGTTTTTATTAGAACTTTCAAAATATAGTGATAAAAGGTGGTTTACCAGTGCTAAAATAATAAGCATTGATAAAATTAATCGTTATCAGGGCTTTCTTAGTGCAGATAAAAATTATTATTTATTATCTCTCACAAAGCGTTGATGAAGAAGTAATTTGAAAATATAATTAATATGATCAAAAAATTTAAAGTATGTAATTATAAATAATTAGAAATTTATATAATTATAAATAAATATTTAAATATATATTTAAATATGTATTTATTTATTTAGAATTATAATTATAAATAAATATATTTATAAATAGTTGTATATAATTATAAATATATTTATATAATTATATATATAAGATATTGGGGTACAATTACAATGAAACACACACATACCTCACACCCATGGGCCAGAAGGGCGGGTCATAGCCCCCCATGGATAACCCACCCCTCAATCTCTTTATTATTTATTATATATAGGCTTGTAGACCCCTTTATTACACATCCCATAATCCCCCATTATATGGCCCAAAGGCCCACATCAACCATCCCTAATGCCCTAAAACGTAACAACTAACCCCTTCCTCTTTGGTTCTGAGTGTGACCAGCCTCCACTATTAAAGCATAAGCTTCCCATGTCACAACTGAGGTGGTTATCCAACTAACCAACCTGACCCTCAAAGGCCTGCACCAATGAATGATAGCTGCCCAAGAAGCCTCTCAAAGTCCAATGTAGGAGCACTGACTGAGGTCACGTTGTGGCCCCACCATCATTGCCATTGGCCCACCTCCCCACACCATGAGATGCTGGATTTTCTTATAAATTTTGAACATCATCCATCTAGCACCTTCCCTACCTTCATCAACTGGATTTCTCACTATCTTTAGCAATTCCCATTACAAATCTCCTTCCATCGAGCGAGGAACATTTAACAACCTGTCATTCAAAGCATGGACCAAATTTAAACACTGGCCCCACTATATCGGGACCCTCATCGCTACTGTACAAGCTTGTCATTGCCCTTCATTTGGTGTCCCAAAACCCTTCCTTAATCATCCAGACTTCTCAGCATCACTAGCAACACCCATCTCAAGGCCCCCAATCTGAACACCATCCTCAATGTATTAGGACCCTTCACCGCTATTGTGAAATCACATTGTCACCCTTTAAACATATTTGAAATGTTCAAACTCAATAAAAAAAATGAATAAATATTATTCATATAAATTATAAAGATATTAAAAATATTAGATGTATGGTAAATAAATATATGTATAAATAAATTTTAAAAAATGATTAAATTTCAAAAAATATAAAAATTAATAAATATTAAAAATGAATAAATTGTATTAAATGAAAGAAATATTAAAAAGGAAAAAATATAATTTAATAGTCAAAAGTATTTTGAAAATTAATTCATATAAGATTAACTAAATGAATTATAAACACTTACATAAATGAAGGGAATATTAAAAAAGGGTTTAAAATAACTTAATTATATGAATTTCAAAAAAAAATTAAATATTAAAACTTAATAAATAAAATTCAATAAATACTAATAATATAAATTAAAAAAATATTAAAAATTATCCTTAGTAAATTTTAAATATGTATAAAAAATGAATAACTTCCAAAAATATTATATCAAAAATGAAAAATATATACATCAAAGGTGAAATAAGTACATTCCAAACATACACATGTATATAGGCTATATATGTATGTATGTATGTATGTATGTATGTATGTACCTCCCACATATATGTTCACATATACATAAACATATATACATCTTTACATGTACAACATCTCTAGATACACAAACACAAAACACACACACACAACATAACACATACACATATATGCACATAGATATTAATATATATAAAAGTTAAAATATAAAATTTTAACAATACGTCATTTATATATATATAACTATTTGAATTATCAAAATGAATATATTAATATATGTACCTAGACATTCATATATATGTATTTTGAAATTAACACATATAAATAAACATTAATTTTTAAATATAAATCTGATGATATTATATATATTAATAATAATTTTTTATTGAAAGTTTTTATCATCGTTGAGAGAAGAGCTAATAAATATGAACCATTATCAGTTCTAAAAATGTGTTGATAAAGGGTATAATTTTATCAATGCTTTTAGCTATCACTGGTAAAGGTTACCCTTTTATAAATACTTTTTTCTTAGAAATGATGAAATCCAGCATTGCAAAGTATGATATATAGAAGTATCGAGGGTTTTATCATTCTAATCTCATTTGAGTTTCATTTTAAAAGAGGGATAGAACTCAAAAGCTTTGTCTTTTTTATTTTTTGGTAGATTCAAGTGTCTTTGTTAGAGGAGATTATAGTTTTTGATTTTTCTATAGCCTATTAAAGGAAGGATTATCTTCATCACTGTTAGTCTTGGTATAAAGATTTGATGTAGAGTAGTGGAGACCATCAGAAGCTTTGGAGTGGGATGGATGGACATGAAGGAATCATAGTCCACAAATCTTTTCTTTATCCACCATTCAGATCTCGATGTAGATATTCAAAATTATAAGGGGTTTGATTTTTATTTCTTTAGTTCTTATTTCTATAAATCCAATTCATTATTCCATGAATGTGCATGGTGTGAGTCAGTATTGGAAGATAAGTGGTTAAATATTTTTTTATTAACTTTATCCTTACTACTAAGCTTAACCAGGCTCATTCATGATATAGTGTCTCTGGTCTTTTATTGATTTCCAGTATTGTATTCTACAGTTATTTCATTATTAAAAAATATTCTAGTGTGGTGTTCTCTCTATGTGTGTTGGCCCAAATCAGACCAAAAAATATTAAATCATTGGTTTTATTTTCTTTCAAATTTTCTTGTTTTCAATATGCTCATCTTGAATCCACCATGTCGCACTTGATTTTTTTTTATGATAAAACAATTTTTCTATTGCACTTCATAATCTATACAACTAGTTTAATAGATATTGGTTATTTCATAGGGACTTACATGATAATAAAACTCCTAAAAAATGGTATCAAAGACATTTAAACTAGAAATATGGGATCTATGAAATTTCAATTGGATAAGTTTGATGGGCATAGTGATTTTAATTTGTGGTGGATAAAAATGGGTACATTATTAGATCATAATAAACTTATTTATGGCCTTTCTGGTCCTAAGAAGAAGGTATTCACCAAGTACACTAATGGGATGACTACTACTAATGAGGTAAATTTTTATGTTGATGTCCTTAAGAATGCTTGTTATCTCATGATTGTGTCCTTGGGTGATAAAGTTATTTGTGAAGTTGTTTGTGAGTCAACCACTGCCCAAATCTAATCTAATATTGAATCCATGTGTATAAAATGAACATTATTATGAATACTATATAATAATATAAAATTGTATAATTTTTTTATGCACCCTGTAATAGTAGTCACAATGAATTTAGATGACTTTATTAAAATCATATTGGATCTATAAAATAAAGATATTAATATTGATGATAAATACTTATAAATTATTATGTTAACATCGTTACATTATTCTTATATTTTAGTAAAAGATTCAATGGTGTACAATTGGTAATCTATAGTCATCGAATGGGTTAAATATGCATTGTTATAATAATAAATCTAAAATAAAGATTATGTTAAACAAGAATATATGAGGTATAATAATAGGGGAATACCTGAGGAGAGAGGTGATAGGAGAGTAAAGATTAAGTATAGGAGTTGGTTCAGTCCCAGGGAAAGGTTGATTAAGTGTCTTATTTATAAACAGGTAGGAATTATTAAAAGGAATTTTCCACATAGGAATAATTCCATGAGAATCAATAATCATACATTATTGGTGGAGTAAGACTTTGATGTTGCTAATGTTTTAAATGTGTGTACAAATGTTATGAGTGATGAGTGGTTCCTAAATTTTGTATGCTCATTTCACATGTTTCTAAAGAGAAAGTACATTACTAACTTAAGGTATGTTGAGAGTGGTGAGGTATACCTAGGGAATAATATGATTTTTTTATGATGGGGTTATTGAAATATATAACCTGGAACAATATTCCTTTCTTTAAATATTTTCTATTTGTAAATTCCAAATGGCTCAGCATTAAGAGTTTAATTTATAGAGTCAATGCCACCTTGAATCCATTCACACTTATGCAACCTATTATGGATTCCTCCCATTGTGGAGGAAACAATTTCAAGACCTTCATAGATGGATATATGAAAAAAAAATTGGATATTCATACGAAATAACAAATTTGAAACATTTGAAACATTTAAGTCCTAGAAATCCTCTGTCAAGAGTCGGTTCAAGAACAAGTGTAAATCACTTGGTACAGATAATTGGAATGAATAATTATCGAACAACTTCATTGAATTATGTAATACTTAAGGAGTCTTGATATATCATATAATTGATTAATCCACATAAAAAATCTCCAAGTTGAGAGGATGAATAGTACAATCTTAGAGAGAGTGAGAAATGAACTCTTATACTCAAGCTAGTCTAAGACCTTCTAGGTTGAAGTTTTTGTTATAGCAGTGTATTTGATCAACCATTTCCCATCTAGTTCCTTAGTTTCAAAACACCAGGGGAGATGTGGAATGGTTCACCCCCTAATCTTAGACATCTTAGAGTTTTTTATTCTACTAATTACACTCAAATCAGGATTGATAAGCTTGAATCCATAACTATTAAGTGTTTTTTTTAGTTATCCTCTATAGGTAATGGGGTGAAATATTTTTTTTAATAATCCTAGTTTTTTTAAGTGTATCAAAATTTGGGATGTTGTCTTCTATGAGGTTTTT
This sequence comes from Viscum album, assembly GCA_963277665.1. Taxonomy (NCBI): domain Eukaryota; kingdom Viridiplantae; phylum Streptophyta; class Magnoliopsida; order Santalales; family Viscaceae; genus Viscum; species Viscum album. Next base: position 791,035,576 of record OY728141.1, read on the forward strand.
GTTCCAAAGAAGAATCATAAATAGTATGATGATACTGGTATTCCAAAACAAATGGGCATTAAGGTTCCTTTTGAACTTAAAATGAAATTTGATCCTAGGACTATTTAAATTATTCCTCCCCTACAAGTTCATAATGAACTTGATCCATATTTTGAGTATGAGTATAAATCTGAGGTGGGGTCTTGAGGGGTTATCAATTAACATGGGATAGATCTAAGAGACTAATTTTTTCACCTTCCTAGTTTAGTCAAGACAATGTGGTTGTCTATGTGTTTCACATTGCTCTAGATATTAATGATGATAAACCGTAAACCTTTAATCAAGCCATGAAATATAATGATTCAAAGGATTATCTAACTACTATAAAATATGAGAGGAAATACCTTAATAAAAATAAAATATTGATAATTATTGATAAACCCTAAAGGGATAGAATTATAGTTTGTAAGTGGATTCTCAAAATGAAGGATAAAAACACTAGAGGCATGAAAATTAAATAAAAAGAAAGATTTATATCTAAAGAGTTCCTTCAATGATAAGAGATTGATTATAGTGTAATTTTTTCTCTTGTTGTTAAAAATTAATCTCCTAGATTACTTATTTCTTTTTATGATAGAAATTATTTTCTATTAAAAAATTAAGTGTAAAAAATATATTTTTTACATGGGAAATTAGATATAAATAATTACATGAAACCTCAAGAAGGATTATCAAAATTATTCAAACCTGACCAAGTTTTCATTTTGTGAAAATCCTTTTATGGATTGAGTCATACCTCAAGAAAATGGTTTAAACAATTTGATTCTTTTTTTATTTACCCAAAAATGGTGTTGATAAAAGTAAATATTATGTCTCTATTTATTTGTTAAACATGAATTTATTTACTTATAGTTATATGTTAATAACATGTTTGTCATATAAAAATAAACTATGTTTATTTATCATGTGAAATTCAACTTTTAAAAAAAAGTCTTGATAATTCTATGAAAATATTAAGAATAGAGACATTATAGTGTTATATATATCCCTATATACCGATGTTAATATGGTGTTTATGTGGTATTAGTTCAAGAACATAAAACATGTTAATATTATTATGGGACTAAAGTTTATTGTTTACATTTCTTAGTCCCCTAGTTTTTATTTTTATATAGCATTCATGAATAAATTAATGAATTCTAATATATTGGGAAGCCTTATGCACGCCATGATATGATATAGACTAGACATTGTCTTTGTTTTATATACCTTATGAAAGTTTATGGGAAATACTGGGAATAACCACTTGCATGAATTAAAGTGGATATTATGGTAAATATCTATACCTTATTATTGGATTAGGTTCTACTAAATATGGGCAAGAGGGGGTGAATTTTGTCTTTTACAATTTCTTCACATAATCATGATTTTTACTTTTATATTTATATCAATGATTAAGTAGTTGAAAAATAAATAGAACATGATGCATGATGTATAGTGGTTCGGCGAATAGAAGGCCCCTCATCCACTCCAAAAACGCTCTACTCCACAAGCTTGGGGATTTTCACTATCTGGTCCTCTTATCAAGAGAGAGTTCCACAACTGAGTGATGGCAGTTGAAACCTTTACAAATTTAAGGCTAAATAGAGCCTTCTGGTTCATAAATAGAATCGAATACATAGCTTATTATGAGAAACTGGTCACTCAAAATAAAATAGTATTTGTTATTTAAAAAACTTTCCAGTTGTTCTTCATAATTGCAACATCAAGAAACTAATAAACGATGAATCATAGTCTTCAGAAAGAATGATCTTCATGTAGAATTAGTTATGAGCTAATCCGGTTGTAGTAAATCTTGAAATATAATTTTCAACTTTAACAATAGTCTATTCACAAAATATATTTGATGTAGAATCGGTGAATCTTCAATCGTGTTTCTTCTTCTTTAGAAAACAGAGCATTTTCTCTCTTCGTAACAGCAGATCTGTAAGAATGGATTGTCTCTATAAATTTTTGCTGTGAAAAACTCAAGAACTTGATATATATTTTCTATGATTCATCTCTATATATGTAATATAAAATAATACAGGTAAATATAATAAAGACAAGTGTTCTCCTTTTAAATTTAGATCCACAAAATTCGCCTTTAGAATCGTGATATTCAAAAGTTTGAATAACAGAGCAGCCATAACTCCCCTGAAAATTTGGCATGAAAAGTTCCTTTTAAATTGATCCTTTGAATCATAAATAAACATCTTTGAATAAGTCAAAGATGCGCTTTAAATTCAAGATTTTAGTCTGGCTTGAAAATATCCTGATAATTCGCTTAAAGACCTCTACTCGATAAAATTGTATTTAGTTCTCTGATGTCAAACGTAAGGTTGATCATCCATATCACACAATCTCTAAATGTAAGGTTCACAATGTAAGGTTCACAATGTAAGGTTTTATCTTCCATACTTTTCTCTTTAACTTTCAAACGTATGGTTGTTCACAAAAGTAAGGTTGATGAACCATACTTTTCTCTTCAGCTTTCAAATTTATGGTTGTTCACAAAAGTAAGGTTGATGAACCATACTTTTCTCTTCAACATTCAAATGTATGGTTTTTCACAAATGTAAGGATCATTATAAAAGTATGGTTCCTTCCAAAAGTATGGTTCTTTACCACCTAATTTTTTGATAACGTATGGTTTCTTAACCATACTTTACTGATAACCTGTAAAGTACAAGCCGCATTCCATCCTTACACTACGCTTCTAAACGTAGGGCATGAATAGTGTTTCCAAAAAAAGCTCAAGTAATTTCCGAACATGTATAGCATGAATAGTGTTACCAGAACATGCTAAAAATGATTTTCGAATACTTTTTCAAATATACCTCGCGGATTAAGCACTTTAATATTTCACAAAAGATAAGAATATAAGGAATATAAATTTCCTGAAATATACTTAAAGTAAAATCATTAGAATAACAAATAAGGATATTTGTGAGCATCAAAATCATCATAAAGAGATAGAGTATTTTTCTCAACAATCTCCTCCTAATAAAATTATGTATTGTTGAAAACAACACTTGCTCAACAATCTCTCCCTTTTTGATGATCACAAAACCCATAAAATAACTAATGAAATTAACATAAAAAATTAATTACATATAGTTTAGAATTTTTCAAAGATAAAAACAATATTTAATTTTAAATTTATCCCCAAAATAACATTTTAAAAATTGTAATAATTTCTCCCCCTAAGAAAAAATCTTAAAATAAAAGTTTAATTTTTTTCTTTTTGTGAAAGAAAATAAAATGAATTGGGAAGAAAACAAAATGTTGTTTTTATCATTTTCTCCAAAAATTTCTCCCCCAATAAAAGATTTAAAAGTTTTAAAAATTGTTGTGTTAATCCATATTTCTACCCATTTTGTGATATCAAAAAGAATGATAGAATAAGGAATATAACACATTTTAATGTAACACTGAACTTAAGTAAATGTTATGATAAACTATTTATCAATATCTGAATTCAGATTACTGTCATTCTATCAGTGACACATGGGATACCAATATTTTTTTTGGAAAATATAATTACAAGTACAGTAAAGACTACAAGAATCATGTTTGGGCTAAAAAGGTTTTGAGAAACAGGTTTTAGCACCACTAAATGACATCCTTGATCTCTGACAACTGTAGTCTCAACCTTTTCATTAATCCATAGCCTAATTGGATTTTTAGATCTTGTCCTTCCTTAGTCAGATGAATGTCTTCAATCAAGTTGACTCTAAATAACTCATATAGCCTCTCTTCCTTCTCCATAAAAATAGTTAACTTATCAGAGAACTGATTTAGAAAAGTTCTAATTCCAGGTTCATTCGAAATCAACTAGTCAAAAAGAATGTTCTGATTGTCCAACAAGATAAATAAAGGAGTACTATTTCATTGAAGGTCCTGCAATCTATCATTCATATTGCTCATAGCTACTGTAATGGCCTGAAATTGTCTGATCAGATCAGGTGAGGTACCTGATGTACTAGCTCCACTATTTATGACAGCTACAAATTGTTTCTCCATGAAAGATTTAAACTCTAGTAAATTTGTCTTCATCACCATTTCAGATTTTATATTTTCAACTTCATCCAACATTTACCTCTTGAAATTTTCAACTTCGTTCTTAGAAATAGAACTAGCTTTCAAGTTCTGAAACTTCTGCCTCTCCTTTTCTAATGCACTTCGCAAAGATACATTTTCAGCTTAAACTTTCTGAGAAACTCTTCCATAAGATCATTATCAGAATTAGAGGCACCCTATGTTTGATTATTTATTTTAATGTCCACTGGATTTATCAGATCTAGATGTAGGGATTCAGTATCTGAATTCCCTTTAGCATTCCTCTATATTGGATTTTCTACTAATTTTTCCTCAAATTCATGAAGGGAATAATCCACAGAAAATTTCTCATTAAGTACTTTAGTATGAATTTTAGAAGGATTCTTTTCTTGATCCATAAGATCTTGTTTTTGCTCCTCTTGAGCATCATCTTCATTGATCTCTTCCAAGACAGGTTCCTCTAAAACTAGTTCCTCTTGATCAATTTCTTTTTGAAGATTAGTTCCAAGTTCAGCCTCTACCTCTACTTCTACCTGAGGCACAATTTCCTAGTATAATTGAGGAGTCACCTCAATCTGAGAAACTGTTGGGGTTTCAATATCCTTTACTACAGATTATTGAAGAAATATATAGCTTAAAATAGGTTCAGTCTTATCTACATTTGTGTGAGTAGGCTTCTCTTTAGCTTGAGTCACTCTATTCCTTTTCCTTTGAAGTTCATCTTGACTTTCCTAATATGTATGTGGATCAACTGCTTCAAACCGTATCCTCCTTGATACTCCACTAGTGCTAGATTCAGCTACTCCTTCCTTTGATTTTTCAGGTAGCTCCTGAGCACTCTCATGTTCTTCTTCTGCTCCAACAGGCATGATCTTACCTTTGATTGTGCTCCAAAAATAACCAATCTTTCTCAATGTTCCAGCATTGAAAATGTTGTTGTGGTGGCATCTCACTCGGGCATCCACTAGCCTTATCATATCTTTCTTAAACAAAATCTTTGAAAGGAATCATCCAAAAGGATAGAAGTTCATCCTCGCTTCTGGTTGGCAGTAATAACTAAGATATCTTACCATATATCTCGGAAAGTTTAACTTGATATCAATCATTAATAAAAACATGATATACATGTCAGGGTATAAAATTTTCTCCATTTCTGACATACGAGGTGCAATCCCTATTTGCACAAACTTAACCAAAATCTTTTGGTTCGGCTTGAGATCTTTCACAACCATCTTCCTTATACTCGTTGATCCAAACAAAAAGGACATAATATCCTCTAACTTATCCACATTATCACCTATATTCATCAAATCAAAGTGAAATACACCCTCATGAGGGAAGTTAATAATTTGATAAATTTCAACAGAGGAAATCAAAAATTCTCTATCCTCGATATTTGCTATCAGTGTATCTTCCTCTTTTCCTAGACTAAACTGAACAGATTTAAAGAAGTGACGAAGTTATACCACATATATAAAATATATGTTCTCACCATTAAACATTTGTTCAAGGTTTTAAAAAGCTACGGATTTTCATAGAATCGGGTTTATCTGATATGTCCATTTAAATCGACTAACTTTCCTTGCAGAATCTTCCTTCCTATTGTGCGCTGATGCTTAGCAGTGCTGGTCTTTGGATCATTGTTCCTCTTGGTCTTTGCCATTTCTGATGAAGGTCTCTGATGGTTCTAAAGGTTAGTGTTTCGAAGGTTTAGGGGTAGGTATAGAAGAGTGGAAATGGTTTTTTTGATTTGAAAGGGTTTTGAGAAAATGAATAGGTTTGGAAGTGGAATCGGTTTCTAACATCCTTCATTCCTATGTCATTACGCACATAGTAATTATTACTTTATTTAAAATTAAAAACCTACACGGCAAAATTTTAAAAATTTACCAACAAAATTTTTTAATTATTAAGAAAATAATCAATAAAAACAAAGAGAAAAAAATATTTAAAAAAAATAAACCTAGAACTCCCTTAATAAAATCAAACCTTGTAGTGGAATGTGTTTTAGTAAAAATATCGGCTAATTGAATTTCAGTTCTTACAAACTCTAAGAATATATCCTTTTTAAGAACATGATCTCTTAGAAAATGATGTCTAATATCAATATGCGTAGTCCTAGAATTATTAATAGGGTTTTTTGAAATATTTATTGCACTTGTATTATCACATAAAATATGGGTATTATTAAAATTTAGTCCAAAATCCAAAAGAGTGTTTTTCATCCACAAAACTTGTTCACAGCAACTACCTACAGATACATATTATGCTTTGGCTATTGACAAGGAAACTCAGTGTTGTTTCTTACTAGACCATGACACTATAGATTTTTCTAAAAAGTGACAAGTCCCCAAGTTTATTTTTCTATTTAATATAAAACTTCCAAAGTTTTCATCTGAATATGAAATTAAATTGAAATCAGAAGATTTTAGATAGATAAGAGATTGAAAAACAATTGCCTTTAAATATCTAAAAATTCTTTTGAGAGCACTTAGGTGAGATTCTTTAGGATCATATTGAAATCTAGCACAAAGATATATTGAGTACATTATATCTGGTCTACTAGAATTAATATATAATAAACTACCAATCTCCCCTCTATACAACTTGTTGTCAACTAATTTTTCAGTTTCATCCAAATCAAGTTTTATATTAGTACACATAGGAGTTGAATATGTCTTGTTGTTTTCAATTCCAAATTTCTTTGTGAATAAATAATGTATTTATTTTTATTTAAAACATTTCCAAAATCTTTTTGATAAATTTCAAGTCCTAAAGAGAAATTTAAATCTCCAATCATATTAATTTCAATCTCTTTTTGCATTAAATTTGAAAACTCGTGACAGGGTTTTCTGTTTGTTGAACCAAAAATTACATCATCAACATAAATTTGAACTAATAGAATATTAGAGTTGACAGTTTTCTTAAATAGCGTTGGATCTTCCATTCCAATAGTAAAATAATTTTTAAAAAGAAAAGAACTTAATCTTTCATACCAAGCTCTAGGTGCTTATTTATGGCCATAAAGAGCTTTAGTAAGTTTAAAAACAGAATCTGGTTTCTGTGAATTTTCAAAACCAGGAGGTTGCTCAACATAAACTTCCTCCATTAAATAACCATTTAAAAAGGTATTCTTAACATCCATCTGAAATAATTTTATGTTCATATGAGATGCATAGGATAAAAGGATTATAATGGCTTCTAATCTAGCTATAGGTGCAAAGGTCTCGTCATAATCTATACCTTCTTCCTAATTATATACCTTAGCTACTAGTCTTTCTTTATTCCTAGTTATTATTCCTTGATCATATTGTATATTTCTAAAGACCCATTTGGTTCCTATAACTAGATAGTTATGAGGTCTTTCAACTAAATTCCAAACTTTATTTCTCTTTAATTGGTTTAGTTCTTCTTTCATTACTATCGTCCAACTTTCATTAAATAAGGCTTCTTCTAATGTCTTAGGTTATAATTGGGATAGAAAGGAATAGAATTCAACAAGATTTTCTACATTTATTATGGTTTTTATTCCTATTTCTAGGTCACCTATTACAATTTCTAAAGGATCATTCTTTAGGGTTCTTGAATATCCAGGTAGTACACTTTAGGTTCTTCATTGTCATGTTCTTCTTACCTGTACATAATTCACTTATATCTTTTTCAAAATCATCTTTCAAGTTTTTAAGTCTCCTACTATCATTAGAGTCATATTTATCAATTTGGTCTTTCCTTTTCTCAAAGGGATCAGCTTCATCAAATTTCACATGAAATGATTCTTCAACAATCCTTGACTTTTTATTAAAAACTCTATAAGCTTTGGAAGTAGCAGAATATCCTAAAAAAATTCCTTCATCAGATTTTGGATCAAACTTACCAAGATTGTTCTTGGTATTTAAGGTGTAAACCATGCATCCAAAATCTTTAAAGTAATTCACTTTAGGTTTTATGATATTTTAGAGTTCATAGGGTGTATTTTTGAAAATTAGTCTGATTAAAACTCTTTTCATTATATAGAAGGTTGTTCTTATAGATTTTGCCCAAAATAGGTAGGAAGGCTTTATTCATTTAGCATAGTCCTACCCATTTCTTGAATAGTCATATTTCTTCTTTCAACAATTCCATTTTGTTGATGTGTTCTTGGTGTATAGAATGTGTGTTTAATACCCATATTTGAGAAAAATGAATTAAATTCTATATTCTCAAATTCTTCACCATTATCCCTTCTTAATGAAATTATTTTAGAATCTTTTTCATTTTAAATATCTTTTCAAAAACTTTCAAATATAGTAAAATCTTCATTTTTATATTTTAGAAAATAAATCCAAGTAAATCTATAATTGTAATCAACTAAAACATATACATATAATTTACCAGCCAAGCATTCTACCCTTGAAGGTCCAAACATATCCATATAGATAAGTTCTAGAGGTTTAGATGTAGAAACTTTGTTAATTGATTTGAAGGATGATTTGAGTTTCTTTCCAAGTTGACATGTTTTATAGAAACTATCACTTTCAAATTTGAGACAAGGAAAATCAGAAACTAGTTGTTTCATAGTAAAATTATATAAAACATATATATTGCAATGTCCAAGTCTTCTATGCTAGATCCAAGACTTATTTATCTTAGCAGTTAATCAGTTTACTTTTTTTTTACACAAGGAATTTATGTCCAAGGTATAAACATTATCAGTTATGGGTGCTCTGAATTTAAGAAATTTATCTTTAAAAACATAACAGTAGTTGTTTGAAAAATCAATAGTATAACCATCATCATAGAGTTGAGAGATACTTATCAGCTTGTGTTTAAATCCTTGTACAAAGAGTACTTTATTGATTGAGACAGCTTCTGGATCTCCAACAATTGCAATTACAATAATATTTCCTTTGGTGTTGTCACCAAATGTGACTAGACCACCGTCCATTTGAGTTAGAGTTTTTAAATTTGATGAGTGTCCACTCATATTCCTAGATAATCCATTGCCCATGTTCCATATTTCAACTTGTCTTCTGTGGCATGCTTCCTCCAATGATATTTAAACAAGGGTTTTTTTGGTACCCATATTCTATTGGGTCCAGTTGTGTTAGCTAGAAAAGATATGGGAATCCAGACTTGATTTTATTTTCTAAAATCAGCAGAATAATATAAATTATTTGAAACAAAGGCTTTCTTGATACCAGTTATCTGAGGTTTCCTCAAGTAACAATTTTTAGATATGTGACTTTTTGTTATACAATAATTACAGATTTTTCCTTTTGTACATGGGACAAAATAGTTCTTATATAGTTTAGGTTTCTCACCTTTACTTCCTATTCCATATCTTTCCTTTTTAATCACATTCTTTCTAAGTATTTCATTTAAAGAATTTTCACCTTTAGTAAAAACAAGGGCTTTACTCTTATAAGTTTCTACTTCAGTTTTCAGTGTTTTTATCTTTGATTCATGATCTGTACAGTTTGTTTTAATAAAGTTATATTTTTCAATTAACTTTTTATGTTGTTTTAGCAAGACATATCTTTCTCCTAAAACACCATTATAAATATTTTTTAAAGACTTGTGTTTCTTAAATAAAGATTCATATTTTCTTCAAGCATATTGCAGTAGGATTCAATTTTTTCATTTGAATAGCTTGAATCATAATTAGAGTCATAATTAGAGTCGGATGAGTAATAGGTTTGTACCTCATCAGTTTATGCCATAAAGCACATATTGGATTTTAGATTCGATTCCTCTTTTTCTAAATTATACACTGATGAGCTGCTTGAATCTTCAGATATAATCCAAGTAACTTCTATTGCCTTTCTCTATTTTTTCTAAAAATCATTTCTCTTAAAAAAATTCTTCTTCTTATCTTCCTTTAATTGGGTACAATCAGATCTAATATAACCAAGTTTCTTGCACTCATAACATCTGACTTCCTTTTCATCCTTTTTAAAAGAATTTCTAAAACGATTTTTCTTTCGATTAAACTTACTGAATTCTCTAGCTATCTGAGCCAGTTCCATATCTGAATTGGATGAATCATAACTTTCTGATTTTACCTTTATATCCTTTTTCTTCAACTTTCTGCTTTTTCTTTTAGATGACACCTTTAAGGCAATGTCTTCTCTCTTGATCAAAACCCTATGATCATTTTCTTCATCCTACATCTCAGCCTCAAACATCATAATATTTACAATTAACTCTCACATTGTTCAATCTTTGACAAGAGATGATTGTATGATAGTAGTAGAAATTCAATTCCATCTAGGTGGTAGTACTCTTAGTACTTTCAGGGCTTGATCAGCTTGTTTGATTGGATCTCTCAAGTCAGTGATATTGTTGACAATATCTATTATCCTTCCATTCATTTGGGTGATAATTTTTCATTCAAACATCCCGAATGTATCGAATTTAATTTTAGCAGTATCATACATCATCTGTCTGACATTTTCCATTCCTTCATAAGCAACTTTAATTGTCTACCACATTTCATAATCTTTCGGACACTCATATACTCTATTGAATTCATCTGGTCCAAGACCACAGATGATAGAATTCATATATTTCAACTTTATGTCGTACTCTGCTTCTATATGAGTAATCAATGTTTCAGGTTTCTCTAGAATCACATAGGGAGTTACGATTTTCAAGTAGACTCTGTATCCAATATTTTTTAAATAAATGATCATTATAGATTTCCAACATCCATAATTTTCACCATTGAAGTCTGGAGCTCGAACCATTGACATAACCTCTCATGTATTAGCCATTGTACTCTGTATATTCCAAATACTTTCATCTTGTTATATCTTTGACAAAATCTCCCCCTCTAATACCACTTGTTGGATCGGGTTATACCAAATATGCACAGGAGGGGGGTGAATTGTGTCTTTTACAATTTATTCCCATAATCGTGATTTGTCCTTTTATCTTTATATCAAAGATTAAGAAATGGAAAATTAAATAGCATAGGATGCATGATGTATAGTGGTTCGGGGAATAGAAGGCCCCTAGTCCACTCCACCAACGCTCTACTCCACAAGCTTGGTGATTTTCACTATATGGTCCTCTTATCAACAGACTGTTCCACAACTGAGTGCAGGTAGTTGACACCTTTAAAAATTTAAGGCTAAACAGAGCCTTCTGGTCCATAAAAAGAACCGAATACATAGCTTAGTATGAGAATCTGGCAACTCAAAATAAAAGAGTATTTGTTCTTTAAAAAACATTCTAGTTGTTCATCATAATTGCAACATCAAGAAACTAATAGGCGATGATTCATAGTCTTTAGAAAGAATTATCTTCAGGTAGAAGTAGTTATGAGCCGATCCGGTTGTAGTAGATCTTGATATATAATTCTAAACTTTAACAATAGTTGATTCACAAAAGATATTTGATGTAGAATCGGTGAATCTTAAATCGCGTTTCTTTTTCATTAGAAAAAAAGATCTTTGTCGCTCTTCGTAACAGCATATCTGTAAGACTAGATTGTCTTTGTAAATTGTATCTGTGAAAAACTCAAGATCTTAATATATATTTTCGATGATTCATCTCTATATATGTAATACAAAATAATATGGGCAAATATAATAAAGACGATCATTCTTCTTTTAATTTTAGATCCACAAAATCTGCCTTTAGAGTCATGATATTCAAAAGTTTGAATAACTGAGAAGTCGTAACTCCCCTAAAAATTCAGTAGGAAAAGATCCTCTTAAATTGATCCTTTGAATCAAAAATAAACGGATTTGAATTAGTAAAATACGCGGTTTAAATTCAGGATTTTAATCTGGCTTGAAATCAGCCTCATAATCTGCTTAAAGACTGTTGCTCGATAAAATCATATTTAATTCTGAGATGTCAAACGTAAGGTTGAACATCCACAGAACACAATCTCTAAATGTAAAAAACTAGATAAAAATTCCTATTGCCACTATTCAAAACTGTGTCAATAGTACCAAAACGTGTTTATAGCCTACGGCCACAGTTTTGGAAAACCGTGGCCGCTATCGCTGGGTCAGTAGGTCCCAACCTACTATCGTGGTTTTGAATGTGGCAATAGCTGCCTACTTCCATGATTTTGAAAACTGTGGTAATAGGTCTCCACACTGCCCACCGTGGAGATTGACCTATAGCCACGGTTTAAATTGTGGCTATAGGTGTCTATTTCCATGGTTTAAACTATGGAAATAGCCTCGGAAGACCTTGAAAATATCCTAAATACAAAATGCAACCAGTGAGTTTTGATCCATGTACCTCCCCTTTACAACCCAGCATACTTACCACTACACCACACGACACTTCAGGTATAAAAATATATATTATGATATATATATTAATATAAACCATGGGAATAGACTCAAAACCGTGGTGGTAGTTCTTCCTGCCAATTTTTTGGTGGGAAAATGTTTTCCCGCAGAAGGGCGGGAACTCTATTTCCACGGTTTTCCAAAACCATGGCAATAGGACATCGAAAAATTTGTCCTATAGCCACAGTTTTAAAATCGTGGCTCAAGCCACAACCTATAGCCATGGTTTTCAAAACTGTGGCAATAAGCCATGGAAAACCATCCTATAGCCGCAATTTTAAAACTATGGCTATAGGCCACAGAACCGTGGCTATAGCCACCTATAGCCACGGTTTTAAAACTGTGGCTATAGGTCCGTGGAAAAAGCCTCATTTTCTAGTAGTGTAAGGTTCACAACGTAAGGTTCATAATGTAATTTTTGATCTTCCATACTTTTCTCTTTAACTTTCAAATGTATTGTTGTTCAAAAAAGTAAGGTTTGTGAACCGTACTTTTCTCTTCAGCTTTCAAGCGTATGGTTGTTCACAAAAGTAAGGTAGATGAACCATACTTTTCTCTTCATCTTTAAAACATATGGTAATTCACAAAATTAAGGTTCCTTCCAAAAGATAGGTTCATTCCTACATACTTTTCTAATAGCGTATGGTTGCTTAACCATACTTTACGGGTAACCTGTAAAGTAAACATTTCATACCATCCTAACTCTATGCTTCTCAACGTAAGGTATGAAGAGTGTTTCCATAACATGCTCAAGTAATTTCTGACCATGTAGAGCGTGAACAGTGTTTCTAGAACATGCTAAAAATTATTTTTGAATACTTTTTAAAATATACCTCTCAGATTAAGATCTTTAATATTTCACCAAATATAAGAATATAAGGAATATAAATTTCCTGAAATATACTTCAAGTAAAATCATTAGAATAACAAATAAGGATATTTGTGAGCATCAAAATCATCATAAAAAGACAGAGTATTGTTCTCAACAATCTCCCCTTATAAAATTATGTATTATTGAAAACAAAACATCCTCAACACTTATGATCTATATATATGTTTGGGAAATAATAGAACTTACGATCATGATATTGTTGGTTTTTTGGATTCTGATTACGTTGTAAACATTAATATAATGAATTCTATTACTGATTATGTATTCCTTAACTATGGTGGCCCTATTTATTGGTAATGAAATATGTAGTTTATTATAGCTTTATCTACCACTGAGGCTGAATATGAAAAAATAACTGAATCTATTAAAGAGTAAATATCATAAAAGGGATTGATAAATGAACTATCTTTATCTTCTGATAGTATAGAAGTATTCTGTTATAGTCAATTTTAATTTCATTTATCCCAAAAACATTATTTTTATGGTAGATAAAAACATAATGATATAAAGATACATTTTGTTAGATAATTAATTTAAATGAGGGCAGTGTGTGTAAATAAGATACACAATTCTGATAACCTAGCCAATTTTTTGAAAAATGATATTTAGTTATTGAGGTTTAGGAACTTTTTAGAGTTGATGAATATAGTCTCATATTCAAGACTTGGGTTTCTAGAACACCATTGGTAATTAATCTATTTTTATTTGAATGTGGTGATTTTTGAATTTCCATTAGTATTAATCCATTATTGTTTTTAATCAAATATTTAATTCTATATATAACTTCTATTTGGATGTTATGCCTTGGTCACATTTATTTTGATTTGATGTTATATGGGATATATATTTATCATTTTTTTAAAAGAAATATTATAATTAAATTTTAATTACAATATTCTAGAATATTTTAGTTTTTTCTTACTCGCTCAATATGAATTTAGAATTTTTTCTAAGGAGAATTTATGGATGTCAATTTTTTTGAACCTATGACTCCTGATTTCTTGATCTATGATTTCTCGGGTGTGTTTCCTACCTATCACAATACATCAGATCCATATGCTTACCTAGATTTCAATAAAATATTGTCACATGCCTTACCAGTCATTTTGTGGCTGTTAACATGAATGATTCTTTGTATATGTGTCATTCATGTGTTTCACATCTCATGTATCTCTTTATCATTCTATAAGTGTGAATATTCGGATGTGATCTCTCCCTATCGAGGGTTTTGGCATTCTGAGTTCATTCAAGTTTCATTCCATGTTTGGGAGTGAACTCTGAAACTTAATGTTTTTTACTTTCTGAGATATTTGAGAGATTTTGTTAGAGGAAATGATGGTATGTTCTTTTCATATGGTCCACTAAAGGAAGGCGTGTATTTATCATTGCTGGTATTAGTGTAGAGATTTGGTGGAGAGGGGTGGATACCATCATAACTTTTGGAGCGAAAAGGCCGGATTTTATGGAATTAGAGTCTTTAGAGAATTTTTTGAGTCATCATCCTGATCTTGTTGTAGAGATATGGAACTATAAGGGGATTACTTTATACTTCTTTAGTTTATTCTACTGATAAATTTGATATATCATTCCATGTGTGTGTGTAGTGTGCATTTGTCTAGCAGGATGAGAGGTTAACAGCTTGTGATGGATTTCATCAATGTTGCTTGGGTTAAAATGTCTCATTCTTTAGATAGTTTCTCTAATCCTTTAATTATTTTGAATATTGAAATCTAATACAGTTTATTTTAGTCATAAAGATTGTAGGGTGGTGTTATCATCGTGCATATAGGTCCAAATCAGATCGAAGCACATTATATAATTGTTTTCTTTTTCTTTACTTTTACCTTATTTTCAGTATGTTCATCTTGAATCTTCTTGGTCGTGTTTTGTTTTTTTATAATAAAACAATTTATTTAGTTCGCTTTATAAGCCAAAAAACTAGTGTACTAGATTTTGGTAATTAGATAGGGACTATCACAAAAACGCAAACCCTAACAATAATAATCTCTAGTTTTTTTAATATTCAAACATAAACAAATAAACACCACTATAGTATTTAGAGGGGGTTATAACTACCACTAACCTTTGAAATAACCCCCTTTAAAAACTATTTTTTTGTAGTGTTGTGATGGGAAACTTATACAAATAGGTGGGTGGGATCATTTGTTTTGGATTATAATCTTGTCATAATTCTCTTTCATTAGTAATAAATAACATTAGTCACTATAATAGATGTGTCCTTTAATTGTTCTAAAAAAGGTTTTTTCAACACAAAAAAAAGCACTGACTATCTAAATTACATTAAAATTGCAAGGACTTTATCTTTGCATTCTTTTTATTAGAACTAATAAAGGTACCCTTTATTGGTACTTTCTCTAGTTCTAATAAAGGGGCCATTATCAGTTCTTTTTCTATTGCTGATAAAGGGTGCTTTTATCTGTGATTTTATAGTTTTGATAAAAGATGCCTTAATTAGTGACTTTTAGTGATGATAAAGTAGACCATTATCAATGATTTTTATTGAACTGATAAGATCATCCTTTATCAACACTTTTTCTAGCACTAATAAAGGCCATACCAGCTGTTACATAGATGGATACCAACAGCACCCATGCAACATCCCTTGAAAAACAAACCCAATTATAATAAACAAACAAAAATAATGATATACAAAAAATAATATTGGAATAAAAATATCACATTGAACTATCATTTAAATTCATAAATTACATACAAAATAATTTCATTGATGTCATATTTACAATTAATCAAAAAAATTACCACTCATATAAAAAATCAAAACAAGCAAAAAATTTCCAATGATCAACCTCAGTATAAAATATTTTCCAAGTAATAAAACAAATGTTTATTTTAGTATCAGTAAATAAAAAATAATAATTTTAATTTTATATAATCCACATATGATAAATTATATTATTAATTATTGTATACATTAATTATATTATTAGTTAATCGTGCATTGGATGGATGTGCAGTCAATTATTACATGTAAAAAATGAATTATGGATCATTTTCCTATAGCTTGAAAATAATCCAATATCATTTTCTTGGTTTTGGATATGTGATACACATTTTAGAATAAAATGGTACTTTTATGTTGAAAACACACACTTTGAGTCATGTCGATGTCATCATGTGTCGGATTATTGTGTGGTCGATCACTACATGTAAAAAATTAATTATGGATATTTTTCCTTTGTTTTGAAAATAAGACAAGCTCAATTTCTTAGAAATGGGTATGTGACATGCATTTTAAACTAAAATGTAATTTTTATATTGAAAACACACACTTCGGGTCATATCTTTAACATCGTGTGCTGGATTGAAATGTGTTCAATTTATAAATGTTACAATTAAAGTATGGATCATTTTCCTGAAGTTTAAAAACAAAAAAAGAATTTTTTTTTTCTAATTTTTGTCTTTTGAAGTGCATTTTAAACTAAAATGAAACTTTTATATTAAAAAATACACTTCTTTTCATATCAACCACATCATGCATTAGATTGATATTCTATCAATTACTATATGTCAAAAATGGATTACGGATCATTTTTCTAAATTTTGAAAACAATCAAATCTCAATTTCTTTTTTTTTCTATGATACATTTGTTTTAAACTAAAATTGTACTTTTATATTGAAAACATGCACTTCTACTCAAACTGACCACATTGTGTATTAAATTGTGGTGCAGTAAGTTATTACACATCATAAATAAATTATAGAACTTTTTTATAAAGTTTAAAATTAATACAGGATCATTTTATTGGTTTCAACTATGTGATGCATGTTTTCAAATAAAATGAAATTTTCATATTGAAAACACGCACTTCAGGTTATACCGGCCAATTCATGAGTTGGATTGACATGGGGTTGATTCCTACACATTAAAAATGAATCATGGATCATTTTCCTAATGTTTTAAAAAAATACAATCGCTTTTTATTGGTTTTGGATATGTGATGCATGTTTTAAATTAAAATGACACCTTTATATTGAAAACATTCACTTCAAGTCATATCGACCACATTGTTTGTTAGATTTACATGTGGTCAATTTTTAAACATTGCAAATGAATTGTGGATCATTTTCTTAAATTTTGAAAACAATCTGATCATATTTTCTTGGTTTTGGCTATCTGATGTGTGTTTTGAACTAAAATGAAAATTTTTTATTGAAAACAATCACTTTGTGTCATACTAACCACATCATGTGTCAGATTAACATCCATTCAATTCATACACATCAAAAAATAACTATGGTATATTTTATTAAAGTTTAAAAATAAGCTGAGCTCATTCTCTTGGTTTTGGCTATGTGACGTGTGTTTTAAACTAAAATGAAACTTTTATATCAAAAACAAACACTTTAAGTCATACAAACCATATTGTGTGTTGGATTTCCATGTTGTTGATTCTTACATGTCTAAAAATAATTATGGATTAGTGTTCAAAATTTTGAAAATAATCACAGCTCATTTGCTCTCTTTTTTTCTAGTGAAACACATTTTAAACCAAACTAATACTTTTATATTGAAAGAATGTACATCGAGTCATCCAACCACATCACACATCAGATTAAAGTGCAGTCAATTCCTAAATGTCACGGATGAATTATGGATCATTTTCCTAAAGTTTGAAAATAAAATGATCTATTTTCATGGTTTTGACTATGTGATGCGCGTTTTAAACTAAAATGAAACTTTTATATTGAAAACACATACTTTTAGTCATACCAGTCAAATCATGTACCAGATTGATGTGTGGTCAATTAATACACATCACAAATAAATTATGAACATTTTGCATAAATTTTAAAAACAATACAAGCTTGTTTTATCTTTTTTTTCTAGTGATGTTTGTTTTAAACTAAAATGACACATTTATATTTAAAAACATGCACTTTGAGTCATACCGGCCACATTATATACCAGATTTATGTGTTTTAGATTCCAACATGTCACAAATAAATTGTAGATTTTTTCTGAAATTTTGAAAACAATCTAAGATTTTTTTCTTGGTTTTGGATATGTAACATGTGTTTTAAACTAAAATGTCACATTTATATTGAAAACACACACTTCAAGTCATACCAGTCACATCATGTGTTGGATTGATGTGCGGTCAATTCCTACATGTCAAAAATGAACAATGGATCTGTTTAGTAAAGTTTGAAAACTATCTGTGGTCATTTATCATATTTATCTAGTGACACATGTTTTAAACAAAAATGAAACTTTTATATTAAAAACACACACTTTGAATCATATTGTCCACGTCATGCACTATATTGATGTGTCGGAAATTATTAAACAAAAAAATTAATTATGGAAAATTTTCATAATGTTTCAAAACAATGCTATTTTTTTCCTAGTTTTTTCTATGTGATAGGCATTTTAAACTAAAATGGCACTTTATTATTGAAAACAACACTTCATGTCATAAAGACCACATTATGTGTCGGATTGACATGGGGTTTATTCCTACATGTCAAACATGAATTATAGATCATTGTCTTAAAATTAGAAAATAATTAGGGATAATTTTATTAGTTTTGGCTATGTGATGTGTGTTTTGAACTAAAATGACACTTTTATATTGAAAACATGCACTTTGAGTCATACCAACTACATCGTGTGTCGTATTGATGTGAAGTTGATTCCAACACATAGAAAATGATTTTTTTTTATCATTTTTCTAATGTTTGAATACAATAAAATATTTTTTACTTGGTTTTCCATATATGATAGGAATTTTAAACTAAAATTGAACTTTAAAATTGAAAATATTCACTTTGATTATACCAACCATATCATGTTTTGGATTGATGTGAGGTTGATTCTTACATGTCATAAATGAATTATGGATAATTTTCCTATTATTTAAAAATAATCTAATCTTTTTTTCTCATTTTAGGATAGTGATTCATGTTTTATACTGAATGATACATTGATATTGAAAACATGAACTTCGAGTCATACCCACCACAATGTTCATTAGATTGATGTTTGGTCATTTACTACATGTCAAAAATGAATTATGGATCATTTTCCTAATGTTTGGAAACAATATAAACTCATTTTCTCGATTATGGATATGTTATACATGTTTTAAGCTAAAATGGACCTTTTATATTGAAAATACACAATTTGAGTCATATTGATCACATTATGTGTCAGATTTATGTGTGGTCAATTCCTATATATGACAAATGAATTATGGAGTATTTTCAGAAATTTTAACAATAATATGATCTTGTTTTCCAATTTTTTATAGTGATGTGTGTCTTAAACTAAAATGACACTTTTATATTAAAAACACACACTTAGATTCATAATAGACACATCATGTTTCATATTGATGTCTTATCAATTCATAAATTTAAAAAATGAATTATGGATTGTTTTTATAATGTTTGAAAAGGGAATTTATCTCGTTTTATCAGTTTTCACTATGTGATGTGCATTTTAAACTAAAATGTAACTTTTATATTGAAAACATGTACTTTGATTAATATCAACCACATCGTGTGATGGATTGATGTGTGGTTGATTACCACATGTCACAAATGAACTCTGGATAATTTTTCAAATGTATCAAAACAATTTTATTGTGTTTACTCAGTTTTGAGTATGTCACATGTGTTTTGAAATAAAATATAAATTTTAAACTAAAAATCATATACTTTGAGTCATATTGGGCACACCTTGTATGAAATTGAGGTTTGGATGAGTCCTACACATCACAAATAAATTATGGT
This sequence comes from Viscum album, assembly GCA_963277665.1. Lineage (NCBI taxonomy): Eukaryota > Viridiplantae > Streptophyta > Magnoliopsida > Santalales > Viscaceae > Viscum > Viscum album. The sequence goes on from OY728141.1 coordinate 791,055,617, forward strand.
TTGTTTTTCTAAAGTATCAAAACAAACTAAATGGCTTTGTTTGATTTTGAGTATGGGATAAGAATGTTAAACTAAAATGCCAATTTTAAACTAAAAACATACCCTTCAAATTATACCATGTAAAATGTATATCATATTGATGTGTGTATAAGAACCATGTTTTTCTTCGAGGTATGGATCCTTTAATTTTCAATTTAACACCATGGTGTTGACCTAATATGAATTACTACTAAGGCTATGTAGGAAATTAGGGTGTCTAGGGCTTGTTGGTAGCTCAAAACCCTATATTTTGTATAAAATAGTTGGACCGATTGGTTAGTAGAAACTGTATGACCCAAGCCACATGGTTTGAGTAAACCATGCAGGTAATTTTAGTAGGATGTAGGAGGCCATGCGGTTTGATGAAACTGGGTGACTACGGCTGTATTCCCATGTGGAAAACTATATAGTTTTTATCAAATGTGTGAATTATAGTTTGTGCATGGTCTCCCAAACCATGAACATAAACGATGTGAGGTCCCTCTATGGACAATGAAGTCTGTACGGTTGGCGCATGGTTTTTCCAACCATGCGACCGAGTTTCTAAAGGGTGAAAACCCTATTTTTCACTTAAAAATCATATAACCCTATTCTTATTTTCATCTTCCTTCAGTGGGTATAATCCATCATCCTCCTTTAGTTGGAATCTTTCAAGCTCCCTATTCCTATGTTATTTGATTACGTTATCATCCAGACACATAATCAAGAGTCATTCATCTCATTGGATCTTTTTTAGTAAGTTATTTAGTCCTTCAGCTTGGTTCATCATTTTTATTTCACTCAATGAATCTGTTTTTATATAGGATCATATGCCCTATTTTTAGGGAATTGATATTTTCATCACTTTTCATCCAATCCAAAAAAAACTAAGGGTTGATACTAGATGAGGATAGTACTACTGTCATAAGCTAGGTGGTATATAACTCATACCTTAAAGTCTCATTATTTATAAATTTTCATTGGTTTTTGAATTCTGGTTTTACCAGGTGTTACTTCTAAAATTCATATAGTGTTAGCCCAAATAGGTTAAACACTCTTATAGGGGGTGAAACATGGTAAGATAGATTAAAACAACTACCCCTTTAGATCATGATTCGTCATTAAACAAAACATTCTTCTCTCTCTTTCTCATAGAAATGTATGAACAGAAATAAAATCATTCATGAGACATAACAATTTTACTTGGTTCTCCCTCATTGGGATATGTCCAAGGAGAATAAAATTTAAATGTGCCAATGTACCAAATCCACTAAGGATCACTTGAAAAATAATATTCGGACTAGATCACTTATATACCCAGGCTCATAGCCTTTACAGTTTTTTGGGATAGCTCACTACTTCCCGAGGGTCACTCCCTAAAACTCTACTTCATTAGTTCACTTCCAGGGGAAAGGATCATCTTATTCCTCATCTGTTTCTCAGTGCTCTTGAAATGATTCTCACTTACTTTATAGGAATGTAGTCCCCTTTATTATCAATAATGAATGCATCCTTAGTTGTAGATATATTATATATTGAAGTTCTACTTTCACCAACTTTATGAGTACCACTTTACCACATATTTACTGGGAAATCCCTTCTGGTTCACACACCTTTGTATTTCATGCAACCATTGGTTGCCTTGCGTGCAACTTTATCACCTAGTGTGAAACATTTAATTTTTTTCATGAAAATCTCACCTATCATGCAACTTTTAGTTTTTCATGGAACTTCCTCTTATGTACAACTCGTATAATTTGTGCAGAACTCCCTTTTCCATATAGGAAACAAGTTCTTTTCTATGCACAAAAAATATTTCAATTATTGCTTCAAACAATACTCATTGCATGCAACTTATATTCTTTACATGTAACTCGCTTTGCATGAAACTATATTTCATCACACCTCTTATGCGATTCAGATCCTTTATTTTCTCTAAGGGTTCACCTCTCAAACTTAGGGGGTATCCGCAAATTTATAGACCCAGCCAACCCTACAAGAAAATTCGTTATGTGCCTTCTTCTGTGCATGCATGAAATCCATTTTTTTCGTGTAACTCCTACCTTGTGTGAAACTTCTTTAGAGTGTTGAACTTTACATTTTGATGTCATATTTGGAATTTAAGCTTCTTTCACACCTTTTTCTACATGTAACTCTTGTGTCACACAAAACCCATCTTTTGTGCAATTTTAGATCTTACGCACAAATTTTTCCTTTCCCGTATTTTCATGCAGTGATCTAGAATCCAATCTTGCATGAAACAATGAAAATAACCATCATTATTTCACAAAAAATTTTCCTTTTTTACAAACATACTTCCTTTTCCAAAAATTCCTATTTCCATACTTTATATTTTGGACCCCCAAAATTTTGTTAAACACTAGGAAACAACGCCACCTCATATACACACTTTTTTCACCTCCTATAGGGAACCATTTCCTTTGTCTTAGACCTTTTTCAACATACCTAGTAAACAATCTCTCGGTAACTCCACAACTGACCATGGAAGCCTACTTTTTCAACAAACGCAATCAACCCAAAAATATTTCAATGTTACCATAAGTGATTTTTGCCTAGAAATCTCCCCCTTTGGGTTTGTTGAAAACTCTTCACAATTTTGATACCTTATTAAAGATTCTTATATAATCTTACAAAATTATATTTATGAGATTAAGATAGCTATCAAGGATTTACTTAACACATGATCTAATCCCACATGATCTATGCTCGGCATGAGAAACAAGAGTAGCCTGAAAAGTTCATCAATGAATCAGTTAATTTCCAAAAGCACTCAACTGTGTTCATCATGAACCTCATCTTTCATGATATATATCCTTTGATCGATCATCTTTAGCATCATAAGATTTAATCCTCCTCATACTTTGATGTTCCCCCTATCATATTCTCCCCCTTTCTTGATTAATACATTTTCAACCCTTTAATAGACACAATTTATCCCCCTTTTTCAATAAACTTGAAAGTCACTTTGTTGTGGTCTGCAATAGGGTAAAGAACACAGATCTGAACAATAGGGAAAAACACACCATACCTTGAGGAGTGGGGGTCCCAAATACACACTTTTTCAAGTGAAGGGAGTCTACTGAACTCCAAGATCCAGTCAATGCCTCTCAAATGACACGTTGGCTAATACCTTCATCATAATTCTTACAACATGTAGTTCTGTAGTCACATACTTCAACTTCACAAGTCCTTACCCCACCTTTTCCTTAATAATATGATATTTTATTTCATTGTGATTTTTCATTGAGTGATGGAATGTATTTTTACTAAGATTTATAGAACATTAATTATGGAAATGGATTTAGATTAAAGACTTCACTAGAACTCCCATATCATTGAGTTGCTTCTTCATCCATAGTAATTGTGTGCAAGGTTGACTAGTTGAAATATATTCATCTCCTATGGTGATCAATGAAATAATATCTCATTTCTTTATTATACAAGAAATACACAATCCTCTAAGATATAATGAACCACCTAACTTTGATTTTATATCATTTTCTAATCCATCCAAGTCTGCATCTGTATAGCCTAATAACTCTTGCTGAAATTTTTTATTGTACATAAAACTAACATCCACCATGCCATTGATATATCAAAGTATTATTTTAACTAAAATTAAGGGGATTTATTTTGGATAACATTGATATTGTGATTATTAGCATGTGGTAAAAACAATATTTTTTCATGTCGTTATTAAATATAGAAGACATCCAAGGATCTCACTATATTTTGTGACATTAACCACTTTTCATTCAACATGTTTTATCCAAGTAGAAACTGAAGTTGTCATTTCCTTGGAATTTTCTATTAAAAATATTCTCAAAACTTCCTTATCATATTTATATTGAAATATGAAAGTGTCATTTTTTCCTTTTTTCACCTGTAAACCAAGGAAAATGTTAGTTCTCTAGTCATTGACATTTCAAATTCACTTTTCATGAATTCTGCAAACTTTCTGAACTATGCATCATCTGATCCACCAAATATTATATCATTGACATATACCAACACCATCATCCTTTAATTACTTTAATTGTTTACATACAGATTGTAATAAACTCTACCATGCTTAAAATCAAGCTTCCATAAAAAATAATTGAGCCATAAATACCACACTATCAGTGCTTGCTTCAACCCATATATTGCCTTTCTCAGTAGAAAAACTTTTTTTTCATCTTCATGAATGAGAAAAACATCTGGGTTTTTAATATAAACTTCTTCTTATACAACCCTATTATGAAATGTCAACTTGACATCCATCTAGAAAACTTGAAACTTTATTTTCACTACTATGGACAAGAATAATCTGATTGTATCTATCCTTATAACAAGTGAAAATGTTTCAACAACATTGATACCCTCTATCCGGGAGTACCCTTTTCACACTAGTCATGCCTTGTTTCGGATCACTACATCATTTTCATTTATTTTATTGTGAAAGACCCATTTATTCCTGATGAAATTCTTATATGTTGGCCTCAAAACAATCTCCCATGTCTAATTATTCTCAATTTGGTCAAGCTCAGATTCATATCCTGAATCTAGTTGTTATATTTAGCTACTTCCTCAAAACATTTATGTTCTACATGTGATAAGAACATTGCTTGCTATAGAGTCTCCATCCTCCTTATCTCTACTGGTGCTGTCTAATCACCAATTATGTTATGTCTACCATTTTCAACTCTTCTCTATGATCTTTGTGTAAATATTGGTTTATAATCATCCTTTTAATTATCTAAATCTTCTATTGAATTATCCTATAGAACTAGAATATCCCTTGAGCTACTTATCACTTCATCACAATCCTCCTAAGAATGATCATGTATTTTCTAATGATTTTTCTCATTCTCTACTGTAGTTAAATCATTGATTTCAAATACATTTCCTAGCCACTTATTGAAATAATTATATTCTTTTATTTTTCTTGAGTGTCCAAGGAATATTTCTTCAACTCCATGGGATTCAATCTTCATGTGTTTCCTCTTATTGATAATGAAATGCTTACTTCTTAAGACATGAAATTATATCAACATTGGCTTCTTCCCATACCATAGTTCATATGGATTCTTCTGTTATTTTTTACATAATAACCCTCTATTTTATGTGTAGAATTCTTTCATTGCTCCTTCTTTCCAAAACATCTCTAGAAGGACTTTCTTAATGAGCATTGTTCTATCCATATTGTTGAAAATTTGATTTATTCTCTCAACTAATCAATTTTTATATGTAGTTATTAAAATTTAAACTTCGTGCCTTATCCCATGTTTCTTGAGAAAATCCTCCACTTGACTATTTTTTAACTCTATTCCTTTATCTATTCATATCTTCTAGATTTTTTGACCTAGTATCTTTTCAACTCCCCTTCAATAGGTTATTATGCAACTAAACACCTTAGATTTTTGAGTGATGACTAAAACCCATGTCATTCTGCTAAAATAATCAATGAAGAGAACATAATATCTCCTCCCATAAATAGATCTTGGTTAAATAGGTCCCAACACATTAATATTCACCAACTCAAGCACTTTTTTGACCTTTTCTCTTTTTCTTATATGTCTTTTGAATGATCTTTCCTTGTTGATAGGAAAAAAACATATGTGTATGATAATGTGATACCCTTGAGAGGTCTTGAGAAACATCATATTTCACCATATCTTCTAATTAAATTTGACTCAAATGGAAAAAGTGTTTATAATATAGCTTGTTTTCTTCTTCTATAGAAAAAATGCCTATATCTTCTTCCCCACTTAAAAGTAAGATATTCCCCTTCGTATGTTTTACCTGAAAAATAACTACACCATATTTTTCCTTAATGATACATAATTTCTTTGAAAATATTATGGAATTTTTTGACTCACGTAGTTTATTTACACTTAGTAATTCATGACTAATACCTTAAACAACCAAGACATCTACACATCTCATGTCTTTTCCCCCAAACATGGATTTTTTTGAGCCAATAATTTTTATTCATTCATCATTACAAAGTCTTAAAATATCTTCCTTATAATATCTAATTCTTATCACCAGTTCCTTATTACCTGACATATAGTGGTTTCATCCACTATTAATGATCAATATTCCAGTGTGATCTGATACTTTGAAATTAATCTATGTGACCACCTCTTGTTTAACTCTCTTCTTTTTTATCCATGTTTTTTAGTTCATACCCAGTATGGATTGATAATCTTGAACTTCCTCAAATAATTAGGAACCAAATTTATCTTGAAGAGATGAAAATAGATTTTCCATTTTCATCTCATTTGATGATACATTTACTTGCTACTTAGGACAATATTCAGTCTGCTTCGGCACATTCCTCTACATTGTTGATGATCAATCTCTTTCTATGTGTTTGATTCCTCCAAACCTAAAACAGTGGCCATTAAATGATATCCTAGAATATTGATTTCAGTATGGATTCCTTTTTTGGTTTTGTTACCTTTGATACCTTTTGGCTATGGAACTAACATTTTTTGAGTGTCCTATCTTTCCACAACAATATCATCTAGTTTGGGGTGCATTAATATGTGTCTCTACTATAATAATAGTTATCCCTTGGGTTCCTAGAATCTTATGGTTTTGATTTGTACCCAAATCAAACATCAATCTTAGTGTGGGAGCTTGTGTTTTGACTTCAACCATTACTAATTTCTATTTTTGATTAAGACCCATACTAACAGTAAAATTCAGATCTATCATTTTCTTCTCTTGACATTCCATTCTCTAATTCACTGAAGCTTTGAGAACTACTTTTCCATTTTTCTACTACCATTTCAACCTAATTTTTCAAGATTTAATAGTTTCTCTGGATCTTTCACAATCCTTAGCAGGCTGAAAACCTCCTCCTCAATCTTTTCAATGATTCTTTCTTGATCTTTCACTGTATTATTCAAACCATCGATCACCCTTTTCTATTTTTCAACTTTGATCTTGTACTCACCAATCGTATCTGACTTCTCTGGCTTTAAATACTCAAGCTTTTAAATTTCATCTATCTACTAATATGTTTCTTCTTACTACTCTTGTATAAAGAGTTTGGAAACATGAACCACCCTATTGGATTTATTTGTTTTGGATCTCCAAACATCTATCTCTTCAAGTGGAGCTTCTAATTCGACCAAAAGGTAAAATCTTACTTCAACTTATCCTTCATCATTGTTAACTTCTTCCCTTATTTGGGAATTTATAACAACTACCACTATATAATTTTATTCATGATTATTATAGTCCTCTAACTCTTCTACCTCATATTATTATAAATTGTAATCTTCTTTTGAAAGCAAACTCTTCTTTTTGAATAAATTTTTCATTAAATTTTTCTTACCTTTCATATAGGCTAAATAATTATTCATGGGAATTAAAACTTCTTCCTCTCCATATTCTTAAAACTTCTTAGGGAACCTTGCTACAAGATGTACAATCTTTCCACATTGAAAGCATACAATTGGGAGTTTCCCTTTGAACTTTCTTTTTCCTCTTTAAAGATTTGAGGAAAGGAATGACACCACCTCATCCATCTCTTCTTCTTCCTAACCATATTCTATGGTTAGCTTCTTCATGGACATAAATTCTACGTCTTTGGACTTCCCTTTTTTCACAGGCCTATTATCTTCATTTCTCATCTTGTATGCAACAAGAGTACTGTGTAAACTATCAAATTTTAGTTCCTTGGGATCTTTATCTTCAATATAGAAACATTTGTATTGAACTGTGGTGGAAGTATTCTCAATATATGCTTAACAATCTTTACATGGTTAATAAATTTTCTAAAACCATGTATGTCTTCCACAGAAACATTCTCCCAATCAAATAATGAATCAACAGAATCATTAAGGTTCATTCTGAGATACTCATACTTGTTCCATAGAACCTACATCTTTTTTTCCCTAACTTTTGATTCATCCTCATAAATATTCAACAACTTTTCCCACATATCATGTTATGAATTACACAACATCGCCTTACTAGATATTTCATTTTATAGGGATCCCCCTAAAGTATTTATTCCTATAGTGTCATAATCTAATTTCTTTTTTTCAGGTTCTGAGAAATAACCACTATCAATATTGGTGGAAATTCTATGCATCGCTATTGTAAAGACATCCATTCCTAATGATTGGAAGTATTACTGAATTCGATTCTTCCATAATTGAAAATTGTGTCCATCAAAGTTTGGAATTCCTTTTTGATTGAAAACCTAAATTTCTTATACTAAGAGAGAACTAATGACCTTTAACCTTTTTTATGATACCAATTGTTAGCCCAAGTGGTTAAATACCCTAAGAGGTGGGTGAATCATGGTACGACAGATTAAAACAACTGCCCCTTCGGATCTTTTTTTGTCTTCAAACAAAATAATCTTCTCTCTCTTTATAATGACCCATACTTTACGTACATTTTTATTACTTCAAAATTGAAGCACACTTATTACAACATATAACAAAACCATTAAAGGGCCGTATAGGTATATTGTCTTTAGAAACTGGGAAACATAAACAACTGGTTCATAAATCATCTACACTGTCTCCATTTTATTTTATCATATCTAGAGTCTCTTTTGGAATATCTTACTTAATACCATTCTTCCTGACCTAGGGAAAAGAAAACATACAAAAGGGTGAGCTCAAATGCTCAGTAAGGGTAAACAAAAGAAATATCAATCACCTCATATTCATAAGAAGAAAACAATTTTGGAAATCTTAACCTGCAAAAGAGATCATAATTTCATAACATGGGATAAATCATATTAGTGAAATTTAATCCCAATAATCATAACATAAAACATGAAACTTTTTTTAATACACACATAATCATAGAGAATCATTTCTTAGTAGTCAAGACTCATTGCCAAGACTATCTTAGTGGACAAAGTCCATTTCTGAACTGAGTTCACTCCTCATTTCAGTCCTGTATCACTGAACCGGTTTAACTTCCCATTCTAGCCATATCTATCTCATGAGATATAAATCTTTACCCAATTCATTGGAGGGAGATATAGGTCCCACCCATCTCATAATTAAATAATTCTTACTTGTGCCACAAAATAAACATAAATCATTCATCATAACCCAAAGAATAAAATGGGTTTCATAAACATCATCCCATCATCACATAATCCATATAAAAAAATGGATATCATTTCATCATAAGAAAAATCACACCATGTAAATAATAGATATATTATACTTGAAACATAAACATGATAAATAATGTCATCTTAGATGTAAAATAGTTTTGATAAAACACTTGAAATGAATTTTTGAGGAATTTATCATTTCTTCTTCAAAATCATTTTCTTTTCACAAAATGCCACACAAATTTAAAAGAAAAGGATTTTGTTGAAAATAACCATGAAATATTGTAGAGTAATCTTTATGAAAATATGTCAATATGAAACCATAAAAAACATTCATGCCATATAAGTTAAAAAAACATTATCCTCGTACTTTTTTCAGAAAAGTCAAAAAGTTCCCCGTATGGTAAACAAAAGAAAGATTCCTTCCATAACACAAAGTAAAATTCAAATAGGGGTAAATATGACATTAAAATTACATGTAATAATATTAAACACTTTATGAAAAACCTTTTATGGTTACGGATTAAAAATATAACCCCAGAAAATACTTACGTATAATAAATCTCAGATAAAAAAATGAGATTGCAAAATTATCCCTTACCTTAAGTCCGATTTTCTTCGTACGTGTCCGAACCTCCTATATAATGATTTAAATAATGTTATTGCCTTATTCCATAATAATACTTATTTTAATTATATCATATATGGTCATATTATTAGCTTCTTATTAGTAATATTTCATTATTACTTGTTATTCGGGTGTTTATTGCTTTTTGTTCTTATGCGTGTTTTGTTGAATAAATTATTATTATTATTTTTAGGTTATAGATACCTCATTTAAATAAAGGTATTAGTGTAATATATATCATATTTATTCATTCAATTCATTTATATAATCATTATGCAATGAAGATCATTTAGAACGAGTCGCATCACATCGTGGAGATGGTAGGTCGTACGTAGCGATGATATCATTCCCATGATCGTGGAATTGTATTCAAGTGTATGTATGCTATTTCAGAATCAATATAACTTTAAAATAATCATATATAGTTTTTCTTTACACCATTATACACATCCATGTAAGGTGGTGGTGGAAAAAAGATAACACTACGGTGTGGAGATGGAATTCTGTACGTACCCACGCGCGGTGATTTCGTTTTCCGTAGGATGGATAGAAGGTGTATTAGGGTTGTTTCATATTTATAATAACATATCAGTATATGAGTGATATTGATGTTATTACTTCATAATGAAACAACTAAAGAAGAGTAAGTTGAAGAAGAAATAAATTTGAAACAATCGGTAACGGACATTACCTCTTCTTTGAAGTGCCTCTTCTTAACCTCCTCCTAGGGAAATAAAGATGGTCTTTGAAGAATACCAGGACCTATAAGATGTTTATAGGGAAGTGGAGAAGATAAATTTTCAGGTTTTGGTCGAGCTTTAAGGCTCAAAGTGGTGTGAGGAGGAGAGGGAGGAGGTTCCCTTTTATAAGGGAGGAGAGGGGCACTTTAGGAAAAACTTAAAATATTATTTTATTATAAAGTCTTATTCTGTTTTTAATAGCTCAAAATTGATTTATTTTAAAGCTAAGGTGGGTATGGTTCTAAATCCTCTCATACAATAGAAATTAGACAAGTTTAGGTTACTATTTTGACCTTATCATTTAGATTTAACTTTAAGTTGAATAATTTTACTTTTACCGTGTCTTCTTGTTTTCTTACACTATATGGTTAATAAACTTTCTATAACAAGAAAAAAGAACCCAAAGTGGTTAATTATTAATATATATAACCTTATATAATCCATTTGGCCTAAACTTAGATTTTTAGGAATAAAATAACAATTAATAATATAATATATATTTTTAAAACTATTTTATGTCAATTTGGACACTATTTGGTAATTGATTTTTGTGAAAATCATAACAGCATTATTAGATCGAATAAATTTAATTAAATCAATACTAACATGTCATATTAACCTATAAAATTAGTTTAATTCATAAAAAGTATCAAATTACATTTATTTGGGTATTTATAATATCAATTATATTAATATTTCATTAATAAGGTAATTACTGTATCATCATTGTGTCATAAATAAATTAAGTATTTAAAGTATAAAAATTATAAATAAACTACCATTATGTAGGAAATATTTTTATCTTTCTAATGAATATTTATAGTCTAATTTATCTTATTTATAAACCTATATTAAAAATGTTTTAGTTATTAAACTTTGATTTTAACTATTTTAACTCTTCTTAAAATAAAATAATATTAAATGTCCTAATCTAATAAAAGTGGACCTAAATGGTCATATTTTATTCCTAAGGTTGTTCTTGGTCAAATTACACTTATCCAGTAGAATTAGGATATGTTTTAGGGTAATAATATTATTATTTTTACCCTTAATTACCCTATTTACTTTTAACCGTGGTAAATAAAACTAAAAAGTTAATATTCACCAAAAATTATTTTCACCTCATTGAACCACATTTTACTTACTGATATAAACCGTGTCTCTTGGATTTTTGAAATTCTATTCACAGAAGCGGTAAAATTAAGTTTTATGTAAATTTTCAAATTCTCCTAGGAGGTGGGTAAAAGACGGTGAAATGTTCAATAAAATTTTTATATATCTAGAATTATTATAAAATGACTCCAATGAATTACTTTGAACTTATATAGGTATTATGTATCAATTTTGACCTAAAATAAATTTAAATAAAATAAATAATTATTTAAATAAAAAGTCAATTTTTAAATAGTAACCTAGTGTTTTCAGTATTCATCAAAAATTGAAAGTTTTCATAAAAATACCAAAAATTCACCCTAGGCTGATTTCGATATTACGAATCCAAAAATGAATTCCATTTTGAAAGATAAAATTTAGAAAATTTCAAAAATTGGGTATTATTATTCATAACGGCTAGTTTTAATAATATTTTAATAGCATATCATTGTTTAGTGAAACTCGGTATTGCGTACAACGCAAGCTATCGAGGAAGGCCATGATTGCGTGTAAAGCAAGACAATATAGTGTTGTATGTAGTGAAATATTCCTTTGATGATGTATATAACATAAAAACAAAATATTTCTCATAAATATCTCGGGTGTTATATTCTACCCCCCTTAAAATGAATTTCGCCCTCAAAATTTGTCACTTTGTAACAAACAGATGAGGATACCTCTCCCTCATCATATCCTCAAGCTCCCATGTAGCTTCTTCTAATTGGGGGTTCCTCCATAAAACTTTTACCAAGAGAGTGGTCTTGTTCCATAGGACTTTTTCGCTACGATCCAGAATCTTTATCGGTTGTTCTTCATAAGAAATATCTTGCTCCAGCGGTAAAACTTCTGAGATGAGTACATGTGAAGGATCGGGTATGTACTTTCCCAGGAGAGATACATGGAACACATCGTGAACTTGAGAGAGATTCGGTGGAAGCGCCAATCGGTAAGCAACCTTCCCAACATGATCCAGTATTTCGAAAGGACCGATATACCTAGGGCTCAGCTTTCCCTTCTTTCCAAATCTCATTACTCTCTTCCAAGGAGATATTCATAAGAACACTTTATCACCCACTTCAAACTCTAGGTATTTTCTTCAGTTGTTGGCATAACTTTTTTGTCAACTCTGAGCTACTCTTATGTGTTGTTGGATAGATCTGACCTTTTCTTCCATCTCATCAACAAGATCTGGTCCTAATAGCTTTCTTTCCCCAACTTCATCCCAGCAAGTTGGAGTCCTACATTTCTATCCATAGAGAGCTTTATAAAAATCCATCTGAATACTGGAGTGAAAGCTATTATTATAAGAAAATTCCACCAAAGGTAGGTGTTGATCCCAACAACTTTTGAAATCCATAGAGCAAGCTCTTAAAATATCTTCTAGAGTTTGAATTGTTCTCTCAGACTGACCGTCTGTCTGAGGATGATAAGTAGTGATGAAACACAACTATGTATCCAGAGTATGCTGAAGACTTCGCGAAAACATTGAGGTAAACCTCAGATCCTGATCAGATATAATGGAAAGTGGTACTCCATGCAATCTTACCACTTCCTTTACATATATCCTGGCAAGTTGATCAAGAGAGAAATCCTCTCTAATAGAAATGAAGTGTGCCAACTTTGTAAGATGATCAACTATGACCCAGACAGCGTTATTGCCTTTGGATGTTTTAGGAATTCCGATGATAAAGTATATAGTGATGTTTTCCCATTTCTATTAGAGTATGGGTAATGGTTGTAAAATCCCCTTAGACTTCTGTCTCTCAGCTTTAACTTTCTGAAAAACCAAGCATCAAGAGACATACTCAGCAACATCTCTTTTCATGTCATCCCACCAAAAGTACTCTTTCAGGTCTCTATACATCTTCTTGCTTCCAGGATGAATAGAGATTGAAGAACTATGAGCCTCATCCAGTACCTCCTTTTTTAATTCTGGTATGGTTGGAACACAAACCCGGTTCTTGAACCTTATTACCCCATCACAATCAAGATTGAATTCAGGAACATTTCTCACCTTCTTTTGTAACTCTACATCTTCTTTCTGTGCCTCTTTAATCTTCACATGTACAGATGGATGAACATTCATTTGAGAAAGATAGGATTTCTCCCCTTCCATTATAATTCCAAGATCCATCCTTTGTAAATCCATAAATATTGTATCTTTTGTGGTCCTCATCATGGATAAGCTGGCATGGTCTTGTCGACTTAATGCGTCTGCCACCTTGTTTGCTTTCCCAGGGTGATAATGAATTGAGTAGTCTTAATCCTTAATCAGCTCCAATCATCTTCTTTGCCGCATATTCAGCTCTTTTTGTGTGAAAATATACTTTAAAATTTTATGATCAGTATTAATACCACACATTTCACCATAAAGATAATGCCTCAAAATCATCAATACAAATATTACCGCAGCTAACTCCAAATCATGAGTTGGGTAATTTTGATCATGGATTTTCAACTGTCGTGAGGCATAATCTATCACCATATCATTTTGCATGAGAACACACCCCAATCCCTTCTTGGATGCATCATTGTAAATCACAAACCTTTCTCCACTACAAGGCAGTGTGAGAACAGGTGCACTAGATAACCTTCTTTTCAACTGCTTGAAATTCTCTTCACACTCCTCTGTCCACACGAACTTAACTCTTTTTCGAGTCAACATGGTGAGTGGATTAGATAATCGTGAAAAATCTTTCACAAAACATTGATAATATCCAGCCAAACCAAGAAAACTTCGGATCTCAGTTACTGTCATTGGTCTCGACCATCATTCAATAACCTCTATTTTTCTGGATCCACAGATATCCCCTCTTTTGAGATTATGTGACCCAAAAAATAAACTTTTTGAAGCCAAAATTCACACTAGTTAAATTTGGAATAAAGCTTCTCCTTTATCAGGGTCTTAAATACAATTCTCAATTGATCTTCAGGTTCTTCCTTGCTCTTTGAATAGACAAGAATATCATCTATAAAGACTACCACAAACTGATCAACATAGTCTCTAAAGACTCTATTCATCAGATCCCTAAAGATAGAAGGGGAATTAGTAAGACCAAATGGAATCACTATAAATTCATAGTGTCCATACCATGTATGGAAAGTAGTCTTTGGTATATCCTCCCTTTTGACCCTTAATTGATGATACCCTGAACGAAGATCAATCTTGGAAAAGTATTGAGCTCCGTGTAGTTGGTCAAATAAGCCATCAATACGTGGGAGAGGATATTTGTTCTTGATAGTGATCTTGTTAAGTTCTCGATAATCAATGCAGAGTCTCATTGATCCATCTTTATTCTTAACAAACAGAACAGGTTATCCCCAAGGTGACGCACTAGGGCATATGAATCCCTTATCCAGATTCTCTTGGAGTTTCTTCTTCAATTCCTGCAACTCAATTGGGGCCATTCTATAAGGTGTCTTTGAAATGGGCATAGCACCCGGTATGAATTCTATTGAAAACTCAACATCACGATTTGGTAGAAGACCTGGAAATTCCTCTGGAAAGACATCATCAAACTCCCGTACAATGGGCATATTCTTAATCATGATTTTCTCTCCAACAATTTGAGATAAATGACTTTCATTTAGTGGAATCAAGACCCATAAGATGGAAGAAATTTCCACTGGAAGGTTATGTTCATCCTTGCATCGATAGACGATCATAGATTGATCTGTAATATGAAATGTGACTTCACTTATTTGGCAATTGATATGATCTCCATATAAATAAATACAATCCATGCCAAGAATCACATCAAATTCCACTATAGGAAGTATCACAAGATTTGTAGGAAGCACTTTCCCACAAACTTCAATCGGAGAAGAATTGTAAACTTTTGATGCGATTGTTTTTCCATTAGGGGTTGTCACAGCTAACTCAACATATAATTGTTGAGGTAATACGGTGATACCCTTATAAAATTCTTCAGAAATAAAATAGTGGGTGGATCCAGAATCAAATAAAACATTTGCTACTTTAGAGTGGATGGTAAGTGTACCTTTCACCACTTCGTTATCGTACTCCACATCGCTGATAGATATTGCATGTGACTTTCCTTTGTCTTTAGCCTTAAGAGTTTTTTTATGTCGATCATCATAAGAAACCCTTGGATTAGGGCATTTATTATCATAATGCCTCATTTACTTTCACTTGTAACATTGAAGTGTAGGAGGTGCCCTCTGTATGGCCTTTTCTTTGAAGTGCCTCTTCTTAACCTCCTCTTAGGGCACTAAAGATGGTCTTTGAAGAAGACCAGGACCTCTAGTATGTTTCTATGGAAGTGGAGAAGAGAAATTGGCAGGGTTTGTCTGATCTTGAAGGCTTAATGTGGTGTGAGGAGGAGAGAGAGGAGGTGCCCTTTTATAAGGGAGGAGAGGGGCACTTTAGGAAAAACTTAAAATATTATTTTATTATAAAGTCTTATTCGGCTTTTAATAGATCCAAATTGATTTATTTCTAAGATAAGGTGGGTATGGGTCTAAATCATCTCATCCAATAGAATTTATACAAGTTTAGGTTACTATTTTGACCTTATCATTTAGATTTAACTTTAAGTTAAATAATTTTACTTTTACCATGTCTTCTTGTTTTCTTAAACTATATGGTTAATAAACTTACTATAACAAGACAAAAGAACCCCAAGTGGTTCATTATTAATATATATAACCTTATCTAAGTCATTTTCCCAAACCTTATATTTTTAGGAAAAAAATAACTATTAATAATATAATATGTGTTTTAAAAACTATTTTATGTCAATTTTGACACTTTTTGGTAATTGATTTTTATGAAAATTATAACAGCATGATTAGCTCAAATGAAGTTAATTAAATCAATACTAACATGTTATATTAACCAATAAAATTATTTTAATTCATAAAAAGTCTCAAATTACATTTATTTTGGTATTTAAAATATCAATTATGTTAATATTTCATTAATAAGGTAATTAGTGCATAATCATTGTGTCATAAATAAATTAAATTATTTAAAGTCTAAAAATTATAAATAAAATACCATTATGTAGGAAATATTTTTATCTTTCTAATTAATATTTATAGTCGAATTTATCTTATTTATAACCCTATATTAAAAATGTTTTAGTTATTTAACTTTGATTTTAACTATTTTAACTCTTCTTTAAATAAAATAATATTAAATGTCCTAATCTAATACAAGTGGACCTAAATGGTAATATTTTATTCCTAAGGTTGTTCTTGGTCGAATTAAACTTATCCAATAGAATAAGGACATGTGTTAGGGTAATAATAATATCATTTTTACCCTTAATTACCCTATTTATTTTTAACCGTGGTAAATAAAAGTAAAAAGTTACTATTCACCAAAAATTATTTTCATCTCATTGAACCACATTTTACTTACTTACATCAACCGTGTCTCTTGGATTTTTGAAATTCCATTCACAGAAGTGGTAAAATTAAGTTTTATGTGAATTTGCAAATTCTCCTAGGAGGTGGGTAAAAGATGGTGAAAAGTTCAACAAACTTTTTATATATCTATAATTATTATAAAATGACTCCAATGAATTAATTTGAACTTATATAGGTATTATGTATCAATTTTGACCTAAAATAAATTTAAATAAAATAAATATTTATTTAAATAAAAAGTCGGTTTTTAAATAGTAACCCAGTGTTTTCACTATTCATTAAAAATTGAATGTTTTCAGAAAAATACCAAAAATTCACCCAAGGCTAATTTAGATATTCTGAACCCAAAAATGAAGTCCATTTTGAAAGATAAAATTTATAAAATTTCAAAAAGTGGGTATTACTATTCATAATGGCTAGTTTTAATAATATTTTAATAGCATATCGTTGTTTAGTGAAACTCGGTATTGCGTACAATGAAAGCTATCGAGGAAGGCCACGATTACGTGTAAAGAATGCCAAGCTAGTGTTGTGTGTAGTGAAAGATTCCTTTGATGATGTATATAACATAAAAACAAAATATTTCTCATAAAAATCTTAGGTGTTACACTCTTTCCCAGATCAATGTTTGAAAATAAATTAAATCATTAAAAATACACAACAATTTTACTTGGTTCACCCTTACTGGGATACATCCAAGGAGATACAATGACAATGTGTTGATGTACCAAATCCATTAAGGCTTACAATAAAAATAATTTTAGGGCTAGCTCACTTTTAAAAACATTCTCACATCCTTTGCATTGTTTAGGGATAACTCACTACTTTCCATGGGTCACTCCCTCAAACTATCCTTTGTTGGATCACTTTTAGTGGAAAGGATCACCATTTCCTCTTTTTTTCTCACTGCATTAGAAAGGATTCACACTCATTTTATGGACATGTAGGTCCCTTCCTTATCAATAATGAATGAATCTTTAGTTGTAGATAGATATTCTATTAATTTTATACATTCAACCACTTAATGAATACCCCTTTACCACATATTTATTTGTCAATCCCTTATGGTTCACTAACCTTTGTATTTCATGCAACCTTTGGATGCTTTGTGTGAAACATTATGACCTTTCATGATACATTTAAGTTTTTCCATGAAAATCTCACCATTATTGAAACATTTGGTTTGTTATGGAAGTTCCTGTTAAATGAAACTCTTACACTTTACGCACAACTCCATGGGCCATATAACAGACAAGTTATTTTCATCACATAAAAAATATTTCAATTGTTGATTTACACAACACTCTTTGCATGCAACTTCTATTTTGTTTGTGAAACTCTCTTTACATGCAACTCCCTTTGTGCACACCTCTTACATGATTTAGAAACCAGATTTTCTCTAAGGGTTAAGCTCTAAAACTGAGGGGGGAAGCTGCCAATTTATAGAATTGGCCAACCCTGTGCACAAATTCCTTAAGTACCTTCCTCTGTGAGCTCAAGAAATCTGTTTTTTCATGGAACTCCTTCCTTGTACATGAATTCCTTCGAGTGTTGAACTTCACGTTTTGGAATCATATTTGGCACGTAAGATTCATGCACACCTACTTCTACATGAAACTCCTATGTTGGAAAAAACCCATCTTTTGCATAATTTCATATCTTATGCACACCTTTTTCATTTTTTGTATTTGATGTGGTGATCCCTAATCCATTATTTCAGAAAACATTGAAAATCACTATCACTATTGCATGAAAATTTTTCATTTTACATGAAAATACTTCCTTTTCCAAAAACTCCTTTTTCCATCCTCTGGATTTTGAACCCCCAAAATTTAGAAAACACGGGGAAATGACACCACCTTGTATATGAACTTTTTTACTGCCTCCAGAGCATCATTTCTTTTTTAATTAACCTTTTTCAACATACATTATCAACAATATCTCTGGAATTCCAAAACTGGCCTGGAATCCTACTTTGTCAACAAACACAATCAACCTAAAAATACTGCAATGTTACCATGAGGTATTTTTTCACAAAATATACCTTAATTATAATCATTGATCTCATATTCTAGAGCCTTAATCATATATGTTCTTCATGTTTTTAGAGTTTGATACCTCAACGTTGTCTATATAGTTAGGGTGTGTATCATACTATGCATATTTTTCCACTTTGTTGAGATTATCTGAGACATCATTTGGGTGTTATTCACTTGGCCTTGTAAAGTTAAGTGTTCCATCATAATTAAATTAATCTTTAATTGATTAAATATAAATTAAATTTATATATATGAATTATCCTATTTAAATATAAAATGAATTTTTATTGTTTTCATGTCATCTAGGGAATAAACCTGTTAAATTTTTATAAACTAAAGTGATAAATGGTTTCATGTACATAATTAACCTTGTCAAGTTAATGAAAGGTGATAGAATGAACTAAATGACTTATTAACTATAAATAATTCTATATGGACAAAATTTAATGATGATATAATTATAAGGTTTCTATATCATATGGACCATTTTATCTTTATAAGAGTTTTCATACATGATCCATCCTTGGATTCCAAAGGGAATTTTGTGAGCACTCATAGGACACCATTTTGATTCATGGATCCAGTTTCAATGGGAGATAACACCTTGGAACATGGACCTTTTCTATTAGAAAATTTATGGAATGATACTATAGGATTCCTTAACTATCTATCTGGATATTAAGATGCCATGGATACACTTCTTGGATCCATCTTGATGTCTTCAGACACTTGAATCCATTGATTTTTTCCATTATTCATAGTCAAGATTAGCCTAGTATTACCATGGATGAGATCTATAGAATAAGTTAGAATTATTTATAGTGGAATTCCTTGTACATTTCCCCTTGAATTACACTCAAAACCCCTTTATATCTAGACAACATGTGATACTATTTTGAGTTAGCTCGACCCCTGAGGTCAAGGATGCCTCAGTTTCACCTTTGATCCTCTGTTATCATTACATCATATTATAGTGTGGCAGATACCTTTTATACAAGATTATCCTTATTATAAAATGAAGTGTAATAAATTGAATAATTAAATGATCACATTTTTAGATAGTAGCTGAAGAATAATCAAGTCTATGTTTTTTATTTATGATGCTTTACATTATATTATATACCTGCATATTGTATAGTTTATATTCAAAGACTGGATTGTATAGACATCATTTTTGGAAGCCTACTATGATTTTTCTCACACCCTATCAGGGACACCATTGGTACTTGAGAATATTATAGGGTTAAAGTTATGGGAAAAGGGAATCATCCCTCTTTGGACACCTGACTTCCTTGCTTGATTTAGGATAGGATCTTGGTAGTAGATGATCAGGCTGGTGCTCATGATGCTTAGATAGATTTTATCTTTTTTTCCTTTTGTATATCATGTATTGTACCATATTCATATTTCCATGTATACTTATTTTCTCATTTTCTAGATACATGAAATTACATCATCTTCTTTATATGATTCATATTACATCATTTTGAGTTGGTTATTTATTGGATGATTTATTATGCTTATTCCACTTCCAGACTTATTTATTTATTATACTGCTTCTTCTATTTTATCATGTTATATTACTAATAGTTCTCCACTCTAATATGAGGGAATATTATCCCTACATATACACCCTAAGTCCTTACTGCTAATCGGAATCCTCTAGTGCATGGGGAGGCACACTTGAGGCCATGTGGCCAACTGGGTTTGTGGAACATTTGAGTGGCCCCAGGGTCAGGGTGTCACAAACTAGTATCAGAGGATTCTTTTCATGACTTATGATTTGAAGACAATAGACAAGAGATAAGTAATTCATTGAAACTTGGTTATAATCCATTTCTGGGAGTAGTTAACCCACATTCAGGGTAATTACCAAGTTGCCTAGAATGAGATGATTGTTTTTATTTTTTCACTTTTTATAGTTGATATACATTCATTATTAGGTGATTTAACATAGATTGTGACATTGGTTAATATTTATAGATATTTTTCCATAGACTGATAAAATAAAGCGTGTTGTTACATAAACCATTATAGGCGCATAGAATTCACCTTCTATGCATATTCCATTCCATATAGGTGTATTTCACTACTCACATTGCCTATGTTTCCTCTGTTTGTTGAGTGATCCATGGTTGTTATATATTCATGTGTTGCTAACAACTTCTACAGGGAAGGAATTTGGTCATTTAAAGTATCGGAATAAACCTGAATAGTGACTTCCTATATATATAGATTGCGGCATCTAAAATAGCCTATTCCAAACCTTATGAGCTATGTAAACCTGGTTACATGAGTGGAGATTTTTCTATGATTGAGTGACTACCAGTTAGAATTTATGAGGTGTATGGGACCTTATTAATTGGAATGTGTAATTCACTAAGTCAATCCATCGTATTATTACCCATTACATTATAAGACCAAATTGTACGAGGCTGATTGGAATTATATGGGTGTCACTTTTAGTTATAAAGTGTATGGGACTTCATTAACTAGGAATAAGGGTCCATTTAATTGAACCTTGTTATATATATATAATCACATACAAACATAAAATATAAATTTTGAATTATAAAATAAATGATTTCCATTAAATGTAGAGGCTAATTTCAATTGACCCTTCCATATACTGGAACCCCTATAAATTAAATTTGAACACTTACCAATACCATGGCCTTCTATGTTGGTAATTGGGGTAGTATACCTTGGGTAGTGAACCCTCTTCTTACATTCCACTTATGTTGTGATCCTTTTTTGTTCTTAAATATTGTTTTTATGTGTATTCTTGTCATTTTTAGATCTATTCTACCACAACATATTCATGTTGTGTGCTAGAAGGATGGTGATTATCACACTTTGGATATGATGGGCCATGAGCCACTAGTCTTACATTCAGTAGTTCTACCTGAGGAACCACCTTCTATTCCCAAATTAGGAACTAACACCCAAATTTGAGAGGGTTTTATAAATCTGATGTATCTTATGTAGGGTGCTCTATGGCCAACACCTATTATGTATGATCTGACTCATGAGTTCCAGTATCAGTAGTATCCCTTTATCTTGGTGGATGGTAGTCCATAGGCTATTGAGTTTTGGATAGAAGCTATTATTTCAATCATTTTAGCATCTAGAGATGCCTCCAGAGAGGAGGGTCAATCTTTCCACCTACATGCTACATGATTCATCCAAACACTTGTAGGATGTGATTACTCGGGATGGACATCATCAGGGAATGGTCTAGGAAGAATTTTATAATACCATATATTATTACTTTTTCCCTCAGATGTTGAGAGCTGTAAGAACCTGAGTTCTTAGAACCGGTCAAAATCTCGACCCTATTTGAATTTTTGACTTGTTCCTGAGGTAACTGGGAAAATCTGGGAAGTTCTGGAAATTTCCAGACTACACACCATGTGCTTTAAAGTACATGCTGTATATGGGTTTGGTGAGTACTAGTTGTGTGCTCACCGAGTACATGTCGTGTGATGGCCATGTAGAAATTTCCTACTACATGGCGTGTAGTGTTACTCGACACACCTGGTATCTTCTCTTCTGCATACCAGCTGGGTTAAAGTTGTGTTTCAACCTATGTAGAGAGTCCAAGTCGTGTCGCTACCCCGCTAAATTCGGAGTATGGAAAAGGACACTACACGGCATGCAGTTCTTAAATACACACCGCATACTTTTTTTTATTCGCTTAAGTGAAAGGTCATCATGTCTTATTTTGTAAAACTTCTTCTTCTTCCCTAACTTCAGGACCTCTCTATTCCAAAAACCCAAAGAACATACCTAGCCCTAGATTCTTCATATGTCATCCGTTCTTCGATCCGTCAGTGGCTGCAGGATCGCAACAGCGAGGATAACCCTGTGCACCCTTTTCTGTTCTTGATTCCTTGCCTCACACACTGCAAATTCCATCTGAGCAGAGTTACCAGGTTTTGACGGAAACGTAGATCTACAAAGATCGTCTTTGAATTGGAGCTTGATATCAGATTTGCCTACGTTAACGAGTATCAGGTAGGTGGTGCATACCTTCTTTTGTGCTTTTTCAGAACTTTGGTTGGCACAGCTTAAAGCATGTATTTGGGTATTTTGAGCAAGACCCTAATTTACCTATTATTGCCTATTTAATTGTTCATTGACCTATAGGATACCTTTGGGTGTTCCCTGTTACATGTGTTGCTTGAGCAGGGCTGAGTGAGTGGTCATTTCTCATCAAGGCATTTTGGTCGGGGAATTCCAAAATAGTTATAACTAAATTGATTTGTTTGAAACTATTAAGTTTAGTTTATTAAACCTTGGTATGAATTTTTTGAGATATTAAGGACCTCAATGTTGGTCTGGGACAGCACTTGGTTTGTGTATTTCAACAATTTAGATTGTTTTTCCTATTTATGTGTTTTGTTTAAATGTGTATATATGTAATTGATGAATTGTATATGCTGGAACCTTTTTGGTTCTGTTGGGCATGGCCCGGATATTCTTGAGTGATAAAGATAACAGGTTGGGCTTGGCCCAGGTTACATTGGGTGGTTCTGACCATGGGATTAGGCGTCATGGACGTCGTCTTGAGGTAGAACAACTGTTAGGTTGAGCATGGACTGGGTTACTTGGATAGCGAGACCATCATATTTGAGCGGCATGGTCACAAGGACACGAGGTGTTAGAGACATTGAGGCTTGGGTACTACTTTGGTGATTACCGCTCACCCGGAACTTTGAGTAGTGTATACATAGAGAGACACCCTGATGAGGTGGTTTTGACCACTCTTGTGGGTAGAGTCCCCCATTAGTCGTGGTTTAGGTACTATTGTTTGGGGGGTTCTTGTCATAGGAAGCCACGTGGAAGTTGAGGAGACTTCATGGGATAGCATTTAGGCTATTGGGTTTGGCGAAGAGGCTCACTTTTATTTAAGGGCAGACATCATTGTCCCTCCAGGTACTTTATTTAAGGGAAGACATCATTGTCCCTCTTGTTACATTATTTGAGGGAAGACATCATTTCCCCTTCGGTTACTTATTTGAGGATAGGCATCGCTAATCCTCCGGGTTACTATTTCTTGGGCGTGCCTTCGGGACGTTGGTACTTGAGACACACAGTGTCCGGGGGCACATGGTGTCGGGTCACATGACATAGATTCTGGCATTGGCCAAAGCAGGTGACACTTCGTGGTGGTTGCTGAGCACCAGTGGAGTTTATTTTTGTTTCTTCATCGTGTTGTTTACTGTTTTCCTTATAAATGCATGCCTACTTAAACACTTATATTAGGTATGCACCGTTGGGTGGTATCCTACTGAGATTCATCTCACACCCTACAAGGGTCCTTCAAGATGCGTACAGAGTTTATGGATTTATGTGCAGGAAAGAGGTCAGCTTCAGGAGTTGGACTGTGTTAGCTATTGCAGGGAGATGGTATGGACCTTGAGGTCTTTCCTAGCTAGAGTTTATTTTGTTTTGTTTTCTTTCCAGTATCAGCATGATTGTTATGTAGCTATATTTGGTTATCCAATGGAACCCTTTATATATATGGATATGTATGACCTGCTTTGGATGCATTTTTGTTGTTCAGTAGTAGTTACAAGTGATCGGCATGTTGTTGTGTTTACTTTTCACTACTGTTGTTATATTTATTCCTTCCACTGTTTATCGATATTGAATGTGCTTCCGCTCTGTGGGTCTAGTTAGAGTATTCTGATTCGTTTATTCCACTGCATCATTATTATTATAATCGGACTAGTACCCTTATTATCCTCTGAGAGGATATAGCCTCCCCACTATACCTATAAGACCCTCGCTGCTAGTCAGTAGCCTTTGGCATTTGGGGAGGTGCACCTAATGTAGTAACACCCGACTCATTTAGCATTGTTTGGGTGGTTGTTCGGGTCTGGGTCATTACAAAGTGGTATCAAAGGAGTTCTTGATAGGGATTTAGTAGCAGTGTTTCGCTGGATACTAATGAGATGAAGACTTATTTTTTATTTCTGCTGGTTTTACTATTTAGGACATGGTATACTGGAGATAGATTGTTACTAGAAATGGGTTTCTAGCTTATTCTTGGGTGCCTGTAGCCCCAGGTACGAGGGATAAACCAAGTTACTTTGGGTGGGAGTTGTTGTATGTTTTTTCACAGATTACAGTTTATATGATTTCCACCTTGGTGGCTCACTTGGTGTGTGATGTTATGGATTGTGATGTGTAACCCTTTGACCTGGTATGGTAAGGGAGGATTAGACCTTGTCCTAGTATGGAAAGGCGTGATTGTTTGGATTTTTATAGACACATTTTAAGTTATTTCAATTTCATAATTGCATGTATGCTTTGTGATGTGATAATACCATGTGAAAAATGTCAATTTCCTTGATTTGTATTCTTTTGAAATGTGAATAGGTGAAAGTCCTGATATAATTTCTTGTTGAATTGCAATGTGTTATGAAATTATTTATACTTTCATAGAATTTCATGTGATAGGCAGGTATTATGGTTGAGGTGATTTTGATCACCAGGATTGGGTGACTAGGATGTCAGTTTGAGGCAACGTTAGTTGTCAAGATGGGCATGGCATGAGGTACTTTTGACTCTTGGCTCTGTTGAGGGTCGGTAAGACGGCCATGAGGTCAAGATGCGATGGGAATGGGTTGCGATAGGGGAGAGTAAGGGTAGTTGTTTTATACTACCTATTAACATATTTCCTTATTTGCATTGAATATATATTGTTAAATATATATATATATATATGGGTTTTCTGACCATTTATGGTATTTAGCGGGTTCCTCTTATACGTCTCAATGGAGCATCAGACGGGTGATGGTACAGTTCCGTAGGAGTAGGATCAGGTTCAGGATCTGGTCCAGGTAGAGCAGGAGCCACAGATACAGGCTCGGGGACAAGATCAGGTTCAGAATCTAGTATAGGTTGGGTAGCATCCAGGTTTAGTAGCATTCATTCCATGTCTTGACAAGCATCTCCAAGCTATCCTGGTACGTGCCTTGTAGGGGATTGACAGAGGTGCATATGGTACAGAGCCATCTATAGAATATCTGATGCGGGAGTTCTAGTCATAGAACCCGCCACTTTTTCAGGGTGAGGGTGGACCACAGGTGGAGGAGAACTGGATAAGGAGCATGCAGATGATCTTTGAGTAGCTAGAGACACCTCCAGGGTGGAGGGTCAAGCTAGAGATGTACATGCTATGAGGACCGAAAAGGCGTTGGTGGGATGTGCAGGTTCAAGCTCGCAGGCATGAGGTACTAGCCTGGAAGAACTTCAAGTGTAGGTTCTTTGATCACTTTTACCTAGAGACACTGAGGGCCGAGAGAGCTCAGGAGTTCTTGAGCCTTTATTTGGGAGACATGTCTGTCATGGACTATGTAGCTACTTTCACTGAGCTGTCTCACTTTACACCTGGTATGGTAAGAGATGATGCGACAAGGGTGAGGCACTTCAAGGATGGATTATAACATGCTATTCATATCTAGGTGAATATCTTTAGGATAGGTTCATTCTCATAGGAGGTGAATCAGGCACTCATAGTAGAGGGAAATTCGAGGGATAGGCCTCAGGTTGGTCGGGGGACAATTTTAGGTGATGGTTTGGATAGCAGGAAGTGAGGATGGGATGAGTTCCAGTAGGTTAGTCAATCCAAAGACTCAGTTAGACCAAATCATAGTATTTATTCAGTGGTTTTATTTTAGTGTGGATAGCTAGGACATATTCGGACTCAGTGGAATAGGACTCCAAAAAAGTGTTGGGCATATAGACAGGTCAAGCATCTTGAGAGGTTCTACAGCCAGCGTTCTCAAAAAGTCATCAGACAGGGACCAGGATAGATGGTGGCATCTGGATTTGGTTCAAGTTCAGTACCCGGAGAGGGTAGCTGAGCTTCAGTTGCACATAGAGTACGTGATAGAGACATCGGGATCCAACTGAGGGGTTAGTGGCCAGTGACTCGAGTAGAACCGTAGGGAGGTTAGGCATCAGGCAGCCATACTTCAGGCTAGGTGCATGTCGTGGAGCTGCCAGAGGCTGAGAAGGTTGGTGATCCGACGATGGTTACAGGTACACCGCGAGTGTGGTCGTGACTTTCTTGTTTTCTTTTAGCATGACCTACTGAGGCATGTCTGTTGTGAGTGCACAAGGTGCACAAGATTCTTGTGGACTGGCTAGATGTTGGTCAGTGGGATTGGTTCCATATCGGGTGCATTATATATTTTTATATATATATATGAGATGCGTAGCATTAGGGGCATCAAGGATGTGGGTTACTTGAGGTTCATGGCATCAGGTTTTATTTTGAGCATCCATGGGATGTCAAACCTCGTAGAGGCGGACACTGATGCGGTGCAGGATACGTTTGGGTGTCGGAAATGACACGGGGCACCAATGAGACATAGGAGTGACGATGCATCACGAGAGGACCATGGGTTTGGAAATAGGTTAGTAAACCTTTTCTTGTTTTCAGTTTTTTTGGGTTGAGACCGAGTTATCCAATTCCTAAGGTGGGGAGCCCCTTGAGGAAATTAGCCAAAACTATTGAGACCAAGGGAGTCTGGACTACTTTGATCGGGGAGGCATGTTCGGTTCCATCTCTGAGTTTCATTTGATAGCTCGGGGACAAGCTATATTAAGGTGGGGAGATTGTAAGAACTCGGGTTTTTAGAATGGGTCAAAATCCCGACCCTTTTGGAATTTTTGACTTGTTCTTGAGTTAACTGGGAAAATTTGCAAAGTTCTTGAAATTTCCATACTACACGCTGTGTACTTTAAAGTGTGCATCGTGTATGGGTTAGGCGAGTATCATCCATGTTCTTGCTGAGTACATGTTGTTTGATGACCGTGTAGAAATTTCCTACTACCTGGCATATACTATTACATGACACACCATGTATCTTCTCTTCTGTGTACCGGCTGGGTTCAAGCCATGTGTCAACCCGTGTGGAGCATCCAAGTTGTGTGGCTACCCCACTTAAGTCGGAGTATGGAAAAGGCAACTACATAGTGTGTAGTTCTTAAATACATGTTGTGTACTTTTTTTATTTGCTTAAGTGAAAGTTTATTGCGTCTTATTTTGTAAAACGTCTTCTTCTTCCCCAACTTCGAGACCTCTACATTCCAAAAACCCGAAGAACATACGTATTCCTAGATTCTTCATCCATCATCCATTCTTCGATCCGTCGGTGGATGCGGGATCGCAACAGCGAGGCTAACCCCACGCACCCTTTTCTGTTCTTGATTCCCTTCCCCCCACACTGCAAATTCCATCCAAGCAGAGTTGTTGGGTTTTGACAAAAACATAGATCTATGAAGATTATCTTCGAATTGGAGCTCGATATCGAATGTGCCTACATCTACAAGTCTTAGGTTGGTGGTGCATACCTTCTTCTGTGCTTTCGCATACCTTTGGTTGGCGCAGCTTAAAGCGCGTATTTGGGTGTTTTGAGTGAGACCCTAGTTTACCTTTTATTGCCTATTTAATTGTTCATTGACCTATGGGATGCCTTTCAGTATACCTGTTACCTGTGTTGCTTGAGTGGGGTCTGGTGAGTGTTCATTGCTCATCGGGGCATTTTGGCTGGGGAATGCCAAAATGGTTATAACTAAATTGATTTGTTTAAAACTATTCAGTTTAGTTTATTAAACCTTGATATGAATTGTTTTAGACGTTAAGGATATCAGTGCTGGTATGGGACAGCACTTGGTTTGTGTATTTCAACTATTTAAATTGTTTTTTCTGTTTATTTGTTTTCTTTAAATGTGTACATATGTAATTGATGAATTGCATATGCTTGAACCTTTTTGGTTTTGTTGGGAATGGCCTGGATATTCTTGAGTGATGCAGATCACAGGTTGGGATTGGCTCAGGTTACATTGGGTGGTTCTGACCACAGGATTGGGCATCATGGATGTTGGCTTGAGGCAAGACTATTGTCAGGTCGGGCATGGCCCAGGTTACTTGGATGAAGAGACCGTCAGACTTGAGCAGCATGGTCACAGGGACATGAGGTGTCAGAGACGTTGTGGCTTGGGTACTACTTTGGTGATTACAACTCACTAGGAACTTTGAGTAGTGTGCACACATAGAGACTCTGTGATGAGGTGGTTTTGACCACTTGTGTGGGTAGAGGCCCCTGTTAGTTGTGGTTTAGGTACTATTGGTTGGGGATGCTTATCGTAGGAAGCCTTGTGGAAGGTGAGGGGCCTTTAGGGGATAGATTTTAGGCTATCAGTTTGGGGGCAGAGGCTCTCCGTTATTTAGGGTAGACATCAATGTCTCTCTGGGTACTTTATTTGAGGTAGACATTTTTGTCCTTCCGGTTACATTATTTGAGGTCAGACATCACTATCCCTCCAGTTACTTATTTGAGGATAGGCATCGCAGAACCTCCGGGTTACTATTTATTTGGCATTCCTTCGGGACGTCGATACCTGAGACACGTGGTGTCAAGGGGAACATGGTTTTGGGTCACATGATAGAGATTATGGCATTGGCCTAAGCAGGTGACACTTCATGGTGGCTTCTAAGCACCAATTGAGTTTTGTTTGTTTGTGCATCATATTTTTTCACTGTTTTCCATATAAATGCATGTCCTCTTAAACACTTATATTTGTTACGCACTGTTGGGTGGTATCCTACTAAGATTCGTCTCACACCCTACATGGGCCCTTCGGGATGCATGCAGACTTTATGGATTTACATGCAGGAAAGAGGTCAGCTTCAGGATATGGATTGTGATAGCTATTGCATGGATATGGTATGGACCTTGAGGTCTTGCCTAGCTGGAGTTTGTTTTGTTTTGTTTTCTTTCCTGTATCAGCATGCTTTTTATGTAGCTACAGTTGGTCAACCAGTGTCACCCTTTATATATATGGATATGTATAACCTACTTTGGATACATGTTTTTTGTTTAGTAGTAGTAACAAGTGATCAGCATGTTGTTTTGTTTACTTTATGCTACTGTTATTATATTTATTGCTTCCACTGTTTATCGATATTGAATGTGCTTCCGCTCTACGGGTCTGTTTCGAGTCAACTGAGTCATTTATTCCACAGCATCTTTATTATTATACTCGGAATAGTACCCTTATTATCCTCAGAGAGGGTATAGCCTCCCCACTATACCTATAAGACCCTCGCTGCTAGTCGGCTGCCTTTGGAATTCGGGGAGGTGCACCTAAGGTAGTAACACCTGACCCGTTTAGAACTGTTCAGTTGGTTGTTCAGGTCCAAGTCATTACAAGAGCTAACTGATCTAGATATTTCATGAGCCTAGATAAGGGTGCTATGTCTATCATGGACTATTCCGCATGTTTTACCGAGTTTCAATGTTTCCCACCGCTTATAGCTGGTGACTAGTTATCATGAGTGAGATGTTTTGAGGATGGGATCAAGTACGTTATCCACTCATAGGTGAATGTTTTTTTCCTATCTAGATTTTTTGAGATTTAAAATTAGTCTCTTATCACTGAGTGCAACCTGAGAAATTCTAATAGTACTGGTCATAAAAGTTTAGTGCTGAGACAGTGTAGAAGTACTTATAATATTAGGAAGTGTAACCTTGAGGTTTCACATCATAGTATTTGAGGCCATAGTTTCCACTATTAAATCTTTTTTATATGCCATTAATGTGGATGGAAAGGGAATGTGAAGCCTTATTATGATAGAGACCCACTTGAGCGACAAGCTTATGGTTGTATGGATCATCTTCAAAGGTTCTGTAAAACCTTTCCACCTACTTGTAGTGGAAGAGGGTCCATGCCAGCTCCCCCTTCAAGAGCGGGATCAGTTACACCATGTCATGCATGAAGAAGGAGTATCACTGGTAGGATAAGTTGTGCATGAGGTCAGGGAATTTGTAGTCAAACATATAACTATCAGTGACAGTAGAGTAGACCTTCTCAGGGTAGTCCAGTTATAGCACAGGGCCATGGATTAGGTCAATTGCATGCCTTACAGCCAATTCCAAAGGATCAGAGTCCGTGAAATTCTACATTCTAGGGAACTATTATAGATTCCTCTACTATCATATTTTATTTATTTGATATAGGTGCATCACACTCCTTCATCTATATATCAAATTTAGAAAGGTTCACTCTATAAATTCAGTTCTTATGTGGGGCTATGAACCTAGATGCACTGTTGGGTGTATGGTCAGAGGGTATACATCAATGCAAAGATTATCCCCTTGTGGTATGTAGTTTTCATTTCTTATGGGATCTCTTTTTCCTTGAGATGAAATGGTTTGACGTCATTATCGGGATGGGCTGGTTGGTTCCCTATCACACCTATATGGACTGGTATCATCATAGGGTATTACTTACATCACTGGAGGGAGATGGTTATCTTCATAAGGGAGATTGGAATGTATAATCCAGTATAACTAGAAAAAATCATCTTGGGATAGGAAAAGTGGCCACCAATATTTATATTCTTTTCATGAATGATCATGGAATGCATTTGACTGATTTTCCTCCAGTTGTAGATTGTTTCAGGGATGTTTTTCCTAATGATTATTCTATCTTACCCATTGAGAGAGAGTCAGAGTTTGTGATTGATCTCATTCTAGGAGCATATCTAGTATATATTCCTCTATATAGTATGGAACCTACTAAGTTCTAGGATTTAAAGAGATTGTTGGAGGATTTTGAATCTAAGGGTTTAATCCAACCAAGCACTTCTTCTTAGGGTTCACCTGTGCTTTTTGCAAAAAAATTGGATGATACCCTTCATTTATGCATGGATTACTAATGGTCGAACCGTCTTATGTTAAGCAATGATATCCATTACCATGAATAAATTACCTATTTGATAAAATTTTAGGATCTAGAGTGTTATTTAATATCAACTGAAGATCAGGATAACATCTAGTACAATTCAAGCCTTCAGATATACCACATATGGACTTCTATAATCGGTATAGTTTATATGAGTATCAGGTTATATTTTTCTATC
Organism: Viscum album; assembly: GCA_963277665.1. Classification (NCBI taxonomy): domain Eukaryota; kingdom Viridiplantae; phylum Streptophyta; class Magnoliopsida; order Santalales; family Viscaceae; genus Viscum; species Viscum album. The sequence goes on from OY728141.1 coordinate 791,087,637, forward strand.
TTATTAATGTGCCCACTATTTTCATGGACTTGATGAATAGGGTTTTCCACCCCTATATGGATTCCTTTTTCATGGTTTTTTTGGATAACATCATGGTGTATCCTCGTACTCAGAGTGACCATGTTAAACATATTGAAACCATTTTGAATAAAATGGGATACAATAAAAAATATTCTAATCTTTTTAAGTGCCCCTTATAGATTGAAAAGATCATTTATTCCCCTTCTAGATTGAAAAGATCACTTCTTGAGTCATATAATCTCATAATCAAGAGTATTTGTTTACCTAGAGAAGGTAAGTGTTGTGGATTTTTAAGAGCATCAAAAAATGTGTTTGATATATAAAGTTTCCTGGGGATGGTTGGTTATTATAGGTGTTTCATATAGAACTTATAATTTATTTCTTAACTTATTATTGATATGATGAATAAGTGTGTGGTGATCTTGTCGTGTGAAGAGTGTAATAAGACCTTTTAGAAGCTGAAAGGAAGGCTTACCTCAGTACTGATTCTGATTCTTCATGAGCCTAGAAGACGCTATGCTATGTTTTGTGATCCATCGAGCATTGGTATAGGTTCAGTGTTATTACAGGATAGCCAATTAATTACATACAGGTATCATTTATTGAGACCTAACAAGCATAATTACCCGATGCACAATCTCAAGCTAGTAGTAGTTGTTCATTCCTTTCATTGCTAGATACATTATCTGATTGGTGAGATCTTTTTTGGTGTATATAGACCACAAGGGCCTCAAATATATCTTTATAAATCATGACTTTAATTTCATACTGTGAAGATTGGAAGAATACATTTAGTCCTTTCACATTGAGCTTGCTTGTATTCTTGGAAAAGGTAATGCAGAAGCTAATGCACTGATTCAAAAGACTCAAGAAAACATTGTTCAAGAATCCAGTGATGAATGGAAATTGATGACCCAATTATATGATCTACATCTAGAGTTTCATCAGAGTCATGAGAAACCTTATCTTTCATCCTTAGAATTTACCTCTTTAGTCCTTCATAGGGTGAAGAGAAGGTAGTTTTTGGATCTGGAAGGATTGGCTCACTTGGAGAGTATATATGGAAAGAACTCACCTACAGGTTTGTTGGTTGATAGAGATAACATTTTACATATACATGGGAGTGTCCAGATTCCTAAAAATACGATATAGGAACTTATGTGAGAGACCCATGCTTCTCGGGAGGAAGTTTATCATGGAATTTTCATGATATATTATGATATGAATCACCAGTATTGGTGGCCTGGGATGAAACATCGTATTGCTGGTTTTATCACTAGGTGTTCCACCTATCATCAGGTGAAGTTGGAGAACTAACCACCAACTAACTTGTTATAGATTTTTTTTATTGTATAATGGAAATGGGAAGATGTTTTGATGGATTTTTTTGTTTTTTTTTTCGAGGTATCCTTGAGGTAGTGATGTATTTTGTGTAGTCATGAATCAACTAAAAAAGGTATCCCACTTTATTCCTATTAGGGAGACTTTATCATTTGATGATATGGGAAGAATATATGTCTATGAGATTATATAGATATACGGGGTCCCATGTACTATCATTTAAAATATGGGTGATCATTTCACATTGAGGTTCTGGTAGGGGTTACAGATGTCTTTGGGTATGCTGGTTCTTTTGAGCACAACTTTTCACCCTCAGACTGATGGTTAGCAAAAGTAAACTATAAAGGTTTTGGAGGATATTCTATGAGAATGTATCCTTGATTTTTATATTTATTGGGAGAAACATATCCCTCTCATCATGTTCACCTACAATAATAGCTATTGTGTGATGATTCATATGGATCCTTATTAAGCCTTGTATGGTAGGTTTTGTTGTTCAACCTTGTGCTGGTTAGTGGTAGGAGAGGAAGTTCTATTGGGCCATCATCTCATGTAGAAGATGTTAGAACAAGTGCAGTTTATTAGGAAGTGTATTTATACTACTCAACCTAGATAGAAATATTATTTTGATCACCACTGATGACCTCTATAGTTTGAGGTTGGGGATCATTTTTTCCAGTGGGTATCATCCAAACTTGGGTATAGATGGATATAGAGGCAACAGAAGTTATATCCTCATTTTTTGAGCCTTTTGAGATCTCAGATAGATTCATTTTGGTAGCCTTTTTTTATTACCTCAAAGTTATATTCCATGCATGATGTATTCCATGTTTCACTGCTTCACCATTATCATGCTAACCCATATCATACTTTTGATCCCAAGGATGTTGAGCTAGATATTGAAACCTATTTTGAGTATTATCCCATAAACATCATTGATCGGAGCACAAAGTATCTCTAAGTATGTTCTTTCCCTTTAGTATGGGTGTTATGGTAGCATGGCTAGGTGCAAGATAATACTTGGGAGTGAGAAGCCAACGTACATGCTCAGTGGTTGGAACTATTCTCACACAGTGTTCTACCACCCATGGAAGAAAAACTCATGGATGAGTTCCATTATGGGGGAAGAATGTAATAACCTGGTTTTTCTTTGAGGTAAAGATCCTTTAATTTTTAGTTTGAATCCTTGGTTTTGACCTAATATAAATTCCTAGTAAAACAAGGGTATTTAGGTCTTGTTCGGAGCCTATATCCCCGCTTTTTTGAGAAAATAGCTAAGCCACATGGTTAGTAGAAACCATGTGACCAATGATACATGGTTTTAGTAGAACATGTGGGGTGTTTCAATGGGAAGAAATATGCCACATGATTTGATGAAACCATGTGTCTAGGGCCACATGCCCAAGTAGTAGACTCTAAAATTTTTAGCATAGGTGTGAAACACGGTCTGTGTATGGTTTCCCTACCCATGTGCATGAACCATGTGAGGTCCCTCCATGGATAGTGAAGGGAACACGATTGGCACAAGGTTTGGCCAACCATACATCCAAACCACGTAACCCAATTTTTAAAGGGTAAAAAGTCTATTTTACCTTAAATATATTATAACTCTATTCATATTTCCTTCTTCTTTAAGTGGGTAGAATCCAACCTCTTCCTTTACATTGGAACCTCTCAAGCTCCCTCCTCCTAGGTTCTTGGATTTCTTTGCTTTCCAGACTTGGAATCAAGATTTTTTTTGTCTCATTGGATCTGCACTCATAAGTTATTCATTCCTAAGGCTCGATTCGTTGTTTTTTTCTCTCAATGATGTTATTTTGATGTTGTATCATATGCCCTATTTTCAGGGTGTTGACCCATTCTTCAGTTTTCTTCTGATCTAGTCCAAACAAAGGTCCAATAATAGATGAGGACACTATTACATGCATAAGGTAGGTGGTCTAGAACTCATCCCTTAAAGTATTGTCATTTATAGATTTTTATTATTGTGTGCATGCCAATTTAACTAGGCATTGCATCTAAAATTCATATGCCTTTATTATAATCATTGAACTTGTATTCAAGGGCCTTAATCATATATATTCTTTATAATGGTGGTGGTTGATACCTGAATTTCATCCACCCAATTAGGGTGTGTATCATGTTATACCTATTTTCCCCCTTTTTTAGATTATTTGAGACATCGTTTGGGTGTGATTCACTTGGCCTTGTAAAGGTAAGTCTTCCATCATAATTAAATAAATCATGAATAGATTAAATGGAAAGTATATTTATATATATTACTTGAACTAGTTAAATATAAATTTAATTGTTGTTGGTTTCATGTCCTATGTGGAATGACCCTATTTAATGTTTATAAATTAAAGTCATAAATGGTTACATTCCCTTGATTAACCTTATAAAGTTAATGAAAGCTAATGGAATGAACCGAATGACTTATTAACTACCATGAATGTTACATGGCCTAAATTGAATAATGATATAATTATAAGGTTCCTATCGCATATGGACCTTTTTAACTTTATAGGAGTTGTCATGCTTGTGTCAGCCTTGGAATCCCAAGGGAATTCCTTGAGCAATCAGAGTACATCATTCTGATTCAAGGATCTGGTTTCCAAGGGATATTCCCCTCTTGGAACATGGTCCTTGTATATTAGTAGATGCTCAGCATGATGCCATAGGATCCTGTAACTATCTCTCTATATATTAGGATACCTTGGATACACTCCTCTTATCCATCTTGATGTCTTCAGACAAAAAGCGCCACAGATTCACACCATAGGGCCCAATCAATATTAGCTCGAGATTACCATGGATGAGTTCCATGGACTTGGTTAGAAATATTTATAGTGGAATGGCATGGGAATTTTTCCTTAGATTACCCTCAGACCCACTTTATAGACAAACTGCTTGTGATACTATTATGAGTTGTCTCAACCCCTGAGGTTAAGGATTCCTCGGTTACACCCCAGATCTTCTATTTTCATTACATCCTGTTTTAGTATTGATGGTACCTTTTATAAATTATCATCCTTATTATAAACTGAAGTGTAACAAATTGAATAATTTTATGGCCACATGTTTAGACACCAGTTGAGGCTAAATCAGGTATGAGTTTATTATTTATACTTCTTTACATTTTATTATATACCTGTACATTGTACAGTTTATATTCATAGACTGGATTGTAAAGATGTCATTGGTGGTGGTCTACTAAGATTTATCTCACATCCTATCTAGGATATCGTTGGTACCTAGGCATATTATATGGTCATGGGTATGGACAAGGGGAATAATCCCACCTTGGTCACTTGAATTGATTTCTTTCTTTAGGATGGGATCCTGGTAACAAATGATCAGGCTAGTGCTTGAGATGCTTGGATAGTTTTTATTTTTGTTCCTTTTTTATATCATGTATTGTACCATCTTCCTACTTCCATGCATACATGTTTTCCTATTTTATAGAGACATGACATTAAATCATCTTATATATATGATTTAAATTATATCTTTTTGAGTTGGTGATTTATTTTCTGATTCGTAATTCTTATTTTGATTTTTTAATATTATTATTTTAAACTAATTTTACTATTTTATTATGTTATGTCACTGTTGTACTCCACTATGACATGAGGGTATATTATTCCCAAGGACACACCCTAGGCCCTCACTCCTAGTTGGAAGCCTCTGGCTTATGGGGAGGCGTGCTTGAGACTATGTGGCCAATCGGGTTTGGGGAACCTTTTAGTGGATCCCAAGTTAGGATGTCATAGTTTGGATGATTATTACATGTCACAAATGAATTATGGATTGTTTTCAAAATGTATCAAAAAAATCTGAATGTGTTTATCCTTTTTGAGTATCTGAAAAAAAAATTGAACTAAAGTGTCACCTTTAAAATAAAAACATATCGTTCGAGTCATACCAGCAACACCATGTTTAGGATTAAGGTACGACTGATTCATACATTTCACACCATTTATTATTATCATCAAATGCAGAAGCTAATGAATTGGATCACATCCATGGTAATAAGAAACTCTCTCTAGGGATGTGATGGAATTCAAGATCAGAAGATTTTGATAATAGTAAGCCTTCAACTATCACACCATTTCTTATTCGTATTCAAACATTTTCTCTATGAAAGTTTACTAAATAAGTATACATTATTAACCCATTTCCCTATCACCATTATCTTAGTTGCAAACTTGAAGTCCAAACTCTCATAAGCATGATAATCTTCGTACATGTTACCAGCTCTTCCAGAATCTGTAGAGAGTAACCCTCCATTATACTTCTCCTTGATAAATAGGTCAAAATAATATATAATACTTACAATAATAATGATACACATCCCAAATGTATCTCTAAGGTCATATCCCATACTATATCACAAACATAATAGGAAACCACCAAAATTAGATATCAGAAAACATTATGAAACCATGTACTCTTCCCACTCATCTCTAAATAGATTTCATTCTTCTTTTGAGTATGTGGATTGTTGGAAAACTTGGTAGTACTGATAAAATATAGACAAACTAATTATTAAAAAATATTTTTAATGAAATTATTATTACCTTTGGAGATTACATGTTTGGGGATGGTAGTATTTTGATGGTAAATGATATCTTTCATAAATTCTAAAACATAATACCCACAATCATTGTCATTATCTTGATTTAGATATTCTATAACCATTTACCAAAATAAGTAAATTTTTATTTTGAGAGTTAAATATAACTATATATACCTTAATCTATTTCAATTTGAAGAAATATATAGGCTTTTATGTTTATTCATTCATTGCATATCATGTTTTAGAATATATTTATATATCACACAATCATAGAAAACTTCTTGTTAAAAGAAAAACTAAAACATATAATTCAATGTTTATCTATAAAATGTTAATTAAAATGAATTAAAAATTCGAAATATGCCACATGTGTGTTTAATTGATGGAAATATATGCATTAGATCCAAAAAGTAGACATTTGGGGAATCCAAATTGATTGTAATTAGCATCCAGTGCTTCCTAAGAAAACAAATAAGTAATAAAAAAAGAAAAATATATTTTATATGATTAGATTGTAGACTTTAAAATCGGTACTATAGGTATCAAAAATATTCTGTTGTATTTTATTTTCTTTTATAACTTCTCACTTAGTATATTTTTTCTCTTTTCAATTTCTTTCAAATCTAAAGAAAATTTTTACATAGAAATGATAGAGGGGTTAATTAGTCCAAATCATGCTTCACAGATATAGTTGTAATATATATGCCTATAGAAAATATGACTAGTTATTAACTTTAATGAACATATTATATCATTTTTTAGATAGGAAGATTGTGAAAATTTTCCTCATGTATGTATTCAAAACTGAGACTCCCATCCATTCAAACTTTATATTCTCATTTATACTCTCCTAACCAACCAAATCTATAGTGATATCTCCAAATATTTTTTCTTTATATTGAATTTGGTACCTATCTCCATATTTTAATGTTGTTTCTTTAAGAAATTGTAGTTTTAATATGTAGGGAAGTGTAACCGGTGGGGAGAAGGTACTCCTAAAAGTTACTTTTAATTTCATTGGTGATCCACTAGATTATCTTGATCTAACCTTCCAATTACCTATATTTTTATCCATCTATAATACCATAACTAATTTTATAAATTTTTTCATCAACTCTTATAGGTTTTCATTTGAAAATATTTTTTATAGACATACCACTTGTATCTTTATAAGATTAAATGGTTGTGCTATGAAATTTCCAATAGCGTTATCAACTGTAGTGACATCTAGATCATCAAGTGAAATAGGAATTTCAATTCTCAGCTCATGAGATACTTAAATACCCACTCTCATGTGATCTTTTGGGGATTTTTTTATATAAAATATCTCTTGTGAAATTATACACCATACCAATCACAATAAGTTTATGCATGGGTTTTAATAGATATAAATCACATAAAATTTCGCCCTATAGAATTTAATAATATAAAGTTATCAAAATTTGTTTCATTAACATTTAGGAGAATTAGTAATGAAAAAAAATTATTATCTTGGGTAAGATAATTGGTTGAGTGGAATTTATAGCCTCAAATCTAGTGGGTTTATTTGACACTTCATTACTGGTATTTTTTCCACTATTGATTCACTTTGATCCTTTCGCATACATTAGTACACCAAACAAGACAGGACAATAATAACTTTCAAAGTATCTATTTGTTCCTGAAGTCCTCTCACCATCTCAAATATATCTCCTTGTATCTTTTTATTCTTGAAATACATTCGAGGTGATATTCTTGAACATGCACCTCTAACATGGCCTAATTGATGTGTCCACTTCAAATATACTAAAAGTAGTTTTTCTTTAGGCATAGTCAATGTTTATTGTTGTGAATAAACTATATAAAAACATAAAAACAAATAAATTTTTTTTATTTATTATTATTATAAACCATAATTAATTAATATTGTGTCATACTTACACATGCTTCCAATACTTATTATGTGTATTCATAAATTAGTTTATCCTATTTATTTACATTAGAAACCTTCTATAGAATATGATGTGGGATAGAAATGGATTCGGATTTTGATTCAACAATCGATATATAAAAAAAGGAAAATATTTTTCTTCATATCACATTAAACATTTATTTTATATTTTAAAATACATACCATTTTCTTTTCAAGTGATGTGTACCACGTCCTTTCTTTATTATAGGGGTACATTGTTTTTGTTGCATGATGTTTATTTTCAGTACTCCATTTTTTCATAAATTAATAATTTTGAATCAAATTGTAAAAAATAAATAATTTCAAATAAAATATTATCAACTACATTTCACCTAAAATTATTTCTCATCGCGATGACTAATGAAATATTTATATGTGTCATGTTTTATAATGTGTGCATACATAATTGGTAGGTTTGGATTTACTTCTCCCTAACATCCCTAATATAATTCTTTGTAAGAAATTTTTGGAAACCTCTATAACATTTTTGAGTGACAATTAAGACATATTTCCTATATAAATCATCTAAAATGAATAAATTATATAAGGGATAATGAGAAATAAATCAATGTTTCATTGTATAAATTTTGGGTAAAATAGAGAAAGTATATTTTAACATTACCTTAATATCATCCCAAAGTGTTTCCAATATAGACATGGTGCCACATATTTATATCAATTGGAACGTGAATTCTCATTATGGCCCCAACATAACTAATAAACATTGACTCATTGGGTTCAATAGGTTTTTCATGTTGATTATATCCAACCTCAAATTTTATACCCTTGCTTTATGAATTGATAATTCAATTTAACATGTTGATGTTATGTCTTTATTGTTTTTTTATAAACATGTTTTCGATCCCCCAAACAATTATGTATTTATAATATCAATCGTTAGTTCTTCCTTGGGTTTGGAAAAATCATCTTGTAAAGAATTCATTTTCTGCATGAATAGTTAAACATTTAGTTTAGATTAGGTAAATTCAGTAAAGAACACATAATATTATGAGAAAAAACATTGTATGATTAAAAAAATATTTAACTAACTCATTGAACACTATTTCATTTTCTTTAAATGTTGAAGGGATTTGTTTCCTCTATCGAGTATCCAAATCCCCTCTTTATGGTCCCCTATAATGTTTAAGTAATTTTCTTCATTTGGACCACCATGAAATAATTTCAAACTATCAATGAAAGGGTTGTACTCAATTGAATTTTCATATAAGCCTTTAGTTGTTTAGTCTCCAATATGATAATTATAAAATTATTATTTTTTCGATATGTGACAAAAAATACATGTACTACTTCTGATTCCATTATGAATAGCTCATCCTTATACCCTTCAACATTGAAATTCAACTTCATGAAACCAAATTCATCAAATTTCACTACACACCTATTTTCAAACCATTTGAAACAAAAAATAATCAATAGAAATATTTCATAATCCAGCTCTTATATTTTTTTTGATGATATATGGCATATTCGCATAAATTATATTTCTATCCTTGTAATTGGATATGTGTGTCACTTCAACCAAAAGTGTAAATACATTATTTCCATTTTACTTCATTCAAATTATTCCATTTTTTAGAATGTATATCTATTAATTAAAAAACTAGTGTAAGATATAACATTTACATTTAGTTCCCTGGCTAGCCGTTGAATTCATTCATCAATTGAATTTAGGATTTTTTAGATAATTCATTATAAAATTGATCTCAGAACCATCCTATAAACTATTTACTATGAAAATTTGATATCCATACTTTAGACATTAATGGAATCAAATTTCTAAAAATTACTTTGTGGGATTAAGTGTTTGGAGAACCCTCTACACTATTTTGTAAAATGTAAAGGTGGTTATTTCCAGCTATTTGATAGTAATTAGAAAAAAATATCTTTCAGAAATACCTTCTACCATAAGGTTTCTACTATGATGATACTTTTGGAGACTGGTGTAATCAATATCTAATAGTTAATTGGTATAGAATTAAATATCTTTCTCAACAATATATCATTCTTCATTACAAACTTCTCACCCACTTTGAATCTTGACATACCCTTTCAAAATATCCATATATCATTTAATGGGTTAAATCCATATGTAATGGATAATAACACATAATTTAACCTCTCTAACCTAGTAAACCATTAGGTGGACCATTATATTAATGAATGATGGTGGTAATAACATCTCTAATTCAAATAATATGACTTAAATCACCTTATTCATGATTTTAAACTTCATCAGGTCTATAACTTTATTGTACATAGATTTGAAAAGGGAGTAGATTTCAGTTAATATATGTCATACATTTTTAGTAAGAATGTAACATAAAGCATCATGTATAAAATCATGCATCAAATCATGATAGTTGTGTGATTTTAGACCTTGTAAATTCAAATTATTCATTCATGTGACATTCTTGATATTTGATGAATAAATATATAGACCTTTTACACCATTATAGAAATTGAAAAATTGAAATTTTCTTATCTGGAAGGAGTGTAAGTTGTTGGATGAAGAAAATTAAACCTTACACCATCCACCAGTGACAACTCTTCCTTTATCACCATTTCAATCATATCAAACATATATTTGATTCCATGTTTTTATTTCAATTACATTTAGTAAAATTATAATAGCACTATAAAATATATTTTTTCTACATGGATGAAATCAAGAAAATGTATGAAATACAAACAATTATAGTATGGTAATTAAATGAAAATTGATATCTTTTTCCAACCTGATTTTTTAAGGTTCTTCAAAAAGGGTTTACTAAAAATAGTGTCAAGACCTTTTATATTCTCAAATATTTTATCCCAATTTAGTGGAGCCAAATTTCTACATTATTTTGTATTCCCATTGAATTTTATCATCCAGTATCAGTATTTATATTATCAAGGTAAAAAAATTATGATGTCCTAAAAACATATTATTTGAGGAATGTTTCAACCAAACTAGGTGTGCACATTCTTCACAAATGACACACCCCAACATTCCATTAATGATATATCCTAAAAAATTTCCATAATAAGAAAAGTAATTTATCATCATATACAATATGGATCTCATTGTGAATTATTCACTTATATGGGAATAATACAATATAATAATTTTATCCCACGATAATTTCAGATCTTTGATTAATGGATCCAAATAGTCATAAATATCATTATCAGTTTGTTTTGGTCTGGATATATGTTGAGTCAACATAATGTATTTACGCTTCATGCATAACCACGGTGGAAAGTTATAATTTACCAAAATAATTGTCCATGTACTATAGGTACCTATATACACCAAAAGGATTTATTCTATCTATAGATAAAACAAGAGGGATATTTCTTGGATCATTTCAAAATTCAGGATACTCATAATCAATTTTCTTCCACTTGGGAGAGACTATTGGGTAATGTAGTTTACTATTACCAATTACCATGTGTGTGTTGCATGTCAATTTTTTTAGTGGTTTCCTAACATCTATATAACCTTCTAAACCATGTAATGATAGGAAAATATAATACAACTTTCTGAGTAATTGATTCATATTTCTTGTATCAGTTTATTCCAGGCATAGGTCATTTTATAAGTGATTTATGGTCCTCATGAAACAATATGCAATAATTTGGATAGGCATTTATATTTTTAGAGATCATACCCATTGAATTTAAAATTAATTTATCATCATATATTCAACAAGGAAGCTCATTTTCTTCTGGTAGCGTGTCATTTAGGACACCAATTAGTTCTGTAAAGCTAGTGTCGCTCCATCCACTACTAGCTTTCAAATTATATAACTTCAATACAACTAACAATGTTGTATATTTAGTATAATAGGTATACAATGGTCTCTTACACTAGTGCAGAAAATGTTTTTTACATCTGTTATTTTTCATTTTTTACGTCGGTTTCTAGCCGACGTTAATACGGGCGACGTTATAAATAATGTTTTTTACGTCGGTTGTTTAAAAACCGACGTCAAAAAGATAAAATTGTGATGTTTATCACGTCAGTTATTTTATAACCGATGTGATAAAGAAAATGGGAAGGGTTTATAACGTCAGTTATTTAATAACCGATGTGATAAAAGTCATGGGAAATGGTTTATCACGTCGGTTATTAAATAATTGGCATGATAAAAGGCATGGGAAAAGGTTTATCACGTTGGTTATTAAATAACCGACATGATAAAAGGCCTGAGAAATCATTTATCTTGTCGGTTATTTATTAACCGGCGAGAGAAACCCCCCCCCCCCCCACACCCCGGACTGGTTTAGAATGTCGGTTATTATATAACGCCGTGATAAACCGGGGGGAGGGGGGTTTATCACATCGGTTATATAATAACCGACATTATAAATTATATAACCTCCCTGATAAACCAGGGGGAGGTGGGTTTATCACGTCGGTTATATAATAACCGATGTTATAAACCCAGCCCCCCCGTGTTTCACATCGGTTATTTAATAACCGACCTGATAAACCATTTCCCAGGACTTTTATCGCGTCGGTTATTTAATAACCAACGTGATAAACAATTTTCCATGCCTTTTATCATGTCGGTTATAAAATAACTGACGTGATAAACCATTTCCCGGTATTTTTATCACGTCGATTATGAAATAACCAACCTGATAAACCCTTCCTATTTTCTTTATCACATTGGTTATTTTATAACCGACATGGAAGCCAATTTTTTTAAAAAAAAATTGAATGCAGTCATCTGCTCTCCCCCAGAATCAACCAGAAAACAAATCAAGAAATCGTACCACAAAAACAGAAGGAGATCAAATTTACGCATTTACATTGATAACATATAAAACTTACCCCACTAGACAGCCCCCACCCTCATCTATACCCCATGGAAATCCCTCCCCCACCCCATTGGAGCCCCCACCCTCATGTATACCCCCTGGAAAGCTCTCCCCCACCCCATTGGATCCCCCACCACACCCCTGGACTGCCCCTCGACCCCCTGGACAGCCCCAAACACCCCTCAACAACCCCACCCCCCCCCCCCCACCCTCCTGAACAGCACCCCCTCACCCCACTTGACATCCCCCACCCCATTGAACCCCCCACCACACCCCTGGACTGCCCCCCGACCCCCTGGACAGCCCCAAACACCCCTCGACACCCCCCCACCCTCCTGAACAACACCCCCTCACCACCTCACCCCACTTGACATCCCCCACCACACCCCTGGATATCCCCAAACACCCCTGGACAACCCCCCCACCCTCATGTATACCCCCCCACCCCCTGGACAGCACTCCCACACCCCTGGACCACCCTCCCACACCCCTGGACATCCCTTCCACCCCCCTGGACTACCCCCCCCCCCCCACCCCACCGGACAGCCCTCCCAGACCCCTGGACACCCCCCAACCCCACTGAACACACCCCCACACCCTTGGAACCCCTCCCACATAGACCAAAATCTATACCAGAAAAACCATCATAAGTATACCAAAACAAGAAGTAGAGAAAAATTAAACATTCACATATATAACATTCAAAACTTACACTGTCAACTTCAAAAAAAAAACTAAATCCAACCTAAACAACTACCAAATACACAATTACAACGACAATATTCAAAATTACATTTTACATTACAAACCACTAAAATTCAATCAAACCTGTAAAATAATTTGACCACTCCACTTGTAAGTGTTTGATGTCTTCAGTAGTATATGGTTGAGGGTCACCAAAAAGCTACAAATGAAAAGGAAATTAGTTAACATGTATAATGAATAAATGAAATTGAAATATTATGCCAAAGTTTAAGAGGAAATTGTACTAGGTCAAAATTCACAACTGTCCCAGTTATTATTTCATACATAAATCTTAACATATAATATCCGCATTTGATGACGCCTTGTTGTTCATGACAATTCTGTTTGAATGAGTGTAAATTCAATATATTATTTTTATGTAATAAATCAAAAAGTACAAATTATAAATGGATATTTACCTTCACATTTACATATTTGATCTTTGCACTCCTTTTCTTTGTGTTTTTTCGAAAGTAGGCCCATGCACTGTTAGAAAATAATACGAATGGGGTAAATTTAAAATTAATTATAATATATAAAACTATTGAGAAATTGAAACTTACTTTTCCAATATATTCTTAAAACTTTCACGCACATCAGCATGGACAGAGCATATCCAATAAAGTGATTTCTCCCTTAGGAAAAAAAACCCTAACATCCAATGATCACTGATAAAAGGAAATTTAATGTTAGTGGTTTTTTATGTTAAAAGATAATTAACTCTTTGAGAAAAATGTGTTTCATACCTCTCACAAAAAGGAATCATCCAACATTGTGTGACTATATTCTTTTCAAGTCTTTCAGCAATATAAACCATTCTTTGTTCCTCATTCAATGCACATGCTTCAGGGGAAATCAATTGTGGGTCCATGAATCCATATACATCTGTCAGCTCATTCCTCTCACAAATTTTATAAAGATACCTAATAAAAAACATACATAAGTATACATTTTTAATAAATATAATGCAGGGAAAAGGTGTTAAGACTTACATGCAAAAAATTTGCACCACGTTGATACCCAACTTATCTCCAGTAACAAGCTCCATGATATCAGTTTCCATAATCCCCACACTTATTTCACATCCACAAACATGAGATTCCATTGGAAACTCATAATGACCCGCCAAAAAATTTGAATATCTTGGAAATCTGTCAAGACTACTAGAATCTGTATCTGATGTCATAGCCATTTGTCTTTTTTGTTGTCTATACAGTATTTCTATACCTTTGAAGTATTCTTGTAAAAATAAATTGAAAAATATATTAGTTTTCAAATGATAAAACAACTTTAATAAAAAAAAGATATAACATTTATACCTCTATGGTAATGAGTCGAAGAAGTCCGGATGGCCAAATTAAAAAATGGCTGATACTCTGTCCAACTATCGCCACCTCATTTGTAGGTATTGGTACCCTAGATAATCTATCTATAATATCCTGTACAGTGACCCTCTAATTCTCTACCTCTAATTGTTGATGATGAACTGTATCTCCTATACAATATACCAACCCATATGCTACTATATGATGTTTAGAATCATCAACATACAACTCGCAATAAGTAGGAAGCTGTGGCGGAGGCGTAGGATAAAAAATGGGGTCCGCAGGCTGAGGTGGGGGAGTGGAAGCTACTGGCGGAGGTGGAGGATAAATAATGGGGTCTGCAGGGGGAGGTGGAGGAGTGGGAGCTATAGTTTGAAATTGTCTTTGCATTTCTGCAAACATAGACTGCACTGACGCTCTAATCTTGTCCTCCATCGTCGCATTAATATTTTGAACTTCAGCCTCCAAGGATTCTATTTTTTTATAAACCCCCCCCCCCCCCCCCAATGTTATAAGTTGAAGAAAGTGGCAACACTTTTCTTACCAATACACCTGCCGGATATCCTCTTACATGACCAGGATGTTCGGGCCTTCCCAATACTGCAGATAAAATATCTTTCCTCCCAGTAGCTATAAATGTCCCCTGTGAACTCTGCTCCTCAAGAGAGTCCTGTATTAATTAATCGAACATTTCTGTAATGATTGAAATTATATAAAGAAAATAGTTAACTTAAATAAATAAAATAGATATCTTACAATCCTCTTAGCTACGATTCTCGATTCTTCCGAAAGATTTTTCCCTTTTTTCCCTTCTGAGATCTCTTCCATTTTTCATGTCTAGATGGAGGGGATGGAGGGGCCACCTCTCCAGAGCTTGAAGACTCAGCTCTTAGTTATTGAAATTTTTCTGCCATCATTTGTTCTTCCAATAATGTATACCCTCCCTAAGATAAACTATGAGGGTATACATTTTTAGATTGGATCTCCTAATGAGCTTTCCTTGTTTGCTATAATTTAAGAATAAGAAATCATTAACAAAACATTAATAAAATCATTTATATAAGAAATTTTATAAAAGTTTACATTGCCCTTACCAGAAATGACTCTTTTCATCTACTTTCAAAAAATTTTCTTCATGTGTCTTCATCTATAAAAGGATATATACGACATGGATTGTCATGACTCCTATGACCATAAATGAAATCAGATGAGAGGGTTGATTTGAAATCCCTCCATCTCCTGGCATCCAACGATAAGCATTTCTTCATGACTCCTCCAGTGTCAGGAATATCAAATGTCATCTGATAAAGAAGAGGTTAAACATATTATATATACTAGAAACATTAAAAGAATAGTCAAACAATGACAAAAGATCTTACCAAAATCATCTCCCACAACTGAGAGATTATCGCTTTATCCACACTTCTCCAATCATCATACAGAATGCTTACTTTTCTCTTAGCCTGAGTTGCTACAAAACTCTTAAAATGTTTTGCATTCGGACCTTTAGGAATATCATCATCATCAAACTCAACGACTATCCTCTGATCCTGCATACGGGCAAGTGATAATTTTGGTAAATGTGTGCACCCACGTTTACCAACCTTTGAACTCTTTTTCTTAATAGGAGCATGTGAATGTTCATCCCTAGAGGTATGACCAGCAATATTCTCATCTCCAGAATCATGTGGTTGATCAACTGAATGATCTGTCATTATCCTTCAAATCAAAAAAACAAACATCAGTTCACAAATATACAAATTCAAATATTTTAATACTACTGTAATCAGAAAATAGAAAATTGTACTAAGTTACGTAATAGTAAACATTGGTAATATGGTAAGCATGTTAAACAATGGTAAAGATGGTAAAGATGGTCAATATGGTCAAGATGGTAAACCTGGTAAACATGGTAAACATGGTAAAGTAATTTTCACTGAACAAAAATAATATATATATAATTCATGTAATGGTTATAAACATGATAAAGTAAACTAAACAAACTTAAAACAAACAAAAACTTATACTTATTTTGTTTTAAAACATGTTTTAATAAATAAAAAACTTACAATATCTAACATTTATAAAAAAAACAAATGTAAAAAATAAATAAACATATGTTACCTGTAATTTTAGGAATGTACAAATAGATTCTTTTTTCAAATTCCTTCGTCGTGATCGTTCCTTATGGAAGAAACTATTTCTTCAATATGCTCATCATTATGTTCTGTTAATCTTTCCATGGAAGTAGGGATCTCACATAAATCAGCATCTTCATCAAGTTCATACTCACCAATATATTGTTTTTCCCTTGTAAAACAATAGCCCACTGCATATCTGATTGATCTACTACATAGAAATTTTTTTTTCATGTGTTGCCATTATAAAAGAATCAGTTGTGTCTTCCAATATATTCAGATTAACAAGTGTCATTCCAAATTCATCGTGTCTGACACTGTTGTTACCGATAAACCATTTATAGTTAAAAACATGAACTTTAATTTTAAAGTAATCAACCTACCATATGTCTTCAATCACTCCATAATATGAACTTGATGCAGAAATTGGGTTTTTGTCCTTAGCACTCGAAAAATACATTGCTTCTACAAACACCAATGCACCACTATTCTGAACAGCACTTCTGTTGTCCTGAGATTTTGTATGAAATGTATAACCATTAATGTCATAATCGGACCATGTTATCACATTTAAACATGGACCACCCACTATCCATTTTAATGTCTTTGATACATCTGATCTACCAAGGAAAGTCTTTTTAATCCATGACAAAAAAGTTTTGTTGTGCTCATTCAAAATCCATAATTCTTTCTTCTTTGGATGACATTGTTTCAACTCATTAATATGCAATGTGATATAGGGTTGAGCATCAGCTATGTTATTCAAGATGTATGATTCTAACTTCTTCATCTGTTCAGCTGACAATGATTTGAATTTCAAGCCACGAATCCCTTTTCCCTCATTATTAACTCGTTCATGGAGAGATGGAGGCAAACCTATGTGTTGCGCCGCAGCCAAGTAGCTCGTACAAAACTATGCTACCTACTCATAAATATGCATTTCAATAATGGAGGCTTCAGGTCGATATGGATTTTTAGCATGCCCCTTTAATATTTTCATATAACTTTCAAAAGGATACATCCAACGAAGATATACAGGTCCACAAAGCTTTATTTCTCGAACCAGATGAATGATTAAATGCACCATTATATCAAAAAAAGTTGGAGGAAAATATATTTCCAATTGACAAAGTATAAAAATTTCATCCTTTTCCAAAATGTTCAAATCATTCACATCAATCGCCTTGTAACAAATTGAATTGAAAAAATAACACAACTTCATTATAGTCTTTCTTACACGAATGGGAAATATTCCACACAATGCAACTGGTAGAATTTTTTGCATCATGACGTGACAATCATGTGATTTCATACCTATCAACTTCAAGTCCTTCAATAAGACAAAACTTTTTACATTAGAAGAATAACCTTGAGGCACTTTGATATCATGAAGACACTGACATAAGCTAATTTTCTCCCACTTTGATAATGTATGACAAGTCAGGGGAAGAAATTTTCGTCTTCCTTTAGGAGTGGGAGCTAACTCCAAACATATTCCCATTGATATTAAGTCTAATCTTGCATTCAACCCATCTTTTGTCTTTCCTTTAATATCTAACAATGTTCCAATCAAACAATCACATATATTCTTCTCCATGTGCATGACATCAATATTATGTTTAACTTCATGATACCTCCAATATGGTAGCTCAAAAAATATTGACCTTTTCTTACAAATATGTCTATTATTACCAGATTTCTGTGTCTTTCCCAATGTCACATCAAGGTTTTTCACCCTCTCAAAATACATATCAGGGGATAAAGGTTTTGGAGCAGTATCAAATTCTTGTGAGCCACTGAATTCTTTTTTTAGTCTTCTATAAGGGTGATTCGTAGGCAAAAACTTTCGATGACCCATGTACACTGTTTTCCTCCCATGATTCAATTGACAATATGACGTCTGTTGTTCACAAATTGGACATGCTTTATGCCCTTTAACACTGTATCCAGAAAAATTTCTATACACTGGGAAGTCATTTATAGTGAACATAAGCACTTCATGTAGTTGAAAATATTCTATTTTATAAGAATCATACACCCTAATACCATCAGCCCATAACAGTTTCAAATCATCAATCAACGGTGACAAGTAAACATCAATATCATTGCCGGGTTTCTTTGGACTAGAGATCATTATACTCAACAAGACATATTTGCGCTTCATACAAAATTCAGGAGAGAGGTTGTAAATTACCAATAAAACAAGCCATGAACTATGTGTGCTACTGAGGGTTCGGTATGGATTCATTCCATCTGTGCACAACCCTAGTCTGAGATTTCTAATTTCATTTCCAAATGTAGAATACTTCGCATAAATTTTCTTCTATTGTGGACAATCAGTTGGATGACATATTTTTCCATCACATACCCTCTCATCAGCATGCCATCTTAACCTTTTTTCATCATGTGAATTAGAAAATAAACATTTGAAACGATGAATTATAGGAAGATACCAAAATACCTTTGAAGGGAGCTTTGTAATCTCTACATCAGCCTGTGATTTTTCTTTCACCTTATACCGTGATGTCCCAAATTTAGGACACTCTAACAAAAATTCATATTCCTTCCTATATACAATGCAGTCATTTGGACAGGCATGTATTTTCTTGTATCCCAATCCCATCAGGCATAATATTTTCTTGGCTTTCTAATGTGAATCTGGAAGATCGTTATCTTTTGAAAGAATGTCTTTCATCAATTGTAGAAGCTCTGTAAAACTTATGTCACTCCATCCATGTTTCACCTTCAGGTTAATCAATCTTAACACCACCGACAAAACCATAAAATCTGTACAACTAGGATATAATGGTTTTTTAGCATCACCATATAGACACGCAACAGTCGGTTCTATCTCAATTTGTTCTGCTACATTATCGCAAATCATTTATTCAATTCGATCAGAGTTACCATCTTTTGAATCATCGTCATCAGTGACATTCCATCCAGTTTCACCATGCCAAATCCAAGGGCTGTAACTCGGATTAAAACCATGACAAATCAGATGATCTTTTATCTCTCTATTTTTCAACTTCTTCATATTCAAACATTTTAGGCATGGACAGAAAAAAATGTCACTACTTGGAACATTTCGTTTAGAAAATTTAAAAAAAGGAATCAACACCTTCCTTAAATTCATTGCTCATTCGATGTACCGTAATCCAACTTTGACTCATTATTACCTATAACAAATATCAAAAATATATATATATTTAAGATAAGACAAATATATGTTTATATGAAAAAAAATCATAATTTGAATGTAAAAAAATTTTGAAATATAAAACAAATCTATGGGTATTTAAAAAAATATATGCTTGAATATTATTTTTAAAACAAAATATAGTTAGATATAACAGTTTTAAATTCCATTGAATCAAAGAAAACCATGGCGCCTACATGGTTGATAGAAAATTGGAGAAACTGGAGTAAACCTGGGAATCACCCCCCACCCCCCGGACAACCCCCAAAACCCTCTGGACAGGCCCCTACCACCTTGGACAACCCCCCCACACCAACCCACCCCCTTGGACCCCCCTGGACACCCCCCAACCCTCCGTACAGCCCCCCACCCCTCTAGACAGCACCCCCCACCCCTCCTGGACACCACCCCCCACCCCCTACCCCTTGAACACCCCCTGGACACACCCCAACCCTCTGGACAGCCCCCCACCCCCCCGGACAACCCCCAAAACCCTCTGGACAGGCCCTCACCCCCGTGGACAGCCACCCACACCCACCCACCCCATTGGACACCCCCCCCCCCAGACACCCCCAACCCTCTGGATAGCCCCCCCACCCACCCCCTGGGCAGCCCCCCACCCCTCTAGACAGCACCTCCCACCCCTCCTGGACACCACCCCCCACCCCCTTGGACACCCCCCTGGACACCCCCCAACCCTCTAGACAGCCACCCCCCCCCCCACCCCCTGGACAGCCCCCCACCCCTCTTGAAAGCACCCCCCACCCCTCTTGGATACCACCCCCCACCCCCCCTACCCCCTTGGACACCCCACTAGACACCCCCCAACCCTTTGGACAGCCCCCCCACCCCCTGGACAGCACCCCACCCCTCTAGACAGCGCCCCCACCCCTCAACAGAAGCCATTTTTATTTGGAATCATGAGACATAGCGATCCATCGAAGGGACATAGAGGTCAACAGCCATTACATTATATGTCTAATAGATTCTCATATAAAAGAGGATAAACATAAGCAACAACAACACATGAAATATCATTTCTGAATTCGTACATTTAATCAATAAACATTCTATGTAGTAATATAGGTGAATGAGATCATTAGTTTTCAATGACAACAAAAATTACCACAAATGTCGGGCATTTGTGAAACAAAAACAAACTAAATAGATGCAGTTGAGGCTTACGTGAATATTGCGAGTCGATCTAATAGATCTTGGGATGATAAACAATATGATGATAGAAAAAATATGTATGAGGGTTCAAAATGGAAGAATCTTACCTAGTTTAAACACAAAAATCGCAAAACATAAATATAGACTATCTGAGAAAAAAACGAACAAAATAAATTCATGGAAGGCATACTTGAGTGTTGCGAGTTGAGATGATAGATTTGAGGAGAGTAAATATGATAAACGATGAAGGCAAGTGAGTTTAATAAAGCTAGATCGATGAGTCGATTAGGGTTTACCACGGGAGAGAGACGAGTCGCCGGACTGTCGATCGAAAAATCGTAAATGACACTCCACGGGGCTTGTTAATTTTTTAAATGTTTTATGACGTCGGTTATTTAATAACTGATGTTATAAACTATTTTTTTACAATTATAACATCGGTTATTATAATAACCGACGTTATAAATGTATCACATACGGCTTATTTTACGTCGGTTATTTTATAACCGATGTAAAAAAATCCGCGTGTTGGTTTTTTACGTCGGTTATGGAATAACCGACCTAAAAAATACATCAGAAATCACAGTTTTTTACGTCGGTTATTGTATAACCGACGTAAAAAACTTCTGAGAATTGTTTTGTTACGTCGGTTATAAAATAACTGACGTCAAAAAGGTCTCAGAATCCGTGTTTATTACATCGGTTATTTTATAACCAACGTAAAAAACTCGTCGATATCTCATTTTTTACGTCGGTTATCAAATAACCGACGTAAAAACCCCCCGTGCTTTGATTTTTTACCTCGGTTATAAATTAACCGATGTAAAAAACGAACGTGCTCGATTTTTAACGTCAGTTATTAAAATAACCGATGTTAAAAATATACTCGCTGCATTTTTTACATCGGTTATAAAATAACCGACTTAAAAACCATGTTTCACAGATTATCACGTTGGTTATATATAACCGACGTCAAAAATGATGACGTAAAAAACGTTTTTTGTACTAGTGTTAGTACATCTAGTTAACGTCTCAAAAAACATTGGATAATAATGAAGGTCATAATGAATTTTCATTTTCATTTAGTTCATATGATCTACATCTTCATTTATATAGGTATTTCTATCAAATGATCCATAAATCGTGGTATCATCCCAATCAGTGTGTACATTCAGTTTCTCCCCATGTTTAGTCCAAAATTTATAGCTCTAATCTATTTTGTGACAAATAAAATGTTCTTTTAACTATTCTAGACAAATTTTTATTGAATTAAAACAATTTAAACATAGAAAAATGATTTCATAAGGGTTGTATGCATGCTCCATTACAAACATGAGGAAATCTTTAACTTTTTCCTCATACTTTTTTCATATGATTAGCACTCCTCCCTTTTAGATTCATATCCATCAAATTTGGTTTATAAAATATTCAATTTGTAAAAAAAATTCAAATAAGGTATTCATAATAAATGTATAAAGTTATAGATACATCTAAAAAGTGAAACCCAACATTTAAATGTTATAGGTAATGATTCCTAAAAAGTTATAATTTTACGTAAGGGTGGCCTGAAAAGAAACAAATTGGTGTAATCCTATTTTTGTTGGTTTAGGTAAACAATTTGATGTTTTGTGGCACAAAAGGTGTTAATTTTGAGACATTTTTATAACTTTTCTAGGTGGGAGTATATCTCCCCAATATTTTACATTATGTCTCTTTTTTATGAATTTAATCTCTTCAGTAGCTTACATTTCATAGAACATCAAGCTTAAAAGAACTCCAAAATATTGTTACTATAACCTAGACACTAAGTTGGATGGAATTAATAGCATTAACTACATTATGAAATATATAATTTTCTTACTCATTTTTAATGTATCAATTAATGCTTTTTTAATATGCACATAATTTTTAGTAAAGTCGTTTTGTTCCTCAAATATATGTTTTCTTCATAAAGAGATTTTTATTACTTTCTTTTATAAAATGATAATAATTAATTTTTGAAACTTTTATAAAATTTATTTTATAAGATGGACATAATTTTTGGATTCATCATGTCAAAATTATCTTATAATGGATATATTATAATTTTCTGAAAAGTTTAATTTTTCAATGAATAGTAAAATATACCAATTTTTAAAAAAACACTCATTTTATTTATATATAAAATAAATTTTATGATTTTAAATTAATATAAAAGTAACATAAATACTTTTCAGTTATATATAATCTAATTAATTACATTTAAAAAATCATTATACCTTATTTTGGTATAAGTACATTTTTGGGCTTTAAAACACATTTTTCCCAAAATCTCTTTCGAATTTCATTTTGAAGGTTTAATTTTAAATGTAATTTTGAAACTTATGAGTTTTGAATCACTAAAAAAGAATTAAATATCTAGAATAATGAGGTCCAAATTAGGTTATAATTTATTTTTCATTTTTAGGCATAAAAAAATTATCATGGTAAAAAAGGATTTACCACAATATAGGTAAAATAATGTAGCGGGTTAAAGTTAAAAGGTAAAAATTAAAGTAACTAAAAACTAAAACATTAAATGGGTTTTTGATGTTTTTATAGACCTTAAAAATCCTTTACAACATTAATTATAATCCAAATTATTTTTTATTAATACCAACCAAATGTGGTTGGCTTTAATATAAAATAATCATTATTTAATCACATAAAACCACCCCTCTACAAGAATAAATACAAACCCTCAGCACAAAATTTCTACTCAAAAGACTTTATTCTCATAAAATATATTAAAAGACCTATCTTGTCCACTATAACCACATCCAAGTGATTCTATTCTTACCCAAATACCAATTCCAAGTTCTTTAATGGGTCTTTCAAGGAGGTGATATTCAAGCGGTAACTTTCTTAAACAACCTCTCTTAATTTATTTTCTTTTTCTACCCTATCATAACCTCATTCATCCATCAAGGTATAATAACTATAGTATAATTTATATTATTCAATTTTATGTTTCTAATTGAATATATTAAATCCATCCCTTTCATTACCACCTTTTATTCAAAGAAGTGAAACCATTGTTTGAATTATGGCTGTTAGTCATCTCCATGGATAATGATTTTTTATTTTCCATTTATGTATTTAAGGATGATAATAAAAGTATTATTCTGGTTAAATTAGATTTTAATAGGTATATTATAACCAATTTAATATTTTTTAAACTGATATATTGACATTATATTAAATAAAATGAAACTAGTTCGTGATGGCTGAAAAAACAACCAAATTAAACTAAACATTTATCATTAACATTTTATCAAATGAATCGTCTTTGTGTAAGAAATAAAAATGATATTTGGGACCATTTTAAATTATGTAGGTGAATTAATACCATTTAATTTCACATTTTTTGTTTTATTTCCATTTTACAAGAAAATACATAATTATACAAAAAGGACCTGACCATGAAAACCATGAAACGAACTCATCAAAAACAATGAAAATAAGGAAATATTATTAATGAAATGGTGATAAGATGTTATAAAATTATCATATAAGGTATTATAAATATGATTATTGTTATTTAAAATAATAATAATATTCTTTAAACCTTTATAGAGGAATTTAGAGTATGTAAAACTAAAGGCAAGTGTGAGGAAAGGGTTTCTCATCTCACTTTTCTTCTCTGAGAAATATGCCTTATTCCACACTAATTTATTTTGTGTGGTGTATATAATAAACTTTGATATATATTATAATGAAACACATTTTATTCATTTTATTCAAAGTTTCATTTTATAATTATTACTTTAATGGGGAATATAATTCGACTGATTACTAAGTGGTAAGAGAATTCTTAACCCAATCTTCATTCTTTGGGTTAAACTTCTATTTCCATTATTATATCATACTAATATTTTTTAGGAATTTAATTTTAAATATAATATGTTGTATTTACAATTTTTTTATGTGTATTTACATTGAATACAAATATTCCATTAATTTGATTAATTCTCACTTCAATGATATAATATTTATAAGGGGATTTCTTTTAAAAATTATCCTTTTAAAATTTCCCTTAAAACTCACTTTTTATTCCTTGTCTTGGTTTTCTAAAATTGTTTCCAAATTCTTTTTAATATTATATTATTATTTTTTAGAGTAATTTTTTTCATGTTATAATTTTTACAAAATTATTTTAAAGGATTCTTTTTTCATTTTCTAAATGAGGTTCATTGTGACTTTTCCATCAAAAATACAAAAGGACTATTTTTTTTAACTTATACAGCATAAAAAAAATTTACCACTTTCATGAAACCATAATTCCTTGAATATTCTTTTATAATATTTCAAGGTTATTTTCAAATAAAAATTTTTCCTTTATAATTGTGTGGTATTTAAAAAAATCAAAATAGAAAATTTTCCTCAATAATTATTTCAAATGATATCTCAAAATTATTTTCCATCAAAGATAACATTATTTTATGTTACTTAAGATTTATTGGGTATATTATTCAAGAATAATATCCATATTATTTTTATGGTTGGTTTATGTTTATGATGTCATGATATTTATGAAACCCATTTCTTTTCTATGATTTATGCTATGATAAAATGTTTGTGAAACTTATTTCTTTACATGGGTTCTGATATGATGAATGGTTTATGTTCTTGTGGAATGCATATGTATGGATTTCATTATATGATGTGTGAGACCTATATCTTCCTATAATGCATTGGGTAATTATTTATATCTTATGAGATAGATAGGACTAGAATGGGGAGTGAACCCGGTTCAGTAAGACAGGACTGGAATGGGAAGTGAAACCAGTTTAGTAAAGTACTTTGGTCACATTGATATGATTGGAAGTGAACCTTTACTAATATGATGGTTTAGGGAGTGAACTCATTCCACTATGATAGTCTATAAAATATCCTTGACTACTAAGAAAATTATTTACTATGCTTATGTGTATAGAACAATTTTATGTCTTATGCCAATTTTATTCTTTCATGGATCATGCTATTTTATGATTCATGTCTTATGAACATTTATGATTTATTCAATGACTCAAGATTACGATCTTTGATATGTATGGTATACTTTTCAAATGGTATGTTCATGTTTTTATTCCCTTATGATTATGTTATAATTGTTATCTCTCCTGTTTCCCTTACTGAGCATCAAATCTCACCCGTTTCTCTTATTTCTTTTCCTCGGGATATGAAGAAAGGTATTAAGTATGATATGTCAAAAAGGGTTCTAGTAATGAAGGAATAAGTAGGAGAATATGTAGATGTTTTATGAACTAGTTTTTTATGTTTCCATGTTTTAGAAAACACTAAACCCATATGGTTCCTGCATAGTTTTGATATGTTATGTCATAAATATTCATCTATTTAGATGTAATATCTATGTATGAAAAGATTGGATCACTATAGTTGGTATTAGAGTAAGGTTTAGTTAACCTTTAGAAAATAGGATGATAAAAACTTAGTAATAACCCTAAGTGTAAGCCTAGGATACAATCCTAGAGTTTTGGTAACAATCATATATTGAAATATTATAAGTAATTTCCCTTGATTATGTGAATTTCCCATTATGATTAGTGTTACTCACACTATTATTTTTGGTTTTAGGCAATGATTGGAACCTAAAGGAACCGTTTTAATATAGAATTTGACAGGAAATTCAATGATTGCCCTCTTGAAAAATCAAATGTTAGGGGAGTAAGAATGCAGAATATTATTATTATACTCACAAAATCCATGAATTGTATTATATTTACAAATGAGAAAATGAGGTAATAAGATTATTTTGAGTCCTTCATGATCCAACATCCACCTTCTTTCAATGGGTCTTCTGATCCACTAGTGACTGAGCATTGGATCAGCACCATTGATAAAATATTTTTTATTATTCAATACTCAAGGAATGAAAAAATTTTCCAAGTTTTTTATTATATGGAAGGAAAATAATATCATGGTGAAATATGATCAAGAATATTAGGTAAGAATAAGAAATTGAATCAATGGAATGGGATGAGTTTCAGGGTATATTATTTAGCAAGTACGTCCCTAATATTCTATGTAAAAATATGGAGAAGGAATTTATTGATCTAATGAAAAAGGATAATGAATCCATTGGTACATATGAGGAAAATTTTACAAGGTTAATAAGGTATCCCTCTAGTTAAATTATCAGTCCTAAAAGTAAAACTGATTAATTATTTGGTGGCATAAAACAAAGTATTCACAGGACATTAGCTATAATATACTTCAATACCTATGAAGAAATTGTTAGATGTTCTCTCAAGGTGGAGATGGAAATTGGAATTACCCATCAATATTATGGTTTTTATAAGAAAATAAAAATGGAATTCAAATGAAATTCTAAAAACCATAGAGATAAGGAGATGATCTTTCATTTATGCTCAATATGTGGGAAGAAACATTGAGGAAATTGTCTTAAGGGAACTGGTAAATGTTTTAAGTGTATAAAATAAGTCCATTAGGTAAATTAATGCCAAAGTGATGGGAAGAAGTTATCTAATGATTTGAAAATAGATAAATCTCTACATAAAGCAACACCCACACTCTAATGTTTCAAATGCAATGAGTTTGGGAATTATACAAATCAATGCCCCGATCCAAGGGCTAATATGGATAACAAGACACAACAAACTCTGAAAGAAAAGGATAAAGGTAAATCTTATACAATCATAATGGATGAATTAAATCATGTTAATTAGGGCACATTTATCCTCCCCTCCTTAGTTGGGAATTTCATGTCTTCTATGAGTGAGACCTATGAAAATATCATTGTTCATCCTTTAGTGAAATTTCATGTGATTATCTCCCTCTTCAAAAATTCTAGAATAATGAAACATCTTAGGATTGTTCCATTATAGTTTTCCCTTAAGTATTTGAAAGTATTTTTTGAATGGTACCGATAACCATGAAAAGTTATTGTGATGGTGTGGTGATATTTTTAGAGAACATGTGATTTAGGGAAAGATAACCCTTAATATGTCCATGATGTTGGAATAATAATTATATAAAGAGATGTTTGACTATGATAGATTAAATGGTATGGTATTTATGACCTTTTAATTGATTAGTAATATGATGATAGTGTGGTTTTTGGATTGACTTTATAGAGTTCTTGGATTTATGGCATGAGGAAAGAGTTAATTTTTTAAAACATGCATGTTTTCACAAAATTTTTATGGTAATTCAAGTTATTACCATGTTTTAAGAGAATACATGATAATGATCTTCACATGTTTGGTGTGTAACAATTAAGAGCTGTAACAAGTTGTTTTAGGGATTAATGATAAGTTGATTTTAAAAATTTATTAACCATCATTCGAAAATATTGGATTTTAATTTTTTTGGGAGGTTCATAAGGGTAACCATTAATGAAATTATTTTTGATGAACTTTGGATAAGGTTTTGGAGATTAATATATCACTTAACTGTATAAATATTTATGTGTATTAGATAACCTATGTTAACTATTTTATTATTATGATAACTAGAGATAGAAGGAATGAATTTTTATCATGTTATGGATCTTATGATCCACTAGTTTGGTAGGTATTAAAATTTTAACTTCATTTCTCAGAGTAAGAAACAAATAATAAATTTATCACACACAACCAAAGAGTGATATTTTACTTATGAGAAGAAATCAAGTAATTATGTATTCTCAAAGTATTTTTAAATAAAATGTTATCCTATTATCATTATTTATGATGATATCAATAACCTTTTTTAGACCTATTTGGTTTATGGTTTGTGTTCATTAACCATATAATGACCATATTCTCTATCATTATCCATCATAACTTGATAGGTAAAATTCCCTTCCATTTCCACATTTCAATTTTCTACTAATATTCTCCTAATCAGATTCCTAGTTATGTGGTGATATTCATCTTTTACTTTCCCTCCTTTTAAGAAAAAGTTTTATTGAACCTTTTTATGATGTGGGTTTCCCAAAAATGAATTTTCAAAAATCCACCATTGATTTTAGAGGTATAATATAAAATTGTGAGGATGCAATTTTTTTGAAATTCTTGATCGTATCGAGACGGTAACTTATCGATTGGTGCTTCCACTGAATCTCTCTCAAATTCATGATGTGTTCCATATACCTCTCTTGAGGAAGTACATACCTGATATTTCCCATTTACTAAACTCAAAGGTTATACCAATAGAGAAATATATTTCTTATGAAGAGAAATTGGTAGAAATTCAGGATCATAAACATAATTTTTTATGAAAAAATACCACTCACCTGCTTAAAGTCTTATAGTGAAACCACCAATTTGAGAAATCTATGTGGGAACTCGAGGATGTGATAGGGCAGAGGTACCCTCATAGGTAAGTATCCGAGTAAAAAAATTTAGGGAAAAAAACATTTTACGTGGGGTAGAATGTAACACCCCATGATTTGATGGTATTTCTCTTTTTTTATAAATTCAATCTCTTCGACGGCTTACATTTCACAGAACGTCGAGCTTAAATGAACACCAAAATATTATTATTATAACATATCCATTAAGTTTGAGGGAATGAATATTATTAACCAAATTATGAAATATATAATTTTCAAACTAATTTTTAATTTATGATTTTATGATTTTTGAGTATGTACATAATTTTTAGTAAATTCATTGGGTTACTCAAATATATGTTTTCTTCAAAAAGCGATTTTTATTGCTTTCTATGAGATAATTAATATAATTAATTTTTGAAACTTTGAGTAAATTTATTTGATAAAATGAACATAATTTTTGGATTCATCATGTCAAAATTATCATAGGATGAAGTTTTGATAATTTTCTAAAAACTTTAATTTTCAGTGAATAGTAAAAAAAATATCGATTTTTATAAAACCCTCACTTTCATTATATTTAAAATTTATTTTATTATTTTAAATTTACTTCAAATTAACTTAAGTACTTTTTAGTTAGATATAATCTAAATAATTATATTTATATAATCATTATACCTTATTTTGGTATAAGTTCATTTTTGGGCTTAAAAACACGTTTTTCTTAAAAAAATCTCCGTTGCATTTTGAAGGTTTAATTTTAAATGTAATTTTAAAAATTTTGTGTTTTTAATATTTAAAAATATATTCCATATTTTTAATTAATAGGTACAAATTATTTTATATTTTCATTTTCATTTTTAGGCATAAAAAATGTACCGTGGTAAAAGAAAGATTTACCACAGCATAGGTAAAATAATGTAGTAGGTTAAAGTTAAAAGGTAAAAGACAAAAATAAATAAAAACTAAAAAATTAAATGGGTGTTTGATGTTTTTATTGACCTTAACCTTCCTTTAAACATTATTTATCATAAAAATTATTTTTAATTAATTCCGCCCAAATGTGGTTGGCTTTAAATATGAAATAATCATTATTTAATCACTTAAAACCACCCCTCCTCAAGTATTGTTGGAACCAAGGATGTTCTATGATGGAAATGGAGTATGTTTTGTGTTTTTTTTCAATCCTAATTGGAATTTTAGGAAGTTTTCCAAGAAAGGGATCATACAGTTCAAGCGGACAATAGTATTGAAGGTGGCATCGTTCCCTAGTGTCTGCCAAATTTTTGGGCCTGAAAATAAGAAAATGGAGAAATTTGTGTTTGGAAAAGGAAGTTGTGTTCAAGATTTTAAGTTTCTTGGACACTTGTGCGCAAGGAATTTTTCAGGATCATAATGTCAAAATATGACAAAGTAAGCAAGTGCGTGCAAGACTTAAATGTGCGTGAAAGATGAGGTTGTGAGGAAGAATCTTACGCGCCTAATGCGATGTCAAAATGGGTTTTGTGTGATCATGAATAATATTACACGCACCAACAAAGATGCATAAAAAACTTTGTGTAGGGTCATAGAGGCCTATAAATAGGCGGCTAACACCATGGAAGACTTAATAATTTTCCGACAAAAATCCAATCACTCTGCTGCACGAAATATTTTTGCGTGAAAGAATTGGAGATAGTTAATCTTGCGTGTAAGGTGTTCCTTTAGTCTGAAAAGACCAAGTGATCCCTTCAGTGTAGTTTAGAAAAAGATAAGTGTTTCATAGAAATTAGGGTTTTCATAAAAGTCATCTTCCGTGACAATTCCCAAATCTTGCGCGCAAGTTGAGGTAATATGTGTAAGTGTGGTGCTATGCTTCTGACAGAATTTTGAATTTTTGGTGTGTGTGTTCAGTGATTTCAAGTGCATCAATTCAGGACTTCTATTTAAGAAATGTACCATGCTAAACAGAGACAAATACTTTAATGAAAATATCTTAAAGTAACCTTCAATTTGATAAACTAAGTTTGACTTCTATCAAGGTAGTGAGCTAGGGGGAGTTGAGGGAAGTGATTTGAGGGATGTAGTGAGCTATACCTGAACCATTATAAAGGTAGTGTTCCTGGAATAGAGTGACTGTGAGCGAATCTTGATGTAACATCCTAGGTAAATAAGTAATATTACATTCTAAGGATTATCAATATTTGTGAATAAATGTTAATATTACTTTAAATGGAATGCTATGCTTGATGGCGTACCCAATACGCAACAACGAGTTTCTTTGAAATCTTACGTTGCACACTAATAATATAATAATATTATAATAGTTAATGCCTAGCCATTGTAATGGAGGTAATGAACAGAAATAAATAAAAAATGATTACATATGTTTTTTAAATATTTTTACATTTATCCAATAAATGTTATAGGCTTAGAATCTAAATGAATCCAATTTTAAGAATAAATACTCTAATATTTTTTAAAAGATTGTTTTACCGCCTTTTGATGGAGAACATTTTTTAAATCTAACTTTTGACAATTTTATAAGATCTATTTGTCAAAATAAACATATTATTTATGATTGGGACATTTAAATTTACATTGGATAAATTTTTGGTATTTTTCTGACAATGTTGATTTTTTTAATGAATAGTGAAAAATACTGCATTTTACATCAAAACTGTTTTTTCATCTAATTTAATTATATGGTTAGATTATCTTTTTAATTGGTCTTAAAGTTTAATTTTAATATATTTTTACCATTTAATCCAATGGTGGTCATTAGGATTAATTTCACTTTGGAATTGGGCATAAACTAATTCCAAACTTTTCATAGATATTATTTCAAAAAAACCCGCTATTTGTTTTGACAACTGGGATTATTTTTAAATTAATTATTGCAATTTCTGTGTTTGTAATTTGGTAAAATGGATTACATATTTTGAATCATAAGGTCCAAATTATGTAATCAAGACTCTTTTGTTTTTGGACATTATGAATAGTAACGACGGTAATTATCTTTAATTATCTTGATTAATTAGTAATCGGGTAGTTAAGGATAATAAAATAATATCATAATAATAAAAAATGACCCTAACATGTGTTATAATACTACTTTTTGTTTCATTTATGACCATGTAATACCTTGTTCCAAACTTGGGGACCCCATGGAATCACTTTTGTGTGATAATGACTTTTTATCTTTTTATTTTTAAAGAAAGTTAAATATAACAAAGAATGTATCACCTGAGTAAAACATTTTCAATTTTGTCTAAATAAATTATCTATTGGAATATAAATAGTAATTTGAAATCTAAAATGATTTCCTACATCATAGTATTTTTTTGGAATTTTTAGACGTTAAATAAATTAAATTATTTATGACATCATGATGATGCAGCGATTACCTCATTAATAAAGGATTTAAATAAAATGAAAAGATAATGTTAAAACTATAACTTACACTTGTCAAAGACCTATTATATGAGTATATTTATAACCCTTTCCACCTTATCCTCGAAATACATAAATGTGGGACCTTTAAAATCCGAAACTCATTTGAAAATAAAGTAACATTTTATACCTTTCCAAGAGTGCCCCTCCTCTCCTCTTATAAAAGGCCCCCACCTCTACCACCTTACCCACACCTCTCAAGATTTTTTCTCGGCCAAACCCTGATAATTTGGTCTCTCCACATCCCTCTATTACTCTTAGAATAATCACTTTGGTCAGAATTCTTCTCATGGAATCCTTTGATCTCAAATCAAAGAGAGTTACCCGATTTTAAGGTAATGTCTTCACTTGTGTTATTTTGTTTTATTTGTATTCTTCAACCCCCTAAACTCTTTTTATTAATTTATTTTGTAACAAATCCAGTATATTAAATATAATAGGATGTTTTTATAATAATTATTCGATCTAAACTTACTCACACCTACATCTAATGGTTAAGGAACATACTGTTTCTGTGGATGGTGAATTTCTGCCTCACAAAATGATGATTGTTCAATATTCATTTAACACCTTCAAAGGTGGCCATTAATATGTCACTATATTTATATATGATATATAATATGTTTATGTTTTACTTAAGCTTCTGTATTTTTCATTTATGGCATACCTTTATGATTTCCATTATGGTTAAACGCGATATCTTCATTTTAGGAAGTGCGGACTACCGCCCCCTCAAAGTGATTTGATTCGTTAATACCATATGTGGTACGTATAAAGGATAGATTTAATGATATTATATATGACACCATACTGTAATTATAATACTATTATGTATCATTATTTTTTATTCCATTAAATAAGAAATAGAAATGGAAGTAGCGTTCATTCGTACGTACGGCTTACCGTCTCCATGAACGGTGCATTTCATTTCTTAACTCTAAATGTTATGTAATATTATAAATGCATGTATATAATGGATATATATTATATATATGATATCTACATAATGAATATAATTCTTAATATAATATATATTTTACCACATGAACAACTTTTAATTATAAAGAGTTTATTTTTTACTCAAGTAGCAATGATCTTCGAAACGACCATTATTAACATAAATAATTACATAGTGTTCATAGCATGGTAATAAGTGATATAAAAGGAATAATGAACTTGAAAAAGGTTCTTAATCAAGTAGAAATTAACTCAAGTTTATTATTTAGGAGTTCAAAGAACGATCGAGTCAAGTCAGACCCGAGGTAAGGGATCCTACCTCTCTCTTTCTTTTTAAGTACTCTCTTTTATGTCATTTCTTTTAAGCTCATATTTATTATGTTTGGGGATGTTATTTTATATTACTCATTCTGTAATTTTTATGTTCATATTATTAGAGACCCTATTTGATCTCATAAATCCATTTTTGTAAGTTTTAATTGGCACCATTAGGCTGGTGAAATTTCGTAAGGGGCTTTTTATCTCACTTTGTGTTTTCATGAGATTCATGCTACATTTGCCAATATTTCCTTTTGAGTGGTGTATGTACTGTCCATTATTCTACTATTTGTGTAACATACTTTAATTTATGATTATTTACATCAATTTTGTATAGTCCTTCTTTCATGGGGTGTACGTTTCGAAAGTTACCCAAATCGATAAGGGAACCTTTCACCCTCCTCTTTTTAAAAGACTTCTTTTGTTATGTCTTTTAATTTTCATCTTATTATGTGGGGATATGTTCTTATATATCCTTATTACCGTAAATTTTATTTATAAGTGATGAGATACCCTTTATCTCTCTCATCAACTCTTTTTCTAAAATTTGATGTGACGTCGTTAGGCTGTCATGGTAACTTCTTAACCCAAGTTCGATATCTTTGGGTTCAGCATGTAGTTATTGAATATGTCATACTTTGAATATGTGTGAATGACCTTTGATTATTTTACACTTAATATCCACTTATATTGGGTGTATTTATATTTTTCACACCTAATTATGAGATTGATTTATCCTTAATTTAAGGATACCTTCTTTATAATGGATTTCATCTCATTTTACATTTCTATTGAGACTTCATTGTTGTTATGCACCAGTTCACTCTTATATGGTGTATATACTATCCTTTGGAATATTATATCATGAATCCCTTTATTCTCATGATATTATAAAGTTTTGATTAAATGTTATTCCTCAATTATTGTATTCAAGTGTCTCTCATTTTGTTAGAAACTCTTTAACTAAAATATCATTTTAAATGTTTTAATGATTTATTCTTATAAATATTTCTCATTAATATCCATGTTTTCAAAATGGTTTTAAGGATTTATTTATATGGATATTAATGGTTTAAAATGTTAAAAGCTTCAATGTGGTATGGGACACTTTGATTTAAAAATCTCTTTATTAAATGTTTTAAATGGTTTTGAAAATGGTTTTTGGAATGGATTCATTATCTTAAAATGTTATATTTTTATTGCAATGTGGGAATGTTATCTTTACTTTATTCTTAAGTTATGTGCTATGATTATGTTATGGTTCTTGGGAATTTTTTATGAAGATGGGTGGTTCCGTGATAAACTAAGGGCGGGTGAGCCCGATATAGCTCTCCAATGCATTGGGTAACGCGAAGGAGTTAAACGTTAAGGTTTATCCAAAGAGATTTAGGGAATATACTGTGATGGGTATTCCAAACGTAACCAAGAGGGTTACTCCCTACGTAAGAATGTTATGAATGCCTCAAGTTACCTTTATTTCTTATGATTTCTATGATTTATTCATGATTTTATGAGGTATGTTAAAGTGCTTATGTTTTATGGGTAAAGTATGATTTCATTCTTATGTATATATGTAATCATGTTTCCTTTCCATACTTTTTATAACCCTTACTGAGCTTTTTATGCTCATCCCAAGTTTTTGAAATGTTTTTCACAGGTTAAGGGAATGGTACATGATATGATGATAGTGTCAAGGAAGTGTCAAGAAAGAATACATGTATTATTTTAAATATGTTTCCGTTGATGGGAAAAATGAATACTATCTTTTATGTAACCACTTTGTTTAAATGTGGAATGTAATGAAACTTTTATGATCTAATTATTTAAAACTCTAAACCTAAAAAGATACTCAATGTGAATTATTCATTTAATTCAATATTAAGTGAGGTTTAAGGCCGGGGCCTTATACTTGTAATCCTCAAACTAGTAAAGATTAGTGGATTTAGGTATGACTAACACACTGTTGACATATGCTCCTTGGACGTAGCCCTTTGCAGTGAACCAAGTAAAAGTGTTGTGTAATCACCCTAATTTAATTTATTTTATAGATTTAACAAGTTCCTACCAATATTTTAACAATATCCACAACTTTAAAAAGAAAAATTTGACACCTTGATTCACCCCTCCCCTCTCAAGGTGTTCTGGGGTCCTTCAAGTATAAATAGCACTCTTCACCAAACTCTTGCTTCTCAAAAGCCTTAAAGATACTCAAATATCTACCAGACTCTCTTTTCCCCACTCTCCCCACTTCCAAGTGTTTTTGGTATCACCCAAATACCAATTCGGAGTTCCTTAAGGGGTCCTTCAAGGAAGTGGTATTCAAGAGGTAACTTTCTCAAACAACCTTTCCTAATTTATTTTCTTTTTCTACCTTCTCCTCACCTCCTGAATATAGAAATGTGTAATAAATATATTATCATTTAAATAGTTTAATTTTATTTTTCTTATGTAATATATTACATCCATAACTTTTATTACCTTCTTTTATTCAAAGAAACAAAACCATTGTCCAAATTATGGCGGTTAATCGTCTCTGTGGATAATGAGTTTTTGTTTTCCGTTTCCACCTTTAAGGATGGTCATAAAAGTATTATTATTAAATAATATTTTAATAGGTATATAATAAACTATTTCATTTTCTATAACTAATTTATAGACATAATATTAAATAAAATGAAACTATTTTATGATTGTTAGAGAAACTACCAAAATTAAACTAAACATTTATCATTAACATTTTATCAAATGAATCATCAACATATAAGAAATAAAAATAATATGTAGGACCATTTAAACTTATATAATTGTATTAATACCATTTTAATTCACTTATGGATTTTTATTTCTGTTTGAAAAGAAAATCCATAATTATACACAAATGAATTGACCATGAAAACCATGAAACGAACACACCCAAAACAATGAAAATAATGAACTATTATTAATGAAAAAAATGGTAATATGTTATAAAAGTATCATATAATGTATTATAATTATTATTATAGTTATTTAATTAATTAATAACATTTTTAAACCTTTATACAGTAAGTTAAAGTATGTAAAACTAAAGGAATGTGTGAGGTAAAGGTTTCTTATCTCACTTTTACTTCTGTGAGATATATGCCATATTCACAACTTATTTATTTTATGTGGTGTATATAATACCCTTTGATATATAGCATCACAAACCTAATTATATTCATGTTATTCAATTTTTCATTTGATAATTATTACTTTTATGGGGCATACGATTCGACTGATTACTAAGTGGTAAGGTAATTGTTAACCCAATTTCTATTCTTTGGGTTAAACATCTATTTCTTTGATTATGTCATGCTAATATTATTTATGAAATTAATTTTTAATATATTATGATTTATTTCCAATTTTTTATGTTTATTTAAATTAAATACACATATTACATTCATTTCAATAATGCTAACATCAATAGTATGATATTTATAAGGGACTTTTTTTTAAAATGTCTTTTTAAATTTTCTATTAAAAATATTTTTCTTCCATGTCCATGGTTTCAAAAATTGTTTCCAATTTTTTTTTACTATTATACTATTATTTTTTAAATTAATTTTTACTCTTGTGTTAATTTTTAAAAAATTATTTTAAATGATTCTTTTTGTTGTTTTCTAAATGAGGTTCTTTGTGACTTTTCTAACAAAAATATGGAATGAATGTTTTTTTAACTTATATGGAAAGAGAAAATTTTCCATATTTCATGACTCATTAATTACTTAACGCTTCCTTTACAATCTTACATGTTTATTTTCATATAAAAATTTTTCTTTTATAATTGCATGGCATTTTAAAAAAATGTTTTCAAAAGAGAAAGGATATTTTCCTCAAGAGTTACTTCAAGTGATCTCTCAAAATTATTTTCCATCTAAAGTAACATTATTTGATGTTACTTATTCTTTAATATGGATATTATTCAAGAATAATATCCATATTATTTTATGTTTGGTTTATGTTTATGATGTTATGATATTTATGAAACCCATTTCTTTTCTATGAGTTATGTTATTCTAAAATGTTTATGAAACTCATTTATTTACATGGTTTATAATATGATAAATGATTTGTGTTATTATAGAACACATATGTATGGTTTTAATTATGTGATGGGTGGGAACTATATTTACCTCAAATGCATTGGGTAACAATTTATATCTCATGAGATAGACATGACTATAATAGGGAGTAAACCCAATTCAATAAGATTGGACTAGAACAGGAAGTGAAATCGGTTAAATAAAGGAATTTTTCTTCCATGATAGTCTAGGGAGTGAACCTTGAATACTATGATGGTTTGGGGAGTGAACCAATTCCACTATGATATTCTTTTCAAATATCCTTTACTATTAATGAGATGATTTTCTATGCTTATGTGTTTGCCACAATTCTATGTCTTATGCCAATGTTATTATTTCATGGACCATGATCTTTTATGATTCATGTCTTATCAAATTTTATGACTTATTACATAACTCAATGTTATGATCTTTGATTTTTGATTTTTAGGGTATACTTTTCAAATGTTATGTTCATGTTCTTATGCCCTTATATTATGACTGATATCTCTCTTGTTATCGTTACTGAGCATCTGAGATCACCTTTTTCTTATGTTACTTTTCCCTCAGATATGAAGAAAGGTAATAAGTATGATATGTCAAAAAGGGTTCTAGTTGTGAATAAATAGGTGGGAGAATATGTATATATTTTATGAACTGGTTTTTTATGTTTCCATGTTTCTAAAGACAATAAAATTATACGGTTCTGGCATGGTTTTGATATGGTATGTAGTGAATATTCATCTATTTAGATGAAATGTCTATGTATGAAAAGAGTGGGTCTCTATTGGGAGTCCAACAAGAGGTAGGAGTACATCTTTATTCATTTCTTCACATGGTACATGGTGGTTGGGGTGTTTTTTAAGTGATAGGGTGCCTAGGAACCAAAGTTGATGATCTTTTATCATATTATGAAACCATAAAACTCATAAAAAAGTTTAAGAAGTTTCCCAGTGGGATCAGTGGAGAGCCTCATCCCAAACTAATTATTGTAGTATAATCCAAACTACTTGATATCACCTGAAAAAAACTCAACCTCGAGGGAACCAATAGAGAGAATCAATTTTGTAAAAATTCTAGAGTGAAAATGAGAGTGATTTTAAACTAGATAGAAGAATATATAGCTATTTTGAATGGTTTTTACAGGGGAAGAAACTATAATGAGTGAAAATTTATAGAACTGGGGCACTAAGAATTAAAAGGTTGGTGAATTACCCTACTTAATAATGATTTGAAACTTTCTATTGTGTATATAACAACCCTGGTCTTTATTACACATTAAAACCTAATTTATTACATAAGACTACACTTAATACAACCCAAAAGATTAGTAAGTATAGTGTATTTGGGAATTAGGTACTTTCATGACTCGTTCTAGATGGGCATGTGTCGTGACTACCCCAATCCCACTTCTGACAGGTCAGGGGCTAGCGAATAGCACCAAGTAGGAATATCCCACAAATGGGATGCATTTTACTAAGTACTTGTACACGCGCACACATCTCCAAGCCCAAAATGATGAAATATAAAAACACTAACTAAACAATGCATTCCTATACTAAGATACCAACCATAGAGTACAATGGTAAGAAAACTAGAAAGTAGACAGGTCCATAATACAAGCCCACCAAAAGGATATTCTAACAAAGTGAATGCACAAGTTCCTAAAACTCACCCATAGAAAACCCTACTTGAAGGGTAGGTGTAGGATAGCTATTTGAAGTCATAGAAGCACACCTTATCTACCTGAACACTCTAAACACCACATGGTCCTGGTCTACCTAGAACTCTATCAAAGCATCGATCATCTACACAAGACACGACATGTGTGGTAAATGCTTTTGTAAGGGTGAGTAAAACAATATTCAGTAGGATACCCCAAAATCACAAAGGAATACCACTAAGAAACACATGAAGTATACCATAAAGAAATACATGAAGTATACCACAAATAATTACACAAAGTATACCACAAATAAATACATGATGTATACCACAAAAAAATACATGAAGTATAACACAAATAAATACATGATGTATACCAAAAATAAATACATGAAGTACAGTCATCGCACACAGGTATAAGTCTAAAGCACAAAGAGAAGTATTTTCAGTTGTAGTCCACAGATATCCCAATTTCCATGACACAGGGAGTGTCAATGACACACAGAAAGTCTATGGAACATGGAGCACTGATGGTTCATGGAGTGTCGATGGTGCGTGGAGTGTCGATGGTGCACGGAGCATCGATGGCACATGGATAATAAATGGTGCATTGAGCATCGATGGTGCATGAAGCATTGATGATGCATGGAGCATTGATGGTGCATAGAGAATTTATGGAGCATGGATCATCGATGGTGCATGGAGAATTGACGGAAGATGGGGTGTCGATGGTGCATGGAGTGTTGATGGGTCATGCCGCCCCCAAGTCATGTAGTCACAAAGTCATAGTCAGTAGCAGGATTCCTTGTGTAGCACGATTGTACCGGGAGAACCTGCACCTCAAGCCAATAGTTCATATTCAAACATTATAAAATACTCACTTATATTATCTCAAAAGGATTGTATCGTCTCAAGGGTCCCAACACCATAAATGGTTCATCAAACGAACACATGGTTTGAAAGATATGGTTGTTTTTGTAAAATAGCCCAACCTAGATCTGGCCCGAATACAACCTGACCTGATCTAATCCAGTCCGAACCGGCTTAGCCCACTGGGTGTGGCTCACCAGGCCACTAGGTCACATGAGTGGCCCTTCTATCCTAGTTTGGCTAGCACTATGGGCTGATTTACACCGTTAGACATGGATTGCCCTGACCGCACCCCCTGGTCCACATGGTCCACCCTAACCATGTGTCTCCCCCCATTTTTCCTGATCAATGCGGCACCATGCTGAGTTTCACACGGTTGTCATGCCTCCTTTACATGCCCCGTGGCTTGCTGCCATGGGTTCCTCTAACACAGCTTTGAGTCGCATCCCCGCTCGCCACCGCGGCCTCCTGTCGTGGCCCCCCAGTCACTGCCTAGTGCTTCTACCTCCACAGGCTCCACATAATCAGGTCGCACTGCCTGCTCCCGCAGTCACTGCTACAAGAGACTTCCATCCTCCATCGCACCTGCACATGGCCACCACCGCGTGTTGTCAGGCACCGCCATGCACTGCCATTGGAAGCCCTAGTTCTGTATGTCTCCCATGTTCCTATGTTTCTCTATTTTTCAAAATGAAGCCACATATGTGGTCCTCAGGTCACGACCTTCACTTCTTTGGGCTTCGATCCATCTTTCTAGCACTCCAGGAGGGAGGATCGTGTTTGTAGCCTCCCATAAAATTGCATCGTGACCATGAGGGTCCAATGGAGAAGAACGCCAAGAACAGGGATAGTAAGAACACACAGAATTAATGAAGAACATATCTTGGCCTTGTTCATATTTTCCTTCATCCATTCATGTTAGGAGGTTTAATAAAGAATAAGAATATATAATCACAAAGATCTATCTCCCTTTTCAAACCATGCAACAATTTCTCCATCCCGCAAGAAAGGACGAAACTCAGATCAACCTATTCATGGGTTGGTCTACATTCTTCCCTTTAATATAATAAGGGAAAGGAAATAACCAAGATATAAAACACCCTACCTCGTGGTTGGATCAGTCATTGACAAAGAACGGAGGTATGTGTCATCATCGATCATTGATCTACAGGAATTCTTCATCGAGAGAGTTTTCTTCCACACCTCAGATGAATTCCAAGGTTATTCTGATAACCCTAAATTCATGAAAAAGGTTTCATAAAAAATAAAAACTCTGCTGAATCCAATAAAATATTTTTATTAAAATATTTTAATGATGGTTACGTCCAAATTCTAACTTTCACAGTCGACCCATAATTATTGATGTTAGGCCCTGCCTATGGTAAATTAGTTTCTCTAAACGCGATGGTGCCCACATATTTCTGATTTGGGAACCTGTTTAGAAGTTATTCTTGATTTAAAGAAAAACCACTTGTGCACTTTATTAAAAACTTCAAAAAATTTATCGTATTCTTTTGGGCACAACGGGCTTTAGAATCTCACTTTTTCTCAGCTCCTGGTCTCAAAATATTCCCAATTAATTTATAAAAATAAAACCAGATAAAATCCAAGTCATTACATTCTCCCCACCTTATGGATTTACATCCCCAAAATCCAAAACAAGGGCTACTCAAAAAAAATGAGGGTACTAAGTAAGAATCTAAGCCTCCCACTCCCAAGCGGTCTCCTGGAGATTCCTATGCTATCATCAAAAATGTATCAGAGGAATCAATCACCCATGAAGGATCTGCTCTTATCGATCCTCGATCTCCATCAGGTACTCCGTAAAAGTCTCTCCATCATCAATGTCAAGCTCTCCCTAGTTAATGACGTGCGGTGGATCAGGCATGTGCCTCTTCAGCTACAACATGTTGAAGACATCATGCACTCGATGCAACTGCGGTGGTAGAGCTAGGCAGTATGTCACCTCTTCGACTCTACTCAGAATATGAAAAGGGACAATATATCTCATAGATAACTTGTCACCCTATCCAAATCTCTATAATCCCCATCGAGGTGAGACCCAAATGAACACATGGTATCCCTCCTCAAACTCCAAGTACCTTCATATCCTATCAGCATACAAATTCTTCTAGATATGTGCAATCCTCATCCTCTCCCGGATGATTTTCACCTTCCCAGTGGTAGTCCACACCAACTCTAGACCCATGAGTCCTAACTCTCCTGGGTCATTCCAGCATAGTGGTGACCTATATGGTCGCCCATGAAGGGACTCATACGGTCTCATACTAATGGTAGAGTGGTAGATATTTTTGTATGCAAACTTCACCATAGGTAGATGATCCTCTCAATTATAGCCATAGTCTAGGATACAATCATGTAGCATGTCCTCAAGAACCTGAATGGTCCTCTCCGTCTGGCCATCTATCTAGGGATAAAATACCATGCTCAAGTGTAACTGAGCCCGAAATGACTCCTAAAATCCATTCCACAATTAGGATGTAAAATGAAAATCATGGTCTGAAATGATCACCAATGGCACTCCATGAAGCCAAACTATATCCTATACATAGAGGAGTCTCAATATCTCTACTGAACTCTACTACCGGATTGGTAGGAAGTGGGTAAACTTGGTGAGTTGGTCAAAATTCACCAAGATGGTATCGTACCCCCTGGATGTATGTGTTAAACCTATCATGAAGTTTATCAATATCCCATTCCACTTCCACTCTAGCACCTCAAGTGGTTGAGTCAAGACCGTTGGAACTCGTTGCTCAGTCTTCACCTTCTGACAAGTGAGGCATCGATAAATGAACTTTGCCACTGTCTTCTTCATCCCTGGTCACCATAATTGACATCAAAAGTCATGTTACATATTCACCACACCTGGATGTAATGCCAAAGGGAATGTCCAGAAGTCCATTATAACCTCCTCCTACAATATCATTGGTACAACTATGCACCCTCTAAAAAGAATGACATTCTCCCTACCTATCGATTATCTATTAAAGGCATGCCCCATGGAAAACTGATCATGTTGGTTCTTGTACTTGATATCCCTAAGTTGTGCATCCCTAACTTACTATAAGATTGGAGGTGTGACAACCATAAAATTGAGGTAAGGTGCTCCATCTCCATCCACAAAGGATATATGCAACGTGGCCAACTGCTCCAATGCCTCACTCAGCAACTACAAGTTGGATCTCCTACTGAGAGTGTATTCCACTACATTCCCCTTATTATGAGTATAGAAAATCTCAAAGTCATAGTCCTAGTGGAACTCTATCCATCCCCTCTATCTCAAGTTCAGATCCTTTTGAGATAAGATATACTTGATAATCTTTTGGTTAGAGTAGACAGTATATCGCTCACCCATCAGGTAGTGTTGCCGCATCTTCAAAGAAAAAACTACCACTTCTAGCTCAAGATCATGGGTCGCGTAGTTCTTTTCATACTACCTCAACAAAACTGAACCATAGTAAATCACTTCTTACCCCTAAATCAGGACACAACCAAGCCTAGTCCCTAATTCATCACAAAACACTACATACTCGATGCCCTCTTCTGGTAGTCTCAATATGGGAGATCTCATCAACCTCTACCTCAGCTCTTGAAAGAACTTCTAGAACTTCTCTATCCATATAAAGGGATTCCCCTTCCATTTAAAATATTTTAATGGTTATTTTATTATAGAAAATGTGGGTACAAACCTCTGATAGTACCTAGCCAAACCTATGAAACTCCACACCTTGGTAACACTTTTGGGTGGCTCCCAAGCAAGCACCACCCCAATCTT
Organism: Viscum album; assembly: GCA_963277665.1. Lineage (NCBI taxonomy): Eukaryota > Viridiplantae > Streptophyta > Magnoliopsida > Santalales > Viscaceae > Viscum > Viscum album. The sequence goes on from OY728141.1 coordinate 791,132,375, forward strand.
TGATGGATCCACTGCAACTCCTGCCTCTGAAATGATGTTTTCCAAAAAGTGGACCTCCTGAATCTAGAACTGACACTTAGATATCTTCCTATAAATTTAGCGGTCTCAGAGTGTGTCTAGGACCATCCACAAGTTTATCGTGTGATCCTCCTCAGATATCGAGTATACCAAGATTCCATCAATGAAGACCATGATGAAGCAGTATAAGTCAGGATAGAAGATTCTATTCAGGATTACCATTACATTTTTGGGGTGTTCTTAATTTCAAACAGCATCACCAAGTAATCATAATGGTCGTACCAACATTTTAAGGTTGTCTGTGGCACATCCTCATCATGTACAAGAAGCTGGTGATAACCAGACCTGAGGTCAATCTTTGAGAACCACTTTTCTCCCTTCAGCTGATCTAAGAGTTCATTGATCTTTGGTAGTGGATACTCATTATTCATGGTCACATAATTTAGGCACTATAATCCCACATATAAATTCAAGCTCATTTCTACCTTCTTGGAAAACAAAACTAGGGCCTCCCAGGGTGAAACACTGGGTCTCACGAAGCCCTTCCTCTATAAGTCCTCTAGTTGTACCCTCAACTCATGAAGCTCCACAGGATCTATCCAACATACAGGTGTAGATATCAATTCCATCTTCAGGTATAGGTTAATGTAGAATTCCACCTCCTTGTGGGGAGGTAATCTAGAGAAATACTCACAAAATACATCCTCGTACTCTACCACCACTGTAGGAAATTGTAGACTCTTATCATCCACCATATCAATCGTAAGGCTAGCCAACTAGTGAGTAATCGGTTGCACCCTCCTATGAGTTATTCCTTCCTATGTTTCATGTGTTTGATTTTCACCAACATAGGAAAACCCAGTCCCATATCTACAAACACACCATACTCTGTGCCTAAAACAGTCAATCTGGGCATGAAATGCAGATAACCAATCCATACCAAGAATGATGTCGTAAGGCCTCAACGCTGCCACCAAGAGATACCAAATGAAACACTCACCTCCTATAGTAATGGAACACTATCAGTACCATTGTGTGATCATCCAATCCCCCTGTAGGAGTCTCTATGTGTAGGGATCGAGTTAACGGTTCTGCTAGAATCTCCGAGACTCGAACAATGGTCATGGTGAGAAAAGAGTGACTGGAACCTATGTCTATAAAAACTATAGATAGGGTGGAAAATAAAAGGACTATACATATAATAATCTCTAGATCACTGGGGCTGTAATCCTCCATCACCTGAAGATGGCCTCATCTCTATCCAACAGCTCCCTGAGCTCGTGGTGGACTGCCTGGGGGTAGTGGTGGTGATACCTCGAACATCTTCCCACCTCCTGATGCCCAACCTGATCCTCTACCACACCTTCCACCATATGGATGAACATTCTCCTACCTCTACCTATATCTTGGTGGTCCCTTGACAATCTCTTGATTGGTCATACAATGGGTCGGGAAATCTCTAGATAGATTCCTCGACTGTTGCATGAGTAGCACATCCTTTCCATCAATTGACTTTCTTTATCTTTGGATTATATAACTATTTATCATGTATTGTAGAGTCATCCCCTAGAGTGATTGACCCTCTTGGGTCCCTACGTCTACTGTTGGCTACCTACTACTGAGGACTTAACTACCCGGTGCCTGCTAGTATCTCCCACTGGTAGCGCTTTCTCCACCAGAAATCTATCCACGAGCATAGCTCTCTATAGTACCCCAGTATATGTAGGGATGATAAGGGATATCATGGATTTCCTAATCTCTAAGCACAGTCCCTAGTTAGAGGTTTGATCCCTGAAGAATGGATCTCCCACCATTTCCATGGAGTAGTAGGAAAGATCAGTAAACCTCGTTGAGTACTCCACTACAGTCTGACTACCTAGTTGCAGATGCGGGAGATCCTATATGCAAACTGAGTGTAACTTAGCTGTAAAACTCCTCTCTAAATATTTTCTTAAATTATTCCCAAGAGAGAGTCATCTCATCATGTTTCTAGATCATTAATCTCTACTATCTCCCTGCTGATCCCTGAATCAGGCTCAAGGCTAGAACTGCCATCTCGACGGAAGGCATACTCACAAGGCAGAAGACACATGTAACTACCTCTAGCCAGTCCTCATCTATCTAGGGGTATGGGTCACCCCGAAACCTAGGAGCATGATTCCTCTGGAACTCATGCAATGAAATTATCCTACGTGCATCCTCAAATGTTATTTCTGGTAGTAATTCTTTCTTGATAGGTGGAGGTATCACTGGTATGCCGCCTATAGGTGCTATCTCCGGTGTAGGGAGTACCTCCAAAACAGGCCCCTATATCGACGCCACATCACTAGGTGGATCATCCTTATGATCACTCAAGATAATCTTATCTAACTATATACATGGAGTCATTCTAAAACAAATCAACATGTACCATAATCAATATATTTTACTTGGTGAGATGACTCAAGAATGACATGAGAACACACTCAAAATCATATATGATGCATGTACCATTAATTCCCCTATAACCAGTGTTTTCATATACTAGTTCAGAAATTATAATTCAGAGTCCTGGTGTATGGATATGTAGGCTTCCGCACCAACAATGGAGTCACTGGCTAGAAAGTCGAACTCTAAACACTTAACATTGTTGCCGAAAACCAACCTCAAAGACTCCCAGTCCTTAAGTAGAACTGACCCCCTTTGATACCACTCTGTCATGACCCATCCTAGAGGGGGCCATTCTAGGACCACCCCAATCCCACTTCTGATAGGCCAAGGTCTGGAAACTAGATCTTAGTTATCATATCTCACAAATTAGAGGCATTTTCCTAAGTACTTTTACACACGTGCACATCTCCAAGCCCAAAATTATGAAATGTAAAAACACTAAGTAAACAATTCATGCATACACTAAGATACCAACCATAGAGTAAAAAAATAGGAAAAATAGAAAGTAGACAAAGCCAGAATACAAGCCCAACAAAATGAGGGTCTGCCAAAGTGAATTCATAAGTTCCTAAAACTCATCTGCAGAAAACCCTACCTCAAGGGTAGGTGTAGGATAGTTGTATGAAGTTTTAGAGGCACACCTTGTCTACCTGATCACTCTAAGAACCGCCTAGTCCTAGTCTACCTAGAAATATATCAAAGTATCGATCATCTTCACAATACATGACATGTACGGACAATACCTATGTAGGGGTGAGTAAAACAATACTCAGTATGACACCTCAAAACCATAAAGGAATACCACTAAGAAACTCAAGAAGTATACCACAAATAAATACATGAAGTATACCACAAATAAAAACATAAATTACAACACAAATAAATAAACTATGTATACTAAAAAAAGTAAACAAAGTATACCATAAATAAATACATGAAGTATAATCAATTCACACTGGTATAAGTCTAAAGCACGAAGAGGGGGATTTTTAGTTGTAGTCTACAGATCTCTGAGATTCCATGACACACAGAGTGTCGATGATGCACAGATAGTTGATGGTGTATAGAGCATCAATGGAACATAGAGTTTTAAAAGCTCATAGAGCATATATGGGTCATGCATCCCCCATGTCACATACAGCTGCAGGATTCCGCGGGTTTGTACTGGGAGAACCTACTCCTCCCCTAATAGGTCATATTAAAACATTCACAAAGACTCACTTATAGTATGTCAAAATAATCTTATCATTGCAAGGGTCCCAACGCCATAAACGTCTTTTCAAATGGACACATGTTTTGAAATATATTTCTCTTTTTTGTAAAACAACCTCACTTTGGTCCGGCCCGGATCTGACCCGACCCGATCCTGCTGACCCGATCCAGCCTGGTCCAATCTAGTATGGTCCAAACCAGCCTAGCCCACTGAACCGCTGGATTGGCCCAGCCATCCTAGTTTGTCCCGCCTTGGTTGTGCCCCCTGGTCCATGTGGTCTGCCCAAACCGTGTGGCCCCCCAGTGTCGCCCAGTCAATGTGGCATCATGTCGTGTTTCATACGACTGGCCCAACATCTATGCATGCCATATGGCTTGCCATCATGGGTTCCTCTAACACGGCTTTAATTAATGTCCCATCTCATTATCGTGGCCTCCTACCACACCCCCCCCCCCCGGTCACCACCCGCAACTTCCACCACTGCAGGTTCCCTGCAGTCTAGCTGTTCTACCTGCTCCCATGGTTTCTATCGTGGGTGACCTCCATCCCCCACTGCACCTTCACACAGCTGATGCTGGCATTGACTGCCAGTATCCCTAGCTTCATAGGTCACCCCCATTGCTTTGGCACTCCGTTTTTCAAAACGAAGCCACATTTGTGATCCTCAAGTCGTGACCATCACTTTTTTGGTCTTCGATCCATCTTGCTAGCACTCCAGGGGCCCAATCATGTTCAGAGCCTCACATAAAGTTGTACCATAACTATGAGGGTCCAAATATGAAGAACACCAATAATGGGGATAGGAAGAACACACAGAATGGCTGAAGAATGGTTCTTGGCCTTGTTCGTGTTGGCCTTAATCTGTTCATGTTAGGAGGTTTAATAAAGAACAAGAATAGATAATCACAAAGATCTATCTCCCTTTTTACAACCCGCAAAAATTTATCCATCCCATAAGAACAGACAAACCACGGATCAACCTGTTCATCAGTCGGAACACATTCGTCATTTGAATCTAAGAAGGGAAAGGAAATCACTAAGAGATAAAAAACCCTACCTCATGGATGGAAAAGTCATTTATGAAGAACGGAGGTTCATGTCATCAACGATCATCGATCTGTCAGTGTTCATCATCAACAGAGTTTCCTTCCACATCTCAGAGGAATTATAGGGTTATGGTGATAACCCTGAATTCCTGAAAAATATTTCATTAAAAATAAAAAATCCACTACTTCCAATAAAATATTTTTATTAAAATATTTTAATGACTGTTATGTCTAAATTCTAACTTTCACAGTCGACCCTTTCCAGTCGATGTTAGGCCTTGCCTAAGGTAAATTCGATTCTTTGAACACAATGGTACCCTCAGATTTATGATTTTATCACCCATTTAGAAATTATTCCCAATTTAAATAAAAACCATCCGCGCGCTTTATTAAAAACTTAACATTTTACATCGTATTGTTCTGGGCACACCTGGCCTCAGAATCTCATGACATCTTATTACCTGGTCTCAGAATTTCCCCAATTAATTTATAAAAATAAAACTAGGGAAAATACAATTCATTAAATATATATTACATAGAATTTGTAAAACATGGAATACATCAACATTATTGAAAACTTCTTTGACATGTTCAAACTATTCCAACGTACTAAAAACTGCATGGGATAACCAAGAAAATAAATAAGAAAGGGGTGGGATATAAAGTCCAATAAGGTAATAAACAAAGAATAATATGAATAAGATAATACATGTTATAAAATAGGCATATCAATGGGGTATAAACAGAACATGAATAATAAGGCATGATATATCATGATAATCATAACATGGGAAATGTGGCAATTACTTAAAACACTACATCATAAACATGGGTCAAGGCTAACTTCCATTACATCATGATGAAAAAATTAATATAAAGGAATTAGGTTCACTCCTTGTCCTAACAAGACATATCATGATACTAAACATTACCCAATGCAGTTGAGAGCTATATAATTTTGGGTACACCCATCACATACATTTCATTCTCATGATTAAGTGTTCCATATAGATCATATAACATGCATTCATTTTTCATCACATTTTATTATATGATTAAGTGGTTTGTAATAAATAAATGTAAGTCCCCAATAAAATGATTATATGTTCATAAAGTTTAAAACCCTTAGTAGTAATTGGGTATGGGTATTCGTTACACTATTTATTTGGCATGGATTCCTACCGTGAAATTTTGGCAGCATAACGGGAGCCCGTAAATGTTCATGGGAGGGATAAATGAGAGTGAAAGGGGTATATAATAATTTATAAATCATAAAAGTAGTATGGGGAATGTGAAAAAACACACCCCAACATTATGAATTGAAAATAAAAGGGCATAAAAGAAATAATATTCTTGAATAAAGGGGAGAAACAGATGATCCCTTATAGAATTTTGGTAGCATAACGACATCACAAAAAAATCATAAAATGGGTTGATGATAAAGAAATGGTCTCTAATAATTTGGTAATAAAATAGGTATTGATGACATATGGAATAACATATCCCATCATAAGAATATTAAGATAAAATACATAAGTTAAAGAAGATAATTTAATAAAGAGGAGAAAGGAAAAGATCCCTTACTTGAGTGTGTGACTCCAAAAGCTTGAAAAGGAGATTATTGAAAGATTGGGGAGCCTTGATGGGATTCTAATGGTAGAGTAAATACATGCCCCAATTATTTTCAGTGAAGAGAAAAGGGATATTGGGTTAATTTATATAGTAAAAGAGAGGGGAATTCTTTAATATTTTACAAACTTAGGTTTTGGAATCTATATAATTAAATAACCAAAACCAAAAACATTAAAATGGTTTTTTACCATGGTTTATGAAAAAGAGGGGAGTTTTTCATTATTTTATTATAAAAATGGTCAAACTTATTATAATAATGTCTTTTCTTATGTAGAGGTGAGTCACACTCTTAAAGAAATGAATGTAAAATCTAAAAATATATTATATGTTTTAGAGGATTCGTAAAGGCATTATAAAATTAATAAAATAAACTTAAAATAAAATTATTTTAAAGGTAAAAAGTATATTTGTCTGAGGATACCCATTATAGTATTTATTACATCATTTTTTGGTCATTATGATGTCATAGTACACATTGTATATTTATATGGTATTTAATTTTGACCCGAAAATTTTATTGTCTCGTAAAATTATGAAAAATTCAACATTGTATAATTTTTATGTCATGATTACAAAAATAATATTCATTTTATCCAAATAATTTCCTAAATATTTGTATTTTTACTTTTAAAATAAGAATTGATATTTATTGAGAAATGGTGGGTTTTTTGATAATAACAGTTTTTGAACCCTTATAAAAGGTATGTTTGACTTCATTAAAACTATATGACCATTATTATTTAATAAAAATTGTTTAATAATAATATTTTATTAAAATATTATTTATTTAAAAAATCCATTAATTCAATAGAATAAATTCATCAATCAGATTTGAATATTACCCAAAAATATTATTCATGTTTTATATTATCAAAATAAAAATCATTTATAATATCATGAAAATATATTAATTATTCTAGACAAGATAATTTACATAATAAATTTGATAGGTTCTTGATACATATCCCTTTAATGCACCAGAAAACTCCCTAAGGGCAAGGTGCATGATGGTGGGACTTTCATGGGGTGGTTCGGCGAACATGGTTTGGGTCATGATCTCGATGAGTTTGAACTTCTCCCATAATCAATTTTACACATTCTTAAGTTATTCGATCTCATTATGGTCTTGGTAAAGGGAAAATCCTAGAAATTATATCTCCATTGAAATCTATAATAAATGGGCTTCAAAGGTTAAGATCCTACTAGTTGAGGTCATCACTTCCTTTGTCTGTGACAATTAGATTTGTTAAAACCCTATATTTATACTAATCATGTGATCACTGTTCATTAGATATATTATCAATGGTAATGATACATAATAGTATTTTAAATACAATAGGATATAAACGATTTCATTTGTTTTCTATAACCATATTACATAATAAGACATTTAATGAAATAAAATGGGGAATTTTATTTATAAAAAATTGGGTAGTAACAATCTTACCCCTTGATAAATTTTGACATTGAAATATTAATTTACCACACTAAAATAGATGAGGGTAACTTTGTTTCATCACTTCATCTAGTTCCCACGTCACTTCTTCAAACTTTTGGTTTCTCTTCAACACTTTGACACGGTTCATTGTCTTATTTCGTAAAACTTTGTCTCTAGGATCTAAGATCTTCACCAGCTGATCCTCATATGAGAGTTCATTCTACAATGGTACCACCTCGAGATTGATTACATGTGAGGGTCAGGTATGTACTTCCTCAAGAGGGATACATGCAATACATCATATACTTTAAATAGGTTCGTTGGGAGTTTTACTTGATAGGCCATTGCTCTGATGTGATCAACGATCTTAAAGGGACCAATGTATCTTGGACTAATCTTTCCAATCTTCCCAAATCTCATCACTTTCCTCCATGTAGATATGAATAGGAATATCATGTCTCTAATATCAAATTATAGGTATTTTTGACGATTTTCAGTATAGCTCTTCTATTGACTGTGAGCAGCCTTGATGTGTTGTTGAATGGTCTTAACATTTTACACCATTTCCTCGAAAATTTCGAGAGATTGTAGTTTTTGTTCCCTAACATCATCCCAGCATGAAGGTTTCTTACATCTCTTCCCATAAAGGGATTCATAGGGAGCCATTTGGATGATTGATTGAAACTATTATTGTAATAGAACTCAACCAGATGAAGATGTTGATCTCATCCTCCTTTGAAGTCAATTGATAATGTTCTCAACGTGTCCTCAAGTGTCTAGATAGTTCACTCATATTAGACATTATTTTGGGGATGATAGTTCATACTGAAGTTAATCTCAGTATTTAGAGCATATTGGAGACTTTTACAGAACTTAGAGGTGAATCATGAATTCCAATCAAATACAATCAATAGTGGTACTCCATGCAGCCATACCACTTATCTGATGTATATCCGTGCGAGTTGATCTAGCGTAAAATCCACTCGAATTGAAAAGAAGTGTGTAATCTTTGTAAGACGATCTACCAAAACCTAGATAGAATTGTTTCCCTTGTATTTCTTTGGAATTCTGGTGACAAAGTCCACTATTATATTTTCTAATTTCCATGTAGTTATGGGTAATGGTTTCATCATCCCCTTAGAATTTTTTCTTTCAGCCTTCACTTGATAACATACAAGAAATCTTAATGAATATTATAAAATCTCCTTCTTTCTATTATCCCACTAATAGTGTTCTAGGAGATCTAAATACATATTTGTGCTTTCTTAGTTAATGGAGAATGTAAAACTATGTGCATCATCCAATATTTCCTTCTTTAACTCAGGATTTGATGGAACATGTAGACTTGACCCAAATTTAAAAATTCCTTCTTCATTAACATTGAACTCTGAGGATTTCCCTTTCCTTATAGTTTCCACTTTCTTTTGAATTGCCACATCATCTCTTTGAGCATCCTTTTACCTCTCCAGAAGAGATAGTTGAGAAATCATTTTTGAAAGGATCGATGATGTTCCTTCCTTTATGATTCCCATATCCATCCTTTCCGAATCTAAGAATATAAAATCCCTCTCAATTCTTATCAATGATAGAATTATAAAATCCTTTCTACTAATAGAGTTTTACATTTTATTTTTTTTCTTAGGATGGTAGTGGATTGAGCATCCATAGTCTTTGATCAACTATAACCATCTTTGTTGGTGCATATTCATCTCTTTTTGTATGGATATATACTTGAAGACTTTTTTATCCGTATATATTTCACACTTCTCGCCAAAGGGATAATGTATCCAAATTTTCAAAGAGAATATCACTATAGCCAACTCTAGATCACGTGTTGGGTAGTTCTATTCATGAACTTTCAACTTCCTTGAAGCATAGGCTATGACTTTGTCATTTTTCATTAACACGCAACCTAATCCCTTCTTCAAATCATCGCTAAATACCATGAAAATATCTCCACTTATGGATAGTGTGAGCACATGTACGTTGATAACCCTCTTCTTAAACTCCTTGAATATCTCTTCACATTCATCATTCCAAGAAAACTTGACTCCCTTTTAAGTTAGCTTGGTAAGAGGGTTTGACAATTGTGAGAAATTTCTCACAAATCGATGATAATACCCAGTTAATCCAAGGAAACTATGGATATCTTTCATAGATGTTGGCCTCATCCATATTTCAATTGAATATATCTTTGATGGGTCCATAGATATCCCATTTCTTGTGATGATATTCTCCAAGAAAGATACTTCCTTCAAACAATACTAACATTTTTTGTACTTTGCATAAAGCTTATCCTTTTGTAAGGTCTTTATCACGGTACTCGGATGCTCCTCATACTTATCTTTGATTTTAGACTATATTAGAATATCATATATAAATATTCCCATAAATTTTTCAAGGTAATCTCTAAATACTCTATTCATCAATTCCATAAAGATTATTGGATCATTAGTGATTCCGAATGTCATTCCTATAAACTCATAGTGCTTGTACCTTGTACAAAAAGAAGTCATGGGAATATCTTCCTTCTTCACACTTACTTGGTAATATCCTGACTAAAGATACACCTTGGATAAGTATTGTGCTTCACATAGCTGATGGAATAAGTCATTAATCCATGGAAGATGATACTTTTTCTTTATCATTATCTTGTTGAGCTCATGATAATCGGTGCGAAGGTGCATTGACCCATCATTATTCTTAATTAAGAGGACTAGTGCACCCCATGGTGAAGTACTTAGGCATATAAACTATTTATTCAGATTCACTTATAGTTGTTTCTTCAGCTCCTGAAGTTCCACAAAAACCATTCTATACAAATTCTTGGATAATGTAAATTCTCAAGGTAAAAGCTTGATTGAAAATTCAATTTCTTGACTAAGAGGAAGACTAGGATATTACTCAAGAAACACATCAATGTATTCCATCACAATAGTCATGTATTAAAGGATGGTTATTTCCCTTAGAATCAATCATTTGATCTAGATACGCTTTCTCATAGGGAAATAATATCCATGCTTGAGATGATAGTGCTTAAGAAGATTCATCCTTCTCCTTGTACTTGTATATAATTGATGGTGGATTCGTAATACGAAGAGTGATTTCCTTATCATGGAAATTTATGTTGACTCTATATATGAAAAGCCAATCCATGCCTAGAATTATATCAAATTCCAATAAAGGGAGTATGAAACGGTTTTCTTGGAAGTTTATCCCACAGAATTTTACAAGGGAGGAGTTATATGCTTGGGATGTAATAATTTCTCCATCTTCCATTTTCACCGACATATCCACCTTCATTATTTGTGGTGGTGTTTTAATATTTCTACTAAAATTTCATGATATGAAGAAATTAAAATAGCCAGAATCAAAAAGTACATTCAATATTATTCAATGAATAACTAGCATACCTATCACTACTTCATTACAGGGATCCACCTTAGTAGTAGTGATGGAAAAAACTCACCCTTGTTGCCTTGGAGATTGTTGGTTTTCTCAAAAAACCCATAGTTGAGTGCATTGGTTTGAAAAGTGCCATGGTTCCTTGCAGTTGTAGCAATGAACAATGCAATGAGGGTTGACCAGAGCATTCATTTCCTCTGTCGTAGTAGAAGGTTTCTCCAATCAGCAATCACTGGATAGGTGCCCTTCCTTCCTGCACCTAAATCATATCCTCATCCTCTTTAATCAGTTTCCAGGGTTCTTCTTTCAACACTTTTGGAAAGAGGGATATTGAAATTTCTTAGAACTGTTATATTTCTCCATTGAACCGCTATAAATAAACTCCACTTTCCACTCCTTATCCCCCATGATAAACTTGAGATTCTTTGATCTCTATTTTGACTTTGAGGGCACATCAGACAGTTTTCTCATAGATATCAAAGTCTCGGATTGTCATGGCTATTTGTAGACTAGGATTTAGTCTACCAAAGAAGCGGTCAACCTTGTATTCAGGTGTAACAACAAATTCAGAGGCATATCATGAAATTATTTTGAATTCTTTCTCATACACCCTAATATATTCTTCGTCTTTTTTCTTGAAAGCAAGGAAATCTCTTTACATTTCAAGATAGAGAGTGCGGGGAAAATATTTATCAAAAAAAAATTTCTAGAAATCCTTACACCCCATCGCTTAGATATCTTCCTCAAGATTCGTATTTTTTATCAATGCACACCACTGATCAGCTTCACACTCTATATGATAAATAGCCAGTAGAACCTTCTCTTGTTAGTAACATTTAAGAATTTATAATATCTTGGAAAAGGAGTTGATCTATTTTTACGTGATTAAGGGATCAAATGATCCATTGAAAATTGGATGCATTTGTCACATAAAAGACTCAATTATAGCTTTCTCTCTCTTAGGGGGCATTAGATGCTCCCCTCAATCCATATTTCTATTCAGAACCTAAGTTATCTTAGAAATTATTGTAATGAATTTTATGATTCCTGCTCCCATCGAGTTGGTAATCTTGTTTGGGAAGCCATCACATTTCCCTTCAAATTAATTGTTTACCTAATTCCTCCTATTTCTGGTCATTTGTTAGGAAAAATGGATAAATTAAGGATAATTATATTTAAACTTTTAAACACATAAAGGATAATTTAATGACATTAAAGGTATAACTTATAACTTCTATTTATTTCTTTAAATTATTAATTTCTTGGATTAAATCTACGTTATCCGTGATTTATTTCCAAACATATACTTTTATAGTAATTTTTTGTTCCCTTAATAATGGTTCATAATGATATTATGAATTTACCAAATCATATCCTCTGGGAGTGTCAAACCAAGTGCATAGTAAGGCCCATTGTTGTGTACCAGGTTACCCCGAGTCAGGCCCGAGACACCTTGTCAGAGTTGTTACTCCAAAGTACATTTGTGCCATAACCATATCCACTTATAGTATCTAGACTGGGATGTGTTTTCTTGATAAACCAGTTACTCTATACTAAACAAAATTTAAGGATGATTTCTTATACTTAGTCTTATCCCTAAATGTTTCGCTATAGTTTTCCAATCCTAATCACAAAAATAACTAAACTTTTTCTCTAATACCAACTATAAAAAACATTCCCTTTATTACACATTAAAGCCTAATTTATTACATAAGACTACACTTAATACAACACAGAAGATTGAGAAGTACAGTTTATTTGGGAATTAGGTACATTATATAATAGTTTTATAACATGGAATACATCAACATTATTGAAAACTTCTTTGACATTCTCAAACTAATCCAACATACTTAAAACTGCATGGGATAACCTAGTAAATATATAAGAAAAGGGTGAGCTATAAAGCCCAGTAAGGGAATAAAAAAATAATCACTTGAAGAAGATAATACATGTTAGACAATAGGTATATCCATGGGGCATAAAAATAATATTAATAATAAGGCATTATATATCATGATAATCATAACATGGGAAATGTGGAAACAACTTAAAACATTGTATCATAAATATAGGTCAAGGATAATTGCCAATACATCATGATGGAAAAAGTACCATAAAGGAATCAGGTTTAGTCCCTATCCCAAAATGACGTACCATGATACTAAACATTACCAAATACATTGGAAGGATATATAATTTTGGGTGCACCCATCATATACATTTTATTCTCATACTTAAGTGTGCCACATAAATCATACAACATATATTCATTTTTCATCATATTTTGTTCCACGATTAAGGAGTGTGAAATAAATATATGTAAGTCCCCAATAAAATGAGTATAAGTGTATAAAGTCGAACACCCTTGGTAGGAATCGGGTATGGGTATTCACTACCCATTCTTTTTGGCATGGATTCCCACAGTGAAATTCTAGTAGCATAACGGGAGAAAGTAAATGTTCATGAGATGAATAAATGAGAGTGAAAGGGGCCTCTAATCATTTAGAAATCATATGGGTAGTATAGGTAATTTATAAAAACACACCCCAACATTAGTAATTTAAAATAAAATGGCATAAAATGAATAATATTCTTTAATAAAGGAGAGAAAGAGAGGATCTCGTATGAAATTTCGACGGCATAACGACATCAAATAAAAAATTCATAAAATGGGTTGATGAGAGTGAAATGGGTCTCTCATAATTTGGGAATAAAATAGTTAGTAAGGAGGATATGGAATAACATATCCCATAATAATTAAATGAAGATATAATACATAAGGTAAAGAAGATACTTTAATAAAGAGGAGAAAGAAAAAGATCCCTTATTTGAGTGTGTGACTCTAAAAGCTTGAAAAGGGGATTCTTGAGAGCTTGGTGTAACACCCCAATATTTTGAAAATAATTTAATATTTAATGCATGAAACATTGATTCTCAACAAAACACCACTTTGTTATAACCTATCCAGTAAACATAATTTTACCACCCCTGTTATTTGAATTTTAAAAATTTGACATACACGGTTGCAATCAGTAAGTTATGTAGAGTCTAATATGACCAACTTAATTTTTGTTGAATAGTAATATACCGTTATGAATATTAATGTTACCCTTATGAATAGTGACATACCATTATGAATAGTAACCTCATCTATGATAGTATATATATAGGATTTAAGTGAAAGTATGATGTACCTATGTTTTGGAATATGTAAATAAATGATTAAAAACTGTATTTTTTAAGTAAATTATGATTTTAAATAAAAATTAAATTAATCATATTTAGAAAATTATTTTTTTAAAAATGGAATTTATTTTTGGATTATACAAGTTGAAAAATGGCTAGGGTGAATTTTTGGTATTTTTTTGAAATAATTGAATTTTTGTGAATAATAAAATATGATAATTTACAATAAATGAAAAATAATTGATTTATTGAGTCATTGATGATGTTCTTATGATGTAATCACCAATGTTTCAAACTCACATGCACATATTACTATTTTTGGTCATGTAATCATCACTATTTCTTATCGTATGGAAAAATAATAAACTAATGACTAAAATATTAAGAAAACCCTTCTCCCCTCCACTATAAATACCATCTATTCCACCCTCTTCTCTTCAATTTTCTCAAGCCTTGTGCCTTATCCAAATTCTACCCAAATTTCTTCCCAAGATCCTCCCCCATGAAGATCATCCATTAGTCTCATAAAAATTCCAAATCCTTTTCCCTTAAGAGGCTCTCAAGGAAGATTAATTCAGGAGGTAAAATTCCTCTTTTCTTTTCTTTCGTTTTCATTTTCCTTTGTTATCTTTTCTTTACTAACCTCTCCTCATACAAATGGTATGAAAACTCTAGTACTATAAATGTACTGGAATTTTTTTATGCTAATGGGATAATTTATCTTCATCTCTCATTTCCCCCTCATTTATGCTAAAAATGAAACATCATTCGAGATGTATTGATTTGTCACATTCAAGGATGATTATGCTTTGAATTTGATTTACCTTATTCAACTCTAGTAATGAAACCAATTTTATGGTTGAACTAGACTATTATATATTTATTTTATATTATGTAATTTTCTAGAATCCTTATTCACTCATGACGTAAAATAATAATACAAAACATGGTAATTTTGAGCAAAATTGCCAAATTCATCCAAGTGTTTATCATTAATGTTTTATATAATGACTCGCCTTCACTCCAAATAACTAAATGAATTTTATAAACATTTAATCTTCATAATTTTCATTAATAACATATAAAATAAATTCTGGACTTCAACTCTGTAACGTCCAGGTTCTGGGAGCCGCCTAGAGGCACCATGTACCCGATTGGTCACATGGCCTCAAGCGCATTTCCCCTAATGCCAAAGGCTTCCGACTAGTAGTGAGGTACTTGGGTTTGATAGTGGAAAACTATGACCTCATTGGAAAAGTAACACGGTAGAATAGAAACAAATAACAATAGCAGAAATAGTAATAACACCAAACAAAAGTAAATAGCAGAAGACTGAAAGAAATAAACAGCTAGAGCACATATATAATGATTCATGATACATATGTCTAGGAAAGCAGCCAAACACGTCACAATGCTTAAATACAGTACTAAACCAAAGTACAAGAAAACAAGTAAATAACTTCTCAACATCACAAGCCTCATCTTGGTTCCATGCTCTCCAGCTCCAAAGCAGTCAAGTACCTGAAGTAAAAGGGCGCTTGCCCTTATCTATACCGACAATAATATAATTTGTTTGGGCCCAAAATCATGGCCCATATAGGGTGTGAGACAAATCCCAGTAGGCAACCACCTAAATATCTATGCCTAAAAGTCAGTGAATATATATGGTAGGCAATAAGCAAATAGAATCAGTAAACAAGGAAGTACACAAAGTAAACAATTCCCATAGTTTCAAAGCATTCAGTTTAATATACCTAGTAAGAAGATAATCACAACAGGTAACCCTCTGGTAAGTACTCACAGCCTAACCCCTCTGGTTCAAATAAACAAAACAAGCAACCCTCTGGGAATTACACACATTCTAACCCCTCTGGTTAAGCTTTATCATAGACTCTCTGAGGAAGCACTCACCGTCAATTCCCCCTATAGTATCGAATCGGTAACTAATAGGCTCTCTAGGGAAGCACTCAACATTAAATTCCCCTTGTATCCAAGAATGAGGAAACTATAGACACTCTGATGGAGCACAAATTCCATCCCCCCTATGGTATCACAACGTAAAGTAAACAGACACTCTGGAGAAGCCCTTAATTTCCATTCTCCCTATGGTCTACTACACTAGGTTCACAGAGCCCTATGTAAGTCAATCATGCATAAAAATACATGGCAGCCAAAGTAAACCTCGAGAACTACTTGGTTAATAGTTT
Organism: Viscum album; assembly: GCA_963277665.1. Taxonomy (NCBI): domain Eukaryota; kingdom Viridiplantae; phylum Streptophyta; class Magnoliopsida; order Santalales; family Viscaceae; genus Viscum; species Viscum album. The sequence continues at coordinate 791,148,953 of OY728141.1, forward strand.
ATAGCATATCACAACATGTCAGATAATCATCACTCCATTCTAACGATACTTGGCATGGAAAGTAAAGCAGCAGCGTAATAGTCAAAGCTATACCAAATGGTCAAAACAAGAAAACATGGGGAAAACATCCATATCTTAGAAAAGATAACCTTATTCTTAGCAATTAACCTCTATCCAATCAAACTAGGCATAGTAGGAAAATAAAAGGTTTAAAACCATAAACACGCAATACCCCGAATGAGGGTATTGGGCACTTTTGCACATAGAACTCAAAGACTATCTACGGAAAGGTAGAAACCACCTACCTCGGCATTAGGAGATCATTATACATGAACCTCAAGCCTTGAATCTCCCTATAATGTTTTATATCTACAAAAATGTTAAAAACATTCATCCAAGGATAAATCTTAATAGAGGAGAAGTTAAGAGATGAGTTTCAAGAAGAAGGAAGAACTCAGCAATTTGATTCCAACGCAATCGGAGGTGGTTGAATCGGAGAAAGAATGGTGGGTCAGGGTCTCAGAGAAGATCCATGGTTGTACGGATGCTCTCGGATGAGACGGACCTAGAAGGAGGGTGTTCTGTCGATTAGACATGACCCTGATCCATTTAATGAAAAAAAAAAGTACACAGCGTGTACTTTAAAGTTACATGGTGTGTACTTACCTTATTTGGCCCCCGCATTAGGTGGTCTCTATGTCGCCACACACAGTCATTTACTCGGCTGTTACACGGCTTGTACAAGGTCACCCATGGAAACCAAGTACACGGCATGTACTTATAAGTACACAGCGTGTACTCTAGAAATTTCCAGAAACTCCTCTTTTCCTCAAAAACAACCAGAAAATGAAAACGTACCTGAAAAGAAGATCTGGTTTCTTAAAAACTTCCCCCCTTAAAAAAATTTGTCCCCAAGTTTCCCTAGCATAGTGGCATAGAAGAAAAATCCTTAAATAGCTTTGGCCACTACGATCATACATCTTCCTCCCTCTCCCAAGTCTCGTTTTGTACTCACCCGTGCTGCCATAGCACTCATACCAGAGGAATAGACTGGCCACAGACAACCTTCGCACTGTGATCAATAATCCGAATAGGATGCTCCTCGAATGATTCATCTACCTCTAACTCTACCTCTTCGGGTTGAAAAACATGAGACATGTCTGAGAAGTAACGTCAAAGCTGAGACATGTGAAAGACATCATGCATAGCCTGATACCTCTGAGGTAATTTCAACCGATAGGCAACCTGCCCAACCCTTTCCAAAACCTCGAACAGCCCGACGTACCTCGATGAAATCTTACCCTATCTCATAATACTCATGTGTCCCAACCTCAGTGTGACATGCAAGAAAACTTTATCTCCATCCTTGAACTCTAGAGGTTGTCTTCGTCAATCAGCATAAGACTTCTATCAAGACTGTGCATTATCCATCCTCTTCTGAATCAATTATATCTACTCTATGGTCTTTTGGACAAGACGAGGTCCCAGCATAGTTCTCTCTCCTACCTCCAACCAGTATAAGGGTGATCGGCATGGCCTACTGTACAAATCCTCATAAGGTGTCATCTGAATAGTTGTTTGAAAACTATTATTGTAGGGAAACTTCATAAGAGGTATGTGCTTGTCCCTAGAACCTCCAAAATCTAGGATACATTCTTGAATCATGTCCTCAAGCACCTAAATCGTACGCTTGGACTGGCCATATGCCTAGGGGTGGTAAGCTGTGCTCAAAAATACCTATGTGCCCAAAGCCTTATGTAGTCCATGCCAGACCTGAGAAGTAAAACGAGCATCCCTGTCTAAAACAATAAAGTGTGTAACTCCATTTGGATGTACAATCTCACAGATGTACAACCATCCCAACTCATCAACACTGAAGGTCTCCATGATCGGTAAGAAGTGAGAAACCTTCCTGAGTCTGTCAATGAGAACCCATACAGCATCATTTCCTCAAGGCGATCTCAGCAAACCTATCACGAAATCCATCACGAAATCATTCCACTTCCACTTAGGAATGGGTAACTACAACAAAATCCCTATTGGTCATTGATTCTCCACTTTCACCCACTGAGAGGTGGAACACCTCATGACAAACCCAGCAACATCTCTTTTCATACCTAGTCACCAATACTGATGGTGTAGATCACGATACATCTTGGTGACACCAAGATGAACCGCCCAAACTAAGGAGTGAAAGTCCTACATCAGCTCCTTGCATGTGTTTGCTGACACCCATATGCACCCATGAAAATGTAAGGTATTATCCTCACCCATTGTCTATCTTGGAATAGGGCCCTCTTTTGACACACTTTCCCATTGGACTAGTCCTTCAGAATCTGATAGTCGCCTCATTCACACTCGATCAAGAAGAGTAGAGGTAATAGCTATAGAAGAAAGAAACATCTTCCCATGTCTGTCATGCACCTCCAGATGCATATTAGATAATGGATCCATAAGCTTCCACTCACTGTTGGCCTCCTAAAATTCAAGTATTTGATTCCTCCTGCTCAGCGCATCATCCACAGCGTTGCCTTTCCCAGGAGTGTAGGCAAGTTCAAAGTCAAAAGACTAAAGGTAATCAACCCATTTCACTGTCTCAAATTCAGGTTACGCTGAGTGAAGATATACTTGAGACTTTTGTGGTCAGTGAAAACCAAAAAATGCTCTCCCATGAGATAATGTCTCCCACAGCGTAAGGCATGAACAACTACAGCCAAATAGATATCGTTTGTTGGGTAATTTCTCTCATGTGGCCTCAACTGTCATGACCCGTACACAACGACTCCTTCTCCCTGCATAAGCACTGCTCTCGGCCTGATACCTGAAGCATCACACTAAACTGTATAGATCTTGCTCGGATCTAGAAAAACAATTATCGGTGCTGAAGTCAACCTCCCTTTCAACTCCTGAAAGGCTGACTCACAAGAATCTATCCATAGGTACTCTGCACCCTTCGTATTCAGGCCCATCAGTGGAGCTACTAAGCATGAAAAATTCCTATATGAAATTCATGTAGTATCAAGCCATCCCTAGAAAACTTCGTACCTCAAAGACATTCTTCGGCTACTCCTCGAAAACTACTACTCTCACTTTCTCTAGGTCTACTGATACTTCTGTCACTAAGATAACATGACCCATGAAGTGAATCTGGTCCATCCAAAAGTGTAATTTTGAGAGTTTACCATATACCTGATGCTCTCTTAGTGTACTCAAAATGATCTCAAGATGGGTAGCATGGTCGTGTCGAGTGTGAGAGTACACCAATATATCATCCACGAAAACTACCATGAAAGAATCCAAGTATGGATGGAACACTCGGTTTATCAGTGCCATAAAAACTGTAGTCACATTCGTGAGACCGAACGGCATAACCACATACTTGTATAGACCATACCTGATCCGAAAGGCTGTAAGAGGTATATGAGATGGTCTAACGCACAACTGATGGTAACCGAATCTCAAGTCAATATTCGAGAACACTCGGGATCCTCTAAGATGATCAAATAAATCATCAATCCTCGGCAAGGGATATTAGTTCTTGACAGTCAACTAGTTCATCTTTTGATAATCCACACAAATTCGGAGGGTACTGTCTACCTTCTTTGCAAACAGGATAGGCAAACCCCAAGAAGAAGTACTGGGTTGGATAAAACTCTTTGCCTACAACTCCTCTAACTGCCTCTTGAGCTCCTGTAACTCTGATGTAGCCATCTTATAAGGATTAATGGACACCAGTGTTGAAGCTAGCACAAGCTTAATAGAAAAGTCTACCTCTCACTCTGGAGGAAAACCTGAAATTACTCTGGAAAGATATATCTAAAACGATCCACCACTGGAGGAATGTTTAACTGTGAAGTACCCTAGTCATACAGATATAAACTAGCAATCTGGGTTGTAACTCCTCCTAACCCATGATGCTCAGGTCCCTCTCTACTCTCCTAGACATTCCATTGGCCCTTATGAAGAAATGATCCGCCCTTTAGTGATGTAAAACTCACTCTGTGGTGATAGCAATTGACAACCGCCTGGAAGGGAACTAACCAGTATATTCTGTGATTGACGTCATAGCCTGTCATCTATAAGACATAGAGGTCCCATAAGAAGTGACACCCACCAACCTCAAGAGCGCAATCCTTGCACTGATGTACACTATCCATTCTTGTCCCCAACGGAGTGCCCAACGTCAAGACATCAGTAGAAGCAAAGATGCATAGCTCAAGTATCTCCACAACAGTAATGGATATAAAGTTATGGGAATCCCATGTATCGAAAAGAGCAGAAGCTAAAACTGAGGCAACTAGAATCATACCTCTAATTGTAGAGGGTTCGGGATCCTACTCCTACCGGGTCTTCTCCACTACAAAAGTATGGCCCATGTCATGGCCCTGTGACCCTGTCTGACCACCCTAAGCTGATCCACCCTATTTTCATTGAAAACCTGGCGACTGGATACCATGGCCACGACCTCCACCTCGGCCTGAATGGCCAAAATAACTCCAGTTTCTCTAACTAAGGAGAAACTAGTGGTGTTGCTCCTAAACGAGGACTAATAGAAGAACTCCTATCACCAGCAGCTGGTGAGAAGATCTGACAGAAGCACTGAAGATGACCCATCTTACTGCAAGATCGGCACTCCATTGGGTCTCTCAGGCAATGTGGCCTCGTATGCCCGTTCTTCCTGCACTGGTAGCACACCACCTGGCTACCAAAATAAGTGTCTTTCCACCTTGGATCTCTATGTGAAGACTCCCTACGTCACTTCTTGTTGTGAGAGGGAGGGATACTAACTCCAGATGTCGAGCCGCCCTGGCTCAAAACTCCAAAATCCCTCAGATTGCACTCTGTGATCAACACCTGGTTGATGATAGAAGTGATAGAAGTCAACCTAAATATTTTCACTTGAGATCAGATGTTGTGCCTAATATCATCCTCAAACTTCCTTTCCAGGAATAACTCATCACCTCCATGAATAGGTGTGAAGCGCTGCAGTTCTATTAAGCGAGAAGAATAATCCATAATTAAAATAGTACCCTGGTCTAGACTCATGAACTCTTGGGCTCGATCGGCCCTCAAAGTCTTCAGATAGAAGTAGTTGTAGAAGGCATGCTGGAACTTATATCAGGACATAACCTGCTGGTGTCCTTCCTATGAGATCACATCCCACCATCTCTTGGCAGAATCCTGAATCATGTACATAGTGAGATTCACCCTCCTCTATGTAGATGTCTCCAGATGATCGAAGATAGATAGCATGGATTCTAACTATGACTTTATAGTCTGAGGTCTTCCATCCCCTAAGAAAGTGGGAGGATGTTGCTGCTAGAAAACCCACGTCAACTCTACCATAGACGGGGCAGGATGCGGTACTCCATGAAAGGTCTGCATGAACCTCATAAATCCCTCTCGAAACTGTGCGTCATCACCTATGTCTGGAATGATAGTTGGTGCCAAGACTAACACAACTGGAGGATCTTCTGAAATTCCTTGATCAGCCATGTCCGGTGTCTGATCATTGCTCAGTAACTGGAGTACAACCGGAGGAAATCTTGGTGGCTTGACTCTGCAAGTTCAAGTGCTCACCTTAGTTCAAGATTATCAAGGACTAAAAACTAGAAGCATGAGAAGGGAATAGGAGAAAGAAATCATTCAAGTTTAAATAAACATGGATACATGGTGTGTATTTCCATTACACGGCGTGTACTTGAATCCTCTTCCCCTGCCCGAGTTCCCTTACACGGTTAAGCCACACAGTTCTCCTAGAAGAAGACTACATGGCATGCTAGTGTCAGACACAGCGTGTACTAGATGAACTTCACTGACCCGTGTTGTTAGTCACACGGACGGATACATGACTCATTCTACATTGCATGTTCCAGATAGACACAGCATGTACTTGAAGGATTTCACTGACCCGTGTTGTTTGTTACACAGCCAGATTCCAGGGTTACACTACACGGCATGTACAATCTTGACATGGCATGTATAACTAAGATTTATCTATCTGGGTCATTAGTCTCATGGGTGGACACAGGATCTAAACACATGGAATGTGCATCCGGTACACGGTGTGTCCCACCAAGATTTTCCCAACCCCGTGTCTCTTCCCACACAGCCAGCGACACGGTTAGAGACTACACAGCATGTACATACGGTACACGGTGTGTACTTAAGAAATACAGTTACTTCCTGAAAATAAGGATTCATGGCATGTATTCATTACTACACAGTGAGTATTCTGGGTTTTTCTGAATAGTAAGCCTTAGAAACTACTCTGGAAGCCCAGAAAAACACTGAAACAAACATTAAAGTGCCAAATTCCAATCTATGAGGGCCCATACTCCCCGCAAATCAAAGCTTGGAATCTTTTACATGTCACATACATGGAATAACCAAAAAATGATCCACCAAATTCTGATCCATGAGGTCCTATAACACCACAAGAACCAAAGTTTGGTGTTCATTCAGAAAAAACTTCCACAAATTAATATCCTATTAAACAGTAGGTATTTTATCAAGGTATCTATCATAACATCATGCATATCTAGTATAACATCTATCACAACAACATGCAATTGCTAATGCACCCTAAATGGCATGGAAATAATTCATGACATGTGATTTCTAGTAAGTACCTATATGATTCATGAGATGGCATAGCCTCATCTCATCGGGTTGCAACAAAAATAGAACCTCAATAATATCAATGATAACAGCACAAAACATGTGAATCACCCAACGGTGAAATCAAATCAACTGTAATAATTACAAAACCTAAAAAATTACAATAAACGAGGTAGATTGGATTTTCCCTGTACATGAGTTAGCTACTTCTGGGCAAAGCTTATTACCAACTACCTATTCCTTCCTATCCCTAGATATAGGCTCCAAACAGTAATTCAAGAAGAAAAGAACCCTCTGATACCACTTTGTAACATCCCGGTTCTGGAATCCACCCAGAGGCACCCCGTACCTGGTTGGTCACATGGCCTCAAGAGCATTTCTCCTAACTCCAGAGGTTGCAGACTAGTAGCAAGGGCCTTGGGTGTGATATTGGGGAAACTATTCCCTCATTGGCAGAGTAACATAGTGGAAGAAAAAAATATAACAATAGTGGAAACAGTAATAACACCAAATAAAAGTAAATGGAAAAAGACTGAAATAAATAAATAGATGGAGCACATATATAATGATGCATGATACATATGGATAGGAAAGTAGCCAACCACATCACAATGTTGAAATACACTAGTAAACCAAAGTACATGAAAACAAGTAAACAACTTCTCATCATCGCAAGTCTTAGCTTGGTCCCATGCTCTCTAACTCCAAAGCATTCAAGTACCTAAAGTAGAAGTGATCTTTCCCTTATATATACCTGCAAAAATATAATATGTTTGGGCCCAAAATCATAGCCCAAATAGGGTGTGAGACAAATCCCAGTAGGCAACCACCCAAAGATCGATGCCTAATAGTTAGTGAGTATATATGGCAGGAAATAAGTAAATAGAATCAGTAAACAAGGAAGTACACAAAGTAAACAATTCCCACAGTTTCAAAGCATTCAGTTTCATATACCATGTAAGCAGATAATCACAACAGGTAACCCTTTGGGAATTACTCATAACCTAACCCCTCTGGTTCAACAAAATAACACAAGCAACCCTCTGGGAAGTACACAGAGTCTGACCCCTATGGTTCAGCTTTAGCATAGACTCTCTGAGGAAGCACTCACTGTCAATCCCCCCTATAGTCTAGTATCAGTAATTAATAGGCTCTCTGGGGAAGTACTCAACGTCCAATTCCCCCTATGGCCTGGAATGAGGAAACTACAAACACTCTGAAGGAGCACAAATTCCATACCCCCTATGGTCTTTCAATGTAAAGTAAACAGACACTCTGGAGAATCCCTCAACGTCCATTCTCTGTATGGTCTACTACACAAGGTTCGCATAGCCATGTGTAAGTCAATCGTGCAAAATGATACATGGCCGCCAAAGTAAACCTCAAGAACTACTTGGCTAATAGTCTACAGCATATCACAACATGTCAAATAATCATCACTCCATCCTAATAATACTAGGCATGGAAAGCAAAGCAGCATCCTAACAGGCAAAGCTAGATGAAATGGTCAAAATAAGAAAACAAGGGAAAAACATCCATAGCTTAGCAAAGATAACCCTATTCTCAACAATTAACCTCTATCCAATCAAACTAGGCATAGAATGCAAATAAAAGGTCTAAAACCATAAACACGCAGTACCCTAAATGAGGGTATTGGGAACTTTTGCACATAGAACTCAAAGACTGACTGCGGAAAGGCACAAACCACCTACCTCGGCGTTGGGAGATCGTTATACGTGAACCTCTATCCTTGAATCGCACTAGAACGTCGTAGATATACAAAAATGTTAAAAACATTCAACTAAGGATAACTCTTGAAAGAGGAGATATCAAGAGATGAGTTTCAAGAAGAATGGAGAACTCACCGATGTGATTCCAATGCAATCGACGACAATCGAATCAGATAAAAAATGGAGGGTCAGGGGCTCAGAGAAGATATTTAGCCGTAAGGACACTCTAGGACAAAACAGACCTAGAAGGAGGGTGTTCGGTCGATTAAACGTGACCCCGGTCTTTTTAATGAAAAAAAGAAAGTACACGGTGTGTACTTTAAAGGTACATGGTGTGTACTTGCCTTATTCATCCCCCATATTAGGCAGTCTCTAGGTCACCACACATGGCTGTAATGCCCTGACCCCAGTTACCCAGAGTCGGTGCATTATTACATAACATTGGCATGATCACAAAAGATCAAGCCTTGAAAGACCGATTAGTTTAGTAGCCTTGGAAACACTAGATACATTCATAAAGTTTACATTACATCATAAAATGAAAACTAAAACAACATAGTCTCCATAGTTCACACTCATATCCCCTCATACTATCCCTGCAGGTCATTCATAAAATACTTTTTCACATCTTGGGAAAAATAAAACATAGAAAGGGGTGAGCTCAGATGCCCAGTAAGGATAACAATATAGCGGAAAATTTCATAAACAAGCATAAACATTTAAGGCAATGTATAACTAAAACAAAAGCCTTTTAAACTTGAACTTCAGAAAAATATGGTAGAAATAAAATAAAATAATTCCATTTACTTATTCAATTGGATATTCTACTAGTCTAATAATCACATGCATTGTCAATAACCACTTTCATAATGATGGAATGCATAATTATAGACTATCATAACCACATAGTCAAGGCCTTGTGCCAAGACTACAAATAAGATTTTTTCAAGGCCTTGTGCCAAGACACTAGTTTTTTTCATAAGACCTACCAATGAATCGAGGAGTTATAGCGGGCTCCACCCGTCACTTATTAAGTCCAATGCATTACTCATATGAACAGGTTCAAACATAAAATAAACATTCGTATTAAAACTAGCATACGAAATATCAATACTTTCTCCATAAACCATGAATGGTATAAAAATAACACATCCACAGTCAAACATATCACAAAACTTTCAATACAATATGGAAGTTTTGTATCATAAAAAATAAACTTCAAATAAGCTTAAAATCCATCAAATGATGTTGACATAGATGAAATCAAAACTATTTGAGAGAAATGTCTCTTTTTTTTAAATCATTTAAAAGTTACATAATTATAAAAGAAAACATTTAAATTTAAAAATATTCTTATAATCTTGTAAGGGAAGCTTTGACTATTTTATAATGGAGGAAAATAGCTGCACCTGCCGTATAAGTTAAAAAAGACATTCTTACCTTAATTCTGTTGAAAAGGTTAAAAAGGACCTTGTTTGGAAAACGACAGAAAGATTCATTTATAAACTTCTTATAAAAAAGTAAAAAAGGGTATAAATGACTTTAAACCATAGTTTGTAAAATAGTTATAATGATTTTAAATACATTTTTAAGAAACATGGATGTGGATGATAAAGAGTTCCCATTAGATAATTACGTATAAACAACCGTGGATAATGAAGAGATTGTGAAATAAACTCTTACCTTGTACTTTTCCTTTGTTGAGGGTAGGTTAAACTCCTGTATAATGGTGAAATAATTGTTATTAAATTATAAAATAATCATATACATTAATATGATATCATATATGATCTTTTAACATTGATTTGTTAATAATATCTTAGTATTATCATTGTTTTGGGTGTTAACGGATTCGTTTTCCTTTATATTCTTTGTTATGTGAGCCATATTTGTTATGGATGGGATGTATATTATTTATATCCATAATGATATCATGTCTCTAAAAATTATTTTTAATCATAAAATGAAATTTAGTCTTGAATGGATACGATGGGGAATGAATCTCATCGCGTTCGTGGAGACGGTAATCCGTACGTACACACGAGCGACAATATCATTTTTTTGATATTAAAATAATATTTAATTGGATGGTATATCATATATACAGAATAATTATCATTCTATATTTATTATTTACAGTAATTACACATCATTATTATACCCATCCAAATAATAATGTATTGAATAACAATTACACCACGACATGGAGACGGTAGGCCGTACGTACTCACGTATGGTGACATGTCATTCACAGGATGGATAGAATACTAAATATGTTTGTACCATATTTATAATAACATCAAAATATATAAAATATTCTAGATTTATTATTTTACAATGGAAATAACAAATAAAGAATAATTTGAAGAAGAAAAGAACTTGAAAGAGGGTGGTGACAACATTACCTCTTCTTCGGGTTCTTGCTTTTGATTTGACCAAAAGGGCTCCTTAGGTTGGATTTCTGGTCAAACTAAGGCTTATAGGTTGAATTTAGGGAAGTTAATAGAATATTTGGGTAGGTTTTGGCTGATCCAAAAGGCTTTGAAGGTGTGAATTATAGAGAAGGGGGGGTCCCCTTTTATAAGAGGGGTGAGGGGCACCTTTAGAAAAACTAGAAATATTATTTTATAATAAATTAATATCCGGTTTCTAATGGCTCAAAAGTGGATTATTTAAAATTTAACATGGGGATGGGTCTAAATCCTTTCAAGCAATAGATTTTAGACAGGTTTGGGTCACTATATTAACCTTATCATTTATATTTAACTCTTAGTTAAATAGTTTGACATTTACCATGTCTCTTTTATTTTTATATTATATAGTTAATAAACTTACTATATACCTCCAAGTGACCCTCAAGTGGTCCATTAATGATACACCTATCATTATATAAGTCTTTCTCTGAACCTTAGATTTTTAGGAATAGAATATCAATTAATAATATAATATTTGTTTTAAAAACTCTTTTATGTAAATTTTGACACTATTGGGTATTTTGTTTTTGATAATTTAATAACAGCATTATTACTTCGAAAACAATTTATATAACCAATCATAATATGTCATATTAACCTATAAAGTTAGTTTAATTCATAGAAAGTCTCAAATTACATTTATTTTTATATTTATAATATCAATTATTTTAATATTTCATTAATTAGGTAATTACTGCATCACCATTGTGTCATAAATAAATTAAATTATTTAATGTCTAAAAATTATAAATAAAATACCATTATGTATTAAATCTTTTTATCTTTCTAATGAATATTTATAATAGAATTTATCTTATGTATAAACCTATATTAAAAATGTTTCAGTTATTAAACTTTGATTTTAACTCTTTTAACTCTTCTTTGAATTAAATAATAATTAATGTCCTAATCTAATCCAAGTGGACCTAAATGATAATATTTTATTCCTAAGGTTGTTTTTGGTCGAGATAAACTTGTCCAATAGAATTAGGACATGTGTTATGGTAATATTAAAATCATTTTTACCCTTAATTACCTTATTTACTTTTAACTGTGGTAAATAAAAGTAAAAAGCTACTATTCACCAAAAATTATTTTTATCTTATTGAACCACATTTTACTCCTTGATATTAACTGTCTCTCGAATTTTTTAAATTCCACTCACAAAAGTGGTAAAATTAAGTTTTATCTGAATTTGCAAATTCTCCTAGGAGGTGGGTAAAAGACGGTGAAAAGTTCAATAAAATTTTTATATATCTAAAATTATTCTAAACTAACTCCAATTAATTAAATTGAGCTTATATAGATATTATGTATCTATTTTTACCTTAATTAAATTTAAATAAAATAAAAAATTATTTAAATAAAAAATTTGGTTTTAAACTATAACTCAGTGTTTTTTCACTATTCATCAGAAATTGAATGTTTTCAGAGAAATACCAAAAATTTACCCTAAGTTAATTTTGATATTCCAAATCCAAAAATGAAGTCCATTTTGAAAGATAAAATTTATAAAAATTCAAAAATTGTGTATTACTATTCATAACGGCTAGTTTGATTGGTTGTGGTGTGTGTTAGAACTCGAAGTTGTGTACAACACATGCTACTGTATTATTCAAAGAGAAGTGTACCGTGGAAGCTTGGGGTGTTACATTCTCCCCTCATTCAAATAATTTCTTCCTCAAAATTTCTAGAATACTACCATATGAAAAGACTCAGGTGGTTCTTCATCATAAGTTCCTCAGTTTCCCATGTTTCCTCTTCCATCTTATGGTTTCTCCATAGAACTTTTACCAGACGAGTCATCCATTTTCTCAACACTTGTTCTCTGGTATCAAGAATCCTGATGGGCTCTTCACAATAAGACAGATCAGGTTCTAGTTCTAATTCCTCATAAGTGAGTACATGCGTTGGTTCAGGAATGTATTTTCTCAATAGTGATACATGGAACACATCGTGAACTTTGGAGAGATTTGGCGGCATTGCCAAACGGTAAGCTACGGCCCCAATTCGTTCTAGAATTTTGAAAGGTCTGATGTATCTGTGACTCAATTTACCCTTCTTACCAAAATGTATAACTCCCTTCCATGGAGATACCTTCAAGAAAACATGATCTCCAACCTGAAATTCCAAATCCTTCCTTCGGTTATCGGCATAGCTCTTCTGCCTACTTTGAGCTGCTTTGATGTGGTTTTGGATTACCTTTACCTTTTCCATCATTTCCTCCACTAGTTATGGGCCTACAAGTTTTCTTTCCCCAACATCATCCCAACAGGTTGGTGTGCGACATCTCTTTCTGTATAACGCTTCATATGGTGTCATCTGAATACTTTAATGGAAGCTATTATTATAGGAAAATTCTACCAGAGGTAAATATTGATCCCACATACCCTAAAAGTCATGTCAGTAGGATCTCAACATGTCTTCTAAGGTTTGAATATTCTGTTCTGATTGTTCATCTATTTGAGGGTGGTAGGCAGTGCTCAATCGAAGTTCAGTATCCAAGGCCTTCAAAAGACTCTTCCAGAATCTTGAATAAAAATGGGGATCACGATCAGAAACAATCGATATGGGTACTCCATGAAGTCTAACAACTTCATTAATATATAGTCTTGCTAGAGGTTCAAGTGGTAGATCTTCTCTTGTAGCAAGAAAATGTGTTGACTTGGTAAGATGATCAACAATGACCCATATTGCATCATTCCTTCTAGGAGTCTTTGGTAGTCCCAGGACAAAGTCTATCGTGATATTATCCCATTTCCACTCAGGTATGGGAAGAGATTGCATGACTCCTCCAGGTTGTTGCCTTCTAGCTTTCACTTGTTGACAAACTATACATCTTGACACAAAATCAGCAATATCCCTCTTCATGTTGTCCCACCAAAAATGTTCCTTCAAATCTCTATACATTTTAGTGCTCCCAGGGTGTATAGAGAAATTGGAATTATGAGCATCATCCAACAATTCCCTTTTTAGATCAGGTATATCGGGAACACAAAGTCTCTTCCCAAATTTCAAAATTCCATCTTCATATTCAAAGTCAATCAATATCCCATCATTCACAGCTTTAATCTTCTTTTGAAACTCTTCATTATCGGTCTGAGAACTCTTTATCCTTTCTAGTAAAGATTTTTTGGCAACCATTTGAAAAAGTATCGATGTTTCACCTTCCATGGTTATTCCCATATCCAACTTTACTAGATCCATGAAAATTGGATCCCTTTCAACTCTCATTTTGTTCAAAACTCCATGATTTTTTCTACTCAAAGCATCTGCCACCTTATTTTCCTTCCCTGGGTGGTAGTGTATCATGAAATCATAATCCTTGAGTAGTTAAAGCCATCTCTTTTTCCTCATGTTGAGTTCTTTCTGTGAGAAAATATACTTCAAACTCTTGTGATCAGTATAAATCTCACATTTTTCACCATAGAGATAATGTCTCCATATCTTCAAAGCAAATATTACAGCAGCTAACTCAAGATCATGAGTAGGATAGTTTTTCTCATGAATTTTTAGTTTTCATGATGCATAGGCAATAACTCTATCATTCTGCATAAGGAAACAACCAAGTCCTTTCTTCGATGCATCACTATAAATACTGAACTCATCATTCCCCAATGGTAGAGTCAATATAAGAGCATTGACTAATCTTCTCTCCAGTTCTTCAAAACATTCTTCACAATATTTTGTCTAAACAAATTTAACCCCTTTATGTGTGAGCTTTGTTTATGGGTTAGCCAATCGGGAAAAATTCTGGATGAAATGCCGATAATAACCTGCTAAACCAATAAAACCGCGTACCTCGGTCATACTCGTCGGTGTTGGATATTATTGGATTGCCTTGGTCTTAGAAGGATCAACATAGATTCCATCTTTGGAGACATTATGGCCCAGAAAAGAGATCTCCTAAAGCTAGAATTCACACTTTCTAAACTTCCCATATAATTCGTTTCTTCTAAGAGTCTTCAAGATAATACGCAAGTGATTTTCATGGTCTTAGTAGCGTTTGGAATATACCAAGATATCATCAATAAATACCACTACAAAATCATTGAGATATTCCTTGAAAACTCTGTTCATTAGATCCATGAAAACAGAGGGTGCATTAGTCAGCTCAAAAGGCATTACTGTAAACTCATAATGCATGTACCTAGTTCAAAAAGCTATTTTCGAAATGTCTTCCTTCTTCACACACAACTAATGGTATCCAGATCTAAGTTCAATCTTTGAAAAGTATTGAGCTCCATGAAGTTGGCCAAATAAATCATCAATGCGGGGTAGGGGATACTTGTTCTTTATTGTTATAGCATTGATCTCCCTGTAGTTGATACATAATATCATGGATACATCTTTCTTCTTAACAAAAAGGACAGGGGATCCCCATGGAGAAACACTAGGGTGAATAAATCCATTATTACTCAATTCCTCTAGTTGTTTCTTTAGTTCCACTGATTCCACAGTGGCCATTCTATAAGGGGTCTTCGATATGGGCCTTGATCTAGGAATTAAATCAATGGAAAACTCAATTTCTCATTCTAGAGGATGTCTAGGTAAATCTTATGGAAACACATCAAAATATTCTCTCGCAATAGGTACATCCTCTATTTTAACATTCCTTTCCTTACCCACAGTTATTTAATTCTCTTCCTCCCCAATAATTGAATTTAGTTGAGCTGTTGGGGGTGGATCTAGGTAAGAATCAGGTGGTGACGATTCTGCCCTAAAGATAAGGTGTTCCTTATCATCGTCATCAAAAATCGTAACCTCCTTCTTCTTACAATAAATCTTTACATCATGTTATGAAATCCAATCTATACCGTGGATTATATCAAATTCAATCATGGGTGTGATGATGAGATTAGTAGATAAAGAACATTTATATTCCCTAATGGGGACGGATCCACAGAACTTTGTAGCAATGATACTTCCCTTAGGAGTTTTAACTGACAACTCCCTCGTTAAATCAAATTGGAAATATCTAATTTTCTTAGAAAACTGGGAAGATATGAAACAATGCGATGATCTGGAATCAAATAATGCATTTTCTAAACTTGAGAAAACCATTAAATTACCTGCCACCATGTCTTTCGGGGCTTCTACCTTAGCAGTAGTGATAGCATAAGCTTGGCCTTGATCCCTTATCCTTTTCTGAGTTAAGTTCCCCTGACACTTAGGATATTCATTTTCATAATGTCCCATCTCCCTGCATTTGTAGCATTGAACATCGGTAGCTTCTTTCTTCCCCTTGCAATCATGAGCTTGGTGGCCTTTTTCACCACACTTGTAACAGACTCCCATTCCTTTCAAGCAAGTACCGGGGTGTTTTTTCCCACATTTACTGTAGGATGGATAATAAAATTTTCCCTTCTTCCCTTTATTTCCATTTCCATAGTGATCAGCAGATCTCTTCTTCTCTTGCTTTTCTTTAAAGACGTAAGACATAGAGAATTCTCTTTCTATCTTGATAGCACATGAGATAATATCTTCGTATGACGAGAAGGATTGTGACACTAATGCTTGACGAAGAAATGGTTTTAACCCATAAAATAAATGATCAATATTACTTCTTGGGTTACGTATATAATCTCCAGCATACCTTGTAACACCCGAGACTTTTATGTTATCATCAAAGGAATCTTTTTCTACACAACACTTGCTTGGCTTGCTTTACACGCAATCGCGACCTTCCTCGATAGCTTGCGTCGTACGCAATACCGAGTTTCACTAAACAACAATATGCTATTAAAACTAGCTGTTATGAATAGTAATAACCACTTTTTGAAATTTTATAAATTTTATTTTTCAAAATGGACTTCATTTTTGGACTCAGAATATCGAAATTAGCCTAGGGTGAAATTTTGGTATTTTTCTGAAAACTTTCAATTTTTGATGAATAGTGAAACCACTAAGTGGTAGGTTAAAAACTGAATTTTTGCATAAAACTTAATTTTACCGCTTCTGTGAATGGAATTTCGAAAATCCGAGACACACGGTTAATATCAAGGACTAAAATGTGGTTCAATGAGATGAAAATAATTTTTTGGTGAATAGTAACTTTTTACTATTTTTACCGCGGTTAATAGTAAATAGGGTAACTAAGGGTAAATATGATATTAATATTACCCTAACACATGTCCTAATTCTATTGGACAAGTGTAATTCGACCAAAAACAAACTTAGGAATAAAATATGACCATTTAGGCCCACTTGGATTAGATTAGGACATTTATTATTAATTTATTTAAAGAAGGGTTAAAATAGTTAAAATCAAAGTTTAATAAGTAAATCATTTTTAATATAGGGTTATACATAAGATAAATTCGATTGTAAATATTCATTAGAAAGCTAAAAAGATTTCCTACATGATGGTATTTTATTTGTAATTTTTAGACATCAAATAATTTAATTTAATTATGACACAAAGATGATGCAGTAATTATCTTATTAATGAAATATTGACAAAATTGATAATATAAATACCAAAATAAATGTAATTTGAGACTTTTTATGAATTCCACTAATTTTCTAGGTTACTATGATATATTAGTGTTGATTTAATTAACTTGGTTCGAACATATAATTCTGTTATGACTTTCACAAAAATCATATATCAAATAGTGTCAAAATTGACACAAAATAGTTTTTAAATCAAATATTATATTATTAATTGTTATTTTACTCCTAAAAATCTAAGGTTCGGCCAAATGACTTAGATAATGATATATATATTAATAATAAACAATTTGGGGTTCGTTTGGCATGTTATAGTAAGTGTATTAACCATATAGAGAAAGAAAACAAAAAGACATGGTAAAAGTTAAATTATTTAACTTAGAGTTAAATCTAATTGATAAGGTTAAAATAATATCCTAAACTTGTCTAAATTCTATTGGTTGATAGGATTTCGACCCATCCCCACTTTAGCTTCGAAATAAGACCCTTTGTAACCATTATAAACCGATTTTGACTTTAATATAAAATAATATTTTGAGATATTCCTAAGGTGCCCCTCTCCTCCCTTATAAAAGGGCACCTCCTCCCCCTCCTCCTCACACCAATTTGAGCACTCAAGCTCGGCCAACCCCTGAAATTTTCTCCTCTCCACTTCCCTAGAATAATCCTAGAGGTCCTGGTATTCTCCAAAGACCAATCTTAGTTCCTTAAGTGGAGGATTCAAAGAGGCGTTCCAAAGAAGAGGTAATATCCATTACCGATCTTTTCAATTTCTTTCTTCTTCAACTTCTTCTTCTTTAGTTGTTTCATGATAAAGTAATAACATCAGTATTACTTACATACTGATATGTTATTATAAATATGAAACAACCCTAATTCACCTTCTATCCATCCTACGGAAAAATGAAATCACCGCGCGTGCGTACGTACGGAATACCGTCTCCACGCCGTGGTGTAATCTATTTTCCACCATCACCTTACAAGGATGGGTATAATGGTGTAATGAGTAACTATATATGATTATTATGAAGTAATATTGATACTGAAATAATATATATATATATACTCCAATACAATTCCACGATCATAGGAACGATATCATCACTCGTGCGTACGTACGGAATACCGTCTCCACGATGTGATGCGACTCGTTCTACATGATCTTCATTTCATAATGATTATATAAATGAATTGAATGAATGAATATGGTATATACTACACTAATACCATTCTGGAAATGAATTATCTATAACCTAAAGATAAGAATAATAATTTATTCGACAAAACACGCATAAGAACAAAAAGTTATAAAGACCCGAGTAACAAGTAACAATGAAATATTACTAACAAGAAGCTAATAATATGACCATATATGATCTCATATCAATATGTATGATTCTGGAATAAGTCAATAACATTATTTAAACCATTATACAGGAGCTTCGGACACGAACAAAGCAAATCGGACCTAAGGTAAGGGAAATATCACAATCTCATTTTTATCCGAGATTGTTTATTCGTAAGTATTTACTGGGGTGTATTTTATCATCCACATCCATGTTCCCTCAATATGTAATATTGTTTCCATCCACTTGAAATAGTTTAAATCCAATTTTACCCTTATGTGAGTTTTTAGTAAAGAATATGAAAGGAATCTTTTGTCGTTTTTTTTTTCGTACGAGGTACTTTTTGACTTTTCCGACAAAAGTACGAAGAATGTTTTTTTTAACTTATACGGCATGAATGGATTTTTAAAACATTACTTCAAAGAAGCTTCCTTTACAAGTTTTCAAGTTTATTTTTAATCAACTTCTTTTATTTTAAAGTTGTATGACATGTTATGAAAGGAAAAATGTTTTTGAAGAAGAAAGGATATTTTCCTCAAGAATTCAATACAAGTGTTTTATCAAAATTATTTTCCATCTAAGATAGTAAAGGGTTCTGTTTCTATCCATATTTTTACATTGGTTTTACTATGTTGTGATGGAATTATGTTTATGAATTCCTTTATCATATATGAATTGATTTATGATGTCATGATGTTTCAAGAATCCCATTTTTGTTATATGTGTTATGCGATGATGTATGTTTTATGGTTATGTGGCACACATAAGAAAGGATTCATTATAAGATGGGTGGGACCTATATCTCCCTCCAATGCATTGGGTAATGATTTTATATCTCATGAGATAGACATGGCTGGAACGGAAGGTTATTTCGGTTCAGTGATACAGGACTGAAACGAGGAGTGAACTCGGTTCAGAAAGGGACTTTGTCCACTAAGATAGTCTTGGCAATGAGTCATGACTAACAAGAAATTATTTTCCATGATTATGTGTGCATGCCACAAAGTTTCAAGTTTTATGTTATGATTATGGGGATCTCATTTTCACTTCTATGATTTATTCCATGTTAAGATATTATGATCTCTTTTGCAGGTTTTGATCTTCATAAAGATATGATATGATTTTTATTTCCTTTATTTGCCCTTGCTGAGCATTTGAGCTCACCCTTTTATGTTTTCTTTTCCCCAGGTCAGGAAGATGGATATTAAATAGAATATGCTAAAAGGGACCCTAGATATGATGAAATAAACGGGAGACACTGTAGAAGATTTATGAACCAGTTGTTTATGTTTCCCAGTTTCTAAAGACACTATACCTATACGATCCTTTGTGGTTTTGTCATATGTTGTAATAAGTGTGGTTCAATTTCGAAGTATTAACAATGTATGTAAAGTATGGGTCGTTATAGTTTGTATCAGAGGAAAGGTATAGTCAACCTTTGGAAACTAGGATGTGAAAGCCTTAGTAAGAACCCTAAGGATAAGTCTAAGCATAGAACACAATCTTAGTGTTTTAGAAATGGCCTTGAATAACCTAGGATAAGACCTTAAGCATGAAAATTTTATTCTTGAATTATGTGGTTTCCTATTATAATTAGTGTTGCTCACACTATTCTTCTTGGTTTTAGTCAATGGCTGGAACCCGAAGGAACCGTGTTAATGCGGAATGCGATGGGCAATGCAATGATTGTCCCCCTGAGCAACCAAACGATATGGGAGCTGGAATGCAAAATCTTGTAGCCATACTCACACAACTTTCTCAAGCTATGAATCATGCAGGATTTCCAAACGAACAAAGGAGGGAGCAACATTCTGTTGAATCCTTCATGAGGCAGCGTCCACCTTCTTTCAGCGGGTCTACTGATCCATTAGTTGCTGAACAATGGATTAGTACTACTGAAAAGATATTTTCAGTTCTTCAATGTTCTGAGCATGATAAAGTCATCCTAGCAGTGTATCGTTTGGAAGGAGATGCGGATCAATGGTGGAATCTTGTTAAGAATACGAGGCAAAGGGATGAAATTGAGTCTATGGAATGGGACGAGTTCAAGAACTTATTTTTCAATAAGTACTTCCCTCGTATTCTCCGAACAAAGATGGAGAAAGAGTTCCTTGAACTGAAGCAAAGGGATGATGAATCTGTTAGTACCTATGAAGCAAATTTTACAAGACTTGCAAGGTACGCTTCTGGTATTATTATCCAACCTGAGAGTAAGATCGATCGATTCTTTAGTGGCTTAAAACCAAGTCTTCGAAGGGCGTTAGCCATAAGGGACTTCAATATCTACGAGGAAATCGTTCGATGTGCTCTCAAAGTTGAGATGGAGATTGGAGTAACCCATCAGTCACATGGGTTTGATAAGAAGAGGAAGATGGAATTCAAAGAAAAATCCAAAGAGCACATGGAAAAGAAGATGAACTTTCCCTTATGCTCAAAGTGTGGAAAGAAACATGGAGGGAGTTGTCTTAAAGGTACAAGTAAATGTTTTAAATGTGGAAAGGAAGGTCATCGGGCATTTGAATGCCGCGATAATGGGAAGAAGATGTCTAATGATGCAAACAAAGGAAGGGATCCACAGAATGAACCTACTACACTTCAATGTTTCAAGTGCAAGGAGATGGGGCATTATGCCAATCAATGCCCAAATCCAAGGGTTGATGATGATGGTCGACGTCAACAAAATCTTAAGGCTAAAGACAAAGGACAAGTCACATGCAATTTCTATCAGCGATGTGGAGTACGATAACGATGTGGTGAAAGGTACACTTACCATCCACTCTAAAGTAGAAAATGTTTTATTTGATTCTGGATCCACCCACTCTTTTATTTCTGAAAAATTTTCTAAGGGTATCACCGTATTACCTCAACAATTAGATGTTGAGTTAGCTGTGACAACACCTAATGGCACATCAATCGCATCAGAAGTTTATAATTCTTCTCCGATCGAAGTTTGTGGGAAAGTGCTTCCTGCAAATCTTGTGATCCTTCCTTTAGTGGAATTTGATGTGATTCTTGGCATGGATTGGCTTTCTCTACATGGAGCTCATATCGATTGCCAAAGAAGGGAAGTCACATTTCATATTCCAGATCAACCTACGATCGTCTATCAATGCAAGGATGAACATAACCTTCCAGTGGAAATTTCTTCCATCTTATGGGTATTGATTCCACTAAATGAAGGTTATTTATCTCAAATGGTTGGTGAGAAAATCACGATTAAGAATATGCCCATTGTACGGGAGTTTGATGATGTCTTTCCGGAGGAATTACCGGGTCTTCCACCAAATCGTGAATCTGGTATTGCTTGATATTTAATATGTATTTGTTTTGCTAAGTAGCATGTTTATGCGTTTAGTGATTGTTTATGAATCAATTTTCACCTTAAATTAGTTTAGCGATTATATTAATTAGTTTGTTTGATGCAGATAAAGTTTTTAATTGAAATTAATATGTATTTATGGTAGGTGCGTGTTTTCTATGAACAACCGTGCATAATTGTTTATTTGCATTTCACAAACATTATAGTAGTGTTTTGGTTTAGCGTCAATGTGCAGAGAGTCATAAAAGACATTTTTTTTTAGCAGGTTTTGGTGTGTGTAAACTGAAAAGTGATTTTCTGGAAAAAACGGTGATGTTTTGTGTGTGAAAATGGGTGCGTTGTTTTATAAAATGTTTTATGGGTTGGTTGTTAGGTGTTGAGTCGTGTTTTGGTGTGAAAATGTTGTGTGTTTTATTTTAAAGTGCTTTCTTATGTGAAACTGAGTATGATTTGATGTGAACCTTGGTTTCACCATCCGCGAATGTTTTATAAGTTACTTAAATGGTTTATTGCTTAAATAATGTGGTGTGTATGATATTTGAAAAGTGGTTAGTGTGTCTAAAGGTCGCGATTAGATTCAAATATAGAGTTTGGTTCTGTTTTGATACGTGCTTTGGATGGGATATTTTTTCCAAACGTGTCTAGCTGGTTATTTTTGCGTTGTTTGTTCATTTGGATTGTTTTAAGTCGGTGTTTACGTATTTCGGTTATCTTTGCGGTTGCAGCGTGTTGGCAAGGTTTTTCCACACTCATTCGATCGCCATCTGGCACGCACGCTTGCGCACCCTTGCGAGGCGCGTTGCGCCGTTGTGTTTGGACAGCGAGCCGAGGTAGGTCCCCCATTGCACTCACCCTTAAATTTAGAATTTATTAATTGCTTGATGTTTTTGTTAATTTTAATGAATGATAAATAATATTAGATAATTAAATTTTAAGTGATTATTAATTGTGAAATGAACCGTTTATTTTATACCGAACACCTGGAACATTTTCTTGACGGGCGGACACCCAATTTTGAAAGAGTGCCCGTTTGGCCTTTAAACATAATTCACGGAATTTCAAACGTACTTCTAGTTTTAAATATAAATAATTTTTTTTTCTGAACAAGTGTTTTGAGCTTTTTGAGAAAAGAGGTTTTACTTAAAAATTTGTGGAGGCCCGTTTGGCACTTTAATGAAATGGATTATCTTGGAAATCCTACTCGGGGGTGATCTTTGGTGTGCGTTGTTTGCGTGAGCTGTATGTGACGTTTGTGCATCGTGACTGATTTATTTACATTGTAGACGCACCCCCTTTTTATTGCTTGTGTTGACATGGGAACCTGGCATATTGAGTGAATTTTCTGAGAACGGTTGCTGCACTAGTTTAGACCACGCACTGGCTAGTGGCCCCATAGTAGGGGAATACTGAGTTATTGCTGCTATGGGGATTGGGCCCCTCGGTTAGGCCATGCAGGGCTATGCCGGGTAGTATTATGGGCGTTATGACGTCATCGAGTTATGGCATGCCTCCAGGATGAGTCACATGTATAGTACGTTCTGGATTGTTCACGATCTCCTAGGTTCGACCCATGTTTTTTTTAGTGTTTAGTTGTGTGTGGCGGACGATTGAGAGGTCGAGTTCGGTTGCTGACCCTTGTGTGCCACTTTACCATTGCCCTTAGTGTGTGTTGTGTGTGATTCTTATTTTGACTAACAACTAAAGTTTGGATTTCTAAATTGCTCTTAAAATGTTTTGAAAATGCAATGCACCTGTTCTTTCAACATTAAACATGTTCTAAATTAAAAAGGGCAATGGACTGTTACTTGTTTTAGAAATGAAAGTGTGTGGAAAACCTATTTTGTATAATTTAGTTCAAACCTGGAATTGATAAACTCTTTATTTATTGGTATGTGCTTGGGATAGAATTAGTCGGGCCTACCTACTGAGTTTTAATACTCACGCCTATAGTGTTTTCTTGTTTTTAGTTCTGTTGCAGGTTCCATCTTCAGTTGTTCGCCTTGAGCGACGTCGTTGGTGTTATTGGAGAGTGACCCACGAGGTCACGTGGAGCTTTGGTCGTGGTCAGGTTAGTTGCGTTGTTGGTTCCTTTTCCCTTATTTACATTTGTTCTATTTATTCCTGCTGCATAGTTTATTATATTTGGGGCCAAATCGTTCCCACCTGTTTACTTTTGATGCCCGGCACTAGTTGCCAGCCCGTGGGGATGGGGAACGCCCCTCGGGCCATGTCGCGGGCCGGCTCGGGTGACCGGTTCGGGGTCGACCCGGGTTGGTTCGTGACAAAATGGTATCAGAGGTGACCCTTGTTATTTGGGATGTCTGGTAGAAGGAGATTAGGATTGTCGGGACTCGAGAGGTAGGTACGGGAAGGATGTCATGAACCCTCGCCCGTTCCGCACCTCGAGTCGCCAGGGATAGTTCGGGAATTGAGTCTTTGTTTCATTCTGGCTTGTTTTGGATTGAGGGATGACAACGGAGGTAAACCGATGTTGCATCGTGATCTCACATGGAGTAGTGACCCATGTGGAGTCTGGGTACACGGTTTGAATTCCTCCTAGTGGTTGACGCTTACTTGGGGCATGACCCACTATCATGTCGCCATGTTAGGTGTGACCGCTGGTCCCTCACCCTTATGGTTTGATGCGATTTGAGTGTCGTTTTCGTTTTGGTTAGTGTAAGTGCTTTTTTGGAAGTGAAAAAGAGTTTTTGAAAATGAGGCTGGTTTCTTTTAAAGGACTTTAAATTTATGAAATGGGTTTTAAAAACTAAAAGCATTTGGTTTGGAAAACTGATGTTTGCTTTGAAATTGGTCGAGATCGGTTTGGGGTGAAACCTCAGGTACTCCTTATGAACGTTTGCACATGTGAGAGAATTCATACAATTGCGTGCTGGTGCGTGTATGAATGGAATGTGGATAATGACATGTGCAACAAGTCATGAGATTACCTGGGTGTTTATTTGAAATTAAAGGCTTGACCATGTTTTTCTAAATTGGCTTTTAAAGAGGAAAATGGTTTTGGAAAGTGATTTTGGTTTAAAAAGTGGAGTTGGTATTTGGAAAGTAGCCTTGAAAGAAGGTGGTTTTGAAATATAAAGTGAAAAGCAGTTTTGGGGTTGTGTTTGTTTTTGTTTGGTTTTGAGCTTGTTGTTTTTGGACGAGGGTGCTTTATTGACGTTGCTTCGATTGATATCAGTTTCGTCTCGGTGTTATATATGTTTTTCAAAAATGCCGCCCAGGAAGGTCCCTAGAGTTTTGATGAGTCATGCCCAGTTTTTGGTCCTTCTTGGACGTCGTCCGTACTTCGTGGTGATTGGAGTCTGTTAGAGACAGTGCAGTGGATTGAAGAAGTCGAGCGCGTCTTCAGGGTATTGAGAACTCCCGAATCTGTTAGAGTACATGTTGTTTTGGGTCTGTTTGAAGGTCCAGCTCAGGACGAGTAGGAGTTGTTCGCCTCGCCATTGCTGCAATTTGGGATGATGTGGTATTTCTATAAAGTCATCTTCGTTCGATGGTTTAAACTTGTGGAGATGAAGACGAAGAAAATGGAAGATCTCATGTGTGTTCAACATGTCCAGCAGATGGTGAGAGTGTATGTTGACCATTTCAAGGATCTTGTGTCTCTTTTTCCAGGGGTAGTGTCGCGGGACTGGATGAAGGCTTCTCCCTTCATCATGGGTCTTCGTCTAGAGATCAATGAGTGAGTCCTCCCTTTTTGGGAGCATCACTTTTGAGAAGTGGATGCATGAGGTGTTCTTAGCTGAGTTGGTCTCCGGATCGCAAACAGTTGACAATCCACCGTATCCAGTTGCTCGTGAAGGTATCCTATCTGACGAGCAGAGCGTGATAGGTAAATTTGTTTCTAAAGAGTTCTTTGCAGTGGCTCTAACTTCCAGTTTGTCGGACCGTCTAATGGTGTACCGTCAGTATGGACGTTTGGGGCATACAAGCTGTCATGTCACACCCCTTTGAGGATGTGCCATCATTTGCAGGTGTCTAGGTCATCTAGAGAAGTTTGTGGGATGCGTCGCTTGAAAATGACGCTGTGACTGAAGATTTCTGGTGCCTGACTGTGAGGCAGGAGATGCTTCAGCCATCAGAGCCCCAGCCAAAGGTCTTGGGGTGAAGCTCGCGCGCAGTCAGGAGTCGTCGGGGGTGTGACGCCTCAGTTCGGGTTTCGTGATCCGTGTTAGCAACAGAACATTTAAAGCCCTTTGGTTCTCGTCTTTCCACTGTTAAAGTGTTGGCGTTATTGTAGGTTCATTGTGTCGTTGTAAGGTTGGGGATGAACGCGTTCATTTGTAATCCAAACAATCTTGTTTGTCAGATTATGGTGTTCTGGGTCATGCGTTTTCCTTTTCTTAAAAGTATGTTTGGACCTTGCGTGGGTTAATCTTAGTTTAGCGGTGTTCGTTTGGATATATAAATGGTTGTGGAGGGGTACAGGTTTGCAGTAATGCTCGAGTTTACTTCATGGGTTAAGTTTATCTCAGAGGTTTCTTTCTTGTGTTCAGGATTTTGGTCTATGTCTAGAGTTCCAAGTTTTAGCAGAGGTGTTGTTTTGCTCGTGCTATAAAGGTTAGTTTGGGAGTTCCCGCGTTGACCCCCCCCCCCTTCCCGAGGTGGTATGGTCGAGTGTTAAATTTTCACACTAGTTGAGTTCTTGTGGTGAGGAGAACCCTCTCATGTTCTCCTATTCTTTTATGTTGTGGTCTCTCTTGATTTTATTTGGGCATGAATTCTGGTTTGGTTTATCGTTTGACTGTGTGACTTTCTGGGGGCAGAAAGTGTCTGTGGTGGGGAGGATTGTCACAACCGTCATTTCTATTTATTTTATTTTTTATTATTTCTTGTTTCTGAGTGTCCACGCTGCTGTACGGGCTGCGCCCCGATTAAAATATTTGACGTCTGATGCTTTTTCTGGGTTTTGGACCCGTGCGCGGCCACCGCGTGCTTGGCGGTTGCCGCGCAGTTAGCCCGGGTGTCGGGCAAGTGTTTTTTTTATAACTTTGTTTTATTATTTTAATTTAGTTTATCTCATGTTATTATTAAATGGTTATTTTTATTAATTTTAATTTTATTATTATTATTATTCTGGTACACTATTTTTGTTATTACTTCATTGCCATTATTATTATAAAGATTGTTAATGTTATTATTGTACTATTATTAATATTGTGTTTATTATTATTATTAATATTGTAATAATAATATTATCATAAGAAAAAAAAAACAAGAAAACTCTAGAAACCCTAATACCCGACCAAGACACCCCACCCCCCCTTTTTTTTTCCGCCGCGTGAGCCCCTTTTTTTCCCCTTTCTGGTCGCGGCCGCACCCCCCCTATCTTCCATGTAGTCTCCCCCTTCCCTTGCCCTAGCACCGCCGGCCCTCCCTCGTCGCTGCAGCGCTCCCCAGCACTAGGTCGCCGCCTCGCTTGGCCCCCCCTTGCTTGCAGCTGATCCCGCACACCCAGGCTGCCTCCGGATCCCAATCCGCGCACACCGACCCCCTTCCACCCGGTCCTCTCCTCCGCTCCTGGCCCCCCTGTTTACCCCCCCTTTGCCGAAGCTCCCTCAGCCTCACCGAACGCCAACCGCGACCACCCCCAGCCGGCTCCTGTGCCCCTGCTCGCCCTCGGCCTTGCACCCCGCTGCCCTCGGCCGCATCCACAAGCCTCCCGTTTTTTCCCCTGCCTACAACGGCCATCACACCTCCTTCTTACCAGTGTCCTCCCGTCGGCCTCGCCGACATCCGAGCGACCTCCCTGCCCTGGCCACAGCACCGACCACCTCCCCTTGTTCCTGCAGCGCACCCCCTTGTCCAGCGCCTAACCCTTGTCCGGCTTGTGCTCCAGCCTCCTACCACCCACGACCCGCGATCCCATCTTTTTTTTCCACCGGCGCGCACGATCCCTATCCGGTTTCTCATATCCGGCAGCCCCCTCTTTGGTATTCTTTTCCCCTCCTTCCTTTGATATAAGGTTATTTCTTGGTTATTTTATTTTTTCCGTGGTTGGTCTTAGGCCCTTGCAGTGCGTTTGAAGTGTGGCAGAGTTTGCGCACTGCGTTTATGGTGTTTCGACATCGAAGGTAGGTGTTTCCGTGTATAACATTTGTTTAACGAATTAATTTGTGAATTTAATTATTTTAGCATGTTATTTACTAGTTGCGTGGTGTGAATCTGGTATTTCTTGATATTTAATATGTATTTTTTTTTGCTAAGTAGCATGTTTATGCGTTTAGTGATTGTTTATGAATCAATTTTCACCTTAAATTAGTTTAGCGATTATATTAATTAGTTTGTTTGATGCAGATAAAGTTTTTAATTGAAATTAATATGTATTTATGGTATGTGCGTGTTTTCTACGAACAACCGTGCATAATTGTTTATTTGCATTTCACAAACATTATAGTAGTGTTTTGGTTTAGCGTCAATGTGCAGAGAGTCATAAAAGACATTTTTTTTTAGCAGGTTTTGGTGTGTGTAAACTGAAAAGTGATTTTCTGGAAAAAACGGTGATGTTTTGTGTGTGAAAATGGGTGCGTTGTTTTATAAAATGTTTTATGGGTTGGTTGTTAGGTGTTGAGTCGTGTTTTGGTGTGAAAATGTTGTGTGTTTTATTTTAAAGTGCTTTCTTATGTGAAACTGAGTATGATTTGATGTGAACCTTGGTTTCACCATCCGCGAATGTTTTATAAGTTACTTAAATGGTTTATTGCTTAAATAATGTGGTGTGTATGATATTTGAAAAGTGGTTAGTGTGTCTAAAGGTCGCGATTAGATTCAAATATAGAGTTTGGTTCTGTTTTGATACGTGCTTTGGATGGGATATTTTTTCCAAACGTGTCTAGCTGGTTATTTTTGCGTTGTTTGTTCATTTGGATTGTTTTAAGTCGGTGTTTACGTATTTCGGTTATCTTTGCGGTTGCAGCGTGTTGGCAAGGTTTTTCCACACTCATTTGATCGTCATCTGGCACGCACGCTTGCACGCCCTTGCGAGGCGCGTTGCGCCGTTGTGTTTGGACAGCGAGCCGAGGTAGGTCCCCCATTGCACTCACCCTTAAATTTAGAATTTATTAATTGCTTGATGTTTTTGTTAATTTTAATGAATGATAAATAATATTAGATAATTAAATTTTAAGTGATTATTAATTGTGAAATGAACCGTTTATTTTATACCGAACACCTGGAACATTTTCTTGACGGGCGGACACCCAATTTTGAAAGAGTGCCCGTTTGGCCTTTAAACATAATTCACGGAATTTCAAACGTACTTCTAGTTTTAAATATAAATAATTTTTTTTTCTGAACAAGTGTTTTGAGCTTTTTGAGAAAAGAGGTTTTACTTAAAAATTTGTGGAGGCCCGTTTGGCACTTTAATGAAATGGATTATCTTGGAAATCCTACTCGGGGGTGATCTTTGGTGTGCGTTGTTTGCGTGAGCTGTATGTGACGTTTGTGCATCGTGACTGATTTATTTACATTGTAGACGCACCCCCTTTTTATTTCTTGTGTTGACATGGGAACCTGGCATATTGAGTGAATTTTCTGAGAACGGTTGCTGCACTAGTTTAGACCACGCACTGGCTAGTGGCCCCATAGTAGGGGAATACTGAGTTATTGCTGCTATGGGGATTGGGCCCCTCGGTTAGGCCATGCAGGGCTATGCCGGGTAGTATTATGGGCGTTATGACGTCATCGAGTTATGGCATGCCTCCAGGATGAGTCACATGTATAGTACGTTCTGGATTGTTCACGATCTCCTAGGTTCGACCCATGTTTCTTTTAGTGTTTAGTTGTGTGTGGCGGACGATTGAGAGGTCGAGTTCGGTTGCTGACCCTTGTGTGCCACTTTACCATTGCCCTTAGTGTGTGTTGTGTGTGATTCTTATTTTGACTAACAACTAAAGTTTGGATTTCTAAATTGCTCTTAAAATGTTTTGAAAATGCAATGCACCTGTTCTTTCAACATTAAACATGTTCTAAATTAAAAAGGGCAATGGACTGTTACTTGTTTTAGAAATGAAAGTGTGTGGAAAACCTATTTTGTATAATTTAGTTCAAACCTGGAATTGATAAACTCTTTATTTATTGGTATGTGCTTCGGGATAGAATTAGTCGGGCCTACCTACTGAGTTTTAATACTCACGCCTATAGTGTTTTCTTGTTTTTAGTTCTGTTGCAGGTTCCATCTTCAGTTGTTCGCCTTGAGCGACGTCGTTGGTGTTATTGGAGAGTGACCCACGAGGTCACGTGGAGCTTTGGTCGTGGTCAGGTTAGTTGTGTTGTTGGTTCCTTTTCCCTTATTTACATTTGTTCTATTTATTCCTGCTGCATAGTTTATTATATTTGGGGCCAAATCGTTCCCACCTGTTTACTTTTGATGCCCGGCACTAGTTGCCAGCCCGTGGGGATGGGGAACGCCCCTCGGGCCATGTCGCGGGCCGGCTCGGGTGACCGGTTCGGGGTCGACCCGGGTTGGTTCGTGACACGACAAGACCATGCTAGTTTATCCATGATGAGGATCACAAAAGATCCAATATTTATGGATTTACAAAGGATGGATCTTAGAATTATAATGCAAGGGGAAAAATCTTATCTTTCTCAAATGAATGTTCAACCATCTATACATGCGAAGATTAAGGAGGCACAGAAAGAAGATGTCGAGTTACAAAAGAAGGTGAGAAATGTTCCTGAATTCAACCTTGATTGTGATGGGATAATAAAGTTCAGGAATCGGGTTTGTGTTCCTCCCATCCCCGAATTAAAGAAGGAGCTGCTGGATAAGGCTCATAGTTCTTCATTCTCTATTCATCCTGGAAGCACGAAGATGTATAGGGACCTAAAAGAGTACTTCTGGTGGGATGGCATGAAAAGAGATGTTGCTGAATATGTCTCTCGATGCTTGGTTTGTCAACAAGTTAAAGCTGAGAGACAGAAGTCTAAGGGGATGTTACAACCATTACCCATACCCGAATGGAAATGGGAAAACATCACTATGGACTTTGTCACAGGACTTCCTAAAACATCCAAAGGCAATAATGCTATCTGGGTCATAGTTGATCGTCTTACAAAGTCTGTACACTTCATTGCTATTAGAGAGGATTTATCTCTAGATCAGCTTGCCAGGATATATGTAAAGGAAGTGGTAAGATTGCATGGAGTACCACTTTCTATTATATCTGATCGAGATCCGAGATTTACCTCGAAGTTCTGGCGAAGTCTTCAGCATACTCTGGATACAGAGTTGAGTTTCAGCACTGCTTATCATCCCCAGACAGACGGTCAGTCTGAGAGAACAATTCAAACCCTAGAAGATATGTTGAGAGCTTGCTCTATGGATTTCAAAGGAGGTTGGGATCAACACCTACCTTTGGTGGAATTTTCTTATAATAATAGCTTTCACTCCAGTATTCAGATGGCTCCTTATGAAGCTCTCTATGGAAAGAAATGCAGGACTCCAACTTGCTGGGATGAAGTTGGGGAAAGAAAGCTATTAGGACCTGATCTCGTTGATGAAATGGCAGAAAAGGTCAGATCTATTCAACAACACATAAGAGCAGCTCAGAGTCGACAGAAAAGTTATGCCGACAACCGAAGAAAAGACCTAGAGTTTGAAGTGGGTGATAAAGTGTTCTTACGAATATCTCCCTGGAAGAGGGTTATGAGATTTGGAAAGAAGGGGAAGTTGAGCCCTAGATATATCGGTCCTTTTGAAATACTGGATCGTGTTGGGAAGGTAGCTTACCGATTGGCGCTTCCACCGAATCTCTCTCAAATTCACGATGTGTTCCATGTATCTCTCCTGAGAAAGTACATACCAGATCCTTCACATGTACTCAGCTCAGAAGTTGTACCGCTGGAGCAAGATCTTTCTTATGAAGAACAGCCGATAGAGATTCTGGATCGTAGCGAAAAAGTCCTACGAAACAAGACCACTCGCTTGGTGAAAGTTTTATGGAGAAACCACCAACTTGAAGAAGCTACATGGGAGCTTGAGGATATGATGAGGGAGAAGTATCCTCATTTGTTTGTTGCAAAGTGACGAATTTCGAGGGCGAAATTCTTTTTAAGGGGGGTAGAATGTAACACCCGAGACTTTTATGTTATCATCAAAGGAATCTTTTTCTACACAACACTTGCTTGGCTTGCTTTACACGTAATCGCAACCTTCCTCGATAGCTTGCGTCGTACGCAATACCGAGTTTCACTAAACAACAATATGCTATTAAAACTAGCCGTTATGAATAGTAATAACCACTTTTTGAAATTTTATAAATTTTATTTTTCAAAATGGACTTCATTTTTGGACTCAGAATATCGAAATTATCCTAGGGTGAAATTTTGGTATTTTTCTGAAAACTTTCAATTTTTGATGAATAGTGAAACCACTAAGTGGTAGGTTAAAAACTGAATTTTTGCATAAAACTTAATTTTACCGCTTCTGTGAATGGAATTTCGAAATTCCGAGAGACACGGTTAATATCAAGGACTAAAATGTGGTTCAATGAGATGAAAATAATTTTTTGGTGAATAGTAACTTTTTACTATTTTTACCGCGGTTAATAGTAAATAGGGTAACTAAGGGTAAATATGATATTAATATTACCCTAACACATGTCCTAATTCTATTGGACAAGTGTAATTCGACCAAAAACAAACTTAGGAATAAAATATGACCATTTAGGCCCACTTGGATTAGATTAGGACATTTATTATTAATTTATTTAAAGAAGGGTTAAAATAGTTAAAATCAAAGTTTAATAAGTAAATAATTTTTAATATAGGGTTATACATAAGATAAATTCGATTGTAAATATTCATTAGAAATCTAAAAAGATTTCCTACATGATGGTATTTTATTTGTAATTTTTAGACATCAAATAATTTAATTTAATTATGACACAAAGATGATGCAGTAATTATCTTATTAATGAAATATTGACAAAATTGATAATATAAATACCAAAATAAATGTAATTTGAGACTTTTTATGAATTACACTAATTTTCTAGGTTACTATGATATATTAGTGTTGATTTAATTAACTTGGTTCGAACATATAATTCTGTTATGACTTTCACAAAAATCATATATCAAATAGTGTCAAAATTGACACAAAATAGTTTTTAAATCAAATATTATATTATTAATTGTTATTTTACTCCTAAAAATCTAAGGTTCGGCAAAATGACTTAGATAATGATATATATATTAATAATAAACAATTTGGGGTTCGTTTGGCATGTTATAGTAAGTGTATTAACCATATAGTGAAAGAAAACAAAAAGACATGGTAAAAGTTAAATTATTTAACTTAGAGTTAAATCTAATTGATAAGGTTAAAATAATATCCTAAACTTGTCTAAATTCTATTTGTTGATAGGATTTCGACCCATCCCCACTTTAGCTTCGAAATAAGACCCTTTGGAACCATTATAAACCGATTTTGACTTTAATATAAAATAATATTTTGAGATATTCCTAAGGTGCCCCTCTCCTCCCTTATAAAAGGGCACCTCCTCCCCCTCCTCCTCACACCAATTTGAGCACTCAAGCTCGGCCAACCCCTGAAATTTTCTCCTCTCCACTTCCCTAGAATAATCCTAGAGGTCCTGGTCTTCTCCAAAGACCAATCTTAGTTCCTTAAGTGGAGGATTCAAAGAGGCGTTCCAAAGAAGAGGTAATATCCATTACCGATCTTTTCAATTTCTTTCTTCTTCAACTTCTTCTTCTTTAGTTGTTTCATGATAAAGTAATAACATCAGTATTACTTACATACTGATATGTTATTATAAATATGAAACAACCCTAATTCACCTTCTATCCATCCTACGGAAAAATGAAATCACCGCGCGTGCGTACGTACGGAATACCGTCTCCACGCCGTGGTGTAATCTATTTTCCACCATCACCTTACAAGGATGGGTATAATGGTGTAATGAGTAACTATATATGATTATTATGAAGTAATATTGATACTGAAATAATATATATATATACTCCAATACAATTCCACGATCATAGGAACGATATCATCACTCGTGCGTACGTACGGAATACCGTCTCCACGATGTGATGCGACTCGTTCTACATGATCTTCATTTCATAATGATTATATAAATGAATTGAATGAATGAATATGGTATATACTACACTAATACCATTCTGGAAATGAATTATCTATAACCTAAAGATAAGAATAATAATTTATTCGACAAAACACGCATAAGAACAAAAAGTTATAAAGACCCGAGTAACAAGTAACAATGAAATATTACTAACAAGAAGCTAATAATATGACCATATATGATCTCATATCAATATGTATGATTCTGGAATAAGTCAATAACATTATTTAAACCATTATACAGGAGCTTCGGACACGAACAAAGCAAATCGGACCTAAGGTAAGGGAAATATCACAATCTCATTTTTATCCGAGATTGTTTATTCGTAAGTATTTACTGGGGTGTATTTTATCATCCACATCCATGTTCCCTCAATATGTAATATTGTTTCCATCCACTTGAAATAGTTTAAATCCAATTTTACCCTTAGGTGAGTTTTTAGTAAAGAATATGAAAGGAATCTTTTGTCGTTTTTTTTTCGTACGAGGTACTTTTTGACTTTTCCGACAAAAGTACGAAGAATGTTTTTTTTAACTTATACGGCATGAATGGATTTTTAAAACATTACTTCAAAGAAGCTTCCTTTACAAGTTTTCAAGTTTATTTTTAATCAACTTCTTTTATTTTAAAGTTGTATGACATGTTATGAAATGAAAAATGTTTTTGAAGAAGAAAGGATATTTTCCTCAAGAATTCAATACAAGTGTTTTATCAAAATTATTTTCCATCTAAGATAGTAAAGGGTTCTGTTTCTATCCATATTTTTACATTGGTTTGACTATGTTGTGATGGAATTATGTTTATAAATTCCTTTATCATATATGAATTGATTTATGATGTCATGATGTTTCAAGAATCCCATTTTTGTTATATGTGTTATGCGATGATGTATGTTTTATGGTTATGTGGCACACATAAGAAAGGATTCATTATAAGATGGGTGGGACCTATATCTCCCTCCAATGCATTGGGTAATGATTTTATATCTCATGAGATAGACATGGCTGGAACGGAAGGTTATTTCGGTTCAGTGATACAGGACTGAAACGAGGAGTGAACTCGGTTCAGAAAGGGACTTTGTCCACTAAGATAGTCTTGGCAATGAGTCATGACTAACAAGAAATTATTTTCCATGATTATGTGTGCATGCCACAAAGTTTCAAGTTTTATGTTATGATTATGGGGATCTCATTTTCACTTCTATGATTTATTCCATGTTAAGATATTATGATCTCTTTTGCAGGTTTTGATCTTCATAAAGATATGATATGATTTTTATTTCCTTTATTTGCCCTTGCTGAGCATTTGAGCTCACCCTTTTATGTTTTCTTTTCCCCAGGTCAGGAAGATGGATATTAAATAGAATATGCTAAAAGGGACCCTAGATATGATGAAATAAACGGGAGACACTGTAGAAGATTTATGAACCAGTTGTTTATGTTTCCCAGTTTCTAAAGACACTATACCTATACGATCCTTTGTGGTTTTGTCATATGTTGTAATAAGTGTGCTTCAATTTCGAAGTATTAACAATGTATGTAAAGTATGGGTCGTTATATACCTTACTAGCCTTGTAAAGTTATCCTCATAAATTGTGACATTCTCATCCTCTTTTTGTCTCAGACTCAGAAATTTCCTTTCCATATATGCTCGATGGTCATGAGGAAAGTATTTTTCTAAGAAAAGATCTTTGAACTCCCTCCATTCCATATTTGATACTTCATCATCTTCCTTTGTGTTTTGAATCAATGACCACCATTGATCAGCATCTCCAGTGAGGCGGTAAACTACCATGATAACTTTTTTCCTTTCACTACTCCCCATGGCATGGGATATTTTCTCTAAGGAATTTATCCATTGTTCAGCTACTAAGGGATTTGTACTCCCATTGAATGTTGGTGGTTTTTGCCTTATGAAGCCATCTAACATTGATCCTCCACGCTGCGGATCAGGGTGCTCCATACGGGTAAGGTTATTATTCATAACCTGAGTGAGTTTTCCCAGTATGGTGATTAGCTGATCAGCACCACTTGCATCACCAGCTCCACTATAATTATCTTGAGCAGGAGGTAAATCCCTACATGGAGTGTGTGCATTGATACGGTTTCCATTTCTTCCACTAGGTGCCATTTCTAAACAATGGCATAAACTATATCAGTTTATGAATCAAAATACATAATTACATACTTGTAAAACACTTAACATAAATTGAAATATTTATGGATATAATCCATAATCATAAAAAAAATGTTTTCTTTAAGGAAGTATATACACATAAACCCTTCATAATAGTTTGTAAAGAAAAAAAGAATTATCCTAAGCATATCCCCCGGGAGTGTCGTAACTAAGAGTGCAGCAAGGCCCGTTGTCGTGCACCAGTTCCCGTTTGAGTCTAGCTCAAAGCGGTGTTTTCGGGTTTCACCCCTAGGTACATCTGTGCCAGAGCCACCTCTACCTACTTGTATCCAGATAGGGATGTATTTCTCAGAAAACTCACAAAATCTCTACAATGCCAAAATTCTAGAAAGTTCTTCTATATTAATCTTCAAAGTCCATCTTAGGTCTATGTGCTCTAATTAGAGTTTATCTAAATCTAGTTTCCAAGGATTGTACTAAACTTCCTCTGATACCAACTGTAACACCCCGACCCTATTTACCCAGATTCGGTGAATTATTAAATAACATTGGCATGATCACAAAAGATCAAGTCTCAAAAGACTGATTAGTTTAGTATCCTTGGAAACACTAGATACATTCATAAAGTTTACATTACATCATAAAATGAAAACTGCAACAACATAGTCTCCATAGTCCACACTCATATCCTCTTATACTATCCCTGCAGGTCATTCATAAAATAATTCTTCACGTCCTGGGAAAAATAAAACATAGAAAGGGGTGATCTCAGATGCCCAGTAAGGATAACAATATAGCGTAAACTTTCATAAACAAGAATAAACATTTAAGGCAATGTATAACTGAAACAAAAGCCTTTTAAACTTGAACTTCAGCATAATATAGCAGAAATAAAATGAAATAATTTCATTTACTTATTCACATGGATATTATACTAGTCGAATAATCACATGCAATGTCAATAACCACTTTCATGATGATGGAATGCATAATTCCAGACTATCATAACCACATAGTCAAGGCCTTGTGCCAAGACTACAAATAAGATTTTTTAAAGGCCTTGTTTCAAGACACTAGTTTGGGTCATGAGACCTACTGATGCATCAAGGAGCTATAGTGGGATCCACCCATCAATTATTAAGTCCAATACATTCCTCATATGAACAGGTTTAAATATAACATAAACATTCGTATTAAAACTAGCATACGCAATGTCAATACTTTCTCCATAAACCATGAATGGTATAAAAATAACACATCTACAGTCAAAAATATCACAAAACCTTCAATACAATATGGAAGTTTTGTATCATAAAAAATAAACTTCAAATAAGCTTGAAATCCTTCAAAGGATGTTGACATAGATGAAATCAAAACTATTTGAGAGAAATATCTTTTTTTTTGAAATAATTTAAAAGTTACATAATTATAAAAGAAACATTTACTTTGAAAATATTCTTATAATCTTGTAAGGGAAGCTTCGATGATTTTATAACGGCGGAAAATAGTCGCAGCCTCTGTATAAGTTAAAAAAGATATTCTTACCTTAATTCTGTCGAAAAGGTTAAAAAGGACCTTGTTTGGAAAACGACAGAAAGATTACTTTATAAACTTCTTATAAAAAGTAAACAAGGGTATAAATGACTTTAACCCATAGTCTGTAAAATAGTAATAATGATTTGAAATACATTTTTATGAAACATGGATGTGGATGATAAAGAGGTCCCAGTAGATAATTACGTATAAACAACCTCAGATAATGAAGAGATTGTGAAATAAACCCTTACCTTGTGCCACTTCGATGGTGGTGTGGTGGTGAAGGTGAGTTGCATATCCACGCTGTTCTTTGGGAGGTTTAGGGTTTGAACCCTGGGAGTCCTCTTTCGGGGGTGAGCCTCTCCCCCGGGATCCACCCACCATGTCGGGTGGCCCGGTCTCATCTGGGCGGGAAAAATGAGGTGCGACCCAATCGATGATGGATCGCTTGAGGGACCATCATTGTCGGGCTGTCACCCTCCGGTACGCTCTGCCATCTTGGCTGGCAACGGCTCCTTCCTGGCTGGGGCTCTCTCCAGAGTGACCCCTTCGTGGGGAGGGGGTTTCCTTGTGTGGAGGGTTCGAAAAGGTCACACAGGGGAATTCCCTTTTAAAACAAAGAAATAAACCCTTACCTTGTACTTTTTCTTGGTTGAGGGTAGGTTAACCTCATGTATAATGGTGAAATAATTGTTATTAAATTATAAAAGAATCATATACATTAATATGATATCATATATGATCTTTTAACATTGATTTGTTAATAATATCTTAGTATTATCATTGTGTCGGGTGTTAACAGATTCATTTTCCTTTATATTATTTATTATGTGAGCCATATTTGTTATTGATGGGATGTATATTATTCATATCTAGAATGATATCATGTATCTAAAAATTATTTTTAATCATCAAATGAAATTTAGTCTTGAATGGATACACGATGGGGAATGAATCTCATCGCGTTCGTGGAGACGGTAATCCGTACGTACGCATGAGCGACAATATCATTTTTTTATATTAAAATAATATATAATTGGATAGTATATCATATATATAGAATCATTATCATGTTATATTTATTATTTACATGAATTACAAATCATTATTATACCCATCCAAATAATAATGTATTGAATAACAATTACACCACGACGTGGAGACGGTAGGTCGTACGTACGCACGTATGGTGACATGTCGTTCAAAGGATGGATAGAATACTGAATATGGTTGTACCATATTTATAATAACATCACAATATATAAAAGATACGTGATTTATTATTTTAGAATGGAAATAACAGAGAAAGAAGAAGTTGAAGAAGAAAGGAACTTAAAAGAGGGTGGTGAAAACATTACCTCTTCTTCAGGTTCTTCCTTTGGATTTGATCAAAAGGGATCCTTAGGTTGGATTTATGGTCAAAATAAGTCCTCTAGGTTGAATTGAGGTAAGTTGAGAGAATATTTGGGCAGGGGTTGGCCGAGACAAAAGGATTTGAAGGTGTGAATTAGAGAGAAGGGGGAGTGACCTTTTATAAGAGCGGTGAGGGGCACCTTTGGAAAAGCTAGAAATATTATTTTATAATAAATTCATATTTGGTTTTTAATGGCTCCAAAGTGGATTATTTAAATTTTATGGTGGGGATGGGTCAAAATTCTTTCAACCAATAGATTTTAGATAGGTTTGGGTCACTATATTAACCATATCATTTATATTTAACTCTTAGTTAAATAGTTTGACATTTACCATATCTCTTTTATTTTTATATTATATAGTTAATAAACATACTATATACCTCCAAGATACCCCCAAGTTATCCATTAATGATACACCTATCATTATATGAGTCTTTTGTCTGAAACTTAGATTTTTAGGAATTGAATATCAATTAATAATATAATATTTGTTTTAAAAACACTTTTATGTCAATTTTGACACTATTGGGTATTTTGTTTTTAATAATTTCATAACAGCATTATTACTTCGAACAAAATTTATATAACCAATACTAATATGTCATATTAACCTATAAAATTAGTGCAATTCATATAAAGTCTCAAATTACATTTATTTTGATATTTATAATATCAATTATTTTAATATTTCATTAATTAGGTAGTTACTGCATCACTATTGTGTCATAAATAAATTAAATTATTTAATGTCTAAAAATTATAAATAAAATACCATTATGTAGGAAATATTTTTAGATTTATAATGAATATTTATAATCGAATTTATCTTATGTATAAACCTATATTAAAAATGTTTTATTTATTAAAATTTTATTTTAACTCTTTTAACTCTTCTTTGAATTAAATAATAATAAATGTCCTAATCTAATCCAAGTGGACCTAAATGATAATATTTTATTCCTAAGGTTTTTTTTGATCGAGATACACTTTTCCAATAGAATTAGGACATGTGTTAGGGTAATATTAATATCATTTTTACCCTTAATTACCCTATTTACTTTTAACCGTGGTAAATAAAAGTAAAAAATTACTATTCACCAAAAATTATTTTTATCTTATTGAACCACATTTTACTCCTTGATATTAACCGTTTCTCTCATATTTTTGAAATTCCACTCACAGAAGTTGTAAAATTAAGTTTTATGTGAATTTGCAAATTCTCCTAGGAGGTGGGTAAAAGACGGTGAAAAGTTCAATAAAATTTTTATATATCTAAAATTATTCTAAACGAACTCCAATTAATTACATTGATCTTATATATATATATTATGTATCTATTTTGACCTTAATTAAATTTAAATAAAATAAATAATTATTTAAATAAAAAAATTGGTTTTAAACTATAACTCAGTGTTTTTTCACTATTCATCAGAAATTGAATGTTTTCAGAAAAATACCAAAAATTCACCCTAAGCTAATTTCAATATTCCAAATCCAAAAATGAAGTCCATTTTGAAAGATAAAATTTATAAAATTTTAAAAAGTGGGTATTACTATTCATAATAGCTAGTTTGATTGGTTGTGGTGTGTGTTAGAACTCAAAGTTGCGTACAACACGCGCTACTGTATTATTCAAAGAGAATCATAACATGGAAGCTTGGGGTGTTACATGGTCATGTACTCAGCTGTTACATGGCCTGTACATGATCACCTGTGGAAACCAAGTACACGGCGTGTACTTATAAGTACATGGCATTTACTCCAGAAATTTCCAGAAACTCCTATTTTTCTCAAAATCAACTAGAAAAGGAAAACATGCCTAAAAAGAATATCTGAGTTCTTACAAAGTCCCATGTTACATGAACTACCATACTCTTTTATAAGTGAGTCGATCGTGAATATTATGAAAACAATCACTCATGAACAATGAAATTGAATCCCTTAGCCCATCTAAAAGGCCTTGAATGAACTTAATAAATTCATAATAAACCAAATAAATTTATAAAGGGATCTTTAATTATTAATTAATGAACCTAATTTGGTTATTTAGTTCATTAAGATCAAGCAAAAAACACCCTCAAATTTAAGGTAAGGGGTCCTCTCTCTCAGTTTTATTCAAGAACCCCCCCTCCCCATGTTGTGTACTTTTATTTTTAATTCCTAATGATGGGGTATGATTTCAAACCTCCCCCATACTAAAATTATGATATATAAGTGATGGGATACCCCTTTACCTCTCATTAATCCCTCACAAGAACACCTGTTACCATGTCGAAATGTTTGTAAGGGTTTTCTACCCGAATCTCCATTTCCTTTCAGGTTGCTCTTATTCTCTACTCACCTTAATGAAATTCTTATTTATTCCTATGTAATTATCATAAATTCTATTTTAATGTTCTGTATATGTGTACCAATTTTAATTCTTCCTTATTTTATGGGGAGTTACATGTTTTTAAATAATCTTTCAAAAAAATTGTTTTGAAATAAAAGCCTGATTCAAGGAACTCCGCGAATTCTTACCTATTTTGAAGTTCACTATATAATATATTTTAAGCCATATTTATCTTTCTAAAATCAAACTTTTTAACATAAAAAATATTTTGGTTCATTCCAAATTATATAAAATCATAACATGCCTTTGCGCTTTAAAATCCTTTAATATTTTCCTTAAATCGCACTAAAATGGTTTATTTCTAAAGCTTCTTTAAAAACTATTTTTAAATTATTTAACATAAATAAGACTTTATTTCAGCCTAAAATATAATTTCAATGACCTTACCTTTTATTTTATGGGATATACATGTTTACAATCTGATTTCATGACAAATACAAATGATTTTCCAAAATAACTCTTCTTTCCAAAGTAAAAAAGGATTTTTCTCATCTCACTTTAGCTTTTATGAGATATGTGCCTTGTTCACCACTTATTTATTGATTGTGGTGTATGTAATAACCTTTGGTATACCATATTAAGAGTTTCCTTATTATCCTGATATTCTAATGGATTATGATTTGAATGTTTCAAGGTTGTATGATACACTTTGAAATGTTTAAGGATTATTTCCTCAAGAATTTTTCAATGGTATCATTTAAAAGTATCTTTATTTATGTCAACATCCTTTTATGAATCATGTATTTCATATAGATTTACATCCTATGATTTCATCTACAAAATATGTTATTGAAGGGTTTCTGATTAGTTTGAATGTGGATGTTCTATCTTTATATCATTCACTATATTACTCTGAATGGTTAGTGTTTATGTTTAGTGACTCGGGAAAGTTAATTAAATTTCATATGTTAGTTTCAATATGAATGTATATTTTATTTATGTTTATCCTCATTCATAAGAGGAATGCGTTGGACTTATTATGTGATGGTTGGGGCCTGCTATAGCCCCTTGATGCATCGATAGGTCTCATGAGACAAACTATGGTCTTGGCACGAGACCATAACAAAATGGATATTTATTGTCTTTTCATGAGGCCTTAATGGTATGGTTATGATGTTCGGAATATGAATTCCCCTCATTATGAAACTAGTAATTGAAAGTTCATGTTGTTATTCGATTAGTAGAATACCCATGATTATGCTCCATCATTGCATTATTTATTCAGCTCTTATTCCTACCATAATGTGTTCATGTTTATTTTTAAAGGAATTTGTTTTAGTTATTCACCATGCATAAAGTTTGTGTTTATTATATCTTTTGTTGTGTTGCTTACCCTTACTAAGCATCTGAGCTCACCCCTTTCTTACGTTTTATTTTCTCAGGTCATGAAGAAGTTTGTTATGATTAACCTATAGGGATAAACTTAGAGTTATGGATATTCCCAATAAAACTTATATGTCGTATTTAATTTCAAGTTTTAATGTTGAACCTATGTATGTATCTGGTTTTCCAAAACTACTAAACTACTCAGTCCTTTAGGATACAAGTTTCTTTTAAGCATTCCAATGTAATTAAATAATGCACCGACTCCGAGCTTCTGGGGTCGGGGAATTACACTTGGGGTGACTTGAGATGATTATAGAGATTTTAGGGAAGAGTAATTATGTGTTCAAAGTATTTTGAGTGAAGATAAATGGGAGATTGGGTGGGTTTATATAGGAAAAGAGATTGGAATTCTGTAATATTTCAAAAACATGGGTTTTGGACTCTATATAATAAAATAACCAAAACCAAAAAACCTTATCATGGTTTTCGCCCATGGTTTATACCAAAGGGGGAATGTTTTCATTATTTTATTATCCAAATGGCCGAAATTATTAAAATAATTATCTTTCTTATGTTGGGGTGAGTCACAATCTTATAGAAATGAATTTAAAATCATAAAATATATTATATGTTTTAGAGGATTCGTGAAGGCTTTATAAAATTAATAAAATAAACTTAAAATAACATTATTTTAAGTTGAAAACATATATATGGATGAGGATACCCATTAGAGTATTTATTAAATCATTTTTGTGTCATTATGATGTCATAATATACACCGTATATTTATATAGTATTTAATTTTTACCCGAAAATTCGACTGTCAGAGAAAATTATGAAAAAATCACCATTGGATAATTTTGATGTTTTGATTACAAAAATAATATTTATTTTATCAAAATAATTTTATAAATATGTTTATTTTCACTTTTAAAATAAGAATCTATATTTATTGAGAAATGTTGGTTTTTTTGACAATAACGGTTTTTGAACCCTTATAAAAAGTACATTTTACTTCATAAAAACTATATGAACATTTATATTTAATAAAAATTATTTAATAATAATATTTTATTAAAATTTTATTTATTTCAAAAATCCATTAATTCAACAAAATAAATTCCTTAATCAAATTTGAATATTACCCAAAAATATTATTCATGTTTTATGATATCAGAATAAAAATAATTTATAATGTAATGAAAATATATTCATTATTAAAAACAAAATAACGTACAAAGTCAATTTTCTAGGTTCTTGATACATATCCCTTTAATTCACCAGCAAACACCCTGAGGGTAAGGTGTGTGGTGGTGG
This sequence comes from Viscum album, assembly GCA_963277665.1. Classification (NCBI taxonomy): domain Eukaryota; kingdom Viridiplantae; phylum Streptophyta; class Magnoliopsida; order Santalales; family Viscaceae; genus Viscum; species Viscum album. The sequence goes on from OY728141.1 coordinate 791,193,152, forward strand.
GACTTTCATGGGGCGGTTTGACGAACATAGTTTGGGTCGTGATCTCGATGAACTTGAACTTCTCCCATAAACAGTTTCAATCATGCTTAAGTTGATGGATATAAGATTTGTATTGGTCAAGGTAAAATCCCAAAAATGATATCTCCCTCGAAATATCTGATAAATGGGATTCATAGAGTACAATCCTACTGGTTGAGGTCATCACGTCCTTTGTCTGTGACAATTGGATTTGTTAAAACCCAATATTTAAACTAATCATGTGATCAATGTTCAACAACTATATTATCAATGGTAATGATACATAATAGAATTTTAAATCTAATAGGATATAAAGGAGTTCAAGTGTTTTCTATAACCATATTACATAATAAGACATTTAATTAAATAAAAAGGGGAATTTTATTTATAGCAGTTCAGGTCATTACAGTGTATGCTCACTTTTTGTATCACTCTTACAAGAAGACAGTTTTTAACTAAACATGAGGTTAGCGGTTTGTGTTGAAAAATTCCTATCATAGATGTTCGTGACATTGAAATATTAAAAGTATTGGGGTTCTTTTTCCTGTTAATGAAATAAAATAGGAAGAATTGTTAAATTTTATTCCATGAGAGCAGGAAGGATACTCGGAACTTGTCTTATTCTCCCTCATGGTTGAAGTTCAATCCAAGACCTTGCTTGAAAATTACCTTAGGATGTGGAAGGAGTGGGAAAGGTTGGGTGATAGACACTTGTCAATGGCCAAATGTCATGTATGAAAAGTATTAGTCACCTGAACTTTTTCACTCCTTCTACATCCTTAGGTGAATCGAGTTATAGCCATGTAGTGTGTGATGGTGGTTCCATATCAGGTACGCACGAGGGAGGTGACACGCATCGAGGACAATAACACAAGGATAAAGAGAGGTATAAAGGAGAACACTTGATGTAGACTAAATATATACAATTTTAAATAAAGTATATACATCAATCTGAATCAATTTAAAATAAGTTATAAAAAACTAATAATAAAATATTCACAAATGGCATTCCCATAAATTAGTAAAAAATAAGATCTCCAAAAAAAATTAGATATTGGGTTTTTTAAAAATAATTTAAATTAGAAAATAAAACCATATACACTTCTTCTTCTTAAATTAATCAACATGATTTTAAAAAATAATCTTCATCTGATTTAAACACACAATCTATATAAATTGGAGAAATTCCAATTTAAAACTATTTTTTATAAGACATATTTAAGAAACACGCTCGATTTTTCAAGAAAAAAAATGAAAAAACCAATTTGTATGAAACGCATTTTAGATTAACTTCAAAGGATATATTCAGTGAAAATTTCAGAACATCAAACTATTAGAAAAAATGATTGATTATCAGTTTTTATTTTAAATTCTAAAAAACTAGATTTCATAAAATGCACTTGCACTCCTCGTGCAACTTCGATAGACTAATTGAAAATTTTGAACTAAGAAAATTTAATAGATAACAGCACAACAATTTCTAAATCTAGAATATATTTACACTTTTAGAAAATCTACTAGAAACATCAAATAATGATAGGTTTGTGCACATCCTAATTATAGAGATCAATGACATGTACAATAATGGATTCAAACATAACTTAGCCTCATTTGATAATAGCAGTTAATAAATGTTGGGGATAGGGAGAGGGTGAAACAATAGTGGCTCAAGGTGAGAGAGATTGGGTGGAGAATCAGGGAGGTAGATTGAGGTAAAATCGCTCATGCGCATCTTTAAAATCCTTTGAGAAAATTAAATACACCCAAAGAATCAGGGAGAGGGTGAAGAAATAGTGGCTCAAGGATAGGGATATTTGGTGGAGAATTAGAGAGGTAGATTGAGGTAAAATCGCTTGCGTGCGTCACTCAAATCCTATGGTAAAAATTAAAAGCACCCAAAGAAGAGCTAAAAATTCTAATACAATTAAAGATCTTGAGTGGCGTAACATAAGTAACATACTGTTCATTTTGAAAGTGTCGATCGTATGAGGAGTTCAAGGGAGAGCAGCGGTGAAGCTTTAGTTCCATGAGAGCTTGAATGGCATGAGCGATCAGGTCCCTGTTTGGGTTATTTTTTAAAAGATCGTAAATGTTTTATTAGTGCTTTTTAAAAGGTGCTCATAAAGACCCATATTTATCATCACTAAAATAGAAAGTGTTGATAAAGGCCATTCTTTATTAGCACTGATAAAGATGGGTCTTTATCAGTGCTGCTTATTAGCACTGATAGAGATTGGTCTATATCAACGCTTTAATTTTAGCACTATGAAAACCAAAACTATATAAAATAAATTAAAAAAATATTAAATGAATATATACTAAAATGAATAAATAATAAAAAAAGGTGAAAATTAATTAACATTATTAATTAATAGATAATCTTGAATACATGAATGATATAAATGAGTGGAATTTAATAACTAATAATGAATAGACTTTAAAAATATTAAAAAATGAATGAGTTTTCTTAATTATATAAATTATTAAAAAAATTAAAAATGAATTTATATTAAAATGAAATGAATAAATATTAAATATGTTCATTACAACCCTATTAAAAACCTTAAATGTTAATGGATAAACATGTATAAATAAATAATAAAAATGAAAAAATTAGAAAAATATTAAAAGAATAAATATTATAATTGAACAAATTATAAAGAAAAGTAAAAAATGTGTAAAGTTATTAATGAATAAGTAATACTAAATAATATTAAATGAATGAATGTTAAAAAGTGCAAAATTTCATAATTAAAAATTCAATAGATTGTAAAAATATTACAAAAATGAACAAGACTTATTAATTATATAGATTATTAAAATAAGTAAAAAATGAATATATATTAAAATGAAAATGAATACAAATTAATTATATAACTTGAAACCATATTAAAAACATTAAAAAAATTGTTTAAAAAGGTGAGGCAAAGCCCCTTTTATTAGAAAAGAAAAAAACATAGAAAAAATAGGATGGGATCAATTATGGCTATAATGCATTCCAGTTGATTCATCCTCATCCACGCCTATTCCCATGGCTTCTTGGATAACGCCCTCTCCTCCAAGATCCCGCTTGTTGTAAAAGATCTTCAACATCAGTGCTTTCTGATCCTGAGTCATCCTCATATTGAGGCACCACCTTCTCCAGTTGGGTTTCTTTAGTGTCTCCTAGTGTAGGAGTCTTCACATCTATATATTCTTGTTGTTGAATTGGACCTTTGTTGTGTACTTCAATAACTCCAAAAGGGTTTGAGGATGAAACCTACATTTCATTTGTGTGGCTAAATTATTTTGAAGAATCAATAGGAGTACATGAATCGCTTGGGCTTATTGCATCAATTTGACAAGAGTCATAAAGGTGATATCTGGACTTTCTAAAAGAGACCATTTGGAAACCTTCTTTATCAACTGAGGCCTTAGATGGTGGCTTCTTCTTCTTTTCTTCATCGCAGGCATCATATAACTCAACACTATTGATATGAGCAGGAGAAATGTCGGTATTATTATGCTGACCTAAAGAGGAACTAGAGTCCCGAGATTCAAGTGAGGTATGGACATTGGAATCATTACTAGTCACAAAAGTCCGGTCATTTATATCCTGTTTGGAAGTCGAAGCACGAGTCTGCATTTTTCTCTTGGCCTGCCACATCAGGAGGGTGTTGAGAGCTTATGGGAAGGCCATGGCTATTTATTGGAGACTTCCTAGGAGAGGGGATGGTTAGAACCATTTTGACTTTAGCCTTCCTTTTGGAAGAAGCGAGAGCAGGTTCTTGTAAATGATCATTATCCACCTCCTTTTGAATCGCAACTTTGAGGAAAGATTGTTCGTTGTCATCAGAATAAGGGGCAAAGGCCCACTCGACCCACATGCTCATTTATTAGTCGTATAAGGCTCTTGAAATATGACTCATCGAAATCCCATAAGATGTGAACCAAAGTCCTTCCCACCTTGCTGATAGGTGTCGCCATCCGACATCGCCATCTAAGCACACCAACTTTTAGCCCACAACGCGTCCAACGATTGTTGGCTGTCTGCATCCTGACCTCGTCGCCCATCTGAATCCTGAGGTCATCAGTGACACTCTATGTCCCAAGGTCGAAGTAATTTTGTATATGTATACTTGTGAAATTATTGTACGACATATTAAGTGTGACATATTTAGTCAATTTTTTTAATTAATAATTAAATATTTATTATCTGATGTATAAGTTAAATTGATAAAACAAGTGGCATTGATAAAACAAAATGTCTAAATTAGTAAAAAAATGAATTAATATTAAATATTTTTAATTAAGTTAATAAACCATCTTTCACTAAATATATGACATATAAATTAATATGAGCAGTTGGGTTGTAGGTTAAGTGGTAACCCGCCTTGTAATCCTGCATTGTTGATCAGGGTTCAATTCCTGATTTGCCTCAATTTGAGGGTTGTGCAGTGAATTATCCGATGCGGCTGGTCGGCACGGGATCGACGGATGTGGCGGTGTCGGCGTGCAGGGCTACTGGTTATCGGGCTGTATGGTTGACCGGGGACGTTGGCTGACGACTTCCTCAGCGACGGAGCGTGTGGGGCAGCAGGCCACGACTTCCTCAGTGGCGGGCTAGTGTGCGGGGAGCGCGGTCATGGGTTGCGGCAGACGTCGGCGGGATGAGGTGGAGGCGGAGCATGCGGGGCAGCAGGACGTCGATTGTCTGTTGGCGTGGGGATGGTGTGTAGGGGTGATGCGGCCCTGTTGTGTTTTACAATTGACCTTAGGGTCTTAGCCTTGGGCAATTATGGGTTCATACCCACAAGACCTACATGCCATGTATTAAATAAAATAAGGTTTGATGGGTGAGTTATTCCTGAGACATGACTTGCATTTTTTGGTCTGTGTGTGTGGTGTGTGTGTTTGAATATAATTGTACCCCCAAAAAACTTAATTTATATAAATTTATATGATTTATAATATATATTTTGTATTATATCAATAATATTTAAGAAAATTAAATATATAAATAAATAAATAAATATATATATATATATATAATTTTTATTTTATGTGACATTTTTAACTAAATATCATATATATCAAGTGCAAATGTATATTTAATCATATATAAATCCTATTTAATAAAATATGTTATATTTTTATCAATATAAATATATTTATATACTAATATATGATTTTTAATAACATAATTTATTCTAATGCGCTATATCATTGCTTTTATTTAGCGTCGGAAAAACGTGACATTTATCAGTACTAAAAAAAACATTAATAAATGTCACTATTTTGTGGCTATTTATTGTGTGTGTTGTAGTAATGAGTGTTTCTTCCGTATGGAATAGAATTAAGTTCTAACTCAAATAAATCCTTTGTGTTTCGTGTTGTTTCATGTTGTGTGTTGGTGCTTTAATTCATCCATTTGTGTGTTTTGCAGTCCGGTGCCACCGAACTCCGGATCTTCTGACCTTGTTTGGCAACTAAGGTTCCGAAAGGCCTTTCGGAATTTAGGTTTTCAGCACAACAATGTATATATTTGTAAAATTATTATATGGTATATATTTGAAATTTTGATGATATATAGTTGTCCTGCATTCAGGTTATTTGGGTGGGGAAATCAACACCCCAATATAACGCATAGACCGCTGCACAGAGTCAACTAAATTTGTTTCGTAGACGGGGGAAATGTAGAGTAACCTTTACTTGAGAACCCTAAACATATAGGAACTAGACCCGAGTTTGGTGGGTCGGATTTTCCTGTTTTTATAACTTGGGGATTTTCTTTTTTCTTTTTATTCTTGATATCCTGGAAAACACGGAATTAGGCCGTGATACTCGAGCAGATTTTCTTTTCAGGATACATTTGATTTTCGTTTTTTAAAATGAAAAAAAGGAAATTTGACAGCAGATACTTCTTATTTTTCGTCAATCATATGAAAAGAATAAAGGGGACTTGACTCTGATACGGTGGAGGAGATATCCCTTTCACTGGATCTAAATTCAGGGCAACCCTCGTCTGGAAATGTGATAAACGGTTTCACACTTTCTCTGCACCCAGAGGTGAAGTGGGAACCCGTTCACACTTCTTCCATTTTTTTTATGCTTTGTTATATATATATATATATAAGTTAATAAAATAATTAGTAATATGGTTAATATAATTAGTAATAATACATATTTAATTTTTTGAAGTAATTAATAATTAAAATAAATAACAACATAAAATTAACATTAATTAATCAATAACATGATTTAAATGATTAGCAATTAATAATACAATTAATATAGGATGATATAAATAATAATCAAGCTATTGATTATATTATTAAGTAACAATATAATTAATCTTTTATAATATAATTAGTAAAGAATAATATAGCTAATAATTACAATTAATAATAAAACCAACTCAATTGAAAAATAATAAGTACTAATATCAGTAAATATCTCAACAATTATAATAATTAATAATGAAAATAACACATAATAATATTTTTAATAGTAACAATTATCAAATTAATTAATTAATAGTTTTATATTTACTTTAATTATTTATTATATGGTTTACTATAATCATTAATTGTATTAAAAATTACATTGTAAATTATAATTACTAACTATATAATATGTTGAAGATTATTATTATCAAGTATTAATTGCAGGTGGGGTGGTGTCTGAGTAGTAAACTCCGTAATCTCGCATCCAAAATGGTCAGGGTTCAAATCCTGACAAGCCCCTTGAGAGATTTATGACACAAGTAGTGACGCAAGCTTAACGCGAGCAGACGGTGATGCAGATATGATGATACAGACATGACACTGCACCAGGCCCATGACACTGCACTGGGCCTTCGGGCCATGTTCTTGGGTCAATTGGTTTTGGACCTACGAGCTATGTCATAGGTCTCCCTCTAATCAAATAAAGAGGCCTTTGATTTCATAATAAAAAAGGCTTCAACCCCAATTTTTTTAAAGAATTAATTATTCCTTGTATTTCTTAATCATATTAATTAAACACAAATGATGGCAATTGATATATTTATAGTTAATAAATATAATATATTATTAGATCAGTTGGGTGGTAAGGGTGGGTTGGGGTTTGGGGCGTGGTCACCAGGTCCAGTCCCCGAGCCTGCGGTTTATCACCAATTTCTTTATAGCGTTGTGTGCCGCACTTGCAGGCGTACCACATTTTAAAAAATAATAATAATATATTATTAGTTATTAATTATCTTAATTTTCTACCTAACCAATTTATAATTATATTATTACTTAGTAATTTTACAATTTAATAAATAAATTAATAAATTAATAAATTAATAATATTGCTAATTAATAATTATATAAATTAATTATAGAATGTAGTTTTCAAAGGCTCATGCTTGGAATCCATGAGGTCTTGGCTTCAAGCCATGTTGGACGCACGTACTATTACAATACTATGCAGGTGGTGATACAAATGATGACGCATGCAGGTGGTGATTTAGGCATGACACAGGTCTGACGGCGCAAGTAAGATGATGCGAGCATGACGTTGTACTAGGCTTTTGGGTCATGTTATGAGTTTCATGCTCATTGGGCCAACAAATCATTTAATAAATAAATATGGCTTGATGGATGACTATCCCCTTGGGAGGTTATGACTTGTCTTTCTGGCCTGTGTGTGTGGTGTGTGCATGTTTGAATGTAATTGTACCCCCAAGCACCTAATATATATAAAATGTAGTTTTTTTAAAATAGCATACAAGTAAAAAATGCAACTAACATATAATATGGATTCTAGTTAAAAAATTATGAACAACGGGGAAAGTATCACAACTGTTTAAGTTTGTGTCTCATATACCCCTTTGTGCCATAGCTTGGTGTGTAGATAGTGTACTCACACCGTACATGTCAATATATGTGCTCTGGCGTATGCTACTCTTGCGTTGCATCTACTGCAACTGCTTATATATCATCTTGTGTGATGAGCGGTGGATCTGAATTCCCCTCACTTATATTCTACCCTACCTGAAAGGAATATAGTTGTTGGCTAGAACTCTCTCCCACGTGGGAAGAAGAATACTACATGCTTAAACCTTCTCCTATAAGGAAAGAAGACGGTTGTTGTGCCATGAGCATCTATGTAACATCCCAAGTAAGTAATGAATAATAGATATTTCTATCTATGTCTACTAATGAATTAGATAGTGTTTTAGAGGCTTAAAATGAAAAAAAATCCAATCTTAAGCATGGAATACACTAATATTTTTAAAAGATTGTTTTACTGCATTTTGATGGAAAACCATTTTTAAATCTATCTTTTGACAATTTTATAAGATATATTTTTCAAAATAAACATATTCATTATGATTGGGACATTGAAATTTACATTGGATAAATTTTTGGTATTTTTCTGACAATGTTCATTTTTTAATGAATAGTGAAAAAATACGGCATTTTACATCAAAACTGCTTTTTCATTTAATTTAATTATATGGTTAGATTATCATTTTAATTGGTCTTAAAGTGTAATCTGAATATATTTTTACCATTTAATCCAATGGTGGTCATTGGGATTAATTTCACTTTGGAATTGGTCATAAACTAATGCCAAACTTTTCATAGATATTGTTTCAAAAAAACACGCTATTTGTTTTGACAACGGGAATTATTTTTAAATCAATTATTGCAATTTATGTGTTTGGAATTTGGTAAAATGGATTACATATTTGGAATCAGAAGGTCCAAATTATGTAATTAAGACTCTTTTATTTTTGGACATTATGAATAGTAACGATGATAATTATCTTTAATTATCTTGATTAATGAGTAATCAGGTAGTTAAAGATAATAAAATGATATCATAATAATACAAAAAGACCACAACATATGTCCTAAGACTACTGGTTGTCTCATGTCCGACCATGGGATGCCTTGTGCCAAACTTGGGGGCCCCATGGAATCACTTTTGTGAGAAAGTGACTTTTTATCTTTTTATTTTTAAAGAATGTTAAATATGACAAAGAATGTATCACCTAAGTAAAATATTTTTAATTTTGTCTACATAAATGATCTTTTGGACTATAAATATTCATTAGAAAGCTAAAAATATTTCCTACATCATAGTATTTTTTTTATAATTTTTAGACTTTAAATAAATTAAATTATTTATGACATCATGATGATGCAACAATTACCTCATTAATAAAGGATTTAAATAAAATGAAATGATAATGTAAAATCTATGACCTACACATGTACAAAACCTATTGGATGGGTGGATTTCGAACCCTTATCACCTTACCCTCGAATTATATCAATGTGGGACCTTTTGAATTCGAAAATCATTTTCAAATAAAGTAACATTTCTTTACTTTCCAAGAGTGCCCCTCCTCTCCTCTTATAAAAGCCCCCCACCTCTACCTCTTTACCCACACTCCCAAAGCCTTTGGCTTGGCCAACCCCTTCCCATTTTGTCTCTCCACTTCCCTCTCTTACTCCTTAAATCCTCACTTTGGGTAGAAGTCTTCCCAAGGAAGCCTTTGAACTCAAACCAAAGGGAGTTACCCGATTTTAAGGTAAAGTGTTCACTTGAGTCCTTTTGTTTTATTTTACTTCTCCAACCCCCTAAACTCTTTTTATTCATTTATTTTGTAACAACTCCAGTATCTTCAATATACTAGGATGTTGTTATAAGAAGGATTCGAGCTACACTTACACACACCTACATCTAATGGTTAAAGGACATACTGTTTCTGTGGATGGTGAATTTATGCCTCCCGAAACGATGATTGTTCAACATTCTTTTAACACCTTCAAAGGTGGCCATTAAGATGTCACTATATTTATATAGGATATATAATATGTTTATGTTTTCCTTAAGCTTCTGTATTTTTCATTTTGGGCATACCTTTATTGTTTCCATTATGGGTAAACGCGATATCTTCATTTAAGGAAGTGCGGACTACCGCCCCCTCAAAGTGATTTGATTCGTTAAATACCATATGTGGGACGTATAAAGGATTGAACTATGATATTATATATTATATTATACTGGAATTATAATATACCTTTATATCATTATGATTCCATTCTATAAAATACGAAATAGAAATGAAAGTAGCGTTCATGCGTACGTATGGCTTACCATCTCCATGAACGGTGCATTTCATTTCTTACCTCAAAATGTTATGTAATATTATAAATGCATGAATGTACTGGATATATATGATATATATGATATCTAAATTATGAATACCATTCTGGATATAATGGATACATGAACAACTTGTAATTATAAAGGGTTTATTTTTGACTCAAGTACCAATGATCGTTAAAACGACCGTTATTAGCTTGAATAATTACATAGTGTTCATGACATGACAATAAGTGATATAAAAGGAATAATGAACTTGAAAAAGGTTCTTAAACAAGTAGAAATTAACTCAAGTTTATTATTCAGGAGATTAAAGAACGACCGAGTCAAGTCGGACCCGAGGTATGGGACTTCGTCTCAATCTCCTTTCATTGAGGCATATTTTGTACACAACCTTCTTTTATATGGTGTATAAACCCCTTTTGACTTTTACGTTTATTCAAAAGGAATATTTTTTTATACGAAGCGTTTACTAAATGACAAAAAGGAATGTTTTTGTCGTACGTATGCGGCGACAAGGACTTCTCCGCCGCCGTGACCATTATTTGAGTTTCGGCTTCCTCTACAAGCCATACCTTTTTTTTAAAAGAAAAATAAATACCATGTTTTACTTTTCTTTTATTTTGGTATTGAAAATGATTTTCATAATGTTTTTATATCAATGTTTTGTATTTATATCTTGTGATTGAAAGGTGGAAATGTTATGTTTCCTTTATGCATGTTTTATGTGATACAATTATGTTGAGGTTATTGGGAATTATTATGAAGACGGGTGGTTCCGTGATAAACTAAGGGTGGGTGAGCCCGATATAGCTCTCTAATTCATTGGGTAACGTGAAGGAGTGAAACGTTAAGGTTTCTCCGAAGAGATTTAGGGAATATACTGTGATGGGTATTCCAAAAGTAACCAAGAGGGTTACTCCCTATGTAAGAATGTTATGAATGCCTCAAGTTACCTTTATGTCTTATGATTTCTATGATTTATTCATGATTTGATGAGGTATGTTAAAGTGTTTATGTTTTATGGGTAAAGTATGATTTCATTCTTATGTATATATGTACCCATGTTTCCTTTCCATATTTTTATATCCCTTATTGAGCTTTTTATGCTCATCCCAAGTTTTTTTGAAATGTTTTTCACAGGTCAAGGGAAAGGTACATGATATGATGATAGTGTCAAGGAAGTGTCAAGAAAGAATCCATGTTTTATTTTAAATATGTTTCCGTTGATGGGAAAAAATGAATACTATATTTTATGTAACCACTTTGTTTAAATGTGGAATGTAATGCAAGTTTATGATCTAATTCTCTAAAAATCTTAACATGAAAAGATCCTCAATGTGTAATCTTGTATTAACTCAAGATTATGTAAGGTTTAAGGCTGGGGCCTTATAGTTGGTATCAGAGGTCAGTTTAGATAACTTTAGGAGTTAAAATTCTATTAAATGATTATCCAAAAATATTTTATTATGGTCAAATTGAAATGATATAGCATTTAAAGATTACCATGTTGCTTCACCTAAGGTATTTTTGTGAGAAGAATGGTTTTCCATAGTGGGAACATAGCAGATTTTCTAGGAAGGCATACAGAGGGAAATGACCTTTCAAATCATTATCCTGAGATGGTCAGAATCAGAACTAAACAGTTTGTTGCAGTGATGGATTAGTTGACTCAGGTGAAAAATGTTGGTTGTTTTTATTAATGATATTTTGGTGTTTTCTAAAAGTAAAGTGGAGCATAAAAGACATTTAAGGGTTATTTTGCAAACCTTAAAAGAAAAGAAATAGTATGGGAAATTCAGCAAGTGTGAGTTTTGGTTGCAACAAATTTCTTTCCTTGGTCACATTGTTTCTAAAGATGGGATAACTGTTGATCCTGCAAAAACAAAAGTTGTGGAAGACTGGCCAAGAACCACAAATGTAACTGAGATTCGTAGCTTCCTTGGTTTGGAAGTCTATTACCGAAGGTTTGTTAGAAATTTTTCGTGGTTATCTAGTCCAATGACTAAGCTAACTCGGAAGGGTGTTAAGTTTATCTGGACAAAAAAATGTGATGATTGTTTTCAGGAATTGAAAAGAAGATTGGTGAATGCTCCAGTTTTGGCACTACCTTCCAGGAATGGTGAGTTTGTTATCTACAGTGATGCTTTATTGAAAGGACTTGGTTGTTTCCTAATGCAGAATGATCAGGTAATTTCTTATGCTTCACGACAGTTGAAAAATCATGAGGTAAATTACCCTACACCTGATTTGGAATTAGCTGCTATTGTTTTTGCTTTAAAAATTTGGAGGCATCATTTGTATGGAGTAAATTGTGAAATATATACTAATCACAAAAGTTTAAAGTATATATTCACTCAGAAAGAGTTAAACATGAGACAGAGTAGATGGATGGAATTAATCAAGGATTATGATTGTACAATTCATTACCATCCGGGAAAAGAAAATAAAGTGGCTGATGCTTTGAGTCACAAAAGTAATGCTTCATTAGCAATGTTGCGTTTGGAACGTGATCCTTTGGTTAAGGATTTGATGAAATTTGGCATAGAAGTTGTTGGTGCAGGAAGTTCTTCTGTTTTGTTTCAGGTATCAGTGAGATCATCTCTATCAGATAGAATCAAGCAAGCACAAAAGTAAGACAGTGAGTTGCAGAAAAAGGTAGAGCTGGTTCAAAAAGGTAAGTTGCCTGAATTCAACATTAATAATGATTGTGTTTTGAGATTTAGGAAGAGATTGTGTGTTCCTTGTGATTCACAGTTGAAGAGAGAGTTGTTATATGAAGCTCATAGTTCTCCGTTTTCAGTTCATCCTGGCTGTACTAAGATGTACAGATATCTGCGGGTGTATTACTGGTGGGATGGAATGAAAAGAGATATTGCTGATTTTACTGTGAAGTGTTTGACATGTCAACAGGTTAAAGCAGAGTGGCAGTACCCAAAAGAGATGCTTCAGCCTTTACCAGTGCCAGAGTGGAAATGGGAGAATATATCCATGGACTTTGTTGTGGGATTACCAAAGACATCTCGAGGTAATAATGGAATCTAGGTTATTATTGATCGCTTGACTAAATCTGCTCATTTCCTTGCTATACGAGATAATTTTTCCCTAGATCAACTTTCCCATTCGTATCTTAAAGAAATAGTCAGGTTACATGGAGTTCCCCTCTCCATTGTATCTGATCGTGATCCCAGGTTCACTTCTAACTTTTGGAAAGACCTTCAGAAGTCGTTGGGTACTGAATTAAATTTTAGTACAACATTTCATCCTCAATCAGATGGGAAGTCAGAACAAACAATTCAGACCTTGGAGGATATGCTACGAGCTTGTTCGATGGATTATCAGGGAAGTTGGGACCAACATCTTTCTTTGGTTGAATTTTCATATAATAACAGTTTTTATTCCAGTATACAGATGGCACCATTTGAGGCATTATATGGGAAGCGGTGTCGAACTCCAGCTTTCTGGGATAAAGTGGGTGAAAGGAAGTTGATGGGACCAGAATTGGTAGAAGAGATGGCGGAAAAAGTTCTGCTGATTCAGAAACACATGAGAACAGCTCAGAGTAGGCAGAAGAGTTATGCAAACAACAGGAGGAAGGATCTAACTTTTGAGGTAGGTGATCATGTTTTTCTCAAAGTCTCACCATGGAAAAGTGTGATGCGATTTGGTAAGAAAGGAATGCTGAGTCCAAGGTTCATTGGACCATATGAAATTCTGGAGAGAGTTGGATCAGTTGCATACCGGGTGGCTTTACCTCCGAGTTTATCTCAAGTACACAATGTTTTTCACGTTTCGATGTTGAGAAAGTATATGCCAGTTCCATCTCATGTTTTGAGTCCAGAGGTAGTTCATCTGGAAGAGAACCTATCTTATGAGGAACAACCGGTCCAGATTCTTGACCACAGGGAGCAAGTGTTACGAAATAAGGTGATTAATCAGGTAAAGGTTTTGTGGAAAAACCACATGATGGAAGAGGCAACATGAGAATCTGAAAATGCAATGAGGGATAAGTACCCCCATTTATTCGATAAGTAAATAAATTGAGGGGACGTAATTTTCTAAAGGGGGGAAGGATGTAACATCCCAAGTAAGTAATGAATAATATATATTTCTATCTATGTCTACTAATGAATTAGATAGTGTTTTAGAGGCTTAAAATGAAAATAAATCCAATCTTAAGCATGGAATACACTAATATTTTTAAAAGATTGTTTTACTGCCTTTTGATGGAAAACCATTTTTAAATCTATCTTTTGACAATTTTATAAGATATATTTTTAAAAATAAACATATTCATTATGATTGGGATATTGAAATTTACATTGGATAAATTTTTGGTATTTTTCTGACAATGTTCATTTTTTAATGAATAGTAAAAAAATACGGCATTTTACATCAAAAATGCTTTTTCATTTAATTTAATTACATGGTTAGATTATCCTTTTAATTGGTCTTAAAGTGTAATATGAATATATTTTTACCATTTAATCCAATGGTGGTCATTAGTATTAATTTCACTTTGGAATTGGTCATAAACTAATGCCAAACTTTTCATAGATATTGTTTCAAAAAAACCCGCTATTTGTTTTGAAAACGTGAATTATTTTTAAATCAATTATTTCAATTTATGTGTTTGGAATTTGGTAAAATGGATTACATATTTGGAATCAGAAGGTCCAAATTTTGTAATTAAGGCTCTTTTATTTTTGGACATTATGAATAGTAACGATGGTAATTATCTTTAATTATCTTGATTAATGAGTAATCAGGTAGTTAAAGATAATAAAATGATATCATAATAATACAAAAAGACCACAACATGTGTCCTAAGGCTACTGGTTGTCTCATGGCTGACCATGGGATGCCTTGTGCCAAACTTGGGGGCCCCATGGAATCAATTTTGTGAGAAAGTGACTTTTTATCTTTTTATTTTTAAAGAATGTTAAATATGACAAAGAATGTATCACCTAAGTAAAATATTTTTAATTTTGTCTACATAAATGATATTTTGGACTATAAATATTAATTAGAAATCTAACAAGATTTCCTACATTATAGTATTTTTTTCATAATTTTTAGACTTTAAATAATTTAAATTATTTAAGACATCATGATGATGCGGCGATTACCTCATTAATAAAGGATTTAAATAAAATGAAATGATAATGTAAAATCTATGACCTACACATGTAAAAAACCTATTGGATGGGTTAATTTCGAACCCTTATCACCTTAACCTCGAATTATAT
This sequence comes from Viscum album, assembly GCA_963277665.1. Lineage (NCBI taxonomy): Eukaryota > Viridiplantae > Streptophyta > Magnoliopsida > Santalales > Viscaceae > Viscum > Viscum album. Next base: position 791,208,544 of record OY728141.1, read on the forward strand.
CAATGTGGGACCTTTTGAATCCGAAAATCATTTTCAAATAAAGTAACATTTCTTTACTTTCCAAGAGTTCCCCTCCTCTCCTCTTATAAAAGCCCCCACCTCTACCTCTTTACCCACACTCCCAAAGCCTTTGGCTCGGACAAAACCTACCCATTTTGTCTCTCCACTTCCCTATCTTACTTCTTAAAGACTCACTTTGGGCAGAAGTCTTCCCAAGGAAGCCTTTGAGCTCAAACCAAAGGGAGTTACCCGATTTTAAGGTAAAGTCTTCACTTGAGTCCTTTTGTTTTATTTTGATTCTCCAACCCCCTAAACTCTTTTTATTCATTTATTTTGTAACAAATCCAGTATCTTCAATATACTAGGATGTTTTTATAAGAAGTATTCGAGCTACACTTACACACACCTACATCTAATGGTTAAAGGACATACTGTTTCCGTGGATGATGAATTTATGCCTCCCGAAACGATGATTGTTCAACATTCTTTTAACACCTTCAAAGGTGGCCATTAAGATGTAACTATATTTATATATGATATATAATATGTTTATGTTTTCCTTAAGCTTCTGTATTTTTCATTTTGGGCATACCTTTATGGTTTCCATTATGGGTAAATGCGATATCTTCATTTAAGGAAGTGCGGACTACCGCCCCCTCAAAGTGATTTGATTCGTTAAATACCATATGTGGGACGTATAAAGGATGGAACTATGATATTATATATGATATTATACTGTAATTATAATATAACTTTATATCATTATGATTCCACTCTATAAAATACGAAATAGAAATGAAAGTAGCGTTCATGCGTACGTATGGATTACCGTCTCCATGAACGGTGCATTTCATTTCTTACCTCAAAATGTTATGTAATATTATAAATGCATGAATGTATTGGATATATATGATATATATGATATCTACATCATGAATACCATTCTAGATATAATGGATACATGAACAACTTGTAATTATAAAGGGTTTATTTTTGACTCAAGTACCAATGATCGTTAAAACGACCGTTATTAGCTTGAATAATTACATAGTGTTCATGAAATGGAAATAAGTGATATAAAAGGAATAATGAACTTGAAAAAGGTTCTTAAACAAGTAGAAATTAACTCAAGTTTATTATTCAGGAGATTAAAGAACGACCGAGTCAAGTCGGACCCGAGGTATGGGACTTCGTCTCAATCTCCTTTCATTGAGGAATATTTTGTACACAACCTTCTTTTATACGGTGTATAAACCCCTTTTGACTTTTAAGTTTATTTAAAAGGAATATTTTTTTTATACGAAGCATTTACTAAACGACAAAAGGGAATGTTTTTGTCGTACGTATGCGGCGACAACGACTTCTCCGCCGCCGTGACCATTATTTGAGTTTCAGCTTCCTCTACAAGCCATACCTTTTTTTTAAAAGAAAAATAAATACCATGTTTTACTTTTATTTTATTTTGGTATTGAAAATGGTTTTCATAATGTTTTTATATCAATGTGTTGTATTGATATCTTGTGATTGAAAGGTGGAAATGTTATGTTTCCTTTATGCATGTTTTATGTGATACGATTATGTTGAGGTTCTTGGGAATTATTATGAAGACGGGTGGTTCCGTGATAAAATAAGGGTGGGTGAGCCCGATATAGCTCTCCAATGCATTGGGTAACGTGAAGGAGTGAAACTTTAAGGTTTTTCCGAATATATTTAGGGAATATACTGTGATGGGTATTCCAAACGTAACCAAGAGGATTACTCCCTATGTAAGAATGTTACGAATGCCTCAAGTTACCTTTATGTCTTATGATTTCTATGATTTATTCATGATTTGATGAGGTATGTTAAAGTGATTATGTTTTATGGGTAAAGTATGATTTCATTCTTATGTATATATGTACCCATGTTTCCTTTCCATATTTTTATATCCCTTATTGAGATTTTTATGCTCATCCCAAGTTTTTTTGAAATGTTTTTCACAGGTCAAGGGAAAGGTACATGATATGATGATAGTGTCAAGGAAGTGTCAAGAAAGAATACATGTTTTATTTTAAATATGTTTCCATTGATGGGAAAGAATAATACTATCTTTATGTAACCACTTTGTTTATATCTGGAATGTAATGCAAGTTTTATGATCTAATTCTCTAAAACTCTAAACCCAAAAAGATCCTCAATGTGTAATATTGTAATAACTCAAGATTAAGTAAGGTTTAAGGCTGTGGCCTTATAATCTAACTACCAGAGAAAGATGGAGAGTCACATACATTCTGGTCACTAGTTATAGGATCCCAGTTTTTCATAGAGGTACATATCCTTTAATTTTCAGTCCCAACCATTCTTTTTACCTGGATGGAAATGTCTAAAGAGATCATCGAGGTATCAAGAGCATTGAAACTCGTTTTAGGGCACAAAGTTCCAATTTTGGAAAGAAAGGGAGAAGTGCATGGTTAGCACATAGTTAGTGCTAACCATGCCCCTCAATTATGCAGCCTTGTAAGGGAGGAGTAGGGTTAGCCAAACTGTGCAACATGAGCCACATGATCACGCAGAACCAACAATTTATTGTATAGGCAAATCAGACTGTTTATTTAAGTGTGCGTCTAAACCGTGTGAGCTGTGGGATTATGGAGAGTGGCTATTGCACAGTTGGCACATGGTTAGTCAAGCTATACACCCCTTTAAAAAGTGGAAAATTACAATTTTTTCCATTCCTTCCTTTAACCATTCTTCTCCCTTTCTCCTCCCTCAAATGCACAACAACTCCCCACGCATGAGATCTCTTTTCTTCCCTCCTCTGGGCATTAAGATATCTCCACCATCTGAGCTCCGATTCGAATTTTTTCAGTCATGTTGGATCCCCCTTGATAATTCTAAGACCCCCCTTTCTTTATTTTCTTGTTTTATTTGCTGACTTGGATGATATTTCTATGTGACCTAATATACCCTATTTTCAGGGTGTTTTTCTGGTTTCTCTATTTTCTCTCGCTCTAGCCCAAATCAAAGGTCGATGTTGGATGAGGAGTATACTACCGTGTTAAGGTTAGTGGTCAAATACTTTCCCCTAAAGTCTCGCTTGTTTATAATTTTTCTTCATTGTGCTGTATGCTGGAATTTCTACACGTTGCACCTAAAATGAGTAATACTTGAAATTAATTGTTTAAACCATCACCTTGATGTTCATTAGCCCCTTTGACATGGTTTGTGTTTGAATACCACAACCTGAACCACCCCTTTGGGTGGGTTTGATTAAATACTTGTTACTATCGTTCTTTCCTTATGACTAAGCCTCCCCTTGGGTGTATCACTACGAAAAAATAAGGCGATTAGAGGGCGTTATAACCCCTTCTAAACACTTTAGCGGTGGTTATGAGTAATCATCACTAAAGTGGCTGCCTACTATGATTAGAGGTAATTTTTTGTAAGTGCTGGTAAATTGAAAGTGAATTTAGCGGTGGTTAAATTAGAATGGGTTTTAACCCCCTCTAATTTCTCCCTAAATTCACCAAAAGCAGATGGATTAGAGGCGGTTCAAACCACCTCCAATTCAAACACCAGTTTAGGGGTGGTTCTTTCCTTATGACTAAGCCTCCCCTTAGGTGTATATTGAGAATTCCACTTGCTAGTGGAAGCTGTAAATGAATTAATTGAATTGATAAATGATATGTATAAATCACTTGACCTTCTTGATCACTTGTAAGTCAATTGAATTATGAAATGAATCTTGATGAATGGTAAATTTGCATTGATGTTTATCATGAAATATGTTTAATTATTAAATGTATGGTGCCTACTATTTATAAACCTGGATCACATTAAAGGCATGGTTTACCATGTGTAAGACTTGGATTCCCAACTTGGAATGTCTTGGGTGAACTCAAAGGACACCATTTGATTCATTGATGTGACCGCTAAGTGAGACACCACACTAGGGTTTTTTCAATGTCTTATATTAGTGAATGCCTTAGTGTATCACTAACGATTCACCTCAATTTCCAGAAAATAGAATGTTAGGATTATCTCCTTTGGTTTGGCTCGAACTCCCTATACTCGTGATGCCATGTATTATCTCCTTGGGCTCCAAATATGACCGAGAACATGTTTAACTGGGACATGTTTCTCAGACTCAGTTAGAAACATTCACAATAGAATTCCAAGGGTTCATCCCTTGGATTACACTAAGACCCCTATAACCAAGATGCATGTTATGTTACCATGAGTTGTATCGACCTCCTAAGGTCAACGATGCCATGATTTATTCTTGAATACTACATGACTATATTATGTGGACATCTTGACAATGTTCTTTTGTTCCTGACTGAACTAAAATGGACTTATGCTCAGAGACATTCAACTTAGATGGAAGCATGTACGGTCACCCAGGTTCCCCAAGGGGACCCTAATCTTGATGACATTACAATTTATTCATTGATTTCATATTATTCCTACACAATATTGCATTTTATATTCACATGATGAATTTTTATTAGACACCATCTTTGGTGGCTGACTGATTTTTACTCACACCCTATTTAGGGCACCGTTGGTTACCCAGATAGTCTTCATGGATGCAGGTAGAGATAAAGGGAAACACCCAGCTATGGACACTTGATCTCTTTGGGGATGGTAGTATATGACTAAGCCAATGCTTGGGATGCTAATGGAGATAGTTTTGGGTTTTTTGTTCCTTTTTTGTACATGTATTATATGTATTCCCGCTTCCATGTATACCTATTCATTTTTTATAAACATGACATCATCTGTGTATGATACTGCTTATAGTTTTGTTAGTTTATCATTATCTATATTTTAATTTCCATTTCCTTGTATTATTTTGATATTTCATTATATGGTTTCTACTATGTTATTTATTATTACCACAATCGTGCTCCACTTTAATAAAGAGGGTATAGTCTTCCCATCGCAACACCATACACCCTTACTACTATTTGGAAACCTCTGATGTATGAGAAGACACACTTGAGGGAATATGTCCCTCAGGTTTGGTTACTTTAGAGTAAACTAGGCTCTAGATGTCAAAAAGTGGTATTATAAGTTTATTTTCCTTTGCCTTACTATTTTAGGTTGGTAGATAAGATAATATGATGAATTAAAATTATTTAATGACCCTGTTCCTGGGAGTATCTTACCCACATATAGGGGAAAATCCAAGTTTCCAAGGATTGGACTTGTGGTTCTGGATTTTTCTTATTTGAATTGTACTACATTAACCATTTAGTGATACACATTCTTCCTGATGTTGTATTTTATGTATTTTACCCTTGTCAAGTATTGGAAGGGAGTACTACTTCATGCATCATTATAGGAACTTAGGAATTTATATGACATAGATATGCCATGACATGTTTAATTTATTACCTATTGCATATCATGTGAGCCCTGATTTCTATACTTGTATTTTTAATGACATTTCTTACATGGAAATGGATAAAAATAATTGGTTACTTAAAGTTTCTGCATCAACCTAAATGGTGTTTTTCTCGCATATCTCGATGATGACACCATAACTAACCAATTATGTCATGTTTCGATCAATGGAATTTAGTTACATGGATTGAAATGTTATTTGGTTGTGATTAAAAGTATTTCAATTATAATTTATTAAGTTTGTGCCTTTATAAATTGGGAATGGATATTCATATAATAAAATCATCATATGTGGGATTATTACATCCTAATACCAGATTTAAAGGTAGGTTTTAGTTACATGGAATGCCAATTATAACTTATAAATATTATGAATTTATAAAATGGGAATGGTAGTCCATCTAACTAGACCTATATTTGTAAGATGGTAAATTTAACTTTTACAATAAATGGATGTTATTAAATAGGGATGCCAATTAAAACATAATGGGAGTTTTCCTCTAAAACTTGAAATTGACACTCCATTTACTATAACCTCTATAATTTAAACTTGGATTCTTACCAATACCCTTAACTTATATTTGGGTAGTTGGGTTAGTATGTTCTGGGTAGTGATCCCTTATGCCCATCAATTTTTCCTAATAAAAATACCTTTTGCCCTGTTATTTTGTTTTATGGAATGTGATTGGAATTGTAGATATATTCCTCTATGATGTCCTCCATTCGAGTACTAAGAAGGTGGTGACAACCATGATCTTGAGGTGGTGGGACTTGACCCACCTATAGTTCCACTTGTGGAACACCATATAGTAACACCTATTATACCTGGACTAGGAACCGACACTCAACTTTGAGAAGGTTTTATACGACTAGTATAGTCCATATAGGGAGATTTGCAACCTGCACCGTTTATATCAAAGTTGACAAGGGAATTCCATCAGTATTACCCAACTAATTTCTCTTGGGATGTTGGTCCCTAGGCTACGAAGTCTTTAATAGAGGTCATTCTGTTGATCTTTTAGCATATGAAGATGCTTTCTAAAATGAGGTTGAAGTTGATAGAATATATGATTTTTGGACCTACCAAGAAATGGCAGGATGTTCTAAATCATGTAGATCAACATTGGGTTATGGTCTGGAGGGACTTCCTTACCACCTTTTACGATTCATTTTTCACAAAAACATTAAGATACGATTGATCTAGGGAATTTACACACCTCGAGCAGGGTAATATGTCTGTCATGGACTATTCATAATTCTTTATAGAACTCTAGAATTTTTCACCAAGTCTTACTGCTGATAAGATGTCCATAGATAGACGCTTTGAGGATGGGCTCAGGTATGCCATCTGATCATATGTGAATGCTTCCAAATTATCTACTTTTTTATAAATGGGAAATTATGCCCTTATCTACAAGTGAAATATGAGGGAAACTGAAGGCACAAGGCATAGTGGTTCAACATCTTGCCTGGGAATTCCTTCATCCAGTGGCAAGAAATTTCACCTTGAGGTTTGTCATAATGGAAATGGAAGTCAGAGTGTATGTACTGATAGATATAAAGTATTCCATCAGTGTGGGAGGCAAGGAAACACGAAGCCTCAGTGTGACATAAACCTAGTTGAGTGAAGAGATTGTGGATGAATGGGACATATTCATAGGATGTATTGGAACTTTTTGTCAGTCCCCAATGGCAAAGGATCCATACAAGCTCCACAATCTGAAAAAGGATCAGTAGATCCATGCCAGGACAAGAGCAGGAGTACCACTAGCCATAAAAGCCATGGAGGAGGTTGAGGTTGAGTAATCTAGACTTATGATAAGAATCAGTAGCATATTAGACATAATCATGGAGGCCAGGCTATAGCTTAGGGTCATGGATTAGTCCAGTTACATGCAGTACAACCTACACCTAAGGAGCGGAGTCCCAGATGGTCGATAGTGTGAGGTGCGATCTTAGTAGCCTCCACTTTAGTACCTACTTTTTTATATACAATAACTTAACATTCATTAATATCTATGGATATAATGTAGAGTATTGGAATCAATATTGAATACTTTTGTGGGGTAATAAATCTTGATACTCCATTGGAATTACAATCAGAAAGTGTGTACCGATGTAAGGAGTGTCCCATTGAGATCATGATTACCATTTCTTATAGAACCATTTTTTCCTTGAGATGATACGCTTCAACATCATTCTTAGGATGGAGTGTCTAGTTCCTTTTCGATACCATATTTATTATTACCACTATAGGGTTTATTTATTATCACCTGAGGGTGATGTCTACATTCACAAGGGATAATGGAATGTCTAGGGAATTCAAGCTAGACCTGAGCATCTTGGACTGGATGAAGTGTCAGCCAAGATTTTTATTCTTTTAATTAAAGATCAAAGAGTATGACAGGTTATTTTTCCTCAAGTGTAGGACCAATTCAGAGATGTTTCCCTAAAGATTTTTATGGGATACCTCTTGAGAGAGAGGTAAAGTTCACTATTGTTATTTTTCTAGGAGATGAACTAGTTTCTATTCCTCCATACAAGATGGATACTACTGAGCTTCAAGAACTCAATAGGTATTTGGAAGAATTAGATGGAAAAGGGTTTATCTGAAACACTAATTTTCCTTAGGATTCTCTTATGAATTTTTCTAAGAAGGAAAATAAAACCTTAAAGAAATGTGTGGATTACCAAAATTTGAATCACAGTACTATTAAGAACTGATACCCACTTCCTTATATATAAGGTCTCTTCTCCAACTCTGAGGATCCAAGGTCTTCTCAAAACATTATTTGATATTGGGATATAATTGTGTGCAAGTTAGGACCTTAGATATACAATGTAAGATATTATAAAGCAGGTATGTCTTGTATGAGTATTTGGTTATACCATTCAGTATAAACAATGCACCCACCATTTTTATATCCTTGATGAATTAAGTTTTCTACCTATACCTGGATGCTTTTGTGGTTGTTTTTTGGATGGTATCTTAGTGTATTCTTAGACGAGACACGATCATGCAAAAAAACTTTCCATCATTTTGAATACACTAATAGAGCATAGTCTATATTCCAATATCAAAAAATTCCACTTTTAAATCAACAAAGTTCACTTATTGGGTCACATTATATCATAAGTAGGGGTATCTGTGGATCTAGAGATGGTGAGAGCTATTATTTCTTGGTAGAATCCCAAGAATGTGTTTCATATAAGGAGCTTCTTGGGGATAGTCGATTAATATCAACATTTCATTCAGAACATCCTAGACCTTACAAAACCATTTAATGGATTGACCAAGAAGGGTGTTAAATTATTAGGGTAAAAACATTATGAAGAATGATTTTAGTATTTTAAAGGAAGTATGACCTCAACACTGGTCATGATTTTACCTAAACCTAGAAGAGGATATATAGTTTATTATAACGCGTCAGGTGTCTAACGACCCAAGCTTGACGTACATGGATATTAAATTTCTTTTGTGGAATACTTAATACATGAAAAAAACTGATTCCCAAGACCATATTAGTTTAGTTCCTTTAGAAACATGGGACATAATCTTTTAACTATGTGAAATATCTTTCACATATCCCATAAAGATATCCCCCTTTTTTTCCTACCTAAAACCTTTCTTCACATCTTGGGGGAAAGAAAACATAAAAAGGGTGAGCTCAAATGCTCAATAAGGGTAAAAATTGAGAACATAAAACAAACCATAAACATAAGAATGTAAAAACATGAACATAAAGTTTAAATATCAAAATCACGAGTCATGAAATAAACCTTGGCAGTTTGTAAGGAATAGATCATAAAGGAACATTAACCATGATAAAATTGCATTGGCATAAAACATGGAATTATGGGAAACAAACAAGCACATAATATGATTTCCATAGTAGCAAAGACATTTTTTTCAAGACCATCATAGTGGAAGGAGTCCATTACTGAACTGGTTTTACTTGTTGTTCTAGTCATGTATTACTGAATTGGATTTACTTGCCATTCCTGCTATGTCTATCTCATGAGATATAAATATTTTCCCAATGAATTAGAGGGAGATATAGGTCCCAAACATCTCATAATGAAATAATTTTTACATGTTCCACAAAAACATAAATCATTCATTATAGCATAACCTATGAAATAAAATGGGTTTCTTAAACATCATTCCATCATAACATAATCCATATAAGATAAATGGATTTCATAAAAATAATTTCATCATAAAAACAATCAAATAAATATAATAATAGGGATAGAAACATAAACCTATGTCACCTTAGTTCGAAAATAATTTTAATAAAACACTTGAGCTTAATTCCTAAGGAAAATATCCCTTCTTCTTCAAACACATTTTCTTTTTTAGAATGCCATGAAATTTTAAAGGAAAAGATTTTGGTTGAAAATAAACATGAAATCGTGTAGTGGAAGCTTCATGTAAATAAGGAGTTAAGAATATATAAAAATCAATTCATGTCGTATAAGTTAAAAAAAACATTTTCCTTGTACTTTTTCTAGAAAAGTAAAAAAGTACCTCATATGGTAAAAAAATATTCCTTTCATACCATGTGAAAAAAGTCAAAAATGGGTAAAAATGACTTTAAACACAAATAGAAGAATAGTAAAAATTTTATGAGAACATTTTTAGAAAACATGGACATGTATGATAAATATTCCCCTAGTAAATACTAATGTATAAACAATCTCAAATAAAAATGAGATTGCAAAATTATCCCTTACCTTTGGTCCTATTTCTTCTATATGTATCTGAAACTACTATATAGAGGGTTTAAACATATTATTAACTTGTAAAATAACAATAATAATATAAATTATATCATATATGATTAACTTATGACTTTATATTACCTATTCATTTGTCAATTCCATGTTAAAGCAATGTTTTGGGTAATAATCGTTTTATTTATCATATGTGTTTTGACTTGTTATTATTGATATTATTAATTAGATCATGATTTACTTACTTTTAGAATATAAAAAATTATTTATATATCATATATATTCAGTTTATAAATATATATAATATATAGATAAATGAAAAGGAATACACCATTCATGGAGACGGTAGTCCGTACGTACGCATGAACGTTGTTTCCGTTCCCTTATTGAATTGAATGGAAGCAAGTAAATAACAAATATATATATAGATAAATATAGTATTATTATTATATCATATATTTCATTCTTATTTTTATATATACTTTATAATCATTCTTTAATGGTTAACATGGAGAATGAATCTCATCACGTTGTGGAGACTGTAATCCGTACGCACGCACGAGTGACGATATCATTCCCTTCATGGTTAAATGGAAGTAATTGGATGATAAATTAATTATAAAGAATAATTATAATGCTATATTAATTATTTAAATCCATTATAATAATCATTATTACCATCCTAATAAAGTATTGTTGAATAACAAATTACACCATGACGTGGAGACGGTAAGTCGTACGTATGCACACATGGTGACATTGTTATTAGTAGCATGGATAAAAGGAGGTATCAAGTTTTAAGATAATTATAATAACATATCAGTATGTATAATATACTTTATTTATTACTTTAGTATGAAAAAAACATAATAAGAGGAAGTAGAAGAAGAAAAGAATTTTGAAATGGGTGATAAAACAATTACCACGTTTTCGAGTATCTCCTTTTGGTCTGCACAAAAGGATTCCTTAAGATGGAATTATGCCCAATGTTTGGCCTATAAGAGTAAGGTAGGAATGTTGGGAGGTGATTTGGGTAGGGGTTGGCTGAGCCAAAGACCTTTGGAGATATGATTAAAAGAGAAGGATGTGTGCCCTTTTATAAAAGAGGGGAGGGACACCTTCAGAATTACCAAAACTATTAAATTAATATAAATTAATTTTTAAATTAAAATTCCTCCAAAGTGGATTATTTATAATCTAAGATGAGGATGGGTCAAAATACTATCAACCAATAAAATTTATACATGTTTTTATTTTATTTTAAACCTTATGATTTTGACTTATCTTTATTTAATCTATTTAATTTTAATTATGGTAATAATATTCTAAATATTAAATGGTTGTAAATATTTACTTATGTGTTGTCAATTTTCCATAATTGAGTACTATATGAAATTTTAGACCTTATAATTTTCAATTTTCAAATTTTAATTATTTTTGATATTTTTAAATAATTTAATAATATGTTATTTTTATAAAATATAAATAGTGGAAATTTTGACCCTATTCATTTATTTGAATTTAAATAAAATCCATACAGAAGATAAATTCAAAAAAAATATTTAATACACTCCTAACATATCATAGTCACCTATAAAATTCCTGTAGAACATTAATTAGTTCATATAATATTTATTTTAATATTTTTAAAACCATTTATTTGATATTTATATTAATAAAATAATTTTTACATCACTATTGTGTCATCATTAATGGTAATTATTTAATATTTAAAAATTATAAATAAATTTTGATGATGTAGATAGTTTAATTAGATTTCTGGATACTATTTATTTTTGAAGTTTGATGAAGTTTATCACTACATTAAAATTATTATACTTATAAGATATATGAGAGTGACATGTTGCCACTTTCTTTTGTTTTAATTATAATTACATCATTTTCATGAATAAAAGTCAATTAAATGAATCAATTCCATCCCTTAGGTGATATTGGTCGAATTTAATTCACCCAATATGATTTTTTCAGGTGTTAGGGTAATTTTATTACCTTTATCATATTGTTTGTTACCCTAATTTACCTGATTTACCTTTAACTGTGGTAAATAAAAATTACCATAGTTACTATTCATAATATGAAAAAAATAAAAGTGACCTATTAACATAATTTGGACCCAATTATTTCAAATATGGAATCCATTTTTCAAAATTCAAAAAAAAAATGAAATAAATTAATTTAAAATTAATTCCCGTTGTTAAAACCAAAAACCGAGTTTTTAAGAAGTAAAAACTTATCAAAAGATTGTCATGGGTTTATGTACAATTTAAATGTAAAATTACTTCCAATGAACAAAATTGGATTAAATGATAAAAAAAATCAAATTAAACTTTAAAACCAATTAATAAGATAATATAACTATATAAACAAATTATATGGAAAGGTAGTTTTGAATTAAAATACAGTATTTTTCACTATTCATTAAAATATGAATTTCATCAAAAAAATACCAAAATTTCAAAAAAGGTAAATTTTTTATGTCCTAATTCTAAGGAAGAAGTTTATTATGTCAAATATAACTTATAAAATTGTCAAAAACTATATTTAAAAAGGGTTCTAAATCAAAAGGCGGTAAAACTATATTTTTTGAAAAATACTTCTTTTATCCAAAAAATTGAATTTGTTCTTATATCATGTTATAGAAAATAAATATGATGAATGTTAAAATTATATAAAATTCAAAATATAGTTAATACTATTCATAACAGATAGTTTATATCCTATTAAATAATAATATTTTAATAATATATTGTTGTTTAGTGAAACTTGGTATTTCATGCAACACAAGCTATTGAGGAAGGTCACTCTTGCATGTAACACAAGCCAAGAATAGTGTTGCATATACTACAAGCTAATACAGTGCTGTGTATAGTGCAATCTAATATTGGTGTAGCATACAACACAAGACATCAAAGAAATTTAAAGGAATCTATCTCATAAAATCTTAGGGTGTTACATTCTACCCCCTTAAAATGAATTTCGTCCTCGAAATTTGTTGGGGTTATAAATGGTTTACTACTTGAAAGTTTCTTTCATGGAAATCCACATCATAAAAATGAATACTAAAACTAGGGGTGTCCAGACACGACCCAACCCGACCAACCCGACCCGACCCGATCGGGTCGGGTCGGGTTGAAAAATTTATACCACGACTTGGGTTGGGTTGGGTTATATCATGGTTGGGTTGGGTTGGGTCACGAGTTGGGAAAATATTGACCCAACCTGACCCAACCAACCCGACTACTGTGAGTCGCCTCTTCGGACTTTGCCCTCTCCCCTGCCTCTCGACCCAATTTCCCCTCACCCTCGCCCCACGCTGCTGTCTTTTTTCCATTCCTACACCATCCATTGAGTCCATACCATCGCACACCATTATATGAATACTCTATTAATCGCATAGATGATTGAATCTTCCATGAAATTTCTAAGACAAATATAAAATAAATTCAAAGGAATCGAGACATGTGAAATCAGTGGAAAAACAATTCCCGATCAACAAACAAAAATATGAAGATAACTAGATTTCATTTGATTTTGCTACGAAAACTAAAGAACAAGAAAAAAACCAAAGGAAGATAAAACAATTTTAAAGATTCAAAGACCTGACAGTGGAGGATCAACTAAGAAAAAAATTATTGAACATCCCCCTCACCCTCACCAGTCTAGTGCATCCACCGTGCCACACCTGCATATACCACCCGCCTCTGCCACCACCTCAATCTCTATCACAACTGTGTGCGGTGCCAAATATATCGGTGTCAGGCACTACCCCATTCTCATCACCCTCTTGGCCTCACCTTGAACCTCCTAAAACCTTGATAACTACTATCAAGAAATCTAATCACAGCACACCATCGAGTCACATAATGACTTTTTTTGGGGTCGATTTATTACAGGGTGGAGGATGTGGGTTTTCCCTAGTGTGGAGAAGAAGATGAAGTAGAAGAATACGTAACCCGATCAACCCACAGGGTCATATCCAAAAAAGAACTGAACAATTTTTTTATCATAACCCAGTCAACCTGCGGGTTGGGATCATAAAAAAATACCAAACAATTTTTTTTCCTTAACCCGATCAACCCGACCCGACCCAACCTGATTTGAGGCGGGTTGGGGTGGGTCGAGTCTGAATCCAAAAACATCTCTGACCCGACCCAACCCAACCCATGGACACCCCTAACTAAAACTTCATTTTAAAAAAGAAATTTAGAAACATAACGGTTACCCAAAGTAACTCATCATTGGTTTTCCACATTGGATAACATAGGTGAGAAGTGAAAACATGGATATGGAAGAGAAATCTAACCATCATGTTCTGATGGATAGTGATATAGAATAAGGTTTGGAGAAAGTTAACTACCACAATGCCATTATTTTGTGATGATTTAAGGGACCATCTGATTCATCGGATAAGAGGGTACTAAGATAAAATTTTTGCTTTCAATATCATTTTAATAAAGTTGAAGAATTTTTCATGAGAATAAATACTTACCTAATTTTTGTTACAATCTCACTATTGTTTGTGCCTTGAAATTTTTTAACTTCATCTTTTATTAAAAGAAATGATGTTGAATTTGTGAATCTTGAAGTGTTAGCAGATCATGCGATAGAATGATAGGTCATTCCATGTGTCTCAACAAAAAGGTTATAATAGGTTATCAAATATGCATAAGTCCACCTATAGTGAGATAATACATTAATCTAACAAACTTCAACTAGAATATAACTTATACTATCCATAAGTGGTTAACATTACAATCCTTCAGAAATCAAAAAATATAAACTTTATAAAGAAGTGAACTAAATTGACTTAACATTTATCTCCCATATATCATAAGGTAGTTCTTGGTTGTCACATTCCAAAAATGTGAATAACTTAATCATGTATTCTCTTGAAACATGGTAATAACATGAATTACCATATAACCTTAGAGAAAATATGCATTATGACAAAATTAACTCTTTCCATATACCAAAAATACAAAAAATTCTATATACACAACCATGATATCACTTTTTCCTTATATTATTCATGAGGTCATTAATACTATAAAATATATCACTATCTTCTTATCCCATCATTACTCACATATCACGTTTTTTACAAAAAAATATCTTCATAACTTTTCATGGTTACTGGTACCATTTAACAAATACTTTCAAATACTTAAGGAAAAAAAATAGTGTAACAATCCTTAGATGTTTCTTTATTCTATAGTACCATACATTATTCTTGATAAACATGAAATCATTCCACTATATTCTTAAACCATTGACTGAGCTACATCATTTTATTCCTCAACACTTCTTTCATCTCATATATCATTTGTAGTCTCTTCATCGTCATCAATATAAATCCTACCAATACAACCGTGCTTATTATATTCATGAGATTTTCCCTTAGGGAATATATTTTAATAATGACTATATATTAAACATTTAAAACATTTAACCATTGTTTATGTCTTAGAAATACCATTATCCTTGCCCATTGTGTTAACTAAACATTTTCCTTTGCAATTACTAGATTTGTGACCTTATTTTCCACACCCAAAGCATCTTCTAGTTCCTTTGAAACATTATCCTTGATGAATCTTCCCACATGATTTACCTGAGGAAAATTGAACTTTATTTCTTCTATGATCACCATGAAACTATATATTTCTCTTATTATATGGGTCAGAAAACTTACCAAAGTTGAGATTATTGATCATATTATGAGATTGATGATTGGGCCTAATAATGATGTTTCTACTTCAAACTCCCATTTCATTTTTTGCTCATGAATAATATCATCCCATTATCTGTTATATTCTCCATTAACATGAATCCTCCTATTTTCAACCATTTTCTAAAACCCAAAAATAATAGTGTGAGAGGAAAAAATCATACTAGGAAAGTAACATAATCAATGGGAAGTACTTTCAATCTCCAACATCTTAGGTTTAATCCTAGGTTATTCATGATTGTTACCAAATTTCTAGGACTGTAACCTATAGTTATACTTACTCTTAGGGACATCCTTAAACATACGTTAGAAATATCTCTAGGGATATCACTAAAGTTTTCACATCCTAGTTTCCAAATGTTAACTAAATCTTCGCTCTAATACCAACTCTAACAACCCAAGATTGACATACATATAAATTAAATTTCTTTTTTGGAATACAAAATACATGACACAAACTGACACCCAAGACCATATTTTTTTAGTGCCTTTGTAAAAATGGAACCTAATCTTTTAACTTGGTGAAAGATCTTCAACATATCCCATAAAGATCTTCCCCTTTTTATTTCCTACCTAAAACCTTTCTTTATATACTGGGGAAAATAAAACATAAAAAGGGTGAGATAAAATGCTCAATAAGGCTAAAAATTTAGAACATAAAATAAACCATAAACATAATAATGTAAAAACATAAACATAAAGTTTAAATATCAAAATCACGAGTCATGAAATAAATCTTGGTAGTTCATAAGGAATATATCACAAAGGAACATTAACCATGATAAAATAGAATTAGAATAAAACAAGGAATTGTGGAAAACAAATAATCACATAATATGATTTTAATAGTAGCCAAGACATTGTTTCCAAGACCATCATAGTAGATAAATTCCATTACTGAATTGGGTTTACTTGCCGTTCCAATCATGTATTACTGAACTAGATTTACTTTCCATTCTATCCACGTCTATCTCATGAGATATAAATCTTTACCCAATGCATTGTAGAGAGATATAGGTCCCACTCATCTCATAATGAAATCATTCTTACATGTCCCACAAAAATATAAATCATTCATCATAGCATAACCCATGAAATAAAATGGGTTTCTTAAACATCTTTCCATCATAACATAATCCATATAAGATAAATGGATTTTATAAAAATAATTCCATCATAAAAAAAATAAAATAAATGTAATAATAGGGATATAAACATAACCCTATGTCATATCATTTGGAAAATAATTTTGATAAAACACTTTATATTAATTTCGGAGGAAAATATCCCTTCTTCTTCAAAAACGTTTTCTTTTATCAGAATGCCATGAAATTTTAAAGGAAAACAATTTTATTGAAAATAAAAATTAAATCATATAGAGTAAGATTCATGGAAATAATGTGTTAAAAAGATGTAAAAATATGTTAATACCATTTAAGTTAAAAAAAACATTCTCCTTATACTTTTTCTAGAAAAGTCAAAAAGTATATCGTATGGTAAAAAAAAGATTCCTTCCACACCATGTAGTAAAAGTCAAAATGGGTAAAAATGAATTTAAAGTTACATAGAAGAATATTAAATATTTTATGAAAATATTTTTAGAAAACATGGACATGGATGATAAATATCCCCCCAGTAAATACTTACGTATAAACAATCTTTTAGATAAAAATGAGATTTCAAAATTATCCCTTACCTTATGTCCAATTTCTTCCATATGTGTTTGAAACTCATGTATAGTGGGTTTAAACATATTATTAACTTGTAAAATAACCATAAAATATTAATTATATCATATATGATTAAATTATGACTTTATATTACCCGTTCATTTGTCAATTCCATGTTAAAGCAAAGTTTTGGGTAATAATCATTTTATTTATCGTACGTGTTTTGACTTGTTATTCTTGATATTATTAATTAGATCATGATTTAATTATTCCCAGAATGTAAAAAATGATTTAAATATCATATATATTCAGTATATAAATATATATAATATATATATAAATTAAACAAAATACATCATTCATGGAGACGGTAGGCCGTAAGTACGCATGAACACTGTTTCCATTCCCTTATTGAATTGAATGCAAACAAGTAAATAAAACAAAAAAACACATATACATAAATAAAGTAGAATTATTATGTCATATATTTCATTCTTATTTATTATATATAATTTATAATCATTCTTGAATGGTTAACGTGGAGAATGAATCTCATTGTGTTGTGGAGACAGTAATCTGTACGTACGCACGAGCGACGATATCATTCTATTGATGGTTAAATGATATGTAATTGGATGGTATATTAATTATAAATAATAATTATAATGTTATATTCATTATTTAAATCCATTATAATCATCATTATATCCATCCTATTAAAGTATTTTTGATTAACAAATTACACCACAGTGTAGAGATGGTAAACCGTACGTACACACACATGGTGATATTGTTATTCGCAGGATGGATAAAAGGGGGTATAAAGTTTTCCCTCAATTATAATAACATATAAATATGTATAAGATACTGGATTTATTACTTTATTATGGAAAAAATATAAGAATAGGAAGTAGAAGAAGAAAATAATTTTGAAATAGGTGATAGAACAATTACCTCTTTTTCGGGTATCTCCTTTTGGTATGCACAAAAGGATTCCTTAAGATGTATTTATACCCAAAGTTTGGACTCTATTAGTAAGTTAGGGATGTTGGGAGGTGAGTTGGGTAGGGTTTGGTCGAGATAAATGTCTTTGGAGATGTGATTAAAAGAGAAGGATATGTTCCCTTTTACGAGAGAGGGGAGGGGCACCTTTGGAATTACCAAAACTATTAAATTAATATAAACTAATTTTTAAATTAAAATGACTTAAAAGTGGATTATTTCTAAGATAAGATGAGTATGAGTCTAAATAATCTCAATCAATAAAATTTATACATGTTTTGATTTTTTTTAAACCTTATCATTTTGACTTATCCTCATTTAATCAATTTAATTTTAATTGTGGTAATAATATTCTAAATATTAAATGGTTATAAATATTTAATTATGTGTTTTCAATTGTCCATAATTGGATACTATATGACATTTAAAACCTTATCATTTATAATTTTTAATTTTTACACATTTTTTGGATTTTTAAATAATTAAATAATTTGTTATTTTTATAAAATATCAATAGTGGAATTTTGACACTATTCATTTATTTGACTTTAAATAAAATCCACACATAAGATGAATTTAAACCAAAATATTTAATAAACTATTAATATGTCATAATAACCTATAAAATTTGGTTAGAACATTAATTAGTTCATATAATATTTATTATAATATTTTTAAAACCATTTATTTGATATTTCTATTAATAAAATAATTTTTACATCACAATTGTGTCATCATTAATGGTAATTATTTAATCTCTAAAAATTATAAATAAACTTCTATGATGTATATTGATTCATTAAATCTCTGGAGACTATTTATGTTCAAAGTTTTATGAATTTTATCACAACATAAAAATTATTATACTTATAAGATATACGAGAGTGACATATTGTCACTTTTTTTTTAATTATAATTACATCACTTTCATGGTTAAAAGTTAATTAAATTAGTCATTTCCGACCCTTAGGTGATACTGGTTGAATTTAATTTATATAATAGGATTTTGGAAGGTGTTAGGGTAATTTTATTACCTTTATCATATTGTTTTTCACCCTAATTTACCTATTTACCATAAACTGTGGTAAATAAAAATTATCGTAGTTACTATTCATAATATGAAAACATAAAAGTAACCTATTAACATAATTTGGACCCACTGATTCCAAATATGGAATACATTTTTCAAAATTCATAACACATAATTTAAATAAATTAATTTAAAATTAATTCCTGTTGTTAAAACAAAAACTGGTTTTTTAAGAAGTAAAAACTTATCAAAAGATTGTCATGTGTTTATGTCAAATTTAAATGTGAAATTACTTCCAATGAACAAAATTGGATTAAATGATAAAAAAATTATCCAATTAAACTTTAAAACAAATTAGAAAGATAATATAACTATATAAATAATTTAGATGAAAAGGCAGTTTTGAATTAAAATGCAGTATTTTTCACTATTCATTAAAATATGAATTTCATCATAAAAATACAAAAATTTCAACCCAGGTAAATTTTTATGTCCTGCTTCCAAATAAGAAGTTTATTATATAAAATATAACTTATAAAATTTTCAAAAACTATATTTAAAAAGGGTTCTCCATTAAAAGGTGGTAAAACTGTATTTTTTGAAAAATACTTCTTTTATTCAAAAAATTGAATTTGTTCTTATATAATGTTCTATAAAATACATAAGATTAATTTTAACATTATATAAAATTAAAAATTTGGTTAATACTATTTATAACAGCTTGTTTATATCCCATTAAATAATAATATTTTAATAATATATTATTATTTAGTGAAACTCAGTATTTCATGCAACGCAAGCTATCAAGGATGGTCACTATTTCATGTAACATAAAACATGAATAGTGTTGTGTGTAATGGAAGCTAATATAGTATTTCATATAGCGCAAGCTAATATTGGTGTATCATACAACACAAGACATCAAAGAAATTAAAAAAAAATCTCATAAAATCCCAGGGTGTTATAAGGTGTTAGACTGAGAGTTGTTTTGATGTAAGGAAAATGAGTCCTAGTGTATGAGTCTCAACATTCAATAACTCACGAGTGTAATTACTAGATGAACGACCTCGAGATGGTATTCTTTATTCATTTCTTACATTGCTGGAAACATTATCCATTGAGGGAGAAGATAAAGGCATACACATACCATAAAAGTTTCAAATAAATATTCTATCTATATGAATTGAACCTTATAGATGAGGACATGTGTTTAATACCTATAGTTCATTCAATTTGAACTTGTTTAAATTCCAGTTAAGGGAAATGAAGTAGTTGATGCTCTGAGCTGTAAGACTCAAAAATAATTTGTTTAGGAAGCAAGTAGTGAATAAAAATTTATGGATATTCTTTATTAGATTCATATAAAAGATTATGATTTTCATGGGAAGAATTTTATCATGGAACTAGTAGTGACCTTAGCACATCTGGATTGAGTAAATAGGAGGAAACTTTTATATTCTTAAGACTTAATCCAGAGGGAAGGTGTTATAGGTAAGGACCCACCACCTGTTAGAGATGTAGATGTGGATGAGATCATGTATATACATGGACATGTCTAGGTACATGTATAAATACAATATGTATTGATACAAGAATCTCATGCTTCTAAATGGGAATTACATCCTATACTCACCAAGATGTATCATGATATGTGCCACAAAAATTGGTTCCTTGGGATGAAAATAGAAATCGCAAGTTTCATTATTTGGTGTTACACCTGTCAGCAAGTGAAGGAAGAACACCAGTGGCTTGGTGGAATTTTTTAGATGTTACCATTTCTAAAGTGGATATGGGATGATTTAACCATGTATTTTTTGATAGGGTTTCAAAAATCACCTCAAGGTAGTGATGTAGTATGGGTGATCATGGATTGGCCAATGAAGGTCACTCACTTCTTACATATTAGATATACATTCTATGTAGACGAAATTATAAGACTCTATGTCTGAGAGATTATATAAATATATGGAATTCCATGTATCTTTGCATCAGAAATGAATTCTCGATTCACTTCTCAGTTCTGGAAGGGTTACATGGGGATCTTGGATCATAGGTACTTCTGAGTATAGTTATCACCTATAAACAGATGGTCATTCTAAGTGTACCATACATGCTCAAGAAGAAATTCTTAGAGAATTCATCCTTTATTTTGGAGGTTCTTGGAATTAATATTTTTTTCTTTCTAAGTTTTCTTATAATTACAGTTTTCAAGGGACTATCCAAATGGCTTCATATGAGGCACTCTACAACAGGCCTTTTTATTCACCTCTATGTTGGTTAGAGGTAGGGGAGGCAGTGTTACTAGGACCTCATATCATTCAATATATATCATAGAAGGTATAAATTATCATGAAACATATAAATATACATAATTATATAAAGAAGTCATATACTAATCATCATCACCAACATATTGATTTTTAGGTGGGAGATTGTTTCTTCTTGTGAGTCACACCTAGATTTGGTCACTGAAAGATTCACATACAAGGGAAGATGACACCTAGATTCATTGGAAATTTTGATATTTTAGAGGGAGTTGGGATATTATCCTACCAGATAGCTCTTCCTTAGAGGCATTGGGCTATGGATGGTTTCTTCCATGTTTCTTAGCTTTGATGTTATCACTCTGACTCATCTCATTATTTTTATCCTAAGGAAGTTGAGTTAGAGTCTGATGTTTATTTTGAGGAGTATCCTATTTATATTGTTGATCGTACAAAAAAGGACCTCTTAGGCAGGACAATTATTCTGGTAAGGGTACTATGGTAGCATGTCCATGCGTAGGACAATACTAGGAAGTGAGAATTAAATATATACAATCATTGGCTAGAGTTATTATTGGATTCAAATCAACCACCCTCACAAGGAAAACTTGGGGATGAGTTGTTTTAAGGAGGGGAAGTTGTAATATCCTAGTTATTTATAGATATATGAATCCTTTAATTTTAAGTTTAAACCTTTATTTTTTACCTTAATAGAAGTTTATAAAGTGATCATGGTGTTCTTGGGATCACTCAGGCTCAGTTTTGGAAACATAGTTCTGGTTTTTGAAAGAAATGGGAGCTATATGGTTAGTACTGACTAGGGGTGTCCATGGGTCGGGTTGGGTTGGGTGGAGGGATATTTTGGACCCGAACCAAGAAAAATAGGACGG
Organism: Viscum album; assembly: GCA_963277665.1. NCBI lineage: Eukaryota > Viridiplantae > Streptophyta > Magnoliopsida > Santalales > Viscaceae > Viscum > Viscum album. The sequence goes on from OY728141.1 coordinate 791,231,271, forward strand.
GTTGGGTTAGGTCAGGTCAGAGATATTTTTGGATTCAGACCCGACCCAACCCAACCCTCCTCAAATCAGGTTGGGTCGAGTCAGGTTGATCGGGTTAAGGAAAAAAAATTATTTGGTATTTTTTTATAATCCCAACCCGCAGGTTTACCTGGTTACAACAAAAAAAAATTGTTCAGTTATTATTTTGGCTATCGCCCCGTGGGTTGATCAGGTTATGTATTCCTCTACTTCATCTTCTTCGCCACACTAGGGAACACCCACATCCTCCGCCCTGTAATAAATCTACCCCAAAAAATGTCAGTCTGCGACCCGATGGTGTGATGTGATTAGATTTCCTGCTAGTAGTTATCAAGGTTTGAGGATGTTCAAGGTGAGGCCAAGAGGGTGATGAGAATGGGGTAGTTCCTGACACTGATAGATTTGTCACCACACACAATTGTGATGGAGATAGAGGTGGTGGCAAAGGCAGGTGGTACATACAGGTTTGGCACGGTGGATGCACTGGACTGGTGAGGGCGAGGGAGATGTTCAATGATAGTTTTCTTAGTCGATCCTCCACCGTCAGATATTTGATTCTTTAAAATTGTTCTATCTTCCTTTTGTTTTTTTCTTGTTCTTTAGTTTTCGTAGCACAATTGAATGAAATCCAGTTATCTTCATATTTTTCTTTGTTGATCAGGCATTGTTTTTCCACTAATTTCACATGTCTTGATTCCTTTGAATTTATTTTATGTTTTTCTTAGAAATGTCTTGGAAGATTCAATCATCTATGCGATTAATAGAGTATTCACATAATGGTGTGTGATGGAATGGACTCAATGGATGGTGTAGGAAAGGAAAAAAGACAACAGCGTAGGGCGAGGGTGAGGGGAAATTGAGTCGAGAGGCAGGGGGAGAGGGTGGAGTCTGAAGAGGCGACTCACGGTAGTCAGGTTGGGTCAATTTTTTCCCAAATCATGACCCAACCCAACCAGACCATGATATAACCCAACCCAACTCTTGGTATAAATTTTTTTACCCGACCCAACCCGACCCTACCCGACCAGGGTCGAGTCGGGTTGGTCAGGTTGGGTTGGGTATCGATACCCCTAGAACTGACCATGAACCTCAAAAATGTGAACCTGTAAGAAAGAATCTTGGTTTTATAAACCATGAAACATGGTCCATATAGACATGAAAACATGTAATTTATTGTAGATCAAAATCTAAAAATTTGTTCATGGTTTGTTCATGGTTTATCAAACCATGTACTTATGTTTTGTGAGGTGAGGGCTTATAGATAGTGGATATCACATGGTTGGAATATGTTTATCCAAACCATTGGACCAAACCATGCAACCTTTTAAAAAGTGGGAATGTATGATTTTTAACTCCCTTCCTTTAACCCTTATTCTCTCTTTCTACTAACTCAAACTCATAACATCTCCCCACATGTGAGATCTTTCTTCTTCCCTTCTCTAGGATTTGATAGATCTACTCCATCTGAGCTCTTATTGGAATGATGTCAGTCATGTTGGATCCCCCTCAGCATGTATAAGACTCTAATTTCTTACCTTCCCTATTTTATTCGTTGACATGGATGTTATTTCCATGTGACTGAATATACTCCATTTTCTATTTAATTTTATGGTTTTAACATTTTCTCTCATTCCATCTCAAATTAGAAGCTTATACTAGAAAGGGATTCTTTGAAAATGTTAAGGTTGGTGTTATAATACTTTTCCTTAAATTATCACATATTTATAATTTTTCATCATTGCGTTATATGCTGGAATTTCTGTTCATTACACATAAAATGAGTAATACCTTAAATTAATTGTTTAGACCATAACCTTGATGTTCATTATCACATTTTACATGGTTTTAGGTTGAATTCCTAAACCCTAACCACCCTTAGGATGGTTTATATTAAATGAAAGTGACTACCATTCTTTCCTTGTATCTAAGCCACCCCTTGGGTGTATTGATCTTTCCACTTACTAGTAGATGTCGTAAATGAATTAATTGAATTGATAAATGATATGTATACATTAATTGACCTTCTTGATCACTTGTAATTGAATTGAATAATTAAATGAATCTTGATGAATGAAAAATTGAAATGGATGTTTATCATGGCCTATGTTTAATTATTAAATGTATATTGCCTGCTATTTATGGGACCATATCACTTTAAAGGCATGGCCTAACTTGATTAAGAATTGGATTCCCGACTTGGAATGCCTTGGTAATCTCAGAGGATAATAGATAATTCATTGGTGTGACTACTATATGATATACCACACTAGGGTTTGGTTAATGTCTTTTATTAGTGAATTCCTTGGTGTATACCTGATGATTCACTTTCATCTCTCTAAAATAGAATGTCGAGATTATCTCCTTAGATTTGGATTCATTTCCTCAAACATGTGATGCCATGGATAATCTCCATAGACTATAAATCTATTATATCCCATGTTTACCTTGTTCTTGCTTCTCAAACTCATTTAGAAACACTCACAGTGGAATTCCAAGGGTTCATCCCTTGGATTACAGTCATACCCCTATATCCAAGCTTCTTGTTTTGTTACTATGAGTTTGCTCAACCTCCTAATAACTAGGATTCCTTGTTTTCTTCTTAGATCCTACATGATTATATTTTATGGTCTTATTGACTATGTTTCTTTATTCTAGAACAAACTAAAATGTTCCTATGCTAAGATAAATTCATCTTTAGATGAAGCAGGTATGGTATTCCAGGTTCCTCATAGGACCCTAAGATCGATGTGATTAATGTTTTTTCATTAAATTTATATTATACCTACACAATGTTAAATTTTATATTAATAATATGAATTTGTATTAGACACCACTGGTGGTGGCCTACCAAGTTTTACTCACACCCTGGTCGGGATGCCATTGGGTACCCAAACAGACTTCATGGATATAGGTAGAGATAAAGGGAAGCGTTCATCTATGTCTGCTTTATCACTTTTGGGTTAGATGAAAATGACTTATCCAGTGCTTGGGATACTAGTGGATATAGTTTTGGCCCTTTTGTTCCTTTTTTTATAAGTATATTGTACATATTTCTACTTCCATGTATGCTTGTTTATTTTGTATAGATATGACATCTTCTGTATATGATATAACTTATGGTTTTGAATGCTTATCATTATCTTGATGTTTATTTCCACTTACCTATCTTATTACAATTTTTCATTATATGGTTTATAATATTTTTTTATTACCATCATTGTGCTCCACACTAATAAAATGGGTATATTATCCCCACCATAACACCATACACCCTCACCGCTAGTCATCAACCTCTGAAATATGGAGAGTCACGCTTAAGGCTATGTGGATCTCAAGTTGGGTTACTTATGAATGAACCAGGCCTAGGGTGTCTCACTAGATACCTTGAAAATATAATTTGATAAATTAATAACCAATAGAATAAAAATAAAAATAATCACGAACCTCCATAAGCATAACCTATGGCATAGATGCTGAAAGTGGAATCTCTATATACAGATCAAGAGATGTATCACCAGGACTATAGTGAAGCTGTGGCTCATCTATAGTAGGAAAATAAAGAAGCATCTAGATGATCATGTTATACATCCTCCTTGCCATCCCATTACACATTGACTTAAGGATCAGTATCATGTGACACATCATAGAAAATACCATGATAAATCTCATCCATGAGATGACACAGCTCAAAAACTAATCTTTTAAAATATCCTTGTTTAAATGTGAATTCATTTTTATGAAAAGATATTTGTAGGAGGCATGTGATAAAATCATCCTATAAAAAATTTTATAGTTAATTATAGTTAATTAAAGATTTATTCAAAAGGTGGTATAATTATTACCAAGTTGGGATAGGATCACTCATATCGCGTAAGATATAATGAGGTCACATGACAACATGGCTCATAATCTAGTTGATGTAACATATACATGTGAATAATGTCTGTAGGTATAACCAAGAATCCAAACATTGATCTTATATCTTAATATATCATGCATGATATCACCTCTATTCAAAGTCTCCCTTCCATGAGATCTCTAGGGAATGAAGTGAATCCAACTGACTGGGTTGTGTGGGAATGGGCTAAAGGAACCCAAATTTCCTCATAACTTGATCAAAATAGTGCCACTAAACCATGTAAAAATTAATTAGAGCCATTTTGAATGTGCTGGTAGCAATAATTTAGAACATGACCAACATATGGATTCCATAAAACCTAAAATAACATAAAATTAATATAAAATTAATAAAATAAATCATTTATGACAAAAAATAATAATTTATCTATGTAAGTAATAATCACATATATCATCTGGATGAATACCATCTAGTATAAGTCTATAAGTGTGGAAATCATGTTTGAAAGTATCTGAATTTATATGGTACTAGAACCACATATAGATATCATTATTGTATTTATACTTTAATATTATAAATTTACATATTTTACTTTCATATAAAAATGTTGTATAAATATACCATTATCCATGTGGGTATTCATGCCTTATATCCATAGAAAATGATGAAAGAACTTAAAAAGTGAAGCTTGGAGTGTACTCTTATACTCACAACTGAATGCAAATAATGAAACTTATATTTTAATATATTGATGATACATGAATTACATAAAGACCTGTGTATATATGAAAGACATGCTGACCCCCAGTTGTATCTCCCTATCTGGTCAAGGTCCTCAAGTAAAGTTAAATAAGTTAAATATATGAATATTTTAGAATGATCGATAGAGATCATGTCTCTAATGAGTTATAAAATGTCTGAATTTGAAAATATCAATATAGTTATCTCATCAACATCATCATGTATATGGGTGAAGTTTTTATATTTATCCATGGAATGTGTAGATGGATGGAGATGGCATAATTTTATTCATCCTAAACCTCTATGACTAATAGTCTCTATACAAAATCAAACCAATCCCAAACAACTAGACATATCATATCCACATTCTTGATTAGAAGTTCTAACATAATGGATACATCCTCAAGAGTAATGGTCATATCTCACTTTGATAGATGGAAAGTATGTATCTCTGATGTATATCTCTTAAAAAATGTTGTGATGAATTTTTGATCGATAAATGTGAATAAAAAAATTTATATATTATAGAAAGTTACATTTCATAGATGGGGGATGATTTTAGGAGGGTGTGTGATGTGATGGAAGTGGTTTCACCACTACATTCTTAGAGGATGAATGGAAAATCCCTCTAAGATAGAACACGAAACATGACTATCCAATAAATTCAGAAAAGGAACATCTTTCATATCTACATATGATATAACTGTTACTATTTATACTTAATGTAATACAATTTATAATTTTTTTATGAAATATAAGTATAAAAATGAGTTAAACAATTTTTATTCATAATGAAAGATGAAACATGATAGAATATAATAAAATATTTACAACATAATGATAAAATATATAAAAGTGGTCAACATTGATGAGAAGAGGAGCTCTTTACTACCATGTTGGGACTTTTTTTTATGATATTGATATTATACAGGAAATTAAAGTGGTGAATCATAGTACCACTAATCATTCATGATACTAATCCTTCTCAATCTAATATAAGTAGACTTTATTTGTCCTTGAGGGTGAAACTGATAATATCATGTACCATAGGTGACTGATCAGTAAGCAATGTAAAATTATTAAAATCACTAATATGTATATAAGGCACACTATAACATTTAACTAGGGTGATAAGAAATATATTGGATAAAAAAATGGTTCCTAGAGTAAGTTAATCAATGCACAAGAAGCAATGAAATTTTCATAGAGATAACTCATTTCCTATAAATAACTCTATTCACAACATCTTTATTCCAAAAAGACCACTATCACTTGAGCACTGTTTCCTATGCATGGTTCATGAAACACTATTACCTTAAAGCATATTCCTTCAATTTTGAAGCTTAAAACACAAAATGGTGATGCATCCTATAAAATATTATCAATTTCTCATTAGAAGTATCAACCAAATTGCATCCCCTACTGCATCCCCTAATAATCTTGGTGGGAGAATTTGGAAAAGTACTCACACATTGATAAAATGTATATTATACTAAGCATGTGATCAATAGTTTTCAAAAACCCTTGAAGTCCTTATTTATATACTATATAATATTAGTGTTCATATCACTATATCTCCCACCACCATCAAATATTGATGACTATTTATTCCTTGAAATCTACACCATGTAATGATACATGTCTGAATTATTCCTTTGAATTACTTCTACCCACTCATAGAATTTTTCTTTTTATAGATCATAATATAAAACAAGTTAATATAAATTAATTTAAAAGGATACTAAAAATAATTTCAATAGAAATAAATTTAAGAAAATATACCCAACTTGATGATCACCGTCTTTATTACTTTATCTTTAAAATTCTTATGAACATTATTGGAAATATGTCTAATGTATTATTTATGATAATAATTAGATTGTCTCCATGAAATTACATCATAGTTAACAACCTCTATAATTACTTGAGGATGATTAGATATCAATCACAATACTTGTATCTTGATAACATTGGTGCATATATGTGCTAAAAATACACTCCAAGATTTAAAGATCAATTTTTATAAATGAATATTTCAAATTGGATAATATCATGATTACCATCTAATAAAGAGGTAATGAGTAGTACCCCTGTATACATTCCATAAATAAAAGTTTCATCCACCTGAATAAACTATTTAACATAAAGAAATGATACAATACATGGCTTAAATTCCCAAAATATCCTATATAACTTAACCTTCATTCAATCAACTCAATCACCATAGGAGACATACTAAATAACATTAAGATGATAAATTATGTAATTTTTGAGAGATATAATTCCCATTATCGATTAAAAATCCTTATATAATTCATCCCAATCACCATTGATGAAGCCATAATTTTAATTTTTTTAGTATATTTTATATATAGATTAGAAAAATAATAATTTATAATGTTGTAAATATATATGTTTTTGTTTTAATATATGAATAATGAGTTAAATGTTAATAAGTTTAAATTATGGGTTTTAGTGGTTTAATTAATTTTCTAAAATTTATTGTAAATGGACTCACTCTTTAGTTTGAATTGAATCTAGAATTAAATGTAAAACATGTTTTATATTCATTTTTTTCAACTAATTTTATCATTTTGGTATAAATTTGAATAATCTTACACCGATAATATGTTTTTCTATACTTTTAAGGTGAATACTATAAGCTAGAAGATGAAAGGATGAAATTATAGAAGATACATGCTGAAAAATGATAATGGATACTGATACATGATGTTTTATGAGATTATGAATTTGATACATGAGTTTTTTGAATTGTAATCATCAATACATATCATTCTACCATGAAAATGTAGAGATATCAATAAAGGACAGTCATGTGTATCATTTCTCTACTTAAGAAGATAATCTGTAATATATTTGGTGGAATAAATTGAATATGTATGATATTTTCTCACTGTTGAAAATCACATGTAACATAAATTTTTAAAAGAATTGACACATAACATTTTTAAGGCTCTGTATATGATACGTAACATAATTTATAACATCCCAGGTAAATAAAGAAATTTTTCATAACTATTAATATTTGTGAATAAAATATTAATATTACTTTTAAGGGAACTCTATACTCGATGGCGTACCCAATACGCAACAACGAGTTTCATTGAAATCTTACGTTGCACTCTAATAATAAAATAATATTATTTTAAATGGTAGTTAACGCCTAGCCCTTGTAATGGCGGGAATGAAAAGAACTAACTAAAAAATGGTTATATATATTTTTCAAATATTTTTACTTTTATCCAATAAATGTTAGAGGCTTAAAATGCGAATGAATCCAATTTTAAGCGTAAATATTCTAATATTCTTTAAAAGGTCGATTAACCGCCTTTTGATGGAGAACCCATTTTAAATCCAATTTTTGACACTTTTATATGTTATATTTGACAAAATAAAATTATTTTTAGAATCAGGACATTAAAATTTACTTTGTATAAATTTTTAGTATTTTTTCGATAAAGTTCATTTTTCAATGAATAATGTAAAGTGCTGTATTTTAATTAAAACCCTCCTTTTAATATAATTTATTTATATGATTATATTATCTTTTGAATTGGTTTTAATGTGAAATTATAATATATTTTTACCATTTAATCCAATGGTGGTCATTGGAATTAATTTCACTTTGAAATTGGACTTAACTAGTGTCAATCTTTTAATAGATATTGTTTCTTAAAAACACGCTATTTGTTTTGACAGCGGGAATTAATAATTAAATTAATTAATTCAACTTATATGTTTTTAATTTTTAAAAATAGACATCATTTTTTAATTCAGAATATCAAATATAGCTTAGGGTGAATTTTTGGTATTTTTCTGAAAAACTTCAATTTTTGATGAATAGTGAAGCCACTAAGTGGTAGTTAAAAAACTGATTTTTCATTTAAATGAAAAATTACCACTTCTATGATTTGAATTTAAAAAATAAAACATATATGGCTGTAATTAGTATTTAAAATGTGGTTTAATGGGATTAAAATAATTTTTTGGTTAATAGTAACTTTTAAGTTTTATTAAACGCGATTAAAGGTAATTAGTGTAATTTAAGGTAAAGATAATGTTATAATAATATGAAATGACCTTGAAATATGTCCTACCCTTATTTTATGAGTCATGGCCGACCAATAAAATCCATGGGTCAACTTGGGGACCCCATGGAGCCACATTGGTAGGGAAATGACATTAATAAATTTTTATTTAAAGTTAAAATAAAAATGTCACAAACATGTATTGTTTTACCAAAAAACTTTTTACATGGGGTTATACAAGTCATATTTTTTACTATAAATATTAATTATAAATATAAAAATATTTCCTACATCATGATATTTTTTTTATAATTTTTAGACATTAAATAAATAAATTTATTTATGACACCATGATGATGCAGTGATTACCTCATTAATGAACGATTTAAATAAAATGAGAATATAAGGTAAAATCTAAGACTTAAACTTGTAAAAAACCTATTGGATGGGTTTATTTAGAACCATTATCACCTTATACTTGAAATATATAATTTTGGGACCTTTAATATCCGAAAATCATTTTATAATAAAGTAACTTTTCAAGACATTCCAAGAGTGCCCCTCCTCCCTCTTATAAAAGGCCCCCACCTCTACCCCCTTACCCACACATCTCAAGCCTTTATATCAACAAAATTATAGTAATTTTATCTCTCCACATCCATCTCTTCATCCTAGAATCATTAACTTAGGCAGAAAGCTCTTCAAGAAACCCTTTTGGTTCAAACCAAGAGAAGTTACCCGATTTAAAGGTAATGTCTTCACTTGTGTTCTTTTGTTTCATTTTGATTATCCAACCCCTACACTCTTTTTATTCCCTTACTTTGTAACAACACCAGTATCTTAAATATACTAGGATGTTGTTATTAGAAGGATTAGAGCTACACTTACACACACCTCCATCTAATGGTTAAAGAACATATTGTTTCTGTGGATGGCGAATTACTACCTCACGAAATGATGATTGTTCTATCTTCTCCTACCACCTCTCATGGTGGAAATTATGATGACACTATATGTATTTATGATATATATTATATTTATTTCCTATCTAATATTATGTATTTTACATTTAAAACATACCTTTATTCTTTTCATGTTGTGCAAATTCGATAATTTCATTTGAGGAAGTGTGGACTACCACCCCCTCAAGTGCTGTGACTCATTCATGCAATACATGGAATGTATAAAGAATAAAATTAATGAACTTATGTGAACTATATAACATATATATTATAATTTAATTATAATATATATATATATATATCTCATTTATTTTTAATTTCATTAAATACAAAATAGAAATGAAAGTAGCGTCCATGCGTACGTACGACTTACCGTCTCCATGAACGGTGCATTTCATTTCTTACCTCTAAATGTTATGTAATATTATAAATGCAAGGATTTACTGGATATATATGATATATATAATATCTAAATCATGAATATAATTCTGGATATAATGGATATTTTACCACATGAACAACTTGTAAATATAAGAAGTTTATTTTTGACTCAAGTACAAATGAATGACAAAACGACCGTTATTAACTTAAATAATTAAATAATTTTCATAAAATGGTAATAAATGATATAAAAGGAATAATGAAATTTAAAAAGGTTCTTAAGAAAGTATAAATTAACTCTAGTTTATTATTCAGGATATTAAAGAACGATCGAGTCAAGTCGGACACGAGGTAAGGGATCCTACCTCTCTCTTTCTTTTTAAGTACTCTCCTTTATGTCATTTCTTTTAAGATCATCTTTATTATGTTTTGGGATGTTATTTTATATTAATCATTATTTACTTTTTATTTTCATATTATAAGAGACCCTATTTGATCTCATAAATCCATTTTTTTATGTTTTAAGTGGCGTCGTTAGGCTGGCGAGTTTTCGTAAGGGATTTTTTCATCTCACTTTTATTCCCGTGGGATTTATGCTACATTTTCCACCATTTACTTTGAGTGGTGTATGTTTTTCCCATTATTCTACTCTTTGTGTAATATAATTTTGTTTATGAGTATTTACATCAATGTTGTATAGTTCTTCTTTCATGGGGTGTACGTTTCGAAAGTTACCCAAGTCGGTAAGGGAACTTTTCACCCTCCTCTTTTTAAAAGACTTATTTTGTTAGGTCTTTTAATTTACATATTATTATTTTGGGATATGTTCTTCTATATAATTATTGATGTAAAATTTATTTCCAAGTTATGAGATACCCTTTTTGTCTCATCAACCCGTTTTCTAAATTTTAAAGTGACGCCGTTAGGTTGTCGAATTTTTACATGGGAACTTCGTAACCCAATTTTGATATCTTTAGGTTCAACTGGTAGTTATTTAATATGTCATCCTATGAATATGTGTGAATGACCTCTAGTTGTTTTACACTAAATATACACTTATATTGGGTGTATTTATATTTTTCACACATAATTATTAAATTAATTTATCCTTAATTTAAGGATACCTTCTTTATAAGGGATTTCATCTTATTTTACATTTCTATTGAGACTTCATTGTTGTTATACAACAATTCACTCTTATATGGTGTATATACTATCTTTTTGAATATTATATCATGAATAACTTTATTCTCATGATATTTTAAAGTTCTGATTAAATGTTATTCCTCAATTATTTTTATTCAAGTGTCTCTCATTTCGTTAAAAACTCTTTAACTAAAATATCATTTTAAATGTTTTAATTATTTATTCATATAAATATTTCTTATTAATATAAATGTTTTCAAAATGGTTTTTAAGGATTTATTTATATGGATATTAATGGTTTAAAATGTTAAAAGCTTAAAAGTGGTATAGGACTTCGTCTCAATCTCCTTTCATTGGGGCATATTTTGTTTTATACACAACATTCTTTTATACGGTGTATAAACCCCTTTAAATTTTACTTTTATTCAAAAGGAATCTTTTTATACGAAGAATTTTACTAAACGACAAAAGGGAATGTTTTTAAATATGTGGCGACAACAACTTCTCCGCCGTTGTGACCATTATTTGAGTTTCGGCTTCCTCTACAAGCCATACCATTTTTTTAAATGAAAAATAAATACCATGTTTTACTTTTCTTTTATTTTGGTATTGAAAATGGTTTTGATAATTTTTTGATTATATCAATGTGTTTTTATATCTTGTGATTGAAATGTGGAAATTTTATATTTCCTTTATGCATGCTTTATGTGATACGATTATGTTATGGTTCTTGTGTATTGTTTATAAAGACGAGTGGTTCTGTGATAAACTAAGGGCGGGTGATCCCGTGATAGCTCTCCAACGCATTGGGTAACACGAAGCGGTTAAACGCTAAGGTTTCTCCGAAGAGATTTAGGTAATATACTGTGATGGGTATTCCAAACATAACCTTGAGGGTTACTCCCTATGTAAGAATGTTATGAATGCCTCAAGTTACCTTTACGTCTTATGATTCTATGAGTTATTCCTAAATCTTATGATTTAATGAGGTATGTTAAAGTGATTATGTTTTATGAGTAAAGTACAATTTCATTGATTCTTATGTATACATGGAATAATGTTTTCTCTCCGTATTGTTATAATCCTTACTGAGCTTTTTTATGCTCGTCCCAAGTTTTTTGAAATGTTTTCCAGAGGACTTAAAGATGAATAGGGTCAAGGATAGGATCAAGGAAAGACAAGCTATCTAAAACATGGAACTAGACATGTTTCTTTTTAAGTGTTTTTATTTTATGATGGAAACCGAGTAGAAGTGTCTACCTTGTAATCTTGTGAGATGTAATAGTTATGTCCTAATTCTCTAAAACTCTAAACCTGAAAATACCCTCAATGTGAATTATTCATTTAATTCAAGATTAAGTTATTTTTTAAGGCTGGGACCTTATAGTTGGTATTAGAGGTCGGTTTAGATAACTTTAGAGGTTAGGGCATTCTTTAAGCATAAGTGACATTACCATAATGGCTAGGATTTTAGAAAGAGTCATAGTTTTTAGATAAAGTGAATGAGTAAGTATATCTTAGTGTTTATCTTCCTCTTTAGTACATGATGATTTTTTTGATATACTCACACTGACCTTTTTGGTTTTAGTAAATGGATGGATCTAGTAGGCACCAAAGTGACGACGGGTTTGAAGGAAACTGTGGTGGTTCTCTGATTAAGAGACTGGATGAAATGGGGGATTCAATGAGAAATCTTGTGGTTATTCTAAACCAACTATCAGGAATCATGATCAACCACTTGAACCTTGGTGAGTTCTCTAAAGCATCATGTACGAGAGAACCAACTTGATGTGGAAGTTCAGGTAATAATTATAATGGTAACCATTAGGGTTTATATGATCCTTACTTTTTAGGTAATTATGGGTTACTCTATGATATGATGGAATATGAAAGGCATGAGATAAACTTGAGGTTAAAATATGTTATGGTTATTTTTGAAGATATTATCTCGTTTTGGGGAATGTTTTAAGAATTATATAGTTTTGAAAAAATGACAACACCCAAACCGTGTGACAACCCGTTGCATCGGACAAAGCTGCGGGAATCGAACCCACAACCAAAGTGCAACTCGTATGTATCGCCTACCACTGGACTACATGAAGTCCCTGGTTAGTTTGACTAATTCTTTTTAGTTAGATGATTTTATGAATCATGAGTAAGTTGAATTTGGGTTATCTATGGAAATGATTAGACTATCATGGGGTATATGTGATTAGGTTAATTACTTTTCAATATGAGACTTTAAGAGAAACTGATGTTATTTGGAGATAAATGTTAATATTTACCTTGTAAGACTATGTGATTAAATCCTTCAAATATTTGGTTTTCAATCTTAGTGTGGTTTACTTTGAAGAATTTTATGGAAAATTGTTTATCGAATGGTCTTTGTTTAAACTTTGGGTTTTGTTGGACAAATTTTAGAGATTAAGAATAGATTTTTTTATAAAGGATTATCCGTTTTGGGGATTATCTGATCTTTTACTAACCTTTTTGGTTTCAGTTTTGGTTAAGGTCTAAAGACATGAGAAATATATAGTTCTCTTTTGTGGATTAGGTGATTCTCAATAAGTTGATTATAGTAATCTTAATGTGAGCAAGTCTTCCTAAATACTCGTCTTTTGGAGAAAATATGAGTTTGTGTAAGAAATCTAGTAAAAGTTGAAAGACAACATGACAAGTAAGTATGTTTCCTTATGTTTGAGTTAAGCTCATAAATAAATTCCTCAATGAAAAGTAACTTAAAACAAAAATGTTGTCTATTAATTTTTCCTACTGGGGAATCAAATACCGTTTAACCCATCATAAGTTTGTGATTTTCTGGTGGTTAAATTTCCCCTAAACATGTTTTCTATCACTCTCCATCAGAACATGACCATTTATTTTTTTTCCTTCCATATCCATGTTTTCATGGAATCCTAGTATGGGTTAAATCATGTGACCTTTGTACTTCGCTTTCTTTATTTTAAAGTTATAGTTTTACCGACTCTTGTTTCGATGTGGGACTTTCAATGAAGTTTCCAAGACCAATTTTAAAATTTTGAGGACGCAATTCCCAAAAGGGGGGAAGGATGTAACATCCCAGGTAAATAAAGAATATTACCTTTTCATATTTATTAATATTTGTGAATAAAATATTAATATTACTTTAAAGGGAATGCTATGCTCGATGGCGTACCCAATATGCAACAACGAGTTTCTTTAAAATCTTACGTTGCACTCTAATAATATAATAATATTATTTTAAATAGTAGTTAACGCCTAGCCGTTGTAATGGAGGGAATGAACAGAACTAACTACAAAATGATTATATATGTTTTTAAAATATTTTTACTTTTATTCAATAAATGTTAGAGGCTTAAAATGCGAATGAATCCAATTTTAAGCGTAAATATTATAATATTCTATAAAAGGTCGATTAACCGCCTTTTGATGGCGAACCCCTTTTAAATCCACTTTTTGACAATTTTATATGTTTTATTTGACAAAATAAAATTCTTTTTAGAATAGGGACATCAAAATTTACTTTGTATAAATTTTTGGTATTTTTCCGATAAAGTTCATTTTTTAATGAATAGTGTAAAATGATGTATTTTAATTCAAAACCTCCTTTTAATATAATTTATTTATATGATTAGATTATCTTTTGAATTGGTTTTAATGTGAAATTAGAATATATTTTTACCATTTAATCCAATGGTGGTCATTTGAATTAATTTCACTTTGAAATTGGACTTAAACTAGTGTCAATCTTTTAATAGATATTGTTTCTTAAAAACACGCTATTTGTTTTGACAGTGGGAATTAATCATTAAATTAATTAATGCAACTTATATGTTTTGAATTTTTAAAAATAGACATCATTTTTGAATTCGGAATACCAAATATAGCTTAGGGTGAATTTTTGTTATTTTTCTGAAAAACTTCAATTTTTGATGAATAGTGAAACCACTAAGTGGTAGTTAAAAAACTGATTTTTCATTTAAATGAAACATTACCAATTCTATGATTTTAATTTCAAAAATAAGACATACATGGTTTTAATTAGGATGTATAATATGGTTCAATGGGATTAAAATAATTTTTTGGTTAATAGTTACTTTTAAGTTTTATTAATCACGACTAAAGGTAATTAGTGTAATTTAAGGTAAAGATAATGTTATAATAATATGGAATGACCTTGAAACATTTCCTAACCTTATTTTATGAGTCATGTATGACCATGAAAATCTATGGGTAAACTTGGGGACCCCATGGATCCACTTTGGTAGGAAAATGACATTAATAACTTTTTATTTAAAGTTAAAATAAAAATGTCACAAACAGGTATTGTTTTACCAAAACAATTTTTACGTGGGGTTATACAAGTCATATTTTTGACTATAAATATTAATTAGAAATATAAAAATATTTCCTACATCATGTTATTTTTTTTTATAATTTTTAGACATTTAATAAATAAATTTATTTATGACACCATGATGATGCAATGATTACCTCATTAATGAATGATTTAAATAAAATGAGAAGATAAGGTAAAATATAAGACTTAAACTTGTCAAAAACCTATTGTATGGGTGGATTTCGAACCATTATCACCTTATCCTCGAAATATATAATTTTGGGACCTTTAATATCTGAAAATAATTTTATAATAAAGTAACCTTTCAAGACATTCCAAGAGTGCCCCTCCTCCCTCTTATAAAAGGCCCCCACCTCTACCCCCTTACCCACACCTCTCAAGGCTTTGGATAGACCAAAATCTGGTCATTTTATCTCTCCAAATACCTCTATTAATCCTATAAGCCTTACCTTAGGCATAAAGCTCTTCAAGAAACCCTTTTGGTTCAAACCAAGAGGAGTTACCCAATTTAAAGGTAATGTCTTCACTTGTGTTCTTTTGTTTTATTTTACTTATACAACACCCTAAAATCTTTTTATTCCTTTCTTTTGGAACATAAACAGTATATTAAATATACTAGGATGTTTTTATGAGAAGGATTCAAGCTACACCTACACACACCTCCATCTAATGGTTAAAGAACATATTGTTTCTGTGAATGGCGAATTACTGCCTCATGAAACGATGATTGTTCTATATTCTCCTACCACCTCTCATGGTGGCCATTATGATGGAACTATATGTATTTATGATATATATTATATTTATTTCCTCTCTAAACTTCTGTATTTTACATTTAAAACATACCTTTATTCTTTGCATGTTGTGAAAACGCGATAATTTCATTTGAGGAAGTGTGGACTACCGCCCCCTCAAGTGATGTGACTCGTTCATGCAATACATGGAATGTATAAAGAATGAAATTAATGAAATTATGTGAACTATATAACATATATATTATAATGTAATTATAATATATATATATATATCTCATTTATTTTTAATTTTGTTAAATACGAAATAGAAATGAAAGTAGCGTTCATGCGTACGTACGACTTACCGTCTCCATGAACGGTACATTTCGTTTCTTACCTCTAAATGTTATGTAATATTATAAATGAAAGTATTTAATGGATATATATGATATATATAATATCTAAATCATGAATATAATTCTGTATATAATGGATATTTTACCACATGAACAACTTGTAATTATAAGAAGTTTATTTTTGACTCAAGTACCAATGATCGACAAAATGATCGTTATTAACTTAAATAATTAAATAACGTTCATAAAATAGTAATAAATTATATAAAAGGAATAATGAACTTATAAAAGGTTCTTAAGCAATTATAAATTAACTCTAGTTTATTATTTAGGAGATTAAAGAATGATCGAGTCAAGTCGGACATGAGGTAAGGGATCCTACCTCTCTCTTTCTTTTTAAGTACTCTCCTTTATGTCATTTCTTTTAAGCTCATCGTTATTATGTTTGGGGATGTTATTTTATATTAATCATTATTTAATTTTTATGTTCATATTATAATAGAACCTATTTGATCTCATAAATCCATTTTTGGAAGTTTTAAGTGGCGTTGTTAGGATGGCGAGTTTTCATAAGGGATTTTTCATCTCACTTTTATTCCCGTGGGATTTATGCTACATTTCCCACCATTTATGACCATTATTCTACAATTTTTGTAATATAATTTTGTTTATGAGTATTTAAATCAATGTTGTATAGTCCTTCTTTCATGGGGTGTACATTTCGAAAGTTACCCAAGTCGATAAGGGAACTTTTTACCCTCCTCTTTTAAAAGACTTCTTTTGTTAGGTCTTTTAATTTACATATTATTATGTTGGGATATGTTATTATATATCCTTATTGATGTAAAATTTATTTCCAAGTGATGAGATACCCTTTTTGTCTCATAAAATTGTTTTCTAAATTTTAAAGTGACGCCGTTAAGCTGTCGAATTTTTACAAGGGAACTTCTTAACCCAATTTCGATTTCTTTGGGTTCAACTGGTAGTTATTGAATATGTCATCCTATGAATATGTGTGAATTACCTATGGTTGTTTTACAATTAATATGAAATTATATTGGGTGTATTTATATTTTTCACACATAATTATGAGATTAATTTATCCTTAATTTAAGGATACCTTCTTTATAAGGGATTTCATCTCATTTTACATTTCTATTGAGACTTCATTGTTGTTATGCACCAATTCACTCTTATATGGTGTATATACTGTCCTTTGGTATATTATATAATGAATAACTTTATTCTCATGATATTATAAAGTTCTGATTAAATGTTATTCATCAATTATTTATATTCAAGTGTCTCTCATTTTGTTAAAAACTCTTTAACTAAAATATCGTTTTAAATGTTTTAATGATTTATTTTTAAAAATATTTCTCATTTATATCCATGTTTTCAAAATGAGTTTTAAGGATTTATTTATATGGATATTAATGGTTTAAAATGTTAAAATCTTTAAAGTGGTATAGAACTTCATCTCAATCTCCTTTCATTGAGGCATATTTTGTTTTATACACAACTTTCTTTTATACGGTGTATAAACCCCTTTGACTTTTACTTTTATTCAAAAGGAATCTTTTTATATGAAGAGTTTTACTAAACGACAAAAGGGAATATTTTTACATATGTGGCGACAACGACTTCTCCGCCGCCGTGACCATTATTTGAGTTTTGGCTTTCTCTATAAGCCATACCATTTTTTTAAATGAAAAATAAATACCATGTTTTACTTTTCTTTTATTTTGGTATTGAAAATGGTTTTGATAATGTTTTGATTATATCAATGTGTTTTGATATATTGTGATTGAAATGTGGAAATATTATGTTTGCTTTATGCATGCTTTATGTGATACGATTATGTTGTGGTTCTTGGGCATTGTTTATGAACACAGGTGGTTCCGTGATAAACTAAGGGAAGGTGAGCCCGTGATAGATCTCCAATGCATTGGGTAACGTGAAGGGGTTAAACTCTAAGGTTTCTCCAAAGATATTTAGGGAATATACTTTGATGAGTATTCCAAACATAACCATGAGGGTTACTCCCTACATAAGAATGTTATGAATGCCTCAAGTTACCTTTACGTCTTATGATTTCTATGAGTTATTCCTAAATCTTATGATTTAATGAGGTATGTTAAAGTGCTTATGTTTTATGAGTAAAGTATGATTTCATTGATTCTTATGTATACATGGACTAATGTTTTCTCTCTGTATTGTTATAAACCTTACTGAGCTTTTTTATACTCATCCCAAGATTTTTGAAATGTTTTCCACAAGACTTAAAGATGAATAGGGTCAAGGATGGGATCAAGGAAAGACAAGCTATCTAAAACATGGAACTAGACATGTTTCTTTTTAAGAGTTTTTATTTTATGATGGAAACTGAGTAGAAGTGTCTACTTTGTAATCTTGTGAGATGTAATAGTTATGTCCTAATTATCTAAAACTCTAAACCTGAAAAGATACTCAATGTGAATTATTCATTTAATTCAATATTAAGTAATTTTTTAAGGATGGGACCTTATATAATTTCTCTCTATAAAAAATCATAAGTAATATATTTTCTAGAAGACCAAACAAATACATAAAATTTTTCAAAAGAGGAGTCTCATGTGTAACATATTCTATTAAGTATTCATAGACATATAACATATTTTATAGAGTAATTAGAATAAATAATATTTTTTAGTTTAAATCCTGAGAGGTTAGATATGTATTATATTATTCCCAATATTTTGTTTCATAGAATTTTGTCACTTTGATAAAAATTTAAGAAGATGATGCCTATGTTGCGAGATGTTCGGTCACACCACAAGGGGAAATGATGTGGGTGATACTAATAAATACATCCACAATTTGAAGTCACACCTAGTATACTGTCGATGATCAAGATCACCTAAAAAGTTTTAAAGAACATTCATAAATATTAAAGGTGATAATGGGATTCATTTGAGTTCCACATGATAAACATGCATGGTATCTCTTAAAAAATGGGATATTCTTTCTTTTATTCATGATAAAATTGGGTATATTTTCTATGGATAATTCCATGTGGTACACATCTATTCAAAAATTGAACTAGGGATTACGGGGGAAGGCAATGAAGGAAGATGCATGATGATACCTCCTAGAAGTTTCATACATGGAAAGAATATTAACCCTCACATGGAATCCATAACATGCATGGATATTTCTCAAATTTCCTTCCCACCCAACTTTAAATACCTTTTCCCTTATCAATTTTAAATTATTTTACTTCTGGATGACTATAATTTATTTTTATTGTAGTTTTAATTCTAGTTTTCTAATTACAGTAATTATTTTCTCTTATATATTTCTTATTTTTTATACATCCCCCTTTGTTCCTCTTTATTTCTCATAGTTTTGAGCATCTAAGCAAAGGATAAGTCCTAAGGGGGTCTCATGTTCTCCAAAATATATTCTTAAAAAATTCATTAGGTTTTTTGATTCAGTTGTGATAAAGTAGTGGGCTCACATGGGGATTGTGAGGTGGTTTCTAAATTACTCTTAGTAATATCCACAAACTCATTCCAATATCAACCAATTCATTTTTCATCCCTTATACCAATCAATATTTAATACATTTGGAGTGGTGTGTCTCAAGGGATGAACTCTTTATGATTAGAAATGGGTGGTAGCTTGTCTACGATTGTGCCATTTCGAACACTTGGCACTGTGGAGGAGGTGAGACTTAGTGTGTCTAGATGTTTCTAAAGATGAACTATTCCATACAAACTTTATTGAGTATGTTAATCTATGAAATTTTATTGAGTGGATTATAAATGGATCTTAAGTAATAAAATTAGATAGTAAAGCACTGATATTTTCTTAACCTTAGACTGACCCCTTTCTCTACTAAAACTTTTTTATGTTTATGATAATTACTTATATTTACATGTGTAAACCCAAAAATAAAACCCCAACATACCTTTTTTATAATATACACAAAGATATAAACATGAAAAATATAAATAAGAAATTGAGAATAGCAGAGAATTAGTTTAAATCTCCTCAAGAGAGATAACCCCAATCAGTCCCACAAGAATGCATTATGGGTTTCAAAATATTATTTGAATATAATATCATGATAGTTTCATGTCAACTTGTCCCCATTTCATGGAATCATGATTGGATATTTTTTTTTCTCTTTCAATTTCTAAATTTTTTACTATTTTCAAATTAGTTTTTTTTAAAATAAAATAAAAAACTAATGGTTCAAAACTTACCCCTAGAAGACATTGTTTCATATTGTGCCTATAAACATACAAAAATTTCAAGATTATTAATAAGGGTTATTTTTAAATATTATTGAATATGTTATAGGAAATATAGAATAGAAATTTTTTGAATCCTTAGCAAAATAACATAAATATTTTTTACTATTATTCTTTAAGTTTTATACTAGAGAGCTGTAGTAGTAGTGAAAACTTAAAAGATAAGAGAAAGTTCCTTTAACTTTTTAAGAAGTGGTCTAATAGGTTGAGGATACACTTCAAGAATATCCACTTCCCAATCATCTCAAGTTTTTTCCTGGGTAACTAATGGAGAAAAAAGATAAGACATACAAGACAAACCACTTAAGGGGGATGACAAATATACTGATTTTATTATCTTCACTTTTACTAGATTATATTTGAAAACTAAAACTCCCTATTTTCCTTCTTTTGGATAAATAGTATTGGATTTTACCCTGGAAGGAGATGATGATGAAAAAGTGGTAGTGATATTTAATGATAATCTAGGCTACCCACTATGTCTCACTCTGAAAAGATTAAATGAGGGGGATTCTTATTGTTTGATCTTTTTTATTTTAATCTTATTGAAACTAAATTAAAATTATATTCCCCTTATCTTTATACTACTAATTCGACACCCTTATTTTAGTACCTGAATGATTTTGAAGAGGATTCCAAAATATAGTTGGATACATTTAATGGATGAATTAAGGAGAGTTATGTATAGACCATTGATATATAAGTGGATGATGGTATAAAGTAATACTTAAGAATAAACCAAACTCCTCACATAGAAACATAAGAAAACACACATCCTAGAAAAAAATACCCATATAATTGGACACCACTCTTTATAAAGAAGTAGAGAAACATGCCCATATATATTCATTCCACCCTAACTTTACAAGATACACTATATTTCTAAGGGGATAGAAATGAAGGATAGTGTCAAAAGGAACCTCCTCCTGAAGTAAAAAAGAGAATAACATTGGAACAAAAAGAATATAGTGGTTTCTACTAAAGAAACTCAATCCCCCTTTATACTAGGGATAAGTGAGATGTTTTATATATATGGATAGTCTACATATAGACCCTATTAGGATGGTTAAACCTAGACCATTTCCTTTTCTCTCTTTATTTTTCCATTTTTTTATTTCTATAAAAGTATCATATTTTGATTTTTTTATTAAGGTTTTCAAGTGGACAAAAACCATTGATTATATGAAAGATATATTTGAGAAAAGAATTACTTTTCCAAATAATCTATATGTTTATTAACTTGTCAATTATTTTTGACACTACTGATTATTAATACACTATTCATTGAAAATAATTTTTTTCAACTCTTAATGTTAGTTTTATAAATTAGTGGGGGAAGAAGGGTTACCAGTCTATTGTGTTTGGTATTTTTTGTGTTTCTGTCCTATAAACTAAAATAAAAATGAAAATATGATTTTGAAAAAAACTCACACCCCTTAATTGAAATGAAAATAACTAAGTCACTCTGAAACCATGAAATCATTTATTTTGTAACCAGGGAGAAGCTTTCTAATGGAAGATACTTTGATAAAATCATATTTTAAATGTGAAAAATTTATTCCTTCAACTTAATATTGGATATATTTTCTATTATGAAAAGAAAAAACCTATGGATCCAACTCAAAATAAATTCATATAATTCCTTTGAAACTAGAGTAAAATGGGAAATGGGGATACCATATGAATTTATTAGATAATTAATCACTAGGTGTATAAGTAATAAAGAAATCCATTCATACATTGAATAAGTGTTTTTCCCTATCATGGTTGGGAAAAATTTAATAAGTTATAATTATAAAAAAATAAATAGATTCAGGTGAGGGGGGTATTAAAACTAAATGAATGGGTAAATTGACTTATAAGAATGTAATTTTAGATGTACAAGGAATTATGAAATAGAACATTAGTGTAAGAAGTTTAAGATAGAGAGATAAATGAAGGTGTTACTTATTTGTAAACTAATTCCATTAATTTATATCCCTTTAGAATTTATTAAACCAATATATTAACTTAGATATAAGTGAAACCATTGGGAACTTGAGGAAAAGTTCTTTTTCAGGTTTAGAGGAGTAATGGAGCAATATTTTTCAAATTCTTAGTATAATTAATTATATAAATAATTTAAATAATATTTTACAATGCTCTAAATAAATATGTTTTTTTATCAATGAGTTAAATGTCAACATGCCAAAACAATGGTTTTTAATTGTTTAATTAATTTTCTAAAATTTATTATAAATTGAATCACTATTTAATTTGTATTGAATGTATAATTACATGTATTTTTTTTTGATATTCATGTTTTAAACTAATTTTATCATTTTTATATGGATTTTAACAATAATATACTATTTTTTTAGTTTTCTTTCACTTTTAGGATGGATACTGCAAGTTTGTAGATGAAAGGATTAAATTTATGTGATATTTTTTATGTGAAATCCTTCATGCACGACATTAATCCATGGATATGTTGTCAAATCTATACAGAACAATCATGCATAAAATATTTCTATAGAAGAAAAGAATATATAACATATTTAGAGGAAAAAATGCATGAATATTATATTTTCTGTTTGTTAAAGATCATTCAAATCATTAATTTTCCAAAAGAATTGATACATAACATTTTTTGAGGCCTATTGAAAGATACATAACATAATTTAACCCTATGAAAAATAATACATAACACATTTTCTTGAAGTTTGAGCAGATACATAACATTTTTTTAAATAGGAGGCTTGTTTGTAATATATTTTATGATGGATTTAGTTATATGTAAAATATTTTCTAGAGGAAGTAGTATATAAATTTTTTTGAGTTTGTGAAAATCCTAGGTGAATGAATACGTATGATATTCATACCGATGTTTTGAAGAGTTTCATTTTGTCACTCTCCCAAAATTTGAAGATGATGATACCCACACCATGATCTATTCATTCATTCTGTAAGGTAAAATGATGTGGGTGAGAGTAATCGGTACCTCTATGAGATAAAGTCATACCTATTACATTTCACACATTTTAAATCACACTAGAAGGTATGAAGAATATTTTTGAAGATCAAAGGTGACCCTAGGATCAATCTGAGTGCCACATGATCAAATTGTAAGGAATCCCCAATAGATGTGATATTCCATCTTCAATACATTTCAAATTGGGGAAATGGTAGATGGACAATTCATCATGGTACACATCCATTCAAAAAGAAAACTAGGTATCCTAGGAGAAGTTGGGGATGAAAGATGAATGATGTTAGAACCTCCTGAAAGCTACTGACATAGAAAGAATATTATTCTATATGTGGAATCCATCCCATGAATGAATAGTTTTCAAATGATATTAACTCTATCTATTAGATACATTTTTATATGAATTTAAAAATTATTTCACCCCTAGATAAATTCAGTATAGGTTTATTTTATTTTTTGTTCTTATATTTTTATTATAGTAATGTTTTTTTCTTCCACCTTTCTTCTATTTTGGGCTTCCTACTCCATTCCTCTTCAATCCTCATAGTTATAAGCATCTAAACTAAGGAAAATCCCTTGGGGGAGGACTCATAACGCTCCCAAGCCCCTTATAATCAATTTCTTTATGTTTTTTATTCTTTTATGATGGGGAAATGGGCATACCTAGGGGTTGTGAGGAGGTTTCTCACTTTCTCTTAGTAATATCCACAAACTCATTCCAATTTCAAATAATTTTTTTTACATTTCCTCTCTCAATCCACATTTCATATGGTTGGATTGGTATGGATCAAGGGATGAAGGATGTATAATTAGGAATAGGTGAAGGGTGGTGGATTGTCTATGATCATGGCATATCAATCACTTGACACTATAGAGGAAGAGAGACCTGGTTTTTCTAGATGATTTTTGAAGTTCCACTAAGCCTTAAAAACTAATTTAAGGTTGGTGATCTAAAAAATTATATTGAGTGGATTATCAATGGATCCAAATTAAAAAATTTAGAAAGTTAAGGACTAATGTTTTCCTAACCAAGGATTGACCCCTTTCACAACGAATACTTGTAATGTATTTTTATCTTCCTTTTATTTGTATGCACAGACATATAAACAACACAACCACATCCATTTTTTATAATATAGAAAAAAGTGAATAATTTAAAATATAAATAGGTGATATAGAATAGTGGATAATTGGTCCAAAGATCCTCAAGAGAGACAAACTTGGTCAGTCCCACTAGATAGTATTCCAGGTTTCAAAATATTTTTTGATCATGAGTCTTTATTAATCGTAAATCAATTGAAAAATTTTACAAATTATTTTTTATTTTCCATCAAATTCTTATCATAGGATATCATTTATGACATGAGATAAATTTTAAGAAAAATAATTTATCTTTTACAGAATGAAATTTATCTAATGTATGAGATGAGATAAATTTCATTTATCATACAATATCTTTTAAAAAATGAAATTTATCTCATGCAAGAGATAAGATAAATCTCATGTATAATTATATATCTATTATAAATTAAAATTTATTTCATGTATGGAATGAAAAAAGTTCACATATAATAAAAAATATTTTATAAAATAATTTTTATCTCATGTATTAGTCGAGATAAATTTTAGATATTATATTATATCTTTTGAAAAAACAAATTTTTTTATGATGTATGAAATGATATAAATTTTATGTACAATGATACCTATTTTTTAAAATAATAATTATCTAATACATTCTATGTGACACGTTTTGATTTTATTTAATCATAATTTAAATAATTAAACATATTAATATATCAAAGGAGATAAAATTAAAATACTGTATTATATCTTTAAAAAATGATATTTATGTTAGCTATGAGGTGAGTTAAATTTAATATACATACATATTTTATAAAATAAAATTTATCTCAGGCATGAGATGGGATAAATTTCACTTGAAATAAAAAAGTTTAAATTTAAACTTATCTCATGTACAAGATT
Organism: Viscum album; assembly: GCA_963277665.1. Classification (NCBI taxonomy): domain Eukaryota; kingdom Viridiplantae; phylum Streptophyta; class Magnoliopsida; order Santalales; family Viscaceae; genus Viscum; species Viscum album. The sequence goes on from OY728141.1 coordinate 791,257,129, forward strand.
AAATAAATTTATCATACATTGATATATATTATAAAATTTGAAATTTATCTCATATAAGTGATGATATAAATTGAATATAAAATGAAACATTTAAAAAATTAAAATTTTCTCATGTAAAAGATGTGAAAAATTTCACCAACATTTATAAGTTTTTTAGAAAATGAAATTTATTTCACGTATGATATTAGATAAATTTCACACAATATGGTTTATTTTTTAATAAATAATCACTAACTGACACACAATTACACATATTAAAAATATAATTTATCTCTTGTTCAAAATTAGATAATTTTTTTATAGTAAAAAATAAAATTTATCTCATGTATGAAATGAGACAATCAAATCATATTAGTATTGATAAATATTTTCTAAAATGAAATTTTTCCCATGTATGAAATTAGCTTAATTTTTAAATAATTGATATCCTTATAGAAATGAAACTTTTCTCATTATAAAAAATGTGGTAAATTTCATATACCATGTTATAACATTTAAAATATAATTTTTTTCATATAATAGTAATTCATATGAAATTTATCTCTTATAATAGATGAGATAAATTTAGCAAAGAGTAACATATATTTTCAAAAATAGAAAAATATTTAATAATTTAATTTATATCATATCCGCTATAAGAAAAATTGGTTCTAATTTTTTAAAATTGAAAATCGTTTTTAATAAAACTTAAATGATCTTTAACTCAATCAATGAATGAGATAAATTTAATCTTTTTGGAGAATGAAATATAATTTTTTTATGAAATTTATGTCACCAAGTGAGCAACATGAATTTTGTTTTTTTATAGGATTCAAAATGATTTTAAAATAGAAATTTTAATTTATTTTATCAATTTTATTTCATCAATAATTGAAAATTTATATTTAGTTAGAATAGGAAAATTTTTTAAATTGTAAAAAACTATAATATTTTTAAAATTTGTCTGAAAAATTTCTCTATTTTATTTATGGATGTGAAAATTTTCATTAATAAAAAATTATAATAAAAATAAATTATTTTATATTTGGTAATATCTATTTATATATATATAAATTATTTGGTGGTTGAGTTAAATTTTATTTTTTATGAAGAGTGAATACAAATTTTACAATAATATATTTTTTATATTTTATATTTTTTTTAAATTATTTTTTTCTTCATTATAATAAAATTTAATTCATTTACAAAGATTTTAATGGATCTAAAAATCATTTGAAAAAGTGAATGACAATTTAGTTTTTTATCAAGAAAGTAATAGTTTATTTTAATATATATATATATATTAAAAGTTTGGGCTGAAGCCTCATTTTTATTATGAAATAAAATACCACTTTATATCTATACCGAGGGAGACCCATTACATAGTCCAAATCCCCAAGTCCATGTGTCCCAATAACATGGCATGAAGGACTAGGGGCATGAAAGCCCCAATACTAGGCCTAAAATCCCATTTTAAGGCCCAAAGGGCCCACCGGTGAATAATACTTCTATAGTACCCAAGATGCTACAATACCTTCCTCGTTATAGTCCCTGCAACAATAATCTCCACTACTACAGTGGCTCAACTGATACAATTTTTTCACTGATACATTAACTTGATATAGTGCTTCCACAGGGAGAGAGGATAGAATGAAATTATAAAGGGTGGAGAGAGGGATAATGTTCATTTTTTAGGGGATTAAATATAGGATATATAGGATAGGGTGGGTCAATATGTGGCATATGGTGTAAGCGTATGGGTGTAAAAACTGGTTGTTAAAATAACAAGACTCTAATAACATCTTACTAGAAAAAATGTATTAAACATTAATTGAATGTTATACCAAACAATTCCATCTAGAAGAAAATGATTCTAACCATTTATTAAATATGAATTAAAAAGTAAACAAGTGGGAAAGTTCAAACAAATGGACTTTCCGTCATCTATAAAACAATAGAGTTAATGATCAAAATATGATATATTATTTTCATAATCATAATCATCAGTAATTCCCCACTCAAACTAAGAATTAACTTGATTGAATATTCTAAATACCACTACATTGGTCTTTCTTGGAACATTATAAGAATACCTAGGGGACACAGTCCTTTATAGGTTAGAATAGTCCTTCTATAGCCTTATCTTCAAAGGATCAAGAGTGAAACCCTCACTTTTGACCACCTATTTCTTACCATTTATGATTGCATCCTTAAATGAGGCATTAAATACACCACCCAAAGGCTTCATGAGAGTGCTATCATTCACCCCTTCATCATCAAAGATGTTTCTCCACTTATCAGATATTCTTGAAGAATTGATGATATTCTAGATATCCTGACGATAATCAATATTTTTTTGAGAATACGGTTGGTTGAGACCACCATCACATGGAGTCTATCATGAAATATTGGATTCCACTATCTATATACATTCTTTCCCCAAAATCTAAGGTAGTGTAAAAGTTTAATCTAATACCACACATTGAATAGACACATGAGAAATTTGTTCTACATGATGAAAATACTCATTCACATCACCTTCTTGAAGACTAGGAGAATGGTCATGTGAATCTCCCTATATGGCCATACAAGTGGGTTCAAGAATAGGAATCTCCTCTTGAAATTCCCTAGACTAAACAACTTCCACTTGGGAATACATAACCAAAGTCTCAATAGAATCCATGAATTCCATCTCTTACTAGATAACAGCACCAACCAGGTTATTAAAATGTGGACTCCCCTATACATTCCCATTTGTGATAGGATTGGTACCTATCTGTTACACCATCATACCTACTAGATTCTGAGGTAGGTCAGTCTTAGAATAAAAATTAATTCCAGTATTTGGATTTCCCAATCCCATATGAAACTCAATACATCCACTAGAAATGACTAGTATAGAATCATCCACCTTAGACCTCATCACTAAGGAAGAGGTATGACCCTTAAAAGCATCATTAACACTAGGAATGACATCGAAGAAAGGTTTATTTCTATATTAATTATCATTACTATCACAATAATAAGAGTAATGTTCATTCCTATTATTATTAGGCTCAATAGTATCAAACCTTTGGTCTTTCTTAGGAATTTCTCTCTTACAAGTAGAGGCATCATGTCCGCTAATGAGGCATATTGAGTAATTTATAGACTTCCTACATAAATTATTATCATGTACAATTTCATTATAAACAGTTCATAAGGTAGGTCAGTTTCCATATTCAAGATGAATATTTAGATCATCATTCTTAGTGGAAAGTACCACCTTATTTTTTAAAATTTAACTCAATTCAACTACCACTAGTACTTGGGAAATATAACCAAATATATCATGTTTAGTTGTTTTATCTATTTTTATTATCACTCCAATTGAAGAATCAATATAAAATAAAGTATTTGGGTCCCAATAGATCCAATTCAAAGCAAAAATACCAACCCAAAACATGAAAAATGGATTTTTTACCTCAAAGGGGTTAGTGATAGGATCCCATTCCTGGATTCGAAGAACTCTCAGTTTCAAAGAAATTGAACTGAATCCACATGAATTATTTTTTTAATATGAATATGGGAAGAGGATGTGGTAAAAGAAACAGCCCATTAGAATACATTTCTAGTTAGAAGATCCCTAGATTGATGACAATTTACATACTGGATCTTCTAGTTTCCCTGGAATTTCCCCTTTATAAGAAAACAATGTCCAATAATAAAATTATGAGACAAATTAAGTCTCTCCAAGACTGTATCTTGCCTCATAATCACTCAAGTAGTGTCTCATTTTTTAAAGATCTGACTGGAATTGGCCTCATGGAAGGATGGTAAAATTATTCTGGAAGAAGAAGACTTACTTTCACCCTCATTCATTAAGATCACCTCTCTAGAAGAAGATCCAACAAGAATATTCTGAGTTGGGGTGGGATTATTCAAGGTGGAGGGATTATTGGAATCTTCACCCAAAGAGATCCCGATAACCTGCTGGACACTAAACTATTTAGATCCTACCAAAGTATCCTTAGGATGATATGTTAGTGAAGGATTCCTATCAAAAATCAAATCAAATCCTAATAAGTAAAACAAATCCGTATAGAATTGGAAACCTAGATATCATCTTCATCGGTGTAGAGAATCTCCCGAGACTACTCTTATTCCATATTCCTCCTATCAATTTAATGTTATAATTTTTTTTATATTTTATATTTTATATTTTTATTGTTTTTATTTTCATACTCCATTAATTAAATATTTTAATATTTTAGTGCATGTGGAAGATTCTGATAGTCATAAGGGCATTGATCATTCTGTGCCATGGAAATCATTATAAGGCAGTTGTGATGGATTTTGATTTCTATTGTATTATTAAACATTACTATGGATTCTATTATAATTTTTTTACTATATTCATTTGTTTTAATTGTGATCTTATTTTTTTAGTTGACATATGATGGTGATGTTGTCAGTTTCATGTATAGAGAAGCTGGTGATGGTGATAAAGGCGGTGGGATAATTCTAGAGGTGGTGGATTGATAGACATGATGGATTATAGGGAGATGATCATTATAATTATTTTTTATATGATAACTATATGTGTGATGGATTTTTTGTGAAATATTTTTATGTGTATATTTGTGTTGTATATATTATGTTCTCCTAGAATAGATTCTTTAAGAGGGGGGTGGGGTGTTAATTTATGTTAAAAAACACACATTAAATTTTATAGCTAAGAATTTAAAATATTTAGAATTTAAAAAATATGAATAGATTATAGTACAAAAAAGATAAGAACATAATAAATTAAAACTCTCAGAAGTTAAAATTTTAATTGAGTTGAAAAACAACCCAATCAAAAATTAAAAAAAATACAGTGTAAAAACAATGCATGGAGTTTTGGATAACAATCTATAAAATACTTTAAAATATATTCAAAGGATATTACTAGTTCCTTTTGAGAGAAATATTTTATTTTACCCCAAAGTGATAAGAGGATCAGTAACCAAATCCAAGGTATATAAGTTCTACACTATATAATTGATTAATTAACCTAATCAGAAAATAAAAGTTCCATACTTGGAACATCCTCAAAAAATATCAGCAGTAGGAATAATTATTCCCAAGCTCCCCTTCAATAAATCTAATTGGAATCAATTATAAAACCATGACTTCTTCAAACTTAATGTTAGAAAGATATGTATTCCCATCCCTGAAATATTATCAATTATAATGATTGAAATTAATTATTAAATCAATTAAGACTTAAGTTTTTTATAATCAAAACCTCCCATAATGTAACCTCTAATAAAACCACACTAAAAATTTATAATCAAAAGCTAACATGTCACGAACTATCTCGGATACCCTATTACACCAATACATGATCAAATCATGACATAACCTGAAGGGTGTTCCCGATCCCCATGGGTTTTTGAATAACATAAATAATCATATCAAACATGAATGATAATTTTTTTTCCACAAGAGAAAACCATTGATGAAAAATAATGGAAGACCACATAATCAATAGTTGATATACCAAACACTCCTAAAGTAGAAAAGTACCACTAACACATAGATTAAAATACCAAGGTAAAATATAAACAAAAGAAAAAAAACATCCAACAAGACAAATTATCAGAAAAAACATATGAAACGAGTAGACCATAGATCCACTGGTCACCACCATCACTCAAGAGTCTCATGGATAAGCACACCCACACCCCCAAGTGGTGCTTTCCCTTTACTTAGACCTAGAATAACCAAATTTACAAATGCAAAAAGGTAAAACATGGGAGGTACCAAAATATTCTAGTTGGATCTCACTAAGAATTCCATAATAAATTACAATACAAATAAACCATATATAATTTAATTTTAAATAAACAAGGCACAGAAAAAAATCACATTTTCAGTCCAATCAACTATCATTTAAAATAGATGGAATTTATATCAAAACTGTCTTAAATAAACATTTTTCATAAAATGGAAATCGCATGAATAAAATATTTCTATAATCAATGGAATGTAATAATAAAATAAAAGCACATAATGTCACAATTTCATAAGACATGTGGTTAGTTAGTTTTTAGTTCAAGTACTTTCACACTTCTGAATTAGTGATTACCACATAAGTGTGCACATGTCCCTCGACTCATGCTAATGGGACTAATAACCCATTGTGGGGAAAAATATACTAACTAGTTTTTTGTTATATTTTTCATCACCAATTCATTGTTAGGGGGTTAGAGTCCTATTGTTCTTATCCAATTAACCTACTAACTACCAAGTATTTCATTTTTTCAAGAAACCAAACAATCATGGGAAATTATTCATTTCAAAATAATACAACATTCATAATTCAATATCATAGTTTTTTAGGTTTCAATATGCCTTTTCAATTTCAAAAAAAATCACAGTGTTAATCAATTTCATTCCTTTCAAAATCATCTTTCATTTTAATCCATTTTCTCATATATCAACCATAAAATCATTTAATCAAGTCATTTATCAATTCAATCCATTTCCATCAAAATCCATCAGGTTCATCAAAACCTTTGAAAAAAGATTTTCTTTTAAAATCCATTCCTTACTAAAACAACAAAATAAAGGTTTATTAATCAATTAAAAACTTATTTCAATAAATAAATAAATCAAGTTTTCATATGAATGAAAAATACTTACAGAAAAACCTACTGTTTTTATCACAATATCAAATAATAAAACAACCTAAATGAGAAATACAACAGAGATATGAAGGTATAGAAGATCATTACAGAATCCCTAGAAACATATCACATTAAATCAAGGTTCTATTCTATCAATAATAAAAGAATTCATCATTATAAAAGAAAATAAGAGAAGAAAATAAGATTCCAAGATAATAATAAAGTCCTCTTAATGGAGATGGGTCAAACACATCCACCATTGCTTTGATTTGAGAAGAAATGATGTTGGAGGAGTAAAAAAGAAACATGCGAAACTTCAAAATCCAAAAGGTAGAATCAAGTTTGAGTGAGAGAAGTTGGGAAAAAATTTTGGTATGATACTTTTAAAACTGAAAAAATAAGCACCATGCCATGTCCCCTAGGTCCATGGTGGAGAATTTATGAAAATTTCCTAACCATGGTACAACCACCGCAGACTATTCCATAACCCCTCTTGGTCAACCAACCCCCTGAAAACAAGTTGCAGACCTCACCCAGATCCAATTCACCCAAGGTAAGGATACGATGCTTCCAAACCACCACACCCCAACCACCTTTAAAAATACAGTTCCTCTTAAAATCACCATGATATAGCCAAATCTTCCTATGCTGCAAGTCTAAACTGTTAGAAGTGGGCTATGGTGAAACCTAGTCTCTATGGATTAATTATTACAAAATTGGAAATAGCTCTAAAATCTAGTCTCCCGAGCTACATAGAACAACCAATCACTTTAACTATATCTCTACATGAGCACAAAATCCTCTATCCCATAACTTGATTGTCCATGACACAACTCCTCATAAACCACGGTATATCCCTACCACTACGATACAACCATCTATAGAAAACATTCAATTTTTTCTAAAAACACCAAACACTTATGAGAGACCTAAAACATATCCAATAAAAAATGGAATCCAAATGAAGAACGTAAGTGGTACCTTAGAGTGGTAGCTATATGTTACAACATACCCACCATAAACTCTATTTTTCCCCAAAATACCTATCATGAAGACTTCATATCAAATAGATGAGGCCAATGTGCTCACATCGGTGCCTCATGATCCCAAGTCTCATGTGATTCATAACCATGCCATCATATCACTAAAACCATAGATATATAATTTCCAAAAATATACTTTGTCTTAGAATCAACAATAAAAATTTTATGCTAAATCATGGATAAATATGGTTCAACATCAAGGTCCTCCCAACTCCCAACATGAGATGGGTCAAAGGGAAACTTTCCAAGCTTTGATACATGAAATATGTCATGAATATACATCAACTCAGGTTGCAATATCAAGTGGTAATCCACCCTACCAATGTTATCTACAACCTCAAATGGTCCCATGTATCTTGATGTGATATTTACCTACTTTAGAATCCGTCAGTGACCCAACTAAGGTGAAACTCTAAAAAAAACCAGGTTACCAACTAAAAAATTCAAAGGGAATCTATGATAATTAGTATAAGATTTATTCTATCTTAGAAACATCTCCATTATCTAAAGAATAAACTAGATCTTTGATGTTATCTCTTGGACCAAACTAGGTACAACCAAAGAATATTCCCCAATCTTAGACCAATATAATGGAGTTTTACATAGGCGACCAAATAAGGCCTCAAAGGGATCCATTTGAATAGATGATTGGTAACTGTTGTTGTAGGAAAACTCAACCATTCCTAAGTGGATATCCTAAACTCCACATAAATTAAGAACATAAGAAACAGGAATGTCTTTCAATATATATATATATATCATTATGTCTGTTCATCCATATATGGATGATAATCCATGCTCAAAATCACCTAGGATCACAAAACCTATTGGAGGCCTCTCCAAATATGACATTTGAACTGGGGATCCCTATCATAAACTATAACACATGAAACTACATGTAGTTGAACAATCCATATCATGTAGATATGTATCGATTCCTCAACTTCAGTGTAGATTGAATGGGTATAAAGTGATTTTATTTGGTCAGCTGATCGATTAGTACCCATATCATGTTCTTACCTCTAGGGGTATGTAGGAACCTAAACACAAAGACTATAGGGATCTCATCCCACTTCCATATTGTCATAGGAAGGGGTTGAAGAAAACCTGAAGTTTTATGGTACTCGTTCTTAACCTTTTGAAAACTACAATAATGAGAAACAAAATTAGTGATATCTCATTTCATACCTATCCACCAGAATCATAACCACATGTCATAACACACATTTGAGGTACCTGAGTGCACTACCCACTAGGAAGTATGGTAGTATCCCATTATATATTTTCTCATGGGGTGAAGTAACAACATACCAGTTCTGGAAACAAAGTATTCGCTCAAAAGAGAATGACCACTCCCTAATGGCATTCTCACCATAAAGAGAGTTCCAAAATCCATATAATTCATTGTCAATCTATTTATCCTGAATAATCATCTCAACAAGATAGGAGGTCAACTGAACGCTTTCCAAAATAATCTTGAACTCATACCCACAAACTCCCAAATGCATACGAGAAAAGAGAGCCATCAAATTCTACTCTTATGATGATTCTTGCACAACATGCGTTGTAATTTTCCTACCCAGGGCATCAACAAGGAAATTTCCCTTTCTAGGGGTGTAGAAAATGTTGAAAACAAGAACTATAGGTGCTTAAAAAATCACCACTATTGGAGATTTAAATCTTTTTGATAGAAGATACAACTTACAATTTTATGGTCGGAATAAACAATAAACATTTCCCAAAAAATGGAATTCCACCAACTCTTGAGAGAATCAATCGTGGATGTGAGTACAAGATCATGGGTTGGATAATTTTTCTCATGTGGCCTAAGTTTTCAGTAACCATAGGCCACTAAGTTATCACCGTGCATGAGAATTCATCCTAAACACAAACACGATGAATCAAAAAATACCACATATCCATGACCACCCTCTAGAAGAGTTAGAAATGACGCAAAAGTCAAACTAAATTTCAAATCACCAAAATAACTCTGTCATTTCTCATCCCAGATGAACATTACTCTTTTTTGGGTGAGGTTAGTCATTGGATAATCCAAATTCTGGAAATCTTTTATGAATTGGTGGTAATACCATGCTAAACATAAGTAGCCCCAAATCTCAAAAACATTACATGGTTACTCCCATGATATAAAATCCTTCATCTTTTCAAGATCAACTGAAATGCCGTGTTCAAAGACTATGTGTACCAAGAATGTCACTTCCTAAATCTAGAAACAAAATTTCAATAGCTTGGAATAAAATAAGTGACCCCTTAGAGTTTGTATAAATGTCCTCAGATAACACATGTGATCCTCCTTAGATTCAGAGTAAACCAAGATGTCATCTGCAAAGACTACCATGAATAAGTCATGGTACGAATGAAATATCCTATTCATCATTTCTATAAAAACTATATGATAATTTGTTAGACCAAAATATATAATAAGGTACTCATAATGGAAATATCCAATCCTAAAGTAAGTATTTTAAATTTCAGATTCTTTAATTCCCATATGGTGATAACAAGATCAAAGATAAATATTTGAGAACCACTTCTCTTTTTTTCAATTGGTTAAATAGATCATTAATCCATGGAAACATATATTTTTTCTTCACTGTAACTCAATTGAGGTTTTTTTAATCAATTAAAAGGTGAATTATCCCATCATCTTATTTGAAAAAAGTAGAGGCACCGCCAAAGGTGACACACTCAGGCATATAAATCCTTTATCTAAAAATTCATCTCGTTTGGATACAAAATCCCTAAATTTAGTTGGTTATATAAGTTAAGAAGGAATAGAGATAGGTTTCATACATGTTACCAAGTCAATTGAGAACTTTTATTCCCTTACTGATGGAAAACCTAAAAATTCTTATGGAAACATGTTGGAAACTCTATGACCACTAAGATCTCCACTCAAATATTATCACTCTAGAGAAAAAGGGAACCTTAATATTACTCTTCCCAAATCTAAAAAAGGAGGATTGGATCGACTCTATATATAGTCCCATTCTCCTTGGAAAACATGACACACCCCATCAGGCACACAAAAGGGGACCCATTAAAAATAATAGTCAATGCATCCCAAAAATTACATCAAGAGGTTTTATGTTAAGAACTAAAAAATATCAAGTAAGATCAATCCATGATAAATAAAATACACAATAATGGAATCAAATACCCTAATCTCTATTTATTTTGTGGGAAATTTCACATAAGAAAAAATATTCATTGGAAGATTTAGAAAATTCATAATACATGTTGATATAAATAAGTTATAAAAACCAATATAAAATAAATTAGTCACTAAAGATGAATCTATAATGATGGTACCTATCACTATCACTATAACCACATAATCTTCTTCTTTAGACTCTTCCACTACATGAAGAAGCTTCATTCCAAATGCATGTTACTAGAAACCCTTATTTATTAAAGCATATGATTTCATAACAATACTTTTTGGTGATGATGTGGACCATTCCATTATGTGAGAAAAAATGATAAAACTTTTGTGGGTTACCTGAGCATCCAAAAGAACCATAAATCAGTAGTGTCTTAGTAAAAAGATACCTTGAATTCCCAAACTTTTAACACAAAAAGAAATTAAAAGGGACTCATCCAGAAATTTTAGGAGGTTGAGATGAATCATGATAATGAAAACCACAACTGAGACTCATTATGCTTTATTTTTTCATTTAAAGGAACTAACAAAACTACCATTGGGAGAAAACTGAATTCCTATCAACCTAGACTTTATAGATAGGTCAATCTCATCCATCAATGATCTATCTAGAACATCAGCATAAGAGGTGAGATTTAACATGAAAACCTACAATTATATGTCATATTTAAGACATAGATAAAATCTTTATGCCTTAAGTTTTTCATTTTTCACCACCTCAGGAGAAAACTGAACAATTTTAGAAAATCAGTCCAAATATTGAGTCACAATTTTATCATCATATTGAAGGTTAAAAAAATCCATGGAATTTTCCAAAACCATCAACTCTAGATATAAATATTCTATGAAATCACTCCACTTCAAGCCTTCATTCTTATTTTCTTAAACCATTGAATCCCACCACCTTCTTTTAGGTCATTCAAGCTTAAAGGTAATAAACTTCGCCTTTATAGCTTCTATAATTTCAAAAGAACTCAAATAGTATCTTAATATTTTTAAACCAATCCTTATACTCTTTGGGATCATCTGATCTTTGGAAGCCTAGTGGTTTCTATAAAACCAACTCTTTATCATGATATCTAAATTTATCCCAATGAGGTTCCAAAACTAGATCCTAAATAGGAATGGGTGAAACTACCTATCCTAGAGATTGGATAGCATACACCATAATATCAATGAGTTTTTGATAAACCTTAGGGTTTACTTTTCATGGTTCATTGGAAGTTTCAACCTATATCCAATTTAAAAGTCTCCTTAGGGGCATGTTACTACACAATAACAACAAGAAACACTTAGGCATCGACACAGATACTTAGACCATTAAAAAAAATCAAGAGGTATAAGGATATAAAGTAATTATATAAAACTGTGAAAATACTAGAATTAGATAAAATTATTCCTCAAATATAATTTTCCCAAACAACCATGGTGAATTAAGGTTCGCAATGATGATGGCTATCCACAAACTCACTTGAAACAATATCTGATGTTCTAATAATCTCACCTACGGCCTACTAGGAAAACCCAGACTGTATATCAACATTAAGTAAAGAAACAAAACCTACCTATGATAATAATTTGTTATAAACCACCTCTAATATCTTATAACATCGATACCCAAGCTGGTTCTGACCTAGTTTGAAGGGAGTTCTTGATCTCCATGGGTTTGTGACTAGAACCTAGAATCATATCAGACATCAAAGGGAATGGTTTTTCATAAAAAAAAACCATCAAAAAATAAAGAAATAAAATAAAATAATCAATAGTAGGCATTCCAAACACCCATAAAGGAGAAAATTACAACTATCATTTAGATAAACATCCCAAGGTAAAGCATAAATTAAAGGACAACACAACATCAAACAAGAAAAATTCTCAAAAAAACATATGAAATGAGTAGATTATATCTCCACTAGTCACCACTATCACTTCAGAGTCCTATGGATAAATCACACCCACCACATCTAAGTGAATCTTTCCCTTTACATGGACCTTATATAACAAAATCTAAAAACACCTGGAGGAAAAAGTAGGGTGTGAGAAAAAAAATCCAGTGGTGTCTCACCAAGTGTTCCATAAAAATTCCAAAATAAATAAACCGTATATGATTTAATTTTAAATAATCATGTCTTTTAAAGAAATTACATTTCCATTCAAATAAACATTCATTTTAAAATATTTCAATTATATTAAAACAAAATTAAATGAACATTTTTCATAAAATAGAAATGACGTGAATGAAACAGTTCTATAATCCATGGAATGTAATCATCGAATAAAAACACATCATAGAACCATATCATAATCCCTAGGTTTAGTTAGTTTCTAGTTCAAGTATCCTCACACTTCTAAATTAGTGATCACATATCAAGTGTTCACACATCCCCAAACTAATGAAAATGGGTCCAACACCCCATCAGGGGGAAATCATGTCGACTATTTTTTTAGAGTTATCATCACAAATCTATTTCTTGGGTTTCAGTGTCCTAGTGTGCTTTTAAAATTTACCTAATAACTATCCAAGCTCATGTGTGATTCAAAAAACCAAGAAATAATAGGTAACCATTCATTTAAAAATAATAAAATATTCACAATTCAATTTCCAATTTTTTTATGTTTCAACATGACTTTCCAATTTCAAAACCAAATAATGGTTTTCATCAATTTCATGCCTTTAAAAATCAAATTTTATTTTAAGAAATTTCTCAATTATAAATTGTTAAATCATTTCTCTATTGAATCCATCTTTCATCAAAATCCATCAAGTTTATAAAATCATTTGAAAATAGGATTTCTTTAAAAATCCATGCCATATTAAAATTACCAAACCAATATTCATAAATCAATTAAAAACTCATTTCAATTAAGAAAGAAATAAAGGTTTCATATTAATGGAAAATATTTATGAATCCAACTATACTTTTTATAATAATATCAAATGATAAAACAATTGGAATGGGAATGTTGACAAAGAGTTGAAGGCATGTATGATCAATAAATAATTCCTAGAAACACATCCCATTAGATCATGGTTCCAATCCACAAATAATATGAGGATTTAACATGATCAAAGTATAGAAAAACTAAAAGAGGGTTCCAATTCAATTATAATTTTATATTACCAGGGAGGTATTAAAAACATCCAACCGATGCTTCAATCTGAGAAGAAAGGATGTTAGAGGAGTCAAAAAACCTCTTGGGAGACTTTAAGTAACATCTCATTACCTTAATTAAGGTATTAAATGACCTTTTTGATATCCTTTTGGTTGGGTCTTGTCTTGGGGGTGTTTTGGGTGTAATTTGGAAAATTTGGGACGACAAAGAGGTTGTGTATGGTTGGAACATGATTAGGGAAACCTATTTCGTTTAGCCCAGCAAACTGTGCACCCTACAATGAGACACTGGATGGGGGGACATATTTTTTTCCAAACCATTTTCCTAGACCCTCCAAAACATGTGACCTAAAACATTGAGTGTTTGAATGATTGGTGCACAATTTTAAAAACCATGCACACTCATAGGAGAAACCATGCACCCCACTAGAAGGGGCGCATGGTTAGGGCGCACAGTTTGTCCAACCATGTATCCCTACCTAGAAAACCATGTACATGGGTTTTAAATCTCCCTAAACTTTTATTAATATAAAAAATTCTTTAAATTTTAACCCATAATCACACTTTCAACCCTAAATAAATCTTTAGTCTTTGAGGGATCTTAAGAGGTTATTTTGACTCCTCTAAAACCTTTTCTTGGAAGATCAAAGCTCTAATGATTATGTTCAATATATTATGGGTAATTGGAACTCCAATCACTTTACTTATTATCATCAATATTTACATCCTAAGAGAGTTATGGATCATCATATTTTTGATGATTCTATACTCAATTTTCAGGGATCTTCCTTCTAGGTTATGTTTCTTGATCTCCTTCACCTATTTCTTTATTAGCAATCCCATTGTGGGTGTTTTCTTTGACTGTGTGATTAAAGTTAGATGGTTACATTATTTTTTACATATGATTGAAAAATTATATATATTTATTTAATTGAAATTAGTTTTTAATTGATTTAAAAACCATAATTCTAAAGGATTTTATGTGTGACTTGAAATAGCATGTAAATTATGGAAAGAAAACCCCAATTTTAATGGAATTCAAATGTGGGATGGATTTTTTGGAAATGATGATTTTTTTTGAAATTTATATGATAAATTTATTTTATTTTGAAGATATATAAAAATTTATTAAAGTGAAATATGATTTGAAATTTCATGAATTGATGAAAACATCTGTTTTGGTTTGGAAATGAGAAAGGCATGTTGAAAAATAAAATTTAGAAATTGTAATTGGAATTTATTTTAAATTTTTGATTTTACCATGTTTTATTGATTTATTATTTGATGAATAAGTTATCTTGGGTATATACTAGTAACTGAGACAAGTAAACTAGGACCTTTACTCTCTAGAAATTGATTTATGGTGACAAAATTAACAAAAAGATTATGGAATGAATGCCTAACGGGGTTCCCCATTAGGGATGTGATAGCCCATGAGGGTTCCCTAATTATGATATAGATTGATTTGAGATTTCACACCCATATCAAGTTGATATCATTATTTATATGTGTGAGAATCATATTACTTAAGCTAATATACCACGAGGCTTGTGTACATGGTTCTATGATTTGTTGAATTGATTATATGTGCCTTTGATTATTAAACTATTGTATTCATGGAGACATATTTATATAATTATTTAAAATAAAATTTTCATTTAATCTGGTTTTGATATACCTTTCATCTCTTTTAATGTGAAACCATGTTTTTGTATAAAATATTTGAATGATATATTGTGCCTTGTTTAATTTTAAATGAAGGAATAATTGTTTTAAATGTTATGGAATTTATTATGGAAAATATTGTGAGACCCTACTTGTATTTATAGCACACACCCTACCTTTTCCTTCTTGTATTTGTAGATTTTGTTATGCCAAGTCTAAGAAAAGGGAAATCACCCCTTGAAGGTGGTGGATGTTCCTGGCCCTTGAGACTATAGAGTGATGAGAGTGACCGGTGAGGCTGTTTTCTACTTATTACACATGATCATTTCAGACTTTTTTTTGGTTGAAGAAATTGTCACATTTGGGATGTTTATCTTTCTATTCAGGTTCTGTTTTACATATTGTTTTTACTATTTTTTCCCTTTGGAGTGTTGATCATACTGACTTGAATCTTTTTATATTATACTATTTTGTGAAAAAAATTTCCTCTTTGATCTTGCATGATGCCAGGTTCAATTTTCCAACTTGTGAGGATAGGGAACTCCATTAGGGATATATAAAATCCAACTAGGGTATCAATATACTAGGTTATTCAGGCTATTTTTTGGAAAATTGGTATCAAAGGTGTAGTTTAAGCATCTTTCCTTAATGTCAGCATGCGGTTGGAGATGTCTTGATAGGATTTAGGAGGTAGTTATGAGTTAGTTCCTAGACATATCTCACCATAACGAGCCTTAAGTCACCTTCTGTGTTTGAGAAAAGATTCCTTGAGGAATGTTTTGATATGATTCTAGTCTTTCTCTTGCCTTTGATATGAGTATGATAAAATCCCAATCATAATTTTTTTCTCAATAGAATTAATATTACTATATATTATTTTTGAGTTGTTCATCTATGTATCCTTTTTAGTGTATTCAGTATTTTATTTTGATGTGGTGTAGTGTCATTCCTCCAAGAGGTCATTGAATAGGCCCCAAGAAGAAGTTATTGGTGAACCACAGTGATAAAATCCTCATGTGGACTAGAATCTTGTCGAGATAGTGGTTTAGGTTGTCTAAGCTCTAGGATAAGTACCTGCACTTATTCCCGTTCAGGTTTCGATAGCGTGACCTCGAAGGGATGAATCTCACGATCATGATCAAGAGTTTATTTTCTATAAAATACCTTATTTCCATGGATCTAATGATCCTCAAGAGTCTAACGACTCATTTAAAAATATAGAGTTTCTTTCTTTGTTCTTGTAAACTCACGAAGCTAATAAGTTGATATGTGTTACCTTTAAGCTGGAAGGGGCTAGCAGGAGATGTTAGTATTTTATGGTGATGGTGAAGAAGTATGAGGATGTGAAATGAAAATACTTCCAAGTTATTTTCACTAAAAATTTATATCTATGATCTGTGGTCATGGAGAAGTTCACGGAGTTTCTCAAACTCTAGAAGGGTGACATGATTGTGAATCAGTACAAAAACTGATTTGATAATATTTTTTAGTTTTCTTTTGAAGTGGTTACTAATGAAAATATGAATGCATAAGGATTTGATATGGGTCTTTTATCTAACACCATATCTCAAATTTTCATGCTAAATCATGATTCTTATTCTGATGTGTTTGATAGGGAGTTGATGGTTGATCTTGACCTAGCTAGAAAGTCAGGGTTGTCATGGTTTTCTTTTTTATCTTAGTGTAAGTTCTTTGATTTTATTTAAAGGAAAGAAGAAATGTGATGAGTCTCTTGGTGCTTCTAGATAACAAGAATCTTCCAGACCTCATAAAGTGCATGGTAGAGCCCCATTTTCCTAGTTTCAGTGAGACATGGTAAGGAATTTGAGATGTGTTTATACTAAGGTCCCAAAGATCTATAATTATTGTGGTCACTAAGGAATTCTAGCAAAGTTCTCCCACATATTTTCTGCTCCACATAGTTGAATGATCTCATGATCTTCAAAAGTTTTTATAGTGAAATCATATGCTTCATGATCTAAGGGGTTCCATCCATAAGCATCTAGAATGAATGTTATTCAAATAGTGGAAGAGCATCTAGAAGTAGCTGATATAGGTCCAATAACCATGAGAGGTACCATCACTATAGCTTCATCTTTAGTGACTTTTTTATTTAAAACTAGTGTATCTAACTCATTTTTATCATCTCATATTGTGAACCTACTAAAAGTTCCTATGAATATTCTTTCTTATGTGTTGGATATTACTACACCCCTCAGAACAAAGATAAAGAATAAACTCTATTCTCAAGCTTGTGTTTTCTCTTTATTTGAGTATGATCTTACCTAGAATTTTTTGATTCTCAACATGAAACATCTTAACATTATTTTAAGTACGAATTTTCTGATTTTTAATAAGTCTCGAATTTATTTTTATCTTTGATGGGTTTCCTTTACAACATCCAATGGGTTGTGCCATGTTTTCCAGGGAGAATGGAACCCAATGTTGAGTAGATCTAGACCATCTTTTTCAAATCTAGGTAGGGTAACATTGGTGTTTTCATTTGTCTTGGATTGGGAATATTTGAGTGATAATATTCCTCCATTCATAATCATCTTTTCAAACATGTTTCCTTCTGATTTCTTTGGTCTTCCACCAGTAAGAGAGGTAGAGTTATCTATTGATTAAGTACCTCATAATCAATCGGTATCTATTCCTTCTTACCATATAAAACTAGTAGAGTTTAAAGAGTTAAATAATCGGTTATATGAACTGCTAGAGAAATTATTCATATGCCTGAGTGTGTCACCTTGGGAGGCACCTATTATCTTTACAAAGAAAGATGGTGGAATTCTATGCCTCTGTGTTGATTACTAAAAAATCAATAGAGTTACGATAAAGATAATGTATATATTATCTTGGATAGAGGATTTATTTGATTTGTTAAAATGGGTGAATTGGTTCTTGTAGATTTACCGTCGGTATGGTTATCACTAGTTGAGAATTAAAGAATCTTAAATTCAAAAAATGCCTTCAGGAGCAGGTATGGTCACTTTAAAGATCTTGTAATTCCTTTTATCCTGACTAATACTCCTATAGTTTTGATGTAATTGGTGAATAGAATATTCCTTGAGTACCACAGTTGGTTCATAGTGGTATTTTTGGATGATATTTTGGTTTTCTAGAAAACTTAGGAGGACTATGTGTGCTATTTGAGATCACTCATCATAATCTTGATAGATCATAGAATTTAAATGAATCGTTCAAAATGTAATTTCTAGATATGGTAAGTGAAATTACTTGGACACATGGTGTCAGAACATGGCATCTTAGTTCATTCTTGGAAGGTGAAATCTATCATGACATGGGAGTAACCATTTTTTTTCGAGATATGGATCTTATTAGGATTGGTGAGGTATTACAATAGGTTTTTCAAATATTTATCAAAGATGGATTATCCAATGACCACCATCACTTGGAAGGGAGTGAATTTCATTTGGGATGATAAATTTCAGAGTTAATTTGTTGATATAAAACTTATTTTTGACTTCTACTCTAGTATCGACTCTTCCTCAGGCTAGGCAGGGTGATGTGGTCATCTGTGAAGCATCGAGTTCAGGTTTGGGATGTGTTCTTATATTGGGTGATCTCATGATAACCTATGGATCTAGGTATATTAGTAAACATAAGAATAGTTATCCAACCCATGATTTCTAAATCATAGTTGTGATGCATGATCTTAAGAGTTGGCAACATTTCTTTTTTAGAGAAAGTTTTACTGTTTATTCCAACCACAAAATTTTGGATGGAGTACCTCCAATATTTTGATTTCAAAATTTACTATACCATAGGGAATGAAAATGTCTATGATGATGATTTTATTAAGAAACTTCTGACCCATTCCATGAAATAATCATCAAAAGAGTAGATATTGATGGCACTTTTTTCTTAATTGCATCTGAAAGTCTGAAAAAAAAGAGAATGAGGTTGTCTGGGAAAGTGTTCAGTTGACCTCCACTTTTCTCAATATGATTCATTAGGATCATTATCTTGATTATGAATTCCATATAATTATGTACTCTCTTTATGGGGAGGATACTATTGGTGAGTGGATGTTTTCTTTTGAGGGAATCATATGTTTTTGGAATTGGTTATTTTTGTTTGTTCATGAGGAAGGCCATAATGGGGGATTGCCATAATTCTCAGTGGGTAATGAACCCTGAAACCATGAAGATGTTTTATGTTATGCAGTGATGATTATACTTTTCAGGTATGAGAAAAGACATCAAAGACAATATTTCTTATTGTTATACCTATTATAACGTCAATGTAGATCACCAAAAACCTTTGGGTTTTCATTAGCTACTTCTAGTGACGACTTATAAGTTGGACAATATCTCTATAAAATTCTTGTCTAGGTTTCCACAAACCCCTTGGGGAAAGAATGTATTGAGTTAGAAGTATTACTTCATACTTTTCCATTCCTTCAGTTTTGGAAATCAAAAACACTTTTTTAAAACATGTTTACTAAATTTTTATGCCCCATGTATTTTAGTATGTTTTGGTAGAAAACATTATCTTTTACTATACTTAGGAAAATTTCAAATATATTATGAATATAAACATACTATTATTATTTATGATCATCGGATTGAGTATGTTTTTGATTATCACACTTTTGTTTAATCAGACCAGGTGTTATATTTTTTTCCTTTTGTACTAACAAAAGTCAAGCCCATCAGACTAAAAATAGTACCAAAACAATATGACCGAATCTTATAAGGATTATAATATTGATAATTTATAAGAAAGTTAATTGGAATATCCTATGTTTATAATCATAATTTATAAGAATTATTTCTATTTTAAAGAATATCTTTAACACTATAATGGAGCCAAACAAAAACGACATCAGGAATTCAGTTACAAATGCGCTATCAAGCGCCATATGTCTGAGGCTATTGAATCGAACTCCAAAAAATGACTGCTGGAGCTTCACCTATAAATAAAGATCCATTTTAAGAGTTTTAAGGTGATAAAATTTCTCCCTCAAGTCTTATAAAGTTTAATTAGCATGAACTTATCATTCTTAGTCTATGTAATTATTTAGAGATTTATCATTTTAAAGAATCCTTGTCATGTTTTTTTCCTTAAAAACATTTGATATTATAACCCTATTCGATAATTATTACAATCTATGGATTTTGGGGATATTAATACAGTGAATCTAATCCATTGGATCGATGGATTCTGGGGATAGGAATACTGACACTGATAATCATATCAAGAGATTTAGGGGTTAAGAAGACATAGCTATTCTGATCATCATATCGAGGGATTTCCCAATAAGGAGAGACATACTTTTATGTAAGTATAAAAAAGTGGATACCATTAGTCAAGGTTATTGAATACATTATTCTTAATGTTAAAAGAGTTAAATATTTTAATATATCTTGTAAGTAATTCTTAATATTACTAGCTATTTTATTTATTTTCTTTAGAAGCTTCTATTTCGTTGTTCATGTAATAGAAAGTTAGTCATCATACTTAAATTTCTATACATTATTATTTATCAGTGTATATATGAATATGATAATAACATAATTTGATATTTAGTAGGATACAATGTGTTTCTGATATTCACTATGATAATTGGACTAAATCTTAGTTTGATAAATTTACTTTAAGTGTCATTGTGTTTTTATTAGTTTAAAGTTTTAAAACAAAAATTCACCCCATAATTTATATATAGAAATATAAGTTAATTATTATGATCCTATAATTGGTATAATAGGAGGTTACATCTACTTATATACTTGTTTATTTTTTTACTTTATTTACTAGTTTCGATATTTATTAATTTTTGATATAAACTTTTTGTTTATAAATCTTTGTTAAACTAACATGTACTTGTAGAAAAGAATTACTATTGTTTTAAAGATAGAAGGTATAAATTTTGGATATATTGATAATTTCAATCCTATTAGACCACTATTTTTTATGGGAATGACTATAAATATTTGAGAGACAAAATGATTAATTTTGTTTTCAACACTAGAGTTGATAACTTCTTGATGCTTACTAAAAAATATAATATTCCTAATAAAGAAGTCCATGGTTTTACAAATTCTAATAAGTTGGAATATTGGTTGAATTACATGGTTGGAAATACTTTATTATGTTCTATGACAAGGAATATATATAGTAAGATATCATCTTTTGAAGCTGCAAATAATATTTGGAGTAAATTGGAAGTTACTCATTTTGGTATATACAAAGTTATGGAAACTAAAAGAGATATACTAAGAGATGATTACCAAGCCTTTGATTTTATTTTGAGAGAATTAGTTTCCAAGATTCACCAAAGATTTTTTAATATTATAAATATGTTACAATCACTTGTATAGAAAGGACTTGATGAGGATATTCTTGTTGAAAAGATTATTGATATTATTCCCAATGAGTGGGAATAAATAATAACAGTTGTGGATGATATGATAAAGTTAACTAATCTTACTCATGATGATTTTATTAGTACTCTTATGTAGTATGAGGGAAGGATTAAAAGATATGTTGATAAATATAAAATGAAAAAATAATGGTGTTGCTTTTGTTACAATATCTATTGTACCTTATAAAGTTCAGTTAGATGAGAAAGTTGTAAAATATTTACGGAATAAGAAAGTTATTTTTCATTCATATTTGAGTACATCAGGACATTCATAGAATTAATTATGTAATATAGAGAGAAGTATGAACAAGATTGTTGGAATTAAATATTTTCAATACTAATATAAAAAATGTTATAAGGATAAGGGGGATAAGAAATATTTTGAAGTCACTTGTTATGAATTTAAGAAATCTGGACATATCTGACCTGATTGTACAGAGATGAAAAGAAAATATTGGAAAGAAAACAATTCATAAATAAATGCTAAAAATTACTAAAAATATAAAATCATAAAGTCCTCAAATATTATAACACATGGAATTCTAGTGGTGGTGATTCTTTTGATAGTTCTTCTAAGAATGAAAGTTCTAGATTGAGGAACAGTGTTCCCTTTTCTAAAGTATCCATGGTAAATCAATGTTTAATGAAAAAGGTACAAAAAACTGAATCCCTTAAAAAATTATCTTATAAATTCGAATTATCTAGATGAGAGAATTTATACATCTTCTAATGAAGAATCTCCATCAGGAGAAGATAATTATTTAACTAGTTATGATGATATTTCTAAATTTTCAAAACTTTTATAAAATGAGAATTTTAATATTTATAAAAATCTTGATATTGATAAATATAAACTTGTTATGAAATATTCAAGAATATCTATTTTGAAAAACCAAATATCAAATATTTCAAAATACCTTGATAAAAACATTTATGAAAAATATAATATTTCAAAAGTTTTTATAAAATTTATTTTTGAGAAAGATGTTTTATAAGGAAAAAATAGTTCTAAGACTAATACTGATGAGGATAAAAATGTAGTTGGGAAACTAAAATATGAAATCTATTATTTGAAGAAACTTTTATCAAAGTTTACAAGTGGAAAATAAAACTTTCAAAAAATGTATAAATGAATTAGACCTCATGGTAATTGTTTTATAATGGGTTTTATAAATAAAAATCATGTTTTTAGTAATAATTAATTTATTCTTAAAAGTGAACCTTTTTGTACTAAGTGCCAAAGTGGTGATAAATGGAAAAAAAGTTCCTTAAACAAAATATAGACTTTAGGTTTTCATAAGGATTATTTTTCTAAAGAAAATGGTATTTTCCCAAAACAAATTTGGGAAAATGTGGTTACCTAAATCTTTTTTCTAACAAGACTGAATTTAATAAGGTTTGGGTTATGCAAATCTAATATTTTTGTTTTTAGAAAAACAAAGATATTACTAACAACAAAAACATTTGGTAAATGGATATTGGATGTTATTGGAACATGATTGTAAATAAATATTTATTCAAGAATATTATCAAAAAATGAAATGTGGAAAAGTAACTATTATAGATAATTCTTAAGGAGATATTATCAGAATAAGTAACATTTTTCTTAGAAAATCTCTTATTTCAAATGTTTTAATTTTTTTAGGTCTTAATAACAAACTTATAAATATAATTAATTTATGTGATGAATATTACCTTGTGAGATTTAGGAATGATAAATGTTTAGTACATATTTCCAAGGATGAATTTATTCTTTATACCAATCAGTATAAGAATGTTTATACACTTATCATAGAAGACCTTAAGAGCTGAGACATACCTTTCCTTAGTGCAATGAATGATAAATTTTGGTTATGGAATACAAGTTTATGAAAATATAACTTTATAAACTTATCAAAGTTGATTAAGAAAGGACTTGTTAAGGATCTACCAGAACTTAGGTTTGATACTTCTAATGTCTGAAACCCTTGTCAATATGGTAATCAATATAATTTATGTTTTAAATAATTTAGTGAAGTCTTAACTTCCTATGATTTACAATTAGTGCACATGGACTTATTTTTTCTTACAAAAACTAGAAGTATTGGTGGAAAATACTATGTATAGGTCTTAGTTTATGATTACACTAGATACACATCGGTTTATTTTCTCACAAAAAAATCTAAAGCCTTTAGTTGTTTTCAAACTTTTTTTAGATAGAGATAAAAATAAAAAAACCTATCCTTGATATATATTCATAGTGATCATAGTGGAAAATTTGAAAATTCTGATTTTGAAACTTTTTTTAGTAAGAAAGTTATTGAAAAAAACTTATTAGCACCTAGAACCCCCCAATGGTGTAGTTGAAAGAAGAAATAGAATTACTTAGAAGATTACTAGAACCATTTTAAGTTAATAATTAGTTGCAAAACATTTTTGGGCTAAAGCAGTTAGTACCACCTTATATACTATAAATTGAGTTTCAATCAGACCTTTTCTTAATAAAACTCTTTATGAGTTGTGGACATGAATAAAACCAAAATTTTATTACTTCAAATTATTTATTTTCAAATTATTCATCATGAATATTAAATATAATTTACATAAGTTTGCACCCAAATCTGATTACAGAATATTTTGAGGTTATACCATGACTTATAAGGATTATAGAGTTTTTAATAAAAATTATTGTACTATTGATGAAACAGTTCATGTTACGTTTTATGAAACTGATCCTTTTATTTTCAAATAACCTCAACCTACATCCATGGATGTTATTTCTAAAAATTATTTTCAAACATTTATATAAAGTTATTCTCATAAGAAAATAACACAATTATATGTTTTTGAAGTTATTATATAGGAATATTTTTACCTATTATTGAAGAAAATTATTTTAAGACCCAAGAAGTTTGTTTTTTCTAAGGAACCATCCTATTGAATGTATCATTGGTGATGTAGATCGATCAGTTAAGACTATAAGTTCCTTATGAAATGAAATTGAACATACAAATTTCTTATCCTAATTTGAACCTAATAATCCTGATGAGGGTTTAGGTGATAAGGATTGGATTAATTAAATGCAAGATGAACTTAATGAATTTAAAATGAACAAATTCTGGATTGTAGTTGAAAGACCTATAGAAACTTCTATAACTGAAGTAAAATGGGATTTTTGAAATAAATGCGATGATAATGGAATAATAATTATAAATAAAGATATAATTTTTGATAAGGGTTATAATCAACAAGATGTAATTGAAGAAAATTCTTTTAAAACCCAAGAATTTTGTTTTTTCTAAAGAACCATCCTATTGAAAGTATCATTGGTGATGTAGATCGATCAGTTAAGACTATAAGTTACTTATGAAATGAAATTGAACATATATATTTCTTATCCTAATTTGAACCTAATAATCCCGATGAGGGTTTAAGTGATAAGGATTGGATTAATTAAATGCAAGATGAACTTAATGAATTTAAAATGAACAAATTCTGGATTGTAGTTGAAAGACCTATAGAAACTTCTATAACTGAAGTAAAATGGGATTTTTGAAATAAATGCGATGATAATGGAATAATAATTATAAATAAAGATATAATTTTTGATAAGGGTTATAATCAACAAGAGGTAATTTATTATGAATAAACCTATACACTGATATCCATACTAAAATCTATTTGAATACTCACTACTGGAAAACAGAGTTTTCCCAACACTTATATCCCAACGGTTTACTAAACCATTCAGAATATCCATCTATACCAATGGTTTTTGATAACCATTGGTATAGATGGTTTTTTGGAAGCTTTTACCAACGGTTCATCACAACCGTTGGTATAGGGGTGTTTTTACCAACGGTTCAATGAGAACCGTTGGTAAAAGTGGGATTTCGGTGACCTTTTACCAACGGTTCTCATTGAACCGTTGGTATAGGTTTGGGATGGATTTATATACCAACGGTTTTTAAAAACCATTGGTAAAACTTTCCCCCAAATTGGCAGTAGCCGATCCTCTCCCCCATTCACGATCCAGAGCCCTAAACGGGAGCGCTTGGGCGATTTTGGAGGCGATTTTGGAGGTTCTTCGAGTTCTCTTCCTCCATCCCATCCAAGGATGAGGTATTTTATTAGTTTTTAGTTTTGATTTTGATGTGGGATGAGACCAATTTCTATTCTCATATTCCAGCCGAATTTCTGTTCTAGCCCAATTTATGTTTCCGTTCTTTATTTACATTCCATGCATATTCTAGCCCATATAGATTGCATTAGACAGTTGTCTAATTTTTTGATGTGCCTTTCATGTTTCATTACCAAGAAATTTTTATTATATGTTATAAAATTCAATCACATGTTTAGTTTTAACATTCATTGTTACTTTATTATCTTGTTTTAATAATTTATATTAATATTCTTTTCATATATTCCATCGTTGAGTGTTTTTACTTGTGCAATAGAATTCCAAGCTCATTTTACTTCATAGTGATTATTTAGATTTCAAATTGTTTTATTTTTCATGTTAATTTTTTAAAAAGTTTTGGGGAATAATTAAAGTTATTAGATTCCAATTTCCATGCTTCTATGCTTGTTAAGAATTAAATGAAATATGATGGTTGTAATTAAATGAAAGTCAATGTTCAATTTTTATCATGTATGGGTGATTAATAAATTGGAATGTGATGAACCATATAATTGAACCATTGTTGATGCACATTATATACCAAAAGGTTATTGAATAAAAGTTATTCTTGTGAATTTCATTACATCATAGATAAAAATAGTTGTGGTTATATGAGAGATACCTCCGATGGTTCTTTTATCATTGTTTTATGGAGAATGAATGGTTTAGGTCCGGTATTAATAGTAGCTTCCAGTGAGACCATTTTAGTATAAGGGGAAATGAGATTATGATCTACAAGGGGGTGATTGAGTTGGTAGAGACCAAACATTGTTTATTCCTTGTGTTCAAGAACCATAAATAGAGTGTTCCAATTAGGTGGTCATCAGTAAAGACGTAGGTAAGATTTCCAAGTCCTGTTTCATGAAGTTGAATATATGGTGCTATAGTGGTTTTGGATTGTTTGAGGTACTCTTAGTGTATTATAAACCCTCATTTGTTCCATATTCATTTAAATTGATTTAATATCATTTTTTTCACACACACCATTATATCCTCTCAAACTATATTTAGAGTGTATTTTCATTCGTATGGTGTTAAATATTTTAGTAAATGTCCATACTATCTTCTTTTATTTGTTCTAGGGGTTTAGACTAATGACAGGGCTGCATGATTATTGTGGGGGTATTCTTTTCATATAAATATACCTATACACCCTGACCCCCTTGGACAACCTGACCACCCCCATGGACAGCCCGCCCACCTAGACACCCTGACCCCCCTAGATAGCCCCCACCCCCTGGACACCTCCGACCCCCCGGACGGCCCCACCACCCCCTAGACACCCCGCACCCCCTGGACACGCCACACCCCCCTTGGAAAGTCCTGCCACTCCCATGATCCTCATCCTACTCCTCATCCTAATCTACTTGAAGAAGTTAAAGTATAAAACTCATATACTCCCAACAAGACCCTTATGGATTATGTATTCTTTGATCCACTTCCAATATCTTACTGGTCAATCCTTGAATATAGGCATTAGAAATTTTGTATCTTATTTTCTTATATACACTATATTTTTTTGTATTTCTTAATATGATTCTCATATAGAGTAATGTGTCAGTTATTCTTATATATAGAGTAAAAAATTTTCATTTACGTAAATATTTTTTTGATTAAACTTTAATATCATTTAATTTCTTTGAAATAACTTATTGCGATTTTTTTACAGAATGGATAGAAGTTGGATGTACGAAACTGATCAGATTTCAACCGATTTTCAAAATAATTTGAAAAGATTTCTAGATTTTGCATTTGATAATGCTTCAGATAGTGGTCACATACACTGCCCATGTTTTAATTGTGTTGGAAGACCTTGGTTGGGCCGTGAAGCAGTTAGCTATCATATAACCAAATATGGTTTCCAAACAAACTATTATGTGTGGTATCACAATGGAGAGAAAATGGAATCTCAAAATGTTGATGATCCAAATGATAGGACGGAATTGGAGAGTTTGATATATGATCGGTTTCCATTTATTCGACATCATGAGAAGGAAAGGATGTCCAACCAACAAGATTTCGATACAAGCACACATGATGCATCCAATGAAAATGATGATGTTGATAGGGTGAAAAAATTGAATGATGCTGCGATGACTCCAGTATATCGGTAATGTGATAAAATGAAAAAGTTGGAATTTTTAATCCGATTGTTTCATGGGAAAACTATGTATGGGATTTCAAATACTGCAATTGATTACATTCTTACCTTCTTGAAGGACTTACTTCCAGATGATTTAGATATTCCCTCAAACCACTATATGGCATGGAAGTTGGTTGAGGAACTTGGATTCTCAAAAAAAAAAATTCATGCTTGCCCGAATGATTGCGGCTTATTTTGGGAGGAAACTGCTGAAAGAAATGATTGTATAAAATGTGGAACCTCCCGATGGAAGCCAAAAGATGATGGAACACCATCTCGTGTGCCATAAAAAGTAATGTGGCACTTTCCATTGATCCCCAGATTACAG
This sequence comes from Viscum album, assembly GCA_963277665.1. NCBI lineage: Eukaryota > Viridiplantae > Streptophyta > Magnoliopsida > Santalales > Viscaceae > Viscum > Viscum album. Next base: position 791,285,787 of record OY728141.1, read on the forward strand.
AACCTTTTCATGTATGATGAAATATCCGTAAAAATGTGATGGCATAACACCGAGAGAAAAAAGAATAATAAAGAGTCGGTTCACCCTACAGATGGATTTTCATGGTAGAGATTTGATGCTCGATATCCTGAATTTGCAGCCGATGTGCGTAATGTGAGACTGGGTCTTTCATGTGACAGTTTTAATCCATTTGGGTAGATACTTACTTCACACAGCACATGGCCGGTTTTCATACACATTTATAACCTCCCCCCTTGGTTGTGTATGAAAAAGCCTTACACTTTCTTGAGTATACTGATATCTGGCCCTTCTGATCCTGGAAATGATATAGATGTATACATGCAACCTTTAATAAAAGAGTTGAAACTTCTTTGGGATGTGGGTGTGCCCACATACGATGCATGTTCGAAAGACATATTTCAGATGCGTGCTGCACTTATGTGGACTATCAATGATTTTCTTGCTTATGCAATGATGTCTGGATAGAGCACAAAAGGAAAATTGTCATGTCCTGTTTGTATGAAGAATACTCGATCGAGAAGACTGAAATATCATCGTAGTTTTAGTTTTATGGGACATCAACGATTCCTTCCAATGAACCATCCATATAGAAACAATCGTCGAAGATTTGACAATACCATGGAGAATGACAATCCACCTCAGCGTATGTCTGGAACTGATGTGATTAATGAATTTAAAGATTTCAGTTATTCATTTGGGAAGAGTGTAATGGAATCTAGAAAGAGGAAAAATGTTTCCAATGATACCTGTTACAATTGAAAGAAGAAGAGTATATTCTTTGAGTTGTCATATTGGTCAACCAACTTATTACGTCATTGCTTAGACATAATGCACATTGAAAAGAATATATGTGAAATGTTGATTTCGATTCTTCTAAATGTCAAGGGGAAGACAAAAGATGATTTAAGATCTCGGCGCGACTTGGTAGATTGGGGGATCAGACAAGAATTGCATCCTGTCTGTATCAGTGAAAATAAATGGCAAGTTCCATGTGCTTCTTATGTGATGACTCCTGCTGAAATAAATCAATTTCTGGAAGTGCTAGTGACTATTAAAGTTCCTGATGGCTATTCAAGCAATATATCAAAACGGGTCAACAGAAAAGAGTTGAAGTTGAAATCTTTGAAGACTCGTGATTATCACATCCTTTTGCATGAGTTGATTCCAATAGAAATCCGTCATCTCTTGCCCAATAATGTTAGAGTCTCAGTTATTTGGTTGTGCTATTTGTTTAGAGATCTTTGTGCTAAGAGGTTGTCCAAATCCCTCGTACAAAAACTGTTGGCAGAGACACCATTAATTTTGTGTGAGTTAGAGAAAATATTCCCTCCATCATTTTTTTACATGTATGTTGCATCTGACTATCCATCTTCCGACCGAAATACTTCTTGGAGGACCCGTTGCTTTCCGTTGGATGTATCCAACTAAAAGAAACACGTTCACATTGAAATCATATGTTTGGAACATGAATTATCTCGAAGGTTCTATTGTGAACGATTACTTGGCTCAAGAATGTATGGATTTATGCTCAATGTATTTGTCTGATCATACTACGAGAATAAACAGACCAATGAGAAATGAAGAAGAACAATATGGGCAAATTGAACCCATTTTTCCATCACTTCCTCAGACAGGAGGAATTCCGGGATCATATACATTGAAAACATTAAGCCATGAAGAGCGAGAGATGGCACATCGCACAATGTTGTTCAATTGTGATTTGTTCGATGAGTATATCAAGTAAGTTAATTGTACATGTATCTCTTATCTTATCTCTTGTAATTTTAAATATTTGTTAAACTATTATTATTTTTATCTACAGGGAACATAAAGAATTGATATATAGAAATCATCGTTCTTTATCTTTGAGAAATAAGGAGACTTTTCATAGCAAAGGGTTTTCTTCTTAGTTGAAATTGAAGGTAAAAATATTTCTGTAATAACTAAATAAAAATAATATTTAATTAAGTTTACTATTTGATTATATTTCAAGTATTGAGTTTGCCTACAGACTCTGTTTCTGAGGAAATAAGAGCTTTGGATTTTGGTCCTAATACCATGGTTCGTGCTTGTAAATCACTTGTGATCAATGGATACAAATTTATTATCACTGAACAAGCAAGAAACATGAGAACAAAACATAATGGTGTTATGCTAACTGCCACAAAAGACTATTATGCCAGTTCATCAGACACTAGACCTCGTTCTGAAAATGTTGCTTATTATGGTGTCGTGGAGAAACTAATAATTTTGGATTATTACTCGCATGGTCGAGTCACGATGATGAAATGTCAATGGTTTGATTCAATGACGAGGCAAGGCACCTTTATTGATGATTGTGGATTTCGAGTTATTGACATGACTCACACTCTTTCCACCGATGAACTATATGTATTGGCATCAATGATGAAACAAGTTTTTTATGTCAAAGATCATCGTCATCCTAAATTCGGTGTAATTATTGAAGTAAATCCCAGACATGTTTTTGATGATGGTGATGATGAAGTTGACACTATCCCTACTGCAATTGGAAGCAATCCGTTTATTACTTATGATGACCCCAACAACTCAATTGTCAGAGTTGATTGTGAACCCGAAGTTGTGGTGGGAAATATATAGAATCATACAGTCGTGTTCTCACCTACATGTTTCACCTATATCATTCAGAGTGTGTATCCTAGTACTTACCTTCATAACACCATAAATCTTCTGTTTCATTATGTTCTTTTTATCATAATGGTTTTTCTATATTTTGTTTTTTGGGTTACACATTAGTTATCTGTTTCTAATTACTTCTATATTTGTTTTCATTGCAGGAAATGACACCCATTGAAGAGAGGCGGCGGAAAAAGATGACAGATAATAATCATCGCATGGTACATATGGGTGTTCCTCCACTCATCCCTGTTGTGAGTATTTTATTTCGAATATAAATATTTCAATAACTTCTAATATCATGTGTTTACTTTTCTGTCAAACTTTTTTTCAGGATCCACCCCCTAGATGACAGATATCTGACGAGGAGCCTGATATTTCTCCCAGTAGAGAGGTTGGTGGTAGGAGGGGGGTGGTGTCAGAGATGGACGATCATCTAGTGGTCCCGGTACTGAGGCCGGTTGTACGAGGGCTCGTGGGGCGAGAGTTAGATGACCCACTACCACAAACGTATCTTCTACACCCTATTTTGATCCTGGCGTGTATTCAGGGACATATGAGATATTTAGACCTTCGATGTTTACACAACCAGCTGGCCAGACGTCTATGCCATCATCTTTTACTTCTGGTTCATTATCTCCGGGCTATTATATTCCACCTTATTCGACTCCTGCTGCGACACATTATGTGGATGAGGAGCATACACTGAGGGACACTCCACCTGTATAGGATATTCCTTCAGATTCTGCACCCATTGATCTGACTACCACAAGTATATTTATATAACTCTATCAAATTTTTATACCAAAATTTATTTTTATTATAACTTGTATTGATATTATTTTTCTTTAATAACAGATTCATCTATAGATAGGAGGTGGGGGAGGGGGCGTACTCGCTTGCGTGCGGTATGGAACCGCCAGACACAATTGATGGTTGAATACAATGTTGATGGACAAATGATTGAGAAATCTGGGCAGCAATGTCGGGGTTTTTTGGCGACGCTAGCCAAATACTCCGATATCATTCCGGTCATCCCTCTCTCTTGGAGACATCTGCCACCCGAAGTCAAGGATAACGCGTGGGCACAAATATGGGTAAAAAATATATTGGATTTAATGTAGTATATTTTTGTATTTAAATGAACTAATCAATTTGGTTTCAGCTTCGGTTTAACTTCCCTGATGGAGAAGGTGCATGACCAGCGCGTTTAAAAGAGCTAGGAGAGCTTTGGAGAGCTTATAAGCATGAGCTGTATGTTGGCTGGTGTGATAGAGTGGGCACAAAGTTAGAGACATTACCTATCGTGGATGACTGCCTGATAGAGCAATATCGCCAAATGATTACCCATTGGTCGACTGCCAAATTTAAGGTATTAATCTCATTTGAGTTATTTAAATGAGATTTTTCATATTTTTCATTAATAAAATCTTATTAATTATTAATCATTATTTAGGAATATTCTGAAAAAAACAAAAAAAAAACATTGATTCAAAGCAATACCTCCACACTTTGGGGCGCACAACTATGGCAGATCATGAGAGGCAGCAGGTACGGTATAGTTGTTTATAATTTTTCTTTAGGACTTTCCCTTTTTAGTGGATCCTACTTAAATTATGTGATTTATTGAATAATGAATATATGACTATACTTTCACTTTAAATTGTTTCAATGTCATTACAGAAGCACAAAATGAATATTGAAGGACGTATCCCTTGAGCAAATTTTTTTTTGCTTGAGTAGAAGAAAAAAATATGGAACTGCGGTAAATGAACCGACCCAAGAGAAGATTGTAAGTTTTAATTTGTTTATTTCAAAGTTTAATATCTAATTTGAAATTTAATAATCTATTAATATTTTTTACAGGCTGCTTTAGAGGCTCTTGATGCCCAAGAGCCTGACAATTTTGGGCCACACGATCATTTATATCAGGTTTTGGGAGATGAGCACTCTGGTCGAGTACGTTGCCGACCTGGTAATAATATAGTCCCAACGAGGTATTGGTCATCTCTAGGTATCCATTCTAGTACTACCGAGTTGGAACAGGTCAAGGAGCATGAAAGACAGTCTGATAAAAGGGTCACAGAGTTGGAAGTACAAGTTCAAACAAGAGACAGAGAATTTATGAAACTGATGAAAGCATTATCTTCATCACTTCCACCAGAGGCTAGTGTGGCTTGTCAGACATTTATTTCGTCGATGGGTGCATCATCCAATGCACCAGGCGGCAGCTCTAGTGTAAATCGAGATGATGACATTCCTGGTGATGACGAGGATACTGGAGAGGAATAGGGCGAGGATGAGGATGTGGATGAGGGCGATGATGGGGCCGAGGTAAAGGATGGGGATGAGGGCGAGGATGATGCTAAGGACGAGGATGAGGCCGATGATGAGCATGTGGATGATGACGAGGATGACGACGAGGACAGAGATGGCGGTGATGATGAGGTTGATGATGATAGTGGTGATGGTGATGGTGATCAGAGGCAGATTGATCCATTACATTTTTGAATTATGTATAACTCTTTATTTTTTAACATGGTTTTCCACTTTGGGGTTTTCCTCTGCTTCATAGGGATGTTGCATTCAGATTCTGTTTTTTGCACTTGATTTTTATTGTATGATTAGTCTACTACCTAGAACTTTAGTATTCCTTGGTACTGTGATACTCATTTTTCTATTTTTTACTTATCTTTCTTAGTTAGCCATTTATTTCATTTTTATGCATGTGGAAAATGATATAGAAAATGTGCTTTTAAGTAGTGGCCGACACCACTCAAAGTGTCTAACTTTTATTTGAAATGGACAGGATTTTAAGTGAAAACAACAACTGGCATACGGAAAATAGACCAAACACATTCGAATTCTGTTTAAACTATAGGAAAATGATCCATGGGTCATATGTGATGTGTATGAGTCAACCCTGCCTCAATCCGAGGGCCGGTGTGGCCGGTACCACTCAAAGTTTCTTTCTTTTGTTTAAAATGGATGCACTTTTAAGTAAAAAAACCACATACGGAAAATGGACCAAACACATTAGGATACTGTTGATACTTTAGGACATGTATCCATGGGTCATATGTGACATGTACGAGTCAACCCCGCCTCAATCCGAGGCGCGGTGTGGCCGACACCACTCAAAGTGTCTAACTTTTATTTTAAATGGACATGATTTTAAGTGAAAACAACAACTGACATATGGAAAATAGACCAAATGCATTCGGATTCTGTTTAATCTATAGGACAACGATCCATGGGTCATATGTGACGTGTACGAGTCAACCCCGCCTCAATCCGAGGGCCGGTGTGGCCGATACCACTCAAAGTGTCTTTCTTTTGTTTAAAATAGATGCGCTTTTAAGTAAAAAAACCACATACGGAAAATGGACCAAATGAATTCGGATACTGTTGATACTTTTGGACATGTATCCATGGGTTATATGTGACGTGTAAAAGTCAACCCCGCCTCAATCTGAGGTGCGGTGTGGCCGGCACCACTCAAAGTGTCTAACTTTTATTTGAAATGGACATGATTTTAAGTGAAAACAACAACTGGCATACGGAAAATAGACCAAACGCATTCGGATTCTGTTTAAACTATAGGACAACGATCCATGGGTCATATGTGACGTGTACGAGTCAGCCCCGCCTCAATCCGAGGGCCGGTGTGTCCGGTACCACTCAAAGTGTCTTTCTTTTGTTTAAAATGGATGCGCTTTTAAGTAAAAAAACCACATACGGAAAACGGACCAAACACATTAAGATACTATTGATACTTTAGGAAACGTATCCATGGGTCATTTTTGGTGTGTAAGAGTCAACCCCGCCTCAATCCGAGGCACGGTGTGGCCGACACCACTCAAAGTGTCTAACTTTTATTTGAAATGGACAGGATTTTAAGTGAAAACAACAACTGGCATACGGAAAACCGACCAAAGGCATTCAGATACTGTTGATACTTTATGAAATGTATCCATGGGTCATATGTAACATGTACGAGTCAACCCCGCCTCAATCTGAGGGCCGGTGTGGCTGGGACCACTCAAAGTGTCTTTCTTTTGTTTAAAATGGATGCGCTTTTAAGTAAAAAAAACCACATATGGAAAACTTACCAAACACACTCGGATACTATTGATACATTAGGAAATGTATCCATGGGTCATTTGTGACGTGTACGAGTCAACCCCGCCACAATCCGAGGCGCGGTGTGGCCGTCACCACTCAAAGTGTCTAACTTTTCTTTGAAATGGACAACCGTTTAAGTTAAAACAACAACTGACATACAGAAAACCGACCAAACGCATTCAGATTCTGTTGAAACTGTAGGAAAATGATCCATGGATCATATGTGACGTGTACGAGTCAACTCCTTCTCAATCTGAGGGCCAGTGTGGCCGGTACCACTCAAAGTGTCTTTCTTTTGTTTAAAATGGATGTGCTTTTAAGTAAAAAAACCACATATGGAAAACTGACCAAACGCACTCGGATACTATTGATACTTTTGGACATGTATCCATGGGTCATTTTTGACGTGTACGAGTCAACCCCGCCTCAATCCGAGGCACGGTGTGGCCGAAACCACTCAAGGTGTCTAACTTTTCTTTGAAATGGACAACAATTTAAGTTAAAATAACAACTAACATACGGAAAACCGACCAAACACATTCAGATTCTGTTGAAACTATAGGAAAATGATCCATGTGTCACATGTGACGTGTACGAGTCAACCCCGCCTCAATCCGAGGCGCAGTGTGGCCGGTACCACTCAAAGTGTCTAACTTTTCTTTGGAATGGACAACAGTTTAAGTTAAAACAACAACTGACATACGGAAAACCAACCAAACACATTTGGATTCTGTTGAAACTGTAGGACAATGATACATGGGTCATATGTGACGTGTATGAGTCAACCCCACCTCAATATGAGGGCTAGTGTGGCCGGTACCACTCAAAGTGTCTTTCTTTTGTTTAAAATGGATGTGCTTTTAAGTAAAAAAATGACATATGGAAAATCGACCAAACACTTTCTTATTCTATTGAAACTTTAGGAAAATGATTTATGGGTCATTTGTGACGTGTAAGAGTCAACCCCACCTCAATCCGAGGCGCGGTGTGGCTGACACCACTCAAAGTGTCTAACTTTTATTTGAAATGGACAAGATTTTAAGTGAAAACAACAACTGGCATACGGAAAACTGACCAAACGCATTCGGATTCTATTCAAACTTTAGGAAAATAATCCATGGGTCATATGTGACGTGTAAGAGTCAACCCCGCCTCAATACGAGGGCCAGTGTGGCCAGGACCACTCAAAGTTTGTCACTTTTCTTTGAAATGGACAACTGTTTAAGTTAAAATAACTGACATACGGAAAATAGACCAAAGGTATTCAGATACTATTGATACTTTAGGAAATGTATCCATGGGTCATATGTGACGTGTACGAGTCAACCCCGCCTCAATCCGAGGGTCGGTGTGGCCGGGACCACTCAAAGTGTCTTTCTTTTGTTTAAAATGGATGCGCTTTTAATTAAAAAAACCACATACGGAAAACTGACCAAACGCAGTCGGATATAGTTGATACTTTAGGACATGTATCCATTTGTCATTTGTGACGTGTACGAGTCAACCCCGCCTCAATCCGAGGCGCGGTGTGGCCAAAACCCCTCAAAGTGTCTAACTTTTATTTGAAATGAACATGATTTTAAGTGAAAACAACAACTGGCATACGGAAAACCGACCCAACACATTCAGATTCTGTTGAAACTTTAAGACAACGATACATGGGTCATATGTGAAGTGTACGAGTCAATCTTGCCTCAATACGAGGGCCGGTGTGTCTGGGACCACTCAAAGTGTTTTTCTTTTGTTTAAAATGGATGCGCTTTTAAGTAAAAAAAAACAACATACGGAAGACCGACTAAACGCTTTCGGATTCTATTGAAACTTTAGGACAATGATCCATGGGTCATTTGTGACGTGTTCGAGTCAACCCTGCCTCAATCCGAGGCACGGTGTGGCCGACACCACTCAAAGTGTGTCACTTTTCTTTGAAATGGACAATAGTTTAAGTTAAAACAACAACTGACATACGGAAAATAGACCAAAGGCATTCAGATACTGTTGATACTTTAGGACATGTATCCATGGGTCATTTTTGATGTGTACGAGTCAAATCTGCCTCAATCCGAGGCGCGGTGTGGACGACACCACTCAAAGTCTCTCTTTTATTTCAAAAAGAAATCATTTTAGGTTAATACAACTGAAATTTACACTCATCAACGATACTCGCAAACTCTTTTTCATGAGTTGGGTAGTTTCACTCATGGGGTCATAAGTGACGAGACTCCTAAGAAAATATCTTTTCACCATATAATATAAAAAATACAAGTTCAATGCAAAATTCATCACAAATCATTGCATACCCAAACCTAGTATCACAAAAAATGGGATTTGAGTCAATTTGAATGTCTTATTCTACTCTAATAGATATTTATCAAACTATTCTGCCTATTAGAATTTGATGGGTGAGGTGAATTACCACCAGATGATTGTTGTCATATGTGTTTTTTTGGGCTATTTTAGGTGTTTTTTATACTGTTTGAAGTCTGTATGTGGCTTTTGTGATATTTTTTATGCAGGTGTATAGTGGAGGGTATACTGGAGGGCTGTTGTGCACTGTTTTTTTATGCATGTGTATGGTAGGGCTTCTGGAGGGCTTCTGGGGGCTGCTGTGCAACAGCTCTAGGAAAATATTTACCAATGGTTCTGAACCCTTGGTAAAGCTTTTTCCAGTTCTCGAAAAACTTATACCAACGGTTCTGAACCGTTGGTAAATCTTTTTCCAGAATTCTGGAAAAACTTATACCAACGATTCTGAACCGTTGGTAAAGAGTTTCCCAGAATTCTCAAACACCTATACCAACGGTTTAAATGAAACCGTTGGTACAAGGATTTCCTCATGGCTAACTGGCCAACAGTTTGGAAAACCGTTGGTATACCCTATACCAACGGTTTTCCAGCCTATACCAATGGTTATAAACCGTTGGTATAGCCTACTTTTCCAGTAGTGACTTCTAGCCTTTGCAACATTATTTAATTTGAAACTATTATAAATGTATGTGAAGTGTAATTTTCTTCATGGATATGTTTAAGAGAAAGTTTATGTTTAACAACCACCTGGTTTTGAGAATAAAAAACATCCAGAACATGTTTATAAACATACCAAATCATTATATGGACTTAAATAATCCCCTAGAGCATGGTATGATAGGTTAACTGGATTTTCAAGGGAGATGCAGATCCAAATCTTTTTATAAAATAAGTTAATAAAAATATTATAATTTTAAAAAATTATTTTGATGAAATTATATTTGTTTTAACTCAAAAATCATTAATGGATTCCTTTGTAGATCTTATGAAGTTGGAGTTTAAAATGAGTGTGATTGTTACATTAACATATTTCCTTACTTTTCAAATTTCACAAAAATCCGAAGGAACTTTTATATATCAACATAAGTATATGAAAGATCATCTTAAGAAATTTTGATATTAAAATACTAAAATTATTATTACTCCTATCGGTACCTCTAATACTTTAGATCTTGATGAGTCTAGGAAACCAATTGATCAAAAAATAGAGGTATTATAAGAAGTTTACTTTACTTAACTGCTAGTTATCTAGATTTAATGTTTTTAACATGATCATGTGCCAGATATCAATCCAATCAAAAATAATATCATATAAAATTTGTAAAATGTATTTTTCATTATCTTAAGGGTACTATGGATTTAGGCATTCTTGATTATTTTGGAAATATTTTTGAATTAAAAAAATTTCAAATGCTGATTTTGGTTTATGTGGAATGGATAGGAAAATTTCATATGGAACTTGTCATTTCATAGGATATTCTTTAGTTTCTTGGACTTGTAAGAAAAAAAAATTAGTAGAAATTTCCACTACTAAAGCCAAATATATGGTAGTTGAAAGTTATTATTCTCAAGTGTTGTGGATGAAATGTACACTCACTAACTATGGAATGAGTTTTACTAAAACTAAAATACTTTTTGATAAGAGAAGTACCATTTCATTAATTAAAAACCATGAACATCACTTATGTTATAAGAAAATAGGTATAAGGAACAATTTTTTTCATGATCATAGACTTAAAGGAGATATAAATTTACAATTCATTGGAACGCAAGGACAATATGAAAACATTTTTACTAAACCTATTAGTTCTGAAAGGTTTTATCATGTGAAAAAAATCTAGTATTGATTAATGTTAAGTGATCATTTATATCTACTTCTTGGTTACCCATATCCATACATTAAGATAATCTTTTTTATAGGTAGAGTAAATATCTTTTTCAAAACATTTAGTTTTTCTAATTTTTTTAGTTTTATAAAATTTTATCATAATGGTATTTATTGACACAAGATTTATAGAAAAATTCAGATTTATAATTCTCAAATTGTTTTCCAGACTCATAAATTATTATAAAAATTTTAGACCCAAAATTTATAATAAACCATCTCAGATTAAAAATTTCTTAATAAGTTTTCATAATAAAATTATCATATTATTTATTATATTTTAAAACTATCATAATCATTTAAAAAGATATCATATTCAATTTTCCTATATAAACTATCAAATTTAATTTTCATACTAAAAATATTGTATTCAATCTTTATAACAAAAATATATCAATATGTTTACAAAACCCAATAAGAATTAGTTATTCATACTGATAGACCATTCCACTCCAAAAGTGACTCTTCTATTCTTTTAGTTTTTTCACCTTTTCATTATTTTAGTTTATAATTTTTTTATACTTTTAGTTTTAATATTTGTTTTATTTTCAAAATTTTAAAAGTTTTTCTAATTTGATTCGTTCCTAATCTGATAAAAATATTAAAAACATCAAGAGTTCAAAAATTATTTTAAAATTTTCTTCAGATCAATATTGACCTTCAAATCAGAAAATATTTTCATCTCAACCATTTTTTTCTTATAGAATATAAAATATCACCCCTAGTTCCTATATAAGGGTGGGTCACCTTGTGTCCCACATCAGTTCTTTAGTGTGTTTCACCCCAGTCTACTTCACTATTCAAAGGCCTCAGTCTGAAAGTTTTCCGTTTCATCCACTCACCAGTTTCAGAATCCAGACATAAAAGAAACTAAGGAATATTATTCTAATTGGTTCAGATTTAGGGAAATGTTGGTAGAAAGATCATGGTTTGAAAAATATGATTCTAAACCCAAGAATATCATTTGTTTTGAAATATGGGAATTTGTATGTATTGAAAATCCTGATAAATATTTTGATCTTTATTATCCTGAGTTAGTTAATGAATTTTATTCTTTAGTATAGTTTATGAATGGGTATAATAAAGAAAATGTTTCTTTTATGATATTAAGTAAGAGGTACACACTGTCTTATAAAATAGTTTCATATATAGTTGGAATTACATCGTAATGATAAGCTTATTTTCCTTCTAATAAGCTGCTAAACAACCTCGTAACTTTTAACGAGAATAATTCAGAAGATTTTTTTTTCAGAATATTAAAAAGTTAGAAAAGTATCCCACTTTACTTTAGATAATAGAGTCATATCCCTCTATATGCAATGATACTTTTTTCCAAGAAATGAAGAAGGAGATACTTTAAAATTATTGGATGTTTTTTGGATTATCTTGTGAATATAAGGAAGATAGACCTTGTTACGTTAATCTTTATTACAATGTAAAATAACAAGACTAAATCTATCAAGTCAAAGATAATTATGTTTCCATACATTATCAATAAAATAGTTATAAAGTGTATAGAAAATTTTATGGTGGAAAACACATCAGATCTAGTGAAGGAAAATATTTATTTTATCAGTGTGGATACAATTTCTAGGATAAAATTATTTTTTATACTAAGTCCAAAAATTTTGTTTAAAAATTTGATGGTACTTTATCAGAGGCATAACAATCAAGAAATTCTAAGAAGTTTGAAAAGAATAAAATGAAAAAGGTAGATACTTATCCTCTAGAAAAGAGAAATAAATAAAAGAAGATAACTGATGAAGTTTTCCTATATATGATGGATAAGAAATCTTAGAAGAATCCAGGGTATCTAGAAATCATACTTGACCCCAAAGAGGAAAAATATTTGATTATTTTGGTAATAGAAACATTATAGGAAGAAGAGAAGAGAAAGAAAAAAAATAAAATATTACAAGAAGAAAAACTTTGTGATTGTTTTTTGAAAGGAGTAGAATTAGATTTTGAGAATATAATGCTTCCAACTTCCCATACTGATCAAGTAAATCCAAAAATAGGACTAGTTTTTGAAGTAAAAACTATTTTCCATGTTGAAATTCCTTTTGTAGCTGATAAAGGAAAGGGTAAGGTACTTATGGAAGAATTGGTCCTAGTTGTTCTATAGAAGGAATCAGAATCCATGTTACTGAGAAAGGGATCTCGGAGAATGCAAAGGAAGTTAGAGGAAGATCTAGAAAAAGAAGCTGATAAAGAAATTGAAAGATAGGAAAAAAAGAGAATAATAAGGTAATGAAGAAGAATATTAAGAAATAGAAGAATAATTTGAAGTTGAATATGTAGAAAAGTAAGAAGAGGAAGATACATAAGATGATAATAGTGAATAAAAAAAGATAGATAAAAATTCATACGAGTCATCTTAATCCTCATTTATTTTACCTTCTATGTTTGGAAAGGATAAAAAATCTCAAAGTACATAGGAAGAAGGATATTTATTGGAATAGAAATCACAATCATCATCAAAGAAAAAAGAATATATCAACAATAAAAAACATGAGTTGATGAAAAATATGGAATAGATAAGGATGTGGAAATAATTAAACTCTCATATGAAAATAAAGTTTCTAAGGAAGGTGAAAAGAAAGTTTCAAAGAAAGATAAAAGGAAAGGTAAAGAAGTGGAATTAAGAACCAGTATAACTAAAACTCCAAAGCCTGATCCTTCTACAGGAAAAATAGTTCAAAAATATTTTTATTATATTTGTCATGTATTGAGGAGAGTAAAAGAAACATTTATGTACTTTCCAAAACATGAAGAAATATTTCATCTTATTGAAAATAGTATTAGTGAGAAATCAAAGTCAATAAAAGTTTTAATAGAATTTTTGATTTGGAGTAAATCTGAATTGAAAAAATTTCAAGAAAATTCTAGTACCCACAATAGATCATGAAATCATATGTTAAATTGGTCCAACCAGGTTGATTCAGATATTCATATGCATGATGAACATTTTTTTGAAGCTAAACAACTCTTGTTAGAATCATCATATTCCTTTAACAAGTTTTCATTAAACATGGTATACAAAGTAAAGTTTTTCAAATAGTTTACTGATTCTACCGATAAAAGGATTGAGGATGTAGATTCTTTTAAAGAAACGATTTGAGATATACAGTTGGAGTTGAGTCAACTTTGATCTTGTGAATATGAGCTAATCATAATGAGAGAAAAGAATAAAGAACTCTCTGAGGAAGTAAAAATTCACAATACTCATGACTGGTTGAAATAAAAAATGAATGAAAATCTTGGGAAAGATCATCAAGAGTTAAATAATATAGATAATTTATTAAATAAATTAATAAAGAAATATTGATTTTTTTCCTTTTGAACTCTTGATGTATTTCTTTATCAAACTTTTGTAAAACATTAAAATATTTTAAATTAATTATTTTTCATCCAAATCAGATTTTATTGAATATTTTCCAATTCTCATTGATAATATGTTCTTTCATATTTACTAGGATGATTTTCCAGTTCAATATTTTATCATATGTTATATTTTCTAACATTTTGGGAGAGATCAGATCCTTCCCATTCTATTTTTGAAAATCATAAATTGGGAAAAAGTTTTATCAAATGGGGAGAAATATTTATAATGAGAGAAAGTTTTTATTAATGTTAGAATGTTATATTAAGGGGGATATTTTTTTTAATGTAAGATACTATCATTAGGGGGAGAAAAATTCCTATGGGGGAGAATTATTATTTAAGGAAGATATTTTCTAATACTTACCAACATATTGAAAATATTTATAAACTTAGGGAGAGTTATGTTGTAAAGAATAACTTTGTAGTTCTTAAAATAACTAAGGAATGTATGTTTTTCAAGTTATTTTTCCATTTAAGTATTTTGGTTTTTAATTTCAAAAAAGGGGAAACTAGTTTATTCATAAGTATTAATTATTAATTTTCCAATCCGTTATTTTTTAAAATCATAAAAACTTTCTTAAAAAACGTTTACAAACTTTTTATGTCCCATGTGTTTTAGTGTGTTTTTGAATAAAATGTTATCTTTTACCATAATTTGAAAAAGTTGAAATGTATGAGGGTGAGTGACGGTTGATGTCTTGGTGGCTCTATCTCTGTTGGCTCCCGATGATGTTCTTCGACGACTTGAAGGTTATGATGATGTTTTTGCATTCAAGAATGAAAATGACGATTATTTTGACTTTGATGTTTAAATTCTAAGTCTGTCTAGGCACAGTTCTTCATGTTTTGCATCAACATATTTGGGTTTCTGTGGTTTTGTGATTTTGGAATGTGAATGCTTTTTGGAAAGCTATAAGGATCCGCTCGAGATGAGGTTCTAGAGAAGAAAGCATTCTTCATCACTTGGCCATCCAAATTTGGATGAATGAGAGGGTATGATTTTTTCCATCATTACCAAGATTTTGTAACCTTACACGAGACAACTATCTGAGCAGTCATGCATTGGTGGAGGCTTAACATTATTATGAAATCATTGGGGAGGGGCGTTTCTTATAGTCTTTATCTGAGTTGTCTTTCATTTTAATGGTTTCTATTGAGTGAAGTTGTTAGGGTTCACACTTATCCTTTAAAAGTGTCATTTGAAAATACAAAAAAAAAACGGATTCTAGGTAAAATTACTATTCTACATTATGTTCATTGGATTGAGTATGTGTACGATTATCAAAATTACCTTTAATAAAACTATGTGTTAGAATTTTGTATTTTCTTTCATACTAACAAAATTCATGACCATCGAACTGAAACTAGTACCAAAACAATCAGACAAACTATCAAAAGTATTATCATATTAATAATTGATATAGAATCCCAACTGGCCATCATATATTTATACTCAAAATATATGATACTTATTTCTATTCTAAGTAATATATTTAACATTTTAATGGTGTTAAAAAAATGACATCAGGTATTTAGTTACAAATGAGATGTCAAGCACCAACTATCTGAGGCTGTTGCAACAATCTTAGAAATATAACCATTAGATATTTTCCTATAAATAGTGAGTCATTTGAATATTTTAGAGTTGGAATTTTTTATCTCTCAAGTATTTTGAAGATTACTTAGTGTGAACTTCTCATTCATAGTCTTTGTAATTCTTTAGAGAGTTGTCATTCTAAGGAATCCTATTTAGGGTTGTTTCTTTACAAGCATTTTCTTTTTTAATCTCGTCTAATAATTGCTAAAATCAAGGTATTATTAGTATAGGAAGACAATGAATTAGATCCACCAGATCGAGGGTTTCTCGGGATAGGAATACAGACACTGATCATCATATTGGGGGATTCCAGGGATAGGAAGACAAAGCTATTCTAATCATCATATCGAGGTCTTTCATGGCAAGGAAAGACAAACTTTATTATAAGTATAAAATAGTGGAAACATTTAGTCAAGGTTATTTACTAACTTACTCTTTTTTTTAAAATAGTTAAATAATTTAATATATCTTGTAAGTCATTCTTACTATTACAAGCTATTGTATTTCTTGTTTTTACAAGTTTCTATTCAGTTGTGCATGTAATATAAAGTTATCCATTGTACTTAACTTTTTATAATGTTTTTTTATCAATTTATCTATGAACATGATAATAAAATAATTTTATATTAATAAGATACATTATGATTATGATCTTGAATATGATAACTGGACTAAGTTTGAGTTTAAAAATTTTACATTAAGAGGCATTGTGTTTATATTAGTTTAAAAATTTTAAACAATAATTCACCCCCATATTGTAAGTGTATTTATCTAAGAAAATTATTATAATCCTAAAAAATTAGACACTGGTTGTGATCCACAGGTTTTCCATATTTTATCACTTTATACCCATTTGAGATATAACCAAAGTTGAGGAATTGAGGCATCTTTATCTGCTAGATATTTTCAAATTTCATGGAGTCCTTTCTACTATAGTCTCTGAGTGGGATCCCCATTTTTCTTATTGATTTTAGAGAGTCCTCCAAGAGGAACAAGTATCTAAAGTGCATTTTAACATAGAATATCATCCATAGACAGATGGCCAAACATAGCGAGCCATACATATTCTCTCAGACATGTTACTTTCTTTCATTCTCAACTTTGGTGGAGCTTGGGACATCCATTTGGGACCGATTAAGTTTTATATAATAAGAATTACCAGTTTTTAATATGGATGGATTATTTTAATGATTTTTATATAAATCCATGTAAATCTTCATTGTGTTGGTTAGAGGTTGGTGAAGCTTCCTTGGTTAGACCGAGTGTGGACCAAGAGATGACAATGAAGATTCAATCAATACATTAGAGAATGTTGAAAAAAAAGAGTATGTATAGTTCCTATGGTAACCACCATAAATGAAATTTTAATTTTTAATTTGGTGACTGGTTGTTTTTGAGAGTTTTATCTCATTTGTTTCTTCTTCATCTTAGGAACAAGGTTAAGCATGCGATACATTTTTTGGGACCTTTTGAGGTTGTTGATTAGGTTAGGAAAGTGGATAATTACTTAGAATTTACACTAAATTTTATGTCGATACATAGCATGTTCCATGTATAACATCTTTAGAAGTATTTTTCTAACCCATATTATGTATTGAGATGGAAGGATCTCAATGTTGAGCCTAATTTATATATAAATAAGAATCCAGTTAGGATCGTTGTTTTTGGGCTAATGGTTCTTCATGGGAGTATGATACCTTTGGTCCATGTGATATAGTAGAATGTTTATGATTCTATTGAGAATTGGGAGCATGACGCATTGATGAGAGATTAATGGCCTCATATCTTTGACATGGAATCTTTTTGATAGGATTTCTTGAGACAAGAAGTTTTTATGATGAGGAGGTTGTACTATCCCATTACATTCTTTCATGTATTCCTTGAACCTTTTTTGATCTTCTTTTGGTTGGGTCTAGTCTAGAGGTGTTTTGGGTAAATTTTTTAAAATTTTGTAAGCCCAAGGGTCTGTGCACGATTGGCGCATAGTTAGGGTAAACTATGTGTTTTAGAATAGAAACCATGAACCATATTGTGAGCCACTGGAAGTAGGTGCATGATTTTTTCAAACCATATGGCTAGCCCCTCCAAACCATGAAACCTCATAGAGTGAGGATTTTCATGGTTGGAACTTAGTTTGAAAAACTATTTTCCCTCTTAAGAGAAACCGTGAACCCCACCAACATGGGTGCAGTATTAGGTTGTATTTTTTGTCTTACCATTCATACCTACCTAGAAAACCCTTCACAAAGGTTTTAATTACCCTAAAATTTTAATTAAAATCCCAAAACCCTCTGGTTTATCCCATAATCACTATTTTTACCATAACGTGAATCTTTGGTCCTTGAAGGCTCTAAAGAGGTGATTTCGACTCCTCTAGACCCTTTTTAGTAGATTGAAACTCTGGTGATTCCGTTTTATATCCTTTGGGTAATTAGAGCTCCTCTCATGTGATTTCTTTTGATATCTCTTTCTATCCTCCTTAGAGAGTGATTAATTATCATGTTTTTTATTAATCTTAAATCATTTTTAATGGATCATGATTCTAGTTTTTGTTTCTTGATCTACTTAACCTCGTTATTTGTGGGTGACCCTATTGAGGGTGTTTTATTTGACCATGTTATTAAAGGTAGGTGGTTCCATAAAGATTTTAACTATATTTAAAATCTTATATTTATCGATTGAATTGAAATTAATTTTTAATTAATTTTAAAACCCTGATTTGAAAGAATTTGATGTGTGATTTCAAATGGGATCAAAATTGTGGAAAGAAACCCACAATTTTAATGGAATTAAAATTTTGGGAGGGTTTTTGGAAAATGATGGATCGATTTTGAAATTAATTTGATAAATTTATTTGATGTTGAACCTTGAGAAAAATGGATTAATGTGAAAGGTTATTTGAAATGGCATGAATTTATTATAACCTCTATTTTGGTTTTGAAATGAGAAAGTCATGTTGAAAACTGGAAATGGGAAATTTTAATTTGAAATGATTTTAAATGATTGATTTTCCTATGTTTGATTGATTTATTATTTTAAGAACATGTTATCCTTGGTAGTTAGTGGTAACTGGGACAAGAATTATAAGACCTTGACACTCTAGAAATGGATTGATGATGACAACTTTATCTAAACTACTACAGCATCAATTCCCAAGGGGTTACCCTTTGGGGTTATAGATGTCCCATGAGGGTTCTCTAATTGAGGTGTAGATTTATATGAGTGTCCACGCCTATCTTGAGTCAAGATCACTATTGAGATATGTGAATATACTATTATAGGAACTAACATACCATATGGATTTTGTACATTGTGATCTGATTTGTTGACTTAATTATACATTCCATTGACTATGGAACTATTTTATTCATAAAAATAACATTGTATAAGTGTTTTATATAAAATTTTCATTTAAGAATGTTTTTATATTCCTTCCATCTCTTTTAATGTGAAAGCATGTTTTGGTTTAAAATATGGGAATGATATACCATTATTTTTTTAATTTTAAATAAAATCGTAATTTGTTTAGCTATGAATAAATTGATTATGGAACACATGGTGACATCCTACTGGGATTTATAGCTTACACCCTACCTTTTCTTTTGGAAATTTGTAGATTTTATTATTCTAGGTTTGAGTAAAGGGAAAATGCCACTTAGAGGTGGTGTATTTTCTTGAACCATGGGATTGTGGAGTAATGATAGTTATTAGTGTGGATATTTTCTACTTTTTACATATAAACTTTTGATAGTTTTGTTTGGTTTATGTAGTTGTTCCCTTTGGGATGTTTATCTTTCTATCCGAGTACTATTTTACCAGTTTGTTTATGGTAGTTTCTCCCTTTGAGGAGTTGATCATACGGACTTATATCCTTTATATTCCACTTTTTGTGAGAAAATAATTCCCTATTTGATCTTTTAGGTTTCTAGGTGCAAATAAACATCCCATGGGGATAGTGAAAGACATCTGGGCTATGTTAGAGTCGAATTAGGTATCAGTGTTCTAGGGTATCCAGGTTGGTTCATGAAACTTAAAAATAAAAAAGGAAAAATTAGGTTTGAGTTGGAGAAGTTAGGAATAAATTGGGTTATGGTACTTTTAAAACATCAAAAATAAGGACCACAATATATCACTTGTGTCCATTGTGAAAAAGTGCTAAAAATGGAAAGACCATGGAATGACTCCCTAGACAACGTCATATCCCATTTTATTTAATTAGACTCATGAAAACACATAATATACCTCTACTAGATATGATTCACCAAAGTTAAGGCTATTAATTAGACCAAGCACCACACCAAAACCACCATCGAAAAGGTAGTGGCTCTCAAGATCACTATGTCATAGGGAAAAACTGCCAGAACATGGATACAATGTATCCCAGTCACCATGGTGTAGCTATTCCAAAATTAGTAGTAGATTTTAAATATAGTATCCATGTATCCTCAACACAGCCAACTACCTATGTTGCAACTCTTCCTAACCTCATACTCTCCTACACCACTGCATGATGGACCACGATGCAACCCCCCAGACACCACACCATATCCCTACCACTATAGTGAAACCTACTATAGAAAACCTACATTTTTTCAAAAAGACACCAAACGATTTAAAAAGACCCAAAATGTGCCCAAAAAAAGGTAAACTAAAATAGTTAGGTAAGTAGTACCAAAGAGAGATAACAAGATGTTACATCAAAAAATCTCTATGGCAGTGAAAGATTGATGTAATGTGATTCAACATGGAATTGTAATGTTCTATTCCTCAAATACTTGGTCTATATTTATAAGAATATTTTTAAAAAAATTCCAATGATAAGCTCTAGGATCTTGAGGTATGGTTTTTATAATATCAAAATATTCATCCTATCTTATGTATGATTTATTTTACTATGACTTCACATAATTTCTAGAAGATACATGCATTTGATTTATCTCACTAGAATATATGAATTTAAAATTAAGTCTATAAAATAAAACCTAAACAAACCAACTTTAATTTAAATCAAGT
The DNA here is from genome assembly GCA_963277665.1 of Viscum album. Taxonomy (NCBI): domain Eukaryota; kingdom Viridiplantae; phylum Streptophyta; class Magnoliopsida; order Santalales; family Viscaceae; genus Viscum; species Viscum album. Next base: position 791,306,774 of record OY728141.1, read on the forward strand.
TCAATGAAGTGTATTTTGATTTTCCAAATAAAGGATACAAGATATTTATTTTGATTCAAAAATCCATCCCATTTTGAAAATCACAAGACAAAAAATAAAAGGTATATTTAGCAAAAACATAAAAAGAAAAAAAATCCATTTAATACCTATTAATACTTGTCACCCCCTCCACTGGTACCCCTTCCGGGTTAATAAATAATAGCAGGAGTGATCCCCAATACATATTTCCAATAGGCCATGATTTGGAGACTAGCACCTTAGGTATATAACGCATGAAATGGGAGGCATTACCCTCTACATGTAATTTAAGGATAAAGAACATTATGAAATCCACCAATAAAATCCACATCATAAATAAATAAATTATCCCAATAAAAAAATTTAATGTCATATGTAAGTTAAAATAACTAAAAATACTAAAAAAATCATAGGTAGTGACCATGAATTCTAATAGATTCAAAATAACAACTTCGAGTTACTAACACCTAGCTCAACCACCAACAAGAACTTACAAACCTACTTATATATATATATATAGGGTGCGAATATAATTATACTTAGTATGATCTTACCTATATCCTCTCATGAAAATGTGAAAGAATCATACTAAATCCTCAAGAATAAATAATGAAACCAACTTGTTACCTAAATAGGTATAACTACATCCTATCCTCACTATGGATCACTTAACAAGTAATTTATTACAGTAATCCATTCTATATCAAAAACATATACATAATAAAGGTACCCAATGTGTACTCACCCAATGGTTTTTCACTATCATGCCCCATCTCTAAACATATTATTCTATAATCCCTTCCATAATTCATATTAAACCCCATTCATATATACCACAACCACATCTCATCATATACCCTATGAAAACTTATCTCAGTCACATATCATAACCATGTAGTAAGTGTGAAATACACTACAACCTGTGCACCATGAATTATACCTTAATCAATGATATATCATGAATTTAAAGGTAAAGGAAATTATAGTTACTATAGCCTTAGTATATGTTATAAACTTAGGCCACTATAGTTCTCACACAAATGTATGGTAAAACTAAGAGACATCACATCAAGTGTAGACATGTTCCCTATAATCAAATTCATTGTATCCTAAATAATTATACACATAATGATACATCTAAAGGGAGAGTGGGGATGATGCATAAGTTATCCACTCATTCCTTCACTAACTTGAATGTTGAGAAAAACACCCAAAACCCAAAACATTTTTCCATCAACTTCCTACCCAACATGATTGGTGGATCATATGAAATTAGAAAAATATAATAATATATCATGAAAAATCTCACTAAGAGAAACTACTTATACTTATACTCTTCTATGGCTTCCATCTTACATGAAACACAGCTGCGACCACCATAGTCTAGGAAACTAGATTTCATATAATCACACAAGAATCAAGAATCAATTTCATTGACCATCTCTAATTAGTAATTATTGGTTACTTATTCATTTATTAAACCCTATTATATATTATTGTTTAATCAATCTATTTCATTACAAGGCAATATGATTTATAATACAAATTATAATTTCTATAATTAAATCCCATGTTCTTAGAGCATGCATTGCAACCATCCAATGGTTTCCATTATTCAATATTACCAACATCAACACATATCTCATGAGTTAATTTTTAATTCATTTACCATTCCATAATTTTTGGGTACTCTAGGACTCATCCTAAGATACCATAAGTAACTCATGGTGTATAATCCAACCACAATAGGTAGTTGGTAATTATAAAAAACAATCATTTATAAATATATCCATGAAATGAAAATGATAAGGAATAATAAAATTGAGAAATCCCATATCTAATCCCAAACCAAACAACTCATCCCAATAATCCAATAGTAGAAAAGCCTATATCTCAATCTATGTCACAAATTTCAATATCATTATCATCCCAAAAAATATGAAACAAGAAAACCTAGCTCCCAGATTTTGCTATCTATCCTAGGATTTTAAAACCTCGCACATCAAATCATATCAAGGATCTACCATCCTAGAGAATACACAGATGAAAATGAAAATATTTTTAGCATTAAAACTTAAGGAGAAACTAAGTCCTATAATATAAGTCACATGATCCTTTAAAAAAATAGACTCAATAAACCTTAAAAATTTATCTCCAGCAAATAACCCTTTTCATTGTTATATTGATTTAACTGATTCATTATTCATAGGATTCACCAACAAGTAACATATCTCCAATATCTTCCAATATCTAAGAATAAAAAAAAGCAACATTCTAAATAAAAATATTCATATTAAATATTTTTAAGGATGAATAATAATTAATTTCACATGAAACTTACCTTAATCACTTCATCATTACTATATTTACATTGTTTAAAAATTTTAAGTATATCAAGCATGATAACCAACAATGATAATTAAAAAAAATTGATAGCACACTATATAAAAAGTAATAACAGGAATCATAAACAATGAATCCCTACATGAGATCACAAACCATTCAGATTCATTCTTAAATTTTTATCATTATCTTACTTTAGGTCAATCCCACCTCTTCCTAAAGAAACTCAAGCATGATTATTCTACACTTTCAAATAATATTAAGATAAGTCATGAATCTGATATCTTAATACTTTAGATGTTCTCTAAGTAAGAATTTAAGAACAAGCTCCAATATTTGATCACCCATCCTATAATGAATGAAAAATACCTATGGATATCCCACTGTGGATCCTATATCAAACAAAAATTAAAATTACATGAGAATTGGAGGAAACCAATAGCCATAGCATGAACAGAATGAGTGAGATAGTTTAAAATAAATGGAGAAGAGATAAAAATAACCTTGGATCACCAAAATGTTAATATCTAGGAGATAATGGATAAATACTAGATAAGGGGGATCAAAGTATCAGAAAGATCCCCTTAGGTTAGATAGGGTTTGAATGAGAAGGGTTAAATTATGAAGATTTTGAGAGGGGTATCAATTTTATACAATAATATTAAAACAAAATTCCATAGAAAAACCTTGCTGACCACACTAAAATCCCTAGGATTTTTACCCAAACTATGAAATAACATGGGAGGATACATTGTAATGGTTTGAATATAAACCCCCTAAAAAATCCATGGTATAATCAATGTTGTATCTCCATGTGATCTTAGAAACCCGGTGTAGGGATACAAATAAACCTAATTAAATATTCTATTGCTACCCCTAAATCAATATAAAAAAACTCAATCCCCTAGGACTCCATACCACAATCTATACCCATGTTGTAGCTTCCCCAAAATCAACAGTGGAATAAAATCTATCATCTTGAGCCTCCATGCCCCAAGGACCATGGAAACACTGCATGGTCCATCTCCAATTCACACTATGTTATAGCCAAATACCACATTGTATCCACCCATATATCAAAAATAAAACCAAACATACAATCTCGAGACCCTACTCCATTGGGACCATGAGTATATTACAAAACCAACCCCTATAGAGTAACCTAAGGATCTACATCATAGAATAGACCCATAAATGAAATACCATATCAAATCCACCTACACTCTTCCATCCTCCTCCTTGAAACCTCAAAAACCCAAAAAACATAAGGAAGGGGTCATGAAAAAATGTAACCTTACATCATATACCTCTCAAAAAATTCTCACCATATAGAATTTAATACCAAAACTCAAAAAGAAAGAAATTTTGAAAAAATAACCACCCCGTGAGATACCTCACAAGGATATCTCTACATTAAGTGTCTCCTCAAGTTGTATAATAGATATAATACAATAATGGGGTGAATTTTCGTTTTTCAAACTATTAAAAAATTAACACTCTTTTATAAGAAAATAAAAGGAAGTATGAGTTAACAAACTTTTAGAATAATATCCTTTTTATGTGTTGGGTAAAATATCATAATGATATTCAAAAGATAAAATTAAAACATAGTAACTAAGGAATTGTATACAAATACAAAGTAACTAAGATATTCTATAAAAATATAATCTTATTCATAGTATAATTGTTTTTACAACACCTCAAATGAGTGATGTGTTTGATTTAACCCAAAGTGGTATAGAAGTTTGTAGACCTGACATTAGGTATACCCGATTATAAATCTGTCAATTGATCTATCTTCTAAAAAATATAAATCCCTTGATCAATCTAATTAGAATGAATTTATATCTTCCTTCTAAAAGCCGTCAATCTCACCTGATTGGAATGACTTTTATCACCATAGCCTCAAAATCCCTTAATATCAAAAATTGGCACAACCACAATGACAAAAAAAGATATTAATATAATTTACTTTAAATACTCATAAATAGATTATATTAAGTATAAAAACCCTTCAAAAAGATTAAAAATGGAAGAACAAAAGTCAATGTGAATTCATGGTCTTCAAAACATAAGGAATCTTCAAATAGATTTTCATCATCATATATTCTACTTCACCTCATGCGAATAGTGCTATTTATATACAAGGATTATAAAAACTCCACTGTTAGGATTCTATGATTCTCAATATCAGTTGAAACTCCATCGGAAACATCCTATACTATTCTAAGGAATATACTCTTGTTATACTTCTACTAATAAAGTTTTTCAATACTGTTAGAACACTCCTTTTGGAAAACAACAGTAAAAATAGAACGTTTAATAACATATTTATGTAAAGGAAATAAATATAATTCACATATTTATTTCCTTATGGTAAACATACACATGGAAAATTTACTCAGATTAAGGTTAATTATATCAGAATGATTATTTTAGTAGAACTTAAAATACAAAAAAAACATCATCTTGAAATCAATTGTAAGATAAAACAAAAAACCAAAAAAAAAGTGTGTTATGATTTTCAAAAGTAGGGTATAAATAAATATTACAACCCAATAATCTACCAATTTTGAAAAAAAATAATAAAAGCACACAAAAATAAAGAACATATCCTTATAATAATTATAAACACACACTTAAGAAACTCCATATTTGTAAAAAAAATCTCTACTATTTCCCCCCTTTGTATTTTTCAAAAAGAACGCAAAATTAATATAATATGAAAGTGATAACATATATAGAAAAGTAATTAAAGAAAAATTCAGTAAGAAAAAAAATGTATATATATAAATTATTCAAAAAGAAAATATTCATGATAAAATATAAAGGAGTTTACGGTTTTACAGATTTTGAAAGCAAAAAATAAACTAATACTTTAAAAAAATATTAACAACATGCACAAACTTCTTTAACTCTTCCTCCAATCATTCAAAATTTTCATATTTCAATTTATCCATATTATTCAGGTCTTTGACCTCCTCATCTTGTTGAATTCCAAGGGATTTTCGATTATCTATGACCCTATAATGTTCTCCAACATCCAATCTAACACATTTAGTGAGCTTAAAATGAATTTTATATGATTTTTATATTATAGTTTCTTGTTCATCAAAGAACTTCAAATATATTCCAAATCAATTGAACCACTTCATAACTCTCTTCAAATTTTTATAATTCAAACAATATTTTTCTTTAATACTTCTCAAACCAACGTTAATTTCTAAAACATGATCAATAATATGATTTTTCCACTATTGAGAATTATTGGTTTGCAGTTTAATCAACTTGCATTGATCTTTCATGTTAAAAAAGATATATAACATTACATAAAACTTTGTAATAACTTCATTGAAGTAATTTAACTTCATATCCATCCAATTTAAACTATCCAATGGGGTATTGTTTGAACTATAATAAACTTGTGGTGGTGATTTTTTTCCAATCCTTTGATGTTGAGAGTCTTATAAACATTAAAATTTAGAAGGTTAAATATATTGTACATCCCCATGAACATTAGAATTTTCATTATTTTGAATATATTCTTCTAATCAAATTTTAGCATGTTTTGAACTTTCTTTCATAGAATATTTAAAATATTATTTTGATATATTTTCTAATGAAGGTGAGGTTATTAATATTTTCATGACTTATTATATTCCCCCTTTACTGGTTTTATATGAAATGTGCATAATTTGTGTGAAATATTAATGTTTTAATATTAAGTATAATTTTTGAGCATTTTTAGAAGTAGTCCAATTGAGTCAGTTAAATTTTTTAATAATAACTATCAATATAATGATCCAAATTGTGTGGTTCTTGTTTTTTAGGATTCTAATTTAAATATAAAACATTTCATTAGAAGGTATCATGAGCCAATTATGCCATTTGAAGGGTCATATGGTCCTTGCAAACAAGACCAAAGAATCTGTGAACAAACTGGACCAGCCTTGAAGATTGATTTACTGGGCTCAATATAGAAGTCCAAAATCATTAACTCTCCACCATAATTCTGGGGACACTACATGTCATCTTGGATAAAAATTTCAAGGCCCAAATACAAGTACAAGGGGCCCAAATAAAGCTTTGAAGTCCATCCCACCATTCTGGCCGAGAATTAAAATCATTATAGTATGCATGACATATCTCATGATTTAAGCATCCAATAGAGCTGAGATTTTTCATTGTGAAAGAAGAGATATAGATGGAAGACTTTGTTGAATAAACCATTCGGATTTGAAGGCATATTCATATTCAAAAACACTTTAACATTATGGAATTCAAAAAGACTGTATTGAAATGGACAGTTTAACTTTGTTTAATAAACCGGCCATAACTTTTGATCCTTAAGTCCAAATGACTCCAATTTTTTAGAGTAGTTGTAAAACATTATTATATTCAACTTTGAAGAAGGATATATTCGAAGATTCGTCTGTCTGCATAGCCAAATTGGCGATGAAAGTGGAATGACAGATTGGGAATGCAAACAGTCCACTCCTTGGGCTATAAATACTCTCCCCTTATCTCCTTGATAGGGGTTGGCATTTAAGAAGAGAGGATAACATATTGGCTCGACCAAAGCCTTTCCAAAGGCTTGGGAGGACCTGCCATATTCAAGTTTTTACTTTAGAGACATTTCCTCCTCTCTTTGTTTTCACTTACTTTTGTGTCCTTCATTTTTGTAATTTTGTAAGTCCTTTATTTTGTAATTCTGTTTTAATGAAAGTTTCTTCTTAAATATCTATTATTCTCCTCCACCTTCTGTATTTTAATATTAATGTTCTTAAAATAGTTTAAATTCAGTTCAATACCCTTCCCTTCTTCAGATTCCTCATTCAATCGAAAGTTCATTTTTAATTATCATCATTGTTCGTGTGTGTGTATCGACATACCACTCTTTTCTTATCCCTTTATTTTTATTCTCTTATTAATTTATAATCATAATAATTATAACTAGGTTATTAATCACCCAAATGGCTGAGTAAATCTCTCATTGGGGTGAGTTATAATTTAGGTATGTTAAGTGATTGAGAGCTTCTTCTCGATGAATATTCTTTCAATTAACATTGTGTATGTTGGACTTAACATGTCATGGATTAATGACTTGTTTTGTTTAACATGTGGTTTCCATGGATTATTGGAACCATAAATACACCACCATAAATAAGATCTGATTGAGATTATAACATTAAGTTAAGTTAAGTCTTGGTTTAAAGACTTAACACTTAGGAATTCTAATCAACATCATCTTGTGACATGGGTGTTAATTTAAATGCAATATAAAGCAAAGCTCAAAGATATCACAAGCTTAAATAACCTAATGATGAACTCACCCCAATCTTCATCAATTTGTTAAATCAAACATCATCCATAAATTATTTCATAAGCTTTGCAAACAAACCCCCCAATCAGAATACAATTAACTAAAAACAAACGACTATTACAAAGTATCATCGCCGAGGATTCGTCCCGAGTGCTGCTATACACATTAGCAGAGAACCGGAAATTTGACCGGTCGATAGGCGATAATCGGCCGTGCATTTCAAATGGCTCCGTTTCTGGGGATGGTGCTTTAAGTATTCATTAGTTTCTGGTTATTTTCAAAAAAAAAAACAAAAAAAAACCAAATTTTTGAAAAAAAAATTGAAAAAAAACACAAAGAAAAACCCGTCTTCCTCTTAAAAATCATAAACTGAAAAATTAAAAAGGAAAACCTGTCTTCCTCATCCTTTCTAAATCTATCTGAATGCCCCGTAGCCTCCCAAACAATCCCTCAGATTTGTTTGACCCTGAAATTGATAGAACTCTTCTTCGACTTAGGAGGACCATTAGGGATAACCAAATCACCCAAGAACCAATCATTGCCCTACCAATTGAATTAGATATGGCCAATCCTAGGGAACAAACATTGAAAGAACTTGCTGCCCCAGATATGAATTACCAACCCCTTCGTATTCAATATCCAAACATAGAGGCTGAATTCGAACTCAAATCAGGTTTGATTCATCTTCTACCTCATTTCCATGGACAAGCCGGTGAGGATCCGCATCTAAATCTCAAAGAGTTCCAGGTGGTGTGCTCTACCATGAAGCCTCAAGGGGTTTCTAAAGAACAAATCAAACTCCGAGCATTCCCTTTCTCCCTAGCTAACTCTGCCAAGTCATGGCTCTACTACCTCCCTCCTGGTTCCATAACTACATGGAATGACATGAGGCGTCTCTTTCTAGAAAAATTCTTTCCTGCTTCTCGTACGGCTTCCATCCGAAATGAAATAAGTGGTATCCGTCAATTCCCAAATGAATCACTCCATGAGTACTGGGAGAGGTTCAAAAAGCTTATGGCAACCTGCCCACACCACCAAATCCCTGAACAAATCTTGATCCAATACTTATATGAGGGGTTATTGGCTATGGAGAGAACTCTCATTGATGCCGCAAGTGGCGGTGTTCTGGTTGATAAAACTCCCACAGCTACAAGAGATCTCATAAGTAACATGGCTGAAAACACACAACAATTCCATACTCGAGCACATGCTCAAGTAAAACAAGCCCAAGATAATCAATCAATTGAGCTGAAAAAAATGACGAAGTGGATGAGTGAACTTACAAGTCTTGTGCGTCAACTAGCTGTGGCTACCAAATCCCCAACCCCGTCTTCTCCGCAATCAATGTTTCCTAGACCTGTCAAAAACTATGGAATCTGCAACTCTCCATATCATCCAACTGACACATGTCCACAACTTCAGGAGGATCAACCCGATTCATCTGGACCAATGGAGCTCAATGCAGCATATGCTCAGCAGAACACCAATCCTCAACTATCAGGTCAGTTTGTTAGAAACTTTAACCAACCTCACTCGGAGCCCTTCTCTTCTTCCAATAACCAAGGCCTTAGGTATGGTAATCCCATATCTCACCCCCCTCAATTCCCTCCTCAAAATCCAAACCAATTTCAATATAGTCAAGGTGGTGGTAACTTCCATCAACCTTATCCTTTTGTTCCTCAATTTCAAAGGAACAATCCTCCTCCTGGATTCCATTATCCTAGTGAGCCTTCCCAATTCCAAAACCAATACAATCAATTTCCCAAGAACCAAAATCAAGGCAATACCAACTAGGGACAAGCCTCTTCTTCCAAGAAACCATGGGAAAGTTCAGTGGAAGATCTTGGCTCCTTCACCCATTCTATCCTTAAAAACATTGAAACTCAAATAGGTCAACTTGCATCCCACCTGAGCCAGCAACAACAATCAAATTCTTCCCAACTCCCAGATCAACCATTACCCAACCCCAAGGGTAATGTAAGTGCAATTTCACTTAGATCAGGAAAGCAACTTGCTATGCCTAAAGATAAATCCTCAAACCCTCCTTTAAATGTTGACCTAGAAAATGAAAAGAAAAAGAAAATTGAAAAGGAATCTGAATCCATTCCATCACCTCCTTCTATTCTACTTAAGAACCTAATTCCTTTTCCACAATCTGTTTCTAAACCAAGGAAGTCCTTTGAACCTGATCCTAAAATGCGCGACATGTTTAGACGTGTTGAAGTCAACATTTCCCTCTTAGATTCCATAAAACAAATTCCTAAGTATTCCAAGTTTCTCAAGGAGTTGTGTACCCATAAGAGGCAACTTAGGACCTTCGAAAATGTTTCCACCCAGCAGTCTATTCCCATAAAGTGCAAAGATCCAGGGACCTTTACGGTTCCATGCCAAATTGGAAGTTCCAACTTTGATGATGCACTCATAGACCTAGGAGCCTCAATTAATGTCATGCCCAAATCCATATTCTCCAACCTTGGTCTAGGTCCCTTGCACCCAACGAGTGTTTTCATTCAGTTAGCCAATCGAAGCACAACCAGTCCTGAGGGAATAATTGAGGATGTCCTTGTCTGAGTCAATGATCTTATCTTCCCTGCTGATTTCTATGTCCTTGACATGGAAGGTGAGACGAACTCTTCTTGATCTCCCCTAATTCTAGGAAGACCATTCCTCATGACTACGAGAACCAAGATTGATGTCCATTCAAGCATCTTATCCATGGAATTTGGTGACCAACTGGTCAAGTTCAACATTTTCCAAGCCATGCGATACCCATCTGAGGATCACTCTGCATTCTCAATCCATGATTTTGAGGAAACTTATAAGATTCAATCGAACCCCAATCCACCATGTTCTTCATGTTCTAATGATAAAGGGTCTTGTGAAATCTGCACCATGATTAACAAAGTCATAAATGGTGAAGTTGATGTGGACCTCTCATTCATAGACTCCATCAATCTAGAGGAACTTGAAAACTATATTGAATCCCACATCAACTCTGATCTCTACTGCTCCACCTTGGACAGCATTGAGAAAAATGAATCTGAAGAAACTGAAGTCCCTTCCTCCATTTCTGAGTTATCTAGCCCAAAAGTGAAAGATGATATTGATCTGAAACCTCTTACTGCACACCTAAAATATGCATTCCTCTTCCATGATCACTCATATCCTGTCATTATCTCTGCCACACTTACTGAAACCGAGGATTCCAAACTTGTCCAAATGTTAGAGGAAAACAAAAAAGCCTTAGGTTGGACCCTAGATGACATACCAGGAATCAACCTTGCCCTTTGCATGCATCACATCCATCTGGAGGAGACATCCATAACCAGTTAGACAACCCCAAAGAAGACTCAATCCACTCATACTTGAGGTAGTTAGGGAAGAGATCACCAAGCTTCTTCAAGCTGGTATTATCTACCCAATTTCTGATAGTGAATGGGTTAGTCCAATTCAAGTTGTACCTAAGAAGGGTGGGATAACTGTTGTCACAAATGAACATGGGGAGGTAGTCACAACTCGAGTGAAGAAAAAATGGCGTGTATGAATCGATTATCGAAAATTGAATGCTGAAACATGAAAAGATCACTACCCTCTTTCCATTCCTTGATCAAATGCTAGAAAGATTAGCCGAAAAGTCACACTATTTCTTTCTTGATGGATACACCGGCTACTTCCAAATCCCAATCGAACCTCAGGAACAAGAAAAGACTACTTTCACATGCCCCTTTGGAACATATGCATATAGAAGAATGCCTTTTGGACTTTGTAATGCTCCTGCAACATTCCAGAGGTGTATGATGAGTATCTTTTCAGAATTCATAGAACACTGCATGGAAGTCTTCATGGATGACTTCACCATTTATGGTGAGTCATTTGAATCTTGTTTGAATTCACTCTCTCTTGTCCTCCAAAAGTGTGTCAAGTTCAAACTTGTGTTAAATTTTGAAAAATGTCACTTCATGGTTTCTAATGGGATTGTTCTAGGGCACATAGTTTCAAAAGATGGTATTGAAGTCGATCCTGCCAAAATTGAAGTGATCCAATCACTTCCTCCACCCACTTTTGTTCGAGACATCCATTCATTCCTCGGTCATGCCGGTTTCTATCGGAGATTCATCCATAACTTCAGTAGGATTTCCCTTCCACTCACTCGGTTGCTCCAAAATGATGTCACCTTCCATTTTGATGAGGTTTGCAAGAGATCCTTCATTGAACTCAAAACTGCTCTTACATCTGCCCTGATAATCCAACCCCCAGATTGGTCCTTACCCTTTGAGTTAATGTGTGATGCTTCTGATAGAGCTGTTGGGGCTGTTCTTGGTCAAAGAAGATAAAATATTCCTCATGTCATCTATTATGCCTCAAAAACATTAGATGGAACTCAATCTCACTACACTGTGACTGAAAAGGAACTTCTAGTAGTGGTTTTTGCCTTAGATAAATTCCGTTCCTATCTCTTAGGTGCCAAAATCATCATCTTGACAGATCATTCTGCTATTAAGTTCTTACTCAAGAAAAGTGATTCCAAACCAAGGCTAATAAGATGGATCCTAATGCTCCAAGAGTTTGACCTTGAAATCAAAGATAGACATGGAAAAGAAAATCCTGTGGCTGATCACTTGAGTAGAATTTCTAATTCTTCTCATTCAGAAATCATCGATCCCGAATTCCCTACTGAGCACCTTTTATCTATCACTCCAAAAATACCATGGTATGCCCCAATTGTAAATTACTTGGTTTCTGGTGTTTTTCATGAAATTTTTTCAAAAGAACAAAAAATGAAGTTGAAAAGTTATTCAAAATACTATTTTTGGGAAGAAAATAAACTTTGGAAAACTGGGGCAGACATGGTAATTAGGAGATGTGTTGATGAAGATGAATATTATTCCATCTTAGAATTTTGTCACTCAATGCCTGGTGGTGGCCACTTTGGACCACAAAGGACCTCCCGAAAGGTCCTAGACTCTGGATTCTTCTGGACTTCCCTCTTAAAGGACTCACATGAGTTCTGTCAATCATGTCCCACATGCCAAAAGTTTGGAATAATATCCAAAAGAAATGAAATGCCCAAAAATCCCTTAATCTTTTGTGAAATATTCGATGTTTGGGGTATTGATTTCATGGGACCATTTCTCCCTTCCAATGGATTCTCATACATTCTTCTTGCGGTCGATTATGTTTCAAGGTGGGTTGAGGCCAAAACCACTAGGAAGGATGATGCTCATACTGTTAGTGAGTTCCTAAAGACCCACATCTTCCAAAGATTTGGCACACCACATGCCTTGATCAGTGACTTAGGAACCCATTTTTGTAATAGAACCATGGAAGCTCTTCTAAAAAAGACTGGGGTTGTACATAAAACTTCAACTTCATATCACCCTCAAATAAATGGCATGGCTGAACTTTCTAATAGAGAAGTGAAAAGAGTGCTTGAGAGAATTTTAAAACCCACCAGAAAAGACTGGCCTGAAAGACTTGGTGAAGCACTTTGGGCTTATCGAACTACCTATAAAACACCCATTGGGATGTCCCCTTTTAGGCTAGTTTTTGGTAAAGCGTGTCACTTACCAGTTGAAATCCAACATAAGTCATTTTTTGCAGTGAAAACATGTAATTTTGATCTTGAAAAATCTGGTGAAGAAATATTGTTGCAATTGGATGAACTGGTGGAGCTTCGACTTGAATCCTATGAGAATTCCAATATGTACAAAGAGAAGGCTAAGGTAATCCATGACAAACACATCCTGAGAAAGGTATTTCATGAAGGTGAAAAGGTAATTCTCTTCAATTCTCGATTTCGGATTCACCCAGGTAAGCTTAATTCTCGTTGGGAAGGTCCTTTTGTTATTACTAACGTGTACCCATTTGGTGCAGTGCAAGTCCAAGACCCCTCATCCAAAAGGAAATTTACGGTAAATGGAAATCGGTTGAAGCATCACTATGAGAGGACACACAATCCTGGATCATCATCTACTTCCATTGGATCCACAGTATACCTACCACTGGATGGAGATGGAAACCCACAAAATCCAAACCAGGGGGCACCTCTTTCCCTTTAACTCTCTCTATCTCTTCCTCTCTCTACCTCTTTCTTCTTCTTCCTCTCTCTTTCATTTTTTTACCACTTTATTCATCAAACCCTTTCTTTTTCTCTTTCTTTTGTGGGTGTGTATTTTAAAAAAAAACCTTAAAAACTAAAAAAACCAAAAAAAGACAATTACTTAAAAAAATTACAAAAAAAGAGTCATGCTTACTCACCATCAAGTTTTGAAATTTTGTCCAACCATTTTGGGGTGTTAACAGACATGTTTTCATCTAAATTTTTTTGTATTTTCATCATGACTTTGGATAAATAATTTTGTGTCAAAATTAACAAATTTTGAATGCTCAATTTTTGATTTGGAAAATTCTTTTCCCAAACTGTGAGAACAAACAATTGCTTTCATGCCAAGGCCACCTATGGCCATCGTTTCAAAATGTGTGTTTTCACCCCCATTTGTGAGTCTTGAGTTTATGGACCTTCGAGCTGAATTTCCTGCCTTAGTGTGCATTAATATGATAGAGGAATTTTTTGACCCACATGAGAATCACAATAGCCAAATAGCCTCTCATTACCCTTACAATAATCCTCCTTTTTAAAGCCCCTTCAAGCCTATGAAAACCTTTTCTTTGATAGCCACATTACAAGCCCAATACCTTATCCCACCTAATATCAACATGGATTTTCAATGCATAAGTTTTTGAAATTTAAGTGTGGGGGGGAATGGATTTCATTTTTGGGTATCATTTCCTTAATTTCTGGTGTGTTATCATATGCTTGAGGGCAAGCATCCATTTTAGTATGGGGGGTGGGGGAGGTTTTCATTCAGTGAATGTATTGTACAAATGATATTGAAAAGTGTTCAAAAAAAAAATTCAAAAAAATCAAAATCAAAATCAAAAAAAAAAATGAAACAAATGGGTTGTGTCTTGGGTAGGTCAAAAATCACTCTTCCTCAACCTTTGATCTTGTTATAACTATTACAATTAGTGTCGTGAGGAGATCAAACATGGGTTGGGATATGAGTGTGAGATCTATCTCAAGGTCAACTTTCGAAAAAACAAAGAAAAAAAAGAAAAAAAAAGAACACTTGCATTATATTCTTATATCATTGGGAGAAGTTTTGTGTCTTGTAAATATTCCATCATCTCATTACCTTCATATTTTATTCCTCTATTGTGTCTTTCTTCACACAATCATTCCCTTGTAAATATGTGTTTTCATTTCCTTCCATGTTTTATTTCAAAAAAATGTGCATTGCTTTTTCTATGTTGGTATTTTAACCCTCTTCTTCGCTCTCTTGGACATTATATTCCTACCGTCCCATAGCCACAGAAAAAACCTTTAAAAATACCTCTTTATTCTTGTTCACTTTGGATAGGGATTGTAAGCTGAGTACTCTTTTAAAACTCTAAAATTTTCACTTTTGGTTGGTGAAAGAATGAACCTCCACAAATGAATTTTATCATCTTGAGAGGTGTGAGCTTTGAGTGTCCACATTTTCCATTTCTAAATTTGAGAATAAAAAAATGAATTAGTTTTGGAACATTGTTTCTGTAACAACTTGTGGTGGAATTCAAAATGGATGAGTGAAATAGTCTAAACCTCCCCTGATTGGAGAAAACAAAATTTTAATATTTGTTGGTGAGTGAAAATGATTTTGTCATGTTTTTATATTTGTTGTACATGAGGACATGCACAAATATAAGTGTGGGGGAGTTGATGTTATTAATATTTTCATGACTTATTATATTCACCCTTTACTGATTTTATATGAAATGTTCATAATTTGTGTGAAATATTAATGTTTTAATATTAAGTATAATTTTTGAGCATTTTTAGAAGTAGTCCAATTGAGTCAGTTTAATGTTTTAATAATAACTGTCACTATACTGATCCAAATTTTGTGGTTCTTGTTTTGTAGGATTCTAATTTCAATATAAAACATTTCATTAGAAGGTACCATGAGCCAATTCTGCCATTTGAAGGGTCATATGGTCCTCACAAACAAGACCAAAGAATCTGTGAAGAAACTGGACCAACCTTGAAGATTGATTTACTGGGATCAATAAAGAAGTAAAAAAACATTAACTCTCCACCATAATTCGGGGGACACTACATGTCATCTTGGATAAAACTTTCGAGGCCCAAATCCAAGTACAAGGGGCCCAAATAAAGCTTTGAAGTCCAGCTCACCATTCTGGCCGAGAATTAAAATCAGTATAGTATGCATGACATATCTCATGATGTAAGCATCCAATCGAGCTGATATTTTGTAGTGTGAAAGAGGAGATATATTAGGAAGACTTTGTTGAAGAAAACATTCGTATTTGAAGGAATCTTCATATTCAAAAACCCTTTCACATTATAGACTTCAAAAAGACTAGATTGAAATGGACAGTTTAACTTTCTTTAATAGACCAGCCATAACTTTTGATCCTTAAGTCCAAATGAATCCAAATTTTGAGATTAGTCGGCCAACATTACTATATTAAACTTTGAAAAAGGATATATTTGAATATTCGGCTGTCTGAATAGCCAAATTGGCGATGCAAGTGGAGGGACAGATTGGGAATGCAAACAGTCCACTCCCTGGGCTATAAATACTCTCCCCTTCTCTCCTTGATAGGGGTTGGCATTTCAGAAGAGAGGATAACATATTGGCTCGACCAAAGCCTTTAAAAAGGCTTGGGAGGACCTTCCATATTCAAGTTTTCACTTGAGAGACCTTTCCTCCTCTCTTTGTTTTCACTTACTTTTGTGTCCTTCATTTTTGTAATTTTGTAAGTCCTTTATTTTGTAATTCTGTTTTAATGAAAGTTTCTTCTTCAATATCTCTTATTCTCCTCCACCTTCTGTATTTTAATATTAATGTTCTTAAAATAGTTTAAATTCAGTTCAATCCCCTTCCCTTCTTCAGCTTCCTCATTCAATCGAAAGTTCGTTTTTAATTATCATCATTGTTCGTGTGTGTGTGTTGACATACCACTCTTTTCTTATCCCTTTATTTTTCTTCTCTTATTAATTTATAATCATAATAATTATAACTAGATTATTAATCACCCAAATGGATGAGTAAATATCTCATTGGGGTGAGTTATAATTTAGGTATGTTAAGTGATTGAGAGCTTCTGCTCGATGAATATTCATTGAATTAACATTGTGTATGTTGGACTTAACATGTAATGGATTAATGACTTGTTTTGTTTAACATGTGGTTTCCATGGATTATTAGAACCATAAATACACCACCATAAATAATATCTGATTGAGATTATAACCTTAAGTTAAGTTAAGGCTCTGTTTAAAGCCTTAACACTTAGGAATTCTAATCAACATCATATTGTGACATGGGTGTTAATTTAAATGCAATATAAAGCAAAGATCAAGGATATCACAAGCTTAACTAACCTAATGATGAACTCACCCCAATCTTCATAAATTTGTTAAATCAAACATCATCCATAAATTATTTCATAAGCTCTAAAACAAACCCCCCAATCATAATACAATTAACTAAAAACAAACGACTATTACAAAGTATCATCGTCGAGGATTCGACCCGAGTGCTGCTATGCACATTAGCAGAGCACCAGAAATTTGACCGGTTGATAGGCAACAATCGGCCATGCGTTTTAGAAGGTAAATTTTTAGACAAAAAAGTGTTTATAGAAGATTAATTTTGTGAAGGATCTATTCAATCAACCATTTTCCTTATCTTAGTGACTTAAACATTCTTATAAAGAGTATATTTTTGAAATATTTTAAAAATATACTTCTTTAGAAACTTAAAAGTAATAAACATGCACTAAAATTCATTTTCCAACTAATTTCATTCATTTAAAATTTTTCTAAGGAAAAAAATACACAATAATACACTTTAATAGTAACTCATTGATAAATTATTTAGAAAAATGTGATTTCCTCTATTTTTCTACCTATTCCTTATTATATTCTTCCTATTTTTAAATTTTATGCATCTCTTACCTAAGAGAAAAAACTTCATCTTTTTCAATACCAATTTAAGGATTATCTTTCTTCTGATCATTTTTATTTTTCATAAAATATTTAGAAACATTATTTAACATGAACTAAACATTTTTTCTCATAAGTTCTAGAGATTTTTATGTTATTATATTTCTTTTCTCCTATATTAAAACATTATTTTCAAGTGTTCATGATGATCATCTAAAGTATCCTCAATATTTTTTTTTTCTAAAAATGACTTCTTATCAAAATCGTAAACCAACCACATTTTAAAAATGGTTTATCCTTAAAATAGAGATTATTTTTTCTCTGGTCAGAGGTGATAGATTTTCTAACATGACAACTAATAAATATTCCATAAAAATTTATTTTTTTACTAATAAGCTTCTATAATAAGAAAAAATAAATGTAGATACCAAGATATAATACCAAATATTTTTTTAGGTTGTATGAAATATATACTACATGAGGGGGTGTGAATGGTAGCCTTTTAAACTATTAAAAAATTCAAAATATTTTTAATAAAATAAATTGAAGCATAAGATAACAAACATTAAAAATTATTTCCTCATAATAAGTGTATAAAACATTCAGAATGATTTTAAATCAATAAAAGTAAAATAGAGTAACTAAGAAATTTTACACAAATAAAAAGTAACTAAGAGACTGCATATAAAAAATAGAAATTTATTCATAGTAGAAAAAAACATAAAACAATTTAACTAAGTGAGGTATTTACTTTAACATAAAGAATAAAGAAATTTTTTAGAAAAATATTAAGTATCACCAATTAAAAAACTATCAGTAGGTATGTATTACAAGACCCTAGAAGCCCTTGATCAACCTGATTGGAATAATTTTATATCTTCTTTATAGAATCCCATGATATCACTTAATTGGAGTGACTTCTATCTCAAAATCCACATGATATCTTGATCACACAGATCATAATAACCATAAATACAATGAGTGTTATTGTGATAATTTACAAAAAATACTCATAGATGGATGTACTTATATATAAAAATCCTCTGAAAAATTACAAATGAAAGCACTCAAAGAAACTAAAAGTTGTAGTATTTAAAATTTAAGTAATATTCAGATAGATTCCCATCTTCATATTTTTATACTTCACCAAGATATCATGGTTCAATTTATAGATGATGTTTTTAATGAATTCAATGTTCATATTTTTTGATTTTTGGGTTCAATTTCAACTGAATCAGTGGAATCATCTATCCTTATGATGAATCTAATCTTATTATGCTTCTATCGATGAAGTTTTTTCAATGATGATATTGAGATCCCTCTAGAAAAAAAAACTAATTCTGAAGTATTTCTTCAAATAAAATAAATGGAACCCATGTATACCTTTCCTTTTAGTAAGCGTACACTTATAAAATTTCTTTCGGTTAAGGTAATGTAGATCATAATGATTGTTTTTATAGAACTTAAAATTCTATAAAAAGACAAAATGAAAAAAAAATTAAGTTAAAAAAACCATTAAAGAAGTAAATTTTGATTTTAAAAATTAGTGTAGAAATAAGTATTTCAACTCAACATCAATAACACAACCCATTCAATGGATAAAATGTGTATAGACAAACAACACTATCCATTATCTAATAAATTAACAAAGGCCAATCACAACATCGAATAGAAATAAAACCTCAAAAAACTCAGAATATTGAGCATGAATCTACGAATCCAGCTCCCAAGTTCTCTCCTCTAATTCATTATGCCACCATTTTACATGAACCAAAGGAATTCCATGCCCAAAAAACACATTATCTTGGTGAAACTATATCTGAAAATGCCAATCCTTGAAGGACACATCATCTTCAACATCCAGATCACCCCAATTAATGATGTGTGAATCATCATGAATATACCAATGAACCTATAAAACATGAAAGACATCATGAATCTATATCATCTATTGGGGAAGTGATGACCAATATTCAATATCTCCATCACTCACCAACATCTCAAAAGTTCCAAAAAATTAGAGAGAAATATTACTCCCACGACTGAACCTTCACTGCCCAAGATGATTAGATAAATTCAAGAACACATAATCACTAACATTGACATCCTGAGGTCTCCACCTATGATCATAATTTGACTTTTGATGGTACTTTTTTATATTCATTCACTCATCTATCACCAGCACCTTCTCTATCACCATCTTCACTAATTCTACTATAAGAATTAACAACTATCCAAACCTAGTCCGACACAATAGAGATTAGAAAGTTTGTACATAAAATTCTTCAAATGGGGTCATACCAATAGTAGAGTGATAAATATTATGATAAGAAAACTACACCAAGTATAATCCCCTCTCCCAAAACCATTAAAATCTAGAATCCTTGTGTGCAAGAAATCCTATAAAGTATGGATAGTCTACTCTTTATGACCATCTGTCTATGGATGAAAATCATTTTTAAGGTATAGTTGGGTGAAAAATCATATTAGAAAACTCTCCAAACCCTATAGGTGAAATGGAGATCATAATCAGAGATTATCACCTTTCTAACTCCATAAATCCTTACTACCTCCTTCTGATACTACCTTGACAAAAAATCCACTTAAATTAACTCTTTAAACTCTATGAAGTGAGAATAATTATTTAAATGGTCTAAGACTACACATATAAAATCACATTAACTTTGAGATCAAGGAAAATAGATGATGAAGTCCATCTAGATGTCCTCCTAATTTTATTGGGGAACATCATGGGGTCGAAGAAACCTAGTAGGAACATTATGTTCAATATTCACCCTCTAGAAAACCCAACATCAATAGAAATACTCTATAATAAATATCCTTATTCTAGAAATAAAAAATTGAACTCACATAGTGTGATACATCTTAGTCATGTTAGGATGTACTGCTAATGGTAAAACTTGGAACTTTAGGAGGACACATAATATATAGTTAAAAGAAAAAAAATCCACCCATAAAAAACACTTTATGTCAACTGTACTTATATCATCCCTTGGGAGTATGACCACAAACAAATCAAAATAACCACACAACCACCTTGGAATCCCCTAGTTGGGACTCCTCTACCTATTTCACCAAATATGACTACACCTTCATCTAATAAAGAAAACATCTACCATTAACAACTATCATATCAAGGTGTATCATAGAGAGATCCTCCATAAGCCTAAAAACATCATCAACCTCACAAAAAATATCACTATATGACTTCCTCCTCAAAGAATCAGCCTCACGATTCACTCTCCTTAGTGTATATAAAATCTTGAATTCATAATCCTATAATAATTTAATCCACCATCACTACCAAAAATTCAAATTGCATTAGTATAAAACATACATAAAAAACTTGTGAAGACCAAAAAGTTCTCTTCGATAAGGTAATGCCACAAATACTTTAGGGAAATACTACTATAGTAAGATCATGATCTTTGGTGGAGTAGATACATTCATGAATCCATAACCACTGAGACCTATAAGAGATAATCACTCTCTATCACATCAGAATGAAACCCAACTTGAGATAATAAGCATCCAAATAAACCTCAAATGCAACACCCTCACCTAATAAATGATGAACCAGAGAACTAAAAAACTTCTCCTTTAAATAATCAAATATGGCATGTAATGAGTCAGTCCACACTAATTCCTAATCATTTATGGTCAAATCTATCATAGGAGTCATAATTTGAGATAATTCAGGTACATAACTCCTTAATAGACTATAATATTGTGGAAACTTTGCATCTATAAAGAATTTTTTAGGGATACCCAAGAAAGAAATATAATGACATTTGAAGGATCAATGAATACTTCACACAAAAACCAAATATTCTCTAAGAAATGGAACTAATTATCCCAAAACTCACACTTTGATAGCTTCCAAAATAACCACTGATAATGAAGAACTAAAAAAATTCATTGATACTCTACATGGTTCTCCTCATACACCAAATATATAAGGATATCATCAATAAAACCACCCCAAACTAATCTATAAATTCATGGAGAAAATAATTCATTAGTCCCATTAATTGGGATGAATCATTTGATAAAATGATTAACATAATGAAGAACTCATATTCTTATAATTACACATGAAAGTAGTATTTAAGATATCATTATCCTTCAATTTCATCTAATGGTATCATTTACTACAAATAAATCTTTAACAACCTTTTATCTCCCTTAAACTAATCGAAGAGATCATCAATCCATGTGAAAGGATAACATTATTTCACTATCACCTAATTCAAGAAAAGATAATCAATTTGAAGAAATATATATCCACATCCCTTATTTGAAAATAGATATAGAGAGCCCTAAGGTGGAACAATAGGCCAAATAAAATATCACTATAGGAGAACATAATTTTGAATTCATAGCTATCAAAACTCAGTAAGTTCCATCCTATAAGGAGTCATCGAAATTGGAGTGATGTCTATTTGTAAATCTATACCAATCTTGATCTCTTGTCAATGGGGTAACATCACAACCTCTTTTTAAAATACATAATGTTACTCTTATATAATCTTGGGAAACACTACCCGTTTATCATCTACTGAACTGAGAATTATCCCATCCATCAAGGAATATAAGGAATCAACACACATATCATCCATAAAAGGGTATACCTTTCTAAAAAATAATCTATATCTCTATAAATACCATATAATATGATTCAACTTTTTAACAAATAAAAAATATCTTGAAATGAATACAACCAATCCATGATGAGGATATTTTCATATAATTTTATCATATTAATAATAAATCTCTATAAGAGTAATAATTCCCTAGAATCAACTTACAATATTTACACACATCACACAAGTTGGCTTGACCTCTAACATATGTAGTTAATTCTAAGGGATTGATAATTTCCCCACCGCACGTCCCAAATAAAGGACTAGGGTAGGTGAAATAAAGGAGTGTGTAGATTCTGAATCAAACATGACATACACCCAAGTAGGATATAAGAAGATAATACCTCACACTACATCTAGATCTCTCAGTGAAGGAAACTCTATAGAATATATCTAACCATGACATGCTCCATAACCTATATTAACCTAATGGTGACCACCTCTATGGATTTCATATAATCACTATATCTAAAGATGAGGGTCCTCATGGGGTTTTCCTTTTCCCACCTTATCCCTTATCTATTGACAAAAATCTGGATCACCTTGATGTTACTTCTTCAAATAGTACTATTGAAATGACTGAGCCTCAAGAGGTTATCTGCACTATACTGACAACAAATGAAGGATGGAAACCCATTATTTCAATGGCTACAAAATCTATATAAAAATAAAACCACACTCAATATATTGGAAGGGGTCTATGAACATTCAACCCTAGAAAAATGAGATGATGAAGGCTAAAAGAAAATCCCTATTTTTCTAAACCTTCATATCACATGGAGAATATGAACTTATGGTTATAGGTATACTCTATTTGGAGTCCCTATGACCCCCTCTAATGATGATCCATTCATATAAATCACCCACCACAAACCTTTAACTTTTCTAGCACCTAGAAATTTGTCAACAACATGAATGAGGTGGCCTGAAACTAGATCTTTTGATGTAAATCCTTCTTAAAATTTCATTCCCTAGACTTCTAATCTAGAAGGTCTGAAGAATAATCTTTCTTATATCGTATGTTGAACTCCCACATGTTGTAATTCCCATGATATAGAGTAAGAATATCATGTCTAAAAACCAAATTCATGATCTAATAAATAAAATCATCTTGATAATGATCTCAAAACACATCCTATGTAATAATCAACTCCTCATGATCCTTGAGGAACAAGACACACCACTTCCATGATTCCCCACATAACATCATCATAACCATGGAAACCTAATCCTCCTTCTAACCACTAATCTAGCTAAAGTAAATATCCACCTCTTATAACCAATCCTCAGTCCCCATATCTAAAATAGAGCCCTCATACATTTTCTAACCCAAATTCTGAAACTCTCTATGTTTCCTCCTCTAAGTTTTTTCAACTTCTTCAACTCTACTATAATCTACTAGTATATCCTGCTGAACATATTCAGCACAAACCCGAAGAGGATGTCATCTTGGAGATATAACTATAAAATAACAGACATTAGGGACTCTTAAAATTGGAATATGAAATATTTAAGGTTAATTCATCAATTTAAATTCAACATAATTATAATTATTTATTCAATTCATACAAAGGTTCATACAATCGTTATGTATGATCCTTACCATGGTCTCTACCCATCAATAAGAATCAATTCATTTAAAATTTCTAGTATACTTGAAGGTTTTTACATCAGATTATAGGGGGCCCTAAATATTTATATCCTAGTAAGAATCCCCACATTATAAGTCTAGTTAATATTGTTTCCCTATCAATACAAGAAATCATCACTGATCATTGTATCCAAAATCCATCCTATCTCTCAAACATAAACTCTGATACAACTCTAAAATAACCCCCACCTAACCACTAGTACCCTTTCTGGGATGGTAGTGAAGATATGGAGTGACCCTTGATGCCTGCCTCCAAGAGACCGTGGGTTAGTGACTAACACTAAGGGTAAAAAATGCATACATTGGGGGAAATTACCCTCTTTATACAATTTAATGATAAGAAACAATATGTTATACACATATAAAATCTATAAAATAAATAAATAAGTAATCCCAATACATTAATGTAATGTCATATATATGATGAAACAACTAGAAATACCTAAAAAAATCCTGAACATCGACCAAAAACTCTAGCAACTCTTGAACAACCAATCCAAGCTAGTAACACCCATCTTGATCACCGAAAATATCTTGAGGAATTCAAAAATAGTTTATATATACATAGGGTTTCCACAAAGGTATACTCATTAGGATCCTCCCCAAAACCTATCATATAAATTTAAAATAATCATACGAAATATTAGTGAATAAATAATTAAAATAACTCACAACCTAAATAGGTAAAACTGTATCCAATCCTCATCATGGCTCACTCACCAAGTAATGCATATGAGTAAATCATTATATATCAAAAGAATATATATATGAAAGGTACCATGCATAAACTTCCCCACTGGTTTCTCACTCTTATACCATAATTCTAATTTTTTTCTACTACAATCCCTTATATAAGTCACCATGTACCCCATTCATACATACCACATCCACATATCATCCGAAACCCATACACACATATCTCAACCACATCTCAAAACCATGTAGTGGGTATAAAATCCAATACTATAAGATACTCATTTTTATTGAAGGTATGTATCCTTTAATTTTCAATATAAATCCCTATTTTATCCTTTAACTAGTTTCTAAGGGAACAAGAAAGGTTTTGGGATTATTTAGGGCTCGTTCGAAGCCTAGAGCTCAAGTTTTTAGAGAATCATGTATAGGCACATGGTTGGCTCATGGTTAGTAGTAACCATGTGGATTAATCGCGGGGAACCAATAGGAGGATCATGGTTAGTTTAACCATGTTATAGAAGCCTCATGGTTGTGAAAAACTGTAAAAATTTATAGGTGTACTTATCCAGGTTGGCATGTGGTTTCTCTTATCTGTACACTAAGCGTACAAGGGGGTTTGGTCACTGGATAATATTCATGCATGAGAAACACATGGTTTTTATAACTATTAAACTAACCATGAAAGTTGGTGTCACCTTGGGTAGTAGGTGTGCATGTTTTTCACAAAGTTTGGCCAACTATGTGGCCAAACTATGTGCCTCTTTTAAATTGGGAGAAATTCCTATTTTTTCCTTTAGTTTTAAAAACTAAAATGCCTCCTCATTTATTCATTTATGTACAACAACAAAATGAAAGACATCCTCCCTTCCTCTCATATTGGTTTATTTAGATCTCCCTCATTCGAGCTCATATTCAACCACCATTCATCATGTTGGATCACCCTATGTAAGTCTAGGACTTCGTTATATTCTTTTATTAGTTTATATCACTATATTGGATGTTATTTCCATCCAAGATAATGTTCCATATTTATAGGGTATTTGTCTAGTTTATTTTATTTCTTCTATTCCAACTAGGATAAAAGCCTGATACTAGATGAGGAGTCTAATACCTATCTAATGTGGATGTTTTATACATTTTCCTTAAATTTTTTTATGTTTATAAATTGTGGTTGTTGTTCCACACACCTGACCTTCCACGTGTTGCTTAAAAAATATGTAATTCCTTGAATTAAATGTTTAGACCATGTAGATGATGTTCCTTATCCATTTTATATGGTTGGAGGTTATCAAACTTAAATCAAACCACCCCTTGAGGTGGGTTTGATTGAAGGCCTATGAATAAGCCACACCTTCGGGTGTTTTTGGATTTCCACTTGTTAGTGGAATCCACATATGAATTTAATGTATTTTCAAATGGTTGAATACTTATTTTGGAACCCTTTAAATTTTGAATGAGAGATTAATGGGATGGTTAATCACCTAGATTATTATTTTCTATATATATGGTCTATATTTTTGTATGGAAACTAACATGGACCATTTTATCACCTAATAGTGAGCTAATTGATGAATTGAACTTGATGGATGCAAATTATAAATGGAATAGACACTAACATGGCCCCTTGGGCCATATAATGTGTTTAAAAATGAATAATATGCTATGGAATTGATGATTGGTAAAGTGGTTTGGCACCAATTATGGATAATCTGGTATAGCACTTATGATGGTTATCATAGTATGGCACTAAAGATCCATTTTCATATTCTAGAAATTAATATTCCTTAGACTATCTCCATAGATATATCTTGATTGGATCGCATCAAATTAGATCCTTGGGATCCACTAAATACATTACTATGTTTACTTTGGACATGCTCATTGGACTTAATAAGGACTCCTTAGTCATGGGCCCTGGGTTCTTGACCCTTATGGGTCTATACTTTTCTAAGTTCTTTGGACTCAAAGAGGATTCCTAGGTTAATGGCCCTGGGTCCTTGACCATATAGATATAATACTTTTTATATCTTTTTTAGGCCAAGACTAATAGTTTTACTTAGTTTCTTTCACCATATAGTTATTTCTAACTTATAGACTACCCCTTGTCATATCCAACATACAGGTTTATATTTTACATTCATTTTACAGCTTACCTTGTTATACCTGCACATTGTTACAATTTATATTCACAGGATGGACTTGTTATAGAAACATTTAGTTGTAGCCTACCAATTTTTACTCAGACTCTATTTGGGATGTTTATTGGTACCCTAAAAGATTATTAGATGTAGGTAGGGATAATGGAAAGCACCATACTTTGGATACATGATTGGGTTCTAGGTTGGAGTATGGGAGAAGATGATTGAACCAATGGTTGGTATGACTTGGATATTACTGTTGATCTTTTTTTAGTTTTTATAGCATGAACATGTCATATTCATTTTACCCTATTACTGTTGTATCCACATTTTTTATAGCATCATGACATCATAATTTTTTATTAAATACTTCTCACTAGTTTTTATTTATTATTTCATATGCTTCACTATTATTATGTTTCAATTGGTTTATATATGATTTTACCATTGTTATCCACCATGATAAAGAGGGTATATTCTCTTCACCATATCATCATAGACCCTCACTATTGGTCAGAAACCTCTAGCATACGGGGAGGTTCTCTTGAGGCCATGTGGATAACTAAGATCAGTTATTTATGAGTGAATTAGGTCTGAGATATCACATAGTGGTACTATATATTTTTTTCTTTGTATTACTATTTTGGGATTTTTATACAAGACACTAGTAATTTTAAAAAAATGGTAATAATACATTCCTAGGAGTATCTAACCCTCATTTGTGGAAAGTACTAGGTTTTTGAGGATGATTATTATTGTTCTAGATTTTTCTAGTTACAGTTATACTAATTTCACCATTGGGTGGTATACGTGCCTTATGATGTTTTATCTTATGTATTTTTCTCCCCTTGTCCTGTAAGGCAAGTAATCATTAGTACATGCATCATTATAGGCACGTAGGAAATTATATGTCATGCATGAAGCATTACATTTTTACTTGACTAACTGTATTTTCAATTTCATATCGTATGTTCCTTGATTTTTATACTTATAAACATGTTAACATTTAATACAGGGAATAAATAATTGGTTATTTAATGTGTCTATATCAACCTAAATGATATTTTCTAGCGTAGATTAATGTTTTCACCTTAAATAATTAATTATGAGATAGTTTTAAGCCGTGAAAATTTAGTTACATGGGATGAAATGTTAATTGATTGTGATTAAATGGATGTTAATTGAAATTTATAAGTTTTTTGCCTCTATAAATTGGGAATGGCGATCCATATAATCAAGTCATACTTATGGACTTGTTGCATACTAATTATGGGTGTAAGAGACTGGTTATAATTACATGAAGTTCCAATTATAACTTATAAAGAGTAGTACATTATAACTTGAGAATGATAACTCATCTAAGTGAACCATTATATATCTAATATTATTCAAATTATAACTCTTAAAGGAAATGGTTTCCATAAAATGGTAATTACAATTTCAAATTAAATGGAATTTTGTTCTATAACATGTAATTAACCCAACATATGATGGAACCCCTATGATTAAAAGATTATTTTTACACTAGACCTGGCCCGAGTAATAAGTTGTTGGGTTAGTGTTTTGTCTGGAATAGTGAGGTTTTTTACTACTTTGTTCCTATCTGCAATATTTCCTATATTTTGTCTCACTTTGAGGAATATTATTGGAATTGTATATATATTCCTTCATGAAAGCCTTAGTTCCAATGTCAGGAATGTGGTGATGACCATTATCCTAATGTGATGGGACCAAACTCTCTTATAGTTCCATTAGAGACACCTCCAGTAGTACCACATCTTATACCTGGATTGGGAACTAACACTCAACTCAGAGAGGATTTCCTTTGGTTAGTGAAGTCTATGGAGGATTCTCCATGACCAACACCTTCTATGTTATATTTTACTAGATAATTCCAACAATAACACCCACCTAATTTTTTTGGGTATGGTTTCCTTGAGACTATAGATGCAGGGATAGAGGAAATTTTATCTATCTTCAAGATTTTAGAGATACCTCTAGAGAGGAGGGTCAATCTCATGACTTATATGATATGTGGTTCCTCCAAGTGATGATGGTTTGTCCTAAACCAAGAAGGTCACCACCAGGGCATGTTTTAAAGGGATTTACAATCTAGTTTTTATGATTAATTCAGTCTATAGAAACTAAGAGATGATTGAGCTATAGAGTTTATGAATCTATAATAGGGTATTATTTCCAAAATGAACTAATATTAAATCTTTACAGATCTTATACACTTTTCACCTATATTTTTTTAGTAATGGGATATTGTGAGCAAGATTCTTTGAAGATGGGCTCGAGCATTAGATCTGATCATAGGTGAATGTCTTCTGTTTGACTACCATCTCTGAAATAGTAAACTAAGAACCTTATTTGTGAATAGATCCTGAGAGAAGATGAAGGTACAAGGTTGGTTGGTTCAACTTCTTAACCTTGTAGTGCATTATCCATTGGATGAAAGCATCACTTAAAGATTTCCATCAAGGGAAGTATTAGTCAGGGTGTGCATAATGGTGGTTTTATGGTATTCCATTAGTTTGGGAAGTAGGTCCATATGTATCCTCAATGTAATAGAGCCCTAATTAAGTACAGAGTCTATGGATGAATAGTACATGTTCATTGATTTTTTAGGGCCTTACCATAAGTGTCTAGTGTGAGAGGATTTTCACCACTTCTCAGTTCTAGAGTGGGATCAGTATCTCTATAATAGGTAGGATGCTGGAGAACTACTGTTCAGTTAGAACAAGGTAGTGGTTGGCATCATGGAAGCCAAACTTATAATGTGTAGCATTATTATAGTAGACCTCCTCATGGATGTAAATTTGTAGATCAAACTTGTTATATACAGTTGATCCTACACCCGATTAGCAGAGTCTTGGGCCATTTATAGTGTTAGGTATGATCCTAGTTGCCTTGAATTTAGTATTTACTTTATTTGATAATGGTGATTCACATTTATTCATGTCTATGGCCATAATGGAGTGCCTTGGAATATATATTGAGTCCTTTTGTGGAGTAATGACTATTGATACTCTGTTTGGAGTGTGATTAGAAATTTTACACTGTTGTAAGTAGTTTCTTCTAGAGACTAGTGACTATCGTTTCTTATGGATATTTTCCATCCTCAAGATGATAGGATTCAATATAATTCTTAAGATAGTCTGGTTAGTTAATTATAATTACTATATTTAATTTTATTATTAGAGGGTATATTTAATATCCTCTAAGAGTGATATATGTATTCCTAAGGGAGAATGGGATGTCCAAGAAAGACAAGCTGGACCTGAGCATCAAGGTCTAAGCGAAGTGTCATCCCACATTTATACTCTTTATATTGATGATTGATGAGTAATATTGTCTATTTTTCCTACATTGGTTGACTAATTTTAGGATGTTTTCCATGATTTTTTTTAGAATTTCTTCTATTAGATAGGTAGAGTTCACCCTTGGGATTTTTCCTAGAGCATCACTGAAATCTATTCCTCCTTACAAGATGACTCCTACTGAGCATTAAGAACTCAAGAGATAGTTAGTGGACCTAGAATACAAATGTTTTATATGACCTAGTACCTCACCATGAGGTTAAAACATTCTTTTCACCAAGAATTTGGATGGGAACCGTGAGATTTGTGTGGATTATTAACAATTGAATCATCTTTCCATGAATAATAGGTATCCACTTCCTCAAATAGATTATCTCATAAATTTTATTTGAAGAGTCTAAATTTACTCAAAAATTGATTTGAGGTCAGCCTATTATCAAGTATGAGTCAATTATTTAGATATAAATAATACATATTTTTTAAATAGATTTCAAATTTATGAATATTTGGTAATTTTATTTGGTATAATGAATGTGCCGATAGTTTTCATATCCTTAACTAATCATGGTTTCCACCCATACCTAGATTCTTTTGTTTTGTTTTTTTGGATGATATATTGGTGTATTCTCATAATCAACATGACCATGCTAATAATTTTGATACTGTATTGAGTACACTGAGAGAGAATAGACAATATGTTAACCTCACAAAATTCCATTTCTATATTGATAAAGTTCACTTCATGGGTCACATTATCTCATATATATGAGTGACTATAGACCTGGATAAGGTAAGAGTTGTGGTTTATTAGGAACATCCACAATTTTTTTTTGGACCATGGTGTTTCATGGGGCTAGTTGGATACTATAGGAATTTTATCTAGGATTTATAGTGCCTTTCAGTACCTATTATAGGCTTTGAAAATAAGGGTTCAAATTTTATTTAGTCTAAATTTTTATAGAAATAATTTTGAGAGTTGAAGGGAATAATGGAATTAACACTGATCCTGACTTTAAATAAGCATGTAAAAGGATATTTCGTTCATTGTATTGGATTAGAAATTAGTATAAGTGTAGTTTTGATATAAGGGAAATGATTTGTGGTTTTTAGGTCTCATTAGTTAAGGCCTCAAGAATGTAATTTCCTAACACATGATCTCAATCTAGTATCTATGGTTCATGCTTTATGATTATGGAGACATTATCTTCCTAGGGAGAAATTTTTGGTATGTACATAACACAAGAGGCTAAAATATATATTCCTTCCTCATGAATTGAACTATCAATCGTGAATATGGGTTGAATAAATTCAGTATTTTGACTTTGAGGAAACTTATACATCAAAGAAGGGAAATACAGTGGTTGATGCTCTGAGCCGAAATATATAGACACAATAGGTTCAGGAAGCTGTAAATGAATGGTAGTTGATGGAATATTTTTTGATATCCATATTGATATTAATGAGTTTCATAGAAATAACCTCTTTATTGTTTTAAAAGTGACTTCTTCACTTCTGTATCAAGTGAATATGATAAAACTTTTAGATCCCAAAGGATTTGTCCAAAGATAAAGTGTTTCATGTGGGGATCTACTTCTTAGTTGTCATTGACAAGGATGAGATCTTGATTTTTCATGGATGCATCTGGGTTTTCACAGAAATGTGAGAGGAATTAATGCGAGTATGATTCTTCAATACGGGGAGTACATCTTGGAATTTTAAAGATTTACCATTACAAACAATTCTAGTATTGATGGTATAGGATGAAAAGGGATATTATGGGTTTCATTACTTAGTGTTCCACCTATTAGTAGGTGAAGGTAGAACACCGTCGACATGCTGTCTTGTTATAGATATTACCCATTCCATTGTTGAAATGGGATTAAATACCTATGGATTTTATGTTGGAATTCATATAGTACCCTCAAGGAAGAGATGTAGTGTGAGTTACCATGGATCGGTTGAAGAAGTTTGCCCACTTCATGCCTATCAGGGATACATTTTCTGTGGATGAACTTGGGAGGCTATATGTGTGTGATATTATACACCTTAATGGTGTTCCTTGTACCATTATATCAGGCATGGATTCTCAATTCACTTATCAATTCTAGAAAGGGATGGAGAAAGATTTGGGTTCATAAACACTTTTGATTATAACATACCACCCATAGACTGATGGTCAGTCTGAGTGCAACATACAGGTGTTAGAGGACATGCTTCGAGCATGTATCCTTTATTTTGTAGGTTTTTGGGAGAATCAATTACCTCTTGCTAAATTTTAATATAATAATAGTTTTTAATCTAAAAAACATATGTATTCATATGAGGACCCATACAATAGTCCATTTTGTTCACCCCTATTCTAATTAGAGGTGGGAGAGGTAGCACTACTGATAAGGGAAACTCATGGATAAGTTGTCTTAAAGAGGGGAATGGTATAAGATCCAATTTTTTTATTGAAGGTTTGAATCTTTTAATTTCTAGTATAAATCCCATGTTTTATCCTTGAAATAGTTTCTAAGGAAAAAAGGAAGGTTTTGGGAGTGTCAGGGGCTTGTTCAGAGCCTCAAGATTAGGTTTTTGGAGAAGAAGGGAGAGGTGTATAGTTGGCGCATAGTTAGTAGTAACTGTGCATCTCAACTATACATACCAAAGTTAAGGATCATTGTCATACCCCGACCTATCTCATTAATTTATTTTATTATTTACTTTGGTTTTTAAAATTTTTGTTGGGGTATGGGTTGATTTCTAAATGAAGATTTTGAGTTTTGTTAAAAAAAAGTGTGCGCTTTTGAGTTGACGCCGTTTGGTGCACGAGCAGAGTATGATTTGGAAACCCTACATGGATTCACCCAGGAATCGTCATGATCTTCCTGGCATCGAAAAATTAAAATGAGAAGATTTTTTTATTTATTATGTTGTTCAAAATTTTATTGTTGTTAATGATTTTATTATTATTGTTAAAGTCAAATGGGTATTCTTATTATTTATATTTTTATCTATGATTATTAATGTTCTTATTAGTATTATTATTAATAAGGATTTATTATTAATAATAATATTATTATTACCATTATTATTATTATTATTATTATTATTATTATTACTACTAGTGATATTTTGGCCGGTGCGCGAGCACTGCATGGCTGGCGGAAGCCGTGCAGTTACCCAGACACCTGTTTGATTGTAATGTTTGAGTCAGCTAAATAAAATAAAATAAATGAGTTGAAAAAAATTAAAAATTTAGTTAAATAAATAACTTATTGCAGTAATAATATTATTTCATCAAGAATAATAATATTATATTATTGTTAAAGAATTTTTATTATTAAAGTTAATATTTTTATTATTTTTAGATTATTATTAAATTTGTTTTGATTAGCATTATGTGTATTATTATTATTCATACTGATATTAATATAATTATTTTTGTTTTATTTTTTTATTTATTTATTCCCTTTTCTTTTTCTTTTTCCTTTTTCCCTCTCTTTCCCCTAACCCTAACCCTCTTCCTCACCCCGCACAATGCCATATCCCTCCCCTCTCTTCCCTTAGCATGAGTAGGGCCTCAGCCTCCCACCTCCTGCATGCAAGCAATATCCATTGGCTCTCTCTCTCTCTCTTGACTTGCCTGCTCGTTGTGCCTCCTTTCAGCCTCATCCCATGCAGCGTGCTCCACACTCAGACCTTCCCCTTGCTATTGTGCCCTCACCACACCTCCCTCAGCCTGCCAGCACCAGTCTCCAATAGTCCACACGAGCAGGCTGCATCCCCTCCCACACACCATTCAACCAACTCCAACCAATATTATCTGACCCCAGAGCCCCTTCACTAAACTGGCCACACAACACCATTAGACAGTGACAAACCACATCACTCCCTCTTCATCAGCCACTAACTCATACCCGGATCCCCTTCCCACTGTTCGGAAGAACTACCTCCAGCCGATCCACTACCGGTACACCAACCCTCCTCCGGCCGCGCGAACCCTGATGCAGCCTATTTCTGAGAACCCACGAGCTGGCCTCACCTTGCTGGCATACCCTCTTGCCTTTAAAAACACCCTCATTCCGAGCCTTCTACCCTTTCTAGTGCACACCTACCAGAACCGCAACCCCTACTCCTATGGCCAACCCTCGCACGAACCCTGACGTAGCCTATTTCTGAGACCCTCCATCAGCCATGCTAGTCTTTTCACTACTGTTGACGATTTTGGTGACCTTCCCCACACACTACAAGACCACACTGGTCATTTTCCCTATCATTCAACCCCACCGGTTGAGCACGTCATCGCGTTAATGTGAGGTTTTCACTATTACATGCTTGAATATTAAATAATTAGTTTAGTGTCTGTTGTGTTTAATTAAATTGGTGTGAATTTAGTTTTTTTAATTAATTGAGTTTGTTTTATTACATTGGTGTGACTTGAGTTTTTAAAATAACTAAGTTTGTGTATGATACTTTGTGCCATGTTTATGTGAAATAAAGTTTGTTTTGTTGGAAACTAGTTTTGTGATGTTTAGTATCTTTTTATGAAATTGTGTATTCAATTTTTATGACTATTCATGTTGTGCGTTTTCTATTATGGTATGTTGAGGATGCGTGGTTGATCATAAAAGAGGTTTTTGAAGGGGTTTTGGGTGTGTAAAGCCATGGGTTTCTGAAAATGGTTTCCAAATGAGAGTGTTCTATTCTATTTGTACAAATATGAAAATGTAAAAATGACTTTCCTTTTTAAAATGATATTGGAACTAATGGTAGGAATCTAATTTTGAAAATGAATGAGGGAAATTGTTTGTTCTTGGTTTTCAAGTAAAATATTTAGGATAACTTACTTTTTATAATTTAGATCAAACCTGGAATTAGTAAATTCTTTATTTAAATGTAGTTCTTTTTGGATAGTTTGTTGGGCACACCTACTAAGTTTTAATACTCACACTTATAGTGTTTTATTGTTTTTTATTTCTCCTGTAGGTTCCAGATCTAGTTTGGATCTCCTTGGGTGATGTTTGTTTTGGGTGTTAGAGAGTGACTCTCACGGTTATGTGGTGTTTTAGTCATGGTCAGGTTAGTATGTGTTGTTGGTTTCTATTTTATTTCATGTCTTTTATTTATTTTTCACTGTTCTATTTTCTTTCCACTGATTTATTTATTTTAACTGGGAGAATTCATTCCCAATTGTCCTCTATTGATGCCCTAGAACTTGTCTCCGGCTCCGGAAGATCGGGAATGACTCTCGAGCCTTACTGCGGATCGACTTGGGTGACCAGTTCTGGGTCGACCCGGGTTGATTCATGAAAAAATGGTATTAGAAGGGGTCAGCTCTTGAGCGGCCTTGTTTTTTAGATCACCCATCATTATTTGGGGATGTCATGGTAGAAGGAGTAGAATTTTTGGGACTTGAGGCGTATGGACGAGAAGGAAATCATGAACCCTTGCTCATTCCAAACGTCAGGTTACCATGGGATGTCCATGTTGTTGGTGTCTTTTTGGTTCCATTGATTTTTTTATATTGGGAAATGAAAAGTGAGTGGGAAAGTATCCTTGTAATCTTGTAGGTCCTATAAAGCCATGTGGTTCTAGGGAAATTTCCCTAGACTACTCTCTGTGACGGTGGCATGACTAGCGTATGGCTTCCAACCATATGTCCGAGTCACCCATCAGCATGAGTTTCCATTAGTGGATCATTTGGGTTTTCCTTAATTTTAAAAATCATTGTGAAAAGTGTTATTTTGGTATTTGAAATGAAAATGGCCTTTTTTTGATTAAATTATCTGATTCCTCATTCCTTATTATTCACCACCATGACAGTTTGATGAATTCCCATGGTGTAGCTTTGGGTGGTTCTCCCTTAGAAGATCCTCTAGTTGATCAGCCATTAGTCTATGTTCTACAATTCAAAAAGTTGAACCCTCCCCTATTTTATGGTCAAGAATATCCACTTGAGGTGGAGGAGTGGTTGCAGAAGATTGAGAGGAACTTTGGTTTCATTGAGTTTCTTGAGTCATTGATGGTGAAGTTGGATACCTTTATGCTTGAAGGTCCAACCTAGAAATGGTGGAAGTCTGTGTCTCAGAGTAAGTCTTGAGAAGATCTCACATGGGAGTTCTTAAGGTCTTAGTTTATCCAAAAATATTTCTCTTAGTTGACAAATCCAAGGAAGAGGATGGAGTTGTGTTGTGTTCAGTAGGGTGCTGAATCGGTACTATAATTCTATCAACCTTTCTTAAACCTAGTTCCATATGACCAATGGTTCGTTGCAATGATTCCGAGAAGGCTCGACAATTTGAGTCTAGAATTCAACCTGAATTACAGTTTAAGTGGTAGATATCAACCTAACCACCTTCTCAGATGTTGTGGGGAAATACTTTCTGGTCGAAGCTGAGTTAGTAGGAGGACTTGAGGTGGTGAATCCTTCATCAGCCTTGGGAAGCAGTGCAGAAGATGGAAATAGGAAGAATGGGAAGTGACCTGATACTGGTGGATCTAATAGAGGAATAAAGAGTCCTTTAGACCTTAAGTTATCTTATTCATAGTGCAATGCCTTGATCTATCACCAGTGTGGTAAGCAGGGACACAAGAGGTTGATGTGCCTGAGTGCTCCAAGACCCTACCGCACCTGTGGATGTCTGGGTCACTTAAATTGATTCTGTCGAGGTGTTTCTAAGAAGCGCACTAAACCTAGACTTGGCTCATCGAAGGTCACCTCAATCTATCATCAGGAGTAGGGTGATGTATGGGGATCAGTTTTAGGTTTTATCTTTGTAGTATTTCTTGGATATAGTGATCGTCTCTTGTAGTGTTTTGTGGTCTTTCTTTTCCTTAAGTTGTAAGAATGGTTATTGACGAACCTATTTGAAACCTCTGTTTTAATGGAAGTGTGTTTGGTAAAATTCTTGTTTGTGTGTTATGGTTGGGAATTTCTGAAGCCTGACTGTGAGTCAGGAGATTCTTTAATCATCATTTCTCTAGCCATAGGTCCCGGAGTGAAGCTGGCGTATAGTCAGGAGAACCCCAACAGTGAAAAGGGCCTTGGTTTAATCCTTTTACATAGTATGGAATGGTTTGTGTTCTTCCAATGGTGAGACATTGTTGAAATATAGATGATGGTAGTTTTGATGATCTATCAATTGGGACCTTCCCTTATCCCCCTCATGGTGGGGGTTTTTGGTCCATGTGGGAAGTTTTCAAGATCGGTTAATCTAGTCAGTTCTTATGGTGGGGAGACCCAGAGTGGGTGTTGTAGAGTTACACCAGAAATAATTTAGTTTTAGCTCAATCCTTATGGCATGGAGTCTATTTGGGACTCTTTGTGTCAGTATCATACTTTCTTTTTATGTATCTTTTGGTGGCAGGTGGTCTTGTGTGGAACCGCCTAATCCTAAGTTCTTCCTCTTGAGTAAACATTGGGATTGGGGTACACCCAATGATTTCGTTGGACTAAGATTATGCGAATAAACGTCTGAAGTGGTTTAAGTTTGTTCTCTCCTTGGTTGAAATGGAGGATATGAGTTCTATTTGGTGGTGGTTAAGGTGTATGTGTATTGAGGATAAGTTATAACTCATGAGATTTTGGTGTTTGTTTGGATTGATCAACTGGAGACACATAAAATTTTGGTGGGGGGTGACACGTAAGAATTTTTATCTTTGGGTCTTGATCTTGTTGTGGATTTTTGGGAGAGGAAAGCATTATGTTGAAGAGAATTGTCACACCCTGACCTTTATAATTAATTTATTTTATTATTTCCTTTGGTTTTTAAATTTTTTTTGGGTTCAGATGGAGTCCTGAATGAAAATTTTGTGTTATGTTAAAAAAAGTGTGATTTTTTGAGTTAATGTCGATCGGCGCATGAGTGGAGGGAATTTTGGAACCCCAACTACTTTTTCTAGTCATCAGCACGATCCACATGGCTTCGGAAAATTAAAACTAGAAACTTATATAATTTAATGTGTTATTTATAATTTTATTTTAGTTAATGATTTTATTATTATTATTAAAGTGAACTAGGTATTCTTATTATTTATATTTTTATCTATGATTATTAATGTTATTATTAGTATTATTATTAATAAGTCTTTATTATTATTATTATTATATTATTATTATTATTATTATTATTACTACTACTAGTGATATTTGGGCTGGTGCGCAGGCACTGCATGGCTAGCGGATGTTGTGGGGTTAGCCTGGGCACCTGCTCGATTGCAGTGTTTGAGTTGACTAAATAAAATAAATTAAATGATTTGAAAAAAATTAAAAATTTAGTTAAAGAAATAACTTATTGCAGTAATAATATTATTTCATCATGAATAATAATATTATATTATTATTAAAGAATTTTTATTGTTAAAGTTATTATTTTTATAATTTTTATATTATTATTAAAGTTGTTGTGATTAGAATTAGGTGTATATTTATTATTAATACTCATATTAATATGATTATTATTTTTGTTTTATTTTATTTATTTTTCTTTTTTTTTCTTTTTCTTTTCCCTTTTTCCCTCTCATTCCTTTAACCCTAACCCTCTTTCTCAACCTGCACGCCGCCATCTCCCTCCCCTCTCTTCCCTAGGCGTGAGTATGCCTTCAACCTCCCTCCTCCTGTGTGCAACCAACAACCACCAACTCTCTCTCTCTCTCTCTCTCTCTCTCGCCTTGCCTTCTCGCCACACCTCCTGCCAACCTCACCCCATGCAGTGTGCTCCACACTCAACTCTCCCCCTTGCTGCTGCGCCCACACCACACCTCCCTCAGCTTGCCGGCACCTGCCTCCAGTTGTTCGCACGAGCAGGCCGCATGCCCTCCTGCACACCCCCTAGCACCTCCATCCAGCACACTCTGAACTCAGTGCCCCTTCCCTGCACTATCCGTGCAACACTGTCCAACAACGACGAACCATGTCACTCCCTCTTCATCAACCAACCAGTGCACACCTAGATCCCCTTCCCGCTGTTCGACGGACCTACCTCTAGCCGGTCCACTGCCAGTGCACCAACCCTCTGACCGACCCTCCTCTAGATGCAAGAACCCTGACATAGCCCCTTTCCAAGCACCCACTAGCCGGCCTCACCTCACCGGCGCACCCCCTTTCCCTTTTGAAGAACCATCCTGCCACACCTTCTGCCCTTTCCAGTGCACACCCGTCAGAACCACGACCCCCATTGCTCCAGCCATCCCCCACTGATGCGATGTGCACATTTTCTCAGTCCACGAACCTCCCTACTGGTGCGCGCCACTACTTTCTAACTATCACACAACCCCTTTTTTGTCCCTTGATTATCGTGAAACACATTGCAAACCCCAACTACTTCGACCAGCTCTGCCGTCATCCGTGCTAGTCTTCACACGACTATTGATGACATTGGTGACCTTCCCCACACACCGCAACAACACGCTGGTATTTTTCCTTGTCGCGCAACACCACTTGTCGAGCAAGTCTCTAAATCAAGGTGAGCTTTGTGCTATCTCTTGATTAAATATAAAAAAATTAGTTTAGTGTGTGTTGTGTTTAATTAAATTAGTACAAATTTAGTTTTTTAAATAATTGAGTTTTTTAATTAGATTAGTGAGACTTGAGTTTTTCAAATAACAGGGTCTGTATTTGATACTTGGTGCCATGTTTATGTGAAATAAATTGTGTTTTGTTGGAAACAAGTTTTTTGATGTTTAGTATCTTTTTATGAAATTGTGTATTTAGTTTTTCTGACTATGCATGTTGTGAGTTTTCTATTCTGGTATGTTGAGGATGTGTGGTTGATCCTAAAAGAGGTTTTTGAAGGGGTTTTGGGTGTGTAAAGTCATGGGGTTCTCTTTGAAATTGTTTTATAAATTTTAAAGTGGCTTAGTAAATTATGAATATGGTATGAATTGTGTTTTGAAAACTTTTCAAGGTGGTTCTTTTGCACTATTTTTTCGTTTGGATTGTTTTGAGTCAATGGTTATGTGTTTTTAGTTGTTTTGTAGTTGTTGTAGTGTGTCGGTGAGGAAACACCACAATATTTCGGTCATCATCTTGTGAACCTTTGCGAGGCATGTCGTGTCTTTGTGTTTGATATGAGAGTCAAGGTAGGTCCGCCACTGCACTTTCCCTTGAACTTAGAATTTATTTATTTCTTTTCTTTTAATTTATTTTCGTTAAATGTGAAATAATATTAAATAATTATTTTTGGAATAATAATTTTCTGTAAATGAGACTGTTTATTTTTATGCATCCCACTGAAATTATTTTGTTGATGAATCATCTCACAATAGTGAAAAATTCTTGTTTGGACTTTGAATATAATTCATGGATTTTCAAGTGTGGTTTTGGTTTGATGATAAATGTTTACTTCTGACACGTGAGCAAGTATTTTGGTTTCTATTGGGAAATGATGTTTTTTCTTTAAATTTGGCACTTTAATAAAAATAAATTATTTTGAAAAATCTCTTAGGAGTAACTAGAGGGTGACCTTGTTGTGCACGTCGATTTTGTGGGTTGTTGTGCGTGATGTTTGTACATTGGAATTGGTTGCTTGTTTGACATTGTTGACTCACCCCCTTTTTATTACACATGTTGACATGGGAACCTAACATAGTAATTGAATATTCTGAGAACAATTGTTGCACTAGTTTATAATATGTTCTGGCTAGTGTCCCTTAGTATAGATGTTGCTCTACTAGGGGATTGGGCCCCTTGGTTAGACCATGTAGGGAAACACCGAGCGTTTGGGTGTTATGACGTCATTGAGTAGGGAATTCCTTCAGGATGAGTCACATATATAGTATGTTTTGGATTTTTCACGAGCTCCTAGGTTCAAAACGTGTCTATTTGGATTTCCATTCCTCGCTGTAGTGAATATTATACTTGTACATGTATCTACATTTCCCTTATTGTGTACTTACTTTTTTGAATTTTTGTGTATTTCTTTTCCTGGAAAGTGGTGAGCTGGTTTTCAGTAGTTTTCTAAAAATGATTTTCAAATGAAAGTGTTCTATTCTCTTTGTACAAATATGAAAATGAAAAAATGTCTTTCCTTTTTAAAATGATATTGGCACTAATGGAAGGAATCTAATTTTGAAATTTAATGAGGGCAATGGTTCATGATTTTTTTCATTTAAAATATTTCAGAAAACTTACTTTTTATAATTTAGTTCAAACCTGGAATTAGTAAATTCTTTTTTTAAAGGTAGTGTTTTGGGGATAGTTTGTTGGGAACGCCTACTGAGTTTTAATACTCACACCTATAGTGTTTTCTTGTTTTTAGTTTCTCCTGCAGGTTCCAACTCTGGTTTGGATCGCTTTGGGTGACCTTTGGGTTGGGTATTGAAGAGTGACTCTCAGGGTCATGCGGGGTTTTGGTTGTGGTCAGGTTAGTTTGTGTTGTTGTCCGCTCTTCTCTTTCATGTTGTTTATTTATTTTGCATTGTTATATTTTCTTTCCACTGTATTATTTATTTTCACTGGTCTAATTCATTCCCAATTGTCTTCTATTGATTCCCTAGCTCTTGTCGCCATCCCGGGAGGATCGGGAATGCCTCTTGAGCCTTGCTGAGGATCGGATCGGGTGACCAGTTTGGGGTCGACCTGGGATGGATCGTGACAATCATGGTTATTTTAATGGTGTAAGTGTGGCCACATGGATATTTAAAACCTAAATAAAATTATAGGTTTAATGATTATGTTTGGCATACCATTTCTCTTAACTATGCTTTAAGCATGTGAGGGGGTGTGTTGTTTTGGTAGTAAGAGTACGATGGATGCACACAGCTTGTCTAACTATGTGTCTAACAATGTGAGGGAGGTGAAAACTTGGGAATTATGTGTGAATGGTTATAATATAGTTTTGAAAACTTTGCGTCCAAAACATGTTCTCCCTTTCAATTGGGTGAAATTACAAATTTTACCCTTTCTTCTTAAAAACTAAAATACCTCCTCATTTTTTCATTTGTGCATAGTAGAAAACTGAAGGAGATATCCCATTCCTCTTTTATAAGTTTCTTTGTATATCCATCATCTAGGCTGATATTTGACAACTATTCATCACATTTGATCACCCTTAGTAATTCTAAGAATCAATTACCCTATTTTCTCAGTTTATCTAACCACCTTTGATATTATTTCCATGCGATCTAATATTCCCTATTTCCATGATTTATTTCTAGTTTATTAAATTTATTCCATTACATCTTGAATCAGATGATGATACTAGATTAGGATTCCACTATTTATCTAATTTAAGTGTTCTATACCTTTTACCTAAATGTTGCGATGTTTAGAAATTTTTCCACTATTACATATGTCATACCTTCCACACATTACATTGAAAATAAGTAATACCTTGAATTATTTCTTATACCATGTACATGATGTTCCATAGAAATTATTATATGTTTAGAGTTTGATGACCACAACCCAAAACACCCCCTTGTGGTGGGTTCAATTAAAGGCCTATAACCAAGCCACCCCTTGGGGTGTGTTGGGATTATCACTTGTTAGTGGAATCCATATACAAATTTAATGTATTGTTAAATTATTTAATACAAATTTTGAAACTTTTAATTTATAAATGGAAGGTTAATAAGAGAGATAATCATCTAGATTATTCTTATTTATATAAATATTTTATATTATGGAATATACACTAACATGGACAATTTTATCACTTAAGAGTTAGCTGATTAGTGAATTGAACTTAATGAAATGAAATTATAAATTGCAAGTATATTAACATGCCCTTTTGATAACTTAAAATATATTTTAAAATGGATAACTTCATATGTAATCAATGATAGATAATACAATATGGCACTGATGATGGATAATGTAATATAGAACCAACGATGGTTATCATGATATAGAACAAACGATCCTTTTTTATATTATAAAAATTGGGATGCCTTGGATTATCTCCTTGGATCTATATTGGTTATTCCACCTCAAATAATCTAATTGGGATCCACTCAACTATGTACTGAGTTTACCTTGCACATGGTTTTTGGACTTGATGAAGATTCCTTGACCATGGGCACTGGGTTCTTGGAAATTGTATGTCTATACTATACTGAGTTACTTGGACTTGAGGGAGATTCCTTAGTTGATGTCCTTGATTACTGGCCCATTTAGTTTCGATACGTGATATATCTAGAATATGTTGGGACCAATGGATTTACTTAGTTTATTTCAGCATATAGTTATTCCTAACTTATAAACTTCCCCTTTTCATAGCCAACATTATGGGATTGGTTTATATTAGAAATTTATTTTACATATTACCTTATTATACCTAAAAACTATTACAGTTTATATTCAAAGTATGTAATTTCTATACACACCATTGGTGGTGGCCGACTATGTTTTACTCACACCCTATTTAGGCCACCTATTGGTATCTAGATAGATTATTTGGATATAGGTAGGGATAAGGGAAAGCACCATACTATAGATACTTGTTCTGGTTATAGGTTAGAGTATTGGAGAAGATGATCAATATAGCGATTGGGATTCCTTGGAGATGGATTTTGGTCCTTTTATGTTTTGAATAGCATGTAAATATCATATACTTGCTACCATGTTCCCATTATTTCCCTATTTTTGTATAGCGTCATGACATCATCATTTTTTATATGATACTGCTTATTGGTTCTTATTTATTATTTTAGTTGCTTCACTATTATTATGATTTTGTTGGCTTATCTATGATTTCACCATTTTGATCTACCCTGATAATGAGGGTATAGTCTCACCACTATACCATTATAAACCCTCATTTCTAGTCAGCAACCTCTCACATATGAGAAGGCATTCTTGAGGCCATGTGACCTATCAGGTTCAATTAATTATAATTAAACTAGGTATAGGACATCATAAATATAACCTACGTATCATGAATTACACCTTAAGATATCATATCCCCCTAAAAGTACACCTATAAGAAATCACATTCACTACGGTTGGAATATAAGTATGTGCTATAACCTCAAGTCGCCACAACCCGCACACATATGTATGGTAAAACTAA
This sequence comes from Viscum album, assembly GCA_963277665.1. Lineage (NCBI taxonomy): Eukaryota > Viridiplantae > Streptophyta > Magnoliopsida > Santalales > Viscaceae > Viscum > Viscum album. Next base: position 791,350,942 of record OY728141.1, read on the forward strand.
GAGCCATAATAGTCTATACAGACATATACCCAATGACTTAATACATTACTAAATTGATATTCCTACACATAATTTTACATCTAAATGGAAAGTGGGGAAGATGGATATACATGCTATTGGTTACCTCACCAATATAGATGTTGGGGAAAACTCATAACCCAAAACATTTTGGTTTAAACTACCCACCTGACTCAAGTGGTGGATCATGTGAAATAAAAAAATATAAGAATATGTCACATACAACCACACTAAGAGAAACTACCAATCCTAAGACTCTAATGCAATTACCATCCCACATGACACCCGATAGACACTATTAAGGTCAATGAAACAAGATTTTATATAAGAAGACAAGAAGTAAGATTCAACATCATTAACCATCATTATATATTAATTAGAAATTACATATTCATTAATTAAACCCCGTAATAAATTCTGGTTTAATCAATTCATTTCATTACAAGACAATATTCTTTATAATTTAAATTTAAATTTCTAGATTTCTATCCCATGATCTCATAACATTCATTCAAACCATGCCATGGTTTCTCTTATTCAAAATAACAAACACCAACACCATCTCATGAGTTTATTATTAATTCATTTACTATTCCATAATTTCTAGGCACTATAGGACTCATTCTAAGAAACCATGAGGAAAATTAACTCTTGGTGAATAATAAAATTGTGGAAAGCATTTGGTAATTATAAAAAATAACCATCCAAGAAACCATCCATCAAAATAAAATTATAAGAAATAATCAAATCAGTCAAAATCATCTTTTAACTTGAACAAAAAAACCCATAAATAAACCATCAAAATAATCTGGTAGTAGGAATTACCTGATCTTAACATGTGACACTAATATCAACACCAACCTCATAGTAATGAATAAAAAATAAGAAATTCCATCAGTAAACATTTTCCATCTATCCTGTACATTCCAAACTCCATACAAAAAATCATATAAATATTATACCATCTTAGAGCATGCACACATGGTTATAAAAATATTTTCCACACAAAAAATCAAGGGGAAAATAAGGACATAAATATAAGGCATACAATAATTTAACCAATATATACTTTCTCCCTTAGCCCCAAAAATTTATCTCTAGTAAACAACATTTTCATTATCATCTTGAATTAACCGATTCATTATGCATAGTGTTGGAAAAAATAGCTTTTGGGTTTTTCATGGATTGTGTTTTTTGATAATCACATCTAAGTATTGAAGTTGAATAAGGTTCTTGAGAAGAGGTTATTAGAATAAATATGTCTTTAAGATAGATTTTATGTTGTATATTTAAGGGCCACATTAAAAATAAAGTTTTCATAATGGTAAACATGAAGCATGGTAAGTGTTAGGCCATGGTGAAATTTTCATAAGGTTCGGTATTTTGTTAGAGTAAAGTGGGATATGTTATAATGTATGGACTCATAAATATAATATTGATCCATGTAAGTGTCTTCTATATTACAATATAATCTTTACTTATGGGTAAATATCACATAAAGTTAGGGGGATCAGATTATGTCACAAAGGATGGGCACACACCATGGAAAAGTTTATGTAAATTAAACTTTAAAATTATAAATCCCATACCAGGATAGATTTTGGCTTGAATTAGTGGAAATATAAGACTTCATATGAGTAATATAAAGAAAAATGTCCAGTTTTTAACACCACAACATAGGCTATGTTGCATTCCTATTTTCAGAGAATAATTCAACATTTTAGAAATGCCTTGTGACATAGAGGGTGGTATTCTAGCATAACACATGAATTGTGTTTTTCCAAGATTATTGGAAGTAACATAGTAGGGGTAAGGTTACATAAAATCTAGTTTGGTGGATCAAAGAATCTAAGTAAATTATTATGAGATCATGGATTAGTTAATAGAAGTTAGTTTGTGTGAGTTTTGTGGATTTGGTTAACTATAAGAGGTTATGTCATAGGGATGTTTAGAAGGCTATAATTTTTTTAATTAATATCCCATTATACACTATGGTATAAGGTTTTACACTATAGTAATGGAATGGAAGAAGAGTACTATTCTGTAGAATAAAATATCACACTATAACCAAACAGTTATAAATAACCTAGAAATTTTAATCAAGGGGTTATGGGTCAAGAGTTAAGGGATTTTATGTGACTTAAATGGATCTTAATCACCAAATTTAAGAGTGTATGGAAAAAGGATTAATCTTAAGAAGATGTAGGAATAATATCTGATCCCAACTCGTAGATAAAAATGATTTTATTGAATTTTTAAAAACTGTACATAGTATTTTGAGAGTTTTTAGAGAAATAATTCATATAATACAATAATAAAAAGAACAAAGTCTTGAGGAGAAGAAGGATAGAAGGTAATTCCATGAATTTTCTAGAAAGTAAAAAAGGAGTAAATTTCATGAGATCTTTTCTCATAAGAAGCTCATTAGGATGTGTAAAAGAGATACACCATTTAACATGAATTTTCATACACTTTTCATATGAAATAGAAGGTTATCATTGAAGGAGTAGTGAGAAATTATATGTGAGTAGAGGTAATTATATTTTCAAATATTGAGAGGATAATTAATTAAGAGATTTAGTGTGATAAAAATAAAATAGAATCAGAATGTTTAAAGGTTGTAGAGGAATATTACCATGGATTTTCCTTTGATTAGCTCATTTGGGTGAACAAAGTATAACCTTTTATATAATCTTATTATTTTGATCTCTCTAGAGAGTTTGTGAAGGAGAGAAATAAGTGTTCCTTTTACTGAGGGAACAAGATCATGATCAAGGAAAGATGATGTTTAAAACTAGAATACATTGATTCACCCCAATATTAAAGTTTAATACTTTTCAGGGACCTACACATGGGTTTCATCAGTAATAAACCTATCATCAGAAGATAATATTTAAGAGTTAATAAATAATCTTTCTCACCCAACACTTTTATATTCAATAGTTTTCAAAGTATAACCGTGATTAGGTTCACATGTCTTATTTGTTAATCACTTCATCATTACTATCTTTATTTTTTTAAATAATTTTAAGAATATCAATCATAATAAAAAACAATGATAATTAAAAAAATAGATAGCATGAGATCTAGAAGCAACAGAAGGAATCATCAACAAAGAATCACCAAATTTGAAAGAAAAATCATTCTGATTCATTCTTCATTACAAGTTATTATCTTCCTTTAGGCCAATTTAACTTATATCCAAAGAAACTAGAACCCTATAATCCCACACATGTATATAATATAATGACAATACATGAATAAACTAGCTCAAAAACTTTAAATGTTCTCTGAGAAATAATGAAAGAACAAGATCCAATCTCTGATCATCTCTCCCACAAGGAATGCATGATACCTATGGACATCCCACCATGGATACCCTATTAAAAACCAATAAAAACCCCATAAAAACCTAAGGAAACTAATATAAATAGCATGGAAAGAGATAATTAGGGAGAGAATAATAAATAGAGAAGAGATAAAACTTACCTTAGATCACCATCGACTCGATCTCTAGATTTCAGTTTCTAAATCCTGGATATGGGGACTCAAATTATCTGAAGGAATCTCTTATGTCTCCTAATATTTAAAGGATGTTGGAAAAATTAGTAATATTTCAAGAGTTGTTTAAAGTTTATATCATAAGGTTAAAACATAAGATCATGATGCAACCACCTTAACCACAACGTAATCCCTTGGGTTTTCACCCTAACTACAATCTATAAATGTTGGCTATTCCATAATGGTTCAAATGAAAACCCACTTTGAAATCAATAGCACAGTCTGCACTATATATCCCTATAATCCTATAATACTTGAGGAGGGATATGACACAACCTAATGAACTACACTGTAGTTACCCCTAAATAAATAGAGAAAAGAAACCTCATCCCACAAGAATCTATGCCACAACCAATGGCCATGACACAACCACCCCAAAATTAATAGTGGAACCAAAACCATCATCTTGAGCCTCCAAACTATAAGGACCAAAGTAACACTACAAGGTCCATCTCGAGACCACACTATGAAAAAACCAAGTACTACTCTGTATACACCCCTTTATTAATATGGACACAAAATCTACCATCTCAAAACTCTATTCCATAGAGACCATGGATCTGTCATAAAACCAAACCATAAAGCTCATCCTAATTATCCCTAATGTTGAATGGGTCCCCAAAAAAATTTCAACTCAACCCCACTTATACTTTTCCATATTCTTCACATACACCTAAAACACCAAAAATGAACAAGTAAGAGCTTGGAAAAAACCAACACTTTATAATAAACCCCTTGAGTATATCATCAATTAAAATAAAAACCTTCACTTTATAGAAAACTACATTTTTTAAAAAAAATCTCAGTATTCAAAAAAAGAATACATAATTCACATAATTTATACTCTACAAACTCCCATAATTCTCCCCCTTTGATATTTTTAAAAAATAAACTCAAGTATAGAATTATAGATAATTAAAAAATAAAAAAAGATAAATTAGTTTGAATAATTCATGAATACGAGTTAAATCATAAAACATGGTAAAATAAAATGAAGTATGGTAAAGTATAAAAATACCTATAATATCCATAAAATATACTCTACCTTGAGATATTTAATGAATATTTGGAAAAATTATTATAACTATAATATAATCCTTCCCTACCCAATCAACAAAATCATATATACAATCTTCGTAACTTCCATAAAACTCCCCGAGATTATTTTTCCCCCTTAAATTCTTAGGGTAAATTTAGATGAAATGATACAAGGAATAAGTTTTTGTATAATTTTCATAATACTTACAACCCCCTTAACTTCTATAAAAAATTTCTACCCCAAATTTTTCCAATGTTCTCCCCTATTGAGTACATTATCCTTTAACCATGAAGTAAATATATCCCTGCTTTACCTCTCCTTTAACCTCTTACTTTAAAGATTATAAATAATAATGGAACCAATGAAAAAACAAATAGAAATGAGGAACCATAAGAAGAAAATATAATAAATAATTATAGAATAATAGTAAAAGGATAAAATCATACCAAATGGTACAACATTAGAAAAACTATTTATTTGTAAGAGTAAAATATCAATATAAAAGTAACTCTAGAGTATGTAAGAGTAAATTTAGAATATGTAAGAGTAAACTTGAACACCATAATGTATATATAAGGATAAATTCAATTTTTTCAAAAGTGTAAACTCGTGAATTCATAATAGTAAAACATTTATACATAAAGGTAAACCATAAAAACATAGATGGTGGATTCTCATAATAGTAATTCACATGACATAAAAGTTACCCTCTAGAAGATAGATATCATTAAGTACAATGAAAAAAATTAACTTCTATAAGGTGTAGTTTTGGATGACATTTAAGGAACAATGACTCTACAAATGAAAAACTCTATGAAATTTAGTAAAAAAGGTGTGCTTTCAAAATGAAATAGTCATAATAGAAATGATTTTTTTGAAGTAAAACCAATTATGAAAGAGTTTTTAAAATGTTTAAACTATATAAAAACCTCTCAAAATTCTATATACCATAATTAAAATTATAAATAATAATTTCAAGACACTTAAATTTGGAATTTAGTTTAATATATAAGTTATAATCATCATTAATTAAGACAAAAATATAATTAACATTAAACCTAGTTATAAGTTTAGAAATATTATCATTATCCTAAAAAAAATCTTCCATAGTAGATTCGTAGTCTTTATTTACCTTTTTATATCTTTTATTAAGGCATGTAATATATTTATCCATTTATTTAGATGATCGAGTATCAAACTAATTATCCAAATAATAAGAATAATCAATATTTAAAGTTAATTTTGTAAGTGACTCAGATGTTATCTTTCTCATGAAGCATAATTAATTTCTATGAGCCTTTTCTTAGAAACATGTTTTATTTCATTCATAATATCTTTCTTAACTATTTCTAAAATTATAATATGGATCTTACCTTACACTAGAAGTATCATCCATAGCTCTAAAGTCTTTACTTACTTTTTTCTTTGATGTTATTTTATGTTTATACTATTTTTTCATTCTAGGAATATCATGTCTGATGTGCCCTGGTTTCTTGAATTCATAATATATGACATATAAATTATCTTACCTTCTTCCTATATTTTCATATTTTTTATTCTAATAAATAATTTTATTATTTTGGAAGATCTTCTTTCTACTAATACTATTCACATTCCTTGTAATATGTGAAAATTCTCCTTCACTAACTTCCAAACCATTATTATCCAAATGTTGTTTAGATTTTATATTCATTATAATAGACTTTGAAGTATTAACTCTAAATGTTATAACACAAGAATTTGTAGTAAATGAAACTCCATTATTCCTCTTCTCTTTTTCTACATATTTCATTAAACAATTATTATACCTCATTAATGTATAAATCAAATCATCCAATCTAATATTTGTATGATGTTTTTTATCATATATAACTATTTTTTAGATTCTAATTCTTTTATAATAATTCTAATAATATTTTCAACCACCTTTTCAATTGTAATTTCTTTTTCTCAAAGAGATTAGATCCCATTAAATGATACTGTAAGTATTTGATGCATTTGTGCCACTGATTCACTAGGAAAAATTCAAAATCTTAATAGTAATCTCTAAGAATAACTCTTCTAGTCTCCATAACATTACATGTTTTGAAATTCATGATTGCTAATTTCAAATAAATAACCTTATCTATTTCACATGAATAAATATGACTATATATGTTATGTGTAATAGAGCATAAAAAATGTTCTAAACTTTATAATTTTCTTCATGTTAAAACTTTTCCACTCTAGTAAACAAAATAATTTATTTCTCCATAGTCTTGTAATTTCACATCACCATTTTATAGTTTTCTACTTAGGTAATAATAAAAATATTCTATATACTATATCTCCAATGTTTATAATCATATCTAACAAAAATCATATGATGTCTCATATTTAATTTCTTTAATGTTCTGATTGGTATACCTTCCACAATAAAAAAATGATATCTCCCATTCAAACACTGTAACACCCATAAATTCTAATAAATGAGTACCTTTAGATAACTCAAAATTTTTGATAGATTTCTCTACACGCAAGATCAAACATAATTGAAACCATTATATATCTATATGATATATAAATATTAAAGTATAACCACTAAAATCATAGTCATTAAATTACTGAGAATGAATAAGAGTAAGGTATTTATAAACTATATGTATATAGAAAATAAAGGCTACTTTTAATATGAATTAAATTCAATAAGTTTACTTAAAATTAATAATAAGATCATTTTTTGTTTATGAAAGTATTTTTCTAAAAAATTAAATTTTATATGACCCACATTTCTATTTCAAGAAACATATGATTAATGATAAATATTGTTTGATGTTAATAATTGGTTAAAATCAATTTAATTGGAAAATGATGTGAAATAATAATCATAATAATTAATATTTAAGAATGTTAATTTCCAATTAAAATACTTTTTCAAATATATTTTATGATTTTATTTTAAAAAAAAACTTTATAATTTTTTTAATTTTTAATAAATAACTTCATTTTTTATTGTCTCATATCAAAATTGACTTAGTATGAATTTTTGATCTTTTTCTGAAAAAATTGGTTGTAGCCAAAAATACGATTTTCATGAAACTTATAATAATATGACTTTAAAAATATATGATAATTACCTATAACTTTATAAAACCTTTTATGTAATAAAATGTGAATTCTAGTAATAAAATTATTAATTTTATAATTCTATTTTAACTTAAAAAATTAATAGAAAAACATTTTTAGAACTAATTAAAATGTTTACTAAAGAACTATTATCCGTATTTTATTTTAATCAAATATTTTGAAAGGATATTCAGTTTATAATTACATTTAAAGCTTCATATACATTATTTTTATTATGATAAATCAATTTATATCATTCAAATAAGTATTCAAGATAATTTTATCATATATATAAATTTAATATTTAAGAACGTTATTTCTCTAACAACTATTTTTACACGATTAAGTGTATTTATTAATATTTCACATATTTAGAAATTAAATTTTATAAAATTATTTCCAAATTTTATTTTAAAATTATCAGATTATGTAAAAATTTCAATCTTGTTTTTTTACTTAAAATTAATTAGTAAGGTTAAAAATTAATTATCATCGTAAAAGTTAAATGGGTGAATTGAGTTTATCCGAGAGTAAAAGTCCATTTTTTTAAAAAGTTCCTTTAATTGAATGGGTGAACTTTTATAGACCAATAAATGTGTCCCATACACATTTTTTCATTTTTTATCTTATAAACTTGAATAATAACCTCACATTATTAAAAATGTAAGGGTTTCTCTAAAAAATACCCTTCCATTCACTTATAAAATGTAAACATATTCCCCACTTGAAGACAAAAAATCGATTTGAATTACTCCTTGAAACTATTAAATTTTTATCTCCTAGACACCTATACCAATATTACGATCCCTTGATCACTCATATTTAGTATAATCCCTTCAAATTTAAGTAGACATTCAAGGAGAATTCAAGTCCCCAACTTGATTATAATCAACTATATAGTTTTATTCTTAATTATATTCATTAAAATTTGTTCTATACACACTAATATAATGATATTATTATCATTTATATACTTTAATGCTACTATATTGATTTTATTTTAATTATTTATTCATATATCACATATATTAAGAAAAAACAAAACCGTTGTTTTGTGTGTTGTGCGAACTACCATTCCCACAACATAACATGTTTTATTTTCCTTAACTTCCTTAAAAGGTTGGATATTAAAATGATAATAAAATAAAAATATTATTTTTATGATATATTTATGTTTATTTTATGAAACTTTAATAAATTATTAATGATATTATCAACAAACAATCATCTTTAATTTAATTACTTAAAATAAGTGTACTAAGAGGATAATATTTTATTCAAATTGTGTAATGTTTTTATGTCCATTTATCATTCATATTATATCTTGAAATTATTATAAATAATACTAATAAAAACTAAATAATATCATTATTCTTATTTTTAATGATATTTTAATAAAAACTATCTCATAGTCATTCATTAAATTTGGGTATGTTCATATTTGGGTCGATTTAACCACCTAATTGAATGATATGCTGCATTTATATCTTGAATGAATATGGGAAAATAATTTATGGTATAATATGATATAAATGTGTAATAAATTAATTTTTTCTCTATATTTTATATCAATATTTAATTCATTTATTAATTAGCCACCCTTTGATTGTCAAGAATCACTAAAACATGCTTATTATTGATTTCATCTTCAAGGATAACTAATAAGACACTCATGAATGGAATTTAAAACATCATAATAATTATAAATCATACCTAAAATTAAATATAATTATCTATAAATTATTTACTTTGAAATAATAATAATAATGGATGACTCTATTATGAAACTATTATGAATGATCAAAACTATAAACACATGATGCAAAAAATCAAAACAATTCATATAGATAATGACTATATATTAAAAGTGTAAATTAGAATGTATATATGTAAGATTATAAATTAACTGATTGAGTTATCTATGTTTTAGATACATTTGGTTAAATGTTGTTCATTGAATTCGAGAAAAGAGGTAAGGGTTTTCATCTCAAATTCCTCTCTTTGATACATATTTGGTATTATGCCCCTAATTTCATTATAATGGTGTATATACCGCCTATATGAGATATAATATCCTTAATTGTCTTTCAATCATGTTATTTTAGGTTTAATTTCAAGCCCTAACTTTCAAGGTGTTTTATTAAAGTGTTACTCTATCTGCAAGGGTTTTCTTGGTCTCAATTCTCATTCTTTGAGACAAAATACATTTTGTGCACCGTGATTACTTTGTATGGTGTATTTACTATACATGGATATATTTTAATCATAATAATTGTTTTTAACAGTATTTAAAAGCTAAATTATGTCCCTTTTTCAAGTGCATATAGATTTATTTATTTCCCCTATAGTAAGTATTTTTCATAAATCATTTTTTTCATTGAGTTATACCATTATCTGAACTTATTTCATATAAATTGCATAAATTTTTCACCGCAATAGTATTATGTTGTATTATATCATTATATTATGGGGATATAAATTCCAACCACATAAACCCTTTCATTAATATTTCATAGTTCTTAGGATATGTTCTTCTGAAACCATCTATTTTTTCTCTAGATATATTACAATCAAGTTATTCTAGTACTAACATAGCCATATACTAATTATTCTATGTGTTTGAAACATTACATTTTATATCACTTATAATGGATGATATTCACTTAGAAATTATGATATTATTTTTATATGAGGAAATTTTTTGGTGTATTGTATATGTTTATTCAAATATGAATGATTATTGGAAAGTTGACTACGTATTGTTTGACCATCCACCTTATTTCTGAGGATGGGTTACGATCGTGTTATCACTTTTTTGACATGGGTAAATGTATTGATATTATTTATGATTATTTTTTTCTAGTGCATGATTATTGTGTATTAATATTCCACATTCTTTAGTATATGGATTACCAAGTTTTTATTCCGCAAAAGGTTCCTTAGTGAATGATATGAAATGTGTTTTTAACTCTTATAGTCGATGTATTAGACTTAATCAGGTGATGGGTAGGGCCCAAAATTATAAAACCCATTGATGTATCGATGTTTATCATGAGATAAAATAGCTTGGGGTTTTATGTATGTATCTTTCCATAATAGGATAGTGTATTGGCATAAGTCCTTGATAGCAGGATGTCTTGACTACAGTAACAACAATAAGTGTCTTAGCACAAGGCCTTAACAATAGGGTTTTTGATGTTTGACATTATGAATTTCATATTTATGAGATAAATACTATTTATATCCATATTTTTATGTATTTTCATGGATATATAACGATCCCAATTTCAAGTTTATTTTGACTTCATGTTTTTAACACATTCTTACCATAAAATTTATACAATGATTATGCCACGATTGTTTTTGTTTTATGTTTCCCTTATTGAGCATTGGAGCTCACCCCTTCTTATGTTTCCATTTCCCCAGGTTATGGTGAAAATTAGTACATACGACATGTTTATTAAAATGAAACATGTGAAATAATTTTTGGGATATGTTTAATATTTTTCATAGATTAAGTAGTATCATATATAATGGGAAAATTGTATATTTGATACAAAGAACATGGGATTTTTCAATTTATGTTGTGTCAAAATTATATAAATATATAAACCTGAAAAAATACTTTGGATGTAATAGATTCAATAATCGCTATTGATTTTGAAATTATAGATGGTTTTATCCAGTATTTTATAACTAGTATCAAAGAAAAATATTTAAACTATGTGTTTATAGTATGGAACTTGGGAATAAAAGTTGGTATCAAAGGAAAGTTTTAGATAACTTTGTAGATTAGGATGTTTTTTAGGATAATTAAATGGTTGATAAGTTGAGATTAATCATAATAGATAACCCTTTTGAATAATATATTATTTAATGTTAAGGCCATAATTCACATTTTACTTGGGAATTAGGATAAGAAAACATTCATGAAAACATTAGAAAAAGTCTATGAATTTTATAACTTCCTAATGTTTTGGTAAAGTATATATTATGTGGTTTTTATAATTAATACATGCTTTAATGGATACTAGAAAGTGGATGCGACTGTGGTAAAGATGCACCTAGGGGTAATCACCCCAAAAGGGTTGGTTGAGTATTAACTCAAACATCACTCTGATGCATGATGAGTGGTACTAAGAATAAACACCTGGAGAGACACTCCTAGGGTGTATTATTTAGCTAATCAAATTCTCCTTATGAAACATTATAAAGGACTTAATAATTATACTAACTAATTTGGTTAGAGAAACTAATAGAAAAATGACCATGGATAACCAGGGATTTAACATAGGAGTCATAGGTTCATTCAAAAGAACCACATGTTAAAATAAAAGTCTCATAAGGGAATATATATTTAGATTGATATTTTCATATTCATATTTTATATATTATCATAACTATTTTGGTTTTAGTATTTTTTGAAATAAGATCATGGAAATGAAGTAGAAAAATGTATGTATCTAGAAACCACTATGTATTATAACTAAATAAGGGATAATAATTAAATGGTTAATAATTTTAATATATGACTATTATGATGGGAAAATAGAGTTTCTTAGTCTTTCCAAAGATAGTGATATTGATATTTTCTTGAAACTCTTAGTTATTATCACTAGTGAGTGATATTGATATCTGATATTCTAGTAAATTCAAAATGTTATCAGGATTATTTGAAACATCAAAGAATTTTTCATCACTAGTTATACGTTAAATGTATATAAGAATATTCTAAATGGTATTTATAACCTTGAAAAGTGATTTTATAACATGTTTATATTTTAGGATAACTTCTAGAGAATGAAATATTGAGGTAGGTATATCTCTTAAGTAAAATATACTGTTGGTCGGAGTGGATACTAAAGAGGGGGGTGAATTGAGTTCCAATTAAAATTTCTGTTAAAATAATTTCTATTTAAAATCCACCAATTTAAAAACAAAGTTAAACTGTAGTGAATTTATACAGATTATAGATGTTCACTTAGCTTCTCAAAGATTTATTAGGTCTCAGTTAATTTAACCACAAGATTAAACTAACTTTTGAAACTAAACTACCAATTTACAATAAGTATAAACACTTGCTAATTGAACTATCAAAGTAGCTTTAAAATAGTTTTGTATTTCAAAGTAATAGCAGTGGAGTAAAAAGGATCTATGTAGTATACTTTAAACTTAAACTAAAGATGCACAACAGATGTAACAAAAGGTTCAGTCTCAATCCGAGACTTAGTCCTCTCAAATTTATATAAATTTGATCCACACCCTGGATCGGGGTTAACAACAGTTTACACAACTGTCCAGGCCACGCAGGGACCTCTACCACTGTTCTTCATGGGAAACAAAACAGAGATTAGGACACACAAGGACCTCTTCTACAGTTGACATGGGTAAACAAGAGTTAAGAGTTTTGGAGTGAGGATTTTGATATCCTCCAGTTCAGTACAGGAGACAGTGTGTGTGTGAGATATACAACGTACACCACACTGCTCTAAAGTAAATAAACAAATCACTTAGAGAGAATAGATAAGAGTTTAGAAAGCTCTAGTGATTATCAATGCAGCTCTGGACTTGTTGGGTTCAGCAGAATTTCTTCTTAGTCCTTCTCTGGTTTTTCTGTTGAAAAACAGAGTGTCGTAGTTCAGCTTGTGTTCTACAGGAGTGAAAGATGATCTCTTGATTCGTCATGTGTTCTTCAGGGGTTGGATTGCACTTATGAGAGTTCTTTGAAAGTCTTGAAATCTCCTTCTTGATCAGGATTGTTCTTTTTTGTTCAGAACAGTACTCTCGGGCGTGTGTATGTTCTCCTTGTTGTATCGTCACACTTTTCTCGCTTCACCCCTTGCACTTGTACTGCATCTTAATCTTCCATATATATTCCACGAGTTCTGGCAGTAGGAATGATTCACTTTTCATAGGTACGATATACAATTTCCTGACATGCCAACAACTATCATTAAATAACATTAATTTCATTAAAACATCAAATATGACCATTAGTAATATTTAAATAATATTGTCAAAAAGTTAAGAAACAATGTCACAGTGATTATGTAAACGGTGTATTCTTCATGGTATGTGGTTCATGGTGCCTTCATTTCATGGTGTGTAGGTCACAGTTTGTCCTTCACGGTATGTCCTTCATGGTGAGTCCTTCAGGGTGAGTCCTTCACAGTGAGTCCTTCACGGTGAGTCCTTCACGGTGAGTGGGTGACTGTGACTTTGTCTTATAGACAGTCTATCTTACTGTGTCAAACTTCACGGTGTCTCTATACTTAGACAAATATCTTTATTTATACACAAACAGTAATATGCAGAATATGGATTGAGTTTAATCATTAGAGAGTAAGAGACCTTGAATCATAAATATAAAGGCCTGATAATATATGTGATATTTGTAATCATACATAACACTTTTAAATAATAAAGAGAGTAATTAACATCCATAATATTTGTTATCATTAAAACATGATGTGTAGTTATTATTGAGATTGAAGAGCATTAGCAAGATATGCAATAAAGATTGAGATTAATCAGTAATAGGATTTTGTGATCATTAAAACATGATTAATACAAGAGGATTCCAACAATATCCCCCTTTTTAATGATCACAAATCATGTATAGTCAAATATAAATGAAATGTAATATTAAAGAAACGTAGCATAGTAGAAGTGCATATCTCGTTATAGGACTGACACTTGTAGTTTTTTTTATACTTGTAGTTTTTCTCCCCCTTTGGGGATTATCAAAAAGTAGAGAAAAATGAATAGAAACATTGAATTTTTCATTAAACAAAGGGTTCAAAATACAATAAAAACATTAAACAGAAAATGAAATCCCATCAAAAAGAAAAAAGGCTCTAGACTCTTCTGGGACCCACCTTGTCTTTGCCTTTATCAGGAGCAGGAGCTGGTGCCAATGTAGAAGAAGCAATAGATGAGGTAGACAAAGAGGGTAAGGGTAGACCTTCAGAAACAGATAGAGACAAAGTAGGAGCAGTAGAAGATCTAGGCTGGGGTTGTTCAAGAATGACTGGCTGGATCTGAGAAAGATCTTGGCTGACTGACATGGAAGTGGAGGCTAAGGCAGGTAGACCAGGTCTAAGGGGTGCAGCGGCTGGAGAAACTATAGCAGTACTCTGCACATGATGATATGGCTTCAAAATATTGATGAAATCAGTAATTATTACACCACCGTATTGCATAGCCTTTTCAAAATCGTCCTTATTATCCATGAATTTGTCCAATAATCTGGTGAACTTTGTAAGTTTCTGAACTTGAGTTTTGAAATCTTGAGTTACCAGAGGGATTCTCAAATTTTCCACAAGATATCTAAATTGATCTTTCATATCACTTTTGGAGAAAATTTGAGTGAGATAGAAATATATTTTCTTAGTGATCTCCTGTTCAGCATCATTGGCTATCTTATAATGAATCCTAACCAAGTCCAATGCTTGATCACTGTTCTTAACCTCTTCTGAAAAAGTAGAAAGATCCAAGACACTGAAGGCATTCTGAAGTTCTTCCTTGATTATGGATATCAACAGAGAATTATCCAAAAGAGGAATATAAGGTTGACCTGAAGTAGGAGAAGCTTTTACAGCTTTGGATAGAACATTGATCTGTTTGAGAACTTTTTGTAGGCATCTGGTGTATTCATCTGTAAGCTTATTCAGATTTTATACAAGCTCCCTCATACGTTCAAGCATCTTGGTGTGTCTTTTTCCAATCTTCTCATCAAAAGATAGTAGATACGGATGAACTTGAGACACAATCTCCCTAGCAAGTATGGAATCAGATGTCTCAAGAGAAGTAGCAACATGTGGAGGGGCAGAAACAGGAGCAGACACTGATCTCAAAGATAACTCATTCTGTAAGGTTGAAACCATATTTTTCAGATTTGAAACATCAACACTTAGTAGCTTATTTTCAACTCTGACTTCTTGAATTTCTCGAATCATCCTTGGTTGAATATGCAATATAATATTTTCCAAGAGAATTGATACATCTTCTTGACTCAGTTGAGTCATTGGATGAGGTTGAGAGGATAAGATCTTATCAAATCTAGCTAACAGAGTCTCTCCAAAAACTTTCATATCATCTTTAGTCAAAAAGGAGTGAAGCTCTGGTAAGGGTGTAGGTAAAGGTAGAGGTTCAGGTTCTGGTTGTGGTTTAAAGTCATCTTCAGACACAAGTTCTAATTCAGATTGAGGCTTTGGTTCTGTTATTGGTTCTGGATGAGCTGCAGACTTCAGTTGAAACAGAGAAGAAAGATACATTCCAATTGTAGTCACTTGCTATGACTCATTCACATCCTAAAATCTCAGGAACTCATACTGAGTGTACACAGAATATGTGATAGTAGGTTGAGAAGCTTCAGCAGATCCAGCTTCCATAATCTCAAGGTTTTGAGGTTTCTCCCCCTCAAATTGTGCTTCCCTTCCAGATTCTTGAGGTTCAGGAACATGATCAAGATCCACGGGATCATCTCTAATCTCTTCAGCAAACCCTTGCCTCACTAGCTGAAAGGAAATTTCCATCCTCTCTTTAGCAGAGGGAATATACTCATGAACCGATTGTTCCACTGGTTGAGTTTCCAGACTTGCTTCTTTCTCAATAGGGAGATCCTCTTCAATAGGGTCTATCTCTATGGTTGCTTGCTGTTCTGAATCAGGAAAAACCAATTTTCTTACAGCATTAGGATGAGTTTCTGGATTGACATCCTCACTAGAAGCAGGAGCTTCTTCTTCTCTCAAACCAACAACAACTTCTTCTTCTTGAGGTATTTTAGCAGGGATAATAGCAGGGACAACAGTCCTTTCTTTTTCAACAGGAGCTGTCTCAATTAGAAATATTTCAGCTTCTTCTCAAGGTGATACTTCAGCTGTTACTTACTCCTCTTCTTCTTATTCTTCTGAATACTCAGCCACTTCATCTGGTTCCAAACCAGGATCAGATAGATTCTTAGGTCTTCTTGGATAATCAATAGGATTAAACTTTTTATATAGTTGATCATTATCCTCAACCCACTACTTCTTCCAGGGGTTCCATCTTATCTTCATCCTTCCGATGATAGGCATGGATAAGCAAAAATCAAAGTCCTCTAACTTTTCTTCATTTGGTCCAACTATCCCTTTGGAAACTAACATGGCTGAAATCATCCTTGAGTAAAACAAGGAGGTGGATTTGGAAGTGACTTTGATCAGCTCACAGACATGGTTAATAACATACTTTCATAGGTTGATCTTATGGCCATTCTTCAACAGGTGAATCGGGAACACATCCTAATACTTCATTACAACAAATTACCCTTTTCTCGGACTAATAAAATTCTGAACAAATTTGAAAAGAAGTCTAGTTTCCTCATCTAGTTCAGCAGCTATGGCCCTTCGCTTGGTGCCATTTCTAGTCAGGATTTCCAAAGCATTCTCCAAATTGAAGATATCAGAAGATGGAGGAGGGTCTCTCTGGTAATCTTCACAAACTCCTTCATGTGGAATTCTTAGGCATGCAACCCACAACCTTGAAGAGAAAGAGCACTTCTGACCATTGATCCAGCTTGTCACCATAAAACTTTCTCCAAAATCAAAGGAAAACTTCACATATTGATAGAATTGAGATACCATCCTCGGGTAAATCGGTCTATTTTGTCCAGAGAACCATTCAATCCATCCTTGTTCTCTTAAAACTTTCAAAACTAAAGACTTTCTAGACAACAACCATTCATAGAAAACTTCTTTTTCAGGTACAATAGTATGGCCTACCATGTTTGGGTTTAGAGGTCCTTAGAGAGCTATCCTCGATATCCTCTTCTATTTCTTAGAGCAGCGCTTCTCAGACGAGGGTGAAGATGGACGCTTCATCCTTGGCATCCACTATAGGTTTGGGCGAGAGGGAAGAGAAGGTTTTTAAGAATGAGAAAGTTCAAGAGAGAGTTCAGGTAAGGAATCAAATGAAACCCTTAAGTTTTATCATTTGGGAATGTCAATCATCATAAAAATAAAAATGCGGGAAATCAAATAGCGATGAAATAAAAATTACCGCGATACGAATTAAAATAAGAATATAAATAATTTTCACAATGAGACCATGAGTAGGCATTACGGTGTGAAAGAAAACAGTCATCACGGTGAGACAATTAGTGGTCGTCACAGTGAGACAGTGACCATTCTATGCAGTCACGGTGAGATAGTGAGCTGACAGACCGTGAGCACAAGGTCATAACGGTGAGACCGTAAGCATAAAGCTATAACTCTAAAACAGTGAGCATGAAACCGTAAAGTAAAATATAGTAAAGTATTGAGCATTAATATCAGTAAGATATGTATTTATGATTAATCATACCAAGATCATGTATGATGTAGTCTAATCTTTCAGAATTTAATGGTTTAGTGAATATATCAGCAAGTTGATATTCAGTACCAATGAATTCAAAGTGATATCACCTTTTTGATAATGATCTCTCAAAAAGTGATGTCTTACATCAATATGTTTTGTCCTAAAATGAGAAACATGATTCTTAGAAATATTAATAGCACTTGTGTTGTCGCAATTTATTGGGACATGTCTGAATTGATATCCATAGTCTAGTAATGTGTGTTTCATCCACAAAATTCTCACACAACAACTTCCAACAGCTATATATTCAGCTTCTACAGTAGATAATGCAACAGAATTTTGTTTCTTACTACACCATGATACTAGTTACTTGCCTAAAAGATGACATCTTCCAGAGATGCTTTATCTATCTAACTTACATCCAGCAAAATCAGCATCAGAATAACTAAGTAGTTCAAATGATTGTCCTTTGGGATAGAACAGTCCTAAATTGGGAGTATTCTTAAGGTATTTGAAAATTCTCTTTACATCATTTAAATGTGAATATTTAGGGTTTGCTTGAAAATGTGCACACATACACACACTAAAAATAATATCAGGATGACTAGCATTCAGGTAGAGTAGACTTCCAATCATTCCTCTATAAGTGGTTTGATCAAAAGATTTACCATCTTCATCAAGATCCAACTTACAGGTGGTACTCATGGGAGTGTCACTAATTTTTGTGCAATCCAATCCAATTTTTTTTAAAAGATCTCTAGTACATTTACTTTGAGTTAAAATAATTCCATCATCATTTTGAAAGATTTGAAATCTAAGAAAGAATTTGAGTTCTCCCATTAAACTCATTTCAAATTCATTTTGCATCATTTTAGAAAAATCAGTACATAGAGAATTTCTTGAAGATACAAAAATAATATCATCTACATAAATTTGTACAACTAAAACATATTTAGAAATTTGTTTTATAAAAAGAGTAGGGTCAGCTATACCTTTTGTAAAACCTTTAGAAATTAGAAAAGTACTTAATCTATCATACGAAGCTCTTGGAGCTTGCTTTAAACCATATAAAGCTTTTGATAATTTGAAAATATGATTTGGAAAATGAGGGTTTGAGAAACCAGGTGGTTGTTCAATAAAAACATCCTCAGCAATATATCCATTTAAGAATGCACTCTTGACATCCATTTGATATATTTTGAAATTTAGATGTGCAACATGAGCAAGTAAAATCCTAATAGCTTGTAATCTGGCTACAAGAGAAAAAGCCTCCTCATAGTCAATTCCTTATTCTTGACTATAGCCTTGTGCAACTAGCCTAGCTTTGTTTCTAACTATGTTTCCAAATTCATTTACTTTATTTCTAAACACCCATTTAGTGCCTATGGTGAAAGTGTTCTTAGGTCTCTCAACAAGATTCCAAACTTTATTTCTTTCAAACTGATTGAGTTCTTCTTGCATAGAAATTACCCAAAATTAATCATTAATAGAATCATCAATGTTTTTAGGTTCAATATGTGACAAGAAGGCTTAATGTTTAACCTGATTTCTAAGAGAATCTCTAGTCTGTGTCCCTCTATCCAGATTTCCTACAACAGCATCTAAAGGATGATTCTTTAGAATTCTAGTTGATCTAGTAAAGGTAGGACTAGAAATTTCAGGTTCATCTATAGGTTCAGGTTCAACAGAAGCAGATTCTGAAATATGTCAAGAACTGGTTGTCTTTATAGCAAGTTCTTTAGATTTTTCATTAAGGTCCAGAATACTCAAATCTTCCTCAAGATTTTCTAGTGAGGTTTTAGGCTCATGTGGATCAGTTTCATCAAACTTGATGTGAACAGATTCTTCTACACATTTGGTTCTTTTATTAAAGACTCTATAGGCTTTGCTGGTTAAATAATATCCTAAAAATATTCCTTCATCACTCTTAGAAGCAAACTTATCAAGATTATCTTTTGTATTAAGAATAAAGACTTTATAACCAAAGACTCTAAAGTAATTGACTTTAGGTTTTCTATTATTTCACAACTCATATGGGGTCTTCTTAAGAACAGGTCTAATTAAGACTCTTAAAAATATAACAAGCTGTATTCATAGCTTCAGCCCAAAAGTAAATAGGCAGGTCATATTCATTAAGCATAGTTCTAGCAATTTCTTGTAAGGTTCTATTTCTTCTTTCTACTACACCATTCTGCTGAGGTGTCCTAGGAGAAAAAAATTTATGACTATAGCCATTTTGTGAGCAATAAGATTCAAACTCTTGATTTTCAAACTCACAACCATGATCACTTCTTAGAGTTTTAATCTTAAGTCCACTAAGGTTTTCTACAGACTTGGAGTATTTAACAAAATAATAACAAGCTTCACTTTTGTGTGCTAAGTAGTATACCCAAGTATATCTAGAAAAGTCATCTACTAGGACATAGATATAGTGCTTCCCATTTAAGCTAGAAACTCTAGATGGTCCAAATAGATCCATGTGAACTAACTCAAGAGGTTGATAAGTTGATACTTCTTTCTTTGGTTTGAAAGAGATTTTGTGTTGATTTCCCTTTTGACAGGGATTACACACTTTTTCATTTGGAAACTCATGTTTGGGTAAGTCTCTAACTAAGTTCTTCTTAGTTAGTTTTCTAAGTGAGTTTATATTGAAGTGTCCTAATCTTCTATTCCAAAGCCAAGAATCTTTATGAAATTCATTTAAACAAGTAACATTTTTCTTAGCTAAGGACTTTAAATCAACAGCATAAACATTTTCATTTCTTAAAGTAGAAAATACAAAAAAAAATTAGAGTTAAAAACATTACAGGAATCATTTTCAAATTTGACATTAAAACCATCATCACATAATTGAGAAATACTTAACAGATTATATTTCAGTCCATCAACAAATAAAACTTTAGAAATTAAAACTGAATCAGTGTTACCAATTTGGCCTAGGCCGATGATCTTTCCATTAGAATTATCACCAAAGGTGACATAGCCTCCATTAACCTTTATTAAACTTTTAAAGCATGAATAATATCCAAAAATATGTCTTGAACATCCACTGTCCAAGTACCATACCTTCTTTTGGGAACTCTTTAGGCATGTTTCCTACAAAACAGATTTAGTTAGGAAATGATTTTGGTACCCAGATCTTCTTGGGTCCAGAAAGGTTAGCAATCAAAACTTTAGGTACCCATATTTGTTTTATGGGTCTCATATAAGAATCAAAATATTTTGAAAGATAAACTTTATTTGACCTTTAACCATGTGAATAACTGGTTGAAGCATACAAATTTCCAGAACTAGAATAAGCAGAATTTTTTCCAGACTTAGGAATAAACTGAGTTTTAGTGAACTGTCTCTGTCCAGGTTGGTATCCCAAACCAGTAGTGTATTTAGGTGCAACTTGCTTACCTAAAATTTGAGTAAGTGTATCCTTTCCATTTGTGAACTTCTCTAATTCCTTTCTAATTTTCTCATCTGACATTTTCAATTCAGTATTTTCCTTTAATAGTTGAGCATTTTTCTCTTTTTCAATAGTAAGTTCGGTTTTAACCATAGTAGTCAGAGCATGCTATTTCTTTAATGATTTGTATTTATCCTTAAGTTCATTGCATGTCTCCTCCAGCATATTACAATATTCAAATAATTCCTCACTAGTCATGTTTTCATAATCAGAATCAGATTCTGCATCATCTCCAGAATAATAAGAATTTAAGACAGGAGTATCTAAGGTTACCTTAGATGTGTTTGTCATGAAACACATGTTGGCACAATTCTTTTCAGAATCATACATTTGAGATTCACTTGTGCTGTCTTCAGAAGCACTCCAAGTAGCCTTCATATCTTTCTTGTACTTACTGTCCTTGTAATCATATTTCTTTTTAACTTTTAACTTTGGACAATCTGCCTTAATGTGTACTTTTCTTTTTCACTCATAGAAAACAATTTCATCACTTTTATCTGTATTTTTCCAGTCCTTCTTCCAATGTCCCTTATTGTCATACTTTCCTTTGTAATTTTTTTTTCTGAAAAATTTCTTCTTCCTATAAAATTTCTTAAACCTTCTGTCTATCTGAGTCATTTCAGCATCACTATCTCAGTCTGAGCTTTCACTTATTGAATTGTCAGTTTGTACTTGAGATTTTTCTTTGTCCTTGGTCTTTGAAGCAGTAGTATTTAAAGCCACTGATTTCCTTTTTGGTTCATCCTCTTCCTCTTTATTTACCTTGAGTTCTTCCTCATACATCATAAGCTTACCAATGAGTTCTTTGAAAGGTAGAGCAGCAATGTCACATGACTCTCTGATTGAAACAGATGTGTCTCTCCATCGGTCTGGTAAACATCTCAGTATCCTTATAATTTGTTCTTTTGCTGGAACAACTTTACCGAGTGAATTCATTGTATTAACTATCTCATTGAACCTAAGATACATTTCAGAAATGGGTTCATCATTTTTCATTTTAAAATTATCATATTTAATAGTATAAGTATTTAATCTCATTTCTTTAACATTGGTTGTTAATTCATGAGAAACACCCAAGGTATCCCAAATTTCAAAAGCAGTTTTGCAAGAAGAAATTATGTTAAACTCTTCATCTCCTAAAGCACAGTACATGGCATTCATAGATTTACAATTATTATTGCAGGAAGTCTTTTTAGGTTCATCCCAAGTTGTTATTTCAGTTTCTATAATTTTATATTGAGATTCTATAGCAGTCTAAATATCAAAACTCATGCTTTCTAAATGATTTTTCATTTTAAACTTCCACTGAGCATAGTTTGTACCATTAAAGAATGGTGGCCTATTAGTAGCAGCACCCTATAGTCTATTGTCTGTAACATAGTTTTAGAAAGTAAATTTAAAGAGATAAAATTTAGAACTAACTTAAATTTAAGTTCTTTAAATATGAAACTAAAATCACAGTTGAAAAACAGAGTATTAAAAAAAATCTTTAAACAAAAACCTCCTCTGATACCAAATGTTGGTCGGTGTGGATACTCAAGAGGGGGGTGAATTGAGTTCCAATTAAAATTTCTATTAAAATAATGTCTATTTAAAATCCCCCAATTTAAAAACAAAGTTAAACTGTAGTGAATTTATATAGATTATAGATGTTCCCTTAGCTTCTCAAAGATTGATTAGGTCTCAGTTAATTTAACCACAAGATTAAACTAACTTTTTAAACTAACCTACTGATTTACAATAAGTATAAACACTTTCTAATTTAACTATCAAAGTAGCTTTAAAATAGTTTTGTATTTCAAATTAATAGCAGTAGAGTAAAAAGGATATATGTAGTATACTTTAAACTTAAACTAAAGATGCACTGCACATGTAACAAGAGGTTCAGTCTCAAGCTGAGACTTAGTCCTCTCAAATTTATATAAATTTGATCCACACCCTGGATTGGGGTTAACAATAGTTTACACCACTGTCCAGGCCAAGCAGGGACCTCTACCACTGTTCTTTATGGAAAAAAATAGAGATCAGGCCACACTAGGGCCACTTCCACAGTTGACATGGGTAAACAAGAGTTAAGAGTTTTAGAGTGACGATTTTGATATCCTCTAGTTCAGTGCAGGAGACAGTGTGTGTGTGAGATATACAGAGTACACCACACTTCTCAAAAGTAAATAAAAAAATCACTTAGAAAGAATAGATAAGAGTTTAAAAAGTTCTAGTGATTATCAATGCAGCTCTAGACTCGTTGGGTTCAGCATAATTGCTTCTTAGTCCTTCTCTGGTTTTTCTGTTGAAAAACAGAGTGTCGTAGTTCAGCTTGCGTTCTACAGGAGTGAAAGATGATCTCTTGATTTGTCGTGTGTTCTCCAGGGATTGGATTTCACTCATGAGAGTTCTTTGAAAGTCTTGAAATCTCCTTCTTGATAAGGATTATTCTTTTTATTCAACACAATACTCTCGGGCATATGTATGTTCTTCTTATTGTATCGTCACACTTTTCTCGCTCAACCCCTTGCACTTGTACTGCATCTTAATATTCCATATATATTCTATGAGTTCTGGGAGTAGGAATGATTCACTTTTCATAGGTATGAGATATGGTTTCCTGACATGCCAACAACTATCATTAAATAACATTAATTTCATTAAAAACATCAAATATGACCATTAGTATTATTTAAATAATATTGTCAAAAAGTTAAGAAACGATGTCACAGTGATTATGTAAATGGTGTCTTCTTCACGGTATGTGGTTCACGGTGTCTTCATGTCATGATGTGTAGGTCACAATTTGTCCTTCATGGTATGTCCTTCACGGCGATTCCTTCACGGTGAGTCCTTCATGGTATGTCATTCACGGTGAGTCCTTCACGGTGAGTCCTTCATAGTGAGTCCTTTACGGTGAGTCCTTCACGGTGAGTCCTTCACGGTGAGTGGGTGACTATGACTGTGTCTTGTAGACAGTCTGTCTTACTGTGTCAAACATCACAGTGTCTCTATACTTAGAAAAATATCTGTATTTATACTCAAATAGTAATATGCAGAATATGGATTGAGTTTAATCATTAGAGAGTAAGAGACCTTGAATCATAAATATAAAGGCTTGATAATATATGTTATATTTTTAATCATGCATAAGACTTGTAAATAATAAAGAGAATAATTAACATCCATAATATTTTTTATCATTAAAACATGATGTGTAGTTATTATTGAGATCGAAGAGCATTAGCAAGATATGTAATGAATATTGAGATTAATCAATAATAGGATTTTGTGATCACTAAAACATGATTAATACACGAGGAGTCCAACATATACACATGATGTTGAGGTGATAAATGGTGGTATGATTTTAAAGATGTAAGTTTGACAGTATTTAGTAACCTTGGTATTGAAAATTGGATCATGATATTTTTTTAGAATTTAATCTCATTTTTAAAATTATGATATATCGTGAAAAATTCATGAACTATGGGTTAATGCAATTTTAAGGATAAAGACAGAGTTAATTTTTGGAAAAATAAATAATCTCATTTACATATAATTTCTTAGAGATTCAAATAGGTTTTAAGAAAGTTATTTAATTTAGATCATATGATTAGGGTATATAAATACATATGTATATGATTATAGGAGTGATTAATATTTTTTAGAGAAGATAAGTTGGATTTGGATAGCATAGATTTCAATGATTTTTGGGTCTATAATATTTTAAGAAAGTTAATGGTAATTTAAGATCTCTATTTTAAGTATTAGGTTAATAAGTATGAGAAAAACTAAATCTAAGTAACCTATTTTGAACCAATAATTATATATATTAAACTAAGGGTGAATAGTTTCAATAGAGTCTGACAAAAATTTCATTATAAGAACTAAAGGCTAACATGAAAGTGTTATAAAGTGAGAAATATTGTTATTATTCCAAACCATATATCAATAATTATGATTAATAATGTAAACATAGTTTAAGTCCCAAATTCACCAAATAAGGTAAACTTTATTCTCATTAAAGATCAATAAATGGAAATGATAAAGGTCATAAAACCCACAAGTTTAGTAGAAATATAGAATCTACAAAAATATTTTCTTAAATTATAAGAGAGTTAGGCATTATGTGACTCAATTTACCAACCCAAGTGACAATGAGGGAAATAGTCACCAACAACCATGCAAATAAGGAAAATTCTAGGAAACTACTTTTAATGAATCTGATAGTGAATTTTCACTCAAAATTTTCTTCTGTCTTATGTCATGTATGTTTTCACCAATTATTAGATATCAATTTATAAATTAAAAACCCTTAGTGGTATGATTGTCATATAAATCATTTTTATGGTTTGTGGGATGTTATTCCCTATGTATCTAGATCTACATCCCTTTTTATAATTATATGTAAAATTAAGAACAATTTATCTCTCTTTATAAAGTTCGTATAATAATTTTTTATATAGGTACATCTTATTCTACATCCTAAATAAACCCATGATCATCAATTGGTGTGTGGTTAATTATGAGATCCCTATACAAATTATAATGATTCAAATTTCAATTACTTAATTTTTTTAATGGGGATAATGAAACACTTTAAAATTATAATATATTATTACGTTTAGATTAGTTAATTTACCTAATAGCTTACTCTTCACACCACACCAAACATAAATGAAACCATTATATATTTAACAAATATATATTTTTGAATATAACCATTAAAAACCAAGTCATTAAATTAGAAGGAATTAATAGTAGTAACCTCTTTATATGTTTATAGAAAATAAAGGATAATTTTAATATGAATTAAATTCAATTAGTTTACCTGAAATGACTAATAAGATCATTTTTTGTTAAGAAATTTTTTTTCTAATAAACTAGATTTTATACGATAAAAATTTATATTTCAAGAAAAATATGACTAATGATAAATTTTTTTTCATATAAATAATTGCTTAACACTATTTTTATTGGTAAATTATATGAAATAATAATAAAAACAATAATATATGAAAATTTCATTTTCTAATGAAAATAATTTTTTAATTATATTTTATAATTTCTTCAAAAAAAATGAATTTATATATTTTTGAATATTAAAATAATAAAAATGAACTTAATTTTTGAATTCATAATTATAGAATTTAATTAGTATGATTTTTTGATCTTTTTTCTGAAAATATCAGTTTTTAGTTGAGAAATACAGTTTTCAAAAAATTTATACTTAGTATGCCTTTACAGAAATATAAGAATGAACTAGAAATTTAAATATCCTTTTAAGTAATCAACTATGAATTTTAGTAATAAAATAATTAATTTTAAAATATTTTATGAACTTATAAATACTTTTTAATTTTTTAGGACTAATTAAAATATTACTTTAATAAACAAATGGTTTCCAATATTTTCATTAATTCAAGTATTTTCAAGGGAGAATTGTTTTTATATTTCCTTTAAATTATCATACCCTTTATGTTGTTATAATAAATAATTTTATGTTATTAAAATAAGTATCCAATATAATTTATTTATGTATATAAATTTTAATCTTAAAAATGTTATTTCTCTAAAAACCATTTTTACAAAATTAAGTGTATTTATAAAAATTTAAAATTAAATAAAATTTTATTTGATAAATTGATTTTAAAATTTTAAATTAAAATTATTAAATTAGGAAAAAAAATTAATTTTAATCTTTGTCTTCGAAATTAATTACTACGGTTAAGAATTAATTATCACCATAAAAGAAAAAGGGGTAAATTAAGTTTAGCCTAGTGTAAAGGACTAAAAACATTTAATTTTTTTTCTAGAATTGAATGTTTTAGATTTTATTAAACAAAAAATTTATCCCATACACTTTTTTTAATTTTTTCCTTTGAAACATGAATAGTAACCTGGCATTATTTAAAATGTATGGGATACACCCAGAAATACCCCTCCCTTCACTTATAAAAGGGTATCATATTCACCACTTCAAGACAAACATTCCATAGAATTACTCCTTGAAAATATTCTATTTTACTCTCCCTATAAACCTATCCCATTAACATAATCCCTTGGTAACTCATAGAGATCCTAAGACCTTTAAATTCAATGAGGATTCTAAGGAAAATCCAAGTCCTCGACATGAGTATTATGAATTGTATAGTTTTCTACTTAATTATATTATTTAAAATATATTATATCCATTCTGATATAATTATATAATTATAATTTATATACTATAATGTTAATATATTAAGTTTATTATTATTATTTATTCATATAACATATCTATTAAGAAAAATTAAACTGTTGTATGTGTGTTGGGCGGACTACCGCCTCCACGACATAACATGTTTTGTTTTACTTTTCCACAATATAAGGTTGGATTTAAGGATTATATTATAGGATAAATATGATTTTTGTGATATTATTAAGGTTATTTTATGAAAATTTTAATCTCCTATTAATGATATGATTGAAAAATAGTCATCATTAATTTAATTTCATAAAATAAGTGTACTAAAATTGTAATTTTTTTCACATCCATTACTTATTCTTATAATTCCTTCCGATTCTGAAATTTTATAATAATAAACACAAAATATGATCATTATTCTTCTTTTATAATGATATTACAACAAAACCACCTTATAGTTATTCATTAAATCTGGGTATGTTTATGTTTGGTTCGGTTTAACCACCTAATTGAATGATATTATGAATTTATAACATAAATTACTATGGGAACATAATTAATAGTATAATATGATATATGTGTGTAAATAATAATTATTTTTTGGATATGGATTTGTTATATTAGTATTTAATTCATTTATTAAGAAAACACCCTTCGGTGGTCAAAAATCACTAAAACATTCTTTTTATCGATTTCATCTTCAAGGATAAAAAGTAAAACACTAATGAAGTGAATTTTAAAAATCTTAAATAATTATAAATAAACCCTAATATTATAATTAATGATCTATTAATGATAAATTTTAAATATTAATAAACATGGATGTTATTGTTATGAAATTAGTACAAATGATCAAAACTATAGACAACTGAAGTGAAAAATAAAAAGAGTTTATATAGAGAATGAATATTTATGAAGAGTATGAATGAAAATGTATATGATTAAGGTAATGAAATAAATTATTAAGATATATATATTTATTATATTGTATTTTAAAGTATGTTCATGGAATTATGGACAAATGGTAGGGGTTTTGATCTCAAATTCCTCTATTTGAGACATATTTGGTATTATGGACCTAATTTAATTTTTGATATATTATATAAAGAATTTTATTTTAATGATGGAATTTTAATTACAATTAAAATACCTATCTTTCAATGGGTTTTGATTTAAATGATACTCAATTTTTACGGGTTTTCTTGGTCTCAATTCCTATTGTTTGAGTCATAATACATTATTTGCATCATAGTTAATTTATATGGTGTATTTACTACCAATGGATGTATTTTTATCATAATTATTGTATTTAATGGGATTTAATATCCAAATAATGTCCCCTAATTCAAGGTCTATTGATTAATTTGTTCCACCAGTAGTGATGATTTTTCGTAACACAATTTTCATTCATTGAGTTATGATTATTCTTAAACTTATTTCATATAAGTTGGGTAAATTATTCCTTTTGGTTTTATTTTATGGTATTATTTAATTATTTTAAAGGGATATAATATCATGAAGCAACCCATCAGGACCCACCTAGATGGCGGTATGTTGAGAATTACACCCCAAGCCTACCTCTAGTAGGCCAAGGGTTGACAACTAGCATCGAGTATGCATATCACACGCATGGGAGACCTTAGCCTAAGTACCTGTACACATGAATTCATATTAATACCCTATTATAATGAATAAGGTAAATAAATCACTGTAAATTCATTCACAATATATATCCCACAATAGAGTACAACATGTAGTACAACAAAAAAGTGGAAAAGGGCCAAATATAATCCCACAAAAAATGGAAAAGATCTCAACCTGATGACAACATGAGGGAAGCTACCCAAAAGAAACTCCTAGATAAATTTTAAGTCATTCTATCATAACTAAGATCCTCCTTATTCTTGAGCGTATAGGACTCCAAAAAAAGGACTTCCATCTATATAAGACACAACATGTGCGGGAAGAGCCCATTCTAGGGTGAGTATATACATACCCAGTAGGACACTCCAAAATAACTAAAAAAAATACTAAAGAGAGTATTATCATCATGAATATATTTCAATAATAATATGAGAAATAACAATATATGTAAAAATAAACCATATATTTGTAATATAGACACAAATTCTCAAGGTGAGGTCATAGCCTCGCTGCCAGCCTAAGATTCTACTAGAGGCTCAAAGGTAAAAAACTTCTCAGAGAACTCACTCCACATATCTCTTAATCCATGATAGAAATAATATAAGGGGTATAAATCATTGGGTATTACTTTATTAATGGACCACATATAAGAGAAAATGTTTTTTATGTCTCACCATGAAAAATCACAAAGGAAACTGAGAGGGCTCATCCGAGATACACACTCGATTGGACTACACCTCATCGAATGATAATGGATTTTGATAGATAGATAGGGGATCATGACTAGGTTCATGGGTTATGTTGGTCCCTATATGAAATAAACCACTAATTAGGGGATCGTATGCCTATGTATGTTAGTGATGATGATTCTTAAAACCCCACCAAGTGAATAAGAGAATGATAAAGGGTCACACTTTGAGAATCACAGAGGGATTCTATAAATATATTTGAGACTAATATCATTGATGAGATTAAATCCTATTCCCATGAATTAATTTCTAATATTACACTAATAGGGATGAACCAGGGTAACATACCCTAGAGAAAGAGGTTTATTCTGAAATGGTTAGTGGGAACTCACCCAAGCACACACTAGAGTTGAACTGAGAAGAATAGAGGATATAAATTTCCCTTGAATAAGTACATGGAATGTCCCTAGGGGTAAATTTCATGTGTCAATAAAATGTACCCTAAATGTGTCTCTCTATAATACTACATTCATTTTAAAAGATTCAAGACATGTCCCTAGGGGTACATGGCATGTTGAGGTTAGTCTGGCACTTGGTGTGTCATCTAGTCTAGCCTCTGTACTATTTCCCATGTAAAAAGGGCATACTCATGTACACTGGTCATGTTTGGGTACTTTTCAAAGTACATAGAGTGAAATTCAATTCACATGGCATGTATGGGCCAATTAGATAGTTAGAGTGTTCCGTTTTCTCAACACCATGTACTCTCTGGAGTACACAATATTTACCCCACCAAACATAGTGTGTGGGGACATGTGTCCTCTTATACATATACTATTTTTACATATCAAGATTGATAGGCATGGGTTACATGGAATGTGGAATAACCACACATAATGTGATATTTAATTCCAAACAGAAACCCCAATAGCCTCACAAAGGGGACTACCCGACCTATGTCCCCCTAAACTACATGATGTGTATTTTAGAAATTCACATAAAATTAAAAATTTTAAATTTCTTCTCCCATACACATCAAAACCTTCAGATCTGTTAGTTTTCATGGCCCTAACTCCTGTAATGGAGTTGATTGACATCAAAGAATGAATGGAAGTCATATTCTGACTGTTCTTCACTGAAAAAACCTCATTATTACCATCTTGAATCAACCCTCACATATTGGATCATGAAATCATTGTCACCCAAAAATCATAAAATTACCACCATTTTTGATGGTTGGATTCCATCAACCCCATGCTTGGGATCACCTATCATCACACCTTTAGAGATATCCACTCAATCTAGTCTATGAATCCACCATTACCCAGTCTGTCATCGAATTCCCATAATCATTACCATGCCTATATCTTTATTAAAACACCTAAAACCAAACTCATGATAATGATCCATTATTCCAAATATCTAAAACACAATGATTAGTGCACCCAAGTACTATGGAGTCATCAAGAAACCAATTCTAAATTATGAATTCCAAGAATGGAGGGAGATAAGAACATAACACAAAGTAAGTCTCAATCAATGACCATGTTAATTTTTCCATCATTAATGGAATCCAAGAATGGAGAATAATCAAATAAATAAGAAATAACAAGAATAAAATCTCAAATTCCAGTTCATATGAAGAGAAATCAACTGTTGTAAAACCCAAAGAATAATGATTCATGAATTAATTTATGGAGAATTAGTTAACATTGGTCTCAAAATTTAAAAGTCATTTAAAACCACCAAATAAAACACCACACCCCAAGTTTGGACTGATCACTAATGAATAATGATTTCACTTCATTTTCATTGGTGAGATCCATGAACTCCATTGGTAGAGATAACACCTTGCTACTGATCATCAATCCACAATCTAGTTGACATCCTCCAAATCTCTCCTCTAAATCTTCTCCAAATCCCATGGGTTTTGTGGTTGGACCCATAATTTTCTCATAACTAGGTTTAAATAGAGAGGGTATTAGGTAATGGTGAATAAATAAAAAATAACTTAATATATTACTTTTCTTAATTATCATCTTTCCATGAATAATTTTTAGAAAAACACCCAACACTGATAATGATTATGTCATGCCTAGGGTAAAACCATAATTTTAGATTTAATGGTGGTCTCATATTTTCCATATGGAACACTGTTCAGTAGATATTCCCTTATTTATTAAAAATTTATTATGTGTGAAATAATATATTTAATATATTTAATATATTTACACTGAGGCTCTCTAGGACCCATAATTCTATTCCATATCAATTCCCAACTTTGGAAATATTCCTATAAATATTTCAAAGTGTTAAATAGAAATTTTAGAGTCATTACATTCTCCTCACCTTCAAGTATTTTCATTCTGAAATGCGAAAACCAACTTAGACCAGTGGGTAATGATCTCACATCTTGATTTACCACTCTAATGAGCATCCTAATGGTTCTCATGCTACAAAAAACTTGCACCCAAGAGAAACAATTTCCCATAAATGATATTGTCTCACTGGTTCTCAATGCTACTGGGAACCTTGAAAAGGTAGCTTCACCCTTTGTGTCTAACCCTCCTGATTAACATCATGTAACATCTTGTACATGCATCTCCTCAGTCACAACATGTAGACTACATCACACACCTAATCTAACTATGGTGGCAGGGATAAGTTGTATACCACCTCACTAACCCAAAAGAGTAGCTACAAAAAGGTACTAAGAACCACAAAGATAGCTTTCCACCCTATCCTAATATCTATAATTCATATTAATGTGAGATCTCTCAAAACACATGATCTCCTCACCAAAATCTAATGTCCTTCATAATTGTTCTGTAGAGGACTCATAATTTTTTTGGGAAGTCCTCATCCACCCCTGGATAAACTACATCTTCAATACCAATTTCGACACCAACTCTAGGCCCACAAGAATTATTTCCCACTAGCTCTAACCAGTACAGTGATAAAATTCAGGGTATTCTATACATGGAATTAAATGGTGATACACTAATGGTTTATTGGTAACTATTGTTATATGAAAGAT
Source organism: Viscum album (assembly GCA_963277665.1). Taxonomy (NCBI): domain Eukaryota; kingdom Viridiplantae; phylum Streptophyta; class Magnoliopsida; order Santalales; family Viscaceae; genus Viscum; species Viscum album. The sequence goes on from OY728141.1 coordinate 791,383,999, forward strand.
CCACTGATTATAGATGACCCACCCAGATGTATCCAAAAATAACATTTAAAACCAAAGGATGTTCTACAGAAATTGAAAGTTATGCCTTTACCTATCCATATGTCTTGCATAGAAACATTTTTCTCAACCAAAAATTAGTCCCAAAGGCGTCATGGATCCTATCTATAATTATAACATAAAGAGAGAATCACAGTTTGAAATGATCAATGAGGGAACACAATGAATATAAATTGCCTCATGTATACACAGGTGTCCAAAACTCTTCACTAATATTTTATATTTGATTTTTGGAAAGTGGTACAACTTGGAGAGTCATTATATGATCACTCATATTGAGTTTTTCCTCTCACTGACTATAGAAAATCTAACACAAAAAACACAAAGATATAATCTCATTTCCACTTCCATACACTAAACCATTCCTTCACCTATATGCAAGTGAGACATAAATATTTAATGTTAGAAACACAATATCACATTCTTATCCACCTAAATAGATTCCAATGGATATTGGTACATCCACATCTCTCCTATATGTATTGCTAATGGAAATTATGAGATATCTTTAGCACCTCCTCTCACATCATGATCAGTGTCATCATCCATACTCGAAAATGGTAGTGTTCTCCCCACCTTAAAAATATCCATGAGGAACATTTCTAGAAGATATCTTTTCATAAAATACCTCACAATAAATATCCCCAATATGTGTCTCCCAAACCAATTGAAGATGAGTAGGGGTAAAAACCATTGATTGAAGGTATGTTTTACCATCCTCATTCTTAATGGTCAATTGGACCATCACCTCTCTCAATAAAAATGAATGGAAAACCTTACCGTGAGCATATGTTACCACTAACATACTCTTTGGTGGCTTCTGACCAACCAATACCTCAACCTTTACTAAGTATAATATAAATCCCATATCTGATAATATATATACCATTAAGTGGACCTTCTAAAACTTTTTCTGAAAACTCAATAGTTTCTCATAACACTACTACTCTTGAATAATGTACAAATCCATACTCAAGTGCATCACATTCTCCACCACTGATTAATAGTACACTAAGATTTCATAAAAGAATTCTACTATTATTCATTCTAATAAGGGTTAGAGGACCTGGTTCATACGTCTCACAAACACTGTCGAGGCATTCAACATGTCAATAGGTATCACCAAGAACTCAAGGAAACTATAGTGGATCTAGGAAAAGACATTTGATATATCATTTTTTTGAACCCATATCTAGTGATAACTCATCCTAAGTTCAAACCCTAAGAACCACTTCACCCCTAAAAACTAGTCAAAGAATTCAACAATTCTCAAGGTTAGATACTCCTCCCTAATGATCACTTAATTTGGGTGATTTTAATCCTCACCTAACCTCAAGCTCTAATATTCCTCCTAGAAAAAAACCATGGAATAATCGAAGGAATACTCTTGTTTAATCCAACCCCCTTATCTATAGATTATCCAATTGTACCTTTAGATATCACAACTACACGGGCTTATCTGATATGCTAGAGTGAATATCGAGTCATCCCTGGTGTAAGTATATATAGAAGAAAAAATTGTGATGGGGAGATAATCCTAGAATATCATTATAGAAGATATATTTATGATCCTCCAACACCATATAAAACTACATCTCATTGTTCCCACTAATCCAAGGTTCATACTAGAAAACTGATAATAAATTAGTTATATCCATCCATACATGATCTCATCCTTCTCTTCCTAGGATTCCTTCTCATAAAAGAAGAAAAATAAAATCCAACTAAATTAAATAGACAGTAACCCTCATTGGTAGTGTCCATCTGGGAATGGATAGTATGCAATTAGTCCATACTAAGGAAAACATCATAGGTTATCACTTCCACTACTGAAAGATTCCACTTGAGGCTCAATCTCATCCCAGAGTTAGGTGACACTATTGGTAGAAGTGTATGATCACCGATCCTCTCTAAAAGAGCCTAAAACAAAGGGATAGAGATAAATGGATGCACTATAATTTCTATCCCTAAAATAGGTGATATATTTTTGGAAAAGTGTCTTGAAACTATATATTAAAACTGTAGTTGGGGAAGTGAGGACCTATGTCAAACCTTAAACCACACTCAAAGACTCCAGGCCCTAACCTCCTATCACATGAAGCTATCCTTTCAATTTACCAGTTGTTCTCTAAAAATAGGTCCCATTCAGAAACCCCAGTAGATCAAAATGACCTCAAACACAAAAGTTTGTGGAACTTTTCCACCACACATTGAAACTCTCCACTTTAGGGGGAATTGACTAACCTGCATAATTTTAAATATCATTATAAGAAAAAAAATTGGTGGGGGATGTATCCTTGTTCCTTCCATTACTGAAGCCACATTAAATGTCACTATCACAAGGCTCTACCAACATCCTATGCCACCATGGAGAAGTCTTACCACCATGGGACCATCAAGAGGGGTAATATTTAAGTAGTACATTCGTACCACAGGATCATGTCAATCCTCTATCACTTAAAAAGGGTGGTCTGACTCACTATGAAACTATGTAGATATCTATATATATAACTCATGAATCACACTCAGTATAAGAACATCATCTATCAATACCTTTAGAACTAAATGATACTCATTCTGATGAAGAGAATCCACCTAAACCATAGGATGTGGGTTAGTGTGTTGATGCATGGGTGGATACATCTTTATCTATAGAACTGGAGGAACCGTATATGGCCCCAGCCTTAAACCTTACTTAATCTTGAGTTATTACAAGATTACACATTGAGGATCTTTTCAGCTTTAGAGTTTTAGAGAATTAGATCATAAAACTTGCATTACATTCCACATATAAACAAAGTGGTTAAATAAAGATAGTATTCTTCATTCCCATCAATGGAAACATATTTAAAATAAACATGGATTCTTTCTTGACACTTCCTTGACACTATCATCATATCATGTACCTTTCCCTTGACCTGTGAAAAAAATTTCAAAAAACTTGGGATGAGCATAAAAAGATCAGTAAGGGATATAAAAATATGGAAAGGAAACATGGGTACATATATACATAAGGATGAGATCATACTTTACCCATATAAGCACTTTAACATACCTCATCAAATCATGAATAAATCATAGAAATCATAATACATAAAGGTAACTTGAGGCATTCATAACATTCTTACATAGGGAGTAACCCTCTTGGTTACGTTTGGAATACCCATCACAGAATATTCCCTAAAATCTCTTCGGAGAAACCTTAACGTTTCACTCCTTCGCCTTACCCAATGCATTGGAGAGCTATATCGGGCTCACCCGCCCTTAGTTTATCACGGAACCACCCGTTTTCATAATAATGCCCAAGAACCTCAACATAATCATATCACATAAAACATGAATAAAGGAAACATAACATTCCCACCTTTCAATCACAAGATATAAATACAAAACATTGATATAAAAACATTATGAAAACCATTTTAGATACCAAAATAAAAGAAAAGTGAAACATGGTATTTATTTTTCTTTTAAAAAGAAGGTATGGCTTGTAGAGGAAGCCGAATCTCAAATAACGACCACGACGGCATAGAAGTCGTTGTCGCCGCATACGTACGACAAAAAAATTCCCTTTTGTCGTTTAGTAAATGCTCTGTATAAAAAAGATTCCTTTTGAATAAATGTAAAAGTCAAAGGGGTTTATACACCGTATAAAAGAAGGTTGTGTATAAAATAAAATATGCTTCAATGAAAGGATATTGAGACGAAGTCTTATACCTCGTATCCGACTTGACCCGACCGTTCTTTAATCTCCTGAATAATAAACTTGAGTTAATTTCTACTTGTTTAAGAACCTTTTTCAAGTTCATTATTCTTTTTATATCACTTATTGCCATGTCATGAACACTATGTAATTATTTAAGTTAATAACGTTCGTTTTAACGATCATTGGTACTTGAGTAAAAAATAAGCCCTTTATAATTACAAGTTGTTCATGTATCCATTATATCCAGAATTATAATCATGATGTATATATCATATATATCACATATATCCAGTACATGCATGCATTTATAATATTACATAATCATTTAGAGGTAAGAAATGAAATGCACCGTTCATGGAGACGGTAAGCCGTACGTACGCATGAACGCTACTTTCATTTCTATTTCGTATTTTATAGAATGGAATCATAATGATAAAAAGGTATATTATAATTCCAGTATAATATCATATATAATATCATAGTTCCATCCTTTATACGTCCCACATATGTCATTTAACGAATCAAATCATTTTGAGGGGGCGGTAGTCCGCACTTCCTTAAATGAAGATATCGCGTTCACCCATAATGGAAACCATAAAGGTATGTCCAAAAAGAAAAAAACAGAAGCTTAAGGAAAACATAAACATATTATATATCATATATAAATATAGTGACATCTTAATGGCCACCTTTGAAGGTGTTAAAAGAATGTTGAACAATCATCGTTTCGGGAGGCATAAATTCACCATCCACGGAAACAGTATGTTCGTTAACCATTAGATGTAGGTGTGTGTAAGTGTAGCTCTAATACATATTATAAAAACATCCTAGTATATTGAGGATACTGTAGTTGTTACAAAATAAAATAATAAAAAGAGTTTAGGGGGTTGGAGAAGCAAAATAAAACAAAAGGACTCAAAAGAATACATTACCTTAAAATCGGGTAACTCCCTTTGGTTTGAGCTCAAAGGATTCCTTGGGAAGACTTATGCCCAAAGTGAGGCTTCAAGGAGTAAGAGAGGGAAGTGGAGAGACAAAATGGGCAGGGGTTGGCCGAGACAAAGGCTTTGGGAGTGTGGGTAATGAGGTAGAGGTGTGGGCCTTTTGTAAGAGGAGAGGAGGGGCACTCTTGGAAAGTAAAGATAAGTTACTTTATTTTAAAAAGAGTTTCGGATTCAAAAGGTCCCACATTGATATAATTCGAGGATAAGGTGATAAGGGTTCGAAATCCACTCATCCAATTGGTTTTGGCCATGTGTAGGTTTTAGATTTTACATTAACTTTCCATTTTATTTAAATCGTTAAATAATGAGGTCATCGCTGCATCATCATGATGTCATAAATAATTTAATTTATATAACGTCTAAAAATTATAAAAAAAAATACTATGATGTAATAAATCTTTTTAGATTTCCAATTATTATTTATAATAAAAAATATGATCTTTATAACCCCATGTAAAAATTGTTTTAGTAAAACATATCATGTTTGTGTTATTTTTACTTTATCATTAAATAAAAAGTTATTTATGTCATTTCCCAACCAAAGTGGCTCCATGGGGTCCCCAAGTTGACCCATGGCTTTTCTTGGTCGGCCATGACACAAACAATGAGGGTAGGACATGTGTCAAGCTCATCTCATTTTATTAAAACATTATTTTTACCTTAAACTACACTAATTACCACTAATCGCGATGAAAAACTTAATAAGTTACTATTCACCAAAAAATTATTTTAATCTCATTGAGCCACATTTTACTTCTTAATGACAACCATGTATGTTGGATTTTTGAAATTCAAAAGACAATGATGGCAAAATTTCATTTAAACGGAAAAATCAATTTTTATAAGTACCACTTAGTGGTTTCACTATTCATCAAAAATTGATGTTTTTCAGAAAATTACCAAAAATTCACCCTAAGCTATATTTGATATTCCAAATTCAAAAATGAAGTCTATTTTACAAAATTCAAAACGTATAAGTCACATTAATTAATTTAATAATTAATTCCCGCTGTCAGAGCAAATAGTGTGTTTTTATGAAACAATAACTATCAAAAGATTGACACCAGTTTAAGTCTAATTTCAAAGTGAAATTGATTCCAATGACCACCATTGGATTAAATGGTAAAAATATATTCTAATTACACTTCAAAACCAATTCAAAAGATAATCTAATCATATAAATAAATTAGATTAAAAAGCAGTTTTGATGTAAAATGCAGTATTTTTCACTATTCATTAAAAAATGAACATTGTCAGAAAAATACCAAAAATTTATCCAATGTAAAATTCAATGTCCCAATCATAATGAATATGTTTATTTTGACAAATATATATTATAAAATTGTCAAAAGATAGATTCAAAAATGGTTTGCCATCAAAAGGCAGTAAAACAATCTTTTAAAAATATTAGTGTATTCCATGCTTAAGATTGGATTTATTTTCATTTTAAGCCTCTAAAACACTATCTAATTCATTAATAGACATATATAAAAATATCTATTATTCATTACTTACTTGGGATGTTACATCCTTCCCCCCTTTAGAAAATTGCGTCCCCACAATTTATTTACTTATCGAATAAATGGGGGTACTTATCCCTCATTGCATTTTCAGATTCCCATGTTGCCTCTTCAATCATGTGGTTTTTACACAAAACCTTTACTTGGTGAATCACCTTATTCCGAAACACTTGCTCCCTGTGGTCAAGAATCTGGACCGGTTGTTCCTCATAAGATAGGTTCTCTTCCAGCTAAACTACCTCTGGACTCAAAACATGAGATGGATCTGGCATATACTTTCTCAACATCGAAACGTGAAAAACATTGTGTACCTGAGATAAACTCGGAGGTAAAGCCACCCGGTATGCAACTGATCAAACTCTCTCCCGAATTTCATATGGTCCAATAAACCTTGGACTCAGCTTTCCTTTCTTACCAAATCGCATCACACTTTTCCATGGTGATACTTTGAGAAAAACATGATCACCTACCTCAAAAGAGAGATCCTTCCTCCTGTTGTCTGCATAACTCTTCTGTCTGCTCTGAGCTGTTCTCATGTGCTTCTGAATCAACTGAACTTTTTCTGCCATCTCTTCTACCAATTCTAGTCCCATCAACTTCCTTTCACCCACTTCATCCCAGAAAGCTGTAGTTCGACACCGCTTCCCATATAATGCCTGAAATGGTGCCATCTGTATACTAGAATGAAAACTGTTGTTATAAGAAAATTCAACCAAAGAAAGATGTTGGTCCCAACTTCCCTGATAATCCATCGAACAAGCACGTAGCATATCCTCCAAAGTCTGAATTGTTTGTTCTGACTGCCCATCTGATTGAGGATGAAAAGCTGTACTAAAATTTACTTCAGTACCCAACGACTTCTGAAGGCCTTTCCAAAAGTTAGAAGTGAACCTGGGATCACGGTCAGATACAATGGAGAGAGGAACTCCATGTAACCTGACTACCTCTTTAAGATACAAACGGGAAAGTTGATCTTGGGAAAAAGTATCTCATATATCAAGGAAATGAGCAGATTTAGTCAAGCGATCAACAATAACCCAGATTGCATTATTACCTCGAGATGTCTTCGGTAATCCCACAACAAAGTCCATGGATATATTCTCCCATTTCCACTCTGGCACTGGTAATGGCTGAAGCATCCCTTTCGGTAACTGCCACTCTGCTTTAACCTGTTGACATGTCAAACACTTCACAGTAAAATCAGAAATATCTCTTTTCATTCCATCCCACCAGAAATACTCCCGCAGATCTCTGTACATCTTAGTACTACCAGGATGAACTGAAAATGGAGAACTTTGAGCTTCACATAACAACTCTCTCTTCAACTTTGAATCACAAGGCACACACAATCTCTTCCCAAATCTCAAAACACAATCACTATCAATGTTGAATTCAGGCAACTTACCTTTCTGAACCAGCTCTACTCTTTTCTGCAACTCATTGTCTTGCTTCTGTGCCTGCTTGATTCTATCTGATAGAGATGATCTCACTCATACCTGAAACAAAATAGAAGAACTTCCTACACCAACAAATTCTATTCCAAAGTTCATCAAATCCTTATCCAAAGGATCACGTTCCAAATGCAACATTGCTAATGAAGAATTACTTTTTTGACTCAAAGCATCATCCACTTTATTTTCTTTTCCTGGATGGTAATGAATTGTATAATCATAATCCTTGATTAATTCTAGCCATCTATTTTGTCTCATGTTCAATTCTTTCTGAGTGAATATATACTTTAAACTTTTGTGATCAGTATATATTTCACACTTTACTCCATACAAATGATGCCTCCAAATTTTTAAAGCAAAAACAACAGCAGCTAATTCCAAATCATGTGTAGGGTAATTTACCTCATGAGTTTTCAACTATCGTGAAGCATAAGCAATTACCTGATCATTCTGCATTAGGACGCAACCAAGTCCTTTCAATGAAACATCACTGTATATAACAAACTCACCATTCTTGGAAGGTAGTGCCAAAACTGGAGCATTCACCAATCTTCTTTTCAACTCCTAAAAACAATCATCACATTGTTTTGTCCAGATAAACTTAACACCCTTCCGAGTTAGCTTAGTCATTGGACCAGGTAACTGTAAAAAATTTCTAACAAACCTTCGGTAATAGCCTGCCAAACCAAGAAAACTACGAATCTCGGTTACATTTGTGGGTCTTGTCCATTCTTCAACAACCTTTGTTTTCGCAGGATCAACGGTTATCCCATCTTTAGAAACAACGTGACCAAGGAAAGAAATTTGTTGCAACCAAAACTCACACTTGCTGAATTTTCCATATAGTTTCTTTTCTTTTAAGGTTTGCAAAACAACCCTTAAATGACTTTTATGCTCCTCTTTACTTTTAGAAAACACCAAAAATATCATCAATGAAAACCACCACAAACTTATCCAAAAATTCATGGAAAATTCTATTCATTAAGTCCATGAATATAGCAGGTGAATTGGTTAGTCCAAAAGGCATTACTACAAATTCATAGTGGCCATATCTTGTACGGAACGCGGTCTTCGGAATATCTGCCTCTTTTACCTTCAGCTGATGGTACCCCGATCTCAAATCAATCTTTGAAAAAAACTGAGCTCCCTAGAGCTGATCAAACAAATCATCGATATGAGGCAAAGGATATTTGTTCTTAATAGTGATGTTATTCAAGGCTCTATTATCAATGCAAAGTATCATAGAACCATCTTTCTTTTTAACAAATAAAATAGGATCACCCCATGGTGATGTGCTAGGTCGGATGAAACCTTTCTCTAATAAATCTTGCAATTGCTCCTTCAACTCTAAAAGTTCAATTTGATCCATTCGATAAGGGAGTTTTGAAATTGGCTTAGCATCAGGAACTAAGTCAACAGTAAATTCAACTTCCCGATCCGGTATTATTCCAGGAAACTCATTAGGAAAAACATCAGGATACTCATTTACCACTGGCACATCATTAATATGAATAGTTCCCTTGCTTTCAACAATGTGTGCAGGGTAACATTCATTTCCATCTTTTACAAGTTTCTCGGCCTTTTGATAAGTTATCAACAGTAAGGGTTCATTCTTGTACACAAACTGAAATTATTTCTAAAAAGAAACTTCTTTAGCTCTACAGTCATCTTAGCATGGTAAATTGAGAGCCAATCCATACCCAGGATAACATCAAACTCTACTAGAGGTAGAACAATAATGTTTGCAAGTAGGTTCTTTCCACAGATAAGGATATGAAGATTCTTATAAATCCTTTTTGCCTCAACATTTCCCCCAGGTGTTTTTACCACAAGTTCAGGAGTCATTACTTGAGATGATATTCCCATTTTACTAGAAAAGTTTTCAGATATGAAAGAATGTGTAGACCCCGAATCAAATAACACACTGGAATAATCTGAAAAAACGAACAAAGTACCTGATACAACTTCATTTGATGGCCCGACATCTGCTGAAGTAATTGCAAAGGATTTCACCACCCCTTTTTGCTTGTAGTCTAACTGCTTCCCATCACTCAAGCTCTTTGTTAGACACTCATTTTCATAGTGACCCATCTCATTGCACTTAAAACATTTCACTAATTGTAAATCAAAATTGGTCTTACCTTCACCTTGATCCTTTTCAGTGCAATCACGAGCCTTATGTCCCATCTTACCACATCGGTAGCACTTTACAGAATTCAGAAGACATTCCCCAGCATGCCTTTTGCCACATTTATCACAAACGGGAAACTTATTTTTCTTACCATCATACTTTTTTGAAGAATTCTTACCTTTCTCCTGCCACCTCGGTCTCTTCTTCTGCTGGTTGTTATAGAACATTTGATCGTCGGCAAACTCCATTTCCACCTTCTCAGAACATTGAACAAGCTTTTCATAACTTTTAAACTCACGAGAAGATAATGCCCTTCGATATTTTGGCTTTAATCCTGAGTAAAAACGATTGATTTTACTATCAAGGTCTCGGATAAAATTTGGAGCATACCTTGCCAATCGAGTGAACCTTTCTTCATAGGTAGCCACTGAGTCTTCCTCTTGCCTCAATTCCAAGAATTGTTTCTCCATCCTAAGTCGAACAACCTTAGGAAAATACTTTTCAAGAAACATACCTTTGAATTCATCCCAGTCGAGAGCATCAATCTCATCAGCATCCCTGATATTTTTAACCATCGACCACCACTGATCTGCTTCACCCTCCAAACGGTAAATAGCAAGACTAAACTTTTGATTGTCTAAACACCCCATGACATCGAAAATATTATCTAGTGCTTTAATACACCCTTCAGCTAACACAGGGTCAGATGATCCTCTGAATGATGGGGGATGTTGCCTCATGAAATGTTCCACCGCTGACATGTTCCTTTGCAGTTGATCTGGCTGATCTCGTGCATGGATACCACCACCATTTATCGCTTGAGTCAACTGTGCCATTACTGCAACAAAATGTTCAGTTCCAATTCCGACCATCTCAGGATGCTGATTCGGAAGGTTATTTCCTTCTGTATGCCTTCCTAGCACTGCTTTCCTGTTTCCTCTGCAAAAAACCATTCTGAACAAACATGTCTTAGATGAAGCAACATGGTAATCTTTAAATGCTATATTATTTCAAACAAAATATTTTTGGATAATCATTTAATAGAATTATAACTCCTAAAGTTATCTAAAACGACCTCTGATACCAACTATAAGTCCCCAACCTTAAACCTTACTTAATCTTGAGTTATTACAAGATTACACATTGAGGATCTTTTCAGGTTTAGAGTTTTAGAGAATTAGAGCATAAAACTTGCATTAAATTCCACATATAATCAAAGTGGTTACATAAAGATAGTATTCTTCATTCCCATCAATGGAAACATATTTAAAATAAACATGGATTCTTTCTTGACACTTCCTTGACACTATCATCATATCATGTACCTTTCCCTTGACCTGTGAAAAACATTTCAAAAAAACTTGGGATGAGCATAAAAAGCTCAGTAAGGGATATAAAAATATGGAAAGGAAACATGGGTACATATATACATAAGGATGAGATCATACTTTACCCATATAAGCACTTTAACAAACCTCATCAAATCATGAATAAATCATAGAAATCATAAGACATAAAGGTAACTTGAGGCATTCATAACATTCTTACGTAGGGAGTAACCCTCTTGGTTACATTTGGAATACCCATCACAGTATATTCCCTAAAATATCTTCGGAGAAACCTTAATGTTTCACTCCTTTGCCTTAACCAATGCATTGGAGAGCTATATCGGGCTCACCCGCCCTTAGTTTATCACGGAACCACCCGTTTTCATAATAATGCCCAAGAACCTCAACATAATCATATCACATAAAACATGAATAAAGGAAACATAACATTCCCACCTTTCAATCACAAGATATAAATACAAAACATTGATATAAAAACATTATGAAAACCATTTTAGATACCAAAATAAAAGAAAAGTGAAACATGGTATTTATTTTTCTTTTAAAAAGAAGGTATGGCTTGTAGAGGAAGCCGAATCTCAAATAACGACCACGACGGCATAGAAGTCGTTGTCGCCGCATACGTACGACAAAAAAATTCCCTTTTGTCGTTTAGTAAATGCTCTGTATAAAAAAGATTCCTTTTGAATAAATGTAAAAGTCAAAGGGGTTTATACACCGTATAAAAGAAGGTTGTGTATAAAATAAAATATGCTTCAATGAAAGGATATTGAGACGAAGTCTTATACCTCGTATCCGACTTGACCCGACCGTTCTTTAATCTCCTGAATAATAAACTTGAGTTAATTTCTACTTGTTTAAGAACCTTTTTCAAGTTCATTATTCTTTTTATATCACTTATTGCCATGTCATGAACACTATGTAATTATTTAAGTTAATAACGTTCGTTTTAACGATCATTGGTACTTGAGTAAAAAATAAGCCCTTTATAATTACAAGTTGTTCATGTATCCATTATATCCAGAATTATAATCATGATGTATATATCATATATATCACATATATCCAGTACATGCATGCATTTATAATATTACATAATCATTTAGAGGTAAGAAATGAAATGCACCGTTCATGGAGACGGTAAGCCGTACGTACGCATGAACACTACTTTCATTTCTATTTCGTATTTTATAGAATGGAATCATAATGATAAAAAGGTATATTATAATTCCAGTATAATATCATATATAATATCATAGTTCCATCCTTTATACGTCCCACATATGTCATTTAACGAATCAAATCATTTTGAGGGGGCGGTAGTCCGCACTTCCTTAAATGAAGATATCGCGTTCACCCATAATGGAAACCATAAAGGTATGTCCAAAAAGAAAAAAACAGAAGCTTAAGGAAAACATAAACATATTATATATCATATATAAATATAGTGACATCTTAATGGCCACCTTTGAAGGTGTTAAAAGAATGTTGAACAATCATCGTTTCGGGAGGCATAAATTCACCATCCACGGAAACAGTATGTTCGTTAACCATTAGATGTAGGTGTGTGTAAGTGTAGCTCTAATACATATTATAAAAACATCCTAGTATATTGAGGATACTGTAGTTGTTACAAAATAAAATAATAAAAAGAGTTTAGGGGGTTGGAGAAGCAAAATAAAACAAAAGGACTCAAAAGAATACATTACCTTAAAATCGGGTAACTCCCTTTGGTTTGAGCTCAAAGGATTCCTTGGGAAGACTTATGCCCAAAGTGAGGCTTCAAGGAGTAAGAGAGGGAAGTGGAGAGACAAAATGGGCAGGGGTTGGCCGAGACAAAGGCTTTGGGAGTGTGGGTAATGAGGTAGAGGTGTGGGCCTTTTGTAAGAGGAGAGGAGGGGCACTCTTGGAAAGTAAAGATAAGTTACTTTATTTTAAAAAGAGTTTCGGATTCAAAAGGTCCCACATTGATATAATTCGAGGATAAGGTGATAAGGGTTCGAAATCCACTCATCCAATTGGTTTTGGCCATGTGTAGGTTTTAGATTTTACATTAACTTTCCATTTTATTTAAATCGTTAAATAATGAGGTCATCGCTGCATCATCATGATGTCATAAATAATTTAATTTATATAACGTCTAAAAATTATAAAAAAAAATACTATGATGTAATAAATCTTTTTAGATTTCCAATTATTATTTATAATAAAAAATATGATCTTTATAACCCCATGTAAAAATTGTTTTAGTAAAACATATCATGTTTGTGTTATTTTTACTTTATCATTAAATAAAAAGTTATTTATGTCATTTCCCAACCAAAGTGGCTCCATGGGGTCCCCAAGTTGACCCATGGCTTTTCTTGGTCGGCCATGACACAAACAATGAGGGTAGGACATGTGTCAAGCTCATCTCATTTTATTAAAACATTATTTTTACCTTAAACTACACTAATTACCACTAATCGCGATGAAAAACTTAATAAGTTACTATTCACCAAAAAATTATTTTAATCTCATTGAGCCACATTTTACTTCTTAATGACAACCATGTATGTTGGATTTTTGAAATTCAAAAGACAATGATGGCAAAATTTCATTTAAACGGAAAAATCAATTTTTATAAGTACCACTTAGTGGTTTCACTATTCATCAAAAATTGATGTTTTTCAGAAAATTACCAAAAATTCACCCTAAGCTATATTTGATATTCCAAATTCAAAAATGAAGTCTATTTTACAAAATTCAAAACGTATAAGTCACATTAATTAATTTAATAATTAATTCCCGCTGTCAGAGCAAATAGTGTGTTTTTATGAAACAATAACTATCAAAAGATTGACACCAGTTTAAGTCTAATTTCAAAGTGAAATTGATTCCAATGACCACCATTGGATTAAATGGTAAAAATATATTCTAATTACACTTCAAAACCAATTCAAAAGATAATCTAATCATATAAATAAATTAGATTAAAAAGCAGTTTTGATGTAAAATGCAGTATTTTTCACTATTCATTAAAAAATGAACATTGTCAGAAAAATACCAAAAATTTATCCAATGTAAAATTCAATGTCCCAATCATAATGAATATGTTTATTTTGACAAATATAGATTATTAAATTGTCAAAATATAGATTCAAAAATGGTTTTCCATCAAAAGGCAGTAAAACAATCTTTTAAAAATATTAGTGTATTCCATGCTTAAGATTGGATTTATTTTCATTTTAAGCCTATAAAACACTATCTAATTCATTAATAGACATATATAAAAATATCTATTATTCATTACTTACTTGGGATGTTACATCCTTCCCCCCTTTAGAAAATTGCGTCCCCACAATTTATTTACTTATCGAATAAATGGGGGTACTTATCCCTCATTGCATTTTCAGATTCCCATGTTGCCTCTTCAATCATGTGGTTTTTCCACAAAACCTTTACTTGGTGAATCACCTTATTCCGAAACACTTTCTCCCTGTGGTCAAGAATCTGGACCGGTTGTTCCTCATAAGATAGGTTCTCTTCCAGCTAAACTACCTCTGGACTCAAAATATGAGATGGATCTGGCATATACTTTCTCAACATCAAAACGTGAAAAACATTGTGTACCTGAGATAAAATCGGAGGTAAACCCACCCGGTATGCAACTGATCCAACTCTCTCCCGAATTTCATATGGTCCAATAAACCTTGGACTCAGCTTTCCTTTCTTACCAAATCGCATCACACTTTTCCAGGGTGATACTTTGAGAAAAACATGATCACCTACCTCAAAAGAGAGATCCTTCCTCCTGTTGTCTGCATAACTCTTCTGTCTGCTCTGAGCTGTTCTCATGTGCTTCTGAATCAACTGAACTTTTTCTGCCATCTCTTCTACCAATTCTAGTCCCATAAACATCCTTTCACCCACTTCATCCCAGAAAGCTGTAGTTCGACACTGCTTCCCATATAATGCCTGAAATGGTGCCATCTGTATACTAGAATGAAAACTGTTGTTATAAGAAAATTCAACCAAAGAAAGATGTTGGTCCCAACTTCCCTGATAATCCATCGAACAAGCACGTAGCATATCCTCCAAAGTCTGAATTGTTTGTTCTGACTGCCCATCTGATTGAGGATGAAAAGCTGTACTAAAATTTACTTCAGTACCCAACGACTTCTGAAGGCCTTTCCAAAAGTTAGAAGTGAACCTGGGATCACGGTCAGATACAATGGAGAGAGGAACTCCATGTAACCTGACTACCTCTTTAAGATACAAACGGGAAAGTTGATCTTGGGAAAAAGTATCTCATATATCAAGGAAATGAGCAGATTTAGTCAAGCGATCAACAATAACCCAGATTGCATTATTACCTCGAGATGTTTTCGGTAATCTCACAACAAAGTCCATGGATATATTCTCCCATTTCCACTCTGGCACTGGTAATGGATGAAGCATCCCTTTCAGTGACTGCCGCTCTGCTTTAACCTGTTGACATGTCAAACACTTCACAGTAAAATCAGAAATATCTCTTTTCATTCCATCCCACCAGAAATACTCCCGTAGATCTCTGTACATCTTAGTACTGCCAGGATGAACTGAAAACAGAGAACTTTGAGCTTCACATAACAACTCTCTCTTCAACTTTGAATCACAAGGCACACTCAATCTCTTCCCAAATCTCAAAACACAATCACTATCAATGTTGAATTCAGGCAACTTACCTTTCTGAACCAGCTCTACCCTTTTCTGCAACTCATTGTCTTGCTTCTGTGCTTGCTTGATTCTATCTGATAGAGATGATCTCACTGATACCTGAAACAAAACAGAAGAACTTCCTGCACCAACAAATTCTATGCCAAAGTTCATCAAATCCTTATCCAAAGGATCAGGTTCCAAATGCAACATTGCTAATGAAGAATTACTTTTTCGACTCAAAGCATCAGCCACTTTATTTGCTTTTCCTGGATGGTAATGAATTGTACAATCATAATCCTTGATTAATTCTAGCCATCTCCTTTGTCTCATGTTCAATTCTTTCTGAGTGAATATATACTTTAAACTTTTGTGATCGGTATATATTTCACACTTTACTCCATACAAATGATGCCTCCAAATTTTTAAAGCAAAAACAACAGCAGCTAATTCCAAATCATGTGTAGGGTAATTTACCTCATGAGTTTTCAACTATCGTGAAGCATAAGCAATTACCTGATCATTCTACATTAGGACGCAACCAATTCCTTTCAATGAAGCATCACTCTATATAACAAACTCACCATTCCTGGAAGGTAGTGCCAAAACTGGAGCATTCACCAATCTTCTTTTCAATTCCTAAAAACAATCATCACATTGTTTTGTCCAGATAAACTTAACACCCTTCCGAGTTAGCTTAGTCATTGGACCAGATAACTGTAAAAAATTTCTAACAAACCTTCGGTAATAGCCTGCCAAACCAAGAAAACTACGAATCTCGGTTACATTTGTGGGTCTTGTCCATTCTTCAACAACCTTTGTTTTCGCAGGATCAACGGTTATCCCATCTTTAGAAACAATGTGACCAAGGAAAGAAATTTGTTGCAACCAAAACTCACACTTGCTGAATTATCCATATAGTTTCTTTTCTTTTAAGGTTTGCAAAACAACCCTTAAATGACTTTTATGCTCCTCTTTACTTTTAGAAAACAACAAAAATATCATCGATGAAAATCACCACAAACTTATCCAAAAATTCATGGAAAATTCTATTCATTAAGTCCATGAATATAGCAGGTGAATTGGTTAGCCCAAAAGGCATTACTACAAATTCATAGTGGCCATATCTTGTACGGAACGTGGTCTTCGGAATATCTGCCTCTTTTACCTTCAGCTGATGGTACCCCGATCTCAAGTCAATCTTTGAAAAAAACTGAGCTCCCTAGAGCTGATCAAACAAATCATCGATATGAGGCAAAGGATATTTGTTCTTAACAGTGATGTTATTCAAGGCTCTATATTCAATTCAAAGTCTCATAGAACCATCTTTCTTTTTAACAAATAAAATAGGAGCACCCCATGGTGATGTGCTAGGTCGGATGAAACCTTTCTCTAATAAATCTTGCAATTTCTCCTTCAACTCTAAAAGTTCAATTTGAGCCATTCGATAAGGGGGTTTTGAAATTGGCTTAGCATCAGGAACTAAGTCAACAGTAAATTCAACTTCCCGATCCGGTATTACTCCAGGCAACTCATTAGGAAAAACATCAGGATACTCATTTACCACTGGCACATCATTAATATGGATAGTTCCCTTGCTTTCAACAATGTGTGCACAGTAACATTCATTTCCATGTTTTACAAGTTTCTCGGCCTTTTGATATGTTATCAACAGTAAGGGTTCATTCTTGTACACAAACTGAAATTCTTTCTAAAAAGAAACTTCTTTAGCTCTAAAGTCAGTCTTAGCATGGTAAATTGAGAGCCAATCCATACCCAGGATAACATCAAACTCTACTAGAGGTCGAACAATAATGTTTTCAATTAGGTTCTTTCCACAGATAAGGATATGAAGATTCTTATAAATCCTTTTTGCCTCAACATTTCCCCCAGGTGTTTTTACCACAAGTTCAGGAGTCATTACTTGAGATGATATTCCCATTTTACTAGAAAAGTTTTCAGAGATGAAAGAATGTGTAGATCCCGAATCAAATAACACACTGGCATAATCTGAAAAAATGAACAAAGTACCTGATACAACTTCATTTGATGGCCCGACATCTGCTGAAGTAGTTGTAAAGGATTTCACCACCCCTTTTTTCTTGTAGTCTAACTGCTTCCCATCACTCAAGCTCTTTGTTAGACACTCATTTTCATAGTGACCCATCTCATTGCACTTAATACATTTCACTAATTGTAAATCAAAATTGGTCTTACCTTCACCTTGATCCTTTTCAGTGCAATCACGAGCCTTATGTCCCATATTACCACATCGGTAGCACTTTCCAGAATTCAGAAGAAATTCCCCAGAATGCCTTTTGCCACATTTATCACAAACTGGAAACTTAGTTTTCTTACCATCAGACTTTTTTGAAGAATTCTTACCTTTCTCCTGCCACCTCGGTCTCTTCTTCTGCTGGTTGTTATAGAACATTTGATCATCGTCAAACTCCATTTCCACCTTCTCAGCACATTGAAAAAGATTTTCATAACTTTTAAACTCACGAGAAGCTAATGCCCTTCGATATTTTGGCTTTAATCCTGAGTAAAAATGATTGATTTTACTATCAGGGTCTCGGATAAAATTTGGAGCATACCTTGCCAATCGAGTGAACCTTTCTTCATAGGTAGCCACTGAGTCTTCCTCTTGCCTCAATTACAAGAATTGTTTCTCCATCCTAAGTCGAACAACCTTAGGAAAATACTTTTCAAGAAACATACCTTTGAATTCATCCCAGTCGAGAGCATCAATCTCATCAGCATCCCTGATATTTTTAACCATCGACCACCACTCATCTGCTTCACCCTCCAAACGGTAAATAGCAAGACTAACCTTTTGATTGTCTGAACACCCCATGACATCGAAAATCTTATCTAGTGATTTAATCTACCCTTCAGCTAACACAGGGTCAGATGATCCTCTGAATGATGGGGGATGTTGCCTCATGAAATGTTCCACCGCTGACATGTTCCTTTGCGGTTGATCTGGCTGATCTCGTGCATGGATACCACCACCATTTATCGCTTGAGTCAACTGTGCCATTACTGCAACAAACTGTTCAGTTCCAATTCCGACCATCTCAGGATACTGATTCGGAAGGTTATTTCCTTCTGTATGCCTTCCTAGCACTGCTTCCCTATTTCCTCTGCGGAAAACCATTCTGAACAAACATGTCTTAGATGAAGCAACATGGTAATCTATAAATGCTATATTATTTCAAAAAAAATATTTTTGGATAATCATTTAATAGAATTCTAACTCCTAAAGTTATCTAAACCGACCTCTGATACCAACTATAAGGCCCCAACCTTAAACCTTACTTAATCTTGAGTTATTACAAGATTACACATTGAGGATCTTTTCGGGTTTAGAGTATTAGAGAATTAGATCATAAAAATTGCATTACATTCCACATATAAACAAAGTGGTTACATAAAGATAGTATTCTTCATTCCCATCAATGGAAACATATTTAAAATAAACATGGATTCTTTCTTGACACTTCCTTGACACTATCATCATATCATGTACCTTTCCCTTGACCTGTGAAAAACATTTCAAAAAAACTTGGGATGAGCATAAAAAGCTCAGTAAGGGATATAAAAATATGGAAAGGAAACATGGGTACATATATACATAAGGATGAGATCATACTTTAACCATATAAGCACTTTAACATACCTCATCAAATCATGAATAAATCATAGAAATCATAAGACATAAAGGTAACTTGAGGAATTCATAACATTCTTACGTAGGGAGTAACCCTCTTGGTTACGTTTGGAATACCCATCACAGAATATTCCCTAAAATCTCTTCGGAGAAACCTTAACGTTTCACTCCTTCGCCTTACCCAATGCATTGGAGAGCTATATCGGGCTCACCCGCCCTTAGTTTATCACGGAACCACCCGTTTTCATAATAATTCCCTAGAACCTCAACATAATCATATCACATAAAACATGAATAAAGGAAACATAACATTCCCACCTTTCAATCACAAGATATAAATACAAAACATTGATATAAAAACATTATGAAAACCATTTTCGATACCAAAATAAAAGAAAAGTGAAACATGGTATTTATTTTTCTTTTAAAAAGAAGGTATGGCTTGTAGAGGAAGCCGAATCTCAAATAACGATCACGACGGCAGAGAAGTCGTTGTCGCCGCATACGTACGACAAAAACATTCCCTTTTGTCGTTTAGTAAATGCTTTGTATAAAAAAGATTCCTTTTGAATAAATGTAAAAGTCAAAGGGGTTTATACACCGTATAAAAGAAGGTTGTGTATAAAATAAAATATGCCTCAATAAAAGGAGATTGAGATGAAGTCTTATACCTCGTATTCGACTTGACCCGACCGTTCTTTAATCTCCTGAATAATAAACTTGAGTTAATTTCTACTTGTTTAAGAACCTTTTTCAAGTTCAATATTCCATTTATATCACTTATTTCCATGTCATGAACACTATGTAATTATTTAAGTTAATAACATTCGTTTTAACGATCATTGGTACTTGAGTAAAAAATAAGCCCTTTATAATTACAAGTTGTTCATGTTTCCATTATATCCAGAATTATAATCATGATGTATATATCATATATATCACATATATCCAGAACATGCATGCATTTATAATATTACATAATAATTTAGAGGTAAGAAATGAAATGCACCGTTCATGGAGACGGTAATCCGTACGTACGCATGAACGCTACTTTCATTTCTATTTCGTATTTTATAGAATGGAATCATAATTATATAAAGGTATATTACAATTCCAGTATAATATCATATATAATATCATAGTTCCATCCTTTATACATCCCACATATGGTATTTAACGAATCAAATCATTTTGAGGGGGCTGTAGTCCGCACTTCCTTAAATGAAGATATCGCGTTCACCCATAATGGAAACCATAAAGGTATGTCCAAAAAGAAAAAAACAGAAGCTTAAGGAAAACATAAACATATTATATATCATATATAAATATAGTGACATCTTAATGGTCACCTTTGAAGGTGTTAAAATAATGTTGAACAATCATCTTTTCGGGAGGCATAAATTCACCATCCACGGAAACAGTATGTTCGTTAACCATTAGATATAGGTGTGTGTAAGTGTAGCTCGAATCCATATTATAAAAAAATCCTAGTATATTGAGGATACTCGAGTTGTTACAAAAGAAAATAATAAAAAGAGTTTAGGGGGTTGGAGAAGCAAAATAAAACAAAAGGACTCAAAAGAAGACATTACCTTAAAATCGGGTAACTCCCTTTGGTTTGAGCTCAAAGGATTCCTTGGGAAGACTTCTTCCCAAAGTGAGGCTTCAAGGAGTAATATAGGGAAGTGGAGAGACAAAATGGTCAGGGGTTGGCCGATCCAAAGTCTTTGGGAGTGTGGGTAATGAGGTAGAGGTGGGGGCCTTTTATAAGAGGAGAGGAGGGTCACTCTTGGAAAGTATAGATAAGTTACTTTATTTTAAAAAGAGTTTCGGATTCAAAAGGTCTCACATTGATATAATTTGAGGATAAGGTGATAAGGGTTCTAAATCCACTCATCCAATTGGTTTTGGCTGTGTGTAGGTTTTAGATTTTACATTAACTTTCCATTTTATTTAAATCGTTAAATAATGAGGTCATCGCTGCATCATCGTGATGTCATAAATAATTTAATTTATATAACGTCTCAAAATTATAAAAAAAAACTATGATGTATGAAATATTTTTAGCTTTAAAATGACTATTAATAATCAAAAATCTGATCTTTATAACCCCATGTAAAAATTGTTTTAGTAAAACATATCATGTTTGTGTCATTTTTTACTTTATCATTAAATAAAAAGTTATTTTTGTCATTTCCCAACCAAAGTGGCTCCATGGGGTCCCCAAGTTGACCCATGGATTGTCTTAATCTGCCATGACACAACCAATAAGGGTAGGACATGTGTCAAGATCATCTCATTTTATTAAAGCATTATTTTTACCTTAAACCACACTAATTACCACTAATCGCGACTAAAAACTTAATAAGTTACTATTCACCAAAAAATTATTTTAATCTCATTGAACCACATTTTATTTCTTAATGACAACCATGTATATCAGATTTTCTAAATTCAAAACACAATGATGGAAAATTTTCATTTAAACGGAAAAATCAGTTTTTATAAGTACCACTTAGTGGTTTCACTATTCATCAAAAATTGAAGTTTTTCAGAAAATTACCAAAAATTAACCCTAAGCTATATTTGATATTCTGAATTCAAAAATGAAGTCTATTTTACAAAATTCAAAACATATAAGTCACATTAATTAATTTAATAATTAATTCCCGCTATCAGAGCAAGTAGCGTGTTTTTATGAAACAATAAGTATCAAAAGATTGACACCAGTTTAAGTCTAATTTCAAAGTGAAATTGATTCCAATGACCACCATTGGATTAAATGGTAAAAATATATTCTAATTAAACTTCAAAACCAATTCAAAAGATAATATAATCATATAAATAAATTAGATTAAAAAGCAGTTTTGATGTAAAATACCGTATTTTTCACTATTCATTAAAAAATGAACATTGTCAGAAAAATACCAAAAATTTATCCAATGTAAAATTAAATGTCCCAATAATAATGAATATGTTTATTTTGACAAATATAGATTATAAAATTGTCAAAAGATAGATTCAAAAATGGTTTGCCATCAAAAGGCAGTAAAACAATCTTTTAAAAATATTAGTGTATTCCATGCTTAAGATTGGATTTATTTTCATTTTAAGCCTATAAAACACTATCTAATTCATTAATAGACATATATAAAAATATCTATTATTCATTACTTACTTGGGATGTTACAAACCGCCTCCTGAACAATTCCAAAAACTGAAGCCTCATCACCAAGTAGATTATTACCTTGATCCCACTATATAATCCTAGGTATATAATCCTAACTATTTTTTATCATAGAATCATCCAATTATAACCATGATGCAGTATATTCAAAAGAGTATATCTGGGGTGCTAACTCAAGAAGGACATGGAAATAACAACCCATGCCTATATGATACATGTACCAATGTTTTCTCTGTAACCATTTACTATATGTTATGATTCAAAAAGTAAGTTATCAGATACCTGGTTAATGGAAATGTCAGCTGCTGCACCAACACTGGATCCCCAATCCTAAAACCCAAACTCAAGACACTTTAACATTATTTACCTACTTCCAAAACCAAACCTAACTACAAGATAATCTCCAAAATCTAGTCTTATGGTGACCTTCTATGATACCAAATTATCACAACTTGATCCATTAAGGCCCGAGTTTCTAGTGATAATCCAAGAATGAAACCTCAATCCCACATCCAATAGGATATGGGCTAATTACTATTACTGATTAAACATATCAGACACATGGGAGGCCTTAGCCTAAGTAATTGTACTCATGCATGCATCTCCAAACACCACTATAATTTTGAAGGTAAATATATCACATTGTAATTTCATAAATAAAATATATCCCACATTAGATTATAGTAAGTAGTATGGAAAAAAGTGAAAAGGAAAAAATACATGCCCACAAAACTGGAAAAGATCCCAACCTACTAACAACATGGGGGGGGGGGAAGCTACCCAAAAACAACTCCTAGATCCATATGAGGTATATCTAGTATAACTAATATCCAAATAACATGTACCTACTCTTATTTCACATAGGACTGTAGGAAAGGTTTATCATCTTCATAAGACATGACATATATGAGAAGATCCCATACAGAGGTGATTATATACATACCCAGTAGGACACCTCAAAATAACAAAACATAAAGCATCAAGAGAGTGGAAATCTCATCATGATGGAGATATTTACATCAGAATATAAGACATAAAAATATATAAAATAATAACCCATATATTTTCGAGATATATACTAAGTCTCAAAGTGAGATATGATCTCACTGCTAGCCTAGGATTCTACTAGAGGCTCAAAAGTATTACTTGCCTGAGAGAACCAACTCTACAAGTCTTTCCATACCTGATGGAACACATCTGAGAGGTATCACTCATGACTTACTATACTAATGGTAATAATCTAAGAGAACATGATCATTGAGACTCTCCATGAAGTATCACCAAGGAAACTAAGAGGGATGATTCGAAATACACACTTGATCATAATAATCATCATCACAAGACAACAAATGTTAATAAATAGATATTGGATCACACCCTAGGACTTGGGGTATAATGAAACCTATATAGAATATCCTTCTTAGTATTCTATCTTACACCCATGTATCTTAGTCACAAATATTCCTAAAACCCCATTTAAGGAATAATATAATGATATAGGATTACACTCTAGTCCTCACGGAGGTATTTCTTAACTCTATCTAATCCTAATACCATAGTAGGGATAACATCCTATTCCTATGATGTGATGCTTCATAGTACACTAATTTGGTTAGACCAAGGGAAAATATTCTAGAGAAATAATTATATACTAAAATGGCTAATGGTAACTCACCCAAGCTCTCACTAGTGCTAAAATGAGAAGAATAAGGGCTCTAAATTTCCCTTGAAGAAGTACAGGACATGTCCTTAGGGGTACATGGTGTGTCTCACTAAGCAAAAAACTACCTGTATCTCATGATCACGAGACATGAATTTATCAAAATAAATAGCACATCCCAAGGGGTACATGACATGTATAGGTAGATATAAAACTTTTTCATACCATTTGGTCTAGACCATGTATTATGGCCTATGCCTATGAACTGAGGGCATTCCCATATACTATGGACACATTTGAGTACTTTCTAAAGTATATGGAGTGTACTTAACTTCACATGATGTGTAGGGTCTAGGATGACACTCGACGTGTGTTGTCTTCCTAATTCTATGTATTCTTAAATGTACATGAAATTTTCTCCACCACACATGGAATATGGGTCCACATAGCCTCCTAGGTGTATACTCCATGTACACGCTGAGCTGCTCAGTTAAGGGTAACATGGTGTGTGGACCAACTATAGAGTTCATGATATCTTATTCTATATGAAAACCCTAGATACTGCATACAGGGTACTACACAACATGAATCCCCCTAAACTACATGGATTGTATAGGATAAATTCAGATAATGTCAAGATATTCACATGTTCATCCTTCAGATCTAAAAGTTTTCATGGCCATATCTTTCATAACAAAGTCTACCAACATCAACACTCATCTAAAAGTTGTATTATGACTATTATTCACTGGAAGATCCTCATTGTTTCTATCCTAAAGAAACTTTCATAGCCTGGATTGTGAAATCCCTATTGTCTGTACCTCAACTAGATTACCACCATCATTAGTGGATAGATTTAGACCACCCAATTCTTGAGATCTCCGACCTTTTAACCTCTATATATTTCCACTCAATCCAACATGAAAATCCACTATTACCTGATCTGGAATCAGATTTACTTCATTGTCAACATGCCTCTATCATGATTTTAACACCAAAAACTAAACCCATGACCAGGATGTGTTGTGAAAAAGATCAAATTCACAATGATCTATCCACCCATGTACTATCAAATCACCAGAAAACCAATTTTCGAAAGCGAACACCAAGAGAAGAGGGATAATGGAACAAAATACAATGTAAGGAAAGATCTAAGACTATATTAAATTGGTCATCATCGATGGAATCCACGAATGGGGAATCATCAATGTAGAATGAGTAAGAAAGAAGATAATATCAAATTATAGCACATAAAAAGAGAAATAAACCATTG
This sequence comes from Viscum album, assembly GCA_963277665.1. Lineage (NCBI taxonomy): Eukaryota > Viridiplantae > Streptophyta > Magnoliopsida > Santalales > Viscaceae > Viscum > Viscum album. The sequence continues at coordinate 791,409,687 of OY728141.1, forward strand.
GAAAAACAAAAAATTAATGATCCATGAATTAATTTAGGGATAATTAATTCCCATTCATCTATAATTTAAAATAGTATTTAAAACCACAAAATAAAATGACCAACCTTGAGTTTGGATCGATCATAAATAAATAATTATTTTTCTTCATTACCATTGGTGATATCTATGAATTTCATTGGTGGAGACAAGCTCCTTGGTACTGATTGTCGATCCATGATATGGTATACATCCACCAAAATTCTAATCTATGCTCTCTCCCAATCCATAGGGTTATGCAGCTAACCCTAGGATTTTTCCATGGCCAATTTTAAATATATAGGGTGTTAGGTCATGGAGAATAAATTAATAATAAGTTAAAAAAACTAATTTATTCAATTATCATCCTCCCATGACTATTGTTTTTTAAAAACACTTGGCACAGACAAGATTATGTTATGCCTAGGATAAAACATGAATTCTAGATTTAATGGCGGTCTTGTATTTATCATATAGAACACTACATTGGAGATATTTCATTATATTTTTAAAAACTATGTGTTCATGATATAATATTTTTAATATTTTTAATATATCTACACCAAGGCTCTCCAAACCCTGGAATTCTATACCGAATCTACTCCTAACTTCAAAAATATTCCTAGAAATTTTCAAAAGTGTTACATGGAAATTTTATAGTCATTATATAAACATTAATACCACATAAAACCATTTATAAATAGTTCTCCATTATTGGGATATGTTCTATTGAAATAATCCTTTTTATTTCAATAGATGGATTATAATCATGTAATTCCAATATTTAATTATCCTTAAACTCATTATTCTACATGGTATGAATATCACATTTTACCTAACTTGGATTGGATTATGTTAAACTAGATTATATGATATCCTATTATCATGGGGAAAAGTATTGGTGTACTTTATTTTTTTGTTCCATTATAGATGATTATTGATAAGTTGACTATGTATTTGTTAACCATCTACCTTATTTCTCAGGATTGGTTTTGATCATATTATACCTTTACTAACATTGGGAAAGGTATTTGAATTCTTGATGATTATTGGATATTAATTCATGTAGATCATGTATTGATATTTCTTATTCTGTATTATATGGGTATCCTTGTTTTTATTCAGCTAAAGGTTCCTTAGGGAATTGTATGAAATGACTTATTGAATATTATAGTGAATGCATTGAACTTAATAGAGTGATGGGTGGTGAAAAAAATTATATAATCTCTCGTTTAATTAATAAGTCTCATGAGACAAAATAGGTTGGGTTTTAGTGTATGTCTCTTCCCATAACAGAATAGTTTCTTAGAATAAGGACATTATAGTAGGATGTCATAACTACGGTCTCAATGATAAGTAAAGTGTATTGGAATAAGGCCTTGAAAATATGTTTTTGATGTATGAAATTATGAATTCTATCAGAATGAGATTAATATAATTGATATCCATGTTTTCATTTATTTTAATGGATTTATCATGCTCCCAGTTTCAATTCAACTATGGATTTAGGTTGTTTAACTACTCTTTCCATAATATTTGTGCCATATTTATTCTATTACTGTTTCATCTTTATGTTTCCATTACTAGAAATTTGATATCACCCCTTATTATGTTTTCATTTCCCAAGGTTATGTATAAAAGTATTACATGTGACATTTTTATAATTATAACACATGTGAAATAATTTTTTAGAGACATTGAATACTTATTAGTGATTAAGTTGTTTTAAATATAATAGGAAAGTTGTCCATTTGATACAAAGAACTTGAGATTTATTAGTTTATGTTGTGTTCTAATTCCCTAAAGATATAAAACTTAAAATATCTTTCAATTTTAAGATTTTCAATAATTGTTACTTATTTTTTAATTATGGATGGTTACATATAGGTTTTTAAATATGGTATCAAAGAAAGTATATAAAGTTTGTGTTTATGGAACCTGATTTGGGACTGTGGGTCTGAGGCATCCCAAACATGTTAGTGTTAGGAAACACAAACTCGCTTAAAAAACAAATGTTAAGAGACATGTTTTGATATAATGATACCATGCATATCAAAAAAAATAGACATGATTTGGTACTAAATTTATTTCCAGTATGAAAGCTTCTAGAGGGAAGAGTGAATTAAAGTAAAAAATTAACTTACAATTTTCCTTCTTAAGAATTTAAGATGTTTAGAAGCTACAAAATTTGAATATATTGAAGTATAATAAAGATAATCACATCATAATTTATAACTCTTTTATGTTAAAAACTTAACTTAAGTGACAAAAATAATAATCATATATTAAAACAACACTTTGTAAAGAAATTCAGGGAGTTCCAGATGAAAATTAATAAGCTAATTTACATATATATTTAAATGATATTAATAGTTCCTATCGAGGGAAATATTTTATTTTATCCCAAAAAGGAAAGATTATATGTAACCATATCCAAGGTATACACGTTATGCACTAGTGGATTCATCAATCAACCTAACTAAAAAACAAAAATTTTGAACCGAGAACTTACTCAAAAAACATAAATAGTATAAATATCTATCCTTGATATCCTCTTCAATTAACTAGATCTTTAGTATTTTCAACACAAAAACTTTGTCATACTCAAAATTCATTTGATACAAATTAATTGAACTAAAATATAAATGATAAAAAAGATCAAAAGAAACATTTATAATAAGAAAGATTTAGATCTTTTACAATCATCACCTCACAGAATGGAAGCTCTGAGAAAATCACAATTAAAAATATTACAATAAAAATATATAAAAATAACTGAGTTAATGAAATATTTAAGTAATGTTATTAATAATAACATCATAATGTTTCATTCCTCAAAGACTCAGTCACAATTTATAATCATCAATGTAACAATATTTGAACAATAATCTCTGATATCTTCAGGAATGGTTGTAACAATATTTGAAGCTTCAGCCTATCTTTCACTTGATTTATTTCAGTGTGATGTCACATATTTTTTGGGACATACATGTGTTGGATTCAAATAACTATAATATATAAGTTTCATGTTAGGTATTCAAAACAAACCATAAATAAAGCCACATCAATTTAAATTAGGATCAATAAATTATATCATGATTTTAAAAACAAAGGATACAAAAAAATAATTTTGACTTAACATTTTAGCGTTTTAGACTTTTATGGAATATGTTTATATTTTTTAATTCATTAATATTTAGTAAAATTATATTTTTTATTAATTCTATATTTTTTTCTTTCCCGATTTATTGTGAATTAAGATAACAAACGCTAAAATAAGTCACTTCTAAACCATATATTAATGGTTTTGTTTCAAAAAAATTTAATAGTAAAACTATCTTTTAACATCTTAACAAAATTTTTAATTTTATTTAATGGAATATTTTTTTTGTGATAAACTGCTACTAAATGAACCAAAAACCACTATTAAATAGTCATGTATAAAAGTTTCTTAAACCATTGATAAATAAGACAAAAAGGCCATGAATGTATTGTTGAAAATGATATATATAACAGTTTAGTATACCTTCACTATAAGGATTAGAGACACTTTAAACCATTGTTATACCTTGTTTTTCCTATCACCACTATAGATCACATGAAATTCAGTGCTAGCCTTTATCAGTACTATCTACATGTGATGATAAATGGGGTACAATTATTTGTGTTAGATAAAAGCACTAATAAAAAGTCCTTTTATCAGTGCTAAAAACACACTCATAAAAACACACCTTTATCAACACTTTTTTTCACTGATAAATGGTTGCCTTTATCAACACTAAAATAACATCGATAAAAGACACCTTGTTGTGTTTTTTAGCATTGATAAACAGAGACCTTTATGAGAAATATTACAACACTGATTAAAGGTACATTTCATAAAAACCCATATATAATTAAAAATCATATATTAATATATATTTATATTGATATTGATATTGATATAAATAAAATACATTATATTAAATATGATTTCTATAAGACTAAATATGTATTTACACTTAATGTATATGATATTTAGTGAGAATTAATTATAAAATAATTAAAAATTATATTAATTAATAATATGAAAATTATTATGGAGTGATAGTCATTTAATAACAATTGGATGGAATAAAAAATCAATAAATGATCTTAGATATGTTAAAAACATAACTTAAACTTCAAACGAAAATAATTTTTTATCTGGGTGTCTGTTTGGGATCAACCATATATCAAATTGAATAATTTAAAGATGTATATGCTTTGTTGATCAAGGGGGGACTTGTTCACTATTTACTCAAGGTTAAAAATTTACTAGAAGGCTCCAAAACTGAGTCTTTAGTTGGGATATCCTAATTTTATGATATTTGGTGATATTTTAGCTATGTTTAAGAGGGTATTATTATCCTTTTTCATTGAATAATAAATATATTATAAAATATTACATTCATATAGATATTATGGTTTTGAAATTTTATCATTTTTTATATTATAGATTTATTTATAATTAAATGTATACATATTTTCTTATATTTAGAGATAATAAATAAATTGTAAAAATAAATATTTAATCATATTTACTAAAAATATATTCTTAAATATATAAACCATATGAAAATAAATATTTATTATTCATTTTATTTAAAATAAAAAATTATCCATTTCATTTACCTTATAAAAATGCATTAATATATATATACCTATACAAGTAATGTTTAAATATAAATATGTGTGTGTTAATAAAAATATATATATATTTATGTGTATATTAAAATATATGTAAAAAAATACATATATGTAAATAGTTGTGCATGTGTGAAATATAAATGTGTACATGTGTGTGTATAAATATGCGTGTATGTTTGTGTGTGTTAATATTGTGTAAATAAATCATATATAATGTATTTTTATAAATATATTATTATTAAATATTTTATATAAATGTATTCACAATAAATATTTATAAATACATTATAAAAATTCTATATAAAAATAAAATAAAATAAAATAATATGAAAATATGTATAAACTTATATATATAAATATATAGACATGAAAATATATATGTAGTGTATAAAACATAAATATAAATATAAAATATATAGACATATTTTAAACAGAATTTAAAAAAATATATAAATCATATAAAAATAATCATTATCCATTTTATTTAAAATAATATCTAACCATTTTTTTACATTATAAAAAATATATGATTATATATATACTTACACAAATATATATATATATATATATATATAATGTTTATATATACATATGTGTGTGTATTAATAAATGAATATATATTTATATTCATATTCTATTTTATTTAAATGAATATTAAAATATAATATTTTTAAATAAATATAAGTATATATATACCATACATACACACACCAAAATATATTTTATAAAAGTATTTAAAAATAGTTATATAAATATATGAATAAAAAGATGTATGTAAATATATATAAATAAATATAAATATTATAAAATATTGAATAAAACAATCTTGGGACATTGGTAAAGGGGTTGAAATTGCACAAGGGAGGTCACATGATCAAGTATAGACATTTTCTTGAGTGAACAGGTATCCATGTAGTTTAAAATTAGTGATAAAGGGGAATTTCAAGCACTAATAAAAGGGGGTGCATGGTGGGAGGGGTGAGTGGAGTGATTCAAGAAAATAAAAAATTTTCAATTCTAAATAAAGTGCTCATGAAAACTGTGACATTTAAGGGTAGTTTGGCATGTCAACAAATTTTTATCCACTACTACAGATCATTCAATTAAAAGGAATATAAATTGTCTTCATTAGTTCTAAAAATTTATTGTTATGTTAAGTGTCATTAAAAGCCTCAACCTTTATCAGCACTAAGAAAAAGAGCTAACAAAGAGTGTCTTTAGGAGGTCTTTAGATTTAGTGATGATAAAGGCACACTTTTATAACACTTTTTTAGAACTGATAAAACTTCAATTTTGTTTTTTGAGCACTCATCCCCCACCCCACTATGAACCTGCACTCCCACTCTCATACACCCCACCCCCACCTTTTTTAGTGCTTGGAATTCCCATTTTTCATCGTTTTTGCACTTCCCAGACTCATGTACACCTAAGGATGCATCTAGACTCCATCCTTGGACCTCCCTTGTTCATTTTGAACCTCTTTATCATTGCTCTAATATTTTTTTATTCTATATTTTATGATATTTCTATTTATATATATATATATATTTACATACATATTTTTTATTCATTTATTTATATAATTATTTTTAAATAAATTTATAAAATATATACTTGTGTGTGTATAATAAATATATATACTCATATTTATTTAATTATGTTGTCACTATAAGAAAAAAGGTGTCTTGTAGAGTTTTTTTTTTCAATTTAATGGTGGTTTAAATAACCGCTAAATGATGTGGGGCACTTCTTAAAAGCGATGTGTATTTGTGTGATGGGAATATTTTTATGACGGGTTTTATTTTACTACAATTTAAACCCACACTAAATATTTTTCTGTTGTTTCTTTTTTTTGTTTTTAATTACGTAATTAATTTATTATTATATATTATACATTTATTATTTATTATTATTATTTATCATTTTTAATTACTTATTTACCAGACCATGCATACATATTCCTTACAGGCCATCCCTAAATCTTGTATATGTATCCGTTGGGAGAGATTCAAACCTTTTACCTATTGATTATTCTATAAAGAATTTACCACTCTAGGAAACTCTTCATGGGGTGAGTAAATAGTATTTAATATACTTATATATGTACAGATAAACAATATTAAGGAATAATAAATAAGAAATTCAAAATTCTAAATATATAATAAATATAGAATAAATAAGTAATAAATAAATTATAAATTAATAAATTGTATAAAAATATATGATAAATAAATAAATAATAAACAAATATTTAATAAATAGATTCTAAATAATTAATAATTAAATAATTAAATAATAAATAATAAATAATAAATAATAAATAAGTAAATAAATATACGATACATAAATAATAATAAATAATAAATAAATAAAAAACAAAAAAATAATAATAAATTAATGATAAATAAATTATAAATAAATAAATAAATAATAATACTAAATTATAAAATAATAATAATAAATTAATGATAAATAAATAATAAATAAATAAATAGTTAATAATTATTTAATATATAATAAATAAATAATTAATAATACATAAATAATAAATAAATCATAAATTAATAATAAATATATAATAAATATATAAATAATTAAAAAAATAAATAAATAAAGAAAAATAATAAAATAATAATGAAAAATAAATTAATATAAAATAAATCAAGACGGTTTGGCCATGGATTTGGAGACTCAAATTCATGACGTGAAAATTTATTAAGAAAGAGGAAACAAACAAGGGAAGGCAAGGGGAAGTGGGGTCCAACAAATCATGAAATTTCCACAATAGAGAAAGCAAATGATCAGTTCATGCCACTCCTACTAGAACCTAAAATTATGGGATCTTGACCTGTACCCTTTGGATGTTAACCTCTCTTCCATGATTTATTCCTTTGAGGTGGTGAAGCTCATTGTTTTATGGAGGGATTGATGGTTCTTCTAGAATGATACAACACTTAAATTTCAAAGAAAGATCTCTAACATTTTACTCTGGATTAGATCGACAACTATCTTCAATATTATTTTATAATAATTTATGAACTATGAGATAATCCTTCTAACCAAAAACGTCTTGCTCAATTTTGGAAAAGGTAATTTCAGGCTTTTAATCAAACCATTCTTCTATTTCTTTATTTGGACCTTGGGGGAACCTTTCAACCTCATAGTCCTCCAAAGGTGTTTAAAAAAAATCCCCTTATGGTTTCACATTCCATGACTAAATCCTTTCTAAAATTTTCACAAGTGGTTTTCATAAGGTCAAAAAAATGAGATGGGTAAGACCATTCCACATTTTCCATTATATTAGAACTCAGAGTGTAAGGTAGTATGCTTGATAAAGGAATTACAATAAAAAGGAAGTGCATCAACTAAATCACGAGTCCCATCCAGGAATGTCCCAATCAACTTTGCATGGTCAATCTTTTGGAGATTAATGTGAAATGGAATATCCTTCCCATGGGAATCCTCCACTTGTGTGGACTTCTTATAAGTGACAAGTTGGAAGCCTTATTCATCCACAATAACATTTTTCCACATAAGAGATGAATTTTGAACGTTTTTTTCACCTAAAGGTTGACTTGATCCAGAATTGCTCGAACAATGTGAAAACTATTTTCCCAGATGCCTTTAAAAGTGATTTCCTTTCTTGATGAACCAATTATGAGTGAATAAAAATATGCTATCATCATACCCTTCCTTTCATTTTTCAAATGGGAAGCCTTCTTAATAGTCTTCTCATTCTCTATGACATTAGAAATAACATCTCTAAAAGATGTCCCTAAAATATTCATGTCATCCTCCTCATCAGTAATTTCTACTCGAGATGCTTCCCCATGAGCCCTCTGGAATTGTAGGTTTATACCTGATGGAGTGATTAATCTAGATTCCGAAACCAAATTCACATCTTCTTTCTAAGCCTACTATACAACCCCATTAGATTTATTGCCTTGTCCTTGCATAACAGTTCAAGCCTTCACAATAGTGCCATTAGAATCAATTCTTTTTGGGTCTTTCTTTCTTACTTTAGAAGACCCAGCCTTACTAAGAGGCTCCACTGCATAAAAAATCTGAGAAACACTTAATAATTGCTGAATTTTCATGAATAGTGATTTCATCAATTCCATGTGATGTTTCCCCAACCTTACCCTAATTTAGATCATGTGTAGTAGGCATGATGGTGCCAGAAGCTGTATTCCTAGAGTTAGAAGGTGACCTCCCAACTTGACCAACATACTCTGGAGGAACAAAATTTATGTTAGAGCAATTTCTAGCAGATCTGAAAAAATAAATAAATAATACATTACTAATAAATTAATAATAACTAATAAATAAATAATAAATAATAAATTAATAATAAAAATAAATAATAAATAATTAAAAATAAATAATAAATATTTTTTAATAACATATAATAAATAATAAATAAATATTAAATAATAGTTTAACCATAAATTTATAATAAACAATAAATCAATATATAATAAATAAGTAATAAATGAATAAATCATAAATGAATAAATAATAAATAAATATACATATAAAGAAATTTACATAAATATATATAAACATACATTTATGTTACATAAATATATATATAAACACAGACACACAGATATATGTGTGTGTGTGTATATATATAATTGTAAATATATAAATAAACACAAGTAAATATAAATATATATATATATATCCATATAATATATAAAAACACATATATACATAAAGGCATATAAATATTTAAAATTGTATATAAATATTGAAAAATATTCATAAATATATATAAATATTCTTGCATATATACTATTATATGCAATTTCAAATAAATATTTATATATATATATATAAATTATAATTAAATATACATAAATGTATAGAAGTAAAAACAAATATATATATATATATATATATATTAGATAATAAATCACTAAAAGAGGGAAAACCACAATAATTGTAACACTATAAAATCAATTGGAATGTAAATCAATGGAGTAAAATCATAGAATACATAAAAAGAATATGAAGACACTCTTAAATGAAGATGAAAATCTCATTTAATGTTAAACAATCACGATATCTGAACAAAAAACATGGTTTTGGAGGCCTTCTGGTCCTATTTTGACTTCAAAATATAGTGATTGGGGTCCCCATGTCAACACGGATGGCTTTTGTATAATCATCATATGATCATATGCAATAGAAGATAACCCAAACATAATTAGATATATTTTTAAGAATCAATGTGTATATAAATCTCTAAAATAGAGTATCTAGAAAACCCCAACAACTACAATATTCTTCATCTTTAGTAAAGTATAATGCTTGATAATGATAATGAAAAAGCGAACAAAATCACCCTACCCCCAAGCAGGGAACATCGAACAATAGATCTATGATTGTATCGTGAGGATACCCGAATGTTGAAGGGGTGCTAGTACCTTTATCTTAGATGATAAATAACGGTATTGGAGGAAGATAGAATTGATAGGCTTACTCACAAGTGGATATACTCAGCAAGAGGGATCAAATCCCTCTATACATACATCTATGATTTTTTTTATTAAATGAGTCGGATATATTTGTGTATCCATATACATTTATTTTCACTAGCATTAATTCATTGAATCATATTCAATGAATATTAAATCCATTCAATCCATATATAATGGATTGATAAAAAAACTGTTTGGGAGAAATAAATAAATAAATATATCATATACATATATTTATTATCACATGTATTTAATACATGCACAATAATACCTGAATCAGATTCATATTATTAAATATACACTTATATATATAATATCATAATATATATATATATATCGAATGTTCAACAATCTCCCACTTGTACTAATACCCTATAAAGACTTTATGTATAATTTCACAACTCTTTATGAATCAATCCAAACTATTTTGGATATGGTTTTTCATCAAACTCTCTTTATTTTGAAAAAACATTTTATCCCAAATTTTATCCTTATCTAAAGGCCTAAATGTGTGAACCTTTGTACCTTATTAGTTTTCACAAGAGCGATGCAATCTCTATTTCATAAATGTAATCAAAGAGAAGCCTCTAGAAAAACACCAGTGCTACTTAATCTATTAAGGGGTCTAGTGGGATCTCCATCAAACGTACTCAAATCTCTAAATAATCATATACACCACAAGATGTATTATAGACATCATATATAAATATATATATATATATATATTATATAATCCATTTTCCAATAAATTTGAGAAACCACTAGACATAGAACATGTCAATCTATTATAGGTCCCTCCTCATTTTCTTGATTCTCTGAAAAAGGATGACCAAGTGGATGAATGCCTCACATGTCACTTATCCAAGTAGTTAAACACATAATATGTGAAACAACTAAGCATGGACAAGTATTTCATCAGTTTAATTCAATAAAGGTCCAAATGTATTTTATTTTCATACAAGTGGACAAACCCTATCTGAGTTTCAATCTAAATGATGAAATGATCAACAACATACCCAACCACCCCTGTATTAGCTAATTTCATATGATGAATTCATAAATAAGGTATCAAAGTAGAAAGTTTCTCATTCTAGGTATCTTCAAAACCTCATGTAAGAAAGTCTGATAATAAGAATACACCTCTAAGTGTATCCATCACCGTGTTACATTCCATAAGATATACTTTAGCAGATCAATATAATTAATAAGTCTCTATTTATTAACTTAATCATTTATTCTTCAATATCACATATACAAAACTTTGTAACAAATATAAGTATTTATTCAAGACAACCCTTACATATCATCATAACCCATTATACTCCATTGTGATCATAGATTAGGGACAACTCAATGTTTGTACTTTGAGGGGATATTTATCATTTGAACGCTCAATTAAAATAAATTTTACTACACATGAATAAATGATACATGAATATTCCATTTATTATAATAACATGACAAGTTCAAAACCATTACAACCAATATATTAAGTGTTAAACACATAGAGATATAATATTACCCTCATGTGGTTTTTGAGTAATGGATTTTGAACATTACATACAAATGTAATTCCTATCACATCTTTATGTGACCATCTGAAAAAATACTCCCACTAACCTCTTAGTAAGTAATATTTTTGAAGAAATCAAATTTGAATAAATGTGATACTTAAGAATCATAATCTTTATGTTGAAATCTTTGAACATATATTCAAAATTCTTAAAAACATAAAATCAAATGTTATAGTTTTTTCTTGTTGTCTACTTAGAACTATTTTTATGTTTATTATCATAGTCATTTTAACATTTCCATCAAAATTTTCTTTGAAATATTATGTAAGTAATGTTAATTTTTACATTATCACTTTACCAACACATCCTAAACTCTTTTAGGATAAAGTGATATCAAATTTGTTATAATAACTAATGTAATTTTTTTTCATTATTTCCATAACCTAAACTCTTTTAGGATAAATTGATAATAATTTATTAAGACACCTAATGAAACATTTTTTCAATTTTCTTTACCACTATACCCTAAAATCTTTTAGAATATAAAGTGTAATACTTTTTAGTATGAACTGGTATAATCATTTATGGAATAGTTATGTTTAGTTGTTATGGTAAATAAATGTAAATCTTTGTATTTTTTATTTACCATTATATCCAAAATTATTTTATGATGTCAAGTGAATTTCACTTTCTCATAGTACCTAACGTAAATATTTAAATTTTTCATTACTGTCATATACTAAAACTTCATTAGGATACTAAGTGAAATTTCTGTTCTTATTATAACTAAATATAAATCTTTATATTTATTTTTCTTTGTATATCCTAATTTTTTTGACATTTAGTGAAGAATCATTATAATATTAGACTGGTGTAATCATTTAGTTAACAGTAAAGTTCTCTTTCTTATAGTAACAAAATTTTACTATTTATATTTTTCTTTATTGTATTAAACCCTAACTCTTTAGGAAATTAAGAAAAAAATCACTCAAACACATATTATAATAATCTTTTATTTGTTAAATTTTAACTTCCCTTAGTCCATACATGCTAAAACTTGCCTCTTAGACATCATATTATCTTTTTAATATCTATTCAATATTCAACAAAAACTAATTTGTGTTTTATTATTATTAGGAAATAATATTTATTTATTTTTAGTAGGAATATTAAAAAAATAAACTATTTTTTCCATATCATATATGTTATTCTAAGTATTTTTAACGTTCATACTTGAAAATAAGTCTTTTAACAAATTATAACACCAATGGGTGGTAGGAACCCCTTCCCACTATTTAATAAAATTTTGGATAAACAGTTTTATCCTCGATTAACAGTTTCTTATCTTCTTCTCAAAACATGCTATTAAATCCAATGAATCATATACCATTTTTACACATTTAATCATCTCATGAAAAATATTTGTTTTATAACATCCTATTATCATATAAGATAAGTGATATGAAGATACACTTTCTTTACTTAGATTCATTTGAGCTTGATAAAATCATTTACATTAAAATTCTAAATGTAGTAGCTATTTACTTCAACTCATGAATATAAGATATAGGCTTGATTAATTGTTCCTTCAATTTTGAACCCATGTTTATTTACAATATATTGTAAAATACATTTGGTATCATATACCCTTTAAAATATTTGAATTAATTCTTATAGCATTAATTCTTAACATGGTCAATCTATGGAGTTCCAAAACCCCTTTGGGTGTTTTTTTATAATTCAATCATATTAAATTATTATTATTCCTTTTTTGATAACCCTAGGTTTCAATGAGAATGATTTTTTTCTTGAAGAAGCATTTTTGAACTTTTAAACTAACATTTATTATTCTAATTTAAACTTTTACCCACTTGTAATATATATATACTACCAGAAACCAGACATAATATTCATAGTTCATTCATTATCAACACTTTTAGAATATCCTATAATTTTTTATTGAATTCAATCATATTTTAAGAACATTTATATAAATGAAAATAGGATAAGTTCCCTAACTAGAACAATCCATTTTAGTCTCCTCTTTAAATAATGTTTTATAATTAAACTAATCATAAACCTTGTGTAAAAATCCCATCTCGTTTCATTTAGATAACCATTGTTTATAAGATATTGTCAAGAAAAAAATGAGATAAAATACACATATTATTATGAGTTTATCCAAGATTGAAGCATCCCTATTATCAATGTAGAAACTTCTTTTCTACGTTACATGAAAGAAAACTACAATCTTTAATTATATCTCAAATTCTAAAATCAATTATATTTAAAAAACATTGTAAAACATACAACTGATATCATATATCCTTCATAACAATAAAATTTATTTATATAACCAATAATGTTTTAAGAAAACTTTTAGACTTACCAAGTTATAATTATATTCAATATTATTGAATTATACTTTATTTACCCAATAATGTTGAATTTATGAGACTAAAATCATTGATGTACCCAATAATATTGAGTAAATGTGTGGAGACCAAGATTCCTTTTTTCATTTAGTATCTAATTCCTTTGAAACCTTAAATTAATCACTCTATGATTATATAAGCACCTAGATTCAATTATTGAACTAATTAAAAAATAATTTACATAGGAAGTAATTGTTCTAACCCATAGAATATTTCACTTGCTAATTTTCTTATTGTACTGGTCTTAGGATTTTCTTACTTTAAAATACTTATTTTATGGATTAATATAAAGTTTAGTTTGATGATTATGATTTATTTACCTACAATATAATTTTTAATCAGATAAATATAATATATTATATATTTTCATTAAGTAATTTTAATGAAATTAATCCCACCAAAATTGATGACCCCATACATCATATCCATTTAGTGATACAAGATCCATATTTCACCATAACTTACACCAGTTATCATGAAATCAAGCCATGATTATTTAGTTAGGGAATAATCATACTCATAATATTTACGATTCTTTGATATTTTATTGGATAAATATTTATCCAAATCCATCATATGGATTCACTCAACTATATTCCTCCAGTATCCTAACTATTAGGCTTCCCTGCTAGTGTAACCCAAATAAAATGCCAAGAATAATCCAACTAAGTACAATCAAGGGATACTAATGTTGATTTTGAAAATACCCAACATGAAAATCCTAATTTAGTCATAGATTTATTTAATTCTACAATATAATCAAGGGGTTTTCATTATTATCTCTATAATACTTGCTAAAATGTTTAAGGAAATGATAGTTGTCTCTTTAGAAGGAATCTCACACTTAATATTTGAGGGAGTTTTCTATTTTAAAGTCTAAAAAATTTAATATAAATAATATGAGTATTAAATTCATAACCATTACATCACATTTAATTCTTATCATTTCATGTTTTATTACCTTTATGTGTATGAATGCTTCCAATAATTTGGTTTTTTAATCCATATTCCAACCATAAAAATATTGTGTTCACACAAAATTAATGTGTAACTCTTTAAACAACCAAAAAATCTATGTTAATATCCAAATATATAAGTCAATTAAATTCATATATTTTCAAATTAATCATAGGAATAAGGTACATGAATGCTTCATGTATTGGCATGGAGTTATATGAGATTGAAAAACTCCACATGAGTTAGCCCCGAGTGATAGATAGCCAACCACATTCACTTTACTATCCTAGGAAAGACACCAAGAAAGTAGGTGGTATGATAGTAAGTCCCTCTACTTGAGAAGACTTTACTCAAGAAAAAATTCAATCCATGAAAGCTCTAACACCTAATATTCACAAAATATTCCCAACAAATATTCTAAAGTTCATAACTATAATTATAAATCGAGGTCAAGGTAAACGAAAACTAAATTTAATGATATAAAAATTAGAATGATATGAATGGATCTATCCAAGAATCAGTTTATCATATAAAAATTAGCATAAAATAATTCATTATATAAAAAATTTATAACTATGAATAAAATAAGGAATAGAATTTGAATAAATAAACAATTCAAATATTTATACCTGAGATAAAAATTTATTGTAGAGACCCTATTTTTTCCTTGTAATACTTTTAAATTTTTCTAAATATATTTCTAGAGCTAGTTTAACACCCCAAGATTTCATAGTACGTTATCTCTTCAATGGAATTCAATAACTTGCACTACATCCAACGCCGAGTTCGAGGGCACCACGACTTACCAAACTAGCCATTCAAAAAAGAGGTTATGAATAGTATTAAACACATTTTAAATTTTATATATTCAATATAATATTAACATTCATATTTTTTGTTTCTTAGACAAAATATAAGAAAAATTAAAATTTTAAGATAAAAGAGGTATTTTTCAAAAAATGTTGTTTTTCCGCCTTTTAATGGTGAACCATTTTTAAATCCAATATTGGACACTTTTATATATTAACTTTAGTGAAATTAAATTCTTCTTTAGAATAGGGACACACAAATTTAGTTTGGATAAATTTTTCGTACTTTTTTAGATAACTTTCATATTTTTATGAATAGTGAAAAAATACTAAATTTTAATTAAAAACAACTTTTTAATCAAAATAATTTATAGTGTTAAATTATACATTTGAGTGGTTTTAAAGTATCATTAGACTATATTTTTATCATTTAAAATAATTTAGGTCATTGGATGTAATTTCACATTTAAATTGAACATAAACAAGTACCAATCTTTTGATAGTTAATACTTCTTAAAAACACGCTTTCTGTTTTAACAACGAGAATTAATTTTAAATTAATTTTTGACACTTCTGTTTTTTGAATTTGAAAAAATGGGTTCCATATTTGGAATCAGGGGTTCCAAATTGTGTAAATAGGAAACTTTTATTTTTAGACATTATGAATATTTACTTCAGTAAATATTTTATTTACCATGGTAAAAGAGTAAATCTGGTAAATTAGGGTAAAAAATAATATTATAATAATATTAAATTACCCTAACATATTTCCTAACACTATTGGATGATACATGTCCTACCATGATAATCCTTGGGTCGATTTTGGGACCCCATGGAGACACTTGGGAGTGATAATGACATTTTACATTAATTAATCTAAAGTAAAGACAAAAATAACTAAAGCATGTATGTCTTAGTAAAACATTTTTATATGGGGTTATTGTAACGCCCCGACTCCAGTTACCCAAAGTCAGTGAAATATTACATAACATTGGTATGATCACAAAAGATCAAGTCTCGAAAGACCGATTAGTTTAGTAGCCTTGCAAACACTAGATACATTCATAAGTCTTACATTACATGATAAAATGGAAAATTACAACAATGTAGTATCCATATTCCACACTCATATCCCCTCAAACTATCCCTGTAGGTCAGTCATAAAATACTTCTTCACATCCTGGGAAAAATAAAACATAGAAAGGGGTGAGCTCAGATGCTCAGTAAATATTACAATATAGCAGAAACTTTTATAAATAAATATAAACATTTAAGGCAATATATAACTAAAATAAAAGCCTTTTAAACTTGAACTTCAGCATAAAATGGAAAAAATAAAATGAGAAAAATACTATTTACTTATTCACATGGACATTCTACTAGTCAAATAATCACATGCAATATCAATAACCACTTTCATAATGATGGAATGCATAATTCCAGACTATCATAACCACATAGTCAGGGCCTTGTGCCAAGACTAAAAATAAGATTTTTTCAAGGCCTTTTTCCAAGACACTACTTTGTCTCATGAGACCTAACGATGCATCGAGGAGCTATAGTGGGATCCACTCATCACTTACTAAGTCCAATACATTCCTCATATGAACAGGTTTAAACATAACATAAACATTCATATTAAAACTAGCATCCGAAATGTCAATACTTTATCCATAAACCATGAATGGTATAAAAATAACACATCCACAATCAAACATATCACAAAAACTTCAATACAATATGGAAGTTTTGTATCATAATAAATCAACTTCAAATAATCATAAAATCCATCAAAGGATGTTGACATAGATGAAATCAAAACTGTTTGAGAGAAATATCTATTTTTTTGAAATCATTTAAAAGTCACATAATTATAAAATAAAACATTTACTTTGAAATTATTCTTATAATCTTGTAAGGGAAGATTAAATGATTTCAGAACAATGGAAAATAGTTGCAATCTCTGTATAAGTTAAAAAAGGCATTCTTACCTTAATTTTGTTGAAAAGGTTAAAAAGGACCTTGTTTGGAAAACGACGGAAATATTCCTTTCAAAGAATTTTATAAAAATTAAAAAAAGGGTATAAATGAATTTAACCCACAGTCTAGTAAATAGTAAAAATGTTTTGAAATATATTTTTATGAAACATGGATGTGGATGATAAAGAGATCCCTGTAGATAATTACGTATAAACAACCTCAGATAATGAATAAATTGTGAAATAAACCCTTACCTTGTAATTTTCCTTGGTCGAGGGTTGGTTAGACTCCTGTATAATGGTGGAATAATTGTTATTAAATTATATAATAATCATATACATTAATATGATATCATATATGATCTTTTAACATTGCTTTGTTAATAATATCTTAGTATTATCCTCATTTCGGGTGTTAACAGATTCGTTTTCCTTTATATATGTTTGTATGTGAGTCATATTTGTTATGGATGGGATGTATATTATTTATATCCATAATTATTTCAAGTCTTTAAACATTATTTTTAATCATCTAATGAAAATTAGTCTTAAATGGATACGATGGGGAATGAATCTCATCACGTTCGTGAAGATGATAATCAGTATGTACGCGCGAGCAAAAATATCATTCTTTTGATAATAAAATAATATATAATTGGATGTTATATCATATATAAAGAATCATTATCATGTTATATTTATTATTTACATCAATTACACATCATTATTATACCCATCCAAATAATATTATATTGAATAACAATTACACCACGACGTGGAGACGGTAAGCCGTATGTACGCACGTATGGTGACATTTCATTCAAAGGATGGATAGAATAATGAATTTGGTTGTACCATATTTATAATAAAATCAAAATATATAGAAGATACTGGAGTAATTATTTTATAATGTAAACAATAAATAAAAAGGAAGTGGAAGAAGAAAGGAACTTGAAAGAGGTGGTGAGATATTTACCTCTTCTTCGGGTTATTTCTTTTGATTTGATCAAAAGGGATCCTTAGTTTTTCTTTATGACCAAAGTAAGGACTTTAGGATGAGTTGAGGATTGTTTAGAGGGTACTTGGGTAGATTTTTGTTGAGCTAAATGGCTTTGAAGGTGTGAATTAGAGAGAAGGGGGAGTGCCCTTTTATAAGAGGGGTGAGAGTCACCTTAGGAAAAGCTAGAAATATTATTTTATAATAAACTCATTTTCTGTTTATAATGTATCACAAGTGGATTATTGCAAGGATAAGGTGATTATGGGTCGAAAACCAATCAACCAATGGGTTTTAGACAAGTTAGGGTCACTATATTAACCTTATCTTTTAGATTTAACTCTTAGTTAAATTGTTTGACATTTACCACGTCTCTTTGTATTTTTATATTATATGGTTAATAAACATAATATAAACCTCAAAGAGAACCCCAATATGTTACTTAATGTCACATATAATATTATTTAGGCCCTTTGGTAGAACCTTATACTTTTAGTAATATTATATCAACCAATAATATTGTATTTGTTTTAAAAACTCATTTATGTTAATTTTGAGATTATATAATAATTGATTTTTTTAAAGTCCTAAAAACATTATTACTTAGACCTAAATAAATTTAATAAATCCTAACATGTCATATTCCCATATAAATTTTTTTATGGCATCAAAACTTTCAATGTATATTTATTTTAGTATTTATAATATCATTTATTTTATTCTTTCATTAATAAGGAAAATATTGCATCATCATTGTGTCATAAATAGATTTAATTATTTAATGTCTAAAAATTATAAATAAAATAAAATTATGTAGGAAATATTTTTATATTTCTAATTAATATTTATAGTCAAAGAGATAACATGTATAACCCTATGTAAAAATTGTTTTACTAAAAGATATATGCTTATGTCATTTTTTGTATTTACTTTAACTTAATTAATATAAAGTGTCATTATCACTTACAATTAGCTCCATGGGGTCCAAAAATCGACCCAAAGATGCCCATGTTCGGACATGTATCATAAAATAGGGTTAGGGCACGTGTTAGGGTAATTTAATATTATTATAATATTATTTTTTCACTCTTATTTACCGGATTTACCCTTTAACCATGATAAATAAAATATTTACCGAAGTAATTATTCAAAATGTATAAAAATAAAAGTTACCTATTTACATAATTTGGACCTCATGATTCTAAATATGGAATCCATTTTTCTAAATTCAAAACACATAAATTGCAGAAATAAATTTAAAATTAATTCCTGTTGTCAAAACAAAAACCGTGTTTTTAAGAAATAATAACTATCAAAAGATTGACAATTGGTTATGTCCAGTTTAAATGTGAAATTATGTCCAATGAACAAAATTAGATTAGATGGTGAAAATATAATCTAATTAAACTTCTAAACCATTAAAATTTATAATTTAATAGTATAAATTATTTTGATTAAAAAGTTGTTTTCTGTTAAAATATAGTATTTTTCACTATTCACCCAAATATGAAAGTTACCAGAAAAACACCAAAAATTTATTGGAACTAAATTATTATGTCCTGATTCTAAATAAGAAGTTTATTTTTTCAAATATAATATATAAAAGTTTCAAATATTGGGTTTAAAAAAGATTCATCATTAAATGGCGGTAAAAGTGCATTTTTTGAAGTAAATACTTCTTTTTTCTGAAAATAATGAATTTGTTATTAAATTATGTCCAAGAAACTCATAATATGGATTCTAAAATTATAAGTATTATATATAGTTCAATATTCAGTTAATACTATTCATAACCGCTTTTGAACGACTAATTTGGTAATCTTGTGGTGCGCTCGAACCTGGTATTGCGTGTAGTGCAAGTTATTGAATTACTTTTAAAAATAACGTATTATGAAATATTAGGGTGTTACATTATTCCCTGTTTAAATAAATTGCATCCTCTTAATTTGAAATTTTTCTTCAAAAATAAAAGGTTGAAAATGGGAAATACCTTTGTGGGAAAACCCACATCGGAAATTGGGTTAATAAAATTTAGTCTTAATAAGAGGAAAAAGGGAATGAAAAAAGTAACCACCAAATTATGATCTTGATGGGAAGAACACTGGTGGAAATTAGAGACACATAATTGGAGGAAAAATGTAAATATTTATAGGGATTGATTGAGGTCATCGGTAACAAACAATTGTATAATTTAGTGCCTCAAATCCATCAATCTATGATTATTTAAAATATCATTAGTTCCAAAAAACATAAGGTATTAGGATAACACATTTTTAGTTTTATGATCCCTTACCTGAATTTTAAGAATTAATTTATTCATGGAATAAGTGATGAAAAAATATATACTTGACAAGTAGAGTTCCATCCTTTAACTAATTTCTACCAAAAACTCATCCTTCACTCTAAAAGATAATAGAACTAAAAAAATATTTTATTTATCCTATTCATATAGGTTTCCAAAAAAATGAATTTATAATTAATCTACCAGACCCTTTAAAAAACTACATTATTCAATCTAGGACATCACGTGGGTCAGTGGTAGGTGATATACCCTTGTCGCCCTATGGTTGAAGGTTCAAGTCTCGCGGTCTTGTTGGACGCGATGAGTTGCTTCCCAACCTCCGGGTTATCCTTTTTATGGAAATCCATAAATTATCTCAAACTATACTTATCCAAAATACTTCTGTCCAAACTCACAGTCCAAAATTTATAGGGAAGTTCAACATAATAAAAATTCTTTTTGCCACGTAATAACATGTGAACACCTTCATCATGTATTCTTTTAAAACACTATAACATCTTGTATTACCATAAAACCTTATTGATTACATTCATACTCTCTTATTCATTATATAATACTGGATATACTCCTTCTATCCAAAAATGTTGTAAACTTAAACAATGATGGAATATACAAATCATTAATCAGTTTCAAGATAGTCAAGAATATGCAATATAATTTATCCAAATCAAAAATTTATTATTCCAAAATCACTACCTCATTATCAGAACAATATTATGGTTTATCTTTCTCTCAAACATATATTTTCCAAAAATTTAACTTACTATTGAGTCACTTTTACTGGATCTACACAATCTCAAGTCCGTAATGAAATAGTATTGCAATACAATCCTTATATACTCCATAATTATTATAACCTGTAAATCATTGATACAACACTCAAATGACATAATTATTTAATAAAAACACATGAAATCTAACCATTACTCCTAATCTGTGTTAGTATCATAACTTGATTATTATCCAATAGCATCATTTGGGGCATACTCTGATGATTTGGACATTGGTTCGCGTAGTGTCCCAACTCCTTGCAGATGAAGCATTGTACATTTGAAACCTTTTTCTTACCCTTGTAGTCACATACATGGTGTTCTTTTTCCCTACACTTATAACAAACTCCCATTCCCTTCAGGCAAGTTCCAGGGTGTTTCTTCCCACAGTTATCACATGTGGGAAAATTATTCTTTTCCCTCTTCCCTTTATCTATCTTTATCTCTTCCATCATTTTCTTCTCTTGCTTCCCTTCAAAGCCATAGTACTCAGAGAATTATTTACTTATCTTATTGACACATAATACTATTTCTTCATATGTTGAGAATACATGGGAGACAATTTACCTTCTAAATGTTGGATTAATACCATGAAAGATATGATCCTTCTTACTCTTTGGATCATATGTATTTCTGGAGTTCACATTCCTTCTACTGGGTGCCATTTCTATACAATGGCATACACTAGGTCAGTTTATGAATTGCAATGAATAATTCCAAACTTGTAAAATTCCTAACGTAGATTGAACAATTTATAGATATAATCCATAATCATAAAAAAAAATTATTTGGGGAAGTATATACTCACAAACCCTTCACAATGGTTTGTAAAGAAAATGAGAATTATCCTAAGAATATACCCCAGGAGTATCGTAACTAAGAGTGCAGTAAGGCTCATTGTCGTGCACCAGTTCTCGTTCGAGTCTAGCCCAAAGCGGCATTTTCAGGTTTTACCACTAGGTACATCTATTCCAGAGCCGCCTATACCTGCTCGTATCCATACATGGATGTATTGCTTGGAAAACTCAAAAAATCTCTTCAATACCAAAATTCTAAGAATTTCTTCTATACTAATCCTCAAAGTCCATCTTATGGATATGTGCTCTAATCAAAGTTTATCTAAATATAGCTTCCAAGGTTTGTACTAAACTTCCTCTGATACCAACTGTAACACCCCAACCCCAGTTACCCAGAGTCAGTGTATATCAAAAAAACTTCAATACAATATGGAAGTTTTGTATCATAATAAATCAACTTCATATAATCTTAAAATCCATCAAAGGATGTTGACATAGATGAAATCAAAACTATTTGAGAGAAATATATCTTTTTTTGAAATCATTTAAAAGTCAAATAATTATAAAATAAAAAGTTTACTTTAAAAATATTCTTATAATATTTTAAGGGAATATTCAATGATTTTATAATGATGGAAAATAGCCGCACCTTCCGTGTAAGTTAAAAAAGATGTCCTTACCTTAATTTTGTCGAAAAGGATAAAAAGGACCTTGTTTGGAAAATGATAGAACAATTACTTTCAAAACATTTTATGAAAAGTCAAACAAGGGTATACATGACTTCAACCCAAAGTCTAGTAAATAGTAATTTTTTTTTTAAATACATTTTTAAGAAACATGGATGTGGATGATAAAGAGATCCTAGGAGATAATTACATTTAAACAACCTCGGATAATGAAAAGATTGTGAAATAAACCCTTACCTTGTACTTTTCCTTGGTCTAGGGTAGGTTAACCTCCTGTATAATGGAAAAATAATTATTATTAAATTATACAATAATTATATACATTAATATGATATCATATATGATCTTTTAACATTTCTTTGTTAATAATATCTTAGTATTATCGTTGTTTCGGGTGTTAAAAGATTTGTTTTCCTTTATATTATTTGTTATGTGAGTCATATTTGTTATAGATGGGATGTATATTATTCATATATATAATTATATCAAGTCTTTAAACATTATTTTTAATCATCTAATGAAAATTAGTCTTAAATGGATATGATGGGGAATGAATCTCATCGCGTTCGTGGAGACGGTAATCCGTATGTACGCACGAGCGACAATATCATTATTTTGATATTAAAATAATATATAATTGGATGGTATATTATATATATAGAATCATTATCATTTTATATTTATTATTTACATCAATTACACATCATTATTATACCCGTCCAAATAATAATGTATCGAATAACAATTACACCACGACCTGGAGGCAGTAAGTCGTACGTACGCATGTATTGTGACATGTCATTCAAAGGATGGATAGAATAATGAATTTGTTTGTAACATATTTATAATAACATCACAATATATAGGACACACTGGATTTATTATTTTATAATGGAAACAACAATGAAAAAGGAAGTGGAAGAAGAAAGAAACTTGAAAGAGGTGGTGAGATATTTACCTCTTCTTCGGGTTATTACTTTTGATTTGATCAAAAGGGCTCCTTAGGTTTGATTTCTAACCAATGTAAGGCCTCTAGGATGAAGGGAGAACAATTGAGAGAGTATTTGGGTAGAGGTTTTCTGAGCCAAATGTCTTTAAAGATGTGAATTAGAGAGAAGGGGGAGTGCCCTTTTATAAGAGGGGTGAGGGGAACCTTAGGAAAAGCTAGAAATTTTATTTTATAATAAAATAATTTTCGGTTTATAATGGATCTGAAGTGGATTATTTAAAGGATACGGTGTGTAGTGGTATAAAAAACTCAAAAAATAGGTTTTATATATCTTTGGGTCACTATATTAACCTTATCATTTAGATTTTACTCTTAGTTAAATTGTTTGACATTTACCATGTCTCTTTGAATTTTTATATTATATGGTTAATAAACTGACTATAAACTTCCAAGAGAACCCCAATAGGTTCATTAATGTCACATATAATATTATTAAGTCCCTTTTCCAAAAATTAGACTTTTATTAATATTATATCAACCAATAATATTGTATCTGTTTTAAAAACTCATTTATATCCATTTTGAGATTATTTAATAATTGATTTTTGTTAAAGTATTAAAATAATTATTACTTAGACCTAAATACATTTAATCAACCCTAAAATGTCATAGTAACCTATAAAATTTGTGTATGGCATAAAAACTTTCAAATTATATTTATTTTAGTATTTATAATATCATTTATTTAATTCTTTCATTAATAAGGAAAATATTGCATCATCATTGTGTCATTAATAAATTTAATTATTAAATGTCTAAAAATTATAAATAAAATATAATTATGTATGAAATATTTTTATATTTCTAATTAATATTTATAGTCTAAGAGATAACATGTATAACACTATGTAAAATTTGTTTTACTAAAAGATATATGCTTATGTCATTTTTGTGTTTACTTTAACTTAATTAATATAAAGTATCATTATCACTTAAAAGTGGCTCCATGGGGTCCCAAAACCAACCCAAATATTCCCATGGTTGGAAATGTATCATTAAATAGTGTTAGGACATGTGTTAGGGTAATTTAATGTTATTATAATATTATTTTTTCACCCTTATATACCAGATTTACCTTTTAACCATCGTAAATAAGATATTTACCGAAGTAATTATTCAAAATGACTGAAAATAAAATTTATCTATTTACAAAATTTGGAAATCCTGATTCTAAATACGGAATCCAAATTTCTAAATTCAAAACACATAAGTGGAAGAAATTAATTTAAAATTAAATCCCAGTGTCGAAACAAAAAGCATGTTTTTAAGAAATAATAACTATCAAAATATTGACACTTGCTTATGTCCAGTTTAAATGTAAAATTATGTCCAATGACCAAAATTGGATTAAATGGTAAAAATATAATCTAATTATACTTCCAAAACATTAAAATTTATAATTTAACACTATAAATTATTTTGATTTAAAAAGTTGTTTTCAGTTAAAATATGGTATTTTTCACCATTCACCCAAATATAAAAGTTATCAGAAAAACACCAAATATTTATTGAACCTAAATTCTTATGTCCCAATTATAAATAAGAATTTTATTTTTTAAAATAGAATATATAAAAGTTTCAAACTGGATTTAAAATGTTTTCATCAATAAAAGGCGGTAAAAGTGCATTTTTTGAAATAAATACTTTTTTTATCTGAAAAAAATGAATTTGTTCTTACATTATGTCCAAGAAACTCATAATATGGATTGTAAAATTATAAGGATTATATATAGTTCAATATTTAGTTAATAATATTCATAACCACTTTTGAACAGCTAGTTTGGTAATCTTGTGGTGCGCTCAAACCCGGTGTTGCGTGTAGTGCAAGTTATTGAATTACTTTGAAAAATAACGTACTATAAAATCTTGGGGTGTTACAGTTATATAACTGATATTTTAGACTATAAATATTTATTATAAATATAAAAATATTTCCTACATAATGGTATTTTATTTATAATTTGTAGACATTAAATAATTAAATTTATTTATGACACAATGATGATTCAGTAATTACCTTAATAATGAAATATTAAAATAATTGATATTATAAATATACAAATAAATGTAAATTGAGAATTACGATAAATTAAACTAATTTTCAAGGTTAATATGACATGTTAGGGTTGGTTAAATAAATTTTATTCGAAGTAGTAATGTTTTTATGGCTTTCAAAAAAATCAAATACTAAATAGTATCAAATTTGACATAATTGAGTGTTTAAAACAAATACTATATTATTAGTTGATATAATATTCATAAAAATATAAGGTTCAGCCAAAGGATTTAGATAAGGTTATATATATTAATAATGAATCACATTGGGTTCTCTTGTCTTGTTATAGTAAGTTTATTAACTATATAATATAAAAATTCAAGGAGACTTGGTAAATGTCAAACTATTTAACTAAGAATTAAATCTAAAATATAAGGTTAATATGACGACCTAAACCTGTCTAAAACCTATTATTTGATAGTTTTTATCCCCATAACTACCTTATCCTCTAAATAATTCATTTTTGAGCCATTAGAAACCGAAAATTATTTTATTATAAAATAATATTTCAAGCTTTTCCTAAAGTGCCCCTCACCTCTCTTATAAAAGGTCACTTCACCTTCTTTTAATTTAACTCTTCCAAATCCTTTTGGCTCGGCCAAACCCTACCCAAATATACTCCCAATGTTTCTATAGTCATCCTAGAGGCCTTACATTGGTCAGAAAGCCAACCTAAGGATCCCTTTTGATCAAATCAAAAGGAAGAACCCAAAGAAGAGGTAAATATTTCATCACCTCTTTCAAGTTCTTTTCTTCTTCCACTTCCACTTTCTTTGTTGTTTCCATTATAAAATAATAACTCCAGTATCTTATATATTCTATGATTTTATTAAAAAAATGGTACACCCATATTCATTATTCTATCCATCATATGAATGAAAAAGTCACCATACATGCGTACGTACGGCTTACCGTCTCCACGTCGTGGTGTAGTTTGTTATTCAAACCCTTCATTATTTGGATGGGTATAATAATGAGTATAACTAATGTAAATAATAAATATAACATTTTAATTATTATTTTCATATGATATTCCATCCAATTACATACGATTTCACAATCAATATAATGATATTGTCGCTCGTGCGTACGTACAGATTACCGTCTCCACGACACGGTGAGATTTATTTTCACATTCACCATTCAACGATGATTATAAAAATATATATTATTAATAAGTATGTAATATATGATATAATAACTCTAATGGATATATATATATATACTTACATATGTCGTATTCACCTACTTCTGTTCAATACGATATGAAAATGGAAACAACATTTATGCGTACGTACGACCTACCGTCTCCATAAACGGTGCCTCCCATTTCATATATCTATCTATTATAAATATTTATATTCTAAATATATTTGATATATATATTAATTTTTATATTATGGAAGTATTTAAATCATTATCTAAATGATACGATCAAGAATAACAAGTAAAAACACGTACGATAAAGAGAGGGATTATTACCCAAAATGTTAATTTAACATGGAAATCATTATTAAATGGGTAGTATAAAGTCATAAGTGAATCATGAATGATATAATAAATATGAATATGGTAATGTTATAATATATTAACATACTATGGTCATTATACAGGAGGTTAAATGTACCCTCGACCAAAGGAAAGTGCAAGGTAAGAGTTAATTTCACAATATCTTTATTATCCAAGGTTGTTTTTACATAAGTATCTACTGGGAACTCTTTATCATCCACATCCATGTTTTCTTAAAAATGTATTTCAAATTTTTTTTACTATTTAATAGACTATGGGTTAAAGTCATTTATACCCTTATTTGACCTTATATTTGTTGAAAGGAATCTTACCGTCGTTTTCCAAACAAGGTACTTTATGACCTTTTCGGAAATATTATGGTAAGAATGTTCTTTTAACTTGTACAATGGGTGCAGCTATTTTATTCCATTATAACATCATAAAATCTTTCCTTACAAGATTATAATAATATTTTTAAAATAATTTTTTCTTTTAACTCTTAAATTATTTCAAAATAGAAAGATATATTTCTCTCATATAGTGTAGATTTCATCTATGTCAAAATCCTTTGATAAATTTTACACCTGTTTGAGGTTTATTTATTAAGATAAAAATATTCCATATTGTATTTAAGGTTTTGTGATATGTTTGACTATGGATGTGTTATTTTTATGTAAGTCATGTTTTATGGTTAAAGTATTGACATTTCTAATGCTAGTTTTAATAAGATTGTTTATGTTATGTTTCAACCTTTTCATATGAGGAATGTATTGGACTTAGTATGTGACGGGTGGAGCCCGCTATAACTCCTCGATGCATCGGTAGGTCTCATGTGACAATTAGATGTGGAATTGGTTGAGGCCTTTCCCAATTTGATAAATGGTTTTGGCCAAGGTCTTAATCATTTTTAGATGTCTTGGCCAAGGCCTTGAAAAAATGTTTCCGAATGTCTGGCATTATACATTCCCTCATTATGAAAATAATTTTGATGTTTCATGTGGTTATTCGACTAGTAGAATACCCATGACTATGTTTTATTATGAAATTATTTACTTAGCTCATATTTCTGCCATAAAGTGTTCATGTTTATTATTTTTAAAGTCATGTGTTTTCAATTATTCACCATGCCCATTGTTTATGTTATCTTCCGCTAAATTGTTTACCCTTATTGATCATCTGAGCTCACCCCTTTCTTATGTTTTATTTTCCCAAGATTTCTAGGAAGTGTATTATGATTGATATATAGGGTTAATATAAAATGGAATAATGGCATTCTAAAATAAATATCTATGTTATATTTTATGTTTGAAATTGTAATGTGAAGTTGATGTATGTAATCTATTTCCAAGACTGCTAAACTGATCAGTCTTTCAGGACATGATTCATTGTATCATGTCAATTTATTAAAATAATGCACCGACTCTAGGTAACTGGGGTCAGGGCATTACAGTTGGTATCAAATTTTTTTAGCAATAACCTTGGAAACTAGATTTAGAAAAACTCTGATTAGAGAACATTACCCTAAGATAGACTTTGAGGATTAGAATAGAATAAGATACTAGAATTTTGGTAATGTAGAGATTTTGTGAATTTTCTGATCAATACATCCTTGTATAGATACGAGAAGGTAGAGGTGGCTCTGGCACAAATGTACCTAGGAGTGAAAAATCTGACAAGGAGTTTCGGGCTTGACCTAGGGTATCCTTGTACATGACAACAGACCTTGATGTACTCTTGGTTACGATACTCCAAGGGTTATGCTTAGGATAATTCACATTTTCTTTACAAACCATTATGGAGGATTTATGTGTATATACTTCCTCAAAGAATTTTTTTTATAATTATAGATTATATGTATAATCTTTTCATTTTACATTAGGTATTTTACAAGTTTGGAATTATGCATTGAAATTCATAAACTAACCTAGTGTATGCCATTGTTTAGAAATGATGCCTAGTAGAAGTAATGAGAATTTCAGTAATACGCATGATCAAAAGATTAAAAAGGATCGTATCATTAATGGTTTTAAGAAAACATTTAAAAGGGAAATAGTCTCCCATGTATTCTCATCATATGAACAAATAGTATCATGTGTTTATAAGATATATAAATAATTCTCTGAGTCCTATAGATTTGAAGGGAAGAAAGAGAATAAAAGGATGTAAGAGAGAAATATGGATAAAGGGAAGAGGGGAAAGAAGGATTTTCCCATATGTGATAATTGTGGAAATAATTACCTTGGTAAATGCTTTACGGGAATGGGAGTTTGTTATAAGTCTAGAGAAAAAGGCCACCAAGTACGTGATTACAAGGGTAAGAAAAAGGTTTCAAATGTATAATGCTTCATCTGCAAAGAGTTGGGACACTATGCAAATTAATTTCCAAATCATCAAAGTATACCTCAAATGATGCTATTGGATAATAAAGTTATGATACTACCAAAGATAAAGAGGAATTATTAGATTTATTATGTTTTTATTAAGATATTGTGTCATTTGAGTATTGTATTAATGATGTACATGTTATAATAATTATAGAGTATATAAGGATTGTACTGCAGTACAATTTCATTAAGTACCTGAGATTGTGTGGAACCAAGAAAAGTGACTCAATAGTAGGCTAATTGTTTTTGGAAAATATATGGTTGAGAGAAAGATAAACCATAATATAGTTCTAATATAGAGGTAATGATTTTGGAATAAGAGATGATTGATTTGGATAAATTATATTGGATATTCTTTACTACATTGAAACTGATTAATGACTTGTATATTCCATCATTGTTGGAGCTTACAAAATTTTTGGATATAAGGAGTTTATCCAGTATTCTATAAGGAATAAGGGAGAGTGAATGTAATCAATAAGGTTTTATGGTAATTCATGATGTTTCCATGTTTTAATAGAATACATAATCAAGGTATTCACATGTTATTATATGGAAAAAAGAGATCTTCATTATGTTTACCATCCTTACAAATTTTGGACTATGAGTTTAGACATAAGTATTTTGGATAAGTCTAAAGGTTGGAATATATTATTTTGTACATTGGATAAAACTGTTTAAGGTTAAAACATTTCTTAAGATTATTTTTGGATTGTTATAAAAAGACAACCCAGATGTCGGGCGATGACCTGTCATGTCCGGCAAGGCTGCGAGAGTTGAACCCGCAACTCAAGGGTTACAAGGGTGCATCACCTACCACTAGCCAAAGTGATGTAATAGTTTTTATAATTTTGTTTTTTTTAAATTGTATGATTGATGAATTATGAATTCATTTTTTATAACCCTATACGATTAAGATAAATATAATATTTTTGAGTTCTATAATCTTTTGGAGTGAAACATGAGATTGTTGTAGAAATTAGTTAACAGATGGAACTCTACTTGTCAAGTATTATTTTATCTACTTATTTTATGAAGAAATTATTTCTTAACCTTTAGGGAAGGTATCTTAAAACAGAAAACGTGTTATCCCAATACCTTATGTTTTTTTGAACCGATGATATTTTAAATCATCATAGATTGATGGCTTTGAAATCCTCATTTTTACACTTATTTGTGACTAATGACCTCAATAAACCCTTTAAATATTTACATTTTTCCTATAATTATGTGTCTCTAATTTCCACCAATGTTCTATAAATCAAAATCATAATGTGGTGGCGACTTTTTCATTTCCCTTTCCCTCTTATTACGACTACATTTTATTAACCCAATTTCTGATGTGGGTTTTCCACAAAGGTATTTTTCTATTTTTAACCATTTATTTTCAAAAAACAACTTCAAATTGAAAGGATTCAATTTATTTTAGGAGTGGATAATGTAACACCCCAATATTTCATAGTATGTTATCTCTTCAAAGAAATTCAATAACTTTCGCTACACGCAACACCGAGTTCGAGTGCACCACGACATACCAAACTAGCCGTTCAAAAAAGAGGTTATGAATATTATTAACCACATTTTAAATTTTATATATCCTATATAATATTAAAATTCATATTTTGTGTTTCTTATACATAATATAATAAAAATTCAAATTTTAAGATAAAAGATGTATTTTTCAAAAAATGCAATTTTTATGCATTTTAATGGAGAACCCTTTTTAAATAAAAAATTTAACACTTTTATATATTCAATTTAGTGAAATTAAATTATTATTTAGAATAGAGACACATAAATTTAGTTTGGATAAATTTTTGGTACTTTTCTGATAACTTTCATATTTTGATGAATAGTGAAATAATAATAAATTTTAATTAAAAACACATTTTTTAATAGAAATAATTTATAGTGTTAAATTATACATTTGAGTGGTTTTAAAGTTTAATTGCACTATATTTTCGTCATTTAATATAATTTAGGTCATTGGATGTAATTTCACATTAAAATTGGACATAAACAAGTGCCAATCTTTTGGTAGTTTTTATTTCTTAAAAACACGTTTTCTATTTTAACAATGGAATTAATTTTAAATTAATTTCTGCCACTTATATGTTTTGAATTTGGAAAAATGGATTCCATATTTGGAATAATTAGGTCCAAATTGTTTAAATAGGTAGCTTTTATTTTTATACATTATGAATATTTACTTTTACCATAGCTAAAGGGTAAATCTGGTAAATTAGGGGAAAAATAATATTATAATAATATTAAATTACCCTAACACATGTTATAACACTATGTTTTGATATATGGAAGACCATGGGAATCCTTGGGTCTATTTTGGGACCTCATGGAGCCACTTGATAGTGATAATGACATTTTACATTAATTAATCTAAAGTAAAGACAAAAATAACAAAAGCATGTATATTTTAGTAAAACATTTTTATATGGGGTTATATAATTGATCTATTAGACTATAAATATTAATTAAAAATATAAAAATAGTTCATACATAATGTTATTTTATTTATAATTTTTTGACATTAAATAATTTAATTTATTTATGACACAATGATAATGCAATAATTACCTTAATAATGACATATTAAAATAATTAATATTATAAATATCCAAATAAATGTAAATTGGTACTTATGATAAATTAAAATAATTTTATATGTTAATATGACATGTTAGGGTTGGTTAGATAAATTTTATTCGAATTAATAAAGTTTTTATGACTTTCAAAATAATAAAATACTAAACCGTGTCAAAATTGACATTATTGAGTTTTTTAAAAAAATTCTATATTATTAATTGATATAATAATCCTAAAAATATAAAGATCAACCAAAGGACTTAGATAAGTTTTTATATATTAATAATTAACCAAATGGTGTTATCCTGACTTTTTATAGTAAGTTTATTAACCATATAATATAGAAATACAAGGAGACCTGGTAAATGTCAAACTATTTAACTAATAGTTATATAAAAAAGATAAGGTTAATTTGATGACCAAAACAAGTCTAAAACCTATTGGTTGAGATTTTTTTGACCCATAACCACCTTATCCTCTAAATTTTTCATTTTTGAGCCATTATAAACAAAAAATGATTTTATTATAAAATATTATTTCAAGATTTTCCTAAAGTGACCCTCACCTCTCTCATAAAAGGGTACTTCCCCTTCTCTTAATTTCACACCTCTAAAGCCTTTCGGGTCGGCCAATACCTACCCAAAAATACTCTCAACTTTTCTCCCTTCATCCTAGAGTCCTTACCTTGATCATAAAGACAACCTAAGGATCCATTTTGATCAAATCAAAAGGAAGAACCTGGAGAATAGGTAAATATTTCATCACCTCTTCCAAGTTCTTTTCTTCTTCCACTTCCTATTTCTTTGTTATTTCCATTCTAAAATAATAACTCCAGTATATTCTATATAATTTTATGTTATTATAAAAATGGTACATCCATATTATTTGTTCTATCCATCATATGAATGACAAAGTCACCATACAGGCGTACGTACCCCTTACCGTCTCCACATCGTGGTGTAGTTTGTTATTCATACACTTCATTATTTAGATGGGTAAAATAATGAGCATAAATAATTTAAATAATAAATAAAACATGTTAATTATTCTTTATATATGATATACCATCTAATTATATATGATTTCACCATCAATATAATGATATTGTCTCTTGTGCGTACGTACGGATTACCATTTCCACGACGCGATGAGATTCATTTCCACGTTCATCATTCAACGATGATTATAAAAATATATATTATTAATAATTATGTAATATATGAAATAATAAATCTACTGGATATATATATATGTATGTATATAATTACATATATCTTATTCACTTACTTCCGTTCAATACGATATGAAAACAGAAACAACGTTTATGCGTACGTACGGCCTACCGTCTCCATAAACAGTGCCTATCATTTCAAATATCTATCTATTGTAAATATTTATATTCTAAATATATATGATAAATAAATGATGTTTTTTATTCTTTAAGTATTTAAATAATTATTTAAATGGTACGATCAATAATTAAAAGTTAAAACACGTATGATAAAGAAAGCTATTATTACCCAAGATGTTAATTTAACATGGAAATAATTATTAAATGGGTAGTATAAAGTCATAAATGAATCATGTATGATATAATAAATAATAATATGGTTATGGTATAATTTAATAACATACTATGGTCATTATATATGATGTTAAATGTACCCTCGACCAAAGGAAAATGCAATGTAAGGGTTAATTTCACTATCTCTTTATTATCTGAGGTTGTTTTTAACTAAGTATCTACTGAGACCTCTTTATCATCCACATCTGTGTTTTCTTAAAAATTTATTTCAATTTTTTTTTACTATTTACTAGACTTTGGGTTAAATTTGTTTATAACATTATTTTACCTTTTATGTTTTGAAAGGAATATTTCCATTGTTTTCCAAAAAATGAACTTTATGACCTTTTCAAAAAAATTCAGGTAAGAATGTTTTTTTAACTTATAAGATGGGTGTGGCTATTTTCTGATGTTATAATATCATCAAAGCTTCCCTTAAAATATAATAATAATATTTTCAAAATAAATGTTTTCTTTTATAATTATGTGACTCTTAAATGATTTCAAAATATAAAAAGATATTTCTCTCATATAGTTTTGATTTCATTTATTTCAACATCCTTTGATAAATTTTACACTTGTTTGAAATTGGTTTATTATGTTACAAATATTCCATATTTTATTTAAGTTTTTGTGATATGTTTGAATATGGATGAGTTATTTTTATACCATTCATGTTTTATGGTTAAAGTATTGACATTTCGTCTACTAGTTTTAATACGATTGTTTATGTTATGTTTTAACCTTTTCATATGAGGAATGTATTGGACTTAGTTTGTGATGGGTGGATCCTGCTATAGCTCCTCAGTACATCAGTAGGTCTCATGAGACAATTATACATGTAATTGGATGAGGCCTTTCCCAATTTGAAATATGGTTTTGGCCGAGGCCTTGATAAAATGTTTCAGAATGTCTGGAATTATACATTCCCTCATTATGAAAATAATATTGATGGTTTATGTGGTTATTCGACTAGTAGAATACCCATGACTATGTTTTA
This sequence comes from Viscum album, assembly GCA_963277665.1. Lineage (NCBI taxonomy): Eukaryota > Viridiplantae > Streptophyta > Magnoliopsida > Santalales > Viscaceae > Viscum > Viscum album. Next base: position 791,445,228 of record OY728141.1, read on the forward strand.
TTATGTCATTATTTACTCAGATCATATTTCTTCCACAAAGAGTTCATGTTTTTTATTTGTAAAGGCATGTGTTTTCAATTATTCACCATGCCCATTGTTTATGTTATCTTCTGCTAAAATTGTTTCGCCTTATTGAGCATCTGAGCTCACCCCTTTCTTATGTTTTATTTTCCCAGGATTTCTAGGAAGTGTATTATGATTTATATGTAGGGTTAAGCTAAAAGGGAATGAAATCATTCTCAAAGAACTAATTATGTTGTATTTTATGTTTGAAATTATAATGTGAAGTTGATGTATGTAATCTATTTCCAAAAATGCGAAACTGGTCAGTCTATCGGGACATGATTCCTTGTATCATGCCATTGTATTAAAATAATGCACCGACTCTGAGTAACTGGGGTCGGGGCGTTATATCTAGGCACTAAGACAATGTACAATTCCATGGCCCAGTGTTTCCAAACTAAATTTTATAAAAATATTAAAAATATTTTATATTGCGCATGTAGTTAATTAAAGAAAATGGGATAACTCCTAAATGGTTGATCAAATTAGAAATCTGAGACCACGGTTGGGTCTGGAATGTGGTGTTTACCCTGGTCGTGACATAAAATGAGTCGGCATGGGACGTTTGGACCCCTCTCTCATTGGTGGAGCTTTTAATAAATTTAATTACTTGATTGATTGATTGAAAATTTTTTATTTTGAACTAATAAGATCCTATAAGTATATGGTTAGGAATAATTCTCTAGGGATTGATCATTATTCTTCCTCTACCGGCAAAGCTGTTGTTCACCTCCTCCATTAGAAAGTTTCTTCGACCAACAAAAAACCTCTAGATCAAGGCGGATCAAATGTAGCAGCTCCTCCAAAATTCATTAGCGAGCATGTTGTTTAACAATGATTGATCCAGAAAAGAGGTAGAGATCATAAATTGGTTTTTATTCCCTTTCGATTAAAGTTTTGAGAAAATTGGACAATGTTCTTCGATTTGCACCCCTTTTTGTAAACCTTTTCATGATCTTGAGTATTGAAATATCTTTTGTAGTTGTTTTTTAATCTAAATTGCTTGTTCTTGATCTATTGTACAAGAATGATTTCCTAATGATCTTAAAAGATTTTTTCTTTTTCCTTTTCTCCCTCTTTCATCACATTCTTTACCAATGGAACCCCACAGTTCTTGGTTCGACAGTTCTCGGTTCAACAGTTGTTAGGTGACTCGAGCTCGATCAAGTGCCTAGATTTATAGTGTATCTACAAAACGATGATGATATCACAAGAAGAGCCTAGATTTGGAATCATATAAATTAAAGGATGCTAAATATCATGATTTTTGTCAGATTCCTAAGTGTTGAATGAACAGGTACATGCATAATGAATAATAATAACCATGTACCTTTTGGTAATCATTTTCTAGTGAGCAGTGGTTTAGAACTGCAATTCATGATCATATCCATGTTTTTTGAGTTGAACCGAGGTGGAATCCAAGTCAGATGAGGTTGATTTGAAGCGTGGATGAATATTGGGAAAATATCTAAAGTTTCTGGAAAAAACATAACTACACATCATGTAGTATATATAAAACTGGGTTTATAACCTCCCTTAGAGGCGACACTAGGGTTTGGGAAAAGATAATTAAGACATGACATGTAGCCTTGCCTCACACACCATGTACACCTTCCCTGGTTGGATAACCCATGTGATGATTAATATAGACAAGGAGTCCATGTAGAAGTACACATACACAAGTTATCCACATGAACAATATTCCATGCGGGTCTGCACATCATGTAACAAAGTACAAGGGAATGGGGTCAGAGTACACGGACACGACCAGCAGTCACGGCCCAACCCCAGATGTGTGGGACACACTATGTAGTCCACCTACACGGTGTGTAACTCTACACAAATGGGACCAGTGTACCAATCATGGACATGACTAGGATATGGAGAGGGAACTCACACCGTGTGGGTCCGCTCACATTTCATCTTCCCCTTTATCTCTTCTGAGAAACCTTCAAACCCTTGTGTCTCCTTCTTTTCAACTCAAATTTGGCCCATAAGCTTTATTTATTGAGTGTTTTCAGCATAGAACTTGGTGGTTCCCTTTAAAGTGTATTTTAAGATATAATGAGAATTATTCTAGGTTTCAAACATAATGTGGTGACACCTGATGTTGGCAGTGATAATACAAAATCATCAAATCAGTATCAGTCTTACCCTTCATCTAGTATGGGTAGTGGAATTCCCTAATTATAGTTTCGGGTTTACCCTCTAGTAGGACTAGGTAGTGGTGTTACCCGATGATCTTTTTGAGTTACCCTATGGTAGGACTAGCCAGTGGATTTCCTTAATGTTTTGGGATTTCCCTCTAGTAGGACTGCTCAGTAACATCCCTCAATGGTGTTTCTAAGTTACTGTCTAGTAGGACTGGACAGTGGAGTTTCTTTATGTTTTGGGATTAGCCTCTAGCAGGGATGGATAGTGGCATTCCCTAATGAAATATTCTAAGCATAACCCTCCTACTAGGATGGGTAGTGGCATTTCCCTGACGACTCATCTATCTTACCCTCCAGTAGGACTGAGTAGTGGAATTCCTTGGGGACTACCAGAGTAGGACCCTCTTATCAAACCAGGGCATGAGATCCTTTCCTAAACTGGTGACCCTCGACTGTGCGTCATAGTGAATAGATATAGTTTTTTGTAGCTTTGGACTCACAAGGAATGGGAATGATTCCCCCACTAAGACACTTACTTTTGGCGCAACCTAAAACCATGTGGGAGACTTAGTTCCACCCAAAGTGGATAGTATCAAAGTGTGATGATTGAGTTCCTTAGACTTGTGTGTACTAGGAAGACACATGAGATGCTGGGAATCATAGAGGGACTTCCTTTTGGAACTGTTGGATACTCATATTCTTGGGATGAGTTGTGATATAGAGATACCCTTACTCTCTTTTTTGATTTTCTTTGAATGATCATATATATATATATATATCCTTCTTTGGTATCTAATCCTTGGGTTTTTTTACTCTCCTTCAAGGAGATGAAAAGACATGTGGGGTATGACACATTCTTTTCAGGTTTTTCTTCTCATGGTTGGATGAGTTTACTCCCCAACTATAGGTAGTGAAGACTCGATGAGAATTTCATATTCTCAACATGTTGAGTTTCTTATGTTTTGATGAGTTTTCTTTCACTAATCTGTTAGGTTGATTTATACACTTTTATTATACCTTATTCTATCTACTGATTTCCTCTTCATTTGTATCTATACTGCTCCCCCTTCGTCCTTTTTGGGGTGTTCTACTGGGTATGTATATACTCACCCCTGCATGGGATTTTCCCAACACATATCATGTCATTGGAAGATGCTGGATAGGTCGATTGTAACTTCAAAGGAGCTTAGGGACACAGGGTTCTTGGACCATGTAGGGTGGTCATAGCTTGGTATATTGAAGCTAGGATCTATCAATTGTTTATTATTTTCTAGTTTTATCATGTTGGTAGATATTTTTAGTTTGGGTGTGTATTTTCCCCTTCTTTCCTTTCAGTATACTCTGTCGTACTTTGTTTTGTTTAGTGGTCCATGCATATTAGTTTATTTATAGTAGTGTTGCATCTTTTATTTCTTTCCCTATTCAATTTTTAATTGAGTTATTTGTGTGCATTTGTAAAAGAATTTAGTCGAAGGAATCCCAGAGTTTTGTATACCTTCCGTGCTTTTTGCCACCTCCTTGCCTATGGAGGTGGGCTTGGGGTAATTGCAGCTTGAGACCCTACTTGGGTTGGGTCATGAAAGATTGGTATCCGAGGTGGTTTGATCCTTGGGGTGTTTTTTGAAAGTTCCCAAAAAAGGATTTGGTTGGGATCAGGGAACAATATAAAAGTGTCTCATGTGTGGCTCTCAGACTAGGGAGTCTTGTGATGGTGAGGCAGTCAACATAGCTATTCACTAGGACCTTGAATACCTACTTGTCAACTCAATATTCCGAGACATTTTTTGTTGGGATCAATGGTACATGAATCATATAGGATTGAGTCTTTGAATATCCTTCTTGATTCAACACAATATTTTTTTGATATATATATACATATATATTCTCAACTGACCGTGCTGCTATTTTATAATTTTCAGGATGCCTCTACGATGATAACTATCTAGAATACCATCTTCGGATCGTGACAACAAACCTATGAGTGATGAGGTTTTTGTTCAGGGTCCATCACATGATCCGCTTCCTATATGTGGGAAGGTAGTACCACCTCCACCTTTTGAGAAGCAAATTGTTCTAGCAGAGCAATATGAGGACCTGCAATGGTTGAGTGCACTCCATGAGTTCAAGTGTTAGAGACCGTAGAGGTTCTATGGCGAGCCAGATCCTTAAGCAGTAGAGGATTGGATATAGTCGATGATCTATCTCTTAAGGATTATCCAAACACCTATGGATCATATCATGGATTTGGCACCTATTATTTTCCATGGAGTAGATGAGCATTGGTGGAGCCTGGTTACCTAGATGCACGATGAGTTGACACTCTCATGGGATAAGTTCCAGTAGCTATTTCGTGAGGAGTTTACCCCTCCTGTTTACACTCCAATTGGATCTAAGAGATTATGGAGCTTCAGTAAGGATGGATAATGGTGGATAAGTACATTAATATGTTCATAGACCATATGCACTACTCTCTCAACATGATTTCAAATGGCTACTTTTGAGAAAAAAGTTTGAGTAGGAAATCCGTAGAGAGATTGTAGTACCCATGGTTTTGGGAACATAACCCTTTCCTGATGTTTTTATATAAAAATGAATTTTTCTAAATGGTTTGTCTTTGTTTAGGTTTTTATAAAATAGAGAGTTTCCAAAAAATAGGGTGTTTCCATAAAATATAGAGTTTCCATAAAATAAAGAGTTTCCATAAAGTTGGGTGTTTCCATAATGTTGGTTGTTTCCATAAAGTTGGGTGTTTCCATAAAGTTGGGTGTTTCCATAATGTTGGGTGTTTCCCTAAATCTGGGTGTTTCCATAAAGTTGGTTGTTTCCATAAAGTGTTTTGTTTCCATAAAGTGTTTTGTTTCCATAAAGTGGGTTTTTTCCATTAAGATGGGCGTTTCTATAAAGTGGGGTGTTTCCATAAAGTGGGTTGTTTCCATAAAGTCAGGTGTTTCCATAAATTGGGATGTTTCCATAAAAAATGTATTTCCATAAAAAGGGTAAAGGTGAATTATGGGAGAGCTTGGGGATTTTATAAGGAGTTTTTGGACTAATAGGAAGGTCGCACGATCCATACACGGTTGGCCCAAACTGTGTGGTCAAACCTTGCACAGATGTCAAATCTAGATCCTATTTTCTTGGAGCTTAATTGTTTTTTCTCTATATATTTAGTTTTGGATTCAAAATGCCTCTATTTCAAAATTACTCTCCCTAGAAGGCTGGAGAACCCTCCCCACATGAGTTGGAGCCATCCTAGAGCCTTCCCTTGGTTATTTCAAGCCTTATTCTTAGGGTAAGTGTCGATTTGTGACAGCTGGGCCCTAGTGACAACACAACCATCCCGCCTTAACATGGCCGTCAGGTCCTGGCTCAATAGGTGCCACCAGTTGCCCCGCAGACACGTGGTCCTCACCTAAGGGTCCACCCACATACCTGAACGGGTCATCTGACTAATGATTGTCCCCACATGCCAACACATGTCCTTTCCAGTGTGCTTTGTCCTCACTCGTACACACCTTGGGAAACTTCCTAAAAAGTCACCCATCCCAATCACTACTCCAATCCAAGCATGCTTAACTGTGGAGTTTTAACTAGGTAGGCTCCTAAAAAGGGAGGTCCAGCTTATTGACATAAGTCATATCATTTATCCATTTAACCCTTTATCATTTTCGGGGTGTTACAATCACCCCCTTTTTAGAGCACAACGTCCTCATTGTGGGCCCTACATCTCAACCCAGGTAGTGAACCACACTTAAAGTTGGGTATAACCTCAGATACCAAATGTAACAACAAGTCCCCACCCACAAGTTTCCCCACAAACACGTGGTTCCCACCCTAGACTTCAAGGATCGTTCTACCTTCATCTCTTGGGTAAATTTGAGCATGAATCAAATTTTGGAACCATTGTTGGGGACCAAGTAAGTACCTTAGACTAAAAACTTCTTTCTTCATCCCCATTCTTCTATTATCACCGAAGATCTATTATCTTGTCCCATTATTGTTTTTTTTTCTTTTGGAATATGTCCGCCTACACCCGTGATAATTCAAATAGACTAGTTAGGGTGGAAAGTCCTAGGATAGGGGAGTCAAGTGAACCTAGGGGATTGTTTCCATTAGATCCTAATCTTCTTGATACTCTAGAGTGAAAAATTGATCCCATTTCAATGGAAGGTCTTCAAAGACACCAACTCATAAACATGGGTGGAAACCAAAATGGAAATCCAAATGAGGCAGCACCAAACATGTTGAATGGAGTTGATCAAACCATGAATGACTACCTCACACCTTACTAGACCAATTCCCCCTCATGCATTAGACACAATTCCCTAGGAGATGACAACTACATCTTTAAACCCCATGTCCTAAACCACCTTCCCACATTCCATGGAATGGAGTCCAAGATGCCTTACCTTCACGTTTAGAAGTTCAATGACATTATAGAAACCATGTGTCCCCCACATCAACTAGAATCATCTAAGATGAGGGTATTTTCTTTTTCTTTAAAGGATCACACTAAAAATTGGCTAAAAAAATTCAGACAATCATCCATCAACTCTTGGGACCAACTACAAAGAGAATTGTACAAAAAATACTTTCCCTACAACAAAATAATCGCACTTAAAAAGAGGATCCAAAACTTTTTTGAGAAAGAGGGAGAGTCATTCTACAAAAAATGGGAGAGGTTCAAAGACACTACAAACATGGTTCCACACCATGGTTTTTCTAAACCTAAATAAGTTTGAATTTTCTATGAAGTTTTGGGTTTAGGGAACAAACAATTCATTGACATGATGTGTGATGGAACCTTTAAAAACAAAGCCCCAAATGATGCTTACGAGTATCTAGAAAGCCTTTCCGAACAAAACCAAACATGGTGAACTTGAACTTTTTCTGAAAAGCCAGAAAAAACTACTAGAATTCATACACTTAGAGAAGAGGAAATCCTTAGGGATAAACTTTCAGCACTCTCTAGGAAGGTTGAAGAGATATACCTTAGGAAAGTCCCTAAAATCCAAACTGTAGACCCTGTTTGCACAATTTGTGACAAACATGACCATAAGAAAGGAAACCTCCCAACCATTACAACCATCAATGATGTTCTTTTAGGGGGACCCCCAGTGGAAGTAAATGATTTAAACTTTCAAAATCCTCAATACCAAAACACCTTCCACCTAAGGTATAATGACCACCCAGGCTTCTACTAAAAATATAACCAACAACCTAGCCAACCACATGGAAAAAATCCTTACCCCCATCAGAACTACCAATCCCATAACCAGTTCCAAACCCAACCTATCCAATACCAACAACCACCAGTCCATTTTCAACAAACCATCCCACCTCAAAAATATTCCCCTGGGATAAACCAATATTCTCAAGAACCAACCCAAACTATTCCACAAAGCCTACTTGAACAACTATGCAAAAAAATGGAAAGGATGAACTCAGAAGTATCTTCCCTTAAACAAGAACTTCAAACCATCAAAACTGGAAAGGCACCCATGCCTACACAAGCCATTCCACAACAAACAGTAAGGGGAGAGTCAAGTTGCACTCAAACAACTCATAAACAACTATATGCTGTGACTATTTTAAGAAGTGGGGAATCTATTTAGAAACCTGAACAAATAATTCAGAACCCATCTAAAGATTCAAACTCTGATGAAAATTCAAATAAACCATATGATCAAACTGAGGAGATAGATAACAATGTGAAAGAAACAACTCTTCAACAAACAACCCCATAACCTACACCATTTCCTCAATGCATGAGGGGGAAAACCAAGCCTAAATTGAGTGAAACATTAAGGGAAATCTTTTCACAAGTAATGTTGAACAATCCCCTTCTCAATGCAATCCAAACCATTCCTACCTAATCAAAGTAACTTTTGTACTTATGCACTTTTAAAAGAAAATTTTCACATAAAAACCAAGTCCTTTTGGATGTTAATGTGAGTACCACCATTAAAGGGACCATTCCTCCTAAGTTGAAAGACCTAGGTTTCCCTTACATCAATTTTGAACTATGAGAGAGAAAATTTTTCATTGCCTTGTGTGACCTAGGTTCTAGTGTCAATCTCATCCCCTATGTTGTGTAATGCCAGTTAGAACTAGAAGAGCTCCAACCCACATCCATCACACTTTAAATTTATGATCATAGAATTAAGGTTCTAAATGGGATTTTAAAGGATGTTCTGGTAAAGGTTAAAAACTTTATCTACCCTGCCGACTACATGGTCCTTGACAACCATCCAAACTTAGGAAATAAGGACCAAACCCCAATCATCTTTGTTTGCCCTTTCCTTGTAACAATAAACTCTATTCTCTGGGTCCAAAATGGTAACATGACCATCACCTTTAGAAACATGATTCTAGACTTGAAAATCTATAATGAAAGCTCAAAAATATGGGATGATGAGGACATTCATGAAGTAAACATGATAGGAAGCATTGATAATGAATCCATAGAACATCAAGGTATATTTGATGGATGTTTAAGTTAGGATGAGATTGATTTCCTTTGTTCACATGAAGTAAGTTTATAATTTTTATATATATACTTATATATATATATTTTTTATAAATAAATATATATATATATATATATTTTGTTTTGTTTTGTTTTGTATGTTTGTTTGTCTGTTTTTTAATTTTTCCACTAGGGAACTCTGTAAGTGACACGAATATCAAAAGACTAAATTAGAGAAGTAAGAACTTCAACTTCAACCACCAGGTGACTTCATTCCATGATCCTCATATTTCAATTTACTTTTTGAACTTACCTTTTCTTCCTCTACTCCTAAATTTTCTTTTCTTTAAACACTGGGGATAATGTTATTTTAAGTTGGGGGGGAGATGAAATATTTTTTTTTGGCTTTTTCATGGAAAAAATGATTTAAAAAAATGTGTTTAAATGGAAGGAAAAATTCCTTTAACTTTGAACATGATAATACACATTAAAAACTTTGAAACCGAATATCAAATAATTTAGCATTCCCCAATTCTGATTTCAATCCATGTATAATTTCATGAGCATAGATTTTGGAAAGTGTGGCTGTCCAATTTGATATTTCATCATTGATATTTTCATTTAAATTAAAAAAATATCACAATGCACATCCTTTGGATAGTGGGGTATTATTTTGAGTTCATGGGGTCCCCAAAATAAATATCAAAGGTTTGGTAATCATTTTAGTTTTAATATGAGTATTCAAAAAAACCAAAAAAAACAATAAATTTGCGCATAGAGCAATGAAATGACCTAATGCTTGGCTTTCGACACTTGGGGATCATGAATCCATAGTTTTCTGGCCTAGAGTTAGTAATTTTATCTTTATTTATGGTAATTTGACTTTGTTTTTGACCAAGTTAACTCAAGATGATGCTCAAGTATGTGGGCTTCACTTGGTGCCCTATGGTCTTTGAGCCTGGGAGTCATCGACAAAGTCTCACTACATGGGTTGACTCTTTTCAGTGTGATTTCAATTGCCATGGAAATATTGAAAAATAAATTTCATACTCATCTTAATATTGAAATTTTATTCCACCTAGCGCTTCCGTCATTTTCCCCTTGATTAAAGATGAACCCCCATGTCTATTGTGATACACAACACATCCTCATACTTAATTGATATTGGATGAAATATGTAAATGAATTTTAACAAAGGAATGGGATTGGGATTGGGATATACTTGGAAAATATCTTGTATTAAAAAAATTTGATGGGTGTCATGATTGTTTAGTATAATGGTTTTTGGTGATCATTGTGTATTAAAATGTTTTTGGAAAAGGGAATTTGAATTTCATATTGTTGAGATACATTTTGCTTGGGACTCGGAAATCTCAAGTTGGGGGTCTGATTAGACAATAAAAATACATATGTTAATTAAATTTTAATGGTATTAAATATCCATTTTTGATCTTATGGTACTGAGTTAGTATATTTTAATTTTGAATATCCATTCTCATCATTTGTGCACTTTATGACTAATGTACAACAATTTAGGACCAACGATTCATATGATTTTAAGGAATTTAATTTTCCATATTTTAATTTTATATTTTGTGAAATGTATCTACACTTTAATATGAACATTTTTCATTCAGGGATCAATGGAGGATTCATAAATCATGATGGGTATATTTGGATATGAATGGAAGCATTTCTAGCGAATGTATATTGGACACCAGCCCACTGATGAGAATGTCGGACCCACATTAAAGTCCCAATGAAGCTCATATTTTGTGGGATGATAGAATACATATATAGTAACAAATAATTCATCATGATACAGTACTAATTCGACTTACATGATGGCAATTAAGGCATCCCAAATAGAATATCAAAATCTGAGCCAGAATTTGCGGCCCAAAATGTTATCCCACTAAATCAGACATACCTATCGATTCCCAACTCTAACTGGGCCCAAATTTTACAGTATGTTAGGAGACATCCGGAAATCCATTTTCTTCTTCAATGGTCCTCTAATATTCGGACATCTAGAGGGTCATTTAGACGCATTTGTTTGGTGGATGCGAGCTGGCTTCCACTTCGGGTCAAAGGATGGAATCAATTTTAATCCCCAACTTTCCACCCCCATAAGGCCTAAATTAATTTAATAATTGGGAATAAATTGATTGAGGCTCGGCCTAAGTCTTTCCAATTTCCTATTTAAGGCAGTGGTGGTGAAGGGGAAGGGACATATATTGTTTTTTATATAATGTTGTTATGCCAAAGTTCATTTGTGAAGTTTTCAATTTCCTTGTTAGTTTGTTTTTGTACTCCTATGTTATTAATCAATATATTTCTCTTTTATTCTTACCATATATTCCATTAAAACTCTATAATCATAAATCACAGTGATATCTATATGTTTTGGTGAATTAGTTCACACATAGGTGTGAATTTAATTCACATACATGGAGGATGCTCGTTATTTCCACGGTTTTAATTTCTTCAATCCAATTCTTGTAAGCCATCGTCCACATACAATTGAGATTATACCATCAATTGAAGGCTAACCATTTAATGGGATGATATTAGGAATATTAAAAGGCTGGATTGAATTTTATTTTATGAACTAATGGTTGTTAATTGGTTAACTAATTTAAGACTTCCATTCTTCAGTTATTTCCACTCTTCGTCTTCACTGTGTTTGATGAAGCTAAATCCAAATACTAAAATAACCATATACCTTGGAGAGATCATTAATTTGGTTATATAAGTGTGTAGGGGATTATTGATTGATCTTATTTAAAATCAAACCAGAAAATGATTAAGGTAGTGTTATTTTTAATAATGTATTAATCCAGAATTAATAAAACCAAAATTGTCTTAAGAAGTAAAATTCATTCAATACACCCCGAGCATAATCCTAAGATCAACCCATTCTCATTAAATTTAATTAACTTAGGTTTCTTAGTGTTATTTAAAACCATATAAAATCAAAACCAAGTTGTCCACTTCATAGCCAAAAATCCATCTCATTGGTTGTGCATCTTAGGTATCTTCTTTGGTCTCAGTGGATTCGACAACCCAAGCAAGACTACAAGGATCATTATACCTTCATATCTTGGGTAAATTTGAGTGTGAATAAAATTGTGATGGGGTTTTCCCCACGACCTACAATGTGGCCTTTTAATTTTATTATTATTATTATTATATTTTTTTATGTTAACCTACAAACACATAAAAATAAAATGAACTGATGATACATTATCTTCTTTTTAAATTTCTGGGTATGGTATTACTCAAGGATCACACCACATGACACGGATGAATATAGTGCTCCTCTTTCATACCCATCCATACTCACAATATAAGAACAGGTCAACAATCTATTTTTTTTAAATATCAAAATGATTTATTAGTCCTATTTAAAATATAAAGTTGATTAAAACAACAAAATGATTGGAAACTTGAAAACCATGGGTTTCCTCCCATGAATCGCTTTGTTTAACGTCATTAGCTCCACTTAGACCACTAATTGATTAATTATTTTCGTCATCTAAGGTAGGTTCACTCAATTATTCATCAACTTCATGTATTTTGAATGGTTCTATGAATGGTTTGACTCTATGACCATTAACTTTAAATGTTTGACCATTGGTGGGATCTTGAATGTCAACAACCCCATGGGGGTACACCTTATTCACTATGTATAGACCAGACCTTATAGACCTCAACATTCTCGGGTGTAAATGAAGTTTATAACTATACAAAAGAATAGGTTTAACCGGTATAATGTGTTTGGTTTTAAGATTTCGAGATTGGTAGGCTTGTAGTTTAGCTTTATTGATCCTTGAATTTTTATAAGCCTCCATCCTAAGTTCCCCAAGTTCATTGAGATCTAACTTCCCTTTTTTTGGCCAATGATAGGTCATAATTCGTTTTCTTAATTTCCCAAAAGACCTTATGTTTAATCTCTACTGGAAAATGGCATTCTTTACTATAAACCATCCTATATGGGGATATTCCTCAAATGGTTTTATATATGGTTATATAGGCCCAAAGAGCATTTAAGAGTTTGTTTGACCAATCTTTCCTAGATGGATTAACAGTTTTCTCAAGAATTTGTTTAATTTTTTGATTGGATAACGTAGCTTGACCATTGGTCTATCGGTGGTAAGTAGTGGACACTTTGTGATAAATTACATATTTTTCCATGAGTGATGAGAATGGACGATTGAAAAAGTGAGTTCCACGATCACTAATGATAGATCTAGGAATTCCAAATCTGGAGAAGATGTTTTCCTTAAGAAATATAATCACAGTTTGATGATCATTGGATTTTGTAGGAATGAACTTAACCCATTTGGAGACATAATTGACAACTAAAAGAATTTAAAGATATCCCCTATATCTTGGTAAGGGACCCATGAATTCAATTCCACAACAGTAAAAGATTTCAACCACTAAGATGGTAGTGAGTGGTATTTGATTTTTTTTGTGATGGACCCTACTTGTTGACACCTATGACCGCTTTGAAAAAAATTGTAGGAGTCCCTTGAGAGGGTGGGCCAGAAGAGACCACACTGAAGAACTTTAGCAGAAGTTTTCTTAGAGGAAAAGTGACCTCCACATGCCTCACTATGACAAAATTTAAGGATGGACTCTTGATCAGATTTTGGGACACACCTCCTAATGACTTGTTCATGGAAGAACTTATAGAGGTATGGATCATCAAACACATAGTGCCTAACATCATAAAGGAATTTACATTGAGCTTGAGTCCCTATGAATTTTGGAATGACTCATGTAACTAAGAAATTGGCTATGTCAGCATACCAAGGGCAGTCACTCACAAAGTATAGGTGTTCATCAGGGAATGAATCAGACAAAGAAAGGTGATTTGACTTGTCTTTTAATTCAATCCTAGAGAGATGATCTTCTAAAACATTTTCAACACCCTTTTTATCCTTGATTTTGATGTCAAATTCTTGTAAAAGAAGGACCTACTTAATCAATCTAGCCTTGGCATATTGTTTTTGGAAGATGTATTTTAGTGCAGAATGGTCAGTGAACACAATGATGGGCGATCCAAAGAAGTAGGACCTAAATTTATCTAAGGCAAAAACAATAGAAAATAACTCCTTTTTAGTGGATGTGTAGTTGATTTGGACATAATTTAAGGATTTTCCTAAATAATACATCCATCAAAAATTCTTCATACATCCCTGAAATGTATCCCCAAACATAGAGAAGTCATCCATGAAGACCTCTAGAAAATCCCCTACCATGTTTGAGAAGATTCCCATCATGAACCGCTGTAAGGTTACAAGGGAATTGCATAACCCAAAGGGTAAGCATTTGAAGGAAAAGGTACCAAATGGACAGGTGAAAGTAGTCTTACCTTGATCCTCTGGGGATACCTCAATCTGATTATACCTTGAGTACCCATCTAAGAAACAGTAGAAGGCATGACCTGCCACTCTCTCAAGGAATTGGTCAATGAATGGTAAGGGGAAATGGCCCTTCTTGGTAACTGAGTTTAACTTCTTATAGTCGATGCAGACTCTCCAGCTACTACTCACCATATTTGGAAGAATCTCTCCATCCTTATTGGTTGTCACTGTGATTCCTGCCTTCTTGGGAACCACTTGGATTGGGCTCACCCAATCACTGTTAGCTATGGGATAGATGATACCAGCTTTTAACAATTTCATAAGTTCTTTCCTTACTACTTCCATGAGATTATAATTGAGTCTCTGTTGAGGTTGACGACATGGCTTTGAATTAGATTCTAGAATAGTCCTATGAGCCTCGATTAGTGGGCTAATCCCAGGAATACCAGACAAGGTCCAACCAATGGATTTATTATGTTTTTAAGGACATCTTGAATAATCCTCCCATGAATAGATTTAAGAGAAGAAGAAATGACAATAGGATGTCATTTATTGTCCCTTAGGAAGGCATAATTCAGTACAGTGGAAATTTCATTCAATTCAAGATCAGGTTGTTTCAGAATTTCAGCAGAAGATTGGAACATTGAATCAATATCAATTTTGTTTCCAATATTTTTAGATAGAATCAAATCCCTATATGTAGCAGCTTCAGCTACAAGATTGGTTTGATTAGATTTAGCAAAGGAAGTTTGATTGGTCTCCATGAAAGTGGTTTCTAGAATGGTTTCACTGATTTTTGGACCTAAGACTTCATCATAAGAGTAATTTGAAAATTCTTCAAGCCAAGGAGATAAAATTCCATCATGTGAACAAAGGAAAACAATATCATCCTTACATAAACATCCATCAAATATTCCTTCATGTTCTATGGATTCATTATCAGTGCTTCTTATCATGTTTACTTAATGAATTTCCTCATCATCCCCTATTTGTGAGCTTTCATTATAGATGTTCAAGTCTAGACTCGTGTTTCCAAAGGTGACGGTCATGTTCCCATTTCGGACTCGGATAACAGATTTGACTGTTTCAAGAAAAGGACGAACAAGGATTATTGGGGTTTGCTCCTTATTTCCTAAGTTTGGATGGTTTTCAAGGACAATAAAGTTAGTAGGGTAGATGAAGTTTTCAACCTTTACCATAATGTCCTTTAAAATCCCCTTTGGAACCCTAATTCTATGATCAGCTAGTTAAAGTGTGATAGATGTGGGTTGGAGATCTTTTAAGCCTAACTGGGAGTACACATAATGGGTTCTTTTCCAGTTTTTATGGTTTTAAGTTCTTGTTTTAGGGAATAGACTTCCGAGTTCATCCTTTCCATTTGTTTTCATAGTTGTTCTAGTAGGATTTTTGGAACAGTTTGGGTTGGTGCTTGAGAAGATTGGTTTATCGCAGGGGGATATTTTGGAGGTGGGATGGTTTGTTGAAAATGGACTGGTGGTTTTTGGTATTGGATAGGTTGGGTTTGGAACTTGTTATGGGTTTGGTAGTTCTGATGGGGTTAAGGATTTTGTCCCTGTGGTTGGCTAGGTTTTTGGTTATCATTCCAGTAGAATCTTGGGTGGTCATTATACCTTTGGTTGAAGGTGTTTTTGTATTAAGGATTTTGAAAGTTTAAATCATTTAATTCCACTTTGGGACCTCCTAAAAGAACATCCTTTATGGATGGAATGGTTGGGAAGTTGTCTGTCTTATGGTCATGTCTGTCATAAATTACGCAAACAAGGTCTACAATTTGGATTTCATGGACATTCCTAAGGTCTTTCTCTTCAACCTTCCTAAAGAGTGTTGTGAGTTTAACCCTAAGTCTTTCCTCTTCTATAAGTGTATGAATTCAAGTAGTTCTTTATGGATTTTAAAAATAAGGTGAAGTTCCCCTTGTTTGGTTTTGTTCAGTAAGGATTTCTAGATACTCGTAAGCATCATTTGGGGATTTGTTTTTAAAGGTTCCATTATACATCATGTCAATGAATTGTTTGTTCCCCGGACCCAACCCTTCATAGAAAATTAAAACTTGTTCAGGTATAGAAAAACCATGGTGTTTAACTATGTTTAGAGTGTCTTTGAACCTCTCCCATGTTTCATATAATGACTCTCCCTCTTTTTCAAAAAAGTTTTGGATTCTCTTTTTAAGTGCAATTGTTTTGTGATGGGGAAATTATTTTTTGTATAATTATCTTTGTATTTGGTCCCAAGAGTTTATGGATGATGGTATCAAATTGTTTATACAATTTTTAGCGTGATCCTTTAAAGAAAATGTAAATAGCCTCATCTTAGATGATTATAGTTGTTGTGGGAGACACATGGTTTCTACAATGTCATTGAACTCCTTAACATAAAGGTAGGGAATCTCAGACTCCATTCCATGGAATGTGAGAAGGTGGTTTAGGATATTGGGTTTAAAGATGCAGTTGGAATATCCTAGGGAATTGTGTCTAATTCATGAGGGGGAATTGGTCCAGGAAGGTGTGAGGTAGTCATTCATGGTTTAATCAACTGCATTCCCCAAGTTTATTGTTTCCTCATTTGGATTTCCATTTTGGTTTCCACCCGGGTTTATGAGTTGGTGTCTTTGAATACCTTCCAATGAAATGGACTCAATTTTTGACTCTAGAATATCAAGAATATTAGGATCTAATGGAAAAAATCCCCCTAGGTTCACTTGACTCCCCTATCCTAGAACTTTACCCCCAAACTAGTCTATTTGAATTATCACGGGAGTTGGCGGACATGTGCCAAAAGAAAAAAAACGAGATAGAGACAATATAAGAGATCTTGGGTGAGAATAGTAGAATGGGGATGAGGAAATAAGATTTTGGTCTAAGGTACTTACTTGGTCCCCAGAAATGATTCCAAATTTTATCCATTCCCAAATTTACCCAAGAGATGAAGGTAAAATAATCTCTGTAGTCAATCTTGAGTTGTTGAATCCACTAAGACCTAGAAAGATACCTAAGATGCACAACCTATGAGATGGATTTTTGGCTATAAAGTGGCCAACCTAAGTGTGTAGGGGATTAGTAATTGAGTTTTTTCATCAAACTAGAAAATGGTGAAGGTATTGCTATTTTTTAAGAATGTATTCCTCAAGAATTAATAAAACCAAAATTGTATAAAGAAGTAAAATTCATTCAATCCACCCCAAGCATAATCTTAAGATCAACCCATCCTAATCACTACTTTAGGACAAGCATGCTTAACTGTGGAGTTTTAACTAGGTAGGCTCATGAAAATTAAGGTGTACCTTTTTGACATGAGTCATATAATTTATCCATTTAACCCTTTATCATTTTTGGGGTGTTACAATCACCCCCCTTTTAGAGCACAATGTCCTCGTTGTGGGCCCTACATCTCAACCCAGGCAGTGCACCACACTTAAGGCTGGGTACCACCTCTGATACCAAATGTAACAATTGGGCCTCACCCACCAGTTACCCCAAAGACACATGGTCCCCACCCTAGGGCCCACCCATGTGCCCGAATGGGTCATCTGACTAATGATAGTCCCCACAGGCCAACACATGTCCTTTCCAGTGTGCTTTGTCCTCACTCACACACACCATGGGAAAATTCCCAGAAGTTCACCCATCCTGACCACTACTCCAGGACACACATGCTTAACTTTGGAGTTCTAATCAAGTAGGCTCTCAGAAAATAAGGTGCACCTTTTTGAAATGAGTCATATCATTTATCCATTTAAACCTTTATCATTTTGTGGGTGTTACACGATCTTCTTGGTTATTTTCTGTTTTTTGTAAACTCCTCCTTCTCTCCTTCTCGTTTTCCTAGATCTACACCTCCTATGGGTAGATATAAGTTAACATCAAGTAAGGATAAATATTTCATTGTTCATGGTAGAGGAATAGATCTAGACTTATTTCTTGGAATCTTGATCCGATTCTTGAGGTATGTCACCATTCTTTCTAGATTTGTCGTGTTTTCTTAGATCTTCTTATATCTTCTTCTTTGATCTCCATTATTTCTCAGATCTGAACCTATAGTGGGTAGATATAAGTTTTTGGATTCCAAATAATTCAATTTTGAGTTGTGATCTTGCTCGGATAAGATAACTAAGGGGTTCTTGGAGAATCGACCTACCTTCTTGTGCGTTCTTTGTCAATTATCGAGTTTTGTCAAAACCTTTGAGCTAGGAGGCTTCTCTCTCGAATCCTCTTTATAGAATTGATTGTCTTAGTATCAAATTGGTTTATTTGAATGTAATTTGTTGTGAAAATCATGGTATAAATCTTCTTTAGTGATGATTTATGGTTTTAGTAAAATGGTAAAATCTTGGTGAATTGTTGTGAAAAGGGGTTTTGTTTCTTGAGTTTAAAATGATGATTTTAAATTATGGATTTTTGTAATTTCTAAATGGTTGATGAAAATGGGTTTTTCAATAAAATGGGTGTTTTATTAAAATGGTTTGACTTTGAAATGGTTTGGCATTGAAATGGTTTGTTGATGGAAATGGTTTTCAATAAAAATGTTTTTTATTGAAAAGAATGTTTTGGAATGATCTTTGGGAATATGTGGTGTGTGTTCATGTTGAATATACAGGGTTTGGTTGAAATATGACCTTGTGATCAATACCAAAAGTTTAATGACACATTATGCTACATATATGGGGCATGGTTGAAATATGACATTGTGCTCGGTGCCAAAGGGTTAATGGCACATGGGAAAACAATTATCTTGTGATGACTCAGTAGATTGAAGAGAAACCTCTCATGAGTATGGAACATTCATAAAATAGCATGCATGGTTGGTTGCATGGGTTTTTATAATGGTTGGGTATGCCAATAAAGGGATATTGTGAAATTATTTTAAAGCATGTTTAGTTATTTTTATGGAAAAATATCTCACTGGGAAAATTGGTTTCCATTTCACTTTTATGCTTTTGGTAATGAATGGTTTTCAAAACTTGTTTATATTTAGTTATAAATTGTTTTTGAGAAATTGTTTTATATAATTGTTGCTAAATCTTCTATCCTAGTGGCGTGAGTAGGGAAGTCATTGGGGGAAAACCTTTTGAGTTTTATACTCACACCTGCTTTAGCACTTTGGTGATTTTATAGACGCTATCTTTGGGGACAAGGGCAAAGGTAATGTTTCACATGTGTTTAGCAATACCTTGTGATGTTTGGACTGTTTGAAGATTATGGAGCTTGGAGCTTGTGGTGCATGGAATCTTGAATTCTTTTGAGAGTCTTGTGTAGTTTATCCACTGTGTACTTTGATACTTGGTTATTCTTTGACTATTTCTTACTTTGATGTGGTTTTGAGATACAAGAAGTTGTCGAGTTGTATTTCATTAATTCATGCATCATATAGTGAATGTTTGGTTATGTTTGGTTGGTTTATTGGTTTATTTATTAAAGGTTAAATCATCCCCCATATGTATTTGAAACCCTTAAACATTTATTGTCAGCCTTTGGTGTCTTGGGGGGTGTCACTTAAGGCATAGTAATTACTCGTTGTACTCTCAAGACAATGAGAATTGGCGGGTCATTTCCAATGGTATCATCTTGTTCAGTCCATGCCTAACAAGTATTCATCAATGTTCCTAGTTTTGGAGATGAAATAACTTCTTGTATATTCCTTGGGAGGGAATTTTAGAAAGGAGTAGGATTGTTGGAACTTGAAATGTATAGCATAAAAGGACATATCTAACCCTTTTATTTGAACTTCAAGTTATCGGGGAGTTGGGTAAATAAGTGTTTGGAGACACTTCTAGGATTTTGAAATCTCATTGTTATGGATTAGACAATGAGTCAAGGATGACATGCATTGTATAAGAATGAATTCCCACGAGGAGTTCATAAATCATTTTGAGGAAAGATTCATGTTGTGAAAAAAAGTGTTAATTTTTGAAAAAGTATGGAATTGGTTTTCAAATGAAAGATTTTGAAAAAGAAAATGCTTATAATATTTTATAAATGGTTTAATTTTAAAAAGAATGTGAAGTGTTTTAAAAAATGGTTGAACATGTTAAGAACATTGTTTTAGAAAACAATGTTGTGATAGTTGATGTGATAGAATTTGAAATGCTAAGACAACAGTTGCTAGAGAGTGATATTGATGGTGTTTATTGTTGGTTTTGAAAATGGAACCCGATAAGCGTCATATGAACTAGTCAGAAGAGGATATTGATAATTTGATTGCACCTAAGCCACATTTGAACCAATAGTTGGTCCAAAGAATCTCTCAGAATTTTCAAACCATTGAGTTTGGACTGCAATCAGATACCCCATTTACGATATCTGTCACTACTGAAAATCCAAGTGGATGAAGTATAGTTTTCTTCGCTATAAGAGCTAATAACACTAACACTAAGATGAATAGGAAGTAGGGAACCTAATTTCCATGTTTTAAACTTGAAATGATGCCTTTTATGATAAAACTGCAAACTCCTCTCGATGAAAGAAAATGTCACGCCTTTGTGTGTAGAGCATGTCCTATAACTATGGTGGGAGCTAAGTTGAAATGGGACTTCTTGATGTTAGAGATGGATGAATATGATGTAATCCTAGGTATGGATTGGTTGACAACATTTAGGTCTCACATCAACTATTATAGGAGAATAGTTAGTTTCATGACTGAGGACAACATCAAGAATCTCTTTAGAGGAGAGAGGATTTTAAAGAAGGGTGAAAAAAACTTGTTGGAACCAATGGTGGGAAAGATCACTTACTAATTTTCAGTGTTGAATTTGGAATCAATGGAAGAGATTAAGGAAAATAGTTTTCCAACTATTGTGGATCAATTTTTGTATGTCTTTACCAAGAACTTATCATGGTTACTACCTCTAAGGGAAGTGAATTTTATGATTGATCTCCTTCTAGGGACTAGTAATATCTCCATTCCATCTTATAGGATGAAACCAACCGAGTTATGAGAATTGAAAGCGCAGTTAGAGGAAATGGAAATCAAGGGTTTCATTAGACCAAGTACATCTTTGTGGGAAACACCGATATTATTCATGAAGAAGGCAGATGGAACTCTACGACTGTGTGTTGATTATTGTAATCTTAACCAAGTTACGATAAAGAACATATATCCACTTCTGTGCATTGATGATTAGTTCAATCAATTAAGGGGAGATCATTGGTTCCATAAGATTGAATTTTGATTAGGATATCACCAATTGCAAGTTCAGAAAGAGTATATTTCAAATACAACTTTCATAAGTAGATATTAACACTAGGAATATATAGTCATGCCTTTAGGTATAAAAAATACACCAGCGGTCTTCATGGAATTGATGAACCAGATATTTCAATAGTATCTGGATTCTTTTATTATGGTTTTTGTGGACAACATTTTGGTCTATTCAAAACAAGGGATGACCATGTGGAGCACCTGGAAACAATGTTACAAATCTTGAGAGGTCATCATTTGTATGCCAAATTACCAAAGTGTGATTTTTGGATACAGGAAGTATGTTTTCATGGAAATGTCATTTCTGAGAAAGGAATTTATGTTGATGATAAAAAGATAGAAGCCATTATCTCTTGGCAACCACTGAAAACTGATTTTGAGATATGAAGTTTTCTTGGTCTATCTAGTTACTACTGATGCTTTCTATTTGATTTATCACGACTAGCTTCACCAATGACATCTCTGACAAAGACAAATTCTCTATTCCAGTGGACAGAGGAATGTCAGAAGTCTTTCCAGGAACTAAATGTTCGTCTTACATCAGCACCTATCTTGATCTTACAAGAATCAAGATAGGGGTATGTGGTGTATTGTGATGCTTTAGGATCGGGGTTGGGTTGTGTTCTCATGAAAATAGATCATGTGGTTTATTATGGTTCAAGGCAGTTGAGGGTTCATGAGAATAATTACCCAACACATGATTTGGAGTTAGCTGCAATCATTCATTCTTTGAAAACATGGAGACATTATCTCTTTGGTAAAAAATTTACAGTGTTTACGGATCACAAAATCTTGAAAATAATTTTCTCACAACGATATTTGAATCTGAGGAAAAGGAGATGGATGGAGTATCTCTAGATTTTTGAATTTGAATTGATGTACACATTAAGGAAAGGAAATTCGGTGGTGGATTCCTTGAGTAGAAAGTCATAAGCTCAGTTGGAGAAAGAATCTTCAGATGAATGATATTTGATGTTGGTCTTAGACGACATTCATGTGAAATGTGAAGACTGAGGTGATGTTGAGGTTTTCTTTTTAGCTATTCTTGTTCCTAATTTAGTAGAAATTATCAAAGAGGCACAAACATATGATGCAGAATTTCTGGTTGTAAGTTAAAAATTCAATGTTGGGGAGACCAATGAGGGCTAGAAACACGATGGGGGTTCATTTTGTGTTTCATAGCTCGGATGGTTTTACCTATTGTTTTTTAGGAACAAATCATTCATGCTTACAACCATTTGATATAGGATATACATATAGGTGCACAAAAGATGTATAAGGCATTGAAGGTGTAATTTTTGTGGAGCAGAATGAAAAAGAAAGGTGGCTGAGTTTATATCACAGTGCTTAACTTGTTTTCGAGTTAAAGAAGAGTATCAGATACCAGCTGGTATGTTACAATCTTTTCCCATCCCAATGTGGAAATGGGATCAGATAGTAATGGATTTTGCGACAGGTCTTCTAAGAACGGTCTAGAAACATGATGCCATTTGGGTAATAGTGGATCGTCTAACCAAGTCAGTCCATTTCATCCCTATTCATGAAACTCATATGGTAGAGGATATTTCAAAAAATATATATCTGAGAAGTGGTAGAGGCATGAAATACTATTGTAAATAGTCTCAGATAGAGATCTGAGTTTCACATATAATTTTTGGAAATCCCTACAGTAAGCCCTTGGGACTCAGTTGACTATGAGCATGGTGTATTATCCTCAAATAGATGGGAAATCCGAGAGGATGATAAAAACATTGGAAGACATGTTGTGGGATTATGTAATGGATTTTGGTGTCTCATGGAAGGATCATATACCCTTAGTGGAGTTATTATACAATAAAAACTATTAGGCCTCGATACACATGGGTTTGTTTGAAGCATTGTATGGGAGTCCATGTCGTTATCCACTATACTAGGTGGAAACGGAGAAAACTTCACTAGTTGGGCCAATCCTTGTCCAAGAAATAATGGAGATTATCTGGTTGATTAGAAATGGGATAGAGATGTCTTAGAGTCATCAGAAATATTATGTAGATCACCATTGAAGAAAATTGTCATTTGTTGTGGGTGATCATGTCTTCCTTAGGATCTCTCCAAGGCTTGTACATTGTTGTTTCAATAAGCAGGGAAATTTGTATCCTAGATAATTTGTCTCTTTAAAGATACTAGAATGGGTTGTAGAGGTGGAATATCAATTGGCATTACCACCATTGTTTATCTTGGTTCATAATGTGTTCCATGTATCCCAGTTGAAAAAGAATCACTCTGATCCTGACCATGTGATCAGATGGGATCACGTTGACCTAGAACTGGATGCATCATTGGTACATATCCCAGTTTGAATCATGGATAGTCAAGAGAAAGTCTTACATGGGAAAATCATCGGATTAGTGATGGTTTTTTGGAAACATGGTCAGATTCAAGAAGAGACTTGGGAGTGTGAGAAGGAAATGAAAGAGCAGTGTCCAAAACTCTTTTTTTCCAGCAAGGATTTTCTACTTTTCTAGGATGAAAAGACCAATGAAGGGGAGAATGTATTGCCCCTGATTTTGGGTACATAACCCTTTCCTCATGTTTTTATGTAACATAGACCTTTTTAAATGGTGTGGCTTTGAATGATTTTTGATAAAATAGAGTGTTTCAATAAAATAGGGAGTTTCCATAAAATAAGTATTTTCCATAAAATAAAGAGTTTTCATAGAGTTGGGTGTTTCCATAATTATGGTTGTTTCCATAAATTTGGGTTTTTCCATAAAGTTGGGTGTTTCCATAAAGTTGGGTGTTTCCATAAATATTGGTGTTTCTATAAAGTTGTTTGTCTCCATAATGTGGGTTTTTCCATAAAGTGGGTTGTTTCCATAAAGTGGGGTATTTCCATAAAGTGAGGCGTTTCCATAAAGTGGGTTGTTTCTATAAAGTGGGGTGTTTCTATAAAGTGGGATGTTTCCATAAACAAATGTGTTTCCATAAAAAAGTAAAGGGGAAGTATGGGAGAATTTGTGGGTTTTATAAGGATTTTTTGGACCCAAAGAAAGGTCGCACGATCCATACAAGGTTGGCCCAAACCATGTGGTCAAACCTTGCGTAGAGGTCAAATCTAGATCCTATTTTTTAGGAGCTAACTCATTTTTTCTTTATATATTTCGTTTTGGATTTAAAACTCCCCTATTTAGAAATTACTCTCCATATAAGGCTGGAGAACCCTCCCCACATGAGTTGGGGCCAACCTAGATCCTACCCTTGTTGATTTCAAGCCCGATTCTTGAGGTAAGTGCCGATCTTCTTGGTTCTTTTCCTTTTTATGCAAACTCCTCCTTCTCTCCTTGTTTTCTTAGATATACACCTATTATGGGTAGATATAAATTTTTTAACGTCAATTTAGTCTATATATGGTTTTTTTCATGATATAAGAAGAGATCTAAGCTGCTTTCTTGGAATTATGATCTGATTCTTGAGGTATGTCACCATTCTTTCCTGATTTGTCACGTTTTCTTAGATCTGCTTAGATCTACTTATCCGATCTCTATTCTTTCTCAGATATGAGCCTATAGTGGGTAGATCTACGTTTTTGGATTCCAAATAATTCAATGTTGAGTCATGATCTTTCTAGGATAATATAACTAAGGACGTTCTTGGAGAATCGACCCCCCTTCTTGTGTGTTATTCGTCTGTTGTCGAGTTTCATCAAAACCTTTGAGGTAGGAGGCTTCTCTCTCGACTCCTCTTACTATAATTGATTGGATTAGTTTCAAATTGGTTTATTTGAATGCAATTTATTTTAAAAATCATGGTATAAATATTCTTTAGTGATGATTTATTGTTTTTGTGAAATGGTGAAATCTTCGTGAATTGTTGTGAAAAGGGGTTTGGTTTCTTGAATTTAAAATGATGATTTAAATTATGGATTTAAGTAATTGATAAATGGTTGATTAAAATAAGGTTTTAAATAAAAAGGGTGTTTTATTTAAATGGGTTGACATTGAAATGTTTTGGCATTGAAATGGTTTGTTGATGGAAATGGTTTTCAATAAAAATGTGTTTTTATTGAAAGAGTTGTTTTGGAATGATCGTTGGGAATATGTGGTGTGTGTTCATGTGGCGTATACAGGGCTTGGTTTAAATATGACCTTGTTATCTATGCCAAAAGGTTAATGGAACATCATGTTTCATATACGGGGTTTGGTTGAAATATGATCTTGTGATCAGTGCCAAAGGATTAATGGAACATGGGAAAAAATACCTTGTGATGACTTGGTAGATCAAAGAGAAACCACTCATGAGTATGGAAGTTTCATAATGTTGCATGCATGGTTTGTTTCATAGGTTTGTGGAATGGTTTCGTATTCCAAGAAAGGGATATTGTAAAATGATTTTAAATCTTGTTTAGTTATTTTTATAGAAAAATATCTCGGTGGGAAAATTGGTTTCAATTGAACTTGTATGCTTTTGGTAATGAATGGTTTTGGAAACTTTTTTATATTTAGTTATAAACTATTTTTGAGAAATTGTTTTATATAAATTGTTTTATATAAATTTTTTTAACTCTTCTATACTAGTGGTGTGAGTAAGGAAGTCATTGGGGAAAACCTTATGAGTTTTATACTCAACCATGCTTTGGCACTTTGGTGCTTTTGCAGATGCTATCTTTTGAGACAAGGGAAAAGGTAATGTTTCACATGTTTTTAGAACTACCTCGTGATGTTTGGGCTATTTGTAGATTATGAATCTTAGATATTGTCGATAATGGTGACTTGAGGTCATTGGAGAGTCTTGTGTAGTTTATTCGCTGTGTACTTTGATACTTGGTTATTCTTATACTATTCCTTACTTTGATGTTGTTTTGAGATACATGAAGTTTTTGAGTTGTCCTTCATTCGTTCATGCATAATCTAGTGAATTTTTGGTTTTGGTTGGTTGGTTTATTGGTTTATTTCTTAAAGATTAAATCATCCCCCACATGTATTTTAAACCCTTCAGTATTTATTGCCAGCCTTTGGCGTCTTGGGGATGTCTTTAAAGTCCTAGAAAAGACTCATTGTACTCTCAAGACAATGAGAATTTATGGGTAATTACAGAGATTCATTCCAACGTAGTTCCCTTGTTCATCCCCAACTATGTTGGGGTTCTAGATCAGGAACTTGTGACAAAGAGATTTTTATCAAAGGGATTCCAGATAGCTAGAGATGATAGTGGGCATGATAGGTCTGAGACATCTACAGTAGTAGGGAGGCACCGTAAATCTCTGAATAGGAGAACCTTCTCTAAGAAGACTCAGGGACATAGTTTTACAGTGTATGGGAAGCACAAAGAACCAGGTCATCCTAGTGAGGGGTGATATTATGCTTGTGATGGGAGAGGTCACACAACATTATAATTCCTAATAAGACATGATGAGCATCCCAATAATGTAAAAGATGGACCACCACAGCAGTGAAAACATCATGACAGGGTTAGTCCCCATGGACTTAGAGATAGAGGAGGAGTAGGAGGAGCTATAGGTGGAGGATGGTGCTATGAGGTTCTTCCACCACCACCATTAGGAGGCCCACATTTGGATTAGGGAGGTAGCAGTCTGACCTGTGGATAGCTACATGCTTTGGATGTCTATGATCATGTGGTGCATGAGATATTTGAGGTATGATATGTGTTTATTCTAATATTACGTCATTAATAAAAGACATAGGTTACAATTATTATTTTATATCTTGACTCCTGGTGAGAGATTTAGATCTCCCAGTAGAGACACTAACACTATAGATTTGTCTCAAGGTTCTTATAGGGAACACTTCTTCTATATCTTTAATCTGCTGGCAGTGAAAACTATCACTTGGAGGATATAGGTTCATGTGGGACATTTTGGTCATCACGATGAAACCCTACAATGTCATCTTGGGAATGGGTTGGATTTCCATGGTTTGAGCCCAAATCTATTGTCATCGTAGGCTAGTAAAATTCTTATATACCGATTGGGTGAGGTTCTCCTTTCTCATTGGGAGAGACCTCATAGCTAGAAAATATGGTTTTGTGAGTAGGAGTTTACATCCCATTACCAATCAGTTGGAAAGGGTAACCCTTTGTGAAATAGACTATTCAGGAATCTAGGTTCCTTTAGTTGAAAAGGATTTTATGCATGTCATCCCCAAAGATGTTTTGGGACTACCTCTGAGTTGGGAGATGGATTTTTTCATTAACCTTTAACAAAGTACAGCCCAAATATCTTCGGTGGTGTATTATATGGCACATAATGAACTCTGAGAGTTGCAGTTAAAGTTATAGGACCTTTGTGAGAAAGGTTTCATCAGACCTAGTGTGTCCCCCTGAGCATCTCTAGTATTGTTCATGAAAAAGGAATATGGGAGCTTATTCCTTTGTGTGGATTATCATCACATGAACCAGACATTGATAAATAGAAAGTACCCCTTACTGAGGATTTAAGACCTCTTTGATTAGTTTTTGGGTGTGATATGGTTCCCAAGATCAATATCAGGTCCTGCTACCACCAATTGTGGGTTCATGAGGCTGATATTTCAAAGTTGGCATTCTGATGTCGCTATGAACACTAAGAGTTCCTTGTTATGCCCTTTGGTGTGAAAAATTCCCCTACCATATTTATAGCCTTGATGAACGAGGTCTTCTAGGCATACATAGACTAGTTTTTGTTGTTGTTTTCATGATAAAATACCCGTCTACTCTGAAATAGAGTAGGATCATGCATAGCATTTATGGTTGGTTCTTGATTTTCTTTGAGAGCACCAGCTTTACAGAAATATCTTAAAGTTACATTGCTAGATACATGAGGTTCACTTTCTGGGGATTTTCATTTCTAAACAATGTTCAGCCATGAATCCAGAAAATATTGAGGTAGTTCTTTCTTGGGAACCACCCAATAATGTATCAGAGTGTGCGGAGTTTCCTTGTCTTGGTAGGGTACTATAGGATATTTGTGGCAGACTTATCCAAAATCAAGACCCCTTTGATCGCCCTAATGTGGAATAGATAGTTGTTTACCTGGTCAGAGTAGTGCCAAAATACCTTTTAGGAGTTGAGGTAGATACTAAAGAGTTCTCTATTGTTGAGGATACCATAAGAAGGTGTTTAGTTCATGGGGTATTGTAATTCCTTAAGAGTTAGACTCGATGGAATATTGATGCAATGATAGGTAGTCATTGCATATGGTTTGAGGTAGTTAATACCCCATGAGTATAATTATGGGACCCATTAACTATATCTAGTAGTGATAGTATTTTACTTGAGGATTTGGAGGTAATACATTTTGGGAGAGCACTTTTTGGTTTACTCAGACCACTAGAGCCTTAAGTACGTATTCACTCAGAGAGACCTAAACATAAGGAAGCGATGATGGTTAGAGTTCCTGCAGGACTAAAAATTAGAGATAGTCTATACTCTAGGGAAGGGAAATGTTGTAAGATATTAACTTAGCAGGAAGTCCCATGATCTATTAGTGTAAAAAACATCAGAGCAGTTAGCTTACATATTGCTGACCCTAGTAGAGCACGAGAGTATAGTTTTCTATAGTCGATGGTGTTGACTCCTTCGCTCCTCAAGCATGTGAAAGATTTATAGCTAGGAGACATCTATTGTGATGTTATTTATGATCATTCTTCCATATGTGATGCACTATATGGGTATTCTAAAGAAATAAATCATAAGTTCTTGTTCCATGGGTGAACAGTGGTTCCAGTCATGTTGCGAGGGGTGGCGATGTGGGAGTTTCACCTTTATCCCTTAGTTGTACATCTTTATGTAGGGTATATTTACATAGATCTTCAATGATATTTTGGGTGGTTTGGAATGAGACAAAATTTAGTTGAGTTCATATCATGATGTCTCACCCGCCAGTAGGTGAAATTCAATCACCATGTTTTGGTGGGTTTGTTGTAGCCTCTTGAGATCTCAGAGTGGAAAAGGGACAACATATCCATGGAAATCATCATAGGGATTCCAGGTATAATGAATGTCCATTATACCAACTGGGTGATAGTAGACCAAATCATAAATTCTATGCACTTATTTACTATCAGGGAACAAAGTTCGTTGGAGAGCTAGGGTAGTTGTACATCTGAGAGATCATCCACCTTCATGGGGTTCCCTCGTAATGAAAAATTTATGTCATGATTGTGGAGGGGCCTGTAGGAGGAATTTGAGACCCCATTGTAGATGATTACAACCTTTCACCCCCAGACTAATGGGAAGACTGAGCATGTTATCCAGGTGTTGGATGATACATTGAGGGCTTGCATGTTGGACTTCATCCAGAGCTGATATGACCACCTACCTTTGGTAGAGTTTTTATAAAACAACATATATCACTCTAACATCATCATGGAACCTTTTAAGGACCTATACAGTAGACCCTATAGGTTACCATTTTTCTAGACGAATATTGGAGATTCATATCTTGTGCACCCAGAGTTGGTGCAGGCGACAACCGAGAAAGTTAAGGTCATCTGTGAATGGATGAAGATGAAAAAAAGTAGACAAAAATCTTACAAAAATTTCCATCATAGTCCCTTGGAGTTTGAACAGGGAGACCATGTATTCTTTAGAGTCTCTCTATGATAAATAATTCATAGGTTCAGTTGGGGAGGCAGGCTATCCTCGAGGTTAATCGGGTTTTTTGAGATTGTGTAAAAGGGTGGTGAGGTTGCCTACCGCCTCACCCTACCCCCATAAGTAAAGTAGGTATATTTTGCCTTCCATGTTCTGTAGCTAAAAAATTCATGCATGACCCTATACACATAATAAATTGGGGTGAGATAGACATCTAGGATGAATCCACCTTAATAGAGAAACTAATGGTGATTGAGGACCGATAGGAGTGGACCTTTCATAGACGGACCATTCCTTTGGTTCGTGTGTTGTGGCAACATGGAAATGTGTAGGAGTGTTCCTGGGAATGAGAGAGGTTGATGTGATCTTAGTTTCAAGTTTTTTTCTTAGTTATGATTTTCAAGGATGAAAATATTGATGGAGGGAATGATTAGGGACCCATTTTTTCCTTTTAATACTTTTGAAATATTTCTAAATATATTTCCAAATCCAAGCACTGAGGTGGAGTGAAATTCCAAGGCCCAGTGTTCCAAAAATTAATTTTATAAAAATATTAAATATATTTTATATTGTGTGTGCATGGTTAATTAAATAAAATGGGATACCTCTTAAATGGTTGATTGAATCATAAATCTGAGACCACCATTGGGTTTGGAACATGGTGTTTTCCCTTGTCGTGACATAAAATGAGTCAATGAATGACGTTTGGACCCCTCACTCATTGGTGGTGAATTTAAGAAATTTAATTAATTAATTAAATTAAATTTTTACCTAATAAGAGCCTATAATTATGTGGTTAGGTAAAATTTTCTAGGGCTGGCTCATAATTCTCCCACCATTAGTGAATCCCTCATTCACCTCCTTCATTGGAAAGTTTCTTAAACCAACGACAAACCTCTGGATCAAGTCGGATCGAACACAACAACTCCTCCAAATTTTTTGGAGAGTGCATTATTTAATAACGATCAATACAAGAAAGAGGTAGGGCTCGTAAATTGGTGTTTATTCCATTTTGATTAAGTTTTTTTAAAAATAAATTGTTGTTCTTGCATTTGTGCCCCTTTTTGTAAACCATTACATGTTCATGAGTATTGAAACATCCTTGCTAGTTGTTTTCTTATATAAATTTACTATTCTTAATCTATTGGACAAGAATTCTTGGCCAACGATTGTAAAAACATTATTCATCTTTGTTTTTCCCTCTTTATTCGATTTCTTTATCGATGGAACCCCACGATTTCTAGTTCGATAGTTATAGAGCGACCCAAACTCAATCGGGTTCCTAGATTTGTGGTGGATCAACAAAACGACAATAATATCATGAGAAGAGCATAGATCTAGAATCATCATGATGAAGGGATGCTAAATATGATGATTTGGGGATGGATTACTAAGTATTGAACAAAAAGGTGCGTGTGTAATGAAGAATGAAATCCTTGTACCTTTTGGTGATCATTTTCCAGCAAAAAGTGGTTCAGAACCATGATTTGCGGCCAGATCCATGTTTTTAAGTGGAATTTGGGAAGAATCCAAGGTGGTTGAGGCTGATTTGAAGCGTGGATGAAGATTTGGAAAAATATAGATATTCTAGAAATATCCTGACTACACCCCATGTTGTACGAAGAAAAATTAGAGTGCATCCTCCCTCAGTGTCGATGCTAGGGTTTGGGAAAAGATAAGGATAACACGATGTGTAGTCTTGCCTCACATGCCATGTACACCTTTCCACATTGAACAAACCATGTGATGGGTCACACAAATGAGGATTTTGTGTAGAAGTACATAGACATGGATTGAAAACATAGATAGTATTCCATATGGGACTACATTTCATGTACCAAAGTACACAGACACAACCAACAGACATAGCTTGGTCCATGGATAGGTGGGACACACCATGTAGTCCACCGACATAGCATATACCCATACATAGACGGGAGATGTGTACCAACCAGGGACATTTTTAGGATGTGGATAGGGACCACACGCCGTATGGGTCCCCTCAAACAATGTGTTCCCCTTGATCTCTTCAAAGAAACCTTCAAACCTCTATATTTCCTCATTTGAACTTGGATTTGGCCCACTATGAGCCTATTGTGAGAGTTATTTTTTATGTAGAATGTGATGGTTCCCTCGAAAGTGGATTTTTAGATACGATGGAAACTATTCCAAGTTTAGAATATGTTGAGGAAACACTTGATGATGGAATTGATCATAAAAAATCTCCAGAGTAGTACCAGTCTTACCCTCCAGCTAGGCATGGTTGTGGAATTCCCATATAGTAGTTCAAGGCTTACCCTCCTAGAGTATTGGGCAGTTTTATTCCCCAATGATCTTTTCAAGTACCCTCCAATAGGAATGGGAAGCAGAGTTCCTCAACATTTTGACCTTACCCACCAGTAGTACTGGGAATTTTCTTTCCCTAATGATCTTTTTGAGTTCCCCTCCATTAGGTCTGGGCAATGGAGTTCCTCTATGAAATAGGCTTACCCTCTAGTAGGGCGAGGCATTGGCATTCCACAATGAAATATTCTAGGAATAACCCTCTAACCAGGATGGGTAGTGGTGTTTCCCAGATGAATCACTAGGCTTACCCTCCAATAGGACTGGGTAATGTCATTCCCCAGTGACCTTCTTGAGTGGTACCATCCAGTATGACTGGGAAATGGCATTCCTTAGTGACTACCAGAGTAGGAAACTCCTATCACACTAAGGCACAATATTTTTTCTAAAACATGTGATCCCTTGACTGTGTGTCACAGATATGAGATGTGTTTTGACATATCTTTGTACTCACGAAGAATATCAACACTTTCCCCATTGAGACACATCCTTGTGACATGATCTAAAACCGTATGGATGAGTCAGTGCCTCACAAAGCATATAATATCAAGGTGTGGTGACTGTTTTCCTTTGAGTTGTATGCCCTAGGTGGAACATGAGATGATGGGATTTTTAGATGGACTTCATTTTGAAAACATTGGATACTCATCATCTTCGGAAGAGATATGAGATGAGGTCCCCCATACTCTCTCGTTTGGGTTTTGTTGACTAACCATATATATATCTTTAGTAACCACTCCAATTTTTTTTACTCTCTTTCAAAGAGAGGTGAAGATGTGTGTGATATGCCATGTGATTTCCATGTTTATCTTATCATGGTTGGATGAGTCTACTCTCCAGCTATAGGTAGTGAAGACTCAATGAGAAGTTTATCTCCTCACCATGTTGATGATCTTTTGTTTGTATGAGTTTACTTTCACTCACATATCAAGTTGAGTTGTACACTTTTACTATACCTCGTTATATATAATGATTTATTCTTCAGGTTTATCTCTTACTGCTCCCCCTTCAACCTTTTTGAGTCATTCTACTAGGTTTTTATATACTCACCCCTACATGGGCTTTTCCCAACACATGTCATGTATTTTGCAGACGGTGGACAGGTCGATCGTGACATTAGAGGATCTTAGGGATACAGGGTTCTTGGACCATGTACGGTGGTCATAGCATGGGATATAGAAGCTGGGATCTCTTAGTTGTTTATTCTTTTCAAGTTTTTTCATGTTGGGACAAATTTTTGGTTTGGGCGTGTATTTTTCCCCTTTTTCCATTCAATATACACTATCGTAATTTGTTCTATTTACTCATCCATGCAAACTGGTTTATTTATAGCAGTGTTTCATCATTTATTTCTTTCCCTTTTCACTTTTGTATTGATTTGGTTGTGTGCGTGTGTGCATGAATTTTTTCAAAGGCCTCCCTGATTTTAGTGGACATTCATCACTTGTCGCCACCTCCTTGGCTATAGAGGTGACCTTTGGGTAGTTGCAGGTCGGGCCCCGACTTGGGTCGGGTAATGACATATTTAAACAATTTCATACATGAAATATTTCTATAAATCATTTTATAATTTCATATTTAACATTATGAACATTCTATAATTTCGAATATAAACTCTTTATATTATTTTCAATATGAACTCTTTCATATTTATTATAATATGTCATTAAGTTTTTAAATATATGATTTTATATGAATTATAAATAATT
Source organism: Viscum album (assembly GCA_963277665.1). NCBI lineage: Eukaryota > Viridiplantae > Streptophyta > Magnoliopsida > Santalales > Viscaceae > Viscum > Viscum album. Next base: position 791,479,120 of record OY728141.1, read on the forward strand.
TATAATTCAATTTATATTATGTAAGAATTTTACATAATCTAAATATCATATAGTTAATAAACTTTTTGACAATGATCATATCAATTATGAAAAAAAAATTATGTGGGTTAAATAATGTTCAAAATATGACCCCTTTAATTTGAACATTTTCAAATTAATTAATTATGAACTAAACATTAATATCAAGGAAATATAAAAAATAAATAAACAATTTATTTATTTTTCAAAAAATGATACATTTATGAATTATTCATAAATAAATGCTAATTATAATAATTTTATAATTTAGCAACAATATAAACATTTTATATTCATATCAATATGAACCCCTTCATATTTTATATTAAATAGAATTTATATGATATTTCATGAAATATAAACATTTTATAATTCAATATCTACTATATAAACATTTTTATATAATCTAAATATCATATATGTTTTAATTTATAAAAACTGTACAAATCATATTTTATGATTTCTAAATAAGCCACTTATTTTCATATCATAATACATTCCATTTAGTTTGTCAAAAGTTATTTAAAATTATATATCAATGACCCATAAAAATTTTCTAGTTAATTAATTTTTAATACACTTATAAATTTTAATAAATACTTAAAAATATCTTTTTCATTATTTATAAACAATTTGTAAATAATATAATTCAATTCATAGTTAAATCCTCTTGATTAAATTAAATACTTTATTTACTTTCATAAACAGGAGTAATAAATATGAAATTTTCATATTTAATAAAGGTTAATAAAAAATATTTTATTATTCATTATTTATTTTATTAAAATTTTATAAACCATTTTATTGATATGAATAACATAAATAATTAAATAAACCATTAATTTAATTACTAAATATGGATTTTTATATTTACCTCAAGGCTTGAAAATTCTCATTTTATAATTAAAATGTGTAATTTCCAAAACTAATAAACACACAGACTCGTCAAATATGCCAATACTCTGATACCACTAATGGGTTTCATATTATTATCATATGAGCATATGGAGTGAAGGATAACCCACATAGAGGTGAATATATATTTATGAATCAACGTGTAAATAAATATGTAAAATGTACAACCAAGAAAATTCCAAAAGTAGTAATATTATTCATCCTTAATAAAGTAGAATGCTTGATTAAGATTATAAAGTAGTGAATGAAATAACCCTTCCTCTAAGAGGGGAATACCGACCAATGGATCCACAATCATATCATGAGGATACCAGAATGTTGAAGGGGTTATAGCACCTTCATCTCATGGGATAAACAATAGTATGGGAGGAAGATAGAATATAGAGGTTTTTTCACAATTGGGTGTACTAAACTATAGGTATTTTATCCCTTTATATATCCATCCATGATGTGTTTTATTAAATGAAATGCATCAACCATATTTATTTATCCATATACATTTATTCCCATTGACATTAATTCATAGTATCCCATTCAATGAATATTCAATATATTTAATCCATTCAGAGTGGATTAACAATAAAACCATTTGGGAGAAGTAACTATATATATATCATATTCATATATTTATTATCACCAGTATTTAATATATGTATAATAATACCTACATAATATATAGATAATAATATATACATGTATATGTATATAATATCAAATTATATGTGTGTGTGTGTTTAGTGCATATTTAACAAAAACTATCCAAATATCATCACATGGTTCAATTTGATATGTGGTAGAGTCCAAACGGACACCCGAATAAAAAGTGATGGTCATTTAATGTTGAAGTTCAATTTTCAACTTTTATTAAAACTATAATAAATATTATTCTATTAATTATTACCAGATTATTATCTAATATGTTATACCTCATTTTATAATCTTTGATTTGACTTGTTTTGAAGCTAAAATAGACACCAGAATCAAAAATTATAGTTAATTAATGCTGAAGTCTGGTTTTCAACTTATTAAATAATTGATTTAAGTTTCAAATAACAATTAACTAATAATTATATATAAATAGTAAGTAAAACCTTATATTTAATTAAAATTATAAATAAAAAATAAATGAATATAAATAATAAATATTATTTATTAAATATTAATAATAAATTATAATTAAATATTTAATATTTAATATTTTTCCCATTAATTTTGAGGGGGTTTTATAAAATCTACCTCTATTTTAATGTGGTTTTTAGAAATTTCCTTTATAAATATATTAAGAAAAATAAAAAATAAAAAAATCTTAATCAGTGGTGGTTGTGGTTTTTCAAAACCACCGAAAAAAATAAATGAAAAAAACACATTTAGAAGTAGTTTTAATAACTGCCGCTAAAAACCACTATGAAAATTTTCCACCCATAATATTAAGTGGTAGTTTTGAAACTGACACAAAACCTCTTTTTTTATAGTGTATATATTAATATTCATTTACATATATTAGATTATAAATATAAATATATATTCATTTATTAATACACACACACACATAATATATAAATATTATATATACATTTGTATATATATATATTCATATATTTTCATAATGTTAAAAAATGGTTAGAAATTATTTTTAATAAAGTAGATAAAAATTAATTCCATATGATTTATATTGTTATTTTAAAACTTATTTTTAAAATATGTTTATAAGATGTATATTCAGATATAAATTTTTTACATTACATATATATTTATATTCTTGTATATTTATATATATATTTATACATATTTACATATAATTGTATATTTAGATATAATTTTTTATAATGTATTTATAAATATTTACTATAGGCCTAAAGTGGACATCCATACTAAGCCAAGGAAAGGTAGAATGGAGAATCTAATGGGTGTTAGGCATTACAAGTCTATGGATAGGAATGAAAGGCCAAATTTTTTACTGCAATCCAATAATAGTTCTTATGGTGGCATATCCATCATTGATGTCGTGGTGGGAACCTGCTCAAAACCTTTTCCTAGAAGCACTTCACTATATGCTGCACGATGTGACTCAAGTGTTATGATAAGTAAACAGATATGGACAATGATCAACCCTATTCTTCTGCTGCTATTGTTTCTCATTTTGAGAAGGCTCTTGTTGTGGGTACTATGGATAAAGATAACTTACATCCAGGTTCCCTGGTAAGTGGACTTACATTACAATAGGTTGAAAAGGAACAGAATGTTTCATCTGATTTTAAAGTTTTGTTTGATTATACTAATATGATTGGTTATGATTTCCTTACTTTGGGGAAATACAAAGGAAAAAATTTCTTTTATTCCATATAGGCTAAAGCACACAAGTACCACCAATTCATTAAGTTCTCTTCTGCTTTGAAGTCTATAACTACTGAATTCCCTTGGGAGACCCACTCCTCTTATCCTACTACTGTACCTTGAGATCATCCTAATTCAGTTTTTTAGGTGGTGTAAGGTGATCTAATCCAACCAATTCTTTATGAAAAAGGTGATTAGTCTACAATTATGCCAGGTTAGGGTGCCTCTACACATGTTGTTGATGGCCAATAGGTTTTTCCAATGTTGCAAACTCAAACAAATGATGACCTAAGATATTTTAAGGCTAAGGGTATTGGAAATAATTAGAATTCCATCATTAGGAAATATGACCAGAGAACATCTACAGAGGCATACAATTAGGATTCCCCTACACCTACCACTACTGAAAAAATAGTTAGTGTCTTTGTTTTTCTCATAATGGTGGTTGTAGAGGCAGTTTATGTGATGTGGGATTATAGCAATGATTGTTTGGCCCCTATTACTGGGGATGCTTCTTCTGGAAAATGTCATATTAGTGAGCCTTATGATGGGGAAAAAGAAGAATTTCCCATGGATGACTAGGATGGTAATTGGAAATCTCCTAATCATTGGAAGAGATGCATACACCCAATAGGTAGTGGTGGATTCTGAGGAATATGTGGTATATGGATAACATCATATGTAATGTAAAATGTGGAATGTTCTTACCCTTCTCAGTTTTTTGACCTTATGAAAACTATTTACTTTTGGAGTTGGTGCCTTAGGACCTACTATTTTTATGTTAATTACATGTATATCTAATATATTAAATATTAATAAATATTCTTATTATATATTGTTCATTGTTTTTTAGGACTCTAATGTAACAATGTCCAAGAGCATATGTCACATTGATACAGTCATAACAATTCCCTGTAATGATAAGAACATTGGAGTGCTATGATGATATTCTTAAATATAGTTTTATAGTAGGATAATGTACTATGATGGGACACATATTATATAGACTATTAAGAGTGAGTACTCATAAGAGGATAAGGCTTTTTCTCATGAAGTTCTCACTTGGTAATCTGTAAGATTGGAGATTATGAGAATAGACCTACCAGTAAGAATTCTGCATGTTTTTTTGTCATTGGATATTCCTATATATGGGAATTTTTAATGGTACTTAGACTTTAGTATCATCATTAATAAATTTCATGAATAACGCACTTAGATTTTATGATAAGAACCACAATTCTATGTGTTTGCAGTGAGGTAGGGAATGATGGGTGTTTCACGATTGACATGTCATTAATGGAATTGTCGATGAAGGACCTATCCCTTCCATATTTTTGGAAGTTGATATCCCAACCCTTTGATGAGAATAGAACTATCACAGTAAGTTCCATGTCTATTGTGAAATGATGCATTTATTTCTGATAATCAAATAAAGGTATATCAAACATATAGGGTGGTGATACAGATGTGCAACCTACTTGAAGAGATATTGAGACAAAGGGATTATATTACACAACGAGCGTTCATATTTTGTTTTCATCATTATGAAATTAAGTTATTTTTCTTCGGTTCCTTGACCCATTGATATATATTAATCATGGACTCTAGGAAATCCCACCTTATGCTAATGAGAAATAATCATAGAGCATTACACACTAAGTGTTTCTGATGATCTTGATCCAATTATATTTTAATTTAATTAATTTAATAAATATTATTCTTAAGTCCAAGGGATAATTTATTCACATTTTCTTGTCCAAAAATATTTACTTATGAATGAAATATTTCAATTACATATCTATTTGGTTGTTCAATAAATTATAGAGGATTTATAATAGACCAAGACCATGTATAATGACAAATATTAATTAATAAGACAGTAAAATAATATTTTTTATTACGCAAGTTGGTGTATCCCAAAAAAACTATTGTTATTTTTATTATGTGGAATGGGGTTTATTAAAAATATAGTATTTTTAAAGGTTGGTGTGCAATTAATTAATATTTTAACCTAAACCCTAGCTCTATAAATAATGAGTCATGTTTATTATGTATTGCATTGAAAATTGAAACTTGAGAATCATTGCACGAAATGAAAATCTATCTTGACTCCACCTTTCTCTATTTCTCTCAAAAATTATAGATGCAAGAAAAATCCCTTCGTAGTCAAAGATCAAGCATTCAACATGAAAAATGAAAGGCAATAAAATCACCAAGCTAGAACCTGAAAATTTATTAGCATTACTCAGAGATCAAAGGGGAACATGTGGATACTTTCTAGAGATTCTATCCTTGGATAGTGACAAAATAATGAAGGAAATATGAAAGGGTATTTTCAGATGATGAAAATCTAAATCTAAGAAACAATTATCAGATCAGGTATTTGTTTCTTCTAATGTTAAATAAATTAATTATAAATTTGACGTTTGATATCATCACTCGAGATTTTTAGAAACTCAATATTTAATGAAATTTTAATATATCACCCACCACTACATGCTTACTCTATGCCTAGAATCAATAAGTGGTATCAGAGTAATGTCACATTTAAATTTATAATTATTTATTTTATTTTTGATCCATACACAATCATGGTTTAATTTTTATTTCATATTATTTTTTCTTTAATCCATTTTTAATTAGCATGTTATCAACATTTTAATCATGTTAGTTTAGTATTTTATTTTCTTAATAGTCTAAGAATAGATGAAGAATTACTAGAGACTCCATTAAGAACTGCAAAAAAAAATTTGTTGGTAATACATGGTTACCCGACATGTAGTGAGAGTACATGTCAAGTAACCTAGTACACTACACCCGATCATGTTTCAGGATACACAACATGCCATACATTTATTACACATTATGTACATCATGTTTTGACTGGATAACCTAGAACATGTTAAGTAATATTACATGTCACGTATATGGCATACACCCTATGTTGTTTTCATAGGTTAGAAACATAAATTGTACAATTCATGTGGTCATTATAAATGGTAAAACCTCATGAGATAGAAAACCTATAGAATTTATTATTTACACGACGTGTATGCAGTGTAAACAGTGTGTAGTTCATCAGTTCTCATGTATGAGATATACGTCGAGTCCTTGATCTTGTTATCTGGACAAACAACATTACAGATATGCAATATGTAGTGGGATTATACACATCATGTAATCTCTCACCCCAGAACATAGTGAGTCTTTTAACGAGTTGCATGGGAACAATATATTCAAAAATCACTGTGTGTAGATGACTTGTACACACTTTGTAATCCCACCTAGATACACGCTGAATACCCAGGTGAGTATCTTAGGAATACGGAAAGTGGATACACATTGTGTAACTGGCATGAACACACCATGTAGTATGGATGATTCCACATTCTGAAACCCCAAGCATGTGACCTGGATACATGGAAATAGAGGTACATGATGTGTAGCTAGATAATACATGTGGTGTAGTCTCTCAATTATAGGAAGAGTTAAATTACATTAAAATGATAATTTTAGCATATAAATATTACTTATTTGATTGGAAATTTAAGTGTTTAACAATTTAATAATGGTTTTAAATAATTTTAAATGAAAATTAATATATTGCAATAAATAGGAAAATATTTTTTTTATTTTACATTAATTGTTTTATGGTGGTTATCTACAAGATTATTTGGATGTCATTAAGATGAAATAAAATGAATGAATGAATGAATAAATTAATTAATTAATTAGTTTTTTAATTGATTAATTTATTAATTAATACAAGCATGTCTATCTTAATAACAAATAACATATAATGAAAATAATTTTAGCAATTTACTTTTGTGGGTACATTTCATGTATGATTGTTCCTGAGTTTGATAAAGATATTTGAATGTGTTGGATGTTTTACCTTAATTTATTTCATTTGGTTTCAATTATTTATTTTAAATTAAATTTTATTTCCTGTGACTCATCCATCTATCCATTATTTTGTAGGACCTATGTGTTTATATTTATTTTTGTAAACCCCTTTTAATTAATCCCATAGTTCCCCTCACTTTCATGTGAGTTATAAATACTTGTAATTAATGGAGTTGTCTAAGGAATGTAGAGGCGGTTAAATATGGAACCATAATGATTCCAACCAAAGTGTTACACTAGTGGATGAGTGAAATGTTGTAACTCATGTCAAGACTATAAATATGAATTATTTACCCTAGGTAAACGGTTGATTTAATGTCCACTCATTAAATCAACCATTAGATAAGCTCATGATTGGGTAATTTAATTATCCATTTATATCTTGCTACGCAATTATTTATTTTATGGATGTAAGACCCTAATCACATAAATGAATAAATTAATGTGTAAATATGGAATTTAAATTAATGGATTATGCGTAAATGTTTTATCTAGTATGGATCATTAATTAAGTAACATCCACTTAATATTAATAAGATGAGTAAAGGATAAAATAAGACAAAATTTATGCAAAATACATTAAAATCCCTCTATTAAATATTAATTCAAACTTGGATTTCCATTATGTAATTAGGAATTAAAGCCTTACAACTTAGTGTTTGACCAACCGTAATTGGGATGCTTACTTTTAATATGGAGTTCTTATGAATTTTATGGGTTGAATTAACCATCTTGCATCAAGATAAATATGCCTCAATAGACTTTATGTTACTTAGAGGCAAGTGTTGAGGAAATACAAGTCAAGATTTCAGGATAGGAGAGTCCACTCAATGGATCAAGGAGCTACAAGCCTGAAGTTGGAAAATTCCTACCTACATAAATACCTTCAATTAGCTTGACTAACCCTCATTGGGGTTATGTTAATGGGTATATAGATCGTTTCCACTATAATGTTCTATAAATTATACATTCCCAGTTCAATGGTGAGGGATATTGGGACTTGATAAAAAGTGGGAGATTTAATTAAAATCAATTAATTTATTATTTATCATATAATTTTTAATCAATAAAGGTATTAATAATCATATCTTTAATTGCAGAATAAAATAGAAATCTCATCATCCACATTATCCCTATGAACAATATAAGAGAAATACAACCTTATCATGATAAATAAATTCAAAGAGTGGTATAGATTCCTTCTGGTTAGGCTATTACATGAATGAAAATCTTACGTGCTATAATCCTCAATGCCTAATCTGCCTACTAAGGAGGAAAGTGATGAAGAGTTCCATATCTAAAAAAAATTGAGTGACTTGGTCAATGTTTAATGTTTTAACCTTTTATCTATGTCTAGTAAACTCATGAAGTCTCATAAAAACATGGATCCATATATCATGCATGAGAACCTCTATGATATTTACTTGGAGAGAGCTTAAGAGGAAGGGTTTGATATTTCCAAGGCACTCATTCAGAGCAATCTTGGTGAGGGTTCCCTAGTTGGGTCTCACATAGTCAATCCAATTGGGTACATTGAGTGCCTAGAAGTTCTAGGTTTTAAACTCCCTAAAAAACTAGGCATCAGTATCATTATTTCATTAATACCTTATAGATTCTCTTGGTTTTTTGTAAATTTTAATATGAACAACATTGAGAGCTCTCTATTAGATATTCTTACTCTTTTTTCCAAGTAGATAAGTTTATGAAGTGTGAAAAAACTTCCATACTTATGGCGAACAAAAGGAAAGTGAAAATAAAGATCTCTAATAACAAATCCACTTCATTCCATTCCGAGAAGAAGAAGATCAAGAGGAAAGTAAGGGAGTAAAATATTGTTTGTTTTGCACGGGGAAAGAAGGGCCATTAGAAGAAAAACTAGACCCACTCAAATATGCAAGGGTAAGATTCAGGTGTTTTTTTATCAAGTACAATTTATTTGTCTCTAAAAATTGGGAATTAGATATAGATTGTGGTTCTCATGTGTCTATTAAAATATGGGAACTAAGTAGATTTAGAAGAAAATATGAAGGGGAGGTAGATATACGAATAGCTAGTAGAGCTAAACTTGCTGTTGTGGCTATCCGAGACTACCGCCACACAGTTCTAATTAGAATGATATTTGTTTTAAAGGGTTGTTATTATGTTCCATAATTTACTAAAAACATTATATCTATATTAATAATGGATAAAAATGTATATTTTAAAAGTTTGTAAATGAATGTTTCTTCTTTTATAAATATAGAATTTGTTATGGTAAGGTGAATTTAAATAACAGTCTTTATGTGTTGGATTACATAGACCAAGTGATGTAAATTGATAATGAAACTAATCCACATGAATCATAGCACACTCAAATATTATATCACTTTATAGGTCATGTAAATGAAAATAACTTGACTAAATTATAAAAAATATAGATATTTAGATTTTGGACTAAAACCATTTGGTCTATGTCATACATGTTTACTAGGTAAAATTACCAAATCCCCATTTAGTGGGAAAGGTGAAAGGGATAAATAATTTCTTTAATTAGTTTATACATAAGTGTGTATACCATTTCCTACTGAGTCAAGGGGTGGTTAATCAAGCTTCATAACTTTTACTAGTTTTATTAGATATGTATATGTCTAATTAATGAGGTATAAGTTAGATTATTTTGATAAATTCATGTAATAAAAGAATGAAGTTGAGAAGAAACATGATAATAAGATTAAGAAACTCCATTCAAAGAATGCTATATAGTATCATAATCAAGACTTCATTATTTACTTATAGGAGTTTGGGATCCTATATCAACTCACTCTTCCTTATACACCTTAGTTGAATGGTGTAAGTTAAAGTAGGAATTGTACCTCGTTTTACATGGTGAGATCAATGATGATTCATGTGAGTATTCTTGTATATTTTTAAGAAGATGTGTTAAAAAAGCATAAAAAATTCTAAACCAAGCTCCAACTGAATTGGAAGATTGTATACCATACCATTTATGGAATGTAAATAAACCCATGTTGTAATACTTACATATATGGGCTTGAGAATCATGTGTTAAGGCATATTTAGGTAAAAAAACTTTCACCATGAGGCACAAAGTATACCTTTATTAGATAGCAAAAAGAAACAAGGGGATATTACTAATATAATCTGTCAAACAAAAATGAAATAGTGTAAAGACATGATATATTACTTGGGAGGGATAACATCTCTAAAAGAGATACTGAAGTGAGATAGAATTCGATGAGGTTGAGGCTAAAGGTATATAAGAGTTGGCATAGGATTAGTTTCCCCAAAGATCCATGGTGAAATAAATTATTCTAGAAAAACATGTACTGTATATGAGTACAATAGAGGTTAGAGAGATCAAATGGTATGGTTTCTTAGTCACTAGTGAAGGTGATTCATTATTAGTTGATAATAATGACCCTCTAACCTATAACGAAGTAGTTAGTTTCATAGATGCTTCCATGTGGCATGAAGCCAGGAATTGTGTAATGGATTGCTTATACCAATACAAAGTCTAGATTTTTGGGAGATCCTACAGTGGATATAAATACTTTTGGTTTCAAATTGGTATTCAATAAGAAACTAGACATGGAAGGACAAGTTGGTGCTATAAGGTGTGACCGGTTGCAAAAGGGTTTAAATGGGGTCAATACATTAACTATGATAAAACCTTTTCACTAGTTTCAATGCCAAAATACATCATAGTTATAATTTTCATTGCATCTTACCATGACTATGAGATTTAAAAAATGGATGTAAAATTATCCTTCATTAATGGGAACCTCCAAGAAGATGTCTATATGACACAACCCAAAGGGTTTATGATTCCAAAGGATGCCAAAATGTTATGCAAATTAAAAAAATCTATTTATATATTAAATAATGAATTCAGGTTAGTGAAAATTTATTTTGATATATCCACAATAGATTTTTTTTTCATAAAGAATACATGCAAGACTTGGGTCTACAAACAGTTTAGTGGGAGTGAAATCATTTTATTAATAGTATGGGTCAATGACATATTAAATATTGGAAACAAAATACAAATATTATATTCTATTAAAGAGTGGTTGAATAAATTTTTCTCCATGAAATAATTTGGCGTGGTAGCATTTATTATTAGGATCAAGATCCATCATGATAGATACAAGGTAATAATTGGACTAAGTAAACGTACATATATTGACAAGATACTGAAGAGATGTAGTATAGAACAATTCAAGAGGGGATTATTTCCATAATCACATGGAATTCATCTTTCTGGGAAGATGTGTCCTCAGAAACACGAAGAAATAAATATATTGTAAAGTATTCCATATGTGTCGGTGTTAATTCATGTATATTATGCTATATACTAGGCTAGATGTTTCCTATGCATTATTTATAGTAGGAAGATATCGAGATTACCTAGGTGACCAGCATTGGATGGTAGTCAACAATATCCATAAGTATCTAAGTTATACTAAGGATATGTTCTTAGTTTATGGAAGAGATTAGGACCAAGTTATCAAAGGATATGAATATTATAGTTTTCAAACTGATCTAGGTGACATGAAGTCATAAACGAGATACATCTTCACTTTTAATAATGGTGTTGTGAGCTAGAAGAGCTCAAAAAGGTTTTGTTCATAGATTCTATAGCATATTCCAAGTATATTATGTCTTTTGAGGTAACTAATGAAGCATTATGAATTCAAAAATTCATCAAACAAATTAATTTAGTACCTATAAGTAAATATTTGATCACACTCCAATATGACAATACTGTAGTGGTGTCTCTTGCAAAAGATCCAAGGCCGCATCAGTTGAAACAAGCATGTACTTTGGAAGTATCATATCTTGAGGGATCTTTACCAGATAGGTAAATTTGCATTGAGTATTATTTCTATAGAATATAACATGGAATAACCCTTGACTAAATACTTGACTTAGTAAAAACATTATTATCATGTGAGGTCCAGCAGACTAAAAGTCATAGGTAGTTGGCTATAGTCCAAGTGGGATTTTTTGGAGTTATTGTCCAGGGGCCAACTATTTTTAATTTTATTACATGTTTATTCAATGTATTGAATATTAATCAAACTTATTATTTCATATTGTTCATTTTTTAGATCAATCTAAGTGTAATATTTTCCTATAGTATACGTCACATTCATAAAGTCACAGTAGTTCCATGCTATGATGAGAACCTTGAAGTCATTGATGATATTATTAAATATAGTTTTATATTCAGATAACATACTATGATAGGATACAAAGTATATAGAATGTTGGTTGTGAGTACTCATATGAGGACGAGGCTTTTTCTCTTGAATTTTTCGGTTGGTAATATCCAAGTTCGAAGATTATGAGAATATACCTTCCATTAGAAATTTTGTATGTTTTGGTGCCATCAGATATATCTATTTGTGAGCATTTATAATCGCCCTTAGACATTTTTATTTTCATTAATGAATATCATGACTCACACACTTATATTTGATGATGAAAACCATGATTCTATATGTTCGGGGTGAGGTAGGGAATGTTGGGTTCATCATGATTGGTGTGTCATTAATGGATAGGTCGAGGAAGGATTTTTCCTTTCCATTTTTATGGAAGTCAATATCTCATAACTATTTTTGAAGTAGAAACATCGTATTAAATTTCATGGCCATGGTGAAATGATCCATTTATTTTAGATAGTCAAATAAAGACGTATCAATGAAATAGGTTAGTGACACAGATGTGAAATCTTCTTGATGAGATATTGTAACAATGGGATTATATAACACATTGAGCATTCATATGTGGTTTTTTCATTGTGACATTAAGTTATTTTTCTTATGTTACATGGACCATTTCTATATAGTAATATTTAGATTTAGAAAAGACCACCTAATTACAATGAGAAAGAATCTTATAGGGTCACATGCTAAGTGTTTTTGAGGATCTCAATCAAATTTTATATGAATTTAGTTAATTGAATTTATATTATTCTCAAGATTGAGGGATAATTTTATCCATGTTTTTTCAATTGAAAATATTTGTTAATGAATGAAATATTTAAACTAAATATTTATTCAAGTGTTCAATAAATGCTAGAGTAGTTTGAACAAACCAAGAGCATGTCCAGTGACAAATATAAATTAACAATACAGTTAAATAATATTTTTTATTATGAAGTTGGCACATGCCACAAAATAATAATAATATTATTATTATTTGGAATGGGTTTTATTAAATATTATAGTGTTATTTAATGTTTGGTTAGTAATTAAATAATATTTTAACCTAAACCCTATATCTATAAATAGATGGTTATATCTATTTTGTATTGCATTCAAAATAAAAACTTGAGAATCATTAAGCACAACAAATATCTCTCTCAACTACTCCTCTCTCTCTTTCTATTGATAATGAGAGATTCAAGAGATATCCCTTCAAGATTGAAGAAAGGGTGATAAAAAAATTACTCAAGACAATCAAATCATTGCACTTGAACACATAGGTTGATTCACATTTTCTAGAGATCAATGGAATGCATATGGATTACCACTAGAGGGATTCTATAATTGGATCCTATTAGAACAATGAAGATAATCAAAAAGGGTATTTTTAGATGATTGAAATCTACATCGAATAAATAATTCTCAGATCAGGTATTCCTTTATTCTAACATTAATTAAAATAATTATAAATTTTATGTGCAATATCCACACTCAGGGTTTTAGGAAACTCAATATTAAAAAAAAATTAATATATCACTCACCACAACATGCTTCCACTATTCTTCAAACCAACACTTTTGAATCTTTATAAAGGCCTCAGTTAAGGAATGTGAATCTATAAGGGAGAAAAATTCGAGACTCCTCTGGAAGATTATGAGGGGGAAAGGTACCCCAAGGAACTACAAAAAAAGGGGGAGTATTAATAAGGATTTATTATATATTCTATAGTTTAAAACATCTCTATATGGTTTATAGGTGGTTAGAAAAAATTCCATGTATTTCGCAATTGAAAATTATTTAATGAAACTTTTTTCCAATTTTTGGTAGTTTTTATATGTGTCATATTTGGATATTTTAGCGGTGGTTACCTATTAATTTAGTAGTTGTTTTTTTTAATTTTCCAAAAATAAAATTGATGAAATTAATATAACTACTGCTAAAATATATAGAAATGACTATGTTTAGTGGTGGTTAATGACAACTACCACTAAATAAAATTTTATAAAATATTTTTAGCGGTGCTTATTATAAACCACCACTAAAAATATTTTTACAAATATATTTCTTTTATAATATTTAATAAAATATATAAATATAAAACATCTGACATGTAATAAACTCAAATATAAATGCATAATAAACTCATACATACACCATCATACATCCATAATCATATATTTACAACCTCAGTTATCCATAAATCAGTCAACCCATACCTTAGTCAACCCATTCGTCAGTCAACTCATAGTTTAGTCATCAATATATATATATACAAAATATGTCCACCAAAAAAACTATGGCCAATATACATACATCCCATAAACTCTTTTGCATCCATCTACCTCCACATATTCTCATCAAATGGAACCGACCACATCAACTCATCAACTGGAAAAAAAGAAGACATAAATTAGAACTAAACATAATAAACCAGAATTAAATTAGAATAATTGATAATATTTAAACATATTAAAGAAAATAAGAACCCTCACAACTACCATATGAAGAATTTCATGCATCTGAATGGTCAACCTCATGCTTACTACCAAAATCGGTTACCTACATTAAAAACCATAACACTTAAGAAAATAAATTCTAAAGAGAATATACATAGAGTATATATAGAATGTGGCATATAAAATTGGTTATTTTTTACTCAAACTGAATAAATTTTAACATTAAATAAACAATACCCCCTGAATAAACCTTTGAAAACATAAACATAGCTATTTAAAATATTATTCAATACTTGGAACTTAAAATGGATTAAAATATAATAGTTTAATAAATTTTTAAATTGACATGTGATTTGATTTAATTTTACTTAATAAAAAAATTAAAAACATTAATATGGAAGCATGTATTCTAATTCAAAAATAATTCAATGGTGTTTTCTCCATGATTTCACATCAACTAAGGTCATTTTCTATTGTTTTGATCATTACATACCCATTTTAGTGTTTTAAAACACTAAAAACACATTTATGGGTATCCTATGAAAACTATAAGTCACAATGATGTGTCATTAGTACCTATATTTCAAAAATAATATAACATCATATGAATACTTTTGACCCCCTCATACACATTTTAAAGACTTTGGTATCTTTAAAAACAACCTATTAAGTTTTTCTGATCATAAAACGCATCAGATGGATCTTTTTTTGTGCTTATATGACAAAAATAATTGAAAGGTGTTTTCCCATGATTTCACATCAATATAAGGTTGTTTTCTATTATTTTATACATTACATGAATGTTTTAGTGTTTTAAATTACTGAAAACAAGTTTTTGGGAATCTTGGGTAAACCATAACTTTCAATTATGTGTCACTAATTCCTAAATTTAAAAAATAAATATATGGTCATTCTAATCCGATTTCATAGTAATTTGATTTTATTTTCAAAGACTAACCCCTTGACACATGTTTTTAAATACTTTGGTATCTTTAAAAAGTCTTGTTGAGTCATTTTGAGCATGCCACATGTCGAATGGATGTTTTGTCAGTGTGTACACACAAAAATTAATTGAACGGTAATTTTCTATTATCTTTACATCAATTTGAGGTAATTGTTTTTATGGTTTTATCCATTACTAAAATGATTTAGTGTTTTAAACAATGAAAATTCATTTACATGCATCTCATGAAAACTGTAACTCACAATGATGTATTGTTGATTCCTACATCTAAAAAATCAATCTATAGTTCTTTTAGTATGATTTTATAGTAATATGACATCATTTTCATAGTTTTGAACCCCTAAAACATGCTTTTAAATACATTAGTATCTTTAAAAACATCTTATTGGGTCATTCTGAGAACATCACATGTCAGATTCATATATTTTCTATGATTATAAGAAAAAAATAATTAAATGGTGGGTTTCCGATGAATTTACATCAATTTGAGGTAAATTTCTATGGGTTTTTCAGTTACCCGTGTGTTTTAGTGTTTTAAAACACTGAAAACGCATTTACAGGCATCTTAGGAAAACTGTAACTTACAATGACATGTCATTTGTTCATATATTTCATAAATCAATCTACATTCATTTTCTTATGATTTTACAGTATTCTGACATTATTTTCATAGTTTTGACCACTTGACACATGTTTTTAAAGACTTTGGTATCTTTAAAAACTACTTATTGATTCATTCTGAGAACACCACACGTCGAATGAATGTGTTTTCTATCAGTGTACACAATAAATAATTCAAAAGTGGTTGTATCATGATTTTAAATCAATATGAGGTAGTTTTCTAGGGTTTTTCATTACACGCACATTTTAGTGTTTTAAAACCCTAAATATGTGTTTAAGGGAATATCATGAAAAATGTAAATCAGAATGTTTTTTTTTAGTTCCTACATTTCGAAAATCAATCTATAGTAGTTTTCCTCTAATTTCACAGCCATCTGACATTGTTTTCATAGTTTTGACCCCATAAAACATGTTTTTTTAAGACTTTAGTTCTTTAAAAGATTCTTATTGAGACATTTAGAGCACACCACATGTTGTATGGATGTGATTTCAATGTGTAAAGATCAAAAATAATTCAATGGTGGATTTATCATGATTTCACATCAATCTGATCTCATTTTAAATAGTTTTGACTATTACATGCATGTTTTAGTATTTTAAAACACTAAAAACACATTTACGGGCATCCTAGGAAAACAATAACTCCAAATTATGTTTCATAAATTCCTACATTTAAAAAATCAATCTATATTTATTTCCCTTTGATTTCATGATAATCCAATTTCATTTGTGACATTTTAAACCCTTGAAACATGTTTTTAAAGAGTCTTGTATCTTTAAAAACTACTTATTGAGTCATTCCGAGCACACCACATGTCATACGGATGTATTTTCTATGATTAAACAAGAAAAATAATTCAACAGTGGTTTTACTAATATTTTCTAACAATATGATGTTTTTTGTGGTTTTAGCTGTTACATGCATGTTTTAGTGTTTTAAAACACAGAAAACATCTTTACGAGAATCATGGAAAAATTGAAAGTCACAATCATTTTTCCTTAGTTCCTATATTTTAAAAATAAATATATGATCATTTTCCTAGGATTTCATGGTAATCTGACTTCATTTGGGTAGTTTTGACCCTTTGGAATGTTTTTAATGACTTCGGTAACTTTAAAAACAACATAATCATTCCAATAACACCACACATCAGATAGATGATTTGTGTTCATGTACACACTAAAAATTATTCAACAATATTTTTATCAAGATTTTACCTCAATATGAGGTTATTTTCTATGGGTTTGGCTATTACATGCATGTTTTAGTGTTTTAAAACACTGAAAATGTGTTTACATGAATCTTAGAAAAACCATAATTCAAAATAACATGTTTCGAGTTCCTAAATTTGAGAAATAAATATACAATAATTTTCATATAATTTTATTTTAATTTGATGTTATTTTCATAGTTTTGACCCTTGGAAACACATTTTTAAGGACTTTGGTGTCTTTAAAACTATTTTTAGTCATGTTGAGCACACCACATGTCGTATGGATGTGTTTTCTACTTATACACATAAAAACTAATGAAATGGTGGTTTTCTTAAGATTTAACATCAATATGACGTCATTTTATATTGTTTTGACTATTACACGCACATTTTAGTGTTTTAAAACACAAAAAATGCATTTACTGGCATCTTGGGAAAACCATAACTTGAAATGACATGTCATCAATTCCTATATATCAAAAAATCAATATATAGTTATTTTCAACTAATTCCATGGCCATCTGATGTTTTTTTGACCCCCTAACACATGTTCTTAAAGACTCCAGTGTCTTTAAAAACTACTTATCAAGTCATTCCGAGCACACCACATGTCTTATGGATGTGTTTTCTATGCATACCTACAAAAATTTATTCAATAGTAGTAGTTCCATGATTTTATGTCAATATGAGGTTTTTTCTATAGTTGTTCCATTACATGCATGTTTTCATGCTATAAAACTCTAAAAACACATTTACAGGCATCCGAGGAAAACTATAACTTGTAATGAAGTGTCACCAGTTCCTAAATTTCAAAAACCAATCTAAGGTTTATGTCCTCTTATTTAACATCTAATTGACATTTTTTATAGTTTTAACCCCTGACACATTTTTAAAGACTTCAATATCTTTAAAAACTACTTATTAGTTCATTAGAAGAATATTTCTTATCATATGGATGTGTTTTCTATGCGTACATGTCAAAAATTATTCAATATTTTTTATCACATGATTTTATATCAAATTGACGTAGTTTTTCTATAGTTTTTTTTTCATTTCATTCTCTTTTTAGTATTTTAAAACATTGGAAACATGTTTATGAGAATATCAATAAAACTGTAACTTGGAATAATTTTTTTTCAGTTACTATATTTCAAAAATCAATCTATGATCATTTTACTATGATTTTACAATCATCTGAAGTAATTTTCATAGTTTTTACCCCTAGAAACATGTTTTTAAAGACTTTGGTATTGTTAAAAACTATTTTTGAGTCATTCCGAAAACACCACACAACTAATGGAAATTTTTTCTATGTATACATGTCAAAAATAACTCAATTATGGTTATACCATA
Source organism: Viscum album (assembly GCA_963277665.1). Classification (NCBI taxonomy): domain Eukaryota; kingdom Viridiplantae; phylum Streptophyta; class Magnoliopsida; order Santalales; family Viscaceae; genus Viscum; species Viscum album. The sequence goes on from OY728141.1 coordinate 791,498,111, forward strand.
ATTTTACATATTTATTAGGTTTTTTATATGTTTTTTCTATTACATATACAATTTAGTGTTTCAAATATACTGAAAATGTGTTTATGAGAATACAGGGAAAACTATAACTCGAAATTCTATTTCGTTACTTCAAAAATTTAAAGAATCAATCGACAATAATTTTCTTGTGATTTTAAAGTTATCAAACACACTAAGTGGGTAGTATGACTCAAAGTATTTGTTTTTATTATAAAAGTGTCATTTTTTACTTTAAAATGCCTATCACAGAGGAAAAATCAAGAAAATGAGATCATATTGTTTTCAAAATTTAATAAAACAATCGATAATTTATTTTTTATGTGTGGGAATTGATGAAATGAAAACCCAACACATTATGTGGTTGATATGACTCTAAGTTCATGTTTTCCATATAAGAGTGACATTTTATTTTAAAATTTCTATCACATTGTCAAAGATGATTAAATGAGCTCAAATTATCTTCAAAAATTAGGAAAATGATCCATAACTCATTTTTGATGTGTAGGAATTGATTACACGTCAATCAGACACACAAATTAGACAGTATGACTTGATGTTTGTGTTTTAAATATAAGTCTCATTTTAATTTAAAATTCTTATCACATGTACAAAACCAAGAATATTATATCGGATCGTTTACAAATTTTAAGAAAATAATCCATAATTTATTTTTATGTGTATGAATCGACCACACATAATCTAACACATGATGTATTCGATATGAATCAAAGTGCGTATTTCTTATATAAAATTGTCATTTTAGTTTTATTAATTAATGTTTTATGTGTTCTTTGAAAATGTGTGAATGATTTATGGAGTTTAGAACTCTCCACTTTGGGATGATCTATATGGATGGAAATTTCCATAGGGGTTCTTCCCATCAATCTTTGAAATATAGACACTGAATAATTTTTCATTATTGACATACATTGATCCTATGTTTTCTTATAAGTGTCATGTTCTTGAAGTTTTTCTTCCAACTTGAAATATATATTTATGATTCTTGATCAACAGTATTTCTCAAACCCACACTAGGTGAAGTAGTATATAATTATGACATCATATCAAAGATAGCTGATATAGTTGGCCCAGAACTCATGCCTCATACACATTTAGGATGCTCGTTCTAAAAAAGTATTACAACTGCATCATTATGGGATACTGATGACGATTGTGAAGGATTCATATCCTAGTATTATTTAATTTTAAATAGTTAATATAATAATATTTACAATTATTTTTTAAATTATCTGAACTTCATAATATTTTTGAATTTATAATTTTTCATTAAAATTTAATGTTATTTCATTACTATAAAAACATAATAATGAAAAATAAATTAAAACAACAAACACGCCTTAAACCCAATTAAACGGGGTTTAATAGATGGATCAAATGATTCTAATATATTTAATAGGAACCGTTTTATCCATGTATCCAACCCCATTTAATTGGGTTTAAGGTGTGTTTATTTTTCAAATTTATTTTTCATTAATTTGTTTTTATAGTAAGGAAATAAAATTAAATAGTAATGAAAATAACTTACTCCAAAGTCTATAGAAGGCTCATTAAAAAAACTATAATCAAGTTTCCTATGAACTATAAGCCACATATTTTTCGAGAAAACAAAGTGACATAATTGATTATCCTTTATAAAACAATATATAAGTTAGAAAAAAACCTTAACTTATTAAAAAATAATATAAATAATAGTGGATAAAATACAACCAAAATTTCTCTTTTTCTAAAAAAACTCTGAGACCCAGTGATGTGAGGAATGTCTTGTTTCTCATGTTTCATGGTATTTTTTTAATAATTCCTACAAAAAAAACAACATTAATAAAAATTATAATTTTGTTGTTTTTATGTTTTTAAGATACTGTAAAATATGCAGTTAAATCATGAGATGCATCTATGTTAATATTGAAAAACATCTTACACTACTCATGATAAATTCCTTCATGCACTTTCTTATACATCTATCATTATCTCAGATATGTGTCATTAAATTCATTTCATAATATCCATTTAAAATCTCTTTATTTCTTGCCAAAAAATTTCAGAGTCCATGGGCATGAAATGAAGTCAGGGGCATCAAAATGAAAAAATATCTAGAAAAAAAACATAACACTTTATAAGTATATTAAAAAAATTTACTCATTTATTTTAAATTAGTTATCAGTTATTATTAAATTAATATTACCTTTACTTCGTTATCAAAGACTTAATTTTTTCATGCTATGGGAATATGCCTCTAATCTTTATAATTAACGGGAACACTCATTGTCTCACAATCAAGATGCCCAAGAATATATCCATAAATATTTGAGGCATCACTGGAAGGAACTCCAAAACCATAAAATGAAACAAAAAACCAAGAATTATTTCAGTTCTCATACATTTATTTCATTCATATTTGCATATCTTTTATTTTTATCGTTATCTATTTTGAAAATTATTTAAAACTTTAATAACATAAATAGTTTTTTGAAAAATGACATACATAACAGTAATGTTAACTCATAAATATTACCTAGATAGAGGGGTGACCAACTCCTCCATCACTATAGGTACATCATATGGTGGGATACCAACAATGTTAGGAGAAACTACCAACTTTCTACAAGTCTCTAGTATCATAGAATCCCTCAGATCCACTGAAACTAATGGCAGTGGTGGTGTGATTTGATATGCTGATTGGATAGGATCTCAAAGTTTTTATATTCTATGAATTCTTGTAGTTAAAATGGTTTATAGTTATTAAGTGTATAAAAATATGTATAATTAAAAAAAATTTACATAAAAAAGAAAAAAATAGGACAATATATATATGTAAAAAACATTAATAAATGAGAAATTGTAATACAGTTACATTACCAATTTATAATTTTAATTATCTCCATATTCATTGTATTCATTATTACCAACATCCATTGCAATGATTAATTAATTTTTACCCTCTCTTTCAAGATCTATTGTTTCAATGTTTTTAGGAAAAAACTGTTCAATGTTTTGTGGTTGATGTTATTCACTATCACAAAGTACCAATTAATATTCATTTCCCATATTATACAAGTATCCCAGATTTAAGTGTACAAAAACACTCCAACCATTATGTATTTCATCATCCACATAATAAACCATCTTGACTTATGAATCCAAGATAATTAGATCATGCTCTGCATGCTCACTGGTATGGATCAAGTAATAAAAGTTTAAAGAAGTAAAATGAAATGAATTTTTCATTATACCCCTATCAATGTTGAACCACTTTAATTTGAATAATAAAAATAAAAATTGACCATGATAGTTTAATTTTATTATATCAATCAACTTTACATTGTATCCCACCTCTGGAAGTGTAAATAGACCACTATTTTGAGTTTTTAGGTCTTATCCATGATAAATTATACAAAACCTGAAGCCATGAATATTCTAGAAATCAAATATCATATCCTTCCAAAGAGGATCTTGAGATAAAAAACTTCAGATCATTTTATATTTCATTTTGATTATCAACATTAATTATCTAGAAAAAATATATAAGGTGTTACTTTTAACATAGGAAAAATAAATTCATTTCAATAATATGAATAGGAGTATATAATTACATGATGGGTGAACCATCCAAAAATATCATTATTAATAGTTTTTATTAATTCCATCTCATTTTGAGCTAAACCCCTTGGTCACTTATTTGTTTTAAATTTAAATTATTAAATAAATGAATCTATAATAATACTATTGAGTAGAACATATCTATGTGATTATAGAAACTCCAATTATATCAGTGTAAAATTTAACCCCATTCTAATTGGTTTTCAAATAGTTATAATTATCAATGACTATATTTCTGAAGGATAATTACTTTAGACTTTATAAACACATCCAACAAGATTTAATCTAGAATCAATCTTATCCAAATACCAAGAACATAAGGCCATGCACTCTTTGGATATATAACCTTCAATAATGATGTCTTTTGGTTGAGCTTTATTTCTTACATATGATTTAAAATGACCTAAGTACCTGATGAAAAAATTGATAAACGTATTAAAAAAATTACACAATGATTTGATAGGATTGAATTCACCAATGAAAATAAAAATAATATCAATGTACCTCTCAATTGAGTATATATATTGATAGTGTACCCATCCACCAAATTTTTCTTCTTCAAAAAAATGAATAGTTAAATGAATCATAACTATAAAGAATTAATGGGTAAATAGCATCTCCAAATGAAAATGTGTCAAAAAAATTATTTCTTTAATTTTATCATGCTTAGTTCGATTTAGATATTTTCCATAAATCTATCTAAAAAGGAAATCAAATAAACTAGAACAATAGTTACTTTTTCAAGTAATGTATTATGAAACTCCAATGACATAAATTTCTCCATCAGAATATTTGATCCATTACTTTTCAATCCATGAAACGTTTGATGTTTTAAGTCAAAACACATTGAAATGTTACTTGAATATCCATCTGGAACTTTTACATTGATTAAAGATTAAAGGAATACATATTTCTCATGATTTTTCATCTCAAAAATAGCATAAGGATACTTGTCATCCTCATTTTCCCACATTCTATTATTTATATTCATTGCTTCCAAATCCTTACGAGCATTAAGGTGATCCTTTGATTTAACCTACACATTAAGCCATGGAAAAATGACATTACCACCAACAATCTTCTCAATATTCATTACGTCAAGATTATGCTGTATCAAATTAAACTTCTAATAAGGGAGTCTAAAAAATATACTCATTTTCTTCCACTATTTTGTTCTAGATGCTTTAGATACTATACCTTATAACCTTTTCCCATATTATTTAAAATGATTACATTTTTTCAATTATATAGTAACATTCATAAACTTTACCAAGATTTATGAACCAGATTATAAATTCAATGGCTTTATAATTTCAATATCTTCATTGAATTGTTTCTTATTAAAACTGAATTTATGTGAAACATCAATAAATCAACGATGACACTTAAAACAAAATTTTATACTATGAGGAAATCATTTAGTTTCAAAGTCAAAATTAAAAATTAGAAAAGACAAACCAATATGAGTGTTCCATCTAGATTAGTTTCCTAGTCAAGGAATGTCACTAATTTCCTGTATTAAAGCAACATTTATTTTGAGTAGTTTTCTCATTAAATCATCTTATGTTTCCACACCGTCATCCTAGAATTATCACAATTCTATGATTAGAGGTCGAAGGTATACATCAATTTCATTTCCATACATTTTATTTATATGAATAATCATATAAAGAATGAAATAAGTCTTATTAATACACTTTCACATAGATATATTATTGGGGTCAAAATAACTGTCCAAATTCTATAATTAGTACTTAAACTAACAAAAGGGTTAACACCATCACAAGCTAATCTCAAACATAGATTCCTGGGATCCAAAGAAAAATCTAGATATAATGAACCAAACACATTCCAAGATATTTAATATTTTGGATGACTCATTAATCCCTCATTATTACTCTCCTGAGCATGCCACTTCATTTTATATGTAGTCTTAGTGGACATGAATAATCTTTGCAAATATGGTTTCATTGGAAAGTAACATAATAACTTTGTAAGAGTTTTCTTCCTCTATTTCTTCCTAGGGTTACACTGATTTAGACTCTATTTTTTCATTGCCTTCTATAATATTGAATCAAATATTATGCATTATTATTTATTGTACTCTTCTCCCTAATAAATATTTCAATCATTTGGTCATTCTTATATCTTTGTATAATCATGTCCATGTTTGTTGATTATTTTTTTCATCTCATGGAATAATGTAGGGATCTTAGTTTCAATAAATGCATCTTAAAGATACTAAAAAATCATGGACATTTCTTTGTCAAAAATTACACATTTTTAATAGATATGATACAAATTAATTAGATAACGCATCTTAGAATACTTGGCACACCCTTCATACAGTTCTTGTCGCCCATCTTCAACTAAATTATAAAACTCATTTTTTTGGTCACTGAATTTCTTAGTAGGTTTAATCTGGTCAGGATAAAATGAAGGTTACTCCGATAAACTAAAATATTTTACATTATATCCTACAAAACTAAATGCATCATTTATCAAATTTTGAATTTAATTCTCCCTTGGTGGGTCACTTTGTGTTTCATTGATAGGATTTTCATTATTTTGGATTTCCCTAACATTTGATTAACCATGAAAAATCCAACATACATATAGATTAAGAAACTATTTCAATATCAAATTATCATATAATTTAATTCTATTCAACCATTACTTGAATTTATAGTCAGGACAAGGAAATTTTATTCTACCATCTAGTGATCGGTCTGTAATTTTATATTCTAAAAATTCTTCCAAACCCTTGGCATACTGAGGTGTGTTTTGTGGTAAATGAATCCAGATTTTGTCCATAGGTATTGTATTATCACTCCTCTACCTGTACATTCAAAAATAAAGATATAAATGTTTAACCAATCAATTATAATCAAAATTCTACATCACCAAACTTCTTTATTGACCAGGGTAGGGTATTGATTCGACATAACACAAATTCAATATAAAATGATTCAATACCTTATTAAAAACCTAAACAACATAAATGAATAAATATTACCCCTCATAATAATATGATTGAATTTTATGGGATAATTTCACTAAGATAATAAGATAGGTTACTATGATGTAGAGAATACTATTATTAGCCCACAATAATACATGAACGTAATTATTCTATTAAAATATATCTAACTTTTTTGATTTTCATATTATCAATTTTTATTTTATATTATAGAAACATGATTATCTCTATATCTATCTCTTGATTCTATAACTATGAAAATCAAGGTTTTTTATATCTCAAAATAATAACTCAGCATTGTGATATCTAGTGCATGTGTTTACATATGTTTCATAGCATTTCGTGCAATTAAATTTCTTTAACATTTTCATAATCGATTTGAGAAATAGTACTCAACTTGAAGAGAGTAGCACATACAGAAATCTCGATGTAATATAAAGCTACACAGATCATAGTAATTATTATGAATTTTACTCATGATTAAGAGTATTTTTTTAGTATATTAACATCATGATATCATTTTAAAAAAAAGATAATATGTTAGTAAATTACTTGCATCCTGTGTTCTTAAACCACAAGCTAAATGATTAGGTGTTTCAAATGAAAACCCCCTATGAAACATCTAAAACCACTATTCTCCACAATCCATCCAAAAATAGCCCTTAAGATGGAACTCAATAGTACAATTATTGTTTTAAAAACATTTAAGTGATTATTAAATGGGGAGGTGACACAAAACTGAATGATTGGCCTACCTCTTAATAAAAATGTAAAATTTTAAATTCTTACACCACACACTAACCACACCCAGGGAACCTTTATCAATCCACCTTAAATAAATAATTAATTATAACAATTTGTAATTAATTATTCAAAATTAAAAAATAGTAATAATCTTTTAAAAGAACATTGAGGCTCATCCACTCTCAAAAGTTGTGACCAAATGTCTATGGGTGGTTTGAAATGTAAACCCAACATCATCCTGGGAAAATCCCTAAAAATAATACTCAATTACATAGATCCTTATATAATTTAATTAAAACCTTTTATAAAAATTCAACATCCAATCATACCTTCAATGGTCTCATGGGTCGTATTCACCCAGAAAAAAGGAATAGAGGACAATGTTGGGGGTCACTGTCGAGGGGCAATGGGGTCATTTTGAGGTCCTCATCGGGGAGTAGGGGGTCAGGGTCATGGGGATTGGGGATCTAGGATTGGGGATCAGGGATCGAGGATCAAGGATAAGAAGTAGTAATGACTGTTATTAGGAGTGTAGGTTGGGTTCATGGGGATTTTCAGGAAGGAGGGATGGTTTTCATCGGGATTAGGGGTGTCGGGTTCGTAGGGGTCACCGTTGGGAGCGGGGGGGGGGGGGGGGGTGTCAGGGTTGGGGTCACCATTGGGATAGGGGGTCAAGGCTAAGGGGATCAGGGGGTCTAATTAAGTTTTCTTAGAATATTTAGCATTAGTTTAAATAAAACCATCATTAAATAAGAAAATAAAAAAAATTATAGTTTTAGTTATATTAAACCATTTTTATATTATAAATTATATTTAATATAATCTATTTAGTGGTTGTTATAAGAACTACCGCTAATAAACCACCATTAAAAACTCTTTATCTCTAGTGAGGATCATGTAGGATATATGAAAAAATGGTTTGATTTAAAAATTTAAGTTACCATTTCCAAAATAGTACATGATATTTTTGGCTATGGGGAATTTCTCATAGTCTATAAACTATTATAAAAATATTTTTAAGAATATTTTCTACATAATATAGGGTACGATTTTCAAGATCATTCTTGGAAATACAAGAGCTGCATCATTCCAGAGGAATCCTCAGACCCATCAATGGATGATGATCTCATGTCACCTCAAATGTCCACATCATGAAAGAGAAGACAACATCCAAAGGACAGAGTTCATTATCCCAGGAATTTGGGTTTTAGAAGAAGTTATCGGAATTGATCTTCTTTTTTCCCTATTATTGGAATCAAATGATTTTTCGAGCCTTGATTTACTTTCTTTTTGTTTCACTCTACTTATTTTTAATAAATTTTGACGATGTGGGTTGGTTATCCAACACACACTTGAGATTTTTTGATTAATGATAATGATATATTTATAAAAATACAGTTATATTTGACGTATTTACACAATATTAACACACGCACACACACACACATAATTACACACACATGTAAACATTTATATTTCACACATACACATACATATTTTTACATATATGTAATTATTTACATATATTAAAATATACATATAAATATTTTTTTATTAACACACATATTTATTTATAAGAATTACTTGTATAGGTATACATATATATTAAGGCATTTTTTAAAGTAAATATAATGGATATTTTTTTATTTTAAATAAATTGAATTATAAATATTTATTTACATAGGATATATATATTTAAGGATACATTTTTTTTAAATATGTTTACATTTTTATTTTTACAATTGATTTATTATATTTACATATAAGTAAATGTTCATATATTTAATTATAAATAGAATGAAAATATGAAGAATGATAAAATTTCAAAACCATAATATATATATATATGTATATGAATTTAATTGCCAGGAATAAATCTAGTATCAACAAATAAATGGGAAGGATACCCTCTTAAAATAAGTTTAGATATAATCAAATATTAAAAAATAAATGTATCTCAACTAAAAATTCAGTTTTTTAGGCATTTCGGACCATTTTGGACTCAATGAAATAGTGAACAATTTTTCATGGTCAACAAAATGTAGATATTTTCACATAATTTTATTTCATATATTGTAAATCCCAAACCAATAATCAGATCAAAAGTTAAGGTCATTTGAATTTCAAGTCATGTTTTCCACTTATCTTAGATCGTTCATTAATTTATTGAATTTTTATGTCATCCAATTATTTTTAAATGACTATTAATCAATAATAATTAGAAAATTATTAATTAATATTATTAATTAATTATTTTATAATCCATTTTCATGATATATCTAATATATTAAGTATAAATGCATATTTAACCTTATATAAATCATATTTAATAAAATATACTATATTTATAAAATATAAATATATTTATATATTAATATATAATTTTTAATGATATATAATTTTTTCTATTAAATATACATTTTAGGAATGCTAAAAAAGTGTCATTAAGAGTTCCGTTTTATCATCATTTTTTTAGCATTGATAAAAACACTATTTATTGGTTCTTTTTTTTCTATCACTAATAAAAGTACATCCTTTATCAGTACTTTTGTATAGTGCTAGTAAGGGGTAGTACTTGATGTTACACAATATGTAGTAGTGAGAACTGAAAAAACCCCATTTTCAGTGCTTTAAAAAGTGTGATATGTAGTCATGTGTAGTTTCATGTGTCAAATGATCAAAATTGTGAAAACAATTTTGGACTATTTAAAAACATATAACAATGAGGGAAAATTAATTTATGACATTATAGACACCATAAAATGTGTTCCATGCACTTTTTTGAAGAGTGAATATTTGATAATCACATAGATAAAAAAATGTCAAGTATTAGTAATAATGTGTTCACCATGAAGAAAGAAGATACATTCTGCATTTCTATGTGCCAAAATACTACTCCATACCAATGGATAAAGTAGACTAATTTCCCTATGCAGGAGTAGGCAGTGGATTTCCATGATCAGTGATAGAAAGGTGTCAACACATTAAATTAAATTTATGAGTTTCATTGAAAAAGAATTAGTGAATTTACCATCTCTAGAAGTTTATATCTCTTCAATACCTTCTATTTAACTGGTTTCATAGCCTAAACGGACTTACGGATCAAAAGTTATGACACTCGGAAGATGGAAAAAATTTATCCTAAAGAGATGTGTGAAGGACCAACGTGGAGGAACTATGTGGTAGTATACTTGTTTCACACCTACACGAAGGACCTACGAGGAGGACCTGTGTGGAGGACCTACGTGGACCCCTTCCTTCTACTAGGTCCCCTCCTTTCCTATAAATAGGACCCTTGGGCTCCCCATTTCTATACAAAAAAAAGTTGGAAGAAGTCCCAAAGCTCCCATTGCGTAGCTATTTCGCCAAGATCTCCCAAATTTTCTAAGGCAACTCTTTAAAACATGAGAGAATAGAGAATTAAATAGAGAAAACATGGTTCAAAGTCCAATCAGGGTCTAGAACATATGAAGCTACGCGGAGCACCTGCGCGCCGCACCTGCGCGGAGTACCTATGCAAGGTGCCCTGGTGGATCACCTGCACGACCCATTTGGTCCATACCACAGGGGCAAAGCCGTCACACCCCTTGCTTGGGATCAGTGTCGGGCTACAGTCCTGGCCCTTCGGGCCGGTCCCTTCACTTCCATCACAGACCCCCAGGAAAAATGGTGAGTCGCACTACAAGCTTTTCAAATCCTCTCAACGACATTTTCTATTGCGCCCTTTCTGTGGTCATACTTCCAACCTTGGAATACCATGATCTAATACACTCCACCACACTCAATGAATTTACTTGAGTCTAATTACTCCTCTTGGTTTGTTTCGCATGTTATGAGTTTGGACTCTCCTTATGGATTCTTCGAGTACCTTCAGTTGATACAATCCACAAGAAACTCCTCAAACCTCATCATCTGAATTCTTTTCCAGGTTAAACCTAAAATGGGCATCCTCCTTAGGAGTAAGCCCCAACCAATTACAAATGGGCATCCTACATAGAAGTAATCCCTAAAAAATCTTTTAGGGTATCCATCCTGGAATAATCCCTTCACCTTCACCCCTTCTTCCTTACATTGGACCCTTGTCCAATGTAAATAGAACAGAGGAAGGTTCATCACCTCACCCTCTTCTATGGTCGACACACCCTCTTCCATCAGCAGAGGAGGAAAAGTGTGAAGTGTCATTGTTGAATATTTCACATCCTCTTGTTTCTCAAATCGATCATGACTCACATGGGCTTAGAGATGTGTGGTGATTACAACATGTTCACATACACTCATTGGAATGAACTATGAAAACTCTAATTCCTGTTCAATATAGGATATGTAGGAATCCCTTTCAGGGACCAAGCTCACTGGATATCCTTCTTATGAATCCAACCCTCATTCCCCCAATTTGGGCATCCTCAGGAAATAATCCCCAAATACAATCCCCAAATCATCAAGGCATCCTTTTTCAGGCAGTAAGCCCGAACTCATCTTTCTCAGAGGACTATATTATCCAATGAGTTTTATCAAACTACATGATATTTGATTCCCATCCATATGGGATATGTAGGAATCCTCCTTGAGGTTCAAACCAAACACTTCAAACCAACCCTGTTTTCTTTGGGCCATACTCTCAATATGGTTTGATCTTATTTTGGAAATCTATATCCTTTCCAAAGTCCCTTGGGCTGTTTTAACAAAAGTCTCACACTAAGTTGTAACTAAGCACCTTCTGCTTAGAGGTCCTTATCACATGGCCTTAAAAGGTATGATGTGTCCCATTAAGTTGCACTGAACTACAAGGGTTATTATTCCTTTCACAAGGATACGTAGGTAGATCATTTTATGAGCACGATCCCAAGATCAAAACAAACCTTCATCTCCCTAGATGACAATAAACTCCAGAGTGCCCCACTGACTGGCTTAAAAACTAGTATCATCATAAATGATGATTAAAAGAATCTCTAATTAGTATATTATAGGATAACATTGATGGAAAACCTCTAATACAAACTGATAATTCTAAAATTTTATACATGTTTAAATAAGTGATTTTAAATTCCAAGGGATACTTATGATATACTTGGTGAATTAATAAGGATTCATGAAAATATTTTCATTTCAAAGAGAGTCCTGGAGTAGAAAATAATTCCACCCAAAAGGGTGTGATGAATCCGACCTCCCATCCTCTCAAAAAATGCATGTTCTTAAGTATCGTAAAGTTCAGAACTTAACAAATGCATGCCTTTGGAAAGTAGGTCCTTTTTGGATAAAGAACTATTGGAAGTTTCTGGTTCCATGAATAAATCCAACGGAAACTCCCTGGAAATAGGGATTATTAAATCTATAATATCAAATTTCAAGGACCTACGAAACAGACATGAAGAAATGAGTTTCATATTAATATGATGTTTGATATGTCTTAAATGATTCAAAATGAATTTTTGGAATCATATCATTTTTTAAACATCAAAATGTGCATCAAACAATCAAAACTGAATAAATATGTTCAAATTATCCTAAAAATTCATTGAAATGATCATTGATTAATTTATGACCTATTGAGAAATTGTATTCCAGTCTATTGTGTGAAATATTCATAATGATCCAGAGTACTGTTTTTGATAAAAATGAATTATTCTTTATTATAATTCATTCATATAAAGTAAAAAACTAGATAAGTTAATTTTGTTTTTTTAATATTTTAATATTTTTTAATGTAATTTTATTTACCATAGGTTTATTTGAATGAAACAAATTAAGTTAGTTACCTTTATATTTGTTAAATTATTTTATGTTATATGTTTGAAATATTTATGATATATATATTTGAATATTATGAATTTTTGTTGAAATATATATTATACCATTAAAAAAGAAAATATAGAAATATCAACTGCCACTGCTATTGGTTTCAACAGAAGACACCAACTAGGAAGTTAATATATAAAGCCCATTCATAGTGATAATCAATTGATGGTCCCTAAAGACTTTACTGAGAGAGTAAGGTCAATATGCATTTCAAATATTCATTGGGACAATACTAAAATACTTTAGTTGATAAAGGGTGTATTTATATCAATGGTTATAAATATTAAATGATGAATCCATTGTAAATTAATGTTGATTTTTTAATCCTTATAAGTACTAAACATATAAATTATTTTGAATTAAATGTGATATTTTCATTCCAAGTATTGAATTAGTCTTAATTGAATATATAAGTTTTCTCATGTAGCTAGGTTATTTGGGTGGGGAAATCAACAACCCCTATAGAGTTACCAATCCCCTTTGGGTATTTTTTTCAATAATCCAATAATATTGAATTATTAATATTCCTTTCCTAACAACCTTATGTTTCAATAACCTTGATTTTATTCTTGATGAAACATTGTTAAACTTTTCAACTAACTTTTCTTCTTCTAATTTGAAGATTTACAAACTTGTACTATATATATACTTCTGAGATCTAGACATCTTATGCCCAATTCATCCATTCTCAACACTCTGAGAATATCGGGTTGACTTTTTTATTGAATTCAATCATATTATTAGAAAATTTCCATAAATGAAAATTGAATAAATTCCATGACCAGAACAATCCATTTTATAATCCTCTTTAAATCATGATATATAATTAAACTAATCATTAACCATGTGTAAAAACACCCATATTATTTCATTTAAACAACCATTGTTTACAAGATCTTCTCAAGAAAAAATGAGATAAAATACATATCTTATAATCTGTTTATCCAAGCATGAAGAATCCAAGTTATCAATATAGTGAATCCTTTGATCTATTACTTGAAAGAAAATTTCAAGCTTTAATTTTTTTCTCAAATTCCAACCTTATGTATATTTACAAAAATTTGTAAAACATATAACTGGTATCATATATCTTTCATAACTATAAAATTGTTTAATATAACAAATAAAGTTTTAAGGAAACTTTTAGTATTACCAATTCATAAATATATTCAATGATATTGAATATTAATTGATTTAAGTAATCATATTGAATATATTAGACTAAAATCATTGATATACTGGATCATATAGAGTATATGAGTAGAGACTATGATTCCTTTGGTTATTTATTATCTAATTCCTTTGAAAACTTTAATTAATCACTCTATGCTTCCATAAGTACATAGATTCATGTAGTGAATGACTTCAATAATAAGTTAAATTGGATGGAACTGTTATAACACCCAAAATATTTCAATTTTTCAATATTTTTCTTAAGGTACAAGTCTTAGGAGTTACTTACTTTAAAATCATTATATTGAGGATTAATATGAAGTTTAGTTTGATGTTGATGATGCATTTATCAACACTATATTTTCTAATAAGATGAATATCATATCTTATATATTTTCATTAAGAACTTTTAATGAAATTTCTCCCACTAAAATTGATGACCCCATATATCATATCCATTTTGTGATCCAAGATCCATATTTCACTATAAATTACACTGGTTATCATGTAAGAAATTCAAGATTATTTAGGTAGGGAATCATCCAAATTATAACAGTTATGATTCATGGAAAGTTGAGTAGATAACTCTCAATATAAATCCATCATTTAGATTCACTTGACTCTATTCCTTTGGTATACTAACTATTTGGGATTCCTAGATAGTTTAAAACAAAGAAAACCCCAACAATAATCAAACTATGGAAAATCAAGGGATAGTCGTGTTGATCTTGACAATACCAAACATGAAACTCTTGAGTTACTCATATATTTCTTCCCTTACACAATATAATCTAGGGGTACTCTTGCTAATCTTGATAATACAAGGTTGAATGATCAAACTCTTGATAAGTCTCTCTTTATAATGAATATTGCACTTAGTATTTGAGGGGATTTTTTATTTTAAAGTCTCTCCCATTTAATATACATCATATGCATATTAAATTTATAACTATTACATCGTATGTAATTATTATGTAGTTGGGGTGGTGTCCAAGTGGTATGACCATCCTGTAATACTGCATATGGTCCAGTTTTCAATTCCTATATAGTCCCAATTTGGGACTCATTGCAGTATATTATTCTATTAGATGGTTAACAGCAGTCTCAACGGTGGGAAACAGTGCTGGGTAGAGGGTCTCTATGGTGGTTGGTGGTGCAGGGTGGGTCATTGTGATGTCATTGAGGATTAGTGAGGAGGTTGATGGTCGGTAGTATAGGTTGGGCCACTGTGGCGCCACTGAGGATCAGTGAGAAGGTTATCCATGGTGGGGTATGTAGGCCAATAGTGGGTTATGGTAGCATGCAGGCCAACAGTGGCAGGTCGTTGAGACCGAGAGTTGGAGGGGGTAGTGGTCAGTCAATTAGTGGTGGTTTTTCCGCCAATGGTGGGATCAATGGCATGGGACTTCCCCGATGATGGCGGTGTACTTTGCGAATGATAGGCATAGGAATGGTGGTCGGATGATGGATTGATTTTTCCATGGGTGGGGTGATAGGGACTATGTTAGTGCGTGTTTGACAGGTGACCTTAGGGTTTGGTACTATGGGCCACGTTATGGGGTTCATGTCTAATGGTCCTATAGGCCACGTACTAAATAAATAATGATTGATGTGTGGGATTTCCCCTTGGGTGTTATGGCATGCCTTTCTGGCCTACATGTGTGATCTGTTCCTGTGTGTTTGAATGTAGTTGTACCACTAAGCACCTAATATATATATGTAATTATTATCATTACATGTTTTATTCTCTTTCTATGTTTTAATGCTTTTAATAATTTATTTTTGGAATCCCTATTTCAATCATCAAATTATTGTGTTCACACCATATTAATGTGTAACTCTTTACATAGCCCACTAGTTTGTGTTAATCACCTAAAAAAGTCAAGTAAATTCATACATTCTAATTGCATCATATACATAAGGTACATGAATACTTCATATAAAGTCGTAGAGTTAAATGATATTGAAAACCCTCACATGAGTAATCATGGGGTAATATATATCCAATCCCATTCACTTTCATAGCTAAGGAAAGCCTCTAGGAAAGTAGGTGTTTGAAACCCAACTCCCTCTACCCTAGGAGACTTTACTTAAGAGAAATTCAATTTAAAAAAACTTTAACACATAATATACATAAACTATTCCAAATAAATATTTTCATGTTTATAACTCCAATTATAAGACTAGGAAAAGGTAGATAAAAACTAAATTTTATGATATCAAACCTAGAATGATATGCAAAGCTCCATCTTAGAATTAATTTATCATATAAAAATTCAAATAAAATCATTCATAATATAAAAAATTTATAACTATGAATAAAATAAGGAATAAATTTTTAAATAAATGAACAATTAAAATATTTATACATGAGATAAGTATTTATGAACAATTTCATAAATAAAATCTAAATATAAACCCCTTAATAATTTCATATTTACAATTATGAACGTTCCATAATTTTGAAAATAAACTCTTTATATTATTTCCAATATGAACACTTTTTTATTTATTATTATATGGAATTTCAGTTTTAAATATATGATATTATATGAATTATAAACAATTTAGAATTCAATTTCTTTTATTTAAAATTTTTACATAATCTAAATATCACATACATAATTATTATTTAAATGATGATCATATCAATTATAAAAAAAATACGTGGATGAAATAAAGTTCAAAATAAGGCCCATTTAATTTGAATGATTTAAAATTAATTTATTATTAACTAAACATGAATATCAAAGAAATTTAACAAATAAATAAACAATTCATTTATTTTCCAAAACATGTGACATTTATCAATTATTCATAAATAAATGAAAATTGTAAATATTTTATAAATTAGAAAGAATATAAACATTTTATATTCATATTAATATGAACCCCTTCATATTTTATATTAAATAGAATTTATTTCCCCACCATTGGTGGTGGGTGGTAAGGGTTTAGTGGGGAGGGGCAGGTCATGGGGTCAAGTCCCTTGGCTTGCGATTTACTGTAAATTTCTTCCTTGCTTTGTGTTTTGTGGTAATGGATGTAATTGACCTATTATATTAAATGGGATTTATATGATATTTCATGAACTATAAACATTTTAAAATTAAATATCTATTATATAAACATTTTTATATAATCTAAATATCAAGTGTTGTAATTTATAAACACTTTATAAATTAGCTTTGTAGTTGGGGTGGTAGCGGAGTGGTTAAACACCCAGTAAGTCTACATGAAACCTGAGATCAAATCATGGTGGATGAATATTTTTGTGTTTTTATAGTAGTACTATAGCAGGTATTGTAGAAGATGAAACTATTCATTTTTTGGTCCTTCAAGCCACTAGTTTGGGCCTACAGGCCACATGGTCCTTCGGGCTATCAGAGGGGGTGGTGATACTGGCATGATGGGTAGGCAGTGATGCAGGCACAATTCAAGAAAGGTATTCATGCCATCTAATGGTGGGACTATGGGCCATGTAATGGGATTCATTCCTAATAGGACTTCAGTCCATATATTATCAAAGAAATAAAGTGGTTGGTTGGGTGGGTTATCCCTTTGGGGGGGGGCTATGATATGCCTTACAGGCCTGTGTGTGTGCGGTGTGTGTGTGTTTTGTAATTATACCCCTAAGAACCTAATATAATTATATGAATTAGCTTTTATGATTTCAAAATTAGACATTTATTTCCACATAATAAAGTATGCCATTTAATTTGTTAAAGGGTACTTAAAAATATTTATCATTTAACTACAAACATTTTATAGATAATTAATTTATAAAACTGTAATAAATTTTTATAAAATTTTCAAAAGAAAATTTTCATTATTTATAAACAATTTATAAATAATATAATTCGATTCATAATTTAATTATCTTGATTAAAATAAATACTTTATTTGTTTTCATAAAAAAGAGTAACAAATATAAACATTTACTATTTGGAAAAGGTTAATAAAAGAAATTTTATTAATCATTATTAATGTTATTAACATTTTCTAACCCATTTTATAGATACAAATAACATAAATAATTAAATAAAATTTTTATTTATTTGCCAAATATGAATTTTCATGTTTATTTCCAGGATTTAAAATTATCATTTTAAAATTAAAACATGTATTTTCATAAACTAATAGACACGTTGATTCATTAAAGAAGACTACACTTTGAAACCACTAATGGGTTTTATATGATCATTATATGAGTATATTCAGCACAAGATAACCTGTATAGAGAAATATCTATCTTTAAGAATCAATGAGTAAATAAATATATATAAAATAGAGTGCCTAGAAAATGCCAAAAACAATAATATTATTTATACTCAGTGAAAGATAATGATTTATGAAGATCAATAACAAGTGAACAAAATCATACAACCTCCAAGAAGAGAACACCAATCAATGGATCCATGATCATATCATAAGGATACCTGAATGTTGAAGGGGTGTTAGCGCCTTCATCTCTAATGATATACAATGGATCAAAAGGTATGGTTGTTTAAAGTTGAAGTTCGTGCTACCATAGATCCAAGAAAAGGATGTGTAATCTTTTATTAGCGTTAAGCCGAAAGCGCTGATAAATTCCACACCTTTATAAGTGGTAACTAAAATCACCGATAAAGGTAAATTTTATTAATTCTAAACCAAGTGATGATAAAGGTATACCCTTTATCAATGCTTTTTTAGAATTGATAAATGATAGATTTATCATAGATAATTTTATCACTGATAAAAGTTTTTAATAAAAAATATTACTAATTTATATAAAATTATTATATTTATATTCAAAAATAATGTTGATTTATTTAAATTAATTAAAAAGTGCATGCTTATAATTAATATAAATATGATAAATTATAATATATATTTATTAATAGTTCAAATATATATATATATATATATATATATTAAAAAAAAGTATTTATAGGTTTATAAATAAATAGATATATATTTAAATAATTATAAAATTATAATAATTTTTAAAATGATAAATATATTTATTATATTTATAATTATATATAAATAATTTAAATACATTTATTTATAATTATAATTATAAATATATATATATATTTATTTATTTATTTAAATAAATATGTCTTTAATGAATATATATATATATATCATGAGATAATGATGATATTGATTATCGTTATTTATGTTTATATATTGATGTGTGAGTATAATTAATCCTATATGATGATAATGTTTATTTATGGATGTGATTGCGAGTTATGTTCTAAATGTTAAGCTTAGCTATATTATGATGGCACACATAAGAATATGTTATTTATTCATCATTATAAATTTTCATTTATAAATTAACATTCGTATAATTCCTTCATGTTATACCCATGAACTAATGATTTTATCATAAATAATTATAAAATTACAATAAATATATTTAAATAATAAATATATTTATTAAATTTTTAAATATAAAATTTAAATTATATAGAAATACTTTTTAAATTTATTTATTTATAATTATTATTATAACTATATATATATTTATATAATTATCAAATTACATTAAATACATTTATTATACTTATATATATATTAATATACATATATATATATATATTTAAATATATTTATAATTACATAAAAATATTTATAAAAATATTTATTTATAATTATAATTATATTCAAAAGGTTCAAGAGACAAGTAGGCCTGCTCCTAAAAAAATTATTAGAAAAATAAAGATGAAAAAGGATGGATGGAGTCAAACAAAGAGGCATTCAGTCATCCATAAGGTAAATACCAGAGAATTCTGGATCATAGGTGATCCCATTGCACTAAAAATTTATTATAAAAGTAAACAAGAAACCAAGAGAGTTAAGGGTACATGTGAAACACCATCAATAAAATACAAAGAATCAGTATCATCCATTTTCCCAACCACCTCGACCACAAAATCCGCCATGACCTCTCAGATGTCTTCCCCTCCTCCACTGCTCTGAGGTCTTCCACGCACCACCCTGACAATCAGTGTTTGTAGGTTCCTCAACTTCACAATCTATTTTGGTTACAATCTCAACATCATCTTTTCCTTCAACAAGGTGTTTTTCATCCTCCCCCTGGAAATCTTCTCAAGTTGTTTCTCCTATGGAAGCTTCTCAAGTTGTTGCTCCTATGGAAAATCCTGCTTTGCCAAATTCACATTAGTCATAGGCACTGATAAAACATGCTTACCCTTTCACTCATTTCTTTCGTTATAAATCTTATCAAACTCAAGAGAGTTGATGGTCTCTAGAATAGTGAAGAAATTAGGCTTCACAACAATAGAACTAGCCTCTAGGGAGGCTTTAGAATCTTCTATAATAGTAGCACCATATCCAATCACATATTTTCTAGGGGAAGTAGGCATTATTTTTACTTTTCCAAAGGAAATCAAAAAAGTATCAACATGAGAAGTAATAGCAGGTGGTGTAGCCCATACTAAAGATCCAGAGGTACCGTGCACATCAGCAACAGAGTCCCGCACTGAAGTTTGAATTTCCAACATGGGACTGCTAGAAGCAGGTTACAGTGATCTCAAATTTTTCAGAAGAATCACCATGAACAATAGTAGTAGGATCAATGGAAATTCTAGGGGAAACACACACAACATCAGTTTTAGGAGCCTGCACATGTTCACATCACCCAACAGAAGCCTCTTCATAAAGAATACTACTATCCAACTTACCATTGGATAAGTATTTATCTTCCATTAAAATAGCAGGTTCCACCTCTGTGTCACTCCCATGATTGCCCACATAGTCATCACCCCATGTAGAGGGCTCCCCATAGTGCAAGGTCTAATGTTCTAAGTGAGTGGAGGGTGTGCAATCACCCAAGGGTAGTACACCCCCACTAGTTTTCCCATCAGTAAGGTTGATAGACTTACCTTCCATAATATCAATAAAGGAAACAGATTTTCCATCCATTGAACCAGGTAAAGAATTGTGTGTCCCATTGATGGGTAAAGAATTATCCTTCACACCACCATAGGTAGCTTTCTTCCCAGGCAGTGCACCATCAGAAGCAGCAGGCTGGTTGAATTTATAATGATCACCAAGATGACCAAACCACTTGCAGTTAAAGAATTTCAGACCCCTATTGCAATTTGCTTTAACATGCCCAATATATGAACGATTTAGACAAAAAAAATGTACGTGTTCAAATTCAATCTCAATCTCGAATTTGAACTCACCACCAATCAAAACAACAGTCTCGATAAGAGGTAAAGACATGTCAAATTTAACCATAATGCATGAAAAATGGCCATACCAAACCCTGATAGTCTCATTATTAACCTTTATGGGTGTCCCAATATCCATAGAAATATCCCATAAAATGTTGGTGTGCCAAAATACATAGCTCAATCCTTTAATACAAATCTAGGATTGTGAAACAGAATTTTTGGCCTTAAAAGGATCAAACCAGGATCCCAATTCTAAAACCTTAAGATCCCTAATCTTAAATTGAAAAATCCATTTCTCAAAGCCCTCAGATTCAAATCATTCTAGAAAAAATTAAAATGATAGAAAATCATACATAGTCACCCCATATTCCACTCACGAAAGCCCCAAATATCTTGAAGACATTTCCTAAGATCTTTAATCTTCCATGACATGATCATACGAGAGCTAAGCCAAGCTATAATTGAAAACTTACATGCATCTATATGATCTTGAAATAAGTGAGGGCTTTCTTCAACCACCATAAGAGCTCCATTACATGTGTACTTATCCTTGATCATTTCCTACTCTAGAGTGAGTTGTCTCTTAGGTTCATTGGAAGAATACCTGGTAGACCCACTTCAGCCATGACCTCATAGAGTAGCCCAACCGACACAACCACGTATGCTTTCATGACTTTTTGGGTGACATCCCAGTCTCCATGACTTGGCTTGTTTCCAAGTCCCATCTAGTTCAACCACCTCCACTTCTGACTTGCCGTTATTACCAATCACCAAGGTCATCCCATTTTGAGTTACTAAGTCCATCAAGGGTTGCAACATTTGTGTAGCATGGGAATCCTCAGGGAATCTATGTCCAGTGTTTGATTGGGAAGTGGAACCTTCCTAGATTATCACCTCCACAACCTTCCCGCCCATTGCAACCTGAAGTGAAGAAGTATTGGGTCTTCTAGGATCATTCTCCACAATAACCCTAGTGCTTTTTCAAAGAGCCTCTTTAAATGAGAGAGCATGATCTAACTACACCTCAAGATCCTCGTCAACAACAATACTATATCATGATTCTTTTGGGTCTAGTGTTGATCTGTAACTATCCCCTTTATCAAAGCTAGCCACTCCAGTGGTAAACTGAGTGGCTGTCTTTTTTATATCATAGATCTGACCCATATTTGTGTACATCCCCTCAATTATCTTTTGGAAACCCAACCCTACCGAAGAAGGATCTGGCATCTACTGATGGTTATTAAGAGAATAATCCCCTACCATAGAAGAGGAGGATTGTTTTTGAGCCTCAAAGCTACCACTCCCTTGTGAAGCATGGCCCACTGGAACACCATGATGAACTTGAGCATTCATTGTGGAATCTTCTCTTTTGTTCTTACTTTTAAAATCTTATTGCAAATTTCCTCTCATAGAGGATTCACATTTCAGTGATTTAAAACATTTATCCTTAGAATGGACAACAACTTTAAAATAATCACAATACAATGGATTTTTTTTCATACTCAATATTTAGACTAATATCATCGGTATGAGTAGACAAAATAACCTTATCAATTAGAGTGAAACTGAGATCGATTTCAACCAATATCCTAGAAAAAATACCAAACCGGACCACTTCAATTTTCTTGTCCATCCTAATGGGAACTCAAACTACAGTAGCTATATCATCCAGTATCTTTGGGTTCCATAAGACCCAATACAACCCATAAATCATGGCACATATTAGTGCAAAGGTATTTTTCATAGAAAAGGGATCAAAACCCAAAGACCATTCATGAATCGAAGGGTACCCGACATCAAATACAAAGAGTCGTGACCCCATGACTTTTGTCTCAATTACTTAGAATTGAACATGTAGTGAAAAAACCCTCAGCCAACTGAGATGCATCTTGAGTCAGTAAATCACCATATTAATGAAATTATACATTCCATATCATCTAGTCGGAAGGGTGTAGCTCCTTTCTGAAGAATAAGTCAATAAATCAAGGAAAAATTACACCTACCTAAGCTTTCTGAAACCGAATTAGGATCTAAAAACACGTGAGTAACAGATCCTTTCCTGGTGATTCTTCCCATCACTAAGTCTTTGATCGAAGCTAAGGGTCAAGGAACCAAAGCCCTAATTTCTTCCTGGTCTCCCTTTTCTGATGGATCTTCTTGGGTGTTCCACATGTCTTCCTAACCCGCATCACCCAGGGCTGCCACCATGGAAATATCCGAACAAGCACCCACATACCAATGTGTGTCAACGCATCCACAAATGAAGAAGATTTCTACCTAATATGGGGATGACGAAGACACCATATGCAAACCCTAGACACTATTGTGACATCGGACGAGCGGAACTCCTAAACCCAAATCAATCCTCCATAATTATAATTATAAATAAATATTTATTAATTTATTTATATTTAAATAATTATAAAATGATAATAAATATATTTATAATAATTATAATTGTATAAATATATATATATATATAAATACATAAATATATGTATATATATATATACAAATATTTATACATATATACAAATATATATAATTATAAATAATATATATATGTTAATAATTATAAAATTATAATAAATATATTTATTATATTTATAATTATAATTAAATATAAATATTTATTTATTTATATTCATAAATATAAATAATTATTTGTTTATTTAAATACTTATTCAATTATAATAAATATATATTTTTTATATATTTATTGTAATTTTATAATTATTTAAATAAATAAATATTTATTTATAGTTATCAGTATAAATAAATATATATTTATTTAAATAATTAGAAAATTATAATAAATATATAAATTAAAATTTATAATTTCATAATTATTTAAATAAATATCAATTTATTTATAGTTATAATTATACATCTATTATAATTTTGTAAATATATATATATTTATATATATTAACGGATATATATATATACATATATATATATATAATTGTATATATACTTAGGTATATGATTCATGTTATACCCATGAACCTACTATATTCTCATAAATAGTTATAAAATTATAATAAATATATTTATTATATTTATAATTATAAAATTTTATTTTTTTTAACAAAGTCCAAGATATATAAAAAAAGAAAAAAATAATCTTAACCAGTTCGGGAGTGAGTGTGCATACAATGACAAGAGGATCTTCTACCACTTCCATGAGGGTGACGACTGATTCTCCAAGTCTTTAGTTATATCCATGGGCCATCACCATCATCTGAATGTATGATATTTGAATCTGTATTCATCTCATCAAGGTCAGGTGCACCAACACTTTTTTGTATATATTTCTCACTACCCTCAGAATCCAATAGCTCAAAGGCATTACGAGTGCTGACCTTATTTATCGTAAAATTAGTCCCTATATATTTTCTAGAAATAGCTTGACTAACTTATAGCATTTGTATTTTCTCATCTACGATAACCTCTGATAAGGTAGCTAAAATATTTGCTGACGAAAACACTTTTCCATGAGGGGTAGAAACAAAATTATTGGGAGGCCTCTTGTAGGAAGAAGGGGAGGCAAGTCCACGAGGAGAAGGTCCCTCATCAAATGATACAGAACCAGCAGGTTTTCTAAAATCAACAGTTGATGTTATACAATAATGATTATTTGAAAGATCCAAATACCTCTAATTTCCCTGAACATGGGTTATTTTAAATGGGAAAGTTCCTCTTGATTTATCTTTTAGAAAATATATTTCATCCAACTTCATCTTTCCTTTATAGTTTTTACTATATATCATCTTTTTCTCTTGCTATATGTTGATGTCCACAACCTCCTGAGCAATGATTTCCATGGAATCTTAACTGTTGTCTACTTCTTTAGATACCTAGACATCAGAATGACCACTCATTAACATGTCCTTGAATGATATTTTTTTATTTCATATTCTCTTTTCTTACAAATCATCCCATGATGTTGTGATTTCATCTGGACAGAGCAAGTCAACAATGTCTCAAGTAAAAATTATAATAATTACATCTATTATAATTTTATAAATATATATTTATATATATTAATGAATATATATATATATATGTGAAAATATATTTATAATTACATACAAATATTTATAAATATATTTATGTATACTTATAAATATAAATATATATATCTCTCAAAAGGTTCAGGAGACGGTCAAGATTTCTCCTAAAAAAATTATTAGAAAATAAATATGACATAGAAAATATGATAGATGAGGTCAAAACAAAGGGGGATGCCCTCATCCAATAAAGAAACCTACAAATCCATTACATGATCATTCCTATAAACATGATCAGATTCATCATCATCGTAAATAGTTTGCCACTCTTACTGTGAGTTCCTTTGATTGAAGAGCACAAAGTACTTTTCCCTAAGCTTTTGCGGTTCCAGAATAATCCCTTTGGAAGAAGACCAGGTAGACATTCATCCACAACCTCATGCACCAACCCAATCATCATGACCACAACCTCATCCACAATGTTTTGGATGAAAACCCCATTACCAAGTCTTAACATGATGTCAAGCCCCTCCCGACTCTTCCCTCTCCAACTCAAAAATGTCTTTCTCCATGAGGGTATGCTCCTTAGGTGGAGGGGACTATCCAAGATCATATGTAGTGGTACTCACTACATTCTTCTTATCATGAGGATGAGAATCCAAAACCAACTTAACTTTACCCTTCCTACTAGAGGAAGTCAAAGATTTTCATGGATCAATTACTTTTCCAATTTAGCTTGAATAGCATCTTCAAGCTGCTCCAAATAATTGAAATCAGAAATGACATCAACATTCTCCTGCTCCCTTATGTCATCCTTTGAAATAGGGATAAATTCTCCATCTTTATCAACAGGTTAATTCATGGGATTAAACTCCTCCACTATAAGAATAACCCACTGGGAAGTCACTTTCATCTCACACTATAACATTTCTAGGTTGTGACATGAAATTTGTGCATTTTAATCTGAATTATTACTTTGATGTGTGGTCATCTTCACCTCCTCATAACCTTGAACCATACCCATGGGGTTACTGGATGTCTCTCTGCATGCCAGGGAAGTGAAAGACATACCAGCATGCGAAATTGAAGCTACCTCAACTTTATTGATAGCTCCTAAAAAAACACAACATCATAGGAGGTTCTACTCATTCTAGGGTCTCCAGGAACATGACACCACTTGCTCTCAACCTCTCACGGAACTGCACCTATATCGCTACTTCCTCCTGCCATCGCTTCCTCCTGTCGTTACTGCTTCATACCTTTGTTGATTTCCTATGCTCCCTCTGCTCCCTCCAGTGTCACTTCCATTGTTTCCAACCCATACGACACTACTGGAACTGATGAATCAACTCTACTTCTACCCTCTGTTGGATCTGTTGTTACTATCTTTGTTTCTGACCCCTACTCCACCACTATTGGACCCCACTTCTTCCACCGGACCTCCAAATCTAAGGTATGTTCTTATTTTCTCTTTCTTCTTTCTTCTTTATATTTTTCTAAATATCCATGGTATTCCAATAAATGGTTAATTATATGCTAAAAATTGGAGTTTTGGGTGTTTAGGGTGTATAGAGTCCATATCTATCCTTATCCACCTTCATTTGAAGGAAGTGTTTCAGTTCAACTTGTCCAATATTAGTGATTCTATACTCTTTCATCTTCTTGACATAGCCTAGGGTGGTTAATTATTTTAAATTCATTGGGAAATAATTGGACTTACATCAATGGTATGATTTATTATTTATTTTAAAAAAAATCATGTTTTAATTTATTTTTTCATAATATAATGACTTATTTTAATTAAATTAAAATTGTCATTATTTTATTTACATCTTCTTTTTCATGAACTTCTTTATTTCTAATATATATTTGAAATTTTATCATGTTTAATTATGGTTTTGAATGTGTGGGTGGATTATTAAATGGATGTTATTCTATGTTAACAAACCCTTTTTTTGGTTTTAAATAGCTTTAAAATTATTTAAACACTTATCATGAACTTAGGTTGTATGAAAAGTGTTTTTCAACTCACCATTTCATAAAGGGAGGTGAATGTTTTAAAATCATATTTAATGCTGGTTTTATTTTAAAAATGGGTGCATGAAGTTTTAAATAAAAATTTGTAAAATATAAAGGGTTTTCACTCATTTTAAATGAAAATGACTTTTGTTTCATGAAGTTTCCTTGAATTCATTAAAAAAGGAATTATTGTTTGGTGAAAGAGTGCTTGGAACTGATTGGTTTATTTAAAAAATGGTGTGTTATTTTAAAGAGGAATTTATATAAATAGTTGGTTTTTTTAATGAGAGTTCAAGTGTGATTTTATGAATAGTTTTCAAAGGACATATGAAATATAGTTTTTCCATAATAGTTTAAGTTTATATTTTTATAGAATTAGGAAAACTAGTGCATTATATAGGGAAGTCAAGTAGGTTAATAATAACACCATGGAAATGGAATGTAACTAACTCTATCCAACTCATAGGATATCCATCATGACCTCACTCTCACAAAATTCTAATTAATTTTTTACCTTATTGCAACTCATAAACCTACTTTTCATTAAACATCACCTCCATGGTTTACATTAGGGAGTACTCTAGAATTATATCTTCCTTCTGGTTTGGTGTTAGCTTTTAAGGGGATGAGTCTCATCCAACAAAATAAAATAATAACCATCATTAAAATTTTGAGTTCCCATTATTTTAAAGGCCCCTTTTTTGTATTTATTTTGTTAAATATTAATATTTCCTAATCAAATAAGATTGATATGAATAAATAATAGATGGATGTCGATTATATGAAAAAATAGTATGAAGATGGAGTGAAAGAATTCATCAAGTTTGAAAAAATATTAAGCATATGAACCTTCTCGAATCATTTATCCATGTTTACGCTATTGTTATTCAAGACTAATTAGTCTAGAGGATTTGGAAGAACACTTGATCTTTCATGGAATAGAACAAAGTTATAAATGTTGGAATAAACTTGGGGAAAATTGAATGTAGCTAGGCGATGAGATATAACTGTGTTTTATAGATCATCATATGTGATTACAATTGTGGACAATAAGGAAGACAATATCGAGTATGTGATTATAGATGTGAATGATGATGAAGATCGTATTGAGGAAATGACAAGGATTGTTGAAGATGAACATCATGATTCCTAAAACTTTTTGAGAAGTTAAATAGTTGTGAAAAGATGTCATTGTATGTTGGTTTCACTAAATATATAGTATTTTCAGTCATACTAAAGATGTGTAATTTGAAAGTAAGAAATAGATTGAGTGATGCTGGTTTTACAGAACTACTTTCTCTTTTGAATGACATGATCCTAGAAGATAATGAGCTCCCTAGTCGAACATACGATGCCAAACAAATGTTATTATCAATGGATATGATATCTAAAATAATACACACCTACCCAAATGAATGTATACTCTTTCAAAAAGACCAAAAATCACTTACAAAATTCCCAAAGTGTGGTCCTTCTCGATCCAAGAAAGATAAATATAGTCCTGCAAAATTTGTATGGTAATTTCTAATCATTCCATGGTTTGGGTGCCTATATGGAAGTTAGGATATTATAGGTAAATTGACATGTTTCACGGATATAAGAAATAAATATGGGAAATTACATCACCTAACAAACTCTCCTTAGTGTAAGAAAATTGATCATGAGAATCCTGAATTTGGAAACAAGTTGAGAAACCATCATCTTGCATTATCTATTAGATGGAGTGAATCCTTTCAGTTTACAAAGAAACACTCATAGTACATGGATGTTTATGTTGGTAACTTATAACTTACCACCATGATTATGCATGAAATGAAAATACATCATGTTATCTATGATTATATCAGGACCAAAAAACAGGTAATGATATTGATGTTTATTTGGATTCATTGATCAAGGATTTAAATTTTTTTTGGGATTCAGGTGTTACATTGTATGATGATTATATAAATTGCAATTTCATATTGAGATTAATATTGCATCAGATGACAAATGACTTTCCATTTTATGGAAATTTTTCAGGATATAGCATTAAAGGAACTCAAAGATGTCCCATTTATGAAAAAGGTACACAGTCAATTAGGTTGAAACATTAATCAAAGAGTGTGTTTCTAGTATATCATAGATTTCTTCCTTGACAACATATGTATCGATCATGGATGACATCATTCGAGGGAAGTTCAAAATAATTTACAAAACCATCTCCACTAACAGGTGATAAACTACTTGAGAAATTAAAAGATGTGGAGACTTCTTTTGGGAAACCATTTTCAAAAAACCTTACAAGAACTAGTTGGGAGAAGATATCAGTTTTTTTTAATTACCATACTGAAATTTTCTATACTTACAAATTTTTCTTGAAGTTATTAATGTTGAAAAAAAATATCTGATATTGTCATCGGCACGTTTCTAAATTCACCTGGAAAAACAAAGGATGGAATTAAGGATAGGTGGGACATGGTTGACATGGGAATAAGAGAATATTTGGCACTGGTAAAGGGTGAAAGATAAAATTTACTTCTTCCAACTACTTACTCTATTTTCAGGAAGGATAGATATCATTTTTTCAACTTCTTTAATGAAGTAAAGGTTCCATTGGGGTATTCATTGAATACCAAGAATATCTTATCAATGACTGATTTAAAGTTAAAGGTTCTAAAATCACATGGATACCATGTTTTTAAGAAGGATCTAATTTCTATTTCTTAATGTTTCATTTTTCCCAAGAATGTGCATTATACATTAAGCAATCTCTTTCTCTTTTTTAAAACTATATGCAATAAAGTTATAGAAATGGTGAAATTTCTGACTTTGTAAAGAGAAATTTTCATCATATTATGTGAATTGTAAATTTTCCATTCACCAACATTCTATGGTATGATGGTTCATTTGATGGTTCACATGGTGGGAGATATTTGACTTTGTGTTCTAGTATACTATATGTTGATGCATCTCATTCAATGGTATATGAATATTTTGAAAGGGGTTGTCAAAAATTGAAGTTGTACAGAGGGTTGTATTGGGGAGAAATATATTATTGATGAATCCATTGAATTTTTTACCAAATACCTATCTTGTGTGGAAGGCCTTGGTCTAATGAAATATCATCACACTATGTGGCTTTTGGGTGAAGGAATTTATGGAATATATGTTGTCACAATCGATATTAAAGATCGGGAGTAGGCCCACTATTATGTTTTGCATAACATTTTGGATGATTCCCCATATGGTGAAACCCACAAAGAAATTATTAGGCATTTGAATCCATCTGGGTCTGAAATATGGATATTAAATACACATAATCAACAGTTTATTGGATGGTTTTAGAACCATATTTTTAAAGATTTAGATGAAAATATGGATTCAATTTAAGAATGACTTGATGGCTACCTAGAGGACCAAGTGTGTATATATTATCTTAAAATGGTTATGTAATTAATGGTTATATGTTTTATATAAATGAACATGGTGAAGATGGTACCATGAAAAATAGTTGAGTTACACTTGTGTCTAAAGCGATGCATGTTTCTGGTACTAAGGACATAAATACAATTGACACGAATATGTCATACTTTTGTATCATTAAACAAATATGGGAGTTGGATTATACAACATTCCAAGTGTCAATTTTTCAATGCATGTGGGTTGATAATAGGAGTGCTATTAAAATTAATTAATTGGGATTCATTAAAGTTGATTTTAGTAAGGAAGGATACAAAGATGAGTTATTTATAATGGAATCATAGGAAGTACAAGTATTTAATGTTCTAGATCCCACAAACTGAAAGTGTTCCATTGTTCTGTTATCGACTAAAACCATTAAAGGGTCAAATCAAAATTTAGCTGAGTATGACCCTTTCATTGGGAATTCACAATTATTTTTTAGTCGTACCAATGTAGGTGGAGTATTTTATGTCAAGTGAGACCACAGTGAATGTATTTGGATAGTGTATAGAGGGATCAAATCCCATCAACCTTTAATAAAATAGAGAGTTCAATAATCAGTTTTTTCTATTATACATTATGTTAACTCATGTTTATATCTATTCATTACTACATTTATGTAAAATAAATTAAATTTAAACCACTTCAATAGATAATGACTTCTGTATGGGTTGGTGATCTTAATACTGAGGAATAATAGGCCCCTCAACCTACGGATTCTCGTAATGAAAATGAACAACAACCTTATGAACGTGTCAGTGCTCCCAATCCTAAGGAACAAAAGGTTTCTCGACCTATTGTTTCTCCCCATGTAGTGGTAAAATGACAATTTGTACATGATAATGCTACCGCTGTAGAGGAATAATATATTTCCAATATTTTATATGAGGAAATGGTAGGTGACAAAGGACCATCGAAGTAGAAAAAACTAGAGTAGTGTAGTTCAATGGTGTTGGAAAAAATCAATAAGTAGAAAATCAAAGACATCAAATATGAGGTCATATGGAATGCACAAGTCCAAAATGTTATCCCCAACAAGGCCATGTTTAGTAGTTAAATTGTAATTTTCACTCGTCAATGTGTGTCAATTGATGTAGATTAGTGGAACAATGTTGTTCCTATGCTTAATAAACTAATGTGGGAAGAAATTATAGTAACATTTTGATATCATTTCTTTATTTTACTAAAAAAATAAAAAAATAAAATATTGATTTACTCTTCATCATCCCTTGAAGAGTTCATTTATAGTATATGACTCCCATAAGAAATATGTATTGAAACTTTCTGGAAGGATTCACAGAGGCTTTTGTGAAATTATAATGAGACATCATCTTAAATATGTTGAAGGGAAAATAAACTTACACACACCAAATATGTATGCACACATAATATCCCAAGAATCATGGGATGTGTTTACTACTTTTCATGCAGATGTGTATTTTTCAAGAAAATTATGGCTAGTAATACATTGTTTGATGATACGTGTGTTCATAACTTTGATTGAAATTTTTTATTTATGAAATAGTAAATGAGTTCTAAAAATAAGGAATGGGTAGAAAAACCAATGTACCCCTAATGTAAAGCTAGGATGGGGTATGCTTCACTTGAAAAGAAAATGGTTCACATTTTAAATCTATCGTAATACTTTTATGTGACATGAAACAACGTCATAATTATGTTCCTCTATTTATATGCATATTGATGACTCAAA
Organism: Viscum album; assembly: GCA_963277665.1. NCBI lineage: Eukaryota > Viridiplantae > Streptophyta > Magnoliopsida > Santalales > Viscaceae > Viscum > Viscum album. The sequence goes on from OY728141.1 coordinate 791,530,826, forward strand.
ATACAAAAAATAAATTCCATCCTGTTCCATGTACTATGAAAGGAGGCACGTGTAAATAAATATGGGTTTATAATAGAATAAAACTCACAAAAAGTGTGGGAAACATGTGTAAGTATGACATAATAAAAAATTTGTTTTAATTTTAATCACTATTACATACCAATAATGAATTATTTTTCAATATTTTCTACCCGACATAGTCACAAGAATCATCCAATACTATACTAGATGAAAACCTAGTATTTATGGCCTTAAACTGTCTAGAATAGCATGGTCGCGATAGAGGTGCAGGTTTTGGGGTGACACCCCGAACATATTTTGAGAAAAAAACCAAAGGAGGATAACGATAAAGAAATAAAACATAATAAATGAAGACTGAATGCCCTTGAAGAATAATTATAATGGAGAATTTATATTCTAGAAACTTTTATGGGTGGGAATCAAATATAAGAAACAACTCAATAACAACTATTGTATGAAGATCCTACCCCCACCCCACTAGCTTTGAGGTGATATATTCCCCTCAAAGAGTTGTCTTAGTTGTGGTAATAAATATTCTAATAATTGAATCTATGAAATTTGAATTAGGACAGAACTGATACCTATCCTATAATGATATTCAATAGGGTGAAAATTACTACAATTTATATCTATCAACACCCACCCATCACCTTGTAGCAAGGGTTATGGTGTTCAATATCCAAGACAACAATCTACACAATAGGCCACTTCCAACTGGTCATGTGAGATTGGAGATTAGAATATCTTATGAGTCGAGTACCGAGACACATGTTCAACTTGATGACAATGATATTCATACAGTCGACCAATCTTTTGGAACATTCGCCGCATGGCCATCGAATCTTGTAAAAAAACATGTCGACAAGGTGGTATTCATTTACAATTTATTTTTAAATCTAAACCATTAATAATTAATGAAAAAAGTTTTGAAATGATGGATGTTATTATATATGAATAAAGGGAAAGGGTAAAATTAAAGTTAGACTCAAAACCATCTAAAGGATTGACCAACTGATCGAAAAGATCTTCTAAAAGAACCTTTACCCCACCCATTCCATATCTGCATTTATTAACATTGTACGTTCATGTGGATACAATGTTACATAATGGTAGTAGTCACATAATTTATTTTTAATAAAATATGTATGGAGAGGAAGGTGAATACTACATTGGTTTTGATAATGTAAATGAAATCCTTGACTATGATTGATTGGGTGCCTCATTTTTAAATGTATACATGAGGTATGTTTTCATGATTTCATTTTCCAAAAACTAAAATATTTTGTTAATTATGACTAAATACATTTCATATTTTTTAGAAATATATATAAACACCAATGGAAGTGATTTTCCCATGAAAAAAAATTTGGACTCGTTTGTCCTCACACAACCTCAACAAAACAACCAAAAATAATTCCAAAAAATGGATGAAATAGTGGCGGGCCTAGTCAAATCATTTGAAGGAAAAATTTAAAATGAAAGAATCTTCTTAATAAAAATGATATAGGGTTAAAACTATTAAATTTAAACATATCATATATATTTTTATTTATTTCATTACTTATTATTTTTTGTGTTTTAGTAAACATTGAATGCTCATTGTGATCAATTTTGATACTCCAAAGATTTATTTTCTAGATTTAATATATGGATAATGAACAAACCTAACACACATGATGGAATTAACAAATAACTAATATTTTACATCCAACTTTTATAAACTAAAATTCAATTTATATAGTTTATATTATTTTTTATTAGGATTATATTACGATAGGGTGGTGCATCAATATCATGAAAAAAATATAAATGATGTCAGGGGATAAGCACAAGGATTCTAAAAAGTTCTACAACTAGAAAAGTATCAGGGTATATATAATAATATTTCACTATTCAAACACATATCAAAATAAATTACTTATTTTTATCAATGTTTCTATAGTCTCTGAAACAAAAAATGTAAAATATTGGGGTTATTATGTTTGTAAATTTTTGAGAGAGATCATATTCCATGAACAGACTATCATCACTAAAGTGGTATTTTCAAAGATAATTACAATTTCATTTAAATATTTATTAATACTTTTTGTATTTATATATTTATAGTAATACTATAACTATCAAAAAACTCATATTCACAAGATGATATAGATTTTCAAAGAAATGAATGGGCAGCATTAATGATGATAAAATGTAAAACAAATTGCAGGATGTTACTTCTATAGAAGTAATAGATTATTTCATATTTATGTTTAATTTATTTATTTTTTGTATTAATAAAATAAAAATTATTTTCTTATACAGGTGGATTCCTTTTTTCAAGTTTTTTTGGTTTGTTTGAAGCTTCTCAGGATCGTGATAGATTGGGCTTCAAGGATGTAACTGAGATAATGAAAACAAAGAATTGGGTTAAGAATGTATACAACCATAATGAAAAGGTGAATTCCTACTAATTATTTAATTAATTTTTTCATCATTTTATCTAATATTTTTTAGTTAACTTCCTTATCATTTTTATCTAACACTTAGTTTCTTTCACAAATCTTTATGATTTCCGTTGCTTCTCTTTGTCAAGATTCCAACACTGCATAAATTCAATGTTATTTAGTAGAAAAACCTTTCTCGTTAAAAACTAGAAGAGTGGAGTAATCCCATTTTCTCATTTCATTTACTTCACATGGTATAATGGGCACATGAGCTTCCTCCACTCTCCTGGATTTTGACAACGGGGAAACTTTTTAGTTAATAACTTCAAATCAATATGAAATGTTGATAGTTCAATAAATAAATAAAATGGAAATCATGATAACATTGGAATTTAAGGTTTTTTTAGAGACTTTGGGATGTGTGGGAATTAGATTCATCTCAATATAATACATGATTTGACAATTATGACTCCAAGTGATTATTTCTATTTAAAATTGACATAAATTTCAGTAAAAAACACAACTAACATACTCAAAACTGATCAAACCTATTCAGATTGTTTTGATACATTTAGACAACGGTCCATAAGTCATTTGTGACATATATGAATCATTTTCACCTTAATATGATACACTATGTGCCTTATATGACTCAAAACATATCTTATTATTTAAAATTAACATTAATTTTAGTAAAAAGAACAAATGACATATTGAAAACTAAGAAAATAAATTTGGATTGTTTTTATACTTTATTATAATGATCCATAAGTCATTGTTTATGTGTATGAGTCAATATCACCTCAATATAATGTACAGTGTGACCGATATGACTAAAATTGTGTCTAATTATTTAAAATTCACATTAATTTTAGTAAAAAGAAAGAGTCACATACTGAAAACTAAGAAAACACATTAGTATTTTTTTGATACATTAGTAAAATGATCTATAAGTTATTTTTGACATGTTAGAATCAAATTCACCTTAATCAGACACATGTTGTGGCCATTATAACTCCATGTGTGTTTATTTATTTTAAATTGACATTAATTTTAGTAAAAAGAATAGTTTACATACTAAAAATAGAGAAAATACATTTAGATTATTATGATACTTTAGGAAAATGACCCATAAGTCTTTTTTTATGCGTAGGAATCAACCACTTCTTAATATGATGCACTGTGTGACCATTATAATTTCAAGTGTATGTATTTATTTAAAATTAACATTAATTTTAGTAAAAAATAGAAGTGGAATATTTAAATCTAATAAAACACAATTATATAGCTTTTATACTTTAAAAAATGATCTATATGTCATTTTTGATGTGTAGGAATCAACTGCACCTCAATCGGATGCATGGTGTGACCGCTATAAATCTAACAATGTCTATTTATTCAAAATTAACATTAATTTTTTGTAAAAAGAACAAGTGACATATTGAAATCCAATAGAACTCATTCATATTGTTTTTATACATTAGTAAAATGACCCAAAAGACATTTGTGTTGTGCAGGAATCAACTGAACCTTAATATGATGCACGATGTGACCGGTATAATTCCAAGTGTGTCTATTTATTTAAAATTGACATTAATTTTAGTAAAAATAACAAGTGACATATTTAAAACCATTAAAACATGTTCGTATTGTTTTGATACTTAATTAAAATTATCCATAAGTCATCTGTGATGTGTAGTAATAAACTGCACCTCAATAGGATGCATTTTGTGACCGCTATAACTCTAAGTGTGTCCTTTTATTTAAAATTGACATTAATTTTAGTAAAATGAACAAGTGACATACTGAAATCCAAGAAAATAAATTCATATTGTTTTAATAATTTATTAAAATGATACATAAATTAATTTTATGTTTAGGAATCAACTTCACCCCAATATAATTCATGTTGTGACTGGTATAATACCAAGCGTGTCTATTAATTTAAAATTGACATTAATTTTAGTAAAAAGACCAAGTGACATTCTGAAAACCAAGAAAAATCATTAGGATTGTTTTCTTACTTTAAAAAATTTATTCATAAGTGATTTTTTATGTATAGTAATCAACTAGACCTAAATAGGATGCATGAAGTGACCGCTATAACTCTAGGTGTGTCTTTTTATTTAAAATTGAATTTAATTTTAGTTAAAAGAACAAGTGACATATTGAAAGGTAAGAAAAAAATTCAGATTGTATTGATACTTTAGTAAAATGATCCATAAATATTTTTTGATGTGTATGAATCAACCAAACCTCAATATGATGCATGGTGTGACCGTTATAATCCCAAGTGTGTCTATTTATTTAAAATTGACATTAATTTTAGTAAAAACAACAAGTGACATAATGAAAACTGAGAAAATGCATTCATACTGTTTTGATACTTTAGGAAAATGATCCATGAGTCATTTTGGACATGTAGGAATCAACCACACCTCAATAAGATGAATCTTGTGATAGGTATGACAAAAAGTGTCCATTATTAGTTTAAAATTGACATTTTAGATCAAAATGTGTCACTCACTGAAAACCAGGAAAACACACTATGATTGTCTTGATAATTTAGTAAAACGATTCATAAGTCATTTCTAATCTGACTGAAGTAGCCTCACATCCAACCAAAACACGATGTGACCTGTATGACTCAAAATGTGGGTTTCTAGTTTGAAAATGACATTTTATTAAAAACACAACTAACATAATGAAAACCAACCAAACAGATTCATATTGTTTTGATAATTTAGGAAAACAATCTATAAGTCATTTGTGACTTGTAGGAATCAACCAAATCACAATATGATGCATTTTGTAGCTAGTATAACTCAAAGTGTTTCTTTTTATTTAAAATTGGCATTAATTTTAGTAAAAATAAAAAGTGACATACTGTAAACCAATAAAATGATTTCAGATTGTTTTTATAATTTAATAAAATGATACATGAGTCATTTGTGACATGTATGAGTCCACTTAACCTCAATTTTATGCATAGTGTGACTTCTATCACACAAAGTGTGTCTTTTTATTTAAAATTGACATTAATTTAATTAAAAAGAATAAGTTACATAATGATAATTGAGAAAACACATTTGTATTGTTTTGATACTTTAGTAAAATGATCCATGAGTCATTTTTTATGTTTAGGAATCAACTGCAACTCAATCTGACACACAGTGTGACTAAAATGACTAAAAGTCTTTATTACCAATTTAAAATTGACATTTTAGTTCAAAAGGTGGCACTCACTAAAAACCAAGTAAACACGCTCAGATTGTATTGATAATTTGGGATAGTGATTCTTAAGTCATTTTTTAGGTTTATGAAGAATTATCATGTCAAAATGATGCACAATGCGACCGATATGACTCAAAATGCATGTTTCTAGTTTAAAATGACATTTTAGTAAAAAACAAAACTGACATACTGAAAAATTAGAATTGAATTTGAATTTTTTTGATACTTTAGGAAAACAATAAAAAAATTAATTTTTGATAGGTAGGAATCAGCCACACCTCAATCTAATGCACATTAAAACTGGTATAAATCCAAATGTATCATTATTCAAAATTGACATTAATTTTAGTAAAATAAAAAGTGACATACTCAAAACTGTGAAAGCACATTCATATTATTTTTATATTTTAGGAAAAAAATCCATAACTCATTTGTGACATATAACAATCAACCCAACCTCAATATGATGTATCTTGTGACTAGTATAACTCCAAATGTGTCTTTTTTATGAAAAATTGTAATTTTATTAATGCATTCTTCCATATTAATGTTTAATTTATTTCTTTATAGTATTACTAACATAATATTTTTTTTCTTATATAGGAGAAATATTTTTCTTGGGTTGAGATAATTTATTCTGTAACTGATACCATGGGTGGACATTTTTAAAGGGGATCACAGGCATCAAAATATGAAACATCATTGTTTTTAAATGGTTGTTAGATAATTTTAAATATAATTATATTAAACATTGTTTGAAATGTATATATCATTTTTTTATATACCATGGGGAAGCATTTGTGTATTCATGATGTCAATTAAATGTATATATCATTGTTTGAAATTACAGGTTTTTTTGGGTGTGTTGTTATATTAACATCACACTTGCAGAAAGATAGGCCTTTATAAATTATATTCTAAGTGCTAAAAAAGAACCTCGTTTATTAGCTCTATTTAAAACATTACTAAAGGGTGGCCATTATTACTGATTTTTTAGCACAGATAAAGGGGACCCCCCTACCAGCTATATGATTAACAGTGCTATTAAAAGCCTTTTTGCATACTGTCAAAGGGCATATCTTCAGTAGTTAATTTCGATCATTTGAAACATGAAAATACACATCACTATAAAAGGGTATATCTATACATTCTTTTGAACTTGTGTAGAATGATGTTGTCCAAGATCGGTAATTATGTAGCCAGGGTAGAACTTTGTGATGTCCTAGAAACACAATCATCGTTGAATGTTTTGACCTATTTGAATGTATACTTTATCCAAAAATGGGACACCCTTCTATTTATTTAATTATATATCCTGACACATTTTGATAATTAAAAAAGTCATTTATTGTCCAGTACAACATAGCTCTCAACTTGAAATCTTCATTTATGTAAGCATTATACAATGTAACACCTAAATCCCACAAAAATTTTAAATCCTCGATCAATGGAGCCAAATAAACATCAATATCATTAAATAATTGTTTTGGACCTGATATAAGCATAAATAACATGATCTTTTCTCATTTCATACATAACCATGGTGGCATGTTATAATTTACCAACATAGATGACAATGTACTATGAGTGCTTATTTGAAACCCAAAAGGATTCACTTCATCTATAGATAACGCAAGATGAAGGTTTCTCCGCATGTTTCTAAATTTAGGATACTCATGATCAATTTTCTTCCATTGAGGAGAGTCTATTGGGTGACATAATTTCATATCTTTATTTCTTTTATCTCCAGGAAACTTCAATTTCTCTATAGTATCCTCACTTCTATATAGATGTCTCAACTTTGGAATAGTTGGAAAGTATGATACAACTTTCTAAGGATCAGATTCATCTTTCTTTTATCGACAATCACCACACTTTGGTCATTCTATATGTAATTTTTGGTCTTTGAGAAATAGTTTACAGTCATTTGGGCAGGTGTGTATTCTTTCAGAGATCACACTCATTGAGTATGCATTCGTTTGGCGTCATATGTTCGGTTACATAGCTCACTATATTCTAGGAGCATGTCATTAAAGAGAGAAAGTTTTTCTAAAAAACTAGAATCACTCCATCCATTTCCAGCTTTCAAATTATACAGCTTTAGTATGGTTGACAATGCTATATATTTCGTACAACCAGGATACAATTCCATCTTTTCACAACACTTTAACTTCTCAAAAAAATTAGACAATCACAAGGTTCATCTTCAACTATCCTTGTCATTTCCTCAATATGATCTTCATCATCATGGACATCTGTAATCACATCCTCGATGTGGTGATGCTGGACGAAAAGTATATTTAGGAGTTGCACTGCGGTTAAATAGTAATTTACCCTTATCGGGAGGGATATTATGATGAATATCCTAAGAGTTTTATAGAGTTAGTGAAATTCCCTTTCTGTTGTGTTATTATTGATCTACTTGTCTTCCCTATATAATGTAATGGTTTTCCAAATTCTATAAAAATCTAAACTTATTAGATTATATAAAAACTACATTTTAGATGTCCTTTGAAAACTATTAATATAATCACACTTGAAATCCCATTAATTACACAAATTCCTCTTTAAAATAACACACCCTTCTTCAAATAAACCAATCAGTTCTAAGAACTCTTTCACAAAACCATAATTACTTTTTCTTTAAATCATTCAAGGAAACTTCATGACCCAACTATCTTAATCATTTATAAAGATCAAAAACCCTCTATATTTTACAAATTTTCATTTAAAAATTCACACACACCTTGTAAAAATTAATACAACATTAAATACGCTTTCAAAACATTCGCATCCCCTTGTGAAAGCCAATCGGGTGAGTTGACAAACACTTTTCATGCAACCTAAGTCCATTCAATGTGTTTAAATCATTTTAATGCTATTTAAAACCAACAAAGGGTATGTTGGACACATATAATCTTTTAAGAAACATTTCAAAACACATGAATCATTTTTAAAGAGCCACTTAGGCCTTTTCACAAAGACATAAATCCCAATAGAGGCACTTTATAAAAGATACATGAATAAAAAATAACTAAAATTTTATAAAATCTAAACCTATAAAAGGTTGAAATGTGATACAAAATATAAAGTTAAACCAAAAACAGATTTATTTTCAAGAGAGATGCTTTATAGTAAATATCATAAAATAAAAAAAAATGAATGTTGTATCTTTATGCCCTATAGTGACATCTACATCCCATTATTATTATATCTTTAACAAGTGACTATAGAACACCACTATAAAAGTGTAACCCTTTCGTTTTACCTATATCCTAGACAACTAAGTATATATAGGCACTAATGTGTATAAGTATGGTGTGAGAAAATATCCTAGTAGGATATAATCAAAGATATTATACCATTTATTTTTTAAGACAAATCAAAAAATTCTAGTTTTAGGGAAAATAATGAAAATAATTTTATTACATAGGGTTGAGTAAATAAAACTAACAGAACAAATATTTTTATTTTAAAGAAAATATAATTTACCAAGATACAACCATAATATAAAACAGTTATAAAATATCAAACATCAACCATTAAGGGGTTCCTACCAAAGGCCTAAGGAGATAATATAAGTTTACAATTAAGGGAATCATCACAATAGAATATTGTTGTAATATAAATGCAACACAATAAACTCACCATTATTGGCCTCATCAAGAAGGAAATTTCAGTAGCTGGTGTGAGACCTAAGATATGGGTACTATAAATGTGAGACCCTAATATTATAACTCTTGTCTTTATAATTCCTATATATCTTCCAAAATATTCCCATGATGTTTCCTTAAAATTCCAACACTAATAATTGATGAAACATATTTATAAAACTATCATGTCAATATGGTATAACATTCAATGAAGCATCCAATTACACATGAACACCCATAATTAAACATGGTAAAATTTCAAATATATATTAGAAATAAAGAAGTGCGTGAAAATGAAGATATAAAAAAATAATTACATTTTTAATTCAATTGAAAAAAGTCATTATGTTCTGAAAAAACCAATTAAACCAAATTTTTTAAAAAAATCAATAATAAATCATACCATTGATATAAGTATAATTATTTCCCAATGTATTTAAAATAATAAATCGCCCTAGGCTATGTCAAATAGATGAAAGACTATATAATCACCAATATTGGACAAGTTGAATTGAAACACTTCCTTAAAATGAAGGTAGATAAGGATATATTGGGACTCCATACACCCTAGACACCAAAAACACCAAGTATTAGAATATAATTAACCATTTATTTGAATTTCATTGACATTTGGAGAAATAGAAAGAAGAAATTGGAATGAAAAATGTGTACATAAGAAAATACGTTAGATTTGGAAGTACGATGGCAGTAGTAGGGTTAAGTGGTGGAGGAGTCAGAGTCGACAGCGATGACATCGATAGTGGAGGCTATATAGGGTAATGACAGAGCTGTGTCGACGGCGGTGGCATACACGTCGGCAGTGGTGGCAACGACACCAGAGGGACTCGAGGTAGGAGGTAGCAGCGACAAGAGGAAGTGGCGGCAGAGGTTCAGTCCTATGAGAGCTTGAGTGTGAGCGGTGGAAGGGTACTGATAGGGTTTTTTATAATAAAATGAGAGGCTTTTATCAGTGCTTGTTAGAAAGCACTCATAAAAGTAGGTTTTATCAGTGCTAAAATAGAAAGTGCTAATAAAATATACCTTTATCAGCACTTTTTCACGCTGATAAAGATCTAATATTAATAAATATATATTTATTTAAATAATTTCAAATTTAATAACCATATTTATTATATTTTTAATTACATATAATTAATTTATTAATTATAATATTTATACGATTATAAATATAATTAATATATTTATTATAATTTTACAATTATATAAATTTATCTATATTTATTTAAATAATTATAAAATTATAAAAAATATTTATATTATATTTATAAATATATAAATATATATACTTTATTTATTTATTATAATTTTGTTTTTTTAAATATATCTATATTTATTTATAATTATAAGTATAAATATTTTTAAATATTTATAAATATATTTATATACCTATATAATTATATGAATTTAAAAAATTATAAATATAAAAAAAATATTTATTATAATTTTATAATTATTTAAATATATATTTATATTTATATTTATTTATAATTATAAGTATAGATAAATATTTTTATAAATATTTTTATGTAATTATAAATATATTTATATAGATATTCATTAATATATATATATTTATAAAATTATAATAGATGTAACTATTGTAATTTTATAATTATTTAAATATATATATATAATTATAATTATAAGTAAATATATTTTAAAAGTATTTATATAAAATTAAAATTTTATAATTAAAAAATAATAAATATATTTATTATTTATGTATATTTATTGTAATTTTAAAAGTATTTATGAGAACATAATAGGTTCATGTGTATAACAAGAATCATATACCTTAGTATAGAGGTAATTATAAATATATATATATATATATATTCATTAATATATATATATATAATTATAATAGATGTATAATTATAAGTATAAACAAATATATATTTGTTTATATAATTATGAAATTATCCTAAATATATAATTTATATATTTATTATAATTTCATAATTATTAATATATATATATATTTATTTATATTTATGACTATAAATAAATATATATTTATTTATAATTATAAATATAAATATAAAAAATATATTTATTATAATTATATAATTATATAATTATATATATATAATTATAATTATAAATAAATATATTTTAAAATATTTGTACCTAATTATAAATATATTTATATTTATATATGTATATTAATATATAAATATATATATTTCTAAAATTATAATAAATGTATTTATTTTAATTTTATAATTATTTAAATATATATAGTGATCATGGAAACTCTTGGGTTTGGGAGCTCCCAGCCATTGCGATTCTAGTTCTGTCATGATGGCGGCCTCCTCTTCCTCTGGTTCGAAGCTACCGCACTTCCTTGCATTCATCCGACTGGCTGATGGTGCAAACCTAGGTTCTGGGAAGGTTTATGCCATAGAAATGGGTTCTAGAAAGGCTGATGTTGCTCACAATGATGCATATCGAGGTGACCCCTCCTGATTTTTTGTTGTGTGGAATTCGGTTTTGCATCGTGTTACGACAAATGTGGCTGGGAATTGGGATGTTGCTATATGTGTGATTCAAGGCTGAGGTTCTCTTCCTCACTCTCAGGTTTCTGTTGCTAGAAAGCGCAATGGTCCGAGGATGGTTCCTACTGGTGGAACCAGGTTTCCTGGTAACCCAGATGGTGTGATTGCTTCTTCAAATAGGTTCTTTTCTAAGTTCAAGGAATATCTAACCTTACTATAGAAGCAAATTTCATAGAATAGATCTGTCGCCCTCATTTAGGCTAATCCTCGGATCTCTGAAAATCGGGTTGCAGAATGTAAGTACTCTCACCTTGCACATATCTCTGCCTCATGATCCCAGTGGAAGTTGGATCATCTCAAATCTCACATCCATCAATGCTGGAGATTTAGCTTCTAGAAATAGATTTCACTCGTCCAGGGTGTGTTACACCTTGTATTCCCTTTGAAGGACCTCCAGCACTTTGCGTGGAGTTTTGGACCAATCCCTCTTAGGCCTGGTTTTCTCAAGCTTCAACAATGGGATCCTATGCTGAATCCCTTTGCATCCAGGAGCTCAACCTAGACATTGATTAAAATTAAGGGTTTAAGATGGTTCTTATGGAAGCCCACAATTCTATGGGATGTTGCCTTTATAGTGGGGACTCTAATCAAATTTGATAGGGAGACTGAACGATCCATGTGTGGGCACATCTCCCATGTTCTTGTTGAAATTTTTTGTCAAATGAGTTGATTAGGAATGTTTTTTGGGTTGCGGGTAACCTCAAGATAGAACCTTCCATTAAATTTGAGTTGCTGCCTGATTTTTGTAAGGCATGTTCGAGCATTTGGAACTCGGATGAGAAATGCTGCAAGAAACTCCATTGTACCCACAATAAAATTTCAGGTCATTCCTAAGATTAATGTAGAAAGCAGGAAAGAAATAAATCCATTCAAGTGTTTCAGCAGAAGGTTGTTTCCCCCATTGTTGGGTTTCCCTACTTTGTTAATGTTTTCAAGCAGGGTGTGATGCACACTGCTACTGGGAGCATTGCACCATATATTGATCCTGTTTTAGTCCATTATGACCAAGGGTGGATGGAAAGATCTCATCAAGAATCAGGTTTTGTACTTGGTTCTGAGACCAAATCTTTAGCATCAACTGTTGGTACTATAGGTGTAAACTTCATGGGCCAATATAGCTAATGGTAAGGAGGATAACAATTTTGATCATGACCAACAAGATGCTCTAGAATCTTTCATTCAAGAGGAATTTGACCTCGCATTGAGTCATGAATCTCTTGCTTCAAAAATTAAAGGTAATACTAAGATTGTGGATAATGAGGGATTTTAGCTGGTCATTAACAAAAAATATACCTCAAATACTCATTTTTATCAAAGGTAGGACATCATTGCGACTTTCAAGACTACACGGGTGGACTCTTCACCTACTGTGAACCCTCCTGCATGCAAGGATACCATGTATAAGGTGAAAGGAAGAGTTGTTGTTACTGCTGAGTAGCTAGATAATTAGTCTGTTGACATTTTCAAGTTATTAGAGAAGGACAAGGACACTGAAGGGAATCAACCCAAAACCTATAGATGGGGTCAGCATCCAAAAAATCATGGACTAGGGCATGTTTGAGGCTATAATGATCCATGAGGGTGTGCTTCTACAGGGTGGCTCACTATAGAATAGAAGAAGCTCTGGGAGAAATATTTGGAACTCTTCAGTCAACAATCACAATGAGAAACTGGTGATGATATTGATAACTCTGACTGTGACTATGGTATTGAGCCTCAGTTTTTTGATATTTATCTTTTTTTCATAGATGAGGGCATGTCTCTTTGTTTTTCCCGTTCATCCTTCCTGTTTTTTCCCTTTTTTCATAATAAATTTTGTGTTTCTGGGTTGACTTTTCAACCTATACTTAGACGATATTCGTATAAATAAATATATATAGTTATAATAATAATTATAAATAAATAAATTTAAAAATTATTTCTATATAATCAAAAAATTATAATTATAATATTAATCAAAATATTTATTATTTAAATATATTTATTGTAATTTTATAAGTATTTATGAGAACATCATAAGCTCATGGGTATAACATGATTGAATCATACAGGCATCAATTTATAAATGAACATTCATATTGATGAATACATAACATATGCATGTGTGCGTCATCATAATATAGGTAATTGTAACATTTAGAACATAACTCACAATCACATCCACAAAAAAAATTATGATCATATAGGATCAATTATAATCACACATCAATATATAAACAAAAATAACAACAATCAGTATCATCATTATCTCATGATATATATATATATATATTCATTAGAGAAATATTTATTTAAATATATATATTTATATATTTATATATTTATATATTTATAATTATAATTATAAATTAATATATTTAAAACATATTTATATATAATTACAATTATAATAAATATATTTATCATTTAAAAAAATATTATTATATTATTATATATATATATTAACAAAAGAGGTCTATCCTAAATCTGAAGATCCCTAACATTCATTAAAATTAAAGTAAAAATACAGTAAACACAATAAAAGAAGGATGAGGTCAAACATAGGGACAAACCCTCATCCAAAGAAAGAAATATCATGTCAATGTCACTATAATCATGATCTGAATCATGGCCATGATCTCCAAAATCATCAGAAGACTCCCACTCTGACTGGGAGTTCGTTTTATTGGAGATCACAATATAATTCTACTTAATATTCTCCTACATTATGCTAATCTGAATCCTAGAATATGTATTTCATCCATGCCCTTGTGTTGTAACCCAATCCTCCCATCCATGTCCTCAGCCATGATTTTTGGGATGAAGACCTTGCCACCAAGTGTGAGGTTGTTTCCAAGACCCTTTTGGCTCTTCCCTCCCCAACTCAGAAATACCTTTCTCCTAGAGAGTATGCTAATTAAGATTAAGAGTATCAATGTCCATAGATGGGACATCAACTTCATTGCAGCTTTCAAAAATAGGTACTTCCTACAATAGATCAAGCACATCAAAAGTATTTCAGGTTGTAACTTTCACCATACCCCTACTCTTAGAAGGGGACTGTTTAGGATCATAGGCAGCATTATTCACCAAAATATTATTAGTAGAAAGAGGGGATAACTTATCCTTACCCTTCCTATAAGGGGAAATCAATGTTTATTCTTGGATCAATTCCATGTCCACTTTAGTTTGGTTATCATTTTTAAGATGCTCCAAAATATCAGAATCATAGGATAGTGACACTAGAATAACAACATCCCCATCATTAGTCTGATTATCCTTTTCATTAGTATCTATCTCATCCCATGAAACCTTGGAGCCACCAGTAGGACTAGAGCTTGCAGCCTGCTTGACCACATTAACAAAAGATGGATTCCCTCCAACAGTGACATATTCTCCCTCATGACCACTAAAAATAGGGTCCACAAATGGATGATGGTTAGATTCAACAGTATTTTACACCCCTAACTCTGTTTTAGATTTGGTTTTCTTCTTTCAAAAATTAATGGAGTGCCCTTTATTCCCACAAAGATTATAGACCATCCATCTATGAAACTTATTATAAGTGTTTCCAATTTTTTGCATCCTTTATAGAAGTCAATAGATTTTTCATATTCAACTAATAAAAAAATGTGTTTCCATCCATTGTCAACATAATGGACTTAACCAAAGGAGATATGAGATCAACTTCAACCTGTATTCTATAAAAGGGAACATACCTTACTTTCTTAGTTTCTTTATCCATTAAAAAGGGAACTCCAACAACTGATGTGATTACCCAAAGTATTTAAGGGTTCCATAGGAACCAACTCAGACCTCAAACATGTATCTAAACTTATGTGATCGAGTTCTTGACATTTAAGGGATCAAAATGTGGATCCCAGATAGAGAAAGATGACTTTATGTGATCCATCCCCACCAGATTCTCCTTCGATTTGAGAAGATCATCAAATAGCTTCGTCAAAGGGTCATATGACACCAAACCAAGGTGGGATGAAGTGGAGCCTATCAATACCACATCTCGGATCTGAAGATGGGATGGTTCATAAACCCCCTTAAAAGAATCAAATCATCCTATAGAGAGAAAATCACTTGTAGAAACACAATAAACATTCTTCAAAGAATTATTGATTTTTAGATCTTCCAGAATTTGGGAGAAATATTCATTATCCCTATTTGAATCCTGACCTGCTTCCGAAGAAGGAAAAATCATTTTGATCAAACCAGATCCAACATTCATTGTAGATTCGGCTCACGCTATAGAAGAACGGTAGTGAGGCGGAAGCAACATTGAAGGGCGGCAGTGAAGTATGTGACGATGAAGATGGATGACACCATGGAATAAAGAGATGTTGAAGGACATTTTTGAAGTAAGTGATTATAAAGGAAATGAAGGTGTGATGGCATTGATTGAAACTGACAGTGCAGTCCATGAGGTAAGGGCAACCCCTAATCGCCATGGGTATCTTGTAGGAGATCTCAGTGACTCATCCTTCCATTCTCCTATATATATATATATATATATATATATATTGTCACGACCCATCCTCGGGGCCCGTGTCGTGACTACCCCAAGCCCGCCTTCCATAGGCAGGGGCTGGCGACTAACACCAATGCGTAAATCCCGGTAAAAAGGGAAGGCATTGCCTTTGTAAAGTAAACAAAAAACACCATAGAGCAAACAAGCAGAAGTAAACACTAAGTAAAATCTGAGTACAACAGTAAGTGCGAAAAGTAAGTGGGCCAGAATACAAACCCAAACTGAAAGTAAAGTACAACTGGAAAGGGAAAACAGCAACTGAAGGTAAGCCGCAGCGTCGAGCTGTCCACTGGAAGTCCCACCTGAAGGGTGGGTACAGATAGCCTCCACTGTTCCTCGGGTTCAGCCGACGGCTCTGAGTATGTCCCACACAGTGGTCCACCTCCAGGTATCGTCCTACTCCGCAAGTCTCAACCACGATCAGCGCTGTCTGTTGTCTGCAACCAACACAACGTAGTGCGGGCATAGCCCGTGCAGGGGTGAGTATAAGATACTTAGTAGGGACCCCGAGACCCCCTAAGGTCTCCTAGAATCCACAAAGTATAAACCACAAGGGAAGATACAATCATGAAGTAACATCTGACATTGCTTAGGTATATGCCAATACATATACCTAAGTCATCAATTCCAGCTTGCTCCAACCTCCGAGCATAAGTAAAACCTTGTTCACACAGGAAAGAAAAACGTAAATCCACACAGGATAGAAAAACACAATCCACATAGGAAAGCAAAACAGGATTCAGCTCACACAGGTATACATCTTCGTATGAGGATAGAGATGATCAGATATATCCACTGATTCATCTATGTCGTCAAACCCACAAAGTATCGATAGGTACTAACCCCCGCAATGACCCACAAAGGATCTGACCCACACAGGATCTATAGGTAACTAACCCCTGCAATGACCCACACAGGATCGGACCCACACAAGATCGATAGGTAACTAACCCCCGCAATGACCCACACAGGATCAGACCCACACAGGATCTGTAGGCGCTGGCCCACACAGGACCGCTGAGTGCTGACCCACAAAGGATCAGACCCACACAGGATCTGTAGCACTGATCCACAACGGATCACTGAGTGCTGTAGTCGTCGTCGTCGAATCCACTGAGGATCTCTATACAGTCGTCGTCGTCGTAGTCACAGCCAGCTCTTGGGTTCCCGCACACAGCAAGCTCGTTCGGGAGGGTCCGCTCCACGAGCCGAGAGGCTGATACATCAACTGACACATAGTCTAGAGTTGATGAATCCAAAAGTTTTGTATCACCAACATGAACTCAACGTCATAGACGGCGCGTCAATCGGACGCCCGGTCTGAGAGTTATTGGTTTTTTTGTCCCAGGTGCCCGGTTGGTTTTTAAGTCAAAACCAACCCGACCGTACTCCACCTGCATCTAAACCTCGGGCGGAGTAAGCCAAAAGATCCATCTCACTTAGAGGAATCCATCAAAGTCGACGGCACGTCAACCGGACATCCGGAGCTCAAGTTATAAGTGTTTCCGCTTCGAGGGCCCGGTTAGTTTTGTGTGCAAACCAACCCGGCCGAACCCAAAGTATTCCGAAACCTTGAGTGTGATATACCAAAACGACCATCTCGATCCAAGGATCACATCTCAACTAACGGTGTGTCGATCGGAGGCCCGTAGCTCAAGTTATGGGAAACAGACCAAAAATGGTTCAGTAATAGGGGGTTCAGGCCCGGTCCGACCCAACCCGATACTCCCAGGGTCGGCCCGAACCGGGTCGACCCGAAACGGGTCCGGGTCTGGGTCCGGCCCACTTGGGTATGGCCTGGCCCAGCTGGCGCGGTGCGGCCCGGCGGTCCGGTTCAGCGGACCGGCCAGGGCAGCCGCCCGGCGCGCGGCGCGCAGCCAGGGGTTCGGCCGAACGGCCGAACCATTTCGGGGCGGGGCGCGCTGCCCCCGCATGAAGTAAACCGTGACCCCTTTAATGGGGCCGCTCAGCTGGCTGGCCGGGGGTTAAGACCCCTGACGCTCTCCTCGAACCAGTCAGCCTGGCTAGCTGGCTGGCTCCCGCCATCACGGGACCGGCAGGGGCCGGTCCCCTCGCTCTGACGATGGCAGCCCGAAACCGGCCGCCGGTTCCCCTGCTCTGCTGTGGCCCAGAACCGGCCGTGGCCTTCGTCCGTCCGGTGCTGGCGACGACACCGCGCCCCTCCGCCGTGGCCCCGCTCCGGCCACGATGCTTCGGAGGTCCTCCGGCGTGGCGCGATGGTGCTGCGTCCTTTGTTCATCTTCTATGGCGCGGCGTGACGGCGCGTCAGATTTGTTGTTTCCCACAGCACGGTGTAGCGACACCGCGTTTCTCCGCTCTCCCTTTTACAATTTCTGCGCGGTGCTTCGGCACCGCGTTGCCTTGTTCGCCGCATCAGATATCCACAACCAAAAAGGGGAGGAGTGTTGGCCATGTTCGTGCGGTCCGACCTCCTCCCGTTAATGCGATAACAGACGGTTCAATTGAAAGGGGGAAAATGACGGAAGAAAAACACAAAATAGAAATGCATAAAACCCCAAACTCAATGCTGTCGTCGAATGAGAGTTTGTCACGGAATTAACCGTCGTGGAAGAAGAGGTTTGTCACAGAATAAGAGGATCTCTGCGGGAGAAGAGGTTTGCCGTTGGCGTTGGGTGATCTCCGAGGAAGGAGTCTCTCACCGTCGGAGGTTGGCGTTCTTCGTTGGCGGTAGAGCGTTCTTCGCGTTCTTCATCGAAGAACGAAGAATCCTCTCTTTGTTCTCCCAAAGGTTTAACACAACACAAACCCCCAACAATAATAAAATAAGTCCTCTTCTTATTTTATTATCAACTTAAGAGTTTGAAAATCAAAAGATAAGAAACGAACAATTAATTCGAATAATTAATTGTAACAATTTAACTGCCCAATTTAATGGGGGCGTTTCTTAACCAAAAAAACGCACAGTTGACTTTCATTAAAGAGGGGGTTTGCGGGTGCGTTACTTAGAAGGGAAGAAATGGTGGGGCTCGTACAGGCCCCACCTCACAAATATCCTATCAAGTGGGTAGGATATTTTGGGTTCCACCCTATTCGCTTAACTTGGCTTAAGTGGGTATAAGTGAAATAAAATAAAGTTGTCGCACCACTTTATTTTATTTCTTAACTTAACCCCAAAAATTAAAAACCACACCCGAGCAAACACAACTCTGAAAAAGACGTTTCTAAGAAAATATCGGCACTGCGATTCGATCAGTGCCCTCAGAATTTGATTCCAAGCACCGGTTCAAAAGTTAGAAAACCCCGCTCGTTTGTTCACTGAACGTACCCGAGTTAAACTCTGGAAAATGATTCCGGCCACACCGGGCCTCAGAATCAGGTACCGTCAGAAACTGCGTTCTTGTAAAAATCCCAAGAAAAAAAATTACATCAATTTTACGGGTCTTTACATCACTCCCACCTCAGGGCTTTACGTCCCCGTAAAGATACATCATAAACTAGGGAAACAAAAGTGGGTACTAAGCACGCATCTAAGCCTCCCCCTCCCAAGTGCTCTCCTGGAGGTTCTCGTGCTGCCATCTGATGTGCACTAGAGGAATAGACCATCCACGTAGGACCCGCTCCTGTCGATCCTCGATCTCCACCGGGACCTCCGCAAAAGTCGCCCCATCATCAACGTCCAGCTCCCCATGGTCAATGATATGCGTCGGGTCATGCACGTATATCCTCAGCTGAGATACATTGAAGACGTCATACACCCGGTGCAACTGAGGTGGTAGAGCCAGGCGATAGGCCACCTCGCCAATCCTGCTAAGGACCTGGAATGGTCCGATGAAGTGTGGAGACAACTTGCCGCCTCAGCCAAATCTCCGTAAACCACGTCGAGGTGAGACCCGCAAGAAGACGTGGTCTCCATCCTTGAACTCTAGTGGCCTCCGCCTCTTGTCAACATAAGACTTCTGCCAGCTCTGAGCTATCCTCATCCGCTCCTGGATGATCTGGACCTTCTCCGTCGTGGCCTGGACAATCTTCGGTCCCACAAGTACTGACTCCCTAGGGTCTGTCCAGCACAGAGGTGAGCTGCAAGGTCGGCCGTACAACGCCTCGTATGGTTCCATCCCGATGGTGGAGTGGTAGATGTTGTTGTACGCGAACTCCACCAAGGGTATGTGGTCCTCCTAACTGTGACCAAAGTCGAGGACACATGCGCGGAGCATGTCCTCGAGAGTCTGAATGGTCCTCTCCGTCTGACCATCCGTCTGGGGGTGAAAGGCGGTGCTCAGACGTAGCTGCATCCCGAATGCCTCCTGCAACCCCTTCCAAAGCCGGGAAGTAAAGAGAGAATCTCGATCGGAGATGATAGATGATGGAACACCGTGAAGCCGTACAATATCCTAAACGTAAAGACATCTCAAGCTCTCCACTGAGCCCTACTCCCTGATGGGTAAGAAGTCAGCCGACTTGGTGAGTCGTTCGACAATCACCCAAATGGAGTCGTGACCCCTGGAAGTGTGTTTAAGTCCAGTCACGAAGTCCATAGATATCACATCCCACTTCCACTCCGGGACATCCAAGGGTTGTACCAAGCCTGCTGGAACCTGATGCTCTGCCTTCACCTGCTGGCAGGTGAGGCATCGAGAAACGAACTCTACCACAGCCTTCTTCATTCCCGGCCACCAGTGCTGTCTTCTGAGGTCCTGGTACATCTTCGCAGCTCCAGGATGTACCGCCAAGGGAGAAGTGTGAAACCCTCTCAGCACCTCCTCCTGTAAAGCAACTAGTACCAAGGTACGTCCTCTGAAAATCATGTCGTACTCTGCTCCAAAGGAGAAACCATCAGGCGCCTGTCCTGAGGATATCTGTGCACGCCGCATCTCACAGTCAGCATCCCCATGCTATGCCTCTCTGACCCACTCCAGTAGTGGAGGGATGACTGTGATAGACGGAAGGAAGGATGCTCCATCTCTATCCACGAAGGATATCTGCAAAGTGGCTAGCTGCTATGTAACCTCCTCAAGTAGCAGAATGCTCGTCCTCCTGCTGAGAGCATCGGATAATACGTTCCCCTTCCCAGGAGTATAGACTATCTCAAACTCATAGTCCTGGAGGAACTCGAGCCATCGCCACTGTCTCAGGTTCAAGTCCTTCTGATAGAAGATGTACCTGAGACTCTGATGGTCAGAAAAGACTGTAAAGCACTCGCCCATCAGATAGTTTCGCCATGTCTTCAGAGAAAAGACCACTTCTCCTAACTCCAGTTCATGGGTAGCGTAGTTCTTCTCATGCGGCCTCAACTGACGTGATCCATAGGAGATCACTACCCGCTCCTGCATCAGGACACATCCGAGTCTGGTCCCTAATTCATCGCAGTAAACTACGTACCCAACTCCCTCCTCCGGAAGCCTCAAGATAGGGGCGCTGGTCAATCTCTGTCTCTGCTCCTGGAAGCTCTGCTGACATCAGTCTGACCACACAAAGGGTTTCCCCTTATTCGTCAAAGATGAGAGTGGTGCTGCAACTCTGGAGAAGTCTGGCACAAATCTCTGGTAGTATCCAGCTAGTCCCAAGAAACTCCGCACCTCCGTCATGCTCCTGGGTGGATCCCAAGCTTGCACTGCCTCGATCTTCACAGGATCCACTACAACTCCCACCTCAGAGATGATGTGCCCCAAGAAGTGGACCTCAAGTATCCATAACTAAAACTTCGAGAGCTTTCCATAATGCTGGTGCTCTCGGAGTGTGTCTAGTACAACCCGCAAGTGGTAGGCGTGCTCCTCCTTAGTCGTCAAGTAAATCAAAATGTCGTTGATGAAGACCACGACAAATCGATCGAGATATGGCAGAAAGACCCTGTTCATGAGGCCCATGAAAACCGCTAGAGCATTGGTTACACCGAATGCCATAACCAAGAACTCATAGTGGCCATACCGACATCTGAAGGCGGTCTTCTGCACGTCCTTGTCCTGAACTCTGAGCTGATGATAGCCAGACCTAAGTTCTATCTTTGAGAACCACCGTGCTCCCTTGAGCTGATCGAAGAGGTCAACAATCCTTGGTAGCGGATACTTCTTCCTCACTGTCACCTGGTTCAGGCGACGATAGTCGACACAAAGTCGCAAGCTCCCGCCCGCCTTCTTGGCGAACAGTATTTGGGAAGCCCAGGGTGAAACACTGGGTTGGATGAATCCCTTGCCCTGCAAGTCCTCCAACTGTACCCGTAGCTCTCTAAGCTCAGCGGGGGCCATCCGATACGCAGGAGTCGATATCGGGGTTGTCCTGGGGTACAGGTCAATATAAGAGTCTACCTCTCTACGAGGAGGTATTCCTGGAACGTCGTCGGGAAAGACGCCCGCATACTGATCCACCACTGCAAGAAAACTAAGACTCCATACGTCAACTGCTTCTAGGATGTGTCTATCCAACTGATGAGTGATGGGTTTTCCTCTCGTCTGCGGGAGTCCATCATGTGTTGCGAAGGCTCCCTTCTCTTCGGTGAAGGTGAACCTGCTCCCGTCGGTGCGTACACATCGCACCTTGTGCCTAATGTAGTCGATCTGAGCATGGACTATAGATAACCAATCCATACCCAAGATGACGTCGTAAGGCCTCGACGCCGCTACAAGAAGAACCCAGATGAAGCTCTCTCCCCCTAGAGTAATCTCACACTACCGGAACCAGTGCGTAATCATCGAGTCTTCTCCCGTAGGAGTCTCTAGCCATAAAGATCAAGACAATGGCTCTGTCGGAATCTTCGAGCTCCAAACAAGGGCAGCGACTATGAAAGAATGACTTTCTCCTGTGTTTATAAGAACTGCAGCAAGGGTGGAATAGACACAGATAGTACCTCGAATCTTCTCGGGCGCGCCGTGGTCATAGGCCTCCGCTGCCTGGAGCTGTGCATGTCTCTTCCCGCCAGCTCCCTGTGGTCAGGGTGGACCTCCTAGTGGTGGTGGTGGTAGAGCCTTAAAGCATTGCCCACCACCCACTGCTCGGCCAGATCCTCTACCTCGTCCGCCTGCTCCTTGCGGACCACCACGGTCAACCCTCTGCCTCTGCCTCGGTGGCCCCTCAACCGTCTGTTGTTCCTCGAAACGGTGGTTCGGGTAGTCACACTACTGGAAATCGGATCTTTCAGAACACTTCTATACCAACGGTTTGAAAAAACCGTTGGTATAGGCACCCTTTCCCAACGGTTCTCCCAAACAGTTGGGAAAGGGAGAACCATTGGGAAATGGGTGGGTCTTTCCCAACGGTTCCCCCAAACCGTTGGGAAAGGGAACTCAAAACACCCCTTTCCCAACGGTTTTGGGGAACTGTTGGGAAAGACCCACCCATTTCCCAACAGTTCTCCCAAACCGTTGGGAAAGGGAGATCAAAACACCCCTTTCCCAACGGTTTGGGAGAACCGTTGGGAAAGGGGTGGGTCTTTCCCAACGGTTCCCCCAAACCGTTGGGAAAGGGAGCTCAAAACACCCCTTTCCCAACGGTTTTGGAGAACCGTTGGGAAAGACCCACCCCTTTCCCAATGGTTCTCCCAAACCGTTGGGAAAGGGACGGTTTTGCGAACCGTTGGGATAGCTTCTTCGATTTTTTTCCCAGGTCTACTGCCCGAGAACATTATATAAATCTAAATTTTAAATAATTATTATAATACATATATATATTTATGAAATTATGTTTAAAAAAGTCATATTAGGTTAGTGGTTAAGACGTTCTATTATAAACGAGGGGTTCAGGGATCAAATCACAACGAATGTATTTTTTTTGAAGTACATATACCAACGGTTTTATAACCGTTGGAATAGATTTTCATATTACCTATGCCAACGGTTTTCAAAACTGTTGGGATAGGTCTATACCAACGGTTTTGGGAAAACCGTTGGTATAGACCTATCCCAATGGATTACCTCGCCACGGTTCTCTAAACCGTTGGTATAGGCTATACCAACAGTTTGGAAGCCTATACCAACGGTTCCAAACCGTTGGTATAGGTTAGTTTTCCAGTAGTGTCACGAGACATGTGGCCCTGCCCGCCTTAAGTGTAGCACTACCTACCCCTCGAAAGACTGTCTCCGTGTTGTGTGCCCCGCACTGCTGAGACAGTGTCCTGAGGTCGTCTGCCTGAGGGTCTGGTCTGCCTGGACCCATGATTCATCCGTCGACTGCCTGCTGCAGAAGACTCTGCTACATGCCGCCCTACGGTAGGTCTCGCTGCTGATGCAGGCTCAGTAAGGAAGCTCTCAATCAGAAGGGCACGCTCTGGTACTCCCGCCTGATTCGGAATGCTGAGGGAGATCAACGATGCCCTGATCTCCTGCCTCAATCCCTGCTCAAAGGTCCAGGCCCAGAAGAATTGGTCTCATACCATGTCTGTCGAGTAGCAAGAGAGATCGGTAAATCTCACTGAGTACTGGGCGACCGTCAAGCTGCCATGCCGCAGCTGTAGAAGCTCTTGGATGTGCACCGCACGGAGGGTGGCTGGGACGAACTCCGAGCGGAAGAGGCTCTCAATGTCCGTCCAGAGGAGAGATGCCTCATCGTGCACCTGGAGCATCAAGCTCCACCATCTGCCTGATGTCGCATGCAGTAGGCTCGCTGCGAGGATCACCATGAGGTCTTCTGGTGTCCTCACTAACCTAAAAACTCGTACAACTTCCTCCAGCCAGTCCTCGGCTGCCTGGGGGTCCGTCTCCCTGCGGAACCTGGGTGGCCACTGGCACTGGAACTCGTGCAATGCACTAAGGCGACGTGCATCGTCAGCGGCTAGGGCTGGTAGCATCGGTGGCTCGGCGGGTAGCGATACCGCCGGTGCCTCTACTGTCAAAGGGCCCTGTACCAAGGCCTCGTCGCTCGGTGGGCTGTCATCATGCACAACTCTCAGAACCCTAGCTGGCTGCCGTCGTGGGGTCATCCTGAAAAGAAACAGGTGCGCCACTGTCAAACAGTATACCTGGTGAGCTGACATAAAGTAATCACAAAGAAAACTTGAAACACACATGCAATCAATGTTTTCATGCATTATGTCAGAAATCATAAGTCAGGGTCCTGGTGTACGGATACGTTGGCTGTCGCACCAACACTGGACTCCCTAGACTGATAACCACACTCAATACGCTTAACATTATTTCTTCACTTAGAAAAAAGATCATAGTCCAACGTTCTGCGGTAGAACCGAACTCCTCTGATACCAATTTTTCACGACCCGTCCTCGGGGCCCATGTCGTGACTACCCCAAGCCCGCCTTCCATAGGCCAGGGGCTGGCGACTAGCACCAAGGCGTAAATCATGGTAAAAAGGGAAGGCATTGCCTTTGTAAAGTAAACAACAAACACCACAGAGCAAGCAAGCAGAAGTAAACACTAAGTAAAAACTGAGTACAACAGTAAGTGCGGAAAAGTAAGTGGGCAAGAATACAAACCCAAACTGAAAGTAAAGTACAACTGGAAAGGGAAAACTGCAACTGAAGGTAAGTCGTAGCGTCGATCCGTCCACGGGAAGTCCCACCTGGAGGGTGGGTATAGATAGCCTCCAATGCTCCTCAGGTTCAGCCGACCGCTTCGAGTATGTCCCGCCCAGTGGTCCACCTCCTGGTATCGTCCTGCTCCGCAAGCCTCAACCACAATCAGCGATGTACGTCGTCTGCAACCAACACAACGTAGTGTGGGCATAGCCCGTTTAGGGGTGAGTATAAGCTACTCAGTAGGGACCCCGAGACCCCCTAAGGTCTCCCAGAATACACAAAGGATAAACCATAAGGGAAGATACAATCATGAAGTAACATCTCACACTGCTTAGGTATATGCCCATACATATACCTAAGTCGTCAATTCCAGATCGCTCCAACCTCCGAGCCCTAGTACAACCGAGTCCACACAGGAAAGAAAAACGTAAATCCACACAGGATAGCACAACAAAATCCACATAGGAAATCAAAACAGGATTCAGCTCACACAGGTATACATCTTTGTATGATGATAGATATGATTATATATATCCACTGATTCATCTATGTCGTCGGACCCACAAAGTATCGATAGGTACTAACCCCCGCAATGACCCACAAAGGATCTGACCCACACAGGATCAATAGGTAACTAACCCCCGCAATGACCCACACAGGATCGATAGGTAACTAACCCCCGCAATGACCCACACAGGATCAGACCCACACAAGATCTGTAGGCGCTGGCCCACACAAGACCGATGAGCGCTGACCCACACAAGATTGGACCCACATAGGATATGTAGCACTGATCCACGAAGGATCGCTGAGTGTTGTAGTCGTTGCTGTCGAATCCACTGAGGATCTCTGTACAGTCCTCGTCGTAGTTGCAGGCAGCTCTAGGTTTCCCGCACACAGCAAGCTCGTTCGGGAGGGTCCGCTCCACGAGCCGAGAGGCTGACACATCAACTGACACATAGTCCAGAGTTGATGAATCCAAAAGTTCCGTATCGCCAACAGGAACTCAACGTCACAGACGGCGCGTCAATCGGACGCCCGGTCTGAGAGTTATTGGCTTTTTCGTCCCAGGGGCCCGGTTGGTTTTTAAATCAAAACCAACCTGGACATACTCCACCTGCGTCCAAACCTTGGGTGGAGTAAGCCAAAATATTTTTCTCACTTAGAGGAATCCATCAAAGTTGACGGCGCATCAACCGGAGGTCCGGAGCTCAAGTTATAAGCATTTCCGCTGCGAGGGCCCGGTTGGTTTCGTGTGCGAACCAACCCGGCTGAACCCAAAGTATTCCGAAACCTTGAATGAAATATACCAAAACGACCATCTCGATCCAAGGATCGCATCACAACTGACGGTGTGGCGATCGGAGGAACGTAGCTCAAGTTATGGGCAACAGAACGAAAATGGTTCGGTAATAGGGGGTTCGGGCCTAGTCCTACCCGGCCAGATACCCCCAGGGTCGGCCCGAACCGGGTCTGGGTCCGGCCCTCTTGGGCACGGCCCGGCCCGGCAAGCGTGGCCTGGCCCGACCTGGGCGCGGCCCAGCCTGGCGGTCCGGTTCGGCGGACCGGCCAGGGCAGCCGCCCGGCGCGCGGCCCGCTGGCGCACTGCCAGGGGTTCGGCCGAATGGCCGAACCATTTCGGGGCGGGGGGGCGCTGTCCCCACGTGAAGTAAACCGCGACCCCTTTAATGGGGCCGCTCAGTTGGTCGGTCGGGGGTTACGACCCCCCGGCCCTCTCCTCGAACCGGTCGGCCGGGCTGGCCGGCCAACTGCCGCCATCACGGGACCGGCGGGGGCCGGTCCCCTCGCTCCAATGCCGGAAGCCCGGAACCGGCCGCCGGTTCCCCTGATCCGCCATGGCCAGGAACCGGATGTGACCTTCATTCGTCCGGCACGGCGCGACGACGCCGCGCCCCTCCGCCGCGGCCCCGCTCCGGCCGCGGTGCTTCTGAGGTCCTCTGGCGCGGTGCGATGGTGTCGCGTCCTTTGTTCATCTTCTACGGCGCGGCACGACGGCGCCGCGGATTTGTTGCTTCCCACGGCACGGTGCAGCGGCGCCTCATTTCTCCGCTCTTCCTTTTACGATTTCCGTGCGGTGCTTCGGCATCGCGTTGCCTTGTTCTCTGCATCAAAAATCCACAACCAAAAAGGGGAGCAGTGTCGGCCGTGTTCGTGCGGTCCGACCTCCTCCCGTTAATTTGATAACAGGCGGTTCAATTGAAAGGGGAAAAACGATGGAAGAAAAACACAAAATAG
Source organism: Viscum album (assembly GCA_963277665.1). Lineage (NCBI taxonomy): Eukaryota > Viridiplantae > Streptophyta > Magnoliopsida > Santalales > Viscaceae > Viscum > Viscum album. Next base: position 791,558,953 of record OY728141.1, read on the forward strand.
AAACGCATAAAACCCCTACCTCAACGCTGTCATCGAACGAGAGTTCGTCGCGGAATTAACCGTCGCGGAAGAAGAGGTTTATCGTGGAAGAAGAGGATCGTCGTGGAAGAAGAGGTTCGCCGTTTGCGTTGGGTGATCTCCGAGGAAGGCGTCTCTCGCCGCCGGAGGTTGGCGGTAGAGCATTCTTCGCGTTCTTCGTCGAAGAACGAAGAATCCTCCCTTTTTTCTCCCAAAGGTTTAACACAACACAAACCCCCAACAATAATAAAATAAGTCCTCTTCTTATTTTATTAGCAACTTAGAAGTTTTAAAATCAAAAGAGAAGAAATGAACAGTTAATTCGAAAAATTAATTGTAACAATTTAACTGCCCAATTTAATGGGGCGTTTCTTAACCAGAAAAACGCACAGTTTACTTTCATTAAAGAGGGGGTTTGCGGGTGCGTTACTTAGAAGGGAAGAAAGAGTGGGGATCATGCGGGCCCCACCTCACAAATATCCTACCAAGTGGGTAGGATATTTTGGGTTCCACCCTATCCACTTAACTTGGATTAAGTGGCTTTAAGTGAAATAAAATAAAGTTGTCGCACCACTTTATTTTATTTCTTAACTTAACCCCAAAAATTAAAAACCACACCCGGGAAAATGAAACTCAAAAAAAGGCGTTTCTAAGCAAATACCGGCGCTGCGATTCCATCGGTGCCCTTGGAATTTGATTCTGAGTACCGGTTCAAAAGTTAGAAAACCCCGCTCGTTCGTTCACTGAACGTACCTGAGCTAAACTTCAGAAAATGATTCTGGCCACACCGGGCCTCGGAATCCAGTGCCGTCAGAAACTGCGTTCTTGTAAAAATCCTATGAAAAAAAGAAAAAAAATTCCTTGAATTTTACGAGTCTTTACATATTTATATTTATATTTATATTTATTTATAATTATAAGTATACATAAATATTTTTATAAATATTTTTATGAAATTATTAATATATTTATATGTATATATTCCTTAATATATATAAATATATGTATTTATAAAATTATAAAATATGTAACTATTGTGATTTTATAACTATTTAAATATATATATGTGTGTGGTTATTATTATAATTAAATAAATTGAAAAAGTATTTATATATAATCAAAAATTTTTAATTATAAATACAATTAATATATTTAATATTTAAATATATTTATTTCTTTACTAGTGAATGGGGGAGCTGGGGATGATGTTTGTGTCAACAAATCAAGGAAACCCTCGGATTTGGGAGTCGATTTTGGTGATCTACCTATTCAGAATTTAGATTTACTGGAATCAGGCCATAGATTGGGCATTAGAGTCACAGATGGTGATCATGCTGGAGATGCAGGGAAACCCTTGGGTATGGGGGTCCCTCTGAATCCCTTGTGTAAAGGCTTTTCATTTGCAGAAACCTTGAATAAAGGGGAGTATTTAGTTTATGATTTCTCCCACGGTTCTTCTAATTATTGATTTTTCAGATCACATAACAGAGGTTTCATGATCATCAAAAACCCTGATGTGTTCAAGGAGTGACTGGATACCTATACATTTTCTCTTATTGGGAGTTTATTCTTGAAAAGGGTGATATTCCGATAGACACTGATGAAGGGAAGTCTTGTCTATCTCATATCTAGGGATTTTCCAATTGGAAAATCATTCCCATTGGCTGAGGTTATTTCAAAATAATTTTTCATCATATGGATGATCGATTATCTATTTGGAGATCTTTTTTTAAGTTATTAATAGAGGGTTCTTCACCTATATTCTTGATATTTTAATTTCAATCCTCACTTACAGAGGTAGACAATTGTGTAGATCTGGACCAGAATTCATGGTCTCATTTTGATGCTTTGGAATCATGTTATTATTAATGATCTTTTTTATGTATTTTTTCTCTAATTAAATTGGATGCGAACAAAGTTGAGGGGAAATTTGGGTATTTCTCAAGGGTTCTTATAGATGTTGTCATGCTCAGTCTTTTTCCTGACTCTAACACTTTGGAGGGAAATTCTGTTAAAATTGAGGTGCAATTTGAATATGAGATTATTCCATTACTCTATAACTTCTATTAAATTTTGGATAATATGGTCTTCAATTGTAGGAATGTCCATAATATTCAAATCAAGCATGATACCTTGCAAACAGCTGGTAAGAAACCTCATGCCACCTCATGTGCGAGGAAAGAAGTAGTGAGTGATGATGATCATAAGGGGAAGGGGATTGAAAAAAAAACACCATCCCAGAAATCATTGGAATCATGCCCTACTAATCCTCCTAATATGGATGAGATCTTTTTTGAATCTATTGTTGATGATGATATCCAATCTCCAAGAAAGGATGGTATTCATGAAGTTGATGATGGAAAAGTCTCTTTTAAATATTACCTTATTGTAAGTGGTTTTATGCATGGAGTAACGAATTACATAATTGATAACAATGGTTTTCAATTAGTTCTATATTAAAAATCTAATCAGTCTGTCTCTCCACCCAAGACAGGGAAGAATGTTCTTTCCTTGGCTAGGACTGACTCAGATGGAACTGGCATTCTTGGGACTGTTATTCCTTTGCAGATTGACCCATGTGGGATGAAAGTGACTGATGGGATGTGCAAAGGAAAGGATAAGGATGTTATTGAGGGTGGGAATTTCCTAGGAGTGATGCACATTCTCCTTGTTGAGCCTGAAGAACTTGAAGAAACTTTTCACCAAAAATCATGCAGACAGGGTAGGCATCCAAAAGGCCATGGTCGAGGATGTAGAAGAGATGAGTGGCCAACAGGGCATGTCCAAAATGTGAATACCAGGTCTTCTTCCATGGAATTGAAGAGATTACTCACTCCAAAGTAGTAAAATATCAAGGAAAAGTAATTTGTGATCATGAATCAATGTGGTGGGGAGAATCCTAATTCCAGGCAGAAAAATTGCTTGCCAAAATATTGTGAGAAACCCAATGAAATATATAAGTGATATAAAGTAGAACAAATAAATAATCACGTAGAATTTTTAACATGGAAAAACCATCCCATGCAGAGGATTAAAAACCACATGGAAATTCCGAAAAATATCCACTGTGAATCAGAGAATACAAAGAATCCAGGTAATGCCCAAACTTGAATTACAAATGATAGAGCGTAGAAATCCTATGTGAAAACCACACCCAAATATGCCTCTACCTTCTCTTTGAAAAAAATTATGCCAAAACCATGTATTGAAATATCAATATGTGACAAAGCTTCACCCTTCTGTTGACAAAATATCACTTCCTTGGAGATCTTCATCCAAAGATGTGTTAGCCTCACATAATCTTAAGACACCTGATGGATTTCCCTTTCACGATCTTGGAATCATGATGTACTATCGATCATTAATCAAGACATGTCACCAAATCACCATTATCAAGAAGACTTTCAATACATGGCCTCAATCATCCATTGTGTCACTGCTGCTTCGCACCTGTTAAACTCTAATGCGTTGCACATGATACTGCCATTGTGATTTCCACCTTCTTACTCTTTGTTGACTACATCTTGAAAATATTTCTAAGAACCTCTCCATATGTATAAGTTAATTTCATTATAATTACTATTGTGTCACACGGGCTACCACAAAGATCAACTATCGCTGCTATTAGTTTCAACATAAGACACCTCTTAGGAAGTAAATATATAAAGACAATAGTGATAATAAATTGATGATCCCTAAAGACTTCACTGAGAGGATAAAATCAATATATATTACACATATTCATTGGTCCGACACTACAATACTTTAGTGGCTAAAAGATTTATTTCTATTAATGGTTAAAAATCATAAATGATGAATCCATTGTAAATCAATGTAGATTTTTTAAGACTTGTAAGTACTAAACATATAAATTCTTTTAAATTCAATGTGATCCTTGTATTCCAAGTATTGAATTAGTCTTAACTGAATATATAATTATTTTCATGCATCTAGGTTATTTGGTTGGGGAAATAAACACCCCCTATAGAGTTCCCAGACCCATTTAGATATTTTTTCTATAATCCAATCATATTGAAATATTATTATTCCATTCTTAATATCCCTAGGTTTAAATGACCTTGATTTTATTCTTGAAATAACATTGTTGAAATTTTCAACTAATGTTTCTTCTTCTGATTGGAACTTTTACCCACTTGTACTATATATATACTACCAAAATCTAGACATCATATGCCCAGTTCATCCATTTTCAATACTTTGAGAATATCCGCTAATTTTTTTATTGAGTTCAATCATATTACTGAAACATTTCCATAAATGAAAATAAGATAATTTTTCTACCTAGAATGGGCCATTTTAGTGTCCTTTTTAAATCATTTTATAGAATTAAACTAATTATAAACCATGTTTAAAAATACCCATATCATTTCATTTAAACAACTATTGTTTACAAGATCTTTGCAAATATGGTTTCATTGGAAAGTGGTGTAATACCCTTGGAGGATTTTTCTTCTCCTATTTCTTCCTGGGGTTGAGCTGATTTAGACTCTATTTTTTCATTACCTTCAATAAGCTTGTATCAAATATTATGCATTCTTATTTATTGTACTCTTCTCCCAAATAAAGATTGAAATCATTTGATCATGCATTTATCTTTGTATAATCAAGTCCATGTTTGTTGATAATTTTTTTCATCTCATCGAATAATGGAGTGATCTTATTCTCACTAAATGCATCATAAAGAAACTAAAAAATCATGGACATTTTTTGTGAGTAATTGCACATAGACACTTGATATGATAAAACTTAAGTAGATAATGCATCTTAAAATACCTATAAATCCCTTCATACAGTTCTTGTTTCTCATCTTCAACTAATTTATAAAACTAATTTTTTTGTTCACTAAAGTTCTAAGTAAGATTAATATGATCAGGATCAAATAAAGGTTATGTTGATCTATTAAAATATTTTACATTTTATCCTATAAACCTAAATGCATCATTTATCAACTTTTGAAGTGAATTCTCCTCTGGCGGGTCACATTGCGTTTCATTGAAAGGATTTTCATTGTTTTAGCTTCACATAACATTCGATTCACCATGAAAAATTAAATATACATATAGATTAGGAAACTATTTAAATATCAAATTCTAATATAAATCATTTTTATTCAACTATTTCTTGAATTTATAATCAGGACAAGGGAATTTTATTCTACCATCTAGTGGTCGGTTTGTAATTGTATAATCTAAAAATTCATCCAAACCCTTGGCATACCGAGCTGTATTTTGTGGTAAATGAATCCAACTTTTATCCATAGGTATTGTATTATCACTCTTCTACGTATACATTCAAAAATAAATATATAAATGTTTAATCAATCAATTATAATCAAAATTATACATCAGCAAACATCGTCATTGACTAGGGTAGGGTCTTGATTTGACATAACAAAAAATCAATATACAATGATTCAATCCCATATTAAAAACATATACAAAATAAATGAATAAATATTCTCCCTCACAATAATATGGTTGAATTTTGTGGAATAATTTCACTAAGATAAGGAGATAGGTTACTTTGATGTCGAGTACACTATATCTAATGCCTTTGAAACCTTAAATGAATCACTCTATTCTTCCATAAGTACATAGATTCATGTAGTGAATGACTTCAACAATAAGTTACATAGAATTGACCTCTTATAACACCTAAAATATTTCAATTTCTCAAGTTCTTTTCTTAAGATACAAGTCATAGGAGTTACTTACTTTAAAATCCTTGTATTGAGGATTAATTTAAAGTTTAGTTTGATGTTGATGATGTATTCATGTATACCATATTTTCTAATCAGATGAATATCATGTCTTATATATTTTCATTAAAGACTTTTAATGAAAGTTCTCACACTAAAATTGATGACCCCATATATCATATCCATTTAGTGACCCTTTTCTATGTAACTAATTGTTGAAGTCAGCAACTCTTAATCAATGTCGAAGGATGACAGTGAAGTAGGTGGCAGTGAAGGAAATAATGGTGCGATGGATTTAGTGAATCAAATTTTACTCTCAAATAAAATAGGGATTCTTTTTTTCTTTTTTTCCTTTTCCTTTTTTGATATCATGGAAAACACGGAATTAGACATGATAGTGGAGTGGACTTTCATTTCAAGAAACATTTTCTTTTCATTTTTTAATATGTTAAAAGGGATATTTGACCGCACGTATTTCTTACTTGTACTATTTGATAAATCTCATTGACCAGCCTCACCCAAAAAATTGTATGGAAAATGGAACCTAAATCTAGGAACGGTGCATGTTTCTTCTTCTTCTTCTTTGTGTTGGCATCTCAATTCTAATTGATATCGCCCGCAAGAGTTTCTAATATCTTGAACTATGATGTGAAACTTGGCGGCAATGCCACACATGTGATTTTATTTTATATTGTTTAGTAATGCTATACAATACAATTTATGCACATACATAGTATTGAGTGATCTGCAAGGGTTTGGCGTAGATGGTGTAGAATGCATGGAGGGGTGTGTTCTTGGAAGCTGGCGGTGACAGGCTTCTCATGCTAGTAGGGAACCACAATCTGAGTGGGGCATTGCTGGAGGGCCCCTGCAATCGATCCATTGTTATCTAGCTGGACGACACCCTCACATCCCCCTCTAGTGACGATGACTTCAAGAGCGATGGTTGGATCACGAAAAAAAATCAAATGGTTTTTTGATTTTTTTTTTTAACAAATGGGATAGAGTTGACAGTTTTTTTAAAAAAGGTTCTGGAGATATGTCAACCCCATTGACACATCTTCCCTTAAAAATAAGAGTGAACGGGGTTGAAACATCTTGTGTATGGTTCCTGAAGGAAGAGTGAACCTCGTTCACTCTTGATACAGAATTTTTTTAATAAATAAATATTTCTATATATGTATATATAACTAAATATTAAAATAAATATGAATAAAAAAATTAAATATTAATAAATATTAATTAAATATAGATTAATATTAATTAAAAAATCATCAATGTTAATAAAAAAATTGATAAAATATTAATTAAATATTTATCAATATTAAAAAACATTAAAGAAATATTAATTAGCATTTAATAAATATTCATAAATATTCATAATACAAATAAATTTTAATAAATATAGACTAAATATTAAATAAATATTAATAAATAATAATGGATATAAACAGCTATAAATAAATATTAATAAATAATAATAAAATACTAATAAATATTAATTAAATATTAAAAAATATTTATAATTATTGATAGTTTTTAATAATTATTCATAAATTCTCAAAAAATTAATAAATATTAGTATTTACTAAAAAACTTAATAAATATTTAATAAATATTCATCAATATTAATTAAAATTTTAAAAATATTAATAATATTAATAAATATTAATCAAATATTCACAAAAAGTAATAAAATATAATTAAATATTGATAAATACTAATAAATATTAATTAAATATCAATAAATTCTAATAAATATCAATAAATATAAATACATATTAATTAAATATTCTATATATAAATAAAATACTAACACATATTAATAAATAGTATTGAAATAATTTTTAATATTTATAAATATTATAAATATTAATTAAAAATCAATAATATTAATCAATATTAGTAAATATTAATTAATTTTTCATAAATATTATTAAATTCTAAGTAAATATCAAAAAATATGTATTTAATTATTTTTATTAATCTTTAATTAATAATTAATATTTATTAAAAAAAATTAATATTTATTAGTATTATTGATATTTATTAAAATTTGCAAATATTTATTAATATTATTAAAATTTATTAAAATAAATTAATATTTTTTAATAAATACTAATATTTATTAATATATTTAGTATTTATTAATAATTATTAATAATTATAAATGTTTATAAATATTTGTTAATATTTAATTAATTTTTGTTAAAATTTGTCAATATTTATTAATCTTATTAATATTTATTAAAACCTAATTAATATTTATGAATATTTATTTAATATTTATTATGTTTTTTTAATAAATACTAATATTTAGTAATATTTTTAGTATTTATGAATAATTATTTATAATTTTCAATTTTTAGAAATATTTATGAATATTTAATTAATATTTATTAGTATTTTATTATTACTAATTTATATTTATTAATGTTTATTTACATTTGTTTATGTCCGATAGTATTTATTAATACTTCTTTGTAATTGGGGTTTGGATTATTAATAAGCACCCTGTAATCCAACATGAAAAATGGGGGTTCAAAACCCAAGGGGCACAGGGTACTAGATTAGTACTATAGCGGTACTATAGGAGAGGAGAGACTGTAGCGTTGGTGACACTATAGCGGCGGTGGGCACTGTAGTTGTAGCAGCGGCAGGAAATGTAGCAGCGGCGTGTACCATGCGGGTACTATAACAAGCGGGTTACTATAGTAGTACTATTCATAGAATGGGCCTTGGGCCAAAAATTCCAGGCCTACGGGCCAGGTAATGGGTTGCATATCCACTGGGCCTTTGGGCTAAATATATATATGATGTAATAAAGTGGGTGGTTGGGTGGGTTATTCTTTTTGGGTGGCTATGACCTAACTTTTGAAGCCTTTGTGTGCGGTGTGTGTGTGTGTTAGATGTAATTGTACCCCCAAACACCTAATATATATTAATATTTATTTAATATTTAATCTATATTTATTAATATATATATATATATAATATTTATGAATATTTATTAAACCTTTATTAATTTTTTTAATATTTTTTTAATATTAGTAAATATTAAAATAAGATTTTGTTGATATTTTATTAATATTGATGAATTTTTAATTAATATATTTTTTATATTTAATTAGTATTTAATAAAATTTGTTAATATTTATTAGTATTTATTAATTATTAATTAATATTTATAATATTTATAAAATACTAAAAATTATTTCAATTCTATTTATTAATATTTGTTAGTATTTTATTTATATATAAGAATATTTAATTAATAAGTATTAATATTTATTTATATTTATTGATATTTATTGAATTTATTTATATTTAATTAATATTTATTAGTATTTATGGATATTTAATTGTATTTTTTTACTTTTTTTGAATATTTGATTAATATTTAATAATATTATTAATATTTATAAAAAAATTAATTAATATTTATGAATATTTATCTAATATTTTTTAAGATTTTTAATAAATACTGATATTTATTAATATATTTGGTATTTATAAATAATTATTAATAATTGTCAATATTTATAATTTTCTTTGAATATTTAATTAATATTTATTAGTATTTTATTGTTACTTATTTTTATTTATAAATATTTATTTACTTTTTTATATCCATTAGTATTTATTAATATTTATTTAATATTTAATCTATATTTATTTGTATTATGTATATTTATGAATATTTATTAAATGTTTATTAATATTTTTTAATGTTTATTAATGTTTTTTAATATTTTTTTAATATTAATAAATATTTAATCAAGAATTTATTTATATTTTGTTAATATTGATGAATTTTTAATTTATATTTATATATATTTAATTAGTATTTATTAATATTTAATTTTTATTGATATTTATTTTAATATTTAATTATATATACACATAGTAATATTTATTTATTAAAAAAATTTAGGAAGAGTGAACGGTGTTCACTCTTCCTTCAAAAACCTTACACAAGATGAGTCAACCCTGTTCACTCTTCTTGAGTAGGGAAGATGCGTCAACGAGGTTGACGCATCTGTAGACCCTTGTTTAAAAATACCCAACCCTATTCCTTTTGTAAAAAAAATTAAAATCCATTAAAAACATTTTGTCGTTGGATCACCATCCATGGTGTCGACCACCTTACAATCAAGGGTTGGGGAGCCATCAACGGTGTGGCCACCTCCCACACGATTTCCGGCAAGCGAGTTGACGTATACCAATATCCCTCAATCTCATATCATCTCTACCCTTTCTTTGTTATGATAATTGGCTAGGTTGCAGAACCTGAAGCTGATAGGTTTGAATAACTAGAGGGTGGAGACAACAACGTCCCAGAACATCAACATGTTTCACATCAGGGGTAATTTAGGTGGGTAGGGGTTTTTTTTAGTTTTATGGGGTAGGGTTTTTAAAAATTGGGGAAATGGGTTTGTTGAGCACCACTTCAAGTGGTGCTGAACAAAAAGTGGGCAAAGCACCACTTGAGGTGGCGCTTTGACCCCACACCACCCCCAAACCCCACACATATATATATAATAAATTTATTTATTATAATAAATATAAAAAAAATAAAATAAATACATAATTATATTTTTTAGAATAAATACAAAAATTATAATAAATTTATTTATTTATAATAATTATTTATAATAAATCTCTAATAAATATTACAATAAATATACATTTATTATAAATTTATTATACATTTATTATAAATATTATAATGTTATAAGATTATAATATTCATTATAATAAATATCTAATAAATGTATAATAAATACTATTATAATAAATGCATAATAAATGTATAATAAATGTATAATAAATATTTATAATACATTTATATTTATAATAAATACTTATTATAATTAAATATTATAATATTTATAATAATAAATATCTAATAAATGTATAATAAATATTATTATAATAAATATAAATTTATAATATCTATTATAATAAATATTATTATAATATTTATTATAATAAATGTATAATAAATAGTATTATAATAAATATTATAATAGTATTTATAATAAATGTACAGTAATATAAATATACATTTATTATAATTAAATATTATAATATTTATTATAATAAATATACATTTATAATAAATGTATTATAAATATTTATTATACATTTACTGTACATTTATTATACATTTTTTATAATATTTATTATAATAAATATTATAATATTTAATTATAATAAATTTATATTTATATTTATATTTAGAATAATTATACATTTATTTATTATAATAAATCTACATTTATTTTATACATTTATTATAATAAATATGTATAATAAATGTATAATAAATATTATAATACATTTATTTTTTAATTATAATAGAATAAATGTAATATGTAATTATTTATCTTTATTATATAATTATCATATCTATAAATAATTATATACTATAATTATATAACTATAAATATACATTTATTTATTAAATTAAATATATAATTATTTATAAATGTAATATACAATTATTTATTATAATAAATATACATTTATATAAATATACATTTATTTGATATTTATTATCAATGTAATATACATTTATAAATGTAATTATTTATTATAATAAATATGTAATAAATATACATTTATATAAATGTAATATAAATTTATTATAATAAATATGTAATATACATTTATTAACTAAATAAATGATTATTTGTTTATAAATGTAATATACATTTATTATAATAAATATTTAATTACTTATAAATGTAATAAACATTTATTGTAATTGTAATATGCATTTATTTATGACAATAAATATATAATTATTTATAAATGTAATATACATTTATTTATTATAATAAATATACATTTATAAATGTAATTATAAATATACATTTATTTATTATAATAAATATACATTTATAAATATAATTATAAATATACATTTATTTATTATAATAAATGTAAAATGTAATTATACATTTATATTTATTATATTTATTATACATTTATATAATTATAAATATACATTTATTATATTATATTACATATTACATTTATTTATAATATAATTATATAATTATAAATATATTAAATATAGATATGATAATTATATAATAAAGATAAATAATTACATATTACATTTATTATATTATAATTAAAAAATAAATGTATTATAATATTTATTATACATTTATTATACATATATATTATAATAAATGTATAAAATAAATGTAGATTTATTAAAATAAATAAATGTAGATTTATTATAATAAATGAATGTATATTTATTATAAATATAAATATACATTTATTATAATTAAATATTATAGTATTTGTTATAATAAATATACATTTATAATAAATGTATTATAAATATTTATTATACATTTACTATACATTTATTACATTTATTATAATATTTATTATAATAAAATTTATTATGCATTTATTATAATAAATATTATAATAAAATTTATTATACATTTATTATAATAAATATTATAATAATATTTATTATAATATATATTATAAATGTATATTTATTATACATTAATTAGATATTTATTATTAAAAATATTGTAATATTTAATTATAATAAGTATTTATTATAAATATTTATTATACATTTATTGTGTATTTATTGTGCATTTATTATAATAGTATTTATTATACATTTATTTTAATAAATATTGTAATATTATAACATTATAATATTTATAATAAATGGATAATAAATATATAACAAATGTATATTTATTATAATAATATTATAATATTTATTAGAAATTTATTATAAATATTTATTATAAATATAAAAATTTATTATAATTTTTGTATTTATTATACATTTATTAGATATTTATTATAATAAATATTATAATAATATAACATTATAATATTTATAATAAATGTATAATAAATGTATAAAAATGTATATTTATTATAATAATATTATAATATTTATTAGATATTTATTATAAATATTTATTATAAATAAATAAATTTATTATATTTTTTGTATTTATTATAAAAAATATAATTTTGTATTTATTGTGTTTTTTTATATTTATTATAATAAATAAATTTATTATATATATATGGTTATATATATATGGGGGTTTGGGGGTGGTGTGGGGTCAAAGTGCCACTTCAAGTGGCGCTTTGCCCACTTTTTGTTCTACACCACTTCAAGTGGCGCTGAACAAACCCATTTCTCCAATTTTTAAAAACTCTACCCCATAAAACTAAAAAAACCCACCCACCTAAATTACCCTTCACATCAGCATGGTCTCTTGAACTAACATCACCCTCATAGGTCTCACCATCACCTCCCCCTCCATTCGCGCCAACTCTGACGGCATCCACACCAGTCGCTCCAAAAACGTCATCGTTACAGGTGCTACTATTGGGACTGGTGATGACTGCATCTCCATTGGTGAGGGTAGCAGGAATGTCAAGATCGAGAATGTAAACTACAACCCCAGCCATGACATCTATATCAGCATCTTGGGAAAGGACCAGAACGAGCTGCTGGTCAGGGGCGTCTACATTCAGGACTGCATCCTCAACCAGACCTTGAACGGTGCTTGTATCTATACAATCGGTGGCTCACCTAAAGGTAACGCCATGGACATCCACTTTATGCACATGTCCATGAAATATGATTGTAACCCCATCATAGTGAACTAGAACTATTGGCTTGATCCACATTTCAAGTCCATAGTACGATTCATTTCTGTCAGTAGAATTGTTTATCCATTGATGGTGGCCGCCCCTTCTTTTTCAAGGGTAGTGGGTGTGGGTGGCAATTTGGGAAGATTGTTGGTGGACAACCCCACCAAACCCACCACTGGGAGATGATAATTAAAGGAAACAGGTAGGGGTGGGGTTTTCCTATAAAAGGCACTAGGATCTCTTGTTTTTAACATCTCTCATCAGCTTCTCATAATGAGCAGATCCCATTTGTGTGTGGAATTTGTGAGGCATTTCCCCACATATTCAAGATAGATATTTACTAGTGTTTTCTCCTTGTAATATTGAGGTAGTGTGTATCCACTTTTACCCATAGTGATCCTTCTATTTGCCCGTGGTTTTGTACCCCTCCTATTTGGGGGTTTTCCAAGTTACATCCGAGTGTCATTTTTTCTTCATTTTGGACTTTATTTTATCTCGTGATCATTTCTACACAGTGGGCCAATCATTTTCTCAATCTCAAAAGGTGGTATTAGATGGAAGTCTCTCACCTCTTGTTGTTGACATTTTCAGGTGTTAATAATTCTCAAAAATTTGAGTATACTCTATGATTGCAACTCTGCTTGATCTTTCACATCATAAAAAATTTATTGAGATTATTAAATAAATTGTGGTGAAACAGAGAAAATTATGGACTGACAACATGTCTAAATGGAGGTGAAATTCAAGATCGAGAGATTCAATGGGAATAATTTTTCTTTGTGGAAAATGAAGATGAAAGTAGTGTTGTAAAATGATAATTACCTATTAGAAATTGGTGAAAAGCAAGTGGGTGTGATAGGGGAGAAATGGAACGACATGGATGAGATTTCTATTGACAACATCCATTTTGATTTGGAAGAAGGGGTTATATCGAGCATTGTGGAGAAAAAGATGATGAAGGAAATATGGGATAATCTAATGAAACTATACAAGAACAAGTCACTGCATAAAAAATTTTCCTAAAAAATTTTGTACACCCTTCGAATGGAGGAGTCATCATCGATGCCCAACGAAATCAACAACCTCAATACCTTGTTCTCTCAGATCACAACACTGGGATATAAAATTGTGGATAATGAACATGCAGAGATTCTTCTCTAGAGTTTTACAGATTTGTATGACCAACTCATCGTCAACCTCTCTAGAAATATCCTGACGGATATTCTATCATTCAATTATGTTGAATCTTTAGTTCTTGAAGATGAAAGTTAGTGTAAGAATAAGGAGGAAAGATAAACAACTTTTCACCAAATAGATGCTCTATCAATAGAGAGAGGAAGGATGATGGAGCGTGGTTCTAGTGGGAGCCAAAATCATGGAAGGTCCAAATCATGGGGTAAGAAGAATAATTTCAAAAGTTTTGATTGTGGAAAGAAGGGGCACATCAAGAATAATTGATGGAATTATAGGAGTAGTGAAAAGATCTCTTAGGGGAATGTGGTGAGTACTTATGAAAAAGGAAACATTATTTTCAGTGAAGTGGCGATGACTGCTGGAAGAAGGAAGTATCTCAACAATGCATAGATAATCAGCTGAGGAGAAACATGGCACATGTTGTATTGAAGGGAATGGTTTAACCAATATGAAACTTATCCCAAAAGGACTTGTGTACATGGGGAACGATCACACCCTAAAGATTGTTGGATCCAGTACCATCAAACTGAAGATGCATGATGGTGTTTTTTGAACCATACATGGAGTACACCATGTGAAGGGCCTCATGAAGAACATATTGTATTTAGGAAAATTTGATGATATCATTTCCAAGACTCGCAATAAGAATAGAGTGACACATTTTGAACTAAAATGTCAATTTTAAACTGATAATGAACACTTTTAGTAATACTCGTCACACCATGCATCGGACTGAGGTGTGGTTGATGCCTACATGTCCCAAATGAATCACGGATCATTTTCCTAATGTATAAAAATAATAAAAATCTGTTTTCTTGGTTTTCAGAATGTCACTTGTTGTTTTTACTTAAATTAATATCAATATTAAATAAAAAGAGACACTTTGAGTGATACCGGCCACATCGTGCATCATATTGAGCTACAGTTGATTCCTATACATCACAAATGACTTATAGATCTTTTTCTATAATATTAAAATAATCTGAATGCATTTTCTCATTTTTTTTCAGTATGCCACTTGTTATTTTTACATAAATTAATGTCAATTTTTAATAAAAAAGATACACTTTGAGTTATACTGGCCACACTGTGCATCGTATTGAGGAGAAGCTGATTACTACACATCAAAAATGACTTATAGATCATGGTACTAATGAATCAAATAAATCTGAATGTGTTTTATTAGTTTTTAGTATGCTGATTTTTTTATTACTAAAATGTCATTTGAAACTAGAAATAGGCATTAAGAGTCATACTGGCCCCATCATGCATCAGTTTGACATGAGACTGCTTCATGCATGTCACAAATGACTTATTAATAAATATCATAAATTATCAATATAATCAGAGTGTGTTTACTTAGTTTTCATCAAATGACATTTTTTAAACTAAAATGTCAATTTTAAACTGATAACAGACACTTTTTATCATACTGGTCACATTGTGCATCAGATTGAGGTGTGGTTGATTCCTACAAGCCAAAAATGAATCATGGATTATTTTACTAAAGTATAAGAACAATATGAATGTGCTTTCTTGGTTTTTAGTATGTCACATGCTCTTTTAACTTAAATTAATGTCAAATTTAAATAAAAATACACACTTACGAGTCATACTGGTCAAACCATGCATCGTATTCAGGTGTGGTTGACTTCTACACATAAAAAATTACTCAAATATAATTTTATTAAAATATCAAAACAATACTAATGCATTATCTTGGTTTTTTTATGTCACTTATTGTTTTTACTTAAATTGATGTCAATGTTTTTTAAAAAAAGGAGACACTTTTAGTTATACTAGACACACCATGAGTCGTATTAAGGTGCGGCTGATTCATACACATTACAAATGACTTATAGATCATTTTTCTAGAGTATCAAAACAATACAAATATTTTTTCTCTATTTTCAGTATGTGAGTTGTGTTTTTTTACTAAAATGTCATTTCAAACTAGAAACATGCATTATGATTCATATCAATCATATCGTGCATCATTTTTACATGAGACTACTTCATACACATTAAAAATTACCTATTAATCGTTTTCCTAAATTATCAAGACAATCGTAGTGTGTTTTCTTGGTTTTAAGTGAGTGAAAAGTTTTAAACTAAAATATCAATTTTAAATTTATAATGGACACTTTTAGTAATACTAGTCACATTTTTCATTGGATTGATGTGTGGATGATTCTTACGGGCCAAAAATGACTCATGGATCATTTTCCTAAAGTATCAAAACAATCTGAATTTTTTTTTGGTTTTTAGCATGTCACAAGTTCTTTTTATGTAAAGTAATGTCAATTTTAAATAAAAAGACACACTTTAAGTCATATAAGTCACACCATGTATTATATTGAGTTGTATTTGACTCCTACATGTCAAAAATGACGCATATATCATTTTACTAAAATATCAAAACAATCTGAATGTTTTTTCTTAGTTTTCACTATGTCACTTGTTGTTTTTACTAAAATAGATGTCAATTTTAAATAAAAGGTGACACTTTGAGTTATACCGAACACACCATGCATCATATCAAGGTGTGGATTATTTCTTCACGTCACAAATGACATATAAATTATTATTATAGAGTATTAAAACAATCCAAATATTTTTTTCTTAGTTTTTGGTTTGCAAGTTTTGTTTTTTTACTAAAATGTCATTTCAAACTGGAAACACACATTATGAGTCATACCGGTCATATCATGCATTGGTTTGACATGAGAATACATTATACTCATCAAAAATTAAAAATCATTAAATTTCCTAAATTATCAAGAAAATCGTACTATGTTTTCTTTTTTTAGGGAGTGATACGTTTTGAACTAAAATACTAATTTTAAATTGATAATGGACACTTTTAGTCATAACGGTCACACTGTGAGTTATATTGAGGTGTGGTTGATTCATACTTGTCACAAACGACTCATGGATCATTTTGATAAAGTATCTAAACAATATGAATGTGTTTTCATCATTTTTATTATGAAACATTTTGTTTTTACTAAAATTAATGTCAATTTTAAATAAAAAAGAGACACTTCGAGTGATACTGGCCACACTATGCATCATATTGAGGTGTGTCTGATTAAAAAATGTAAAAAATGACTTATATATCATTTTTCTAAAATATCAAAACAATACAAATTCATTTTCTTTGTTTTTAATATGTTACTTGTTGTTTTTACTTAAATTAATGTCAATTTTAAATAAAAAGAAACACTTTGAATCATACCGGACACACTATGCATCATATTGTGATTAGGTTAACTAATACACATCAAAAATTACTAATGGATATTTTTTATAAAATTTAAAAACAATATAAATGTGTTTTCCCAGTTTTTAGTATGTTACTTGTTCTTTTTTACTTAAATTAATGTCAATTTTAAATAAAAATACACACTTGGAGTCATACCGGTCACACCATGCATCGTATTGAGGTACGATTGCCTTTTACATGTCACAAATCACCCATGGATAATTTTACTAAAATATAAAAACAATCCGAATGTGGTTTCTTAGTTTTTAGTATGTTACCTATTGTTTTTACTTAAATTAATATCAATTTTAAATAAAAATATACTTTGAGTTATACTGGACAAACCATTCATCATAATGAGGTGTGGTTGATTATTCAACATAAAAAATTAATAATAGATTGTTTTACTAAAGTATCAAAACAATCTTAATGTGCTTTCTCAATTTTTATTTTTCTAGTTGTGTTTTTTTACTAAAATGTCATTTCAAACTAGAAACACGTATTTTGAGTAATACTGATCGCATCGTGCATCATTTTGATGTGATACTGCTTCATACATAAAAAATGACTTGTGAATATCTATCCTAAATTTTGAATTCAATCAGAGTAAATTTTCTTGGTTTTCAGTGAGTGAAACGTTTTGAACTAAAATGTCAATTTTAAATTGATAATGGTCAATTTTAGTCATACTGGTCACACCGCGTGTCCAATTGAGGTGTGGTTGATTCATAAACATCAAAAATGACTCATGGGTCATTTTTCTAAAGTATCAAAACAATATGATTTTTTTGCTTGGTTTTTAGTATGTCATTTGTTCTTTTTGCTGCATTTAATGTCAATTTAATATATAATTACACACCTATAGTCATACCGGTTGCATCGTGCATTAGATTTAGGTGTGGTGGATTATTACACATCAAAAATGACTTATGGATCATTATACTAAATTATAAAAATAATATGAATTCATTTTATTAGTTTTCAATATATCACTTGTTATTTTTATTAAAAGTAATGTCAATTTTAAATAAAAAGAGACACTTTGAGTGATACAGGTCAGTTGTTCATTTTTCTCAGTTTTGAGTAGGTAAAATGATGACAAAATTAATTAATTGCATAAGTAGTAGGAATTCACCTATATACATTCTTGACTCATTTCCTTGTTTTCATTATCTCATTTTCATCCTCAAAGTCCAATCTCTCATGAGCATGATTAGTTTTGAACAATCCACCCCAAATCGAACAAAGGAATCCATATATATAAGAAAACAATTCTTATATGATTAATACTAAAATTAAGTAAATTAAACATAAATATGAAGTAATCCACTACTTATATGGAAGTCATATCTTCATGTTATTTGTTTATATTGTTCCATCAGGTTTGTTGCTAATTTATTTCTGAGCACATCTATGTCATATTGTGAATATGAGTCTTTTAAATAGTCATAGTAGAACTGGAAAAATTTAAATACCAAAAGGATTAATAAATATTTTAAATTAAATAGTAATTATCTTCTAAAATACCTCTTTAGGGATGCTAGTTTTTTCATGGAATATGATCTCTCTCATAAATTTACAAACATAATAATCATAATATTTTCCATTCATTTGTTTTTCACACTACAGAAATGTTTAAGAGAATAAGTAATTTGTCTTGATATGTGTTTGGATAGTGAAATATTATTATATATACCCTGATACTAGTCCAGTCATAAAACATGTCTTATTTCTTGTTCTTATCCCCTAGCCTCATTTCTTATTTTTCATGATATTGATGCACCACCCAATCATAAAAAAATCCTCATTAAAAGATAATATAAATTATATAACTCGCTTTTTAGTTATAAAATGTTGGATGTAGTGTAATAATTATTGAAAAATTTCATCATGTGTGGATAGTTTGTTGGATATCCATGCATTAAATCCATGAAATAAATATTTGGTGTATCCAAATTTACCAAAATGAGCATCAAATGATGCCTAAAAACACAAAAAGGAATAATTAGTGAAGGAAATGAAAATATATTTTATATGATTAAATTATAGAGTTTTATCCCAGTATCATTGGTATTAAATAGAGTCTGTGATCCCAAAATTTTATTTCAAAAAATTTGATCAGACCTTCCACTATTTCATCCTTTTTTTTGTATCTATTTTTGGTTATTCTATAGGGAATATGTGAGTACTAATGAGTCCAAATTTTCTTTCATGGGAAAATACCTTCAATTTTTTTCATATATACGCCTTCTAAAAATATGAAATGTATTTATTTATAATTAACATAGTATATCATCTTTTGAAAAATAAAATAAGGAAAACATACCTCATGTATACATTTAAAGCTGAGTCTCCAAGCCAATCATAGTCTAGGATTTCACTTACACTCTCAACACTAATGAAGTCTTGATCTTTCTCTCCGTACATATTTTCTTCAAAATCAACTATGTGAGTACGAACATCTTTTAACTTTGTATCCACATGAACCTTAAATTCTAGTAAATTCCGATATAGAACGGGTGGGTAATGGTTCTTTCAGTAGATCTTTTAGATCGGTTGGTTGATCCTTTAGATGGTTTTGATTAGGTCTTTCATTTCATCACATTCCCTTTGTCCGTCTGTAATAGCATTCATCAGTTCAGACCTTTTTTCATTAATTTCTAAAGGTTTAGATTGAAAAATAAATTGTAAATGAATACCTCCTTGTCAAAATATTTTTTTACAAAATGTGATGTCCATGTGATGAATGTTCCTATAGTTTTTTCGACCATGTGAATATCTTCCTCGTGAATTGGTACAGTTATCTCAACACTTGGTTTATGGGATATGATAATAGACACTTTAACATGACCTATTAGAAGTTTTCTACTATGTAGCATGTCATTTTTGGATATTGAACATCATATCCCTTGCTACAAGGTGATGGGTGGGTGTTGGTAGATATAAATCACAGGAATTATCCCCCTATATAATATGAGTATAGGAAAGGTATCAGTGTTTTTATGATTCAAATTTCATAGAAACATTTATTAGAACATTTATTACCTTAGCTAAGACATAACTTTTAGGGGAATGGCTCACCTCATAGTTGGTGGGGGTGGGGCGGGATCTCTATATGGTAGTTGTTCTTGAGTTGCTTCTTCTCTTTTCCTACCCCCCCCCCATAAAATATTTCATGATCCCTCTCTAAAAATTGAATTCTTATTTAAGGTTATCTATTATATATGCCATATATTTTATTAATTCACTTTGATCCTCTCTTTTTTTCTCAAAATATGTTTGGGGTGTCACCCCAAAACCCACACCTCTAACGTGGCCAAATTGTTTTGGCTGCTTCAAGGTCACCGATGGTATGTGTTCATATGGTACATGCGTTACTAATTCCTATGAATATGTTATATAGAAAATATAACAAAATAACTGATCATTTTTATGTGATAGTGATTTAAAGGAAAACAAATTTTTATTATGTAATACTTACACATGTTTCCCACACTTTTTATATTTTCATCTATTAGTATCCCATCTTTATTTACACATTCCTTCTTCTATAAAACATGGTATAGGATGGAAGTGAATTTGGATTTAGAGTCTTCAATATACATATAAATAGAATAACATAATTATGGTGTTGTTTCTTTTCCCATAAAATTATTACAGCAGATTTAAAATATGTACAAATTTTTTTTCCAGTGAAGCATACCCCATCCTTTCTTTATAGTTGGGGTATGCTGGGTTTTCTGCTCATTCCTTGTTTCTAGAACTTAGTTTCTATTTCATAAAAAAATCAATCAAATTGATCAATACACATATCTTTAAAAAACATATTACTAACCATAGTGTACATGAAAAGACACATCCACACAATGGCCAGTAAACACATCCCAGAATTCTTGGGTTATCATGTGTGCATAGATAAGCTGTGGGTGAGAGTTTATTTTCCATTTAACATATTTAAGATTATTTCTTATTATAATTATGATAAATCCTCTATGAGTCCTTCCAAAAATCATTAATTCATATATCTTGTGGGATTCATATACTATAAATGCACTCTATAATGGATGATGAAGAGTAAATCAATGTTTCATTATTTTATTTTTTAGTAAAATAAAAAAACATATCATAATATTTCTGTAATATCTTCCTACATCAGTGTCTTAATCCTAGACACAACACGGTGCCATGAATCAATATCAATTAGCATGCATTTTTTAGTGAAAATTCCAATGTAACTACTGAACATGGCCTTGTTGGGGTTAACATGCTGGCCCGACCCATTCCATACGACCTCATTTTTTATGTCTTTGACTTTCACATTTCTAACACCATCAAACTACGGTGATCATATTTTTTTCATCACCAGTCTTTCATCATCTACCATTTCCTAGGATTCAACATTTTTAATATGTTCATCTAAAGTGGTATCATCGGCAAATGAATTTGGTAATTATACTTCTACATTTGGAGAAGTAATAGGTTGATAAACCTATTATTCCTTAGGAATTGGAGCACCAATACATGAATAAGGTTGTTCCTATTCATTATGATAAATAGTAGGTTGAGATACATGTTGTGCCTCAGGATTGGGAGAACCAGCACATGTAGAAGTTCATTGTCACTATACACTCTGAGTAACATTAGGTTGAGAGACATGTTGTTCCTCGGGATTCGAATAACCAACACGTGTGGAAGTCATTATCTACTGAAGTGGTTTAACATTTAATTTAGAGTACATAAATGTAGCAGCAAATGGATAATAACATGAGGTAACGTGATTTATATTTCAAAAAAATATTACATGATTTTTGAACTATTTTTTTAAAGGCTGAAGGGATTTGACCCCTCTATCGACTATTCAAATCCCTTAATTCTGATATTCTATGACATAAAAAACTCCATCTACATTGGGATGGATGAAAAATGATTGCGACATCCCAATGAAAGGTTCATCCTCATTTGAATTTTCATCTGACCCTTCAGTGGTATAACCCCACTTGAATTGAAAAATCAACACATGGAATGTTGTATAATCCAACTCTCATAGTTATTTAATGATGAAAAATTATGACGTATTTGTGTAAATTAGATCTCTATCCATAGTACCTGAAACATACATTGCTTCAGTCACAAGTGTAAATCTACTATTTTTCATGGTACTGTCTTCATCATGCTCATTTTTATAGAATTTATAATATTTATTTACATAACCATTGTATGATAATATATACACACTTAGTCCTATAACTAGCCATCAAGTCATTCTGGAATTGAATCCATATTTTCATCTAACTCTTTAAAAATATGGTCCTGAAACCATCCTATAAACTGTTCCTTACGTGTATTTAATATCCATATTTTATCCCTCGATTGATTCAAATGCCTAATAATTTCTTTGTGGGTTTCAACATATGGTGAAACCTCTAAACATCAATAAAAAACATAAAGGTGGGTCTTCTTTTGATCTTTAATATTGATTTTGAAAATATCTCTTCCATAAAATTCTTCACCCACAAGTCGCACAATGTGATGAGATTTCAGTAGACCAATGCTTTTCCCACTAGAAAGGTATTCTGTACCGAATTCAATGGCTTCCATAATAATATATTGCTCCCCAATACAACCCTCTGGATGACTTCAATTTTTGACATGCCCTTTCAAAATCTTCATATACCATTCAATGAGATACATCGATCTATAGTATACAATACCATAAAGTCAAAACACTCCCACCAATTGAACCATCAAATGAACCATTATACTAGAGAATATTGGTAAGAGGAAAATTTAAAATTCACATAATATGATGGCAATTTCTATTTCTATAGTTAGTAATTTCTCCAGTTCTATAACATTACTGCATATAGTTTTAAATAAGAAAAAAGATTGGTTAATGTATGATGGACATTCCTGGGAAAAATGAAATTTTAATCTATAGGAATTAGATCTTTCATAAAAACATGGTATCCATGTGATTTCATAACCATTAACTTTAAATTAGTAATTGATAATATATTCTTGATATTCGATGAATACCCTTATGGAACCTTTACATTATTCAAGAAGTTAAAAAACTGATATCTCTCCTTCCTGGAAAGAGTGTAAGTAGTTGAAGGAAGGAAATTTCATTTTTCACCCTTTACTGGGGCCAAATTTTCTCATATTCCCATGTCAACCATGTCCAACCAAGCCTTAATTTCATCCTTTGTTTTTTCAATTTCATTTAGCAATGTGTCAATGATACTACCAAAAAAATCAACATGAATAACATCAATAATATTTCAGACGTATAGAAAATTCTAGTACGATAATTAAAAAACCAAAATCATTTTCCAACCAATTTTTGTAAGGTTTTTCAAAAACAGTTTACCAAAAGAAGTGTCTACATATTTTACTTTATCAAGTAGTTCATAACTTGTTAGTGGAGATGGTTTTGTGCATTCTTTTGAACATCGATCAAATGATGTCGTCCATGATTGATATTTATGTTGTCGATGTAGAATTATATGATGTCCTAGACAAACAATCTTTTATGAATGTTTAGAACAAATTAAATGTGTTCCTTTTTCATAAATGGGAAACCTTTGAGTTCCTTTAATTTTATATCTTGAAAAATTTCCACAATAAGAAAATTCATTTATCATCCCATAAAATATGGATCTCAATGTGAAATCATAATTTATGTAAGCATCATACAACATAACACCTGAATCCCACAACAATTTCAAATCCTTGATCAATGGATCCAAATAAACATCAATATCATTACCTATTTTTTCGTCCTAATATAAGCATTGATAACAAGATGTATTTTCATTTCATGAATAATCACAGTGGTAAGTTGTAATTTACCAACATAACCAACCATGTATTTTGAGTGCTGATTTGAAAACTGAAAGGATTCACTCCATAAATAGATAATTCAAGATGAAGGTTTCTCATATCATTTCCAAATTCAGGTTACTCATGATCAATTTTCTTCCACTGTGGAGAGTTTTTTAGGTTATGTGATTTTCCATCTTCATTTCTTGTATCTACATAACATGTCAATTTCCCTACAGTATCCTAACTTATATATAAGCACCCAAACCATGGAAAGATTGGAATGTACCATACAAAATTCATAGGACCGGATTCATCTTTCTTTTATCGAGAAGCACTAGACTATGGGAATTTTGTAAGTGATTTTTTGTCCTTGTGAAATAGTATACAGTTTTTCAGGTAGGTGTGTATTCTTTTAGATATCATATCCATTGATTATAGAATTTTTTTGGCATCGTATATTTGACTAGAAATCTCATTATCTTATGGGATCATGTAATTAAAGATAGAAAGTAGTTCTATAAAACTATATTCACTCCATTTATAAGCTACTTTGTAATTATAAAGCTTTAGTATGGCTGAAAATGTTGTATATTTAGTGAAACCAATATACAATGGCATCTTTGCACAACTCTTTAACTTCTCAAATAGTTTTGGATAATCATGATGTTTATCTTCAACTGTCCTTGTCATTTCCTCAATGTGATCTTCATCATCATTCACATCTATAATCACATACTTTATATATTCTTCTTTATTATCTATACTTGTAATCATATCTGATGATCAATAAAACACAGTGCTATCTCATCCACTAGCTACATTCAATTTTCCCCATGTTTATTCCAAAATTTAAAACTTTGATCTATTACAAAAAATATCAAGTGTTCTTATTACTCTTCTAAAATAATTAGCCTTGAATAATAATAGAATAAACATATAAAAAGGATTTGAGAAGGTTAATATGTTTGATCTTTGGAAATTTGATGAATTCTTTCACTCCATCTTCATACTCTTTTGTCATATGATTGACATCCATCCATTCTTTATTCATATCTATCCTATATGATTCAGAAATATTAATATTTAACAAAATAAATACTTAAAAGGGACTTTCAAATAATGGGAACTCTACATTTGAATGATAGTTATTATTGTATTTTTTTTGGATGAGACTCATCCCCTTAGAATCTAACACGAAACTACAAAGAAGATGTAATTGTAGAGGACTCCCCTAAGTTAAACCATGAAGGTGATTTTCATAGAAAAGAAGGTTTAGGAGTTTAAATGGGGTTAGAAATTAATTCAAATTTTGTGATAGTGAGGTCATGATGTATATTCTATGAGTTGGATAAAGTTATTTACAATCCCTTTTCATGGTGTTATTATCAACCTACTTGACTTCCCTATATAATGTACTAGTTTTCCAAATTCTATAAAAATATAAACTTAAAAGATTATCGAAAAACTATATTTCATATGTCCTTTGAAAACTATTTATAAAATCACACTTTAAATGTCATTAAAAACCCAACCATTTACATAAATTACTCTTTAAAATAACACACCCTTTTTAAAACAAACCAATCAGTTCCAATCACTCTTTCACAAAACCATAATTCTATTTTTAAAGAATTCAAGTAAATTTCATGACCCAAAAGTCTTAATCATTTAAAATGAGAAACAACCCTATATATTTTAAAAAAAATTATTTAAAACATCACACACACCTTTTGAAAATGAAACTAGCATTAAATATACTTTAAAAACATTCACCTTCCTTTATAAAAGCCAATCAGTTGAGTTGAAAAACACTTAGCATGCAACCTAAGTCCATGCCATGTGTTTAAATAATTTAAAAGATATTTAAAACTAGAAAAGGTATGTTTAACACATATAATTTTTTATGAAACATTTCAAAATACTTGAATAATATTAAAATATCCACCTAGTCATTTTCACAAAGACAAAAACCCCAAGAGAGGCACTTTATAAAAGATAATGAATAAAAAATAACTAAAATTTCATAAAATATAAATCTATAAAAGGTTTTAAAATGATCCAAAATATAAAGGTAAAACAAAAATAAATTTATTAGAAAGAGAGGCACTTAATAGTAAATATCTTAAAATAACAAAAAATGAATATCATCTCTTTATGACCTATGGTGACCTCTGCATCCCATTATCATTATATCTTTAACAAGTGACTGTGTAAAACCATTATTAAAGTGTGACCCTTTCCTTTTACCTGTATCATAGAAAAATAATTTTATATACACACAAATATGTATATGTATGGTGTGAGAAAAGAGCCTGGTAGGATATCATCAAAGATTTCATACTATTCATTTTTTAAGGAAAACCAAAAAAATCTAGTTTTGGGAAAATAATAAAAATAATTTTATTACATAGGGATGAGTAAATAAAACTAAAAGAACATATATTCTTATTTTAAAGAAAATATAATTTACCAAGATACATGTATAAGATAAAATAATAATAAAATATCAAGCATCAACCATTAAGGGGTATTTACCAAATGCTTAAGGAGATCATCTAAGTTTAAAAATTATGGGATTCATCACACTAAAATATTTTTTCAATACAAATGCAACACAATAAACTCACCATTAATGGCATCATTGAGAAGGAAATTCGAGTAGTTGGTGTGAGACCTAAGATAGGGGTACTATAAATGTGTGACCATAATATTATAACTCATGTCTCTAGAATTCATACAACTCTACCTAAATATTCCAATGATTTTTTTCTAAACTCCCAACTCTAATAATAAATAAAACGCATTTATAAAACTATCATGTTAACATGGTATAAAATCCATTGAAGAATACACCTACACATTAACAACCACAATTAAACATGATAAAATTTCATATATATATTAGAAATAAAGAAGTGAATGAAAAATAAGATGTAAATAAAATAATTAAAATTTTAATTAAATTAAAACAATTTATTATATTTTGAAAAAATAAATTAAACCATGTTTTTTTAATCAATAAAAAATCATACCATTGATATAAGTCCAATTATTTCCTAATTAATTTAAATAAATTAACCACCCTAGTCTATGTCAAACAGATGAAAGAGTATAGAATCACTAATATTGGACAAGTTGAATTGAAACACTTCCTTAAAGTGAAGGTGGATAAGGATAGATATGGACTATATACACCCTAGACACCAAAAACTCCAATTTATAGAATATAATTAACCAGTTATTTGAATTACATGGATATTTTGAAAAAAATAAATAATAAAGTGGAAAGAAGAAGGTGAAAATAAAAACATACCTTAGATTTGGAGGTCTAGAGAGAGTAGTAGGGTTTGAAAGTAGTGTATTAGTGGTCAGAAGAAACAACAACAGCAATAGGTCCCACAGAGCGTAGTAGCAGAGCTTAGTTGGCAGCGGTGGTGGTGGCGTATGCATTGGTGATAGTGTAAGTGACACCATAGGGAGCGGAGGTAGTGTAGGAAAGAAACAAAGGTAGAAAGAAAAGATGGTAGGAGGAAGTGATGAAAGAGGTGTAGTTCTATGAGAGGTTGAGCACAATCAGCGTCAGGTTCGGGGAGACCCTGGAATGAGTAGACCCTCCAATGATACATGGTTTTTTTAGGATCCATAAATAATGTTGAGGGAGCATCAATTTTTCATGTAGGTGCTTCTTTCACTTCCCTGGCACAGGGTGAGATAGCTAGTAACCCCATGGGTATGGTTTAGGGTTATGAGGAGATTTAGATGACCTCACAAAAAAGTAATACTTTAGATTCAAATGAACATGTTTCAGGTCGCAACCTAGAAATGTTGTAGTATGAGATGTAAGTGACTTCCCAGTGGGTTATTACTATTGTGGAGTAGGTTAATTGAATCCATGTACCTATTGAGAAAGAGGGAGAATTTATATCTCTTTTAAAGGATGACATTGGGGAGAAGGATAATGTTGATGTCGTTTCTGATTTTGATGATTTGGAACAGCTTGAATATGTTATTCAAGCTGAATTAGACAAGGAATTGATCCAATAAAAATATTTCACTTCCTCTAGTAGGAAGGGTAATGTTAAGTTGGTTTTGGATCATCAACATCCTCATAAGAAGAATTCAATGAGTATCACTACCTTTGATCCTAGACAGTCCCCTCCATTTAATGAGAAGACCCTCATAGAGAAAGATATTTCTGAGTTGGAGAGGGAAGATTTAGGGGGGGTCTTGACATCAAGTTAAGACTTGGTAGTGGGATGGTATTCCAGAAAAAAACGTGGTTCAGGATGTGGTCGTGATGATTGGGTTGGTGCATGAGGTAGTGGCTGAATGTCCACCTAGTCTTCTTCCAAAGTGGTCACTCGGGAACAGCAAAAGGTTTGGGAGAAGTACATTGTGCTCTTCAATCAAAGGAACTGATAGTCAGAGTGGGAAACGGGTGATGATGATGATGACTCTGATCATGTTTAGAGGAATGTTCATGTTATGGATTTGTAGGTTTCTTTATTGGATGAGGGCATCCCACTTTTTTTGACCTCTTCCATCCTCTTTTTTATGTCATCTTTATTTTATAATAAATTGTTTAGGAGCGGGCTTGACCGTCTCCTAAACCTATTGAGAAATATATATTTATATATTTATAATAATAAGAATACATAAATATGTTTATAAATATGTTTATGTAATTATAAATATATTTTCATATATATATATATTCATTAATATATAGAAATATATATATTTATAAAATTATAATAGATGTATGTAGTTATTACAATTTTGACTCGAGAAACTGCTGACTTGCTCTATCCAGATGAACCCACAACATCTTGGGATGATTTGGAAGAAAAAGAAAATATGAATGACAACATCTCTTTCAAGGACATGTTAATCAGTGGTCTTTCTGATGTTCAGTTAGTTGAAGAATCAGACAAAAATCAAGCTACCAGGGAAAGCATAGCTCAAGAGGTTCTAGACCTCAGCATATGGCAAGAGAAAAAGATGATATATGATAAAAAATGTAAATGAAGGACGAATTTGGATGTAGTATATTTTCATAAAGCTAAATCAAGAGGAACTTTCCCATTCAAAATAGCCCATATTCAAAGGAATGAGATGAATTTAGCTATTTTTAATAATCATGATTGTATAACATGAACTGCTGATTTTAGAAAACCTGTAGGTTCTTTATCATTTGAAGAGGGCCCTTATCCTCTTAGACATTCCACCCCTACTTCCTATAAGAGGTATCCCTATAATTCTATTGTTACCCCTTATGGAAAAGGTTTGCCTCATCAAATATTTCAGCTCCCCCATCAGAGGTTGTCACTGATGAGAAAATGCAAATGTTATAAGCTATTCAATCTCTTTCTAGTAAGGATGTAGGGACTAATTTTAAGCTGAATAAGGTAAGCACTCACAATGCCTCTAAACTATTGAATTCTTAGGGCAGTGAGAAAGATGGAAAAAATTGTTGGTGCCCCCGATGTTGATAAGATGAATAAAGATTCATATTTAATACATTCAGATGTTGGCGATGGCCCATGGATACAAGTAAAGACTTGGAGAATAGGTCACCACCCTCATGGGAGGGGTGGCAGATCCTCTTCTCATGGTATGCACAATCGCTCTCAAGCTGATTGAGATTCTTTTTTTTCTTTTTTGTTTGTATGTCTTGGAATTTGTTAAAAAATTAAAATTTTATAATTATAAATACAATAGATATATTTATTTTAATTTTATAAGTATTTATGAGAACATAATAGGTTCATGGGTATAACATGAAACATATAACTAAGTATAGACATAATTATAAATAAATATATATGTATATATCCATTAATATATATATATATATATAATAGATGTATAACTATAACTATAAATAAATTTATATTTATTTAAATAATTATGAAATTATAAATTTATATATATAAATATATTTTTTTTATTTATTATAATTTCATAATTATTTAAATAAATAAATAATTATTTATATTTATGAGTTTAAATAAATAATTATTTATTTATAATTATAAATATAATAAATATATTTATTATAATTTTATAATTATTTATATATATATGTATATTATTTATAATTATAATTATAAATATTTGTATATATGTATAAATATATGTATATATTTATATATATATATATAAAATTATAATTATTATAAATATATTTATTATAATTTTATAATTTTATAAATATAAAAAAATATTTTTTTATTTTTTTATAATTATAATTATGGAGGATGGATTTGGGTTTAGGAGTCCTTCTCATTTGGAGTCACAATGGTGTCTAGGGTTTTCATATGTAATCTTCATCATCTCCATCTCAGGTAGAAATCTTCCTCATTTGTGGACACTTTGACACACATAGGTATGCGGGTGCTGGTCTAGAGATTCTCGTGGTGGCTGATAGGGGTGATGGGGGCTAGGAAGACATAAAGAACCCCCAAGAAGATCCATCGGAAAAGGGAGTCTAGCTAGAAATTAGGGCTTTGGTTCCTTGACCCTTGGCTCCCATTAGAGACTTGGCGATGGGAAGAATCATCAGGAAAGGATTTGTTACTCATGTGTATGAGGATCCTCATTTGGTTTTATAAAGCTTAGGTAGGTGAAATTTCTCCTTGATTGCTCGACTTATTCTTCGGAAAGGAGCAACGTCCTCCTAACTAGAGGATTTGGTAAGTAGAATTTCATTAATATGGGGATTTACTGACTCGAGATGAATCTCAGTTGTCTGAGGGTTTTTTCACAACTTTTTTCATTCTAAGGAATTGTGAAAAAAGGCATGGGGTCATGACTCTTTGTATTTGAAGTTGGGTACCCTTCTCATTCATGAATGGTCTTTGGTATTTGATCCATTTTCTATGAAAATACATTTTCACTGGTATATATCAAGATTTATGGGTTGTCTTGGGTCTTATGGAACCCAAAGATACTGCATGATATTACTAATGTAGTTGGAGTTCCCATTAGGATGAACAAGAAAACTAAAGTGGACAGGTATGATATTTTTTCTAGGATATTGGTTGAAATCGATCTCAGTTGCACTCTAATTGATAAGGTTGTTTTGTATACTCATACCGATGATATTAGTCTAAAGATTTAGTATTAAAAAATCCATTGTATTGTGTATATTGTAATGTTGTTTTACATGATAAGGATAAATGTTTTAAATCATGGAAATGTGAAGCCTCCATGAGAGGGCATTTGCAGCAGGATTTTAAAATGAAGAACAAAGTAGAAGTTGCTAGAATGAATTCTTGGGTTCATCCTAGTGTTCCAATGGGACATGCTTCATAGGGGAGTGGTAGCTTTGAGGTTCAGAATAAAGAGTGCTCTTCTACTATAGGGGATTATTCTCTTAATAACCCTCAGTAGATGCCAGATCCTTCTCTTGAAGGGTTGGGTTTCCAAAAGAGTATGGAGGGGATGTACATAAATGTGGGGCAGATCTACGTTGAAAAAAAATATAGCCACTCAATTTACCACTAGAGTGGCTGGATTTTATAAAGGGGATGGTTGCGGCTTAACACTAGACCCAAAGGAATAATGAGATGATATTGCTATTAACGAGGATGTGGAGGTGTAGGAGGATCATGCTCTCTCATTTAAAGATAATCTTTGAAAAAGCACTAGGGTTGTTGTGGAGAATGGTCCTAGAAGACCTATGACTTCTTCACTTCAGGTTGCAATGGGTTGGAAGGTTGTAGAGGTGATAAGCTAAAAAAGTGCCACTTCCCAATTAGACCTTGAACCTGGATTCTCTAAAGATTCCCATGCTACAAAAATGTTGAAACCATTGATGGAAATAGACACTAAAAATTACATAACCTTTGTGATAGGTAATTAAAACAATTCGGAGTGGATGTGGTTGAACCGGGTGCAACTTGGCAATAAGTTAAGTCATGGAGACCGGGACGTCACCAAAAAAAGTCATGGAAGAGGAAGTGGTTGTACCAACTAGGTTACTGCATGTGGGAATGGACGAAGTGGGTTTACTAGGCCTTCTTCCAAGGAACCTAAGTGACAAATCACTCCAGAGTAGGAAAAGATCAAGGATAAGTACTTCGTGATCTTCAATGAAAGGAACTCACAGTCAGATTCAGAAACCGCTAATGATGATGATGACTCTGATCATGATCATGGGAATATTTATGTTCTTGATTTGTAGTATTTACCTTATGGATGAGGGCATGTCTCTTTGTTTGACTCCATCCATCCTTTTTCATCATAATTTTTCTAGTAAATTTTTTTTGGACCGGGCATGCCTGTCTCCTGAACCTTTTGAGTATAATTATAATTATAAATAAATATTTTTATAAATATTTTTATATAATTATAAATATATTTAAATATATATTTGTATAGTAATATATAAATATATATATTTATAAAAGTATAATAAATGTATTTAAAGTAATTTGATAATTATATAAATATATATATAAAAATAGAGTTATAATAATAATTATAAATAAACAAATTTAAAAATTATTTCTATATAATTAAAAATGTATAATTAAAATTTTAATAAATATATTTATTATTTAAATATATTTATTGTAATTTTATAAGTATTTATGATAACATCATAAGTTCATGGGTATAACATGAATGAATTATACGGGTGTCAATTTATAAATGAACATTCAAAATGATGAATATGTAATATATGCATGTGAGTGTCATCATAATATAAGTAATCTTAACATTTAGAACATAACTCACAATCACATACACAAAGAAACATTATGATCATATAGGATAAATTTTACTCACACGTCAATATATAAAAAGAAATAACGACAATCAATATCATCATTATCTTAATATATATATATATATATATATACCAATTAAAGAAATATTTATTTAAATATATATTTATATATTTATAATTATAATTACTAATAAATATATTTAAATTATTTTTATATAATTATAAATATAATAAATATATTTACCATTTTAAAAAATTATTATAATTTTATAATTATTTAAATATATATCTATTTAGTTATAAACTTATAAATAATTTTTTTAAACATTATATATATATATTTGAATTATTAAAAAATTATATATTATAATATATCATATTTATATTAATTATAAACATGTTCTGTTTAATTAATGTATATAAATAAACAAAATTTTTGAATATAAATATACTAATTTTATATAAATTAGTAATATTTATTATTAAAAAAAATTATCAATTCTAAAATTAGCATTGATAAATCTATCCTTTACCAACGCTAAAAAATCTTTAATAAAGGGTATAAATTTATTAGCACTTATTTTAGTGTTGATAAAAGTTACCTTTATCTGTTCTTTTAGTTAGAACTCATAAAGGTGTGGCATTTATCAGTGCTTTCTGCTTAGCACTGATAAAAGTTAGCAAATCCCTTTCCCAGATCCGTGGTAGCGTGAACTTCAACTTCAAACAGTCACAACTTTTTATTAGGGTGTCTATTTTGGATTAACCACATATCAAATCAAATTCTGTGACGAGTTATATGTCATGTCTGTTGAATATAAACTAAACACACACACACAAACACAATGTGATATTATATATATAAGTGTATATTTAATATTATATATTTGAAGTAGATATTATTATGCATGTATTAAATACAGGTGATAGTAAATATATGTGTATGATATATATATTTACTTCTTCGAAATGGTTTTATTAACAATATTTTGTGAATATACTAAATAGATCAAATACTCATTTAATAGTATTTAGTGAATTAATTTCAATGGTAATAAATGTATATGGATACCTAAATATGTCCAACACTTTTCATTTAATGAAATGCTTTATGGATAACTATATAAAGGGGTGAAATACCACCCATTGAGCACATCCACTTGTGAGCAAGCCTCTTAAATCTCTATGCCTCCAATACCATTGTTTATCATTAGAGACGAAGGTGATAACACCCCTTCAGCATTCAGGTATCCTTATGATATGATCATGGATCTATTAATCAGTGTTCTACTCTTGGAGGTAGTGTGATTTTGTTCATAACTTCGTGATCTTCATCAATCATTTTCTTTCACCAAAGATGAAGAAAATTGTTGTTTTTGGCATTTTCTTGGCACACTATTTTATATATATATATTTACTCATTGATTATTAAAGATATATATTTTTATATGTAGGTTATCTTGCACTGCATATACTCATATGATGATCATATGAAACCCATCAGTGGTATCAAAGTGTAGTATTCTTTGATGAATCAATGGGTCTATTAGTTTATGAAAATACATGTTTTAATTGTAAAATGATATTTTTTAATTCTTGAAGTAAACATGAAAATTCATATTTAGAAATTAAATAAATGGTTTATTTAATAATTTATGTTATCTGTATCTATAAAATGGTTTATAAAATGTTAATAGCATTAATAAATAAAATTTCTTTTATTAACATTTTTCAAATATGAAATGTTCATATTTATTACTCTTTTTTATGAAAACAAATAAACTATTTCATTTCATTAAGAGAATTAATTTATAGATTGAATTATATTATTTATAAATTTTTTATAATAATGGAAAAATTATTTTGAAAATTTTATAAAAAATTATAATAGTTTTATAAATTAATTTTCTACAAAATGTTTATAGAAAAATGATAAATATTTTTAATTGCCTTTTGAAAAATTAAATGGAATTCTTTATGTATTGGAAATAAATGATTAATTTAAAAATCATAAAATTTAATTTATATAACTATATTATGTGATTGGGGTTAAAATTACATACAAACACACATATACACAATGTACACACACAGGCCTGTAAGGCATGTCATAGCGACCCCAAAGGGATAACCCGCCCAACCAGCCACTTTATTACATTGATAATATATGGATCAAAGTCCCATTAGGAATGAACCCCATTACATTTCCTATAGTCCCAACATTATATCGACCAAATACCTTTCTGGCATCATGCATGCATTGTTGCCTACCCATCGTGCCTACGTCACCACCCCCTTTGATTGCCCAAAGGCCCATGTGGCCTGTAGGCCTAAACTAGTAGCCCAAAAGCCCATACGGTTGAATTGTTCTAGCTTCCACAATACCTGTTATAGTACTGTTACAAAAACCTGAAAATATTCATCCACTATTATTTGATCCTGGGTTTCATCATACAGAATTCTTATTGGAAGGTCTATTCTCATAATCTCCGAACTTGGACATTACCAACTGCGAACTTCATGAGAGGAAGCCTTATCCTATTACATCTACTCACAACCAACATTCTATATACTGTGTATCCCATCATATCATGTTATCTGAAAACAAAATTATATTTAATAATATCATCATATCACTTAAAGGTTCTCATCATAGTAGGGAACTACTATGACTGTATCAATGCGACGTATACTCTAGGAAAATATTACATTAGTCTCATGTATAAAAATTAACAATATGAAATAATAAGTTTTATTAATATTCAATACATTTCATACACATGAAATAAAAGTAAAAACAGTTGGTCCTTTGACATTAACTCCAAAAAACCCCACTTTGACTAGAGCCAACTGCCTATGAATTTTAGTCTGCCTAACCTCACAAGATAATCATGTTTTTACTGATTCAAGTCATTAGTCAATAGTTCTTCCATGTTTTATATTATTTAAATAATGATCACTAAAACTTCACCTCTCTGGGAATGATCCCTTAAGAGATATTACTTCTAAAGTACATGCTTTTTCCACTGTTGTGACTTTGTCTCTTTTGCAAGAGCCACCACTACAGTATTGTCATAGTAGAGTGTGATCGTATCTTTACTTATAGGTACCACATCAATATATTGGATTAATTTATGCATTCATAATGATTCATTATATACCACAAAAGTCACAATATACTTGGACTCTACTGTAGAATCTATGACCAAAACCTTCTTTGAGCTCTTCTAGCTCACAACACTATAATTAAAAGTAAAGATGTATCCTGTTTGTGACATCATGTCACCTTGATCAGTTTGAAAACTAGAATATGCATATACTTTGATAACATGGTCCTCATATCCTCCATAAACCAGGAACATATCCTTAGTATACCTTAGATACTTTAGGATAGTCTTCACTACCATCCAATAGTGGTCACCTCGGTCATCTCAATATTTTCCTACTGAACTTATTACATAGGTGACATCTAGCCTAGTATATAGCATAATATACATGAATGAATCAATCACTGATGCATATGGAATACTTTAAAATATATTTCTTTCCTCGTGTTTCTGAGGACACATCTTCCTGGAAAGATGAATTTCATGTGATGCTAGCAACAATCCCCTCTTGGATTGTTCCATACTGAATCTCTTCAGTATCTTGTCAATATATATACTTTGACTTAGTCTGAGCAGTACTTTTTATCTATCACGATGGATCTTTATCCCAATAAAATATACTACCTCACCTAATTCTTTCATGGAGAATAATTTATTCAATCATGCCTTAACAGACTATAATATTGGTATTTTGTTTCCAATAAGTAATATGTTATTGACCTATACTATTAATAAAATGACAGCACTCTAACAAAACAGTTTGTAGACACAAGGCTCAAATTTATTCTTTATGAAACCAAATTCAATTATGGATCTATCAAAATAAATGTTTAATGACCTGGATTATTTCTTTAATCAATAAATGGATTATTGTATTTTTTATATCTTTTTGGCATCCTTTGGAGTCACAAACCCTTTAGTTTGTGTCATATAGACATCTTCTTGGAGGTTCCCATTAATAATTGATACCTTTACATCCATTTTCCAAGTCTCATAGTCATGGTAAGATGCAATGACAATTATAATTTTGAGGTATTTCATCATTGTAACTAGTGAAAAGGTTTCATCATAGTTAATGAATTGACACCATTTAAACCCTTTTGCAAACAGTCACACCTTGTAGCACTAAGTTTTCCATCCATGACAAGTTTCTTATTGAATACACATTTGAAACCAAAAGTATTTATATCCATTGTAGGTTCTCTCAAAGATCCTGACATGGTATTGGTATATGGAATCCATTTCGCAATTCATGGCTTCATGCCACATGGAATCATCTATGACACTTACTACATATCTATAGGTTAGAGGATCATTATTATCTACTAATAATGAATCACCTTCACCAGTGACTAAAAAACCATACCATTTGAGCTCTCTAACCTCTATTATACTCATATACAGTACTTTTATCTCTAAAATAATTTATTTCTACATGGGGATTTGTGGAATCTACTCCTGTGCCAACTCTTGTGTACCTTGTTCCTTAACCTCATCAAATTTTATCTCACTCTAACTATCTCTTTTAGATATGTTCTCCCTCCCAAGGAATATATCATGTATAACTTATACCTCATTAATTAGACATATGCATATCTACTAAAACTAGTAAAATTTATGAAGTATGATTACCCACCCCTTGACTCAAAAGGAAATGGTCTACACACGTATGTATAAACTAATTAAATAAGTTATTTAGCCCTTTCACCTTTCCCACTAAATCCATATTTTGTAATTTTACCTTGTAAACATGTATGAAATAGACCAAATGGTTTTAGTCCAAAAAATCAAAATATCCATCTTTTTATAATTTAGTCGAGCACTTTTCATTTACATGGCATAGAAAGTGATATCATATTTGAGTGCTGTATGATTCATGTGAATTAGTTTTGTTATCAATTTGTCTATGTAATCCAACACATAAATACTGTTATTTAAATTCACCTAACCATAACAAATTCTATTTTTATAAAATAAGCAACATTCATTTACAAAATTTTAAAAAATACATTTGTATCCATTCTTATTGTATATATAATTTTTTTAGTGAATGATGGAAGATAATAACAACCCTTTAAAACTAAGATCATTCCAATTAGAAACATGTGGTGGTAGTCCCTAGTAGCCACAACAACAATTTTAGCTCTGTTGGATACTCGTATATTTTCCTTCCCTTGGTCAAATCTTCTAAATCTACTTGGTTCCAATATTTGAATAGACACATGAAAAAAATTATATATATAATTCCCAATTTGTAGAAACAAATAAACTGTACATAATAAAAAAACACTTGAATCTTCCCCTTTCTTCTTTGAATGGGACTAGTTTTTATTCCAGTGGCCCTTCTTGCCACATGAAAAACAAACAACATATTACTCCCTTACATGCCTCTTGATATTCCTCTTCTTATAAGGGCATGAAGTATCTTTTTTATTAGATCTA
The DNA here is from genome assembly GCA_963277665.1 of Viscum album. Lineage (NCBI taxonomy): Eukaryota > Viridiplantae > Streptophyta > Magnoliopsida > Santalales > Viscaceae > Viscum > Viscum album. The sequence goes on from OY728141.1 coordinate 791,597,922, forward strand.
TTTATTTTCACTTTCCTTTTTTTCACCATAGGTATGGAAGGTTTTTCACACTTAATATCCTATCTACTTAGAAAACAAGAGTAAGAAGATCTGATAGATAGATCGCAATGTTGTTCATATTAAAATTTAAAAAAATCCCAGATAAGCTATAAGGGATTGATGAAATAATGAGACTAATTCCTAGTTATTTGGGGAGTTTTAAACCTAGAACCTCTAGGCACTCAATGTTTCTAATGAGATTGACTATGTGAGGCCAAACTAGGGAACCCTCACCATGATTTCTTTGAATGAGTGCTTTGGAAATATCAAAACTTTCCTATCAAGCCCTCTCCTGATAAAGAACACAGAGGTTCTCATGAATGATATACGAATCCATGTTTTTATGACACTTCATGAGTTTACTAGACATAGATGAAAGAATGAGACATTAAACATTGACCAAATCTCTCAAAAAAAATTGTAGACAAATAACTCTTCATCACTTTCCTCCTTAGTAGGTGGATTGGGCATTGAGGATTCTAGCACATAAGATTTCCATTCATGTAATAGCATAACCTAAAGGTGCCTATACCACTTTTGGAATTTATTTCTCATGAGAAGGTTGTCTCTCTTATATTGATCGTAGGGATAATGTGGATTATGATATTTCTATTTTATTCTACAATTAAATATCAGATTATTAGTACTTTTATTGATTAAAAATTATGTGATAAATAATAAATTAATTGATTTTAATTAAATCTCATACTTTTTATCAAGTACCATTATCCCTCACCCTTGAACTATGAATGTATAATTTATAGGAAATTATAGTGAAAAGGATACATATACACATTCACATAACCCCAATGAGGATTTTTCAAGCAAATTGAAGGTATTTAGTTTGGTAAGACTTTTCCAACTTCAGGATTATAGCTCCTTGATCCATTGAGTGGAATCTCATATCATGAAATCTTGACTTGTATTTCCTCAACACTTTCCTCAAAGTTACATCAAGTCCAGTGAGGGATATTTATCCTAATAAAATATGGTTAAGTCAACCCACAAACTTCATAAGAACTCCATGTTAAAAGTAAGCATCCCAATGATGGTTGGTCAAACACATATTTGTAAGGCTTTTATTCTTAATAATATAATGGAAGTCCAAGTTTGAATTATTATTTAATAGAGGTATTTTAATTTATTTTGCATAAATTTTATATTATTTTAACCTTTACCCATATTATTAATATTAAGTGGGTGTTACTTAACTAGTTAACCATACTGGTTAAAACATTTACGCATAATAAATTTATTTAAATTAAATATTTACACATTAGTTCATTTATTTATGTGATTGGGGTATTACATCCACAAAATAAATAATTTTGTAGGAAAATATAAATTAATAATTAAATTACCCAATCACGAGCTTATCTAATAGTTGATTTAATGAGCGAACCTTAAATCAACCATTTACCCAGGGGAAATAACTTGCATTTACAGTCTTGGAATGAGTTACAACATTTCACCCATCCATCGTTGTATAAATTTGGTTGGAATCATTATGGTTTCATATTTAACCGCCTCTACATGCATTGGGAAACTCCATTAATTGAAAGTATTTATAACTCACATGTAGGTGAGGGCAACTAAAGGATTGGTTAAAGGGGGTTTACATAAATATATGGACACATAGATCCAACATAATAATGGATAGAGGGATGAATCATAGGACATAAAATTTAATTTAAAATAAATAATTGAAAAAACATGAAATAAATTAAATTAAAACATCCAACACATACAAAGGTCTTAGTCAAACTCATGAATGATCATACATGCAACGCACACACAAGATACTCACCTGGGTCTTCAGCGTGTATTTGGGTGGGATTACATGGAATGTACAGGCTAGCTACACATAGTGTTTTTTGTATATCTTGTTCCCATGCAACACGTTGAAAGACTCACTATGTTCTTCAGTGAGAGATTACATGTTGTGTACAATCCCACTACATGTTGTGTATCGATAATGTTGTGTGTCCAGATAACAAGACTGAAGACTCGACATGTATCTCATACATGATAATTGATGAACTACACATTGTTTACACTGCATACATGTCGTGTATATCATAAATTCTATAGGTTTTATATCTCATGAGGTTTTACCATGTATAATGACCACACAAATTGCACGATTTATGCCACTAACTTGTGAAAACTACACTGCTTGTATTCTATATACATGACATGTAATATGACATACCATGTGCTAGGTTGGCCAGTAAACACATGATATACACCATGTGTAATAAATTTATGGCATGTCATGTATCCCAAAACATGACCGGGTGCAGTGTACTAGGTTACTTAACATGTACTCTGACTACACATTGTGTAACCATGTATTACCAACAAAAAAATTGGAAGTTCCCAATATAGTCTCTAATCATTCTTCATCTTTTCTTAGACCATTAAGAAAATAAAATACAAAACTAACATGATTAATATGTCGATAACATTCTAATTCAAAATGGATTAAGAAAAAATAATATGAAATAAAAATTCAACCATGATTGTGTATAGATAAACAATAAAATAAATAATTATAAATTTAAATGTGACCTTACACTGATACCACTTGTTGATTCTAGTCATAAAGGAAGCGTGCAGTGGTGGGTGATATATTAAAATTTCATTAAATATCAAGTTTTCCAAAATCTTGAGTGATAATTTCATACATAAATTTTATAATTAATTTATTTAATATCAGAAGAAACAAATACTTGATCTGAGAATTGTTTCCTCAATTTATATTTTGATCATCCAAAAACACCCTTTCATATTTTCTTCATTATGTTGTTAGTATACAAGGATAGAATCCCTCTAACAATGATCCACATGTGCCCCTTTTATCTATGAGTAATCCTAAAAAAATTTTAGGCGCTAGCATGGTGAGTTGATTATCTTTAATTTTCCGTGTTGAACACTTTTCCTTTGATCATGAAGGGATCTATCTTGAATATATAATTTTGATAGGAATACATAAAGGTGGAGTCAAGATATATTTTCATTGTGTGCAACGATTCTCAAGTTTCAATTTTCAATGTAATACAAAATACACATGACCCATTATTTATAGAGCTAGGGTTTAGGTTAAAATATTATTTAATTTCACACTAACCTTTAAAAATATTATATTCTTTAACAAACCCCATTTAAAATAATAATTATAACAATATTATTATTTGTTGGAATGCCCTAACTTGCATAATAAAAAATATTATTTTACTGGATTATTAATTAATATTTTTCACTAGACATGATCTTGGTCTATTCAAACTCCTCTAGAATTTATTGAACATCCAAATAAATATTTAATTGAAATATTCCATTCCTCAATAAATATTTTTGATCAAGAAAATTTGAATAAATTATTCAATGGTCTTGAGAATAATATCTATTAAATTAATTAAATTCAAATATAATTTGATCAAGATCATCAAAAACACTTAGTGTGTAATGCTCTAAGATTATTTTTCATTGGAATAAGGTGGGATTTCCTAGAGTCCAAGATTACTATCTAGAAATTGGTCAAGAAAAAAAAGAGAAATAACTTAATGTTGTAATGATGAAAACCACATATGAATGCTCACTATGTAATATAATCATTTTTTTGTAATATCTCATCAAGTAGGCTACACATCTGTATCACCAACCTATATGTTTGATATGCCTTTCTTGGATTATCTAAAATAAATTCATCATTTCACCATGGACATGGAATTTAATGCGATAGTTCTATTCTAATCAAAGGTTCAAGATATCAACTTCAAAAAATATGGAAGGGACAGGTCCTTCATCGAATTATCCATTAATGACATGACTATCGTAACGTATCCCATCATGACCTACATCATCGCAAACACATGGAGTCATGGTTTTTATCATAAAATCTAAGTGTGTTAGTCATGACATTCATTAATGATGATATTAAAGTCTAATTACCATTAAAAATGCCCATAGATAATAATATCCAATGACATCAAAACATGCAGAATTCTTACTGGAAGGCCTATTCTCATAATCTCTAATCATACATATTACCAAGTGAGAACTTCATGAGAAGAAGCCTCATCATCTTATGAGTGCTCACACCTGATAGTCTAGATAATATGTGTCCTTTCATAGTACAATATCTGACTACAAAACTATATTTAAGAATACCATCATAGCCCTTCAATTTTCTCATAATTATTGGGAATTGTTATGATTGTATCAATGTGACATATACTCTAGGACATTATTACATTAGATTCATGAAAAACAATGAACAATATATAATACGAAGATTTATTAATATTCAATACATCAGATATACATGTAATCAGAATAGAAATAGTAAGTCCTAGGGTCCCTACTCCAATAGTAAGAGGTTTTCATAAAGTCAAAAAATGGGAAGGGTATGACCATTCCACATTTTACATTACATATGAAGTTATCCATATACCACCTATTCCTTGGAATCCACCACTACGTCTTGGGTGTCTGCATATCTTCCACTTTTTAAGAGATTTCCAATTACCATCCTAAGCATCCATGGGAAATTCTTCTTCTTCCCCATCATAAGGCTCGCTGATATGAATTTAGCAAGAAGAAGCATCTCTTGTATCAGTAGTCATCCCATCATTACTATATGCAAGCATCACATAAATTTCCTCTAAAAACACCATTATGAGAGAAGCCAAGCCACCCACTATTTTTTAGTAGTGATAGGTGCAGGGGCATCCTAATAGTATGCCTCTATAGATGCGCTCTTATCATATTTCTCAATCAGGGAATGATATTATTTTCTAACACCCTTAGCCTTAGAATATCTTATCTCATCATTTATTTGAGGTTGCAACATCAGTAAAACCTATTGTCCATTAACAACATGTGTAGAGGCACATTGACCTAGCATAATTGCAGACTGGTCACCCTCTAGAAGTAGACTTGGTTGGAATAGATCCCCTTCCACCACCTAAAAAAAGTGAATCAGGATAATCCTTAGGTACAATAGCAGGATAAGAGGATTGGGTCTCCCAAGGGCATTCAGTTGTTCTATACTTCAAAGCAGAAGATACCATAATGAACTGCTGGTACTTGTGTGCTTTATCCTGTAAGGTAGGAAAGACTTTATTTCCTTTATAGTCACCCAAAGTTAGGAAATCATAACCAATAATATCAATAGAATCAAACAAAACCTTAAAATCAGATAAAACACCATGTTCCTCTTCAACCTATTGTAATGTAAGTCCACTTTCCATGGAACCTAGATGTAGGTTATCATTATGCATAGCACCCACAACAATAGCCTTCTCAAAATGAGAAACAATATCAGTGGAAGAATAGGGTTGATCATTGTCCATATTTGTTTACTTTCCCATAACACTTGAGTCACAACAAGCATCATGTAGTGACAAAGTATGAAATATTCATGTAAATTATATTTATGTCCTTTGTACCCAAAACATGCATTGCTTTATTCACAAGTGTAACTCCACTATTTTTAATGGTACTATCTTCATCATGATTATTTTTATAGAATGTATAACCATTAATTACATAACCATTTTAAGATGATACATACACTCTTGGTCCTCCAACTAGCCATAAAAGTCATTCTAAAATTGAATCCATATTTTTATCAAACTCCTTACAAATATGGCTTTGAAACCATCCTATAAACTATTTATTATGTGTATTTTATATCCATCTTTCAGCCCATGATGGATTCAAATTCCTAAGAATTTCTTTTTGGGTTTCAACATATATGGAAACCTATAAACTATTATGAAAAACATAAAGGTGGTCTTGCTATCGATCTATAATATTGATTGTGACAACATCTCTTCCAGAAATTAATTCACCCACTAGCCACCCATTGTGATGATATTTTGGTAGAAAAATTATTTCCACACCAGGTAGGTATTCCCTATATAATTCAATGGAATCCTCAATAATATATCCCTCTACAATACAACCATTTGGCCAACTTAGATTTTTGATATACCCTCTCAAAATCTTCGTATAACTTTCAATGGGGTACATCCATCTATAGAGTACAGGACCACATAGTCGAATATCTCACACCAAGTAACCCATCAAAAGAACCATCGTATCAAATAATGTTGGTGGGAAGAATATTTCCAACTCACATAATATGACGGTAATTTATCTTTCCATTATCATAAATTTCACCAGGTCTATAACTTTTCTCCATATAGATTTGAAGAAGAAACAAATCTTGGTTAATGTATAATGGACATTCTTAGAAAAATGCAATATAGAGTTATAGGCATTATGTCTTGCAACAAAACATGTCATTCGTGTGATTTCAAACCCTTTAACTTTAAATAGATGATTAACACAATGTTCATGATATTTGATGAATACCCCTCTAGAACCTTTAAATAATTCAATAAGTTGAAAAACTAATATCTCTTTGGAAAGAGTGTAAGCATCTGAAGGAAGAAAAGTTATTTTTTCACCCTTCCCTAGTGCCAACTCTTCTAGTATTCCTAGGTCAACGATGTCCAACCTAGCCTTAATAACATCCTTTATTTTTTCAGTTCATTTAGAAATGTGCCAATTACATTATCACATACATTTTTTTCAACATGCATAACATCAAGAAAATTTATGACATATAGAAAATTCTAGTATAGTTATTTTAAAAAAACTAATCTCTTTTTCCAACTGGTTTTGTTAAGGTTTTTCAAAAATAGTTTACCAAAAGAAGTGTCTGTATATTTTTCTTTCTCAAATAGTTGATCATGTCTAAGTAAAGATGGTGTTTTATATTATTTTGAACTTCCATTGAATGATTTCATCCAAGATTAGTACTTATGTCATCTGGGTAGAAATATATGATGTTCTAGAAATATGGTTTTTTATGAATGTTTCAACCTAATTTACTTTGTACCTTATTTGAAAATGGGACACCCTTAAGTTACTTTAATTCTCTATACTAACAAATTTCCATAAGCAGGAAAGACAATTATCATCTGATAAAACATGGCTCTTAGTGTAAAATCTTCATTTCTGAAAGCATCATATAACTTAACACATGAATCCCACAATAATTTCAAATAATTGATCAATAGAGCCAAATAAACATTAATATCATCACATGATTGTTTTGGTCCTGATATAAGTATAGATAACATGATTTATTTTTGTTTCATATATAACCAATGTGGAAAGTTATAATTTACCAACATAACCATCCATATACTATAAGTTCTTCTTTGAAAACCAAAAGGATACACTCCATATATAGATAATCCAAGATGAACGTTTCTCAGTTCATTTCCAAATTCAAGATACTCATGGTTAATTCTATTCTACTGAGTAGATTCTGTCAGGTGAAGTAGTTTCCCATATTTTATTCTTGTATTTGTGTTCCACATCAATTTACCTATAGTCTCCTCACTTCCATATAGGGGCCTAAACCTTGAAACTATTGGAAGGTACCATACAAATTTCATTGGACGGGATTCATCTTTCTTGTATCGAGAAGTGCCACACTTTGGGAATTCTATAAGTGACTTGTGGTCCTTGAGAAATAGTATACAATCATTTGGTCATGTATGTATTCTTTTATAGATCATACCCATCGAGCATAGCATTCATTTAGCATTGTATGTTTGGATCAAGAGATCATTATATTTTGGGATCATGTAATTCAAGAGAGCAAGTAGTTCCATAAAACTAGCATAACTCCAACAATTTACTACTTTCAAAGTATACAGCTTCAGTATGGATGAAAATGATATATATTTAGTTCAACCAGCATACAATGAATTATTTGCACAAATTTTTAACTTCTCAAACAATTTTGGGCAATCACAAAGTTCATCTTCAACTATCCTTGTCATTTCCTCAATACAGTCTTCTTCATAATTCACATTTGTAATCACATCCTCAATATGGTCTTCTTCATTGTCCACGCTTTTAATAATATCTAACGATCCATAAAATGCATTTCTATCCTAGCCACTAGCTATATTCTCTTTTTCACCATGTTTATTCCAACATTTATAACTTTGATCTATTCCTTCATAGATCAAGTGTTCTTCCAACTCCTCTGAACTAATTTATCTTCAATAACAATAGCATAAACAGTGAAAAGGGATTTGAGAAGGGTCATATTCATGATATTTTTCAAACTTGATGAACTCTTTAACTCTATCTTCATACTCTTTTTACAAATGATTGGAATCCATCCATTCTTTATTCATATCCATCCCGTTCGATTCGTTAATATTAATATTTAACAAAATCAATACACAAAACATTGATAAAAAATTGACCAAGTTCAAAAAAAGTTATATACTTTAAGTCTCTTTCAATATTTATCCCTAATATACACTTTCCATAACCAAGGTCCTTCATTTGGGATCTTCTAGATAAATCAATCTTTGGTTCTTCCAGCATTTCCTTCATTGGTCCAACTAAAATAAATTCATCCACATAAAGAAAAAAAATGAAAAACTCCCATCATAATACACCTTCATATAGTAAAAATTATTTATATTACACTGCATGAAAATTAATTCTACCATGAAGGAATTGAAATTCCAGTTACACTATCTTGGTGCCTACTTAAGCCCACAAAAATCCATTTGAGACTAAAATAAAACCTTTTATTCAATTTATCATGAAACCTTCAAGTTTATATATGTAGATCTCTTCCTTAGAATCTCTATAAAGGAAATAATCATGAAATCCATTTTTTCTAGAAATAAACCTTCAATTAAAACCAAGATGAGAATCATCTAAAATATTATATAGTTTATCTATGTAGATCTCTTCCTCTGAATCTTCATCTAGGAATAAAATCTTGTCATCCATTTGTTCTAGAAATAAACCTTTAATGGAAACCAAGACGAGAACCATCTGAATTGGTATATGTTTTACAATAAGATAGAAAATATAACTAAAATCTAATCCTTCTAATTATTGAAATGCATCTATAACTAGAGACACCTTTCACTATTTCCTATCATCCACTTTCTCCTTTAGATGAAAAATCTAACTTTTTTTATAGATTACTCTTTCCTATTTCCTCTTCTATTATCTGAAATGTATCAAAATCCTAGAGGTAATTAAACTATTCCTTAATTTTGTACTCACACTCCAATGAGGCCAATAGTCGGCCTATGTTGAATCCTAAAAAAATAGAACATCCACCTGACTTACCCACACATTCTTCATTAGGGACACTTCTATAGACTAATAAAACCATACAACTTGGGTAAACTAGCTAGTGCATGAGCTAACTAGTGTAGTATACATCTGGACATATTTCTTAATTCCTATGGTTTCCATGAATCCAAACAAGTGGAAGTGAGAAACAAAAAGTTAATGATCATCACATTAATAAATATAATATAAGTAGTACATCACATGTCAACTCAAAAACCCTCACAAGAAAGTGACCATTTTCACAACCATGAATAAACATAAAGCATTTCATATTAATAATCAATTGCATCCCTCTGATTAAAAAGGCCTAAATAGATATATCAAATAAGGGTACCCCTAATTTAAACCATGTCGGTGATGTTGGATGCAAATTAGTTTTAGGAGTTGCAATGGGGTTAAAAATTAAATCACCTTTTGTGAGAGTGAGGTTGTGATGGAGATATTATGGTTTGGATAGTGTTATTTACATTCCATTTCCATTATGTTAATATCAATCTACCTATCTTCCCTATATAATGTATTGGTTTTCCTAATTCTATAAAAATTTAAACTTATAAGATTATGGAAAAACAACATTTCAGATGTCCTTTGATAACTATTTATAAAATCACATTTTAAATACCATTAAAAATCCATCCATTTATACAAATTTTTCTTTAAAATAACACACCCTTTTTAAAATAAACCAATCAATTCCAAGCACTCTTTCACAAAATCAAAATTAATTTTTTTAAGAATTCCAGGAAACTTCATGACCCAAGAGTCTTAATCATTTAAAATGAATTACAACTATCTATATTTTACAAATTTTCATTTAAAAATTTACACATACCGTGATAAAATTAAACCAGTATTAAATACACTTTCAAAACATTCACATCCCTTTATTAAATCCATTCGGGTGTGTTGATAAATAGTTTTCATGAAACCTAAGTCCATGCCAAGTGTTAAAATCATTTTAAATCTATTTGAAACCAAAAAAGTGTATATTGAACGCATATAATTTTTTCAGAAACATTTAAAAACACTTGAATCATTTTAAAATAGGCACTTTGGAATTTTCACAATGACCAAAATCCCAAGATAGGCACTTTATAAAAGATACATGAATCAAAAATAACCAAGATTTTATAAAATATAATGCTATAAGAAAAACCAAAAAATATGTAGTTTTAGGGAAAATAACCATTTATATAGTAATATCAAATGACACATAAAACATTTGGAATTCCTTTTTTTGGGTCTTTCATTAGGACCATTCTTCTTAGATATCACCAATAGTGAACTTCATGAGAAGATGTATCAACTTCATATGAGACTATGTCACCTGATAGTCAACCATCATCTATGTCATGTAAGATAGATGTATCTAGATTATATGATATATTTATTTAAGAATATCTTTATGGAATATCTATGTTCTTATTATAGTGGGAAACTATTATAACCTATTAATGTGAATTATATTCCAAGAACATTAAAAAAATATTATTAAACAAAATAATAATCACTATGTGATATAAATATATATACATATTTTGGAAATTGAAAGTACAATTTCAGTTAGATCTATAGATAATCATGTAAGCTATTAGTTATATGATTCTTTTGAGAAAAAAACCCAAATAATCAATATTAATTGATGGGATACAGAAATTTATATTATAAAATGACATTACTCCCAATTACATTGAACTAGTATTTAATCTATAATGGGGATCAAATCCCCTTAGAATTTCATATCAATGTAGAGGTCATCAAGATGACATAGTGGAGTCCCAGGTGATTGAAACACAATTTTGTTGGGTATTAACATTTATTTTATAATTATGAATTGACTGAGTGATCATACGTCAAGTTTTATGGGAAAAATATTAAGTTTTATTCTTCTTATTTCATTTATTGATAAGTTAAGGGTTATTGTATGCAACTGATTCATGAAGGATAGTGTGTTGGGTGATTTGACTTACTGAACAATATGATCATGAGGAGAATCCAAGTCCAATGGAGGAGAAAAACAAGAGGGTGGTACCTAATAAAAATGGTTTGTAAAATTATATATGTAAATATAAGAATTAGGTTACTACCATACAAAAGATAAGTAACAAATGAAATTTGGATAAATTATGGGAAACATATCCTAAGAATAGAGGAATTATAGTTTAATAATAGAATCTGGATCCAAAAGGGATGAAGGAAATGCCTCAATGATGTTGAGCATTAAATGTGAGTCCAAATCATGATCCACATAGATTATGACCACTATATTATGCTACATCTGGAGAGTGGATTTTTTGGCATATAGAAAAAGTACAAATGCATTCCAAATTGATTTGAGAATATAAGTATTCTAATACAGGCGAGGGATATTAGGAAGATAAAGTCTAAATTTTTTTAGAGATGAGTATTTACCTTGTTAATAATATAAGGTCCCTCAAAGAAAGATAAAGGTATTACAAATACAACTATGATTGTCCTAAGAATGGTCCAGATGAAATATATCTCTAAGAAAAGATATTTGAAAAATGATATTGAAGTTGTATCCATGTCATAGAGGTCAAATGGGATGATTACAATGGATAAAATATTTAATGAATTATGATTATACCCAAACATAAAAATAATAGATGAACATTTAATTTGAGAAGTCCATAAATGTTAACCCTCTATAATATATAGGTATGGGGATCCATATATCGAATTATAATCCATTTATTTCATGAAATCAGTTGAACCAAAGAAAGAGTGAAACATGATGTTAAGTGATCTTCACCAACCACAACTGATTCAGGGAAGAGAGGATAAAGAGGTTCTAGGGGTTGTAATCTTCTATAACATAGAGTGGGGTGGGGTTTGGTTAGTTACAAAGGTGGGATATTTGATTTATACACCTATAGATTCACTAAAGATAGCAAGAAGAATATAGTGCTAAAGGTAATTCCCCAAATGTAACCTCAATATGAACTATCATTGGGTGTGGTGGGGCTAACACTAATGTTTTGGGAACCCAGGTTGTACAAATAAGAACATACTAAAAATTTAAATGTAATGTAAGAATAGACCAAACCCTAATTTAAACTAAAATCTATATATATATTGGGAATTCATAATAATATAGAAAAAATGGAATAAATGTGGTAGAAGTAAGGTCTAGAAGCAGTAGAATAAGTGTAGGTGATGGTAGTAGTAGCATTGGAGGCTGTGGAGGGGTTCTCAGCAAAGGAGGGTTCATGGTGGCAGTGGGGTTTGGCATGCGGCAGAGGTGGGTTAATGGAAGAAATGGGATCATGAAGGAGGTGGATTCATCGAATAGGTCAATTCATGGTAGAGGAGAGTTTTTGGTAGAGGAGGGGTCATTAAGGAGGTGGTTTCATGATAGTTTAGGGTCATAGAAGATGAGTGTTCACGATGGACGAGGGTTTGGAGTGGATGAGGGGTCGGCAGCGGTGGAGGTGAGGTCAAGGTAGAGGATGGGTCAACGGTGGAGATTTCATCTTCCATGAGAGATTGAGGATTTTAATATGAATGAATGATGGTTCAGTTCTGTATCTATTAAGCTTGGCTTTCTTCACATTAAGGAATTGGATAACAAATTTAATCCACTGGATACAGGTAACTCTTTTGCTCAAATATGGGTGAAGTTTTATGGTCTTCATTGGATCCTTTTTCATCCAAAAATATTATATGACATTTCCATGTTAATTGGTGTCCCCATTAAAATGGATATGTAAATCGAGAGTGTAAGGTTCAGACATTTTTCCTATTTTCTAGTTGTTGTTAATTTTGGTTCAACACTGGTTAATCGAGTATTTTTTCCCATTGATGAAGATGAGTTTGATTTGAAAATTGTTTACAATATAGTTGCAAAATTGTACATAGAATGTAATATTCTTGGGCATGATCTTTCCAACTAAAGGAGATCAGTTGTCTATGTGCTCTTCCATTCTCATGATCATGATAAAGATTCTTCGTTCAAGAAGAGTAGGAAGTTAGGTGTTTATGATACTCAAAATACTAGGCAGTTAGAGGTTTTCTCTAATGTTGATGTAGAAAATGATGTCAGTCAATAAGAAGGATAGTCGACTACTATCTTTGAGAAAGTGGATACAGATGGCTCCCATCCCTTAGTTGATATTCCTATATAGGGCTCTTGTAATCAGAGGCTTTGGTCCGACATCGTTACTACGGAACCTAATGATAATGATGAAAAATCCCTTGAAAAAAATGTAGGTACTCCTTCTAATTGTACAATACCTCTTGGTGAAAAAAGGTATTAAAGAGATTGATGTGAATGTTGTGGCTGGTGATCAAGCTGCCTCAACCATTAGTAAATCAAAGACCAATGAGATCAAGGATTTTTCTGATTTGAAAAACAGATTGGAGTCTATTGATAGGGAATTCGATGGGTATGTCATGAATGATATGCATGAGGAGATGATATCGGGAAGAAGTAAATGTAATCGTATTGTTGATAATTAATGTTTTAAAATGGTTACAAGGAAAACTATTTCTCACCCTAAGTCACCTACAGTTTCTATTTATAAATATGATAAGTCACATAATGCCATAGAGGGTAATAGTTTTGAGGCACTTGAATCTCTTAATCATGATGTAATGATGCATTAGAAAATAGGGAGATAAGGTAGGCATATAAAAGGTCAAGTATGGGGTGGCCAAGATGATTTAAATTAAGTTCATGGGTGAATTATGTCTTCCAAGTCGACTTTTCTCACTCCAGAGAAGATTAAGATTAAGGAGTAGTATATTGCTCTCTTTAACAAAAGGAATTCATAGTCAAAATAAGAGTCTGCTGATAATGCTGATGATTCTGGTCATGAATCTTATAATGAATATAGTGATGATTGAGTTGTTGTTTTTCCTTATGGATGTGGTATTTCCCTCTTCTAACCTCATCTATCTTTCATGTTCTTGTTTCTTTTTCTTTATTTTTAATAATAAGGGGCATGACCCTGAACTTTTTTGGTATAACTATAAATATTTGTATTTATTTACCCATAATTGTATATATTTCTAAATATATTTATTTAATTATATATAATATTATATAGGAATAATAAATATGTTTTTTATAAATTTATAATTTTTTAAATAAATCTATATTTATTTATATTTATAACTAGGAATAAATATATATTTATTTTTAATTAAAAATTATAACAAATATAAATTTATTTATAATTATAATTATATACATATATATATATAATTGTAAAATTATAACAAATATATTTATAATATTATAAATATATATAATTAATATGTTTATTATAATTTTATAACCAGTTAAATATTTCTATATTTATTTAGAATTGTAATTATAACTATTGGTATTTATTTAAAGATATTTTTATATAAATATATATATATATAATTAATATATTTATTATAATTTTATAATTATTTAAATATAGCTATATTTATTTAGAACTATAATTATAACTCTTTGTATTTATTTATAAATATTTGTATATATTTATAAATACTAAAAAGGTTTAGGAGGTAGGAACGCCTTCTCCAAAAAAATATATTAGAAAAATAAAATTGATAGAGAAAAGAAAATGATGAAATGGTCACACATGACATGCCCTCATCCACAATGCTCAAGAACAGGATCATTCATAAACAGAGTCATCATCAGCATCAGTAGTTTCCCATTCCGACTGTGAGTTTGTTTTCATGAAGAGTTCCAAGTACTTCTCCTTAAGCTTTTGTCGGTCCAAAGTGAGATCACGATTGTGTCCTCACCCACAACCTCCATGGATTCTGCTATAATATACATGAATCGTACTCTCTATTTTCTATCCTCCTCATCCCATTCTGCACAACCACATCCTCTTACATGATTTTTTGGATGAAAACCTCGTCTCCTTGTCTTTGGTTGGTGCCAAACCCCTTACAAGTCATCCTTCTTAGGCCCACCCACATAAAGGTCCTTTCCCTTCATATTTGACATATCCTTCTCCACCTCTGCGACATTCTGAGTGTCTGTCAATCGATGCACCAACTACACAATAGAAGGATCTATAGTTGAAGCGTCAGGGGCTTGCAACTCATGTGGAATTGAAAGAGATTCATCCATCATGAGTTGTACATCAGATTCTATAGGCATCAGCATGATGTTTTCCATGTTGTCCATTACTTTTTCATCATCAGAGACATTCTCTCACTTCTCTAAGATTGTGGATGTCATCCATGCTGTTCATTATTTAATTATATATATTTATAAAATTATAAGTATAATAAATATATTTATTATAATTTTATACTTATCTACATAAATATTTATTTATTTATTTATTTATATTTATAATTACAAATATAAATAAATATTTTTGTAAATATTTTTTATATAATTATAAATATGTGTATATATATATATATAATTATAATAGATGTATTTATTATAATTTTATAATTATTTAAATATATATATAGTTATAATTATAATTATAAATAAATATATTTAAAAGGTGTTTATATATAATTCAAATATAAAAAATATAAATATAATAAATATATTTATTATTTAAATATATTTATTAGAATTTTATAAGTATTTTTGAGAACATAATAGTTTCATGGGTATAACATGAATGAATCATATAAATAGTAAAGTATAGATAATAAAAAACGAGTCATCACATATGGACAACATGAATAATTAGAAGTGTGTAACGTATAAATGAACATTCATGATGAATACATAACATATATGCACATTAATTATACTCATGCATCAATATATTTGTTGACCAAATTTATTGTAAACATATATTTATTTATTTATAATTATAAATATAAATATAAATATTTAAAATTATTTATAAATATAATAAATATACCAAAAAAATTATGGTTCATGCTCCTTATTATTAAAATAAATAAAAAGAAACAAGCACATGAAAGATAGATGGAGACAAAAAAAAAAGGACAAGCCCACATCCAAAAGAAATCGCAATAGATCACGAATCATCATAATCATGATCAGAGTTATGGATAGAATCATTATTATAAACAGCAAACTACCTCATTGATTGAAAATTCCTCTGATTAAAAAGCGCAATATACTTCTCCTTGATCTTCTCCTACCCTAGAGTTAGCTTAACTGGTCTAGAAGACATTCTTCACCCACAGCCTCGATTTGAATCACTATGGCCACCCCAACCTCAACCTTTTGGATGCCTACCCAATCTCCAAGTTTTTTAATACATCATTGCATCATGTTCCCCCATTTCATCAAGCACATCATTTGAAAAATGACTAGAATCATCATTAAGAGAACCAAGTTCCTCAAAACTGTTAACACCTTTAACATTGGATGATTGATAAATCCTTTTCTCAAATATGTTAGAAGATGTCTTACTTGCAATCATTTGAAACCCTTAATTTTACACTTTAATCTTACCTTTACTACTACTAGAGGAAATCCTTTCATGCAAAACAACTACAGCCGCAGCTTCCCTCTCAATGAGCACCATTCTGTTAGACAAGGCAGAGGCATCCATAGTATCACTCTTAGAATCCCAACTAATCTCATGTCTGGTTATAGATAACTCTTAATTGACAACAATGTCTGATCATAACCTACCAAAACATTGAAAAGGGGTAGCTTTAGTAGTTTTAGTCCTTATGGATGCATGCATTCCATCATCAATATATCCATAAACATGCCCAGCATCCAACTTAGCATCATAATTCTAGATATTTTCATTCCTCACACCACTGCAAAGATGTTGAGAGCCTCCACCTTTATCCTATTGTGAAAAATCATTGTACATAGAGATATCCTGCAAATCAATATCTGGTTGTTGTTCCGCCAATATCTCTAATCCCTCATCAACCAATATCGGTGATTGAATTTGCAGTTTCCCATTAGGTTGATTTCTTTTAGAAATTCTAGCAGCTGCCTCATAGACTTTCTTGGCCCTCCGATTTCAATTGATACCTTCATGGCCATGAGCATAGAAAAAAATAGAATACAATAGATTTTCTACAATTAACTGATTCATGCCCAATTGCCTTGAAATTAGAGCATAATTTTGGAACTTTCTCAAACTCAATTTTCTGCTTAATTTCATTAGAGGTAGCAGACCAAAAAATTTTATAAGTCATGGTAGAACCCAGCTCAAATTCAACCAAGAATATGGAATAGTGTCCAAATAGAGCACATTTGGTTTCAAAATCGAGTTTTATGGGAACACCAATTGCAAATGCAAGATCATACATGATCTTTGGGTGCCACAAAAAACAATTGAGACCAAATACCTTGACCCATAATTGCGTAGAAGAATTAAAAACATCCATAGGATTGAATCCTTTATCCAATTCCCAAAGGTGAGGAATTATAGGCTTGAGGGAAAGTGAACCAAACCCCCATGATTTCAATTTCTACTCCTCCATGAGAAATAAAATGTGAAAGAAGCCTCTTCCCAGTGAGACACATCTCTAATCCATGAATCCCCAAATCATAGATAGCCGATTAACCAAATCATTGATTTTCTAGGGTTTGGAGCCCCTGGGTAATAATAGTCTGGAAATGATTGAATGCATACCTAACTTCATCTGTTTGGAGACAGACCCATCATCCGCTCTAACATGGGAAGTGTACCCCTTCCGACGAATCATCCCATCAGAGGACCATTTGAAAATCAAGAAAAATTTTGGATCCAATTGGTGAGGAGGCTCATCTTTTCTGAAGGTCACCGCCCAAATAGGATCTCTCCCGGAAGCCACCACACAAACAAGAACATCACTTGATACTGCCACATGAACAAGATCATTCTCAGTTCAATCATTCATATCATCAACCACTGCTAAACATCAATGCAAACCAAATGCTTCAACAACCAATCACTACCCCTCAGTTGAATTCACTAATACTTCAATGATTCCGGCCAAACCAGATCCAGATCTAAAATTATTCATCATAAAATCAATCGCTGAAGGCCAATGCACTCCATTCGTATCCACCCCCATCGATAAGAACCAGCAACCTCCATTCATCTTCTATGAAGATCTCACATCAACGGGATTGAACAAACCATATCAGCAAGATATTTCAGTAACTACATCTTGAGCATGAAGGGCATCACCTCCTTCATCTAGTAGGACATATCCAAGATAGTAAGGGACCATTTTCAATTTACACTAGTAAGGAAGACCGTCGAGATCACCATAGCTATAGACTTCAGGAACCCTCTCTATCGCCAATATATTCTAATAAATATAATAGATCTAATAAATATATTTATTATTTAATAATATTTATTTTAATATTATAATTATTTAAATATATATTTATTTAATTATAATCTCATAAATAATTTTTTAAAAACATTATATATATATTTAATTTATTAAAAAAATATTAATTATAAACATTAATTTTTTATTTAATGTATACAAATAAAAAAATATACTTGAATATAAATATAATAATTTTATATAAATTAATAATTTTTTTATTAAAAACTTTTATCAGTGCTAATAATAGAACTAATAAAGGACCCCCTTTTATCAGTGCTTTATATTTAGCACTAATAAAATTCAATGTATCCCTTGGATGAATCTATGGTAGTGTTGGTTCTAGACATAGTGGAAGCATTACGATGGAGATTGATATATTAAAATTTATTTTAATAATAATTACCCAAAACAAAGAGAGGGGATCATACACATCAAATTTATAATTAATTTATTTAATATCTAAATAAATAAATACCTAGGCTTAGGAAATTTCTTCATTGATGATTATTGATCATCCTAAAAATCCCTTTCGGATTTCTTTCGTTGTGCTTATGAGGATCCAAGGGTAGAATCCCTCTAGCAGAGAACAAAATCTACTCTAATGGTCTTCGACCAATGTCACTCATTTTATGGGTGCTAGTGTAATGAATCAAATGTCTTGAATTGTCTGTTATTGATCACTCAATATTCAGTCTTGAAGAAATTCTCTCTTAGGTTTCTCGTTCTTGAGAGGGATAGAGGAAGAGGATTCGAGAGAGAATTCATTGTGTGCAACAATTCTCTATTACCAAATATGGAATTGGTTTTGAATTCTTTACACAATAGACATAACCATCTATTTATAGAGCTAGGATTTTGAATAAAAAATTTAATTTCATAACATACATTAAATATAATTATAACCATTAATGAAATGTCATGCCACGTAATAACAATAATATTATTATTATTATTTGGTGTGGAAACTTGTGCAAAATGGATAAATAATATTTACCAGCTCGTAAATAATTATTTTATCACCAGACACGGTCTTGGTTTGATCAAACTTCTATTTCATTTGTTGAACACCCGAATAAATATTTTATTCTCTTAAATAAATATTTTATTCACAAACTGGTAAATAAATATTTATTAAATATTCAATAAAATAAATATATATATATATTATTCATAATTAATTGAATAGATTTTAATTTAATTTCTGATAACAATATAACTTGAATAAAATAATTTCCCAGTATTGAGAATAATATTTCTTCCTTTAATTCAATTCAAATATAATTTAATAGAGACCAACTAAAACACTTAGAGTGTGACCCTCTAGGATTCTTTCTCATTGGAACTAGGCAGGCTTGCCTAAAGTCCAAGATTATTGTCTAATAATGGGTCAAGGCACCCAAGAGAAAGAGCTTAAAGACATAATCATGAAAACCACGTATGAATTATCATTGTTTAATATAATCTCTTTGTTGCAATATCTCATAAAGAAGGTTGCATGATGGTGTCATCAACCTATATGCTCGATACTTAATTCTTTGACTATATGAAATAAACTCATCATTACACCATGGACATGGAATTTATGGTGGTAGTTCTATTTCAATCAAAGGGCTGAGATATCAACTTCTGTAAAGATAGAAGGGATAAATACTTTCATGAATTATCAATCAATAACATGTTATTCATGACACACCCAAGGTACCCCACTTCCCACCAACATATGGTGTGTTGGTTTTTCTTAAAAAATCTAAGTGTGTGAATAATGAAATGCATTAATGATAATCTTAAAGTCTAAGGACCATTACATGCACTCGTAGATAGTAATATTCGATGACACCAAAACATACAGAATTCTAACTGGTGGGTCTGTTCTCAAAATTTCCCATCTTTGAGATTATCAAGTTTGAAATTCATGAGAAGTTTCATATTCTTATGAGTACTTACAATTGATAGTATATTTACTATGTGTCCCATCATAGTACGTTATCCAACTACAGAACTATATTAAGAATATTTTTGGAGCACTTGAAGCTTCTCATCATAGCAGGGAAATACTATGACCCTATCAATGAAACAAATACTCTTGGAAATTATTACATTAGAGTCATAAAAAACAATGAGAAATATGTAAAAAGATGTTTAATTTAATATTTAATACATCAAATATTAATGTAATCAAAGTACAAACAGTTGGTTCTAGGATACGAACTCTAACAAACTCTCACTTGGACTAGAGCCAACTGCCTTCATCTTTCAGTCCGCTGGACCTCACATGATAATAATGTTTAAAATAAGTAAAGGCTTTAGTCAAAGGTTCTTCCACATTTTCTTCTATGGAGATAATATTCACTACAACCTCACCTCTCTGAGAAAAATAACTCAATAGATTATACTTCCAAAGTATGTTCTTTGTTTGCTGATGTGACTTTAGCTCTTTTGTGAGAGCCACCACTGTAGTATTATCATAATAGGGTGTGATGGGATCTTTACTATTAGGTACCACATAAAGCTATTATATGATATTGTGCATCCAAATAGCTTTTTTAGCTGGCTCAGAAGCCTCAATATACTTGGACTCTATTGTAAACTCTACGACCACAACCTATTTTGAGCTCTTCCTGCTCACAGTACCTCCATTCAAATAGAAGATATATCTCGTTTGGGACTTCATGTCATCTTGATTAGTTTAGAAACTATAATATTCATATCCTCTGATTACTATTTCCTCATCTCCTCCATAAACCAGGAATATGTCCTTAGTATGCCTTAGATACTTAAGGATAGTCTTGAATTCTATCCAATGGAAATCACCTGGATCATCTTAATATTTTCTTACCACACTTAATGTATAGGTGAAATATTTCCTAATACATAGTATAACATACATGAATGACCCAATTTATAGTGCGTATAGAATCCTTTCCATTCTATTTCATTCATCATAGTTCTAAGGACACATTTTCTTGGAAATATGAATTCCATGTGATATTGGAAACAATCCCCTCTTGGATTGTTCCATAATGAATATTTTCAGTATGTTATCAATGTATGTACTTTAAAATAGGTTAAAAAAACTCTTGGATCTATCACAATGGATGTAATAACCCTAGATTTTATAAGATATATTCTTTTTAATTTCTTTCATATCTTCTGTTGTACGATACACCAAGATTATCTTGCGCTATACGCAACACCGTATTAGCTTGCAGTATACGCAACACTAATCCTGGATCGTGTTACACACAATTTCATGTTTGTTTCATAGTAGTTATTCTACAAAACATTGAGTTCAATGTATTTTTTTATACGCAGAAAAAATGGAGTCATGCACTACACGCAACCCTGACTTGGCTTGTATTACAAGCAATCGCGACCTTCCTCGATAGCGTGTGTTGTACGCAATACCGGGTTTTACTAAACAACGATATCTTATATTATTATGAACTCGCCATTATTAATAGTATTAACTAAATTTGAATTTTATAACATTATTATTCATCTTACACATTTTCTAGAACATGGTATAAGAACAAAATAAATTTTTCAGGTAAAATAAGTATTTTTCAAAAAATGCAATTTTGTCGCCTTTTGATGGCGCATCCACTTTAAATCTAGTTTTTGACATGTTTATAAGTTCAATTTTAAAAAATAAAATTATTATTTGGAATCAGGATATAAAATTTTACCCTGGATAAATTTTTCATATTATTCTGATAACTTTCATATTTTAATGAATAGTAAAACACGCTATATTTTAATTAAAAACAACTTTTTTCATCGTAGGAACTTATGTGGTAAAATTATAATATTTAATGGTTTTAAAGTATAAATAGAATATATTTTTACAATTTAATATAATTTATGTCATTAGCATTGATTTTACCGTGAATTCGTAGGTTAAATCAATTCAATCTTTTGCAATGTTTTAAACAAAAACCTGTTTTCTTTCGACAACGGGGTTAATTTTAATTTAATTTCTGCAAATTTTTTTATTGAATTTGGAAAAATGGATTACATATTTGGAATCAGTGGGTCCAAATTATGTTAATCGGATACTTTTTATTTTTGGGCTTTATGAATAGTAACTACGGTAAATTTTATTTACCATAGTTAAAGGTAAATCAGGAAATTAAGGGTAAATATAAGATTATAAAATTAACCTAACACCTGAAAAAATCCTATAGGATGACTAAAAGTCGAACCATATCACCTAAGGGTTGGATTAGAATCATTTAATGGACTTTTTTCCATGAAAATAATTTAATTATTATTAAAACCAAAGAAAGTGACAACATGTCACTTTCTTAAATCTTATAAGTATAATAATTTTAATTTAGTGATAATCTTAATGAAACTTCAAACATGAATAGTCTCCAGAAATCTAATGAAATTATCTACATCATATGAATTAATTTATAATTTTTAGGGATTAAATATTTATCATTAAAGGTGACATAATAGAGGTGTTGAAATTATTTTATTAAGAGAAATATCAAATGAATGGTTTTAAAAATATTAAAATAAATATTATATATGTGCTCCAATAATTTTTTAGATAAATATGACATGTTATGAATCCATTAAATCTTTTATTTCGAACATATCTTCTGTATATTGTTTATTTAAATTCAAATAAATGAATACTGTAAAAATTGACACTATTGTTATTTTATAAAACAAACATATTATAAAATTGTTTAAAAAACACAAAAATATTTAAAAATTATAAATTTATATTTATATGGTCTAAAATGTCATAAAGTGTCAAATTATGGAAAATTAACAACACATGTGTAATTATTTATAATAATTTAAAATTTTGAATATTATTACCACAAATAAAATTAAATTGATAAATAAGGATAAATCAAGTTGATAATGTTTAAAATAGATTCCTAACAAGTCTAAATTTTATTGGTTGATTATTTTGCAACCCTATATCATCTAATATTTTGATATTAGTCATTTTGGAAGTTTTTAAGTGGGGTTTGGATTTAATATAAACTAATATTTTTGAGGATTCCAAAGGTGCCCCTCTCCTCCCTTATAAAAAGGCACCTCCTCCCTCTCTTCCTCACAGCACTTCGAGCCTTCAAGATCGGCCAATCCTGGCCAAATTCTCTTATCCACTTCCCTATAAACATCCTATAGGTCTTGGTTTTCTTAAAAGACCAATTTCAGTGCCCTAAGAGGAGGTCTCAAAGAGGCGCTTCAAAGAAGAGGTAATGTCCGTTACTGATTCTTTCAAATTTATTTCTTCTTCCAATTCTTCTTCTTTAGTTGTTTCATTATGAAGTAATAACATCAGTATCACTCATATAATTATATGTTATTATAAGTATGAAACAACCCTATTTCACCATCTATCCATTCTACAGAAAACAAAATCATTGCGCGTGCGTACGTACGGAATACCGTCTCCACACCATGGTATAATCTGTTTTTCCAACACCACCTTACTTGGATGGGTATAATGGTGTAAAGAATAACTATACATAGTTATTATAAAATCATACTGATTCTGATATATTGTATCATCCTCTCCAATTTAATTTAATAATTATGGGAACGATATCATCGCTCGTGCGTACGTATGGACTACCGTCTCCACGACGCGATGAGATTCATTCTCAATGATTAACCATTCATGAATGATTATAAAGTATATATAATAAGTAATCATAAAATATATGACATAATAATGATACTATATTTATTTATATATATATGTATTTCATCCAATTAATTCCATTCAATTCAATAAGGAAACGAAAACAACGTTCATGCGTACGTACGGCCTACCGTCTCCATGAATGGTGTATTTCATTCCAATTATCGATATATCATATATATATATATATATGTATATGCTGAATATATATTACATATAAATCATTTTCCACATTCTGGAATTAAGTAAATCAGGTTATAAGTAATAATATCAAGAACAACAAGTCCAAACATGTACGATAAATAAAATGATTTTACCCAAAACGCTACTTTAACATGGAACTTACAAAAGAACGGGTAATATAAAGTCATAAGTGAACCATATATGATATCATAACAATGAATATGATTCTGTAATAATTCAATGACATTATTTAAATCATTATACAGGAGGTTTGGATACGTACGAAGCATATCAGACCTAAGGTAAGGGATATCTTTTCCAATATCATTTTTATCCGATATTGTTTATTCGTAAGTATTTACTGGGGTTATATTTGTCATCCATGTCCAAGTTTCATAAAAATGTTTTCATGTATGTTTAATGTCCTTTTTAACCATTTTTTACTTTTACTGCATGGTATGTAAGGAATCTTTTTTGTTTACCATTCGAGGTACTTTTTGACTTTTCCAGCAAAAGTACGAGAAGAATGTTTTTTTAACTTATACGGCATGAACGGATTTTTACAGTTTTATAACGCATTATTTTCATGAAGCTTTATCTACAAGATTTATTGATTATTTCCAAAAAAAATACTTTTCTTTTAAAATTGCATGGTATTTTGTGAAAAGAAAATGATTTTGAAGAAGAAAGGATATTGTCCTCAAGAATTCATTTCAAGTGTTTTATCAAAACCATTTTCCATCTAAGATGAAATTATTTCATATGTGTATGTTTCAAGAATAATGTATCTATGATTTACATGGTTTCACTTTTCTTATGATGAAATGATATCCATTTGTTTTATATGGATTATGTTATGATGGGATGATGTTTATGAGACCCATTTTTATTCTTTGGGTTATGATGAATGATTTATGTTTATGTTGTGGAACAAGTAAGAATGATTTCATTATGAGATGGGTGGGACCTATATCTCCCTCCAATGCATTGGGTAAAGATTTATATCTCATGAGATAGACATGGCTGGAACGGAAAGTTAAACCGGTTCAGTAATACATGACTGAAACGAGGGGTGAACTCGATTCAGAAAGGGACTTTGTGCACTAATATGGTCTTGGCAGCAATGCCTTGGCTGCTATGGAAATCATAACACGTTCTTAATGGTTTCCACAATTACATATTTTACTCCCATGATATTTTATCATGCTTAATGTTTCTTTATGATCTATGCCTTATGTACTTCCTTGTTTTATGTCATTGCTCAAGATTTTGATGTTTAAACATTATGTTCATGTTTTTAAGATCAAATGTATATGATTTGTTTTATTTTATCCATGCTTACCCTTACAGAGAATTTGAGCTCACCCTTTATATGTTTTCTTTTCCCTAGGATATAAACAAAGTTTTTAGGTAATAAAACAGAAGGGTAAGATCGATATGGGCGATGTTGAAGATCCTTCAACAGGATTAGATGTTTATATTCTGAGCTTCCAAAGACCCTAAACTATTACGGTCCTTGTGTGTCTATTTTTGTTATGTACTATGTATTCCAAAAAAGTATGTAATGTCCATGTACGTCAAGCTTCGGGTCTCTACAATGGATCTTGATCCCAAGAATATATATTGCCTCACCAAAGTATTTCATAGAAAACCATTTATTCAACCACTCCTTAACAGAATGTAAGACTGGTATTTCATTTCCAATAGGTAATATGTAATCAATATATACTATTAAGAAAATGACTACACTCTCACTAAACCATTTGTAGGCACAAGGATCACATTCATTATTTATAAAACTAAATTCCATTATGGATTCATCAAAATGAATGTTCCATGACCTATATGCATTCTTTAATCTATAAATGGATTTTTGAAACTTTCATATTTTATTGGAATCCTTTGGAGTCACAAACCCTTCAGGTTGTGTCATGTAAACATCTTCTTAAAGGATCCCATTAGGGAAGGATGTTTTGACATCCATTTTATAAATCTCATAGTGATGGTAAGCCGTAATGGAAAGTATAATTATAATGGATTTCAGCATTATAACTGGTGAAAATGTTTCATTGTACACTACTAAAAAATGTCCTTTAATAGCCCTGTTATTTATCAATGCTAGAAGTAAATGAAGGTAAATGGAAAATTTATCAGCACTAAAGAAAGTGCTGATACATTTAACCTTTTATCAGCGCATTTATTTCAGCACTGAAAAAGGAAACCTTTATCAACACTTTACTTTTAGTGTTGATAAAGGGTATCCTTTATTAGTGATTTCATTTTAGCACTGATAAAGGGAATCCTTTATCAGCACTTATGTTTTAGCGCTGATAAAGGGTACACTTGTTCAGATCTTTAAGCTTAGAGTTGTTAAATATTTCTTTCATCAATGCATTTTTAACACTGATAAAATGAAATAATTAAATAAATAAAAAATAAAAAATGTTCTTATTAGAAATTTTATTAATTAAATTATTGATAAAAATGAGTTGATTGATTATACATTATTAAATATTAAACATTTTATTAATTATATAATTATGATAATTAATGTTATTAAATTGTATATATTAAATATATAGATATATATTAATGTATATAATTATAATTTATATATTACAAAATATTTATGCATTTTACATTAAATAGTCATATACTTATTGAATAATGGTATATAATTAAAAATTGATATGAATTAAAAATACTGAAAAATGGCATAGTACTCGAGATACAATTAAATGTCGTTCGATTTTTTAATTAAATATAGATCAAATGTGTGTTATATTGATTTCACATAAATATAATTAATGCATTCTTATATACAATATGCACATGCACAAAACTTATCCATCTTTTTAATATCATTAAAGTGTACCTATAATCTTAATTTATTCAATATCACTCATTTTCAACATATATGCGTGCACTCAAAATTAGATATTCATTAATAATGTTAAAAAAATTGTAAAAAAATATTTATAAATAAATATATTTATAAATTTGCACTCACTATATTTATACAATTAAAAATAAATAAATATTTATTTAAAAGTATTTATATAATTATAAATAAATAATTATGTATATTTAAATTATTATTAAATTTATAATAAAATTAATTAAATAATGAATATATTTACTATATTTATATTTATATATATTTATTTAATATATATGTATAACTATATAAATATATATAATGAAATAAACAGTATTTTTTAAAAATATTTCTATAATTAGATATAAATAGTTATAAAATTATAATAAATATATTTAAACAGGAATATATTTTCAATATTTATATTTATATATATTTTTTAATTATTTATAAATTTTAGCAATTTTTTTATTTATATTTATAGTTATAAATCCTTTAACAGTGCTTCAGTAATAAGTGCTGATAAAAAATCTTTATCAGCACTTTTTCCATGCTGATAAAGATGAGGATTTATCAGCGCTAAATACAATGCAGATAAAATAAACATTTATCAGCACTCTAATTTTAGCACTGATAAATATTTTTTTATCATCCCTTTTTTAGTGCTGATAAAGATAGGACTTCATCAGCACTAAAAAGCCATGATTAAAGTGTCTCAATCTATTTTAAAACCCTAAACATTTGAAAACCCATCATGATATAGAGATTTTCATGAAAGCCACCCAGTTTCGGCACTCCTCCTTAGTGAATCGAAGGTTAAATTACACCACTTGACTACCTCTGAACATCTCTTCTGACATTTGAAGAGGGTCTCTAATTTTCTTCAACCTAGTGAGGTAGGCCTTCTGATTTTATTTGTGAATTTTTTTTGTTTTGTTTTTTATTTATTCTTCTATGATTTGTTTACGATCTATTTTTTATGATCCATTGTTTACTATTCGTTTGTGATCCATTTCTTAGGGAATGATTTGTGGTCCGTTGGTGGTATTTACTACCGATGTATGATTGGTTGTTTATACCAACTCATCTATTGGATCTTGATGAAAAATAGAACACTACTATTTTTTGTTATGATGTATCTTAATTCACTCATGCACATGAAATATTAGATACAGTAAGACATCTCATTCACTACTTGAAATTGGTGTTCTCCTATCAAAAAATTGAATGGAGGGTTTAATATATCTTTCCAAATCATGTGGGCCACTATTTTTTTTATTTGTTGTCATTGTTCCAATGATACTTGTATCCAATGATACTGCTTGTTTGTTAATCAGGATGGAGGATAGATAAATGATGATTTTTCTATGTGAACTTGCGGTTGATCTTTTGTCTACATCTCTGGGAAGGTAAAGATCAGGCTTTTTATCTACTTTGTTTTGCATCATGATAGATTGTTCTCCTCTTTTTACACTTCTAAAACTTTTTATCTTCTCAAGTTTTTTCTTTAAACTCATTGTTGGTGCAAGAAAATTGAACCTCATGCATCCTCTTTGTATTATTATTTAATAATTTCAGGGTGTGTAGGTTGGGAAACCAACTCATGTTCAATAATTCTCAAAAAAATCACTACTTTCAATCATCATTTATAACTTCATAGTATGCCTTAACAATAATTTTCATCTTTTGATGCAATTTTCATCTTTTGGACCTCTTATTGAAACTTCTTTCATCCTAGTGATCTTCTCTAACTATCCCATGAAATCTATTTCTCAAATGAATATACTTTTCATTGATTTCATATTGGTTCCCTAGTTCTATTCTAGTTAAATATTACTTGAGACATCCACTAGAGACACAGTTAACATGGAAATAATTATTTTATTAATATCCATAACTTCCATACTATAATTGGTAACATTATATTATAAATCTTCCTTTGACTTCCAAATAGTCAATATATTCCAAATAATTAAAGGAAAACTATAAAATTACCATTTCAATCCAAAATAAAATCGTAGGTATTTTTACCTTCCTATATAGCTTATCTAGTTGTCCTTACTTTTTATAAGGGTCATCTTGAGTGTATTTAAAACATATCCTCTAGTTTAATTTTATTAAGAACTTCCAAATCTCTATTTACGAACCCAATAGGAGGGATATGAATTAAAAAAGGATGCATGTTAATCATTTTAAAAATTAATATGAATATGGAGTTAAAGAGTTCATCAAGTTTTCAAAAGAGCATGCAGACAACCCTTCAAAATTCCTTTGTCCATGTTTACCTTATTGTTATTCAAGACAAATTATTCAAGAAGATTTAGAAGAACATTTTATTTTTCATGGAATAGATCAAAGAAATAAATGTTGGACTCAAAATGGGGAAAATTGAATGTGGACATCAATTGGGATGATACTATTGTTTACGGATCATTTTATATGAATACCTTTGTAAAAAAAATGATGGAGATTGAATGGAAGAAATGACAACGGAAATTGAATATAAACTTTGTGATTGTCCAAATTTGTTTGAGTAGTTAAATAGTTGTTCCAAGAAACCATTGTATATTAGTTCTACTAAATACACAACATTTTTAGCTATATTGAAGTTATGTAATGTGAAAACTGCCAACAGATGGAGTGACACCAACTTATAGAACTAGTTGGTCTTCTGAAAGATATTCATCTAGAAGAAAATGAACTACCATGATAAACATATGATGTTAAATGAATGTTACATTCACTGGGAATGATCTCTAAAAAAATAAATGCTTTTCCAAATGATTTCATATTGTTTTTCAAGGACCATGAATCACTCATGAAATACCCAAAGTGTGACACATATTGATACAAGAAAAATAAGTATGGTTCTTTTCTATCATTACACAGTTTAGAATACTATATGGATGTTAGGAAACTGCAAGACAACTAAAATGGAATGTAGATACAAGAATTAAATATGGGAAGCTATGTCATCCAGCAGATTCTCCTCAGTGGAAGAAAATTGATTACAAGTTTTTTGAATTTGGTGATGAGTCGAGAAACATACATCTTGTGTTATCTATAGATGTAATAAATCCTTTTGGAAGATAGAGTAGTACTCATAGTACATATCCCATCATGTTGGTAAATTATAACTTTACTCCATGGTTATGCATGATGCATAAATACCTTTATATTATCTATGCTTATATCTGGACCAAAGAAACCTCATAATGATATTTATATCTATTTGGATCCATTGATCTAAGATCTGAAATTGATGTGGGATACAAGTGTTATAATGTAATATTCTCATAAAAGTGAATAATTCACATTGAGGTCCACATTGTACAAAATGATAAATTCCTTCCCCACTTATGGAAATTTATCAGGCTATAACAAGAAAGGCATTTTTGGGTGACCCATTTGTGAAAAATTCACATACTCAGTTCAGTTGAAACATTTCTCAAAGACTTTGTTTTTAGGACATCGAAAATTTTTACCTCGGTGATATAAATATTGATCCTGGGAAACATCATTCGATGGGAATATCAAAAAAGGTACAACACTGTCTCTAGCAATGGGTGATCCACTATAAAAAAAAGTAAAAAAGATTGAAAGTGTTTTCATTAAACCATTTTTGAAAAACTTTACAAAATC
This sequence comes from Viscum album, assembly GCA_963277665.1. Taxonomy (NCBI): domain Eukaryota; kingdom Viridiplantae; phylum Streptophyta; class Magnoliopsida; order Santalales; family Viscaceae; genus Viscum; species Viscum album. The sequence continues at coordinate 791,628,800 of OY728141.1, forward strand.
AGGTTCAAAGAAGAGATCAATTTTCTTTGAATTAACGTATTGGAATTTTTTGTATGTCAGACATTTTCTTGAAGTCATGCATGTAGAAAAAAATGTTTTTGATAGTGTTATTTGCACATAACTAAATGTTCCTGGAAAAATGAAATATAGAATAAGGCCTAGGTTGGACTTGATTAAAATGGGTATAAGGGAAGAGTTGGAACCGGTGAAGGTTAAAAGGCAGAATTTTCTTCTTCCAGCATCTTACACTCTATCCAGACAAGAAAAATTACAATTTTTCCTTTTCCTTATGAGTGTAAAAGATCCACATGGGTATTCATAAAATATAAAGAATGTCGTGTCAATGACTAATTTCAAGTTACAAGGAATAAAATTACGCAACTGTTGTGTTTTGATGAAATATTTAATGCATTTTGATTTTTGTTTCATTCTGCCTCAAAATGTAGGAAATATATTAACCAAACCCTACTTCTTTTTCAAATCCATATGCAGCAAAGTTAAAGACCTAACAATGTTTCCCATAATTAATAAGGATATTTCAATCATATTATGTGAATAATAAATGATCTTCCCACAATAATTCTTTGATATAATGGTCCACCTAATGGTTCACTTGGTCAGAGAGGTTCAAATATATGGTTTTATCCATTACAAATGGATGTACCCCATTGAATGGTATATGATGCTTTTGAAAGAGTGTACTAAGAATCGAAGTCGTCCATAAGGTTTCATTTCAAAATTATTTATTGTTGGAAAAGATATTGAATTATTTACCAATTACCTATTAGATGATGAAAGCATCGGTCTCCCAAAGTCTCATCACGACAAACACCTTATGGGCTAAGGGATTTCTGGAAGAGATGTTGCTACAATTACCTTAATAGAGTAGGATCAAACACATCTTTATATATTACATAATGGTGAATATTTTCATCCATACATTTAATACCACAAAAAAATTATTAGATATTTGAATCCATCAAGAGATGAAATATGGAAATCATATACACATAATCAATAATTTTTAGGATGGTTCAGAGATAAAATTTATAAGGAGTTATCTAAAAAACTCAAATTAAATTATTGAAAGACTTTAATGACTAGCCAGAGGACTGAATTCAAATGTTACATCTTACACTGGGTTTTTAATAAATGGATATATGTTCTATAAAAAATAATATGAGTATAATGAAAAACTTTAATGTTATTCTTGTGGCTGAAGCGATGCACATATCTGGTTCCAAGGATATAAATAAAATTTATAAAAATCTGTCATATTGTGGCATTATCGAACAAATATAAGAGTTCAATTATACAAAATTTTAAGTTCCTCTTTTCTGCTGTAAATGTGTTGACAATATCGATGGAGTGAAAGTTGAAGAAATGGGATTTGTGAAGGTGAATTTCACTATAGAATGGGAAAAATATGATCCATTCAAAATGGAATCACAAGAAGTGTATGTATTTTATGTCACTAATCCAACAAATAAAAATGGGTCGATGGCCATTCTTGTGACTAAAAAAATGTTTATTTAGATGAAAATTCAATCAAGGATGACCCTTTCATCGGGACATCACAATTAGTTCATAATGTTCCCAATGTAGACAATGTCTTGTACATTAGAGGGGACCACAAAGAGGGGATTTGGAATCTAGAAAGAGGAACCAAATCCTTGAAACCATTAAAAAAATAAAGAGAGGTCAATAAGGAGGTAAGTGTTTTTTAATATATTATTTTTTTCCTTATAATATTATATCTTCTCTACTATATTAACATAATCTAAATTAAATGTTTGACTAATCATGCAGACAATTTCTTCTGCACATGATGATGTTACTAATCCCTCAGAAGAACAAACTTTAAGGAAGGAAACCCTTTGGAAAAATGTAAAGGAAATGTTACAATATACTTTCTCTATTTTACTAAAAAAACTATATAATAGAACATTTATTTCATTTTCATTATTCCTTGTAGATTTTTTTTTGTTTTATTACTAACATAAGAATATTTTTCTTATATAGGTGTGTTCTTTTTCTCGAGCAAGGGTTTTTTTTTCAGAAATAACATGAGTCGGTTTAGGATTAAAAGACAAAGGAACATTGATGTTTTTGAATGTATGTAATAATTTGTATTTATGTAATTATATAAACCAATGTCAGAAATGTCTATAATATAGTGTTTTTTTCTGGTATTTGTGTTGTAAATTACATTTCATTTAAAATATATATTGGGAATTTTTTTTTGATATTATATGTGTTTCTAGTGTGTTTCTCATGTTATAGTGTGTTGTAACAGCACACTGTCGTGGTGTTGTAGTGTCCTGTTAAAGCACACTGTAGTATGTCCCTTTATCAGTGCTTTTATAAGTGATGATATAGGAATCCTTTAACAGTGCTTTTTTAGTGTGGATAAATGATATCTTTATCAGTGATTTTAAAATCATTGTTAAATTTCCTATTTATTAATTCTTTTTTAGTGATGATAAATGGACTCTTTATCAGAGATTTTTCAGTGCTGATAAAAGTCATGTGCTTTTAACATTTCTCAAGTTATTAAAATTTTTCTAGTCCTGACAAAGGATATTCCTAGCACTATTAAAGGCTAGTTTTTTAGTAGTGATATCCAATGCCTTGACATTGTTTAAACCCTTATACAACCATTCAAACCTTATAAGTATTGAATTTTCCTTCCATTTCTATTTTCTTCTTGAATACTCATTTTCAACCAATGGGATTTACATTCACTGGAGGATATACTAAAATTCAGACTTAGTTTTGGTACATGGAATCCATTTCAGAATTAATGGATTCTTTCCACTTGGAAACATTTGTTCCACTTAATTCTTCCTTGTAGGTTAGAGGATCATTATTATAAACTAACAAGGATTCACCATCCTTAATAACTATAAAACCATACTGTTCTGGTTCACTAACCTATCTTTTACTCCACTAAAGTAATTGTGTATCTAGAATAGTTTCTTCTTCCATGGGGATTTGTGGAATCTAATATTATACCAACTCTTGTGTGCCTTGAGTCGCAACTTCATGGAATTTTATCTCACTCTTACAATCTCTCTTGAATATGTGATCCCTCTCAATGAAAATGGTGTGTCTTTACACTAACATTTTTTCTTGAGGGATCGTATAGGTAATATCCATTTATTTTCTTCATGGTATCCTATAAAGGTACCCTTTGTTATTAGGGGTGCAATTTTGTTACTGAAAGATGACTTAAAAAATTCTTCACTTCCCCACACATGTAAATTCAATAACATGGTTATTATTACACTCTAAAATTTGTATGGAATACCATTTATCGATTTAGTTCGTACTTGGTTTAGTATGTGTGATTCTTTTTGTAATTCATATACCCAAAAGGATAATGGAAGACTCTCATGACTCTTCATTGATCTTGACATATCTAGAAAGGTGTGGTTTTTCCTTTTGCTTACATCATTCCATTAAGGCGTGTAAGGAGGAGTGAGTTGGGATAGGATCTCAAACTCTCATAAGTAATAAATGAAATCTTGATTAATATATTCTCTACCATGGTATGAGTGAAGTTACTTTATCTTCCTACCAAGATGGTTCTCAACTTCATTCTTGTATTCCTTGAATTTATCCAAGGAATTCAACTTATAACTCATTAAGTAAATATACCCATATCTGCTAAAATCGTCAATGAAAGTTATGAAGTATGAGTACCTGCCCCTTTATTCAATAGGAAATGGTCCAAACACGTCATTATGAAATATTAAAGAAGCTATTTATCCCTTTTACCTTTCCTAATAAATGGGTCTTTGGTTATTTTTTCTTGTAAACATGTGTAACATACACCAAGTGGTTTTAGTTTGAAAGAATATAAATATATGTATTGATGTAATTTTGTTGAGTATTTTTCATTAACATGACCTAGCTAGTGATGAAAAAGTTGGGTGTGGTATGAGTCATGTGAAGTAACATCGTCATTGGTTTCCATTACTTGGTTCATGTAATCCAACATGTAAATATCATTATGTAAATTTGCCTTACCATAACTAATGTTATATTTATAAAAGAAGTAACATTTATTTCCAAATTTGAAAATCAATCCATTTTTATCTAGTCTAGATATATAAATAATGATTTTCGTAAATGAAATCACATAATAACAACCCTTTAAAACCAAGATCATTCTAGTCAAAAATGTGAGGTGGTAGTCCCCGATAGCTACAGCAGCAAGTTTAGCTTCATTGGCTACTCATAGATCTACCTCCCCTAGGTCAGTTTTTCTGAATCTACTTGGTTCCTATATTTGAATACATATGTGAGTACCATAAGATCCATCTAATACCCAATTTTTAGAAATAGATAAATTGAACTCGATAACAATTTCACAATAAGATTCCCCTCTCTTCTTCATCTAGATGTATTTTTTCTTCCAGTGGCCCATCTTGCCACATGTAAAATAGATAGCATCCTCTTCCCTTTATTTCCCTTTATCTTCTTATTATTGAAAGGGTGTGAAAAATATTTAGTCTTAAATATCTTTGATTTTCCTTTCCATTTGTTCACCATAAGGATAGAAGGCTTTTCAAACTTCATATCTTTATCTACTTGGTGAAGGAGGATAAGAAGATCTGGAAAACATCTCAATGTTGTCCATATTAAAATTCACAACAAAACTAGAGAATCTCTAAGGGAGAGATTCCAAAATGAGATCATTTACAAGTTATTTGGATATTTTAAACCCTATAACCTCTAGGCACTCAATGTAGCCAATGGTCTTGACTATGTGAGGCCTAACTTGTTAACTCTCTCCAAGATTACTCTAAAATAGTGCCTTGGAAATCTCAAATGATTCTTGTCTAGCTCTCATAGTAAAGACTACAGAGGTGGTCAAGCATGATATACACATCCATGTTTTTGTGAGACTTCATGATTTCACTATACATAGATGAAAACATAAAATATTGAACATTGACTGTGTCGTTCATATGTTTTTCATATACTAGGAAATATTCATCACTCACCTCTTGAGCAGGCAGATCAGGCAATGAGAATTCTATCACATAAGATTTCTGTTCATGGCATAGAATTACCCAAAGGCATCTAAACCACTCCTGGAAGTTACTGCCGGGTAGGAGATTGTATTTATCCAATATTGATCATAAGGATAGTGAGATTTTCATTTTATTCTAAAATAAAATGATCAGATTATTAGTACATTTATTGATTTCAAATTTTGTGATAAATTATAAATTAATTGATTTTATTATATCTCCCACTATTTTATCAAGTCCCAATATCCCTCACCAGTGAACTTAGAATGTCTAGTTTCTAGGATATTCTAGTGGAAAGGATCCATATTCCCCTTTGTATAACCCCAAAAAGGGTTGATAAAGCTATTTTAAAGGTATTTAGGTAGGCAAGTCTTTTCCAACTATAGGCTTGGATCTCCTTGATCTGTTGAGTGGACTCCCCTATCCAAAAATCCTAAATTTCATTTTCTCAAAACTTTCCTCCAAATTAAAATAAGTATATAAATGGATACTAATCTAGATGTAAAATAGTCAATTCAACCCGAAACCTTCATAATAACTCCCCTTATAAAAGTAAGTGTCCTGGCAAGGGTTGGTCAAACACATAGTTCGACTGAGTTCTGTTTCTGATCAAGTAATAGAAAGCTTAGTATGAATTAATATTAGGTTGAGGGGTTTTATTTTATTATGCATAAATTATTATTTTGTTTTATCCTTTACATGTATTTTTAATATTTAAGTGGACGTTTACTTAATTAATTAACCATGTTTGGATAAAAAAATTATGCATAATCAATTTTATTTAAATTTCTACTTTTCAGATTAATTCATTCATTTATGGGATCACGGTCTTGCATAAAAAATAATTTTAACGCATTAGACAAAAAATAAATAAATAAATAAATGTCATGATCATTATATTATATTGTGTTTGATTTAATGAGTGTAAATTAAATCAACCTATAACCTAGGGGAAATAACTCCTTATGTCAGACTTCGCATGAGCTAAAACCTTCCACATGTCCACCTATGTATCACTAAGTTGGAGTCATTATGGTTCTATCTGGAACCGTCTCTACACACCTTGGGATGCTGTATTAATTAAAAAAATTTATTACTCTTACACAGGTGAGGGTAACCAAAGGATTGGTTAAAGGGAATTACATAAATATCCTTAGACATGTATGTCCTACATAATAATGGAGGAAGGGATGACTTGAAGGCCATCTTTTAATTTAATATTAAATAATTAAAAAACCATACAATAAATTCAATTAAATAAATTCCAATACATACATAGGTCTTGGTCAAGCTCATGATCGATCGTACATTCAATTAATATGCAAAAAATCAATTGTCTAGAATTTATTTATTTATTCATTCATTATTATTTAGATGAACGCAATTGTATTAATTAATTAATTCCCTTTCATATTAATGATAATCCATACTTAATTTGAGATACCCATCAATTTTCCATTCATGGTAAACAAACGGTAGAACCTTTGATGACATATTTATTATAGTAAATTAATTGAGCATTTAAAATTCCATAAAACCATTATTAAACTTTCAGAAACACAATGGTGTGCCGATAAAAAAATAAGGTTTTAATTCCACAATGTTTAAAATTTAATGTAATTTTAATTTTTACCATTAATGGGTGACTACATGGTGTGTACATCCTGCAACATGCCATGTACCTCAATTTCTATATATCCAAATCACACGCCTGGGGCTTCAGTGTGTTAACACGGCCAGACTACACAGTGTGTACATGCCAGCTACACACCTTGTATCTAATTTCTTCATGCAAAGTTGGTCCGATAAACACACCATATGCAATAAAATCACCATGTGTTTTTAATTTTTTAGAGCATCTAGATATAATGAACATGGGTATACAGCATGTGCTCCAGCCGCACACCATGTAACCCAGCTTTACCGGCCAAATATTTGGCACTTCTCAATGGAATGTTCACCATTCTTCATTTGTTCTTAAATCTCTAAGTGAAACATTGAACAAATAAGACTAATATGTTGATAACATGTTAATTCAAATTGGATTAAAGAAAGAATAACATGAAATGAAAATCTTACCATGATTTCACATAGATCAACAATCAAATAAATAATTATAAATTTAAATGTGACTACTATGATACCACTTGTTGGTTCCAGGTGCTGCTGAATCATTGTGATAGAGAGATATATATTACAATTTCTTTTAATAATAGTTACCTAAAAGCAAGATGTAAGATCTTGCATTTCAAATTTATAATTAATTTATTTAATATCTAAATAAATAAATACATAGTCTTAGGAACTTTCTTCAGTGATGATTGTTGGTCATCTGAAAAGGCCCTTCCAGATTACCTTTATTGTGATCGTGAGGATCCAAGGGTAGAATCCCTCTAGCGGTGCTCTACACATTCTCTAATGGTCACTAAACAACACCACTCATTCTCCAGGTGCAAGCATGGTGAGTCGAATTCTCGCATTTATCATTCTTGATTTCTCATTATTATGTCTTGAAGAAAATCTATATTGGGTTTCTCATTCTTGAGAGGGAGAGAGGAGGAGGATTCAAGAGAGATTCATTGTTTGCAACAATTCTCTATTCAAAATCATGGATTTGGTTTTGAATTATTTACACAATAGACATAGTGGTCTATTTATACAATTGGGATTTTGATTACAAAGTTTAATTTCATAATATACATTAAATATAATTAAAAATATTAATGAAATATCATTCCACATAATAATATTATTATTATTATTTTGTGGTGTGCCAACATTTGAAAAATGGGTAAATAATATTTATCAGATCATAAATAATTATTTTATCACTAGACATGGTCTTGGTCTACTCAAACTCCTCTTTCATTTATTGAACACCCAAATAAATATTTTATTCTCTTAAATAAATATTTTATTCAAAAACTAGTAAATAAATATTTATTAAATATTCAATAAAATAAATAAATAAATTTTATTCACAATATGGAAAATAAATAATTATTTTATTTATGCGATCAATATAACTTGAATAAAATTATTCCTCAGTCTTGAGAATAATATTTATTCCATTAATTAAATTCATATCGAATTTAATCGAGACTAATAGAAATAAATAGTGTGTGACCCTTTAGGATCATTTCTCATTAGCACTAGGCAAGCTTGCCTAAAGTCCAAGATTAATGTCTAGCAATGGGTCAAAGAACTGAAGAGAAATAACTTAAAGTCGCAACGATGACAACCATATAAAAATGATCACTATGTAATATAATCCCTTTGTCACAACATATCATCAACAAGGTTTCATGATGGTGTCATCAAGCAGGTTCCATGATAGTGTCATCAACCTATATGCTTGATACATCATTCTTTGACTATTTGAAATGAACTCGTCATTCCACCATGGACATGGAATTTAGGGTGATGATTCTATTTCAATCAAAGGGTGGAGATATTAACTTTCATAATGATTTAAGGGACAAATATTTCCTTGAATTATCCATCAATAACATGTTATTCGTGATGTACCCAACATACCCTACTTCCCACCAACATATGGTGTGATTATTTTTGTCAGAAAATATAAGTGCATGAGTCATGACATGCATTAATGATAATCTTAAAGTATATAGACCATTACACGTGCTCGCAGATAGGAATATCTGATGACACCAAAACATGCATAATTCCTACTAGAGGGTATGTTCTAATAATCTCTCATCTTAGATATTACCAAGGGATAACTTCATGAGAGGAAGTCTCATATTCTTATGAGTACTCACACTTGACGGTCTATATACTATTTGTCCCATCATAGTATGTTATCCAACCACAAAACTATATAAAGAATATTGTCATAACACTTCAAAGTTCTCTTCATAGCATGGAACTATTATCAATTTATCAATGCGACAAATACTCTAGGAAATTATTATATTAAAGTCATGAATAACAATGAGAAATATGTAATAATATGTTTAATTTAATATTTAATACATCAAATATTATAGTAATAAATGTATAAACAGTTGGTTCCAGGACACCAACTCTAACAACTTCCACTAAAAATATTTATAAAAATATATTTTTTATAATATTTAATAAAAAATATAATTACAAAACACCTAACCTATAATAAACTAAAACATAAATTCATAATAAACTCAAACATACACCATCATAAATCCATATTCATATATACACAACCTTAGTCAACCCATAACTCGGTCAACCCATACCTCAGTCAACTCATACCTAAGTTAACTCATAGCTTAGTTATCAATATATAAATACAAAATATGTCCACCAATAACAAACCATGGACAATATAAATCCATCCCACAACCATCGCTACTTCTATCTACCTCGATATAATCTCATCAATTGGAACCGACAACATCATCTCAACAACTAGAAAAAACATAAATTAGAACTAAACATAATATATCATAATTACATTAGAATCATTGATAATATTTAAACATACCATAGAAACTAATAACCCTCACAATTACCTTCTAAATAATGTAGTGGGTCTAAATGGTTAACCTTCTTCTTACTACTGACATATGTCACCAATAATAAAAACCAAAACAGTTAAGACAAGAAAATAAAAGGGGAATATACATATAATATATATAAAATTTTGCATATAAAATTGGTTATTTTATCAATAAAACAAAAAAAATTAATATAAAATGAATAATGTATCATGAAGAACACTTTGAAAACATAAACATAGCAATTTAAGATATGATTCAACACTTTTAACTGAAAAGTGATAAGAATATAACATTATAATCAATTTTTAAATTAACGTGTGATGTGGTTGAATATTACTTAATAGTTTTTTTTTGAATAATTTGATATGGAAGCATGTCTTATGTTTCCAAGAAAAATAGTAGTTTTCCCATTATTTCATGTCAATCTGCAGTTGTTTTCTCTTATTTCTGTCATTACATACATGTTTTAGTGTCTTAAAACATTGAAAACGCATTTATTGGAATCCTAGGAAAACTACAACATAAAATTATATGTCATTAGTTCCTATATTTTAGAAATAAATCTAAAATAATTTTCTTATGATTTCATAGTAATATGACATCATGTGCATAGTTTTAACCCCCTCACATAGGTTTTTAAGGACTTTTATATCTTTAAAAACTGCTTATTGAGTCATTCTGAGCACATCGCACATCAAATGGATGTTTTGTTAATGAATAAATGCCAAAAATAATTCAAAAGTGGTTTTATTATAATTTCACAACAATAAAAGTTCGTTTTCTTTTTTTACCTTCACATGCCTATTTTAGTGTTTTGAAACACTGAAAATGTATTTACAGTAATCTCAGGTAAACTGTAACTTTTAATGATGTTTTGTTAGTTCCTAGATTTCAAAAATCAATATATGGTCATTGTACTCTTATTTCATAGTAATAAAATGTTTTTTTCATAGATTTAACCCCTTGACACACATTTTTAAAGATTTAAGTATCTTTAAAATAAGCTTATTGAGTCATTCTCAGCACACTGCAAGTTGGATGGATGTGTTGTCTTTCTATACACACCATAAATAATTCAACGGTATTTTTCACAAGAATTTGCATCAATTTGAGGTAGTTTTATATGGTTTAATCCATTAGAAACATGTTTTAGTTTTTTAAACACTGAAAATGCATTTACATACATCCCAGGAAAACTGTAACTCGCAATGATGTATCATTGGTTCCTACATTTAAAAAATAAATATATAGTCATTTTCCTCTGATTTCACAGTAATATGATGTTTTTTTCATAGTTTTGACCCCCTAAACCATATTTTTAAAGACTTTAGTATCTTTAAAAACTGCTTATTGATTTTTTTGAGCACACCATGTAGCTTATGGATGTATTTTCTATGTGTACATGCCACAAATAATTCAAAAGTGGTTGTCTCATGATGTTACATAAATTTTAGGTAGTTTTATATGGTTTTTTTATTACAAACTTGTTTTAGTACTTTAAAACACTAAAAAAAATTACAGTAATCTTAGAAAAATTGTAACTCGTAGTGACATGTCATTAGTTCCTACATTCAAATCAATATATAGACATTTTTTTGCTGATTTTAGGGTAATCTGACATCATTTGCATATTTTTGACCCCCTGAAACAGGTTTTTAAAGACTCTGGTATCTTTAAAAACTACTTATTGAATCATTTAGAGCACGTCACACATTAGATGGATGTGTTTTCTATGTGTACACACCATAAATAATTCAAAAGTGGTTGTATCATGATTTTACGTCAATATGAGGTATTTTTCTAGGTCTTTGTCCATTACATGCACATTTTAGTGTTTTAAAACACTGAAAATGTGTTTATGGGAATCTCATGAAAGCTGAAACTCAGAATGATGTGTCATTAGTTCCTACATTTTTTAAATTAGTTTATAGTCATTTTTCTCTGATTTCATATCATCTGATGTTGTTTGTGTAGTTTTTAACCCCTTAAACATGTTTTTTAAGACTTTAGTATCTTTAAAATTTTCTTATTGAGTCATTAGGAGCACACCAAATTTTTTATGGATTTTATTTCTATGTGTAAGTATAAAAAATAATTCAATGGTGGTTTTATTGTGATTTAACATCAATTTTAGTCCATTTTCTATAGTTTTGACCATTACAAACACGTTTTGGTATTTTCAAAAACTCAAAACACTTTTATGAGCATACCAGGGACACTATAAATTATAATGGTGTTTAGTTGGTTCCTAAATTTTAAAAATTAATCTGTGGTCATTTTCATATGATTTCACATCCATACAACATCTTTTTCATAGTTTTAACCCTCGAACACATGTTTTTAAGGACATTTATCTTTAAAAACTGCTTGTTGAGTCTTTACAAGCACTTCACATATAGGATAGATGTTTTTTCTATGTATACACATAAAAATAATTCAACATTAATTTTCCCATTATTTCACGTCAATCAGGGGTCATTTTATATGGTTTTGACCATTACATGATGTTTTAGTGTTTTAAAACACTAAAAACGTGTTAATGGGAATCCCGAGATAACTATAAATTGGAATTATGTTTCATCAATTCCTAAATTTTAAAAATAAATATATAGTTATTTACCTTTGATTTTATGGACATCCAACATCGTTTATGTCATTTTGACCCCCTTAAACATGCTTTTAAAAATTTTGGTATCTTTAAAAACTATTTATTGAGTCATTTCGAGCACACCTCACATCATATAGATGTTTTTTCTATGATTAAATATTAAAAATAATTAAATAGTGTTTTTTCCAATATTTTATGTCAAACTGAGGTTTTTTATTTGGTTTTGGTCATTACATGCATGTTTTAGTGTTTTAAAACACAAAAAACATCTTTATATGGATCCCTGGAAAACCATAACTTTCAATAACACTTCATCACTTCTTATATTTAAAAAATTAATATGTGATTATTATTTTATGATTTCATGGAAATATGACTTAATTTGTGTAGTTTTGACCCTCTAACACATTTTTAAAGGCTTTAGTGTCTTTAAAAACTACTTAGTCATTTTGAGTACATCACACATCGAATGGAAGTGTTTTCTTCACATACATGCTAAAAATAATTCAACGGTGGTTGTCTCATGAATTTACATCAATATGAGGTATTTTTTTTAGGGTTTTGGCCATTATAATCATGTTTTAGTGTTTTAAAACATTGAATATATGATTATAAGTATCTTGGGAAAATTGTAACATATAATAACATGTTTTTAGTTCCTTCATTTCAATAATAAAACTATAGTCATTTTCCTATGATTTCAAAATCATCTGATGTCATTTTCATAGTTTTGACACCCAGACACACAGTTTTAAAGACTTTAGTGTCTTTAAAACTTGTTTGTTGAGTCATTTTTATAACATCACACATCAGATGGATGTGTTTTATATGCGTACACATCAAAAAATATTTAAATGGTGGTTTTCCAATGATTTAACGTCATTATGAGTTTGTTTTCTATGGTTTTCACCATTACACACAAGTTTTAGTATTTTAAAATAATGAAAACGAATTTACTAGCATCCTGGGAAAAAAGTAATGTGAAATGATGTGTTTTCAGTTACTAGATATCAAAAATCAATTTATGGTCATTTTTCTCTGATTCCATGGCTATCCAATGTCATTTTTGTTGTTTTGACCCCCTCACACACATTTTTAAAAACTATGGTATCTTTAAAAACTACTTTTAAGCCATTCTGAGCACACCTCAATTTGGATAAATTTTTTATCTATGTATACATACCAAAAATAATTAAAAAGTTGTTTTCCATGATTTTACATCAATCTGATGTTTTTTTCTATGGTTTTGGGTATTACATGCATGTTTTGGTGTTTTAAAACACTAAAAACATATTTACGAGCATCATAGGAGAACTGTAACTCGTAATGACATGACATAATTTCTTAAGTTTCAAAAATAAATCTATGGTTGTTTTTCTCTTATTTCACAGCCATCTGACATTGTTTACATGGTTTTAAACCTCTCACACAATTTTTTAAAGACTTAAGTATCTTTAAAAATTGTTTAATGTTTCATTAAGAGAACACCACACATCCGATGGATGTTTCTTCTATGCATAAATGTCACAAATAATTTAAAATTGGTTATCCCGTTATTTTACATCAATTTGAGGTATTTTTCTAATGTTTTGGTTGTTACATGAACTTTTTTTAATTTTAAAACACTAAAAATTAGTTTACGAGAATCACGAGCAAACTATAACTTGAAATGATGTTTCGTCGGTTCCAACATTTAAAAAATCAATCTATAATAATTTTCCTATGATTTAACAGTAATTTTAAGTCATTTTCATATTTTTGACCCCTGGACACGTGTTTTTAAAGACTTTGGTATCTTTGAAAAAAATTGAGTCATTCTGAGAACACCTCATGTCGGATGGATGTGTTTTCTATAATTATATGTCAAAAATAATTCCAAGGTGGTTATCCCATGATTTTAAATAAATCTAAGGTTTTTTTCTATAGTTTTTACTATTACACACACATTTTAATGCTTTAAAACACTGAAAATGCATTCACATTCATCCTAGAAAAACCAAAACTTTGAATGACCTTCCATCAATTCTAAAATTTCATGATCAATAAATGTTAATTTTACTATGATTTTATAGTCATTAGAAAACCAATTGGTAAGTATTCCTAGATGTACATTTTTTCAATATAAAACTGTTATTTTTTACTTTAAAACACATATCACATAGCCCAAACTGAGAAAATGATCTCAGATTGTTTTCAAACTTTATAAAAAACAATCCATAATTCATTTTTTATGTGTTTTAATTGATGAAACAACAACCTAACACACTATGTGGTCGATATGAATTGCATTTTTCTTTTTCCATTTAAAAGTACCATTTTATTTTAAAACGTTTGTCACATTTTTAAAGATGATAAAATTAAATCTTATTATTTTAAAATTTTAGTAAATGGTCCATATCTCATTTTTTATGTGTAGGAATTGACCATACAACAATCAGACACACTAAGTAAGTGTTGGGACCAATCTGATGATAAAGGTGATAAAGGTTTCATGAGTTTTATTTTGTTGTCAAGGTTGGTTTTGAAGAAAAGAAACCACTTCAATTTGTTTTGGAAACAATTGTTTTGGGATTTTGCTTTGAAAATAATCAGACTCTTGTTTTTAGAAATTTTGTCCTCGGGATGAGAAGGAAAGAAAGAAACTATAATGAATGAAAATTTATGATACTTTCCATTGTTAAATGTGACGATGCATTTCTATTTTCTAATTCTCATAAATCATAAGTAAAGTGGTAGAACTTGTGATTTAAGCTCGATGGATTAATGGTGGTGACTATTACAAAACTGTGAATGGAGGTGGCTATTGTAAAGCTGTGAATGGCGGTGACTTTTGTAAAGTTGTGAATGGTGGTGACTGTTACAAATCTATGAATGGTGGTGACTATTGTAATGTTGTGAATGGTAGTGACTATTACAAATCTGTGAATGGTGGTGACTATTGTAAAGCTGTGAATAATGGTGATTATTACAAAGCTCTGAATGGTGGTGACTATTGTAAAGCTGTGAATGGTGGTGACTATTACAAATTTGTGAATGGTGGTGACTATTACAAATCCATGAATAGTGGTTACTATTGAAAAAATTTGAATGGTGATGACGATGGAATAGTCGTACCGATGGAATAGTCATGCCGATGAAAGAAGAGATTATGCTTGTCTTGCCGACATAATAATGACTTTGTTTTGTGTTGGACTCAGAGTTGTGTCGATGGAACAGTCATGCTGATGAAATAAGAGATGATTCTTGTCATTCAAACATAGTAATGAATTTTTTTTTCATCATACTCAGAATCGTGCCGATGGAATAGTCATGTCGATTGAATAGTCATGTTGATGAAAGAAGAGATGTTGCCTTCCATGATAGCATATTAATGACTTTGTTTTGCATCAGACTCAGAGTCATGCAGATGGAATATTCATGTCGATGTAATATTCATCCCTATAAAATAATATATGATTCATGTCATGCCGACATAGTAATGACTTTGTTTAGCATCGGACTCAGTGTCGTGCCGATAAAAGAAGGGATGATGCTTGTTATACCAACATATTAATGACTTAGTTTTGCATTGGAATCAGAGTCGTGCTGATAGAATATTCATGTCTATGAAATACAAGATGATTCATGTCAGGATGACATGTTAATGAATTTGTTTTGCATCAGACACAGAGTCGTACCGGTGGAATAGTCGTGTCGATGGAATAGACGTGCCGATGGAATAGTCGTGCCAATGGAAGAAGAAAGAGTCATGACGATGGAATAGTCATGTCGAGGGAATATTCATGTTGTTGGAAATGTATATCATGCTGATAGGTTAATTAATTTGTTTTACATCAGACTCAAAGGTGAAAGTGAAAGAAAAGAGATGGTGCCTATTAAAGACCATCATACCCAAAAACAATCATACTCAACAATTGTACCCACATTTATAGTTTTCTAAAAGAAAAATTGTTTTGGATTTATGGAATAAGAAATGGGTATGGAGATACAAATTAAAGAGTCGAATATTGAGATGAATTTTCAAGAATATTCTATAAGCTTCAAGAAATTATAACGAAGTAAAAAATGTATCCCATAATTTTAGGGGGAAATTCAAATTTGGGAAATTTTGAGTGAACAGGAAAAACCTTTGGATTCCGACCAATTTTCACCTATAAAAGGAAGAGATTCTTTTTACTTTCTGAAAATGAGTATTATTCATAGCATAGGATAGAGAAGCTCTAGGTTTTAGAGGGAGAATAAGAGGTTTTGAACTAGTGCTGATTCTATTTGTATTGAATATTGCATACATGTTTTGAAGTGGTGACAATTATATTTTTATTGACTATTACATAAATTTTTTAAAGTGTTACTGATTTTATTTGTCTTGAGTATTGTATGCAAGTATTATAGTGGTGCCGATTCTATTCTATTGTATTCAATTGAAAGATCGGACTGCGAAGAATCAGATTGGGATCATCGTACTCAGATTAATCGGACTGATTGTTTTACATAGTCTAAGAGGTTCTTACCCTTCTTTTGGGTAAGGAAAAGAATAATTGTTTTAAAATTTAATAAATTTGGTGAATTGAAAATAATCACAGGTAACATGAGATGTTATAAAACAAATGTATTACAATATAGTGCTAAGAGGTTTCACATGAACTAGTTGTATTGTTTCATATTGCAACACGAGTGTAAGGGTACATCCTACTCAATGTAATCCAAGGATTGATTTCTAGTGGATTTTATGGTATTGGATCATTTGCAAACCATACCAAGGATGTATCTATTCTTATTGAATAGTGAACCTTGTAAATATTTGTCGGATGTGTGTTGATTTGTTTCTCAGCAGGTAATTAAAATCTTTAACAAGAGACTAAGGTTGTTTCAATTGAATTGAAATATAAAAGAAAAAGAGTATCACTGATTCACCCCCTCTCCCTCTCAGCGATAAAATACTCTGACTGGTCACTTTCAATTGGTATTAGATGAAGGTTCCCTTTGTTATTATTTGCTGATGGAGAAGGTAATTTGTGTGAATAGTAAAGTTATTCTAGTATTTTATGGAAATAACTATCATATCTATAAATATAGAATGTTTTCATATCTTATGTATATCAGTTATGATGTTCTTGAAGCTGCAACAGTTGGGTTTCCTCCCATTGATGATAGTGCTCCACTTACACCTGTTGAAAAGAAGTTTCTTAAGAATAATGGAAGGGCCAACAATGCTATATTATCATCACTTTCTGAAAGTGAATTCTTGAGAGTGAAAGGTATTTCCACATATAAAGGTATATGGGATAAATTGAAAAACATATATGAAGGCAATACAAAAGTGAAGAAGGAAAAGTTACAAATATAGAGATTGAAGTATAAAGATTTGAAGATAGTGAGCATGAATCTATTGGGTAATTCTTTACTAGGGTGTTTGAAATTATGAGTACTATCACATGTCTTGGTGAAAATATGAAAGAATCTACAGTTTTGAAAAGATCTTGATAATCCTACCTAACAAATTCTATGCAAAATTTTCTTCATTGGAAGACAGATATCCTGAAACATTATCTCTTGATGATTTATATAGAACTCTAATCACATATTAAATGAGAAGAGATAATGATATGTAGATAAAAACAAAGTTTGATGGAGAAATGTCTTTCAATGCTATGAAGAAACAAAAGTAAAAGAAGATAGTTATTGAAGATGAAGCTCGTGATTCTGACTCTAAAAATGAGGTGTGTAAAAATCTCAATGAAATTTTATCCTTGTTTTCTAACAATGTAAAAAGAGGTACAGGGAAATACAAATGGAAACTTCCCTTGAATTTTTTTTAATGTGGTGGTGTTGGACACTTTGCAGCTAATTGTCCTCAAAGAAAGAAATAAGGGGATACTAATATTGAAGAAATAAAGACAAGAATATTATGGAAGAAAAAGGGATACAAAGGAAGAGAAAATAAATTCTTCAAATCAAAAAGAATAAGTTTCTTGTCCAAAGATGATAATGAAGAAAAGAGTGATGTTGAATCTGAAAAATCTATTGATTATGGTAATAAAAATACTTTCATTGCAACAGTGAATTATGAAGAATTTGGAAGTTGTGGTTTTGAAGAAGAAGAAACTCATCTTGAAATTCATTTGAAAGAAGAGTAAAAAGAATGTCTGGGAAAGGTCAGAAGGCTTGAAAAGAAAAAAAAAGTTGGAAGATAAATTCTCAATAAACCAAGATTTTTTTGTTGGTGAGAAAGAAAATCTAATTAAATATATTGATGATTTGAAGAAATCTATTGAAGAAGAAAAGAATCATAATGATCAATTAGAGGTGAAGTTAAAAGTAAAAGAATAAGAGTTGGAACCTATCCAACAAAAATTCTCTAAAGCTGAAATGAAAATCCTATGTTCCAAAAACTCTATCACTGAAGTTGGTGAATGTTCTCGTAATGATAATATTGAGGAGTTTCAATAAAATATACCTTCAAAGGGTGAGAAGAGGAATGGAATTCTGTATGAAAAAAGTATTTTGGGAAAGTTCTATATGTGGTCAAAGTGAATAATTCATAAGTTACAAAACATCTTGAGTATGAAAATGTTTTATCTAGATTTGAAAAGGTTTCAAATACTTCTGTTCCAATCAAGGTTGAAAAGAAGAAGAAAAATCAAATTTAAAGTGAAAATAATATGGTTGATAAATTTTTTAACAATTCTAATTAGTACAGAGGTTTCAGAGGAAAATAATATTTCTATGGGTATTGCTGGTATTGTGGAGGATTTAGGAACTCAGCAAGTATATGTTGGTTCAATAAACAACATTACTATTATACCACAGGTTATGAAAGTAAGAGATTGAGGGGGATTAAATCTCCTCAAAGAAAGAAAAATGAGAAGGTTATCTTGAAGAAATCTAAAAAGAATGAAATGAACATTGAAAATAGGTTCCAACCCTTAGAAACTATTATTGAAAGATGTTAACAACCTAGACACCTCACAGAAGGATGTCTTGTTTTATTACCGGAATAGAAAAAGATTGTCAATTCTCAAAAGCCGAATGTGAAGAATGAAAATAATGGAGAAAAGGCTCTTGTTGTTAAAACTACATTAAAATCCATGAAAGGAGAATGACCCTGGATACTTAATAGTGGGTGTTTTTCTCACATGAAAGGAGAATTTAAATTTTTGAAGGATGTGAAATATTTTAAAGAAGGAACGTTGACATTTGGTAATGATGAATCATTGAAAATCAAAGGTTTTGGGTCAGCCATCATTGGAAAAGAAAAGATAAAATCTAAGAAAACATTGTATGTTGATGGGCTGAAACACAATATTCTAAGTGTTTCATAATTTTGTGATGAGGGTAACAAATTTATCTTCAAGAAAGATGGATTTTTTGTAAAGAGTGGAGAATATGGAAATATTGTTACAAGAGGTCAACATACGAAAGGAAACTTGTTTCAGGTAGATGATTCACAAAAATCTTGTTACATAAGTATGGAAAAAGAGAATCAGTTATGGCATAAAATTCTTGGACATATGTGTCATAGAAACATGAGCAAGTTATCTAAAAGAGATAGTGTTCGAGACATTCCTGATTTTAAAAGAATTAGATATTGGTGTTGCACTATCTGTTAGAAAGGAAAGATTACAAATGTTATGCATAAGAAAGTTGATATTTTTTCAAAACAACCCCTAGAGCTGATCCATTCTGATATATGTGGTCTAATGATCAAAAAATAAACACATGTATATAAGTACTCCATTACTTTCATTGATGATTTTACTTGCATTACTTATGTTATGTACATGAAACAAAAATCAGATGCTTTGAAAATGTTTAAAAATTTCAGAAGAAAATATGAAAAAGAATGTGAGTATTATATGAAGAAGTTGAGAACTGATAATGGTGGTGAATACATAATTGAATAGTTTGAATGCTATATTGATAAGCATGGAATTTTGCATGAGTATAGTTCTCCATACACTCTCTAACAAAATGGGGTTTCCAAAATAAATAATAGAAGCCGGGTGGAAATGTGAAGAACCATGTTACTTGAGAATGGTCTTTATTATTACTTTTGGAGACAAGCCATGAGTATTGTAGTTTATTTTTAGAACCATTATTTCTAAGGGCCCCAATCAGGTATGACTTCTTATGAATTGTTTTAATGAAAAGATCCATGTTTTAAGCACTTTAGAGTTTTCAGGAGCCCTTATATTATAAAGAAGAAAGGTGGAAACTATGGTAAGTTTGAGCAGAAAGGTGAGGATGGAATCTTTCTTAGCTATTATCCAAAAGGAAGAGGATGTTGATTCTACAAAAAAGAAGAAAAAATAATTGTTGATTCAGTTGATGTGAAAATGATATAAATATCTGAGAAATAGAAACATGTTCAGGAAAAGAATGAAGTTGAGAAAGTTAAAGAAAACAATTTTGATAAGGATACATACAAGTGTATTCCTTATCAAGAAGAATGATTGGATTCATATATTTCAAGCGATGAAGACAATTGAAAATCTTATCCAAGGATGTGGAAACATGTGGAAGCAAAAAATATAATTGGTGATCAACATCAGAAGGTTAAAACAATAAGAACATCCACACATACTTTGTATTCAAAAGTGGAACCAAATAATGTGAAAGAAGCTTCTGAGAATCCGGAAGGGATTCAATCCATGAATGAAGAGTTGGATCATATTGAAAAGAATAATACATGGGAACTCATACCCAGGCCTGAAAACAAAAACATCCTTGGCACAAAATGGGTTTTTCAGAACAAGCTGGATAAAAAAGGTGAGGTTATGAGAAACAAAGAAAGATTGATTTGAAAAGGGTATTCACAGATTGAGGGTATTTATTTTGATGAAACTTTTTCTTCAGTGGAATGAATTGAAATAATCAGAATCTTTCCTGATATTTCTATACAATGAGGCTATAAGATCTTTCAAATGGATGTTAAATCTGCATTTCTAAATGGTGATCTTGAAGAAGAGGTAGATGTTGAACAACTGTGTGGATTTTTTATTGGAAAAAATGAAGGTTATATGTGCAGATTGAAAAGACATTGTATGGCCTAAAACAATCTCTAGGGTCATGGTATTCCAAATTGGATACATTCTTAAGAAAGATGAATTTTAACAAAGGAAGATTGGATAGAAATCTTTACATAAGAGAAAGTCAAGAGTATTCCCTCATTGTAATTGTTTATGTTGATGGCATTATCTTAGCTGGGAATGATGAAGGAATCTGTGAAAGATTTTTTGAAGAAATGAAGAATGTTTATGAAATGTCCATGCTAGAAGAAATGAAATACTTTCTTGGGTTACAAATCTAAAAAGAGAAAGAATGCATTTTTATTTCCCAAAAAAATTATGAAAAATAAATTCTTAATAGGTTTGGAATGGAAAATTCAAAACTTGTTTCCACACCCATTTCAGTGGGAACAAAGCTCAATAGATATAGAGAAGGAAAATAAGTTGACCAAAAAGAGTATCGAAAGCTGATTGGAAGTCTTTTTAATTTGACTACCTCAAGTCCTGACATTGTTTATATTGTTCCCTTATGTTTAATATTTCAGAGTGCTCCAAGAGAATCACATCTTATTACTGGAAAAATAATTCTCAGATACATTATAGGCACAACAGAATTTGGAATCAGGTATTTCATCTCAGATAATATTGATTTATTTGGGTATTATGATGTATATTGGGCAGGAAATTTTGATGATAGAATATCTACATCTGGTGGAGTATTCATTTTGGTAAATAATTGTGATAGTTTTCATTTGAAGAAACAAAAATCAGTAACTCTCAGTATGGTAGAAGCAGAGTATGTTGTTGCTACTCAAGGCGCTACTCAACTTATGTGGATGAAAACACAATTGGAAGACTTACTTGTTGAAGAGAAGTTACCCTTTCTACTGGGATGTGACAATCAAACTATAATCAATATCACTAAGAATCATGTGCAACATTATCATTCGAAACATATTGATATCAAATAGCATTTCATCAAAGAGAATGTGGAGAAGAATGAATTGAAGCTGGAGTATGTTCCAACATTAGAACAAGTTGATGATATTTTCACAAAATCTTTATTGGAGGAATAATTTTCAAATATTAGGTTGAACATGGTTTTGTAACCTCTTCCTCTTCAAGGTTGAGGTATGTGTTTTTATCCCCTCTCTAATCTTACAATTGGATTCTTTTTTCAAGGGGGATAATTTTTTTGTTTTATAAATCTTTTTTCACAAAAGAGAGAGTTGTGGGTAAGCTGTGAATTCAGCATTGTTATGTGATTGAACTATTCTAACTGTTTGTTGGAGCGATTGTAGGAAAAGAAATTGATTTGTTTTCCCGGAATAATGAAGAAAAGAAAGAGATTGTCATGTTCATTTTTCTATCATGGTTTTGGTATTAATAATTCTTGTTTCTTATAATGAGTTAGCTCACATAGGCTTAGAATTGTCGATATGTAATCCATTTCTTAAGGTTACAAAGTTTAGTGATTTATTAAACTTTTTTGACAACAAAACTCAAAGGGGGATATTGTTGGGACTAAGCTTATGATAAAGGTGATGAAGTTTTCATGAGTTCTCTTTTGTTGTTAAGGTTGGTTTAGAAGAAAAGAAATCACTTCACTTCATTTTGGAAAAAAAATGGGATTTTTTTTTAAAATAATCTGACTCTTGTTTTCAGAAAGTTTATCCTTGGGATGGTAAGTAAAGAAAGAAACTAGAATGAATTAAAAGTTATAATACTTTCCAATGTTAACGGTGATGATGATTTTCTATTTTGTAATTCTCATAAATCATAAGTGGTAGAACTTATGATGCATGTTCAATGGATGAATGGTGGTGACTATTGAAAAGCTGTGAACGGTTGTGACTACTGTAAAGATATGAATGGTGGTGACTATTGTAAAGCTGTTAATGGTGGTGACTATTACAAAGCTACGAATAGTGGTGAATATTATAAAGTTGTGAATGGTGGTGAATATTACAAAGTTGTGAATGGTGGTGACTATTGTAAAGTTGTGAATGGTGGTGACTATTACAAAGCTGTGAATGGTGGTGAATATTGTAAAGTTGTTAATGGTGGTGACTATTACAAAGTTGTGAATGGTGATGACTATTGTAAAGCTGTGAATGACTATTACAAAGTTTTGAATGGTGGTGACTATTGAAAAACTATGAATGGTGATGACGATTGAATAGTTGTGTCAATGGAATAGTCATACTGATGAAAGAAGAGATGATGCTTGTCATGCCGACATAGTAATGACTTTTTTTTCATTGTACTCAGAGTCATGTCAATGAAATAGTCATACCGACGAAAGAATAGATGATTCTTGTCATTCCAACATAGTAATGACTATCTTTTCCATCGAACTCTGAGTAATGCTGATGGAATAGTCATGGTGATGGAATAGTCATGCCAATGAAAGAAGAGATGATTCTTGTCATGCTAACATAGTAATGACTTTGTTTTTCATCAGACTTAGAGTTGTACCGATGGAATAGATGTGCTGGTGGAATAATCATGTCGATGAAAGAAGAGATGATGCATGTCATGCCAACATAGTAATGACTTTTTTTCATCAGACTCAGAGTTGTGCTGATGCAATAGTCATTTAGATGGAATAGTCATGCCAATGAAAAAAGAGATGATGTTTTTCAGACCAACATAGTAATGAATTTGTTTTTCATCGGACTCAGAGTTGTGCTGATGGAATAGTCATGTTGATGAAAGAAGAGATGATGCATGTCATGTCGACATGGTACTGACTTTGTTTTGCATCGGACATAGAGTCATTCTGATGAAATAGTCATGCAGATGGAATAGTCATGCCGATGGAATAGATGTGATGATGGACTATTCATGCCAATGGAAGAGGAAAGATTTGTGCCGATGGAATAGTTGTGCCGATGGAATAGTCATGTCGATGGAATAGTCATGCCAATGGAAGAGTAAAGAGTTGTGCCGATGGAAAAGTGGAAAGATTCATGCTGATGGAATAGTCGTGTCGATGGAATAGTCATGCTGATAGAAATTCATGTCTTGCTGACAGGGTAATGACTTTTTTTTACATCAGACTCACATGTGAAAGTGAAAGAAAAGAGATGGTTATGATTAAATACCATCATACCTTGAAACAATTGTGCTCAACAATTGTACCCACATTTATGGTTTTCTAAAAAAATTGTTTTGGATTTCTGGAATATGAAATGGGTATGGAAATACAAATTAAAGAGATGAATATTGAGATGATGTTTTGAGAAGATTCGAGAAGCTTTGAGAAACTGTAACGAAGTCAAAATGTATCCCATGATTTTAGGGGGAAATTCAAATTTGGGAAAATTTGAGTGAGCGGGAAAAACTTTTGGATTCCCACCAATTGTCACCTATTAAAGGAGGGGGTAATTTTTACTTTCTGACAATGATAATTGTTCACAGCATAGGAGAGAGAATCTCTGGTTTTTAGAGAGAGAAGAAGAGGTTTTGAAGTGGTGTCGTTTCTATTTGTATTGACTATTGCATACATGTTTTGAAGTGGTGGTGATTCTATTTGTATTGATTATTACATACATGTTTTGAAGTAGTGTCTATTCTATTTTTATTGAGTATTGTATGCAAGGATTAGAGTGGTGCCAATTCTATTCTATTGTATTCAATTGAAAGATCAGACAAAGAAGAATCGAACTAGGAGCATCATACTCAGGGTAATCAGACTGATTGTTTTACATAGTCCAAGAGGTTCTTACCTTTCTTCTAGGTAATGAAAAGAAGAATTGTTTTACAATTGAATACATTTGGTGATTTGAAAAGAATAACAAGTAACATGAGATGTTAGAAAACAAATGTATTACCCAATTGTGCTAAGAGGTTGCACATGCACTAGTTGTATTACTTCATGGTGCTACATGAGTGTAAGGTACATCCTACTTGTTGTAATCCAAGGATTTATTTCTAGTGGATTTTATGGTATTGGATCATTTCCAAACTATACCATGGACATAGCTATTATTATTGAATAGTGAACCTTGTGAATCTTTATGTTTATTTGGATGTGTGTTGATTTGTTTCTTAGATGGGAATTAAAATCTTTAACATGTGGTGAAGGTTGTTTCAATTGAATAGAAATATAAAAGAAAAAGTGTATCACTGATTCACCCCCTCCACCTCTCAGTAATACAATAATTTGACTAGGAACTTTTTATAAGGCCCCGACCTTAAACCTTACTTAATATTGAATTAAATTAATAATTCACATTGAGGATATTTTCAGGTTTATAGTTTTATAGAATTAGAACATAACTATTACATCTCAAAAGATTACAAAGTAGACAATTCTACTATGTTTCCATAGAATAAAAAAACTCTAAAAAAGAAACATGTCTAGTTCCATGTTTTATATAGCATGACATTCCCTTGATCCCATCCTTGACACTATTCCACATTATGTCCTGTGAAAAACATTTCAAAGAAACTTGGGGTGAGCATAAAAAGATCAGTAAGGGATACACAAAGAATAAAAACTGTTATTTTATCAAAACAAAAAGTAAACCATGTATACTTTATCAAAGTAATACTTTTCACCTTTATGAAGTAGTAAAAACTATTCAATGAATAAAAGATCATTACTTACCCTTTTGTAACCAAAATATTACTATAAAACCCATATAAAGAACACATAACATATAAAGGTAACTTGGGACATAAACGTACTGAAGTGGAATAACAATACGGTCGACTTCCACACATATCACTTAATGGAATAGCCATTCGGCCAACTTCCATACATACTTAATGGAATAGCCATACGGCCGACTTCCATACCCAATGCATTGGAGGTTATAACGTAACCACCCGTCCTGGTATTCACGGCACCACCTGTCATATGGTTTATCACGTAATCACCCGTAAAATTTCCAAGTACCAATATAAAATCATAAAACATAAAACCAATATAAAGGAATGATAACATTTCTACATTTCAATCACAATATATCATTTAAATATATTTACATAATAGAATCCTTTATCAAAACCATTTTCAATACCAAAATACATAAAAGAGTATATGGTATTTATTTTATTTTAAAAACATTACAGCTTGTTGAGGAAGCCAAAGACCAAATAATACTCGCGGCGGCGGAAAAGGTCGTTGTCACCGCGTACGTTAAAAAAAACATTCCTTTTTTTCGTTTAGTAAAACGCTTCGTAGAAAAAGATTCCTTTTGTATAAAAGTAAAATTCAAAGGGTTTTATACACCGTATAAAAGAAAGTTGTGTATAAAATGAAATATGCCTCAATGAAAGGAGATTGAGACGAAGTCCCTTACCTCGGGTCCGACTTGACTCGATCGTTCTTTAACGTCCTGAATAATAAACTTGAGTTAATTTCTACTTGATTAAGAACCTTTTAAAGTTCATTATTCCTTTTATATCACTTATTTCCATGTTATAAACATTATGTAACCATTTAAGTTGATAATGTTTGTTTTGTCGATATTTGGTTCTTAAGTTGAAAGTGGACTTCTTACAATTACATGTTGTTCGTGTGGTCAAAAGTTCTTTATATCCAGAATGAAATTCCTGATTTGGATAGCATATATATCATATATATCCAGAATATACATGTATTTATAATATTACATAATCATTTAGAGGTAAGAAATGAAATGCACCGTTCATGGAGACGATAAGCCGTACGTACGCATGAACGCTACTTTCATTTCTTTGTCATATTAATGGAATTAAAACTAAATGAGAGGTATGTATATTTCAATTCCAGAATTATATTCATCATTTAGATGTATCATTAATTTTATATATCCATTATATACATGTACTTTTAATAGTACATTACATTTGGGGATAAGAAATGAAATGCACCGTTCATGGAGACGGTAAGCCGTACGTACGCATGAACGCTACTTTCTTTTCTATCTCATACTTTAATGGAAATAAATAATAATGATATAGAGTTATATTATAATTCCATTATAACATAATATATAATAACTTTAATCCATCCTTTATACGTCCCACATATGGCATTAACGAATCACATCACTTTGCGGGGGCGGTAGTCCGCACTTCCTTAAATGAAGATATCATGTTTACCCATAATGGAAACCATAAAGGTATGCCAAAAATGAAAAATACATAAGCTTAAGGAAAATATAAACATATTATATATCATATATAAATATAGTTTCATCTTAATGGCCACCTTTGAAGGTGTTAAATGAATGTTGAACAATCATCGTTTAGGGAGGCAGAAATTCGCCATCCACGGAAATAGTATGTTCTTTAACCATTAGATGTAGGTGTGTGTAAGTGTAGCTCTAATACTTATTATAACAACATCCTAGTATATTTAGGATAATGTATTTGTTACAAAAGAAAAGAATAAAAAGAGTTTAGGGGGTTGGATAAGCAAAATAAAACAAAAGGACTCAAAAGAAGACATTACCTTAAAATCGGGTAACTCTCTTAGATTTGAGCTCATAGGCTTCCTTGGGAAGACTTCTGCCCAAAGTGAGGCTTCAAGGAGTAATAGAGGGATGTGTAGAGACAAAATGGGCAGAGTTTGGCCAAGTCAAAGGCTTTGGGAGTGTGGGTAAGGTGGTAGAGGTGGGGGCCTTTTATAAGAAGAGAGGAGGGGCACTCTTGGAAAGTAAAGAAAAGTCACTTTATTTTATAATGGTATTCGGATTTAATAGGTCCCAAATTGATATAATTCGAGGATAAGGTGATAAGGGTTCTAAATACACCCATAAAACAGGTTTTGTACATGTTTAGGTCTTATATTTTACATTATCTTTCCATTTCATTTAAATCCATTATTAATGAGGTAATCGTTGCATCATCATGATGTCATAAATAATTTAATTTATTTAATGTCTAAAAATTATAAAAAAATATCATGATGTATGAAATCTTTTTATCTTTCTAATGAATATTTATAGTCAAAAATATGACTTGTATAACCCCATGTAAAAATTGTTTTAGTAAAACATCTCTTGTTTGTGTCATTTTTACGTTAACATTTAATAAAAAGTTATTTATGTCATTTCCCAACCAAAGTGGCTCCATGGGATCCCCAAGTTGACCCATGGCTTTTCTTGGTCGGCCATGACACATCCAATAAGGTTAGGACATGTGTCTAGGTATTTTCATTTTATTATAATATCATTTTTTCCTTAAATTGCACTAATTACCTCTAATCGCGATTAAAAACTTAATAAGTTACTATTCACCAAAAAATTATATTAATCTCATTAAACCACATTTTACTTCTTAATGACAACCATGTATGTTGGATTTTTGAAATTCAAAACACAGAGGTGGTAAAATTTCATTTAAACGAAAAATCAATTTTTTAAGTACCATTTAGTGGTTTCACTATTCATCAAAAATTGAAGTTTTTCAGAAAAATACCAAAACTTCACCCTAAGCTATATTTGATATTCCGAATTCAAAAATGAAGTAAATTTTACAAAATTCACAACATATAAGTTTCATTAATTAATTTAATAATTAATTCCCGATGTCAAAGCAAATAGCGTGTTTTTATGAAACAATAAGTATCAAAAGATTGACACTAGTTTAAGTCCGATTTCAAAGTGAAATTAATTCCAATGACCACTATTGTATTTAATGGTAAAAATATATTCTAATTTCACTTTAAAACCAATTCAAAATATAGTCTAATCATCTTAAAAAATTAGATTAAAAAGAGGTTTTGAATTAAAATACAACATTTTACACTATTCATTAAAAAAATGAACTTTATCGGAAAGATACCAAAAATTTACACAAAGTAAATTTTGATGTCCCGATTCTAAATAAGAGTTATATTTGGTCCAATAGAATTTATAAGATCGATCAAAACAATATTTAATGACGGTTCGCCGTCAAAAGGTGATGAGTGGACCTTTCGTGAAAATTAGAGTATATAAGCCTTAAATTGAATTCTTTTCATATTTTAAGACTTTATCCTTTATTAGATAAATGTAAAAACATTTAACAAACATATATAATCATATTTTAGTTATTTCTATCCATTCCTGCTAGTACAACGGCTACGTGTTAACTAACATTTAAAATAATATTATTTTATTACTAGTGTGCAACGTACATTTTCAAAGAAACTCTTTGTTGCGTATCGGGTACGCTATCGAACATAGCAACCCCTTTAACATAAAATTAATAAATATGAAAATGTATTATTCTTTATTTACCTGGGATGTTACATCCTTCCCCCCTTTTTGGAATTGCGTCCTCGCAATTTTATTCACTTATCAAAATAAGTGGGGGTATTTATCCCTCATAGCATTTTCAGATTCCCATGTTGCCTCTTCAACCATACGGTTTTTTCACAAAACCTTTACCTGGTGAATTACCTTATTTCGCAACACTTGCTCTCTTCGGTCAAGAATCTGGACGGGTTGTTCTTCATAAGATAGGTTCTCTTCCAGCTGAACTACCTCTGGACTCAAAACATGAGATGGATCTGGCATATACTTTCTCAACATCGAAACATGAAAAACATTGTGTACCTGAGATAAACTCGGCGGTAAAGCCACTCGGTAAGCAACTGATCCAACTCTCTCCAGAATTTCATATGGTCCAACGAACCTTGGACTTATCTTTCCTTTCTTACCAAACCGCATCACACTTTTCCATGGTGAGACTTTGAGAAAAACATGATCACCTACCTCGAAAGATAGATCCTTCCTCCAGTTATCCGCATAACTCTTCTGTCTACTCTGAGCTATTTTCATGTGTTTTTGAGTCAACTGAACTTTTTCTGCCATCTCTTCTACCAATTCTGGTCCCATCAGCTTCCTTTCACCCACTTCATCCCAAAATACTAGAGTTCGACACCACTTCTCATATAATGCCTCAAAATTTTTAAAGCAAAAACAACAGCAGCTAATTCCAAATCATGTGTAGGGTAATTTACCTCATGAGTTTTCAACTGGCGTGAAGCATAAGCAATTACCTGATCATTCTTCATAAGGACACAGCCAAGTCCCTTCAACGAAGCATCATTGTATATAACAAACTCACAATTCCTGGAAGGAATTTCCAAAACAGGAGCACTCACCAATCTTATTTTCAACTCCTAAAAACAATCATCACATTCTTTTGTCCAGACGAACTTAACACCCTTACGAGTTAGCTTAGTCATTAGACTAGATAACCATGAAAAATTTTCAACAAACCTTTGGTAGTAACCTGCCAAACCAAGAAAACTACGGATCTGAGTTACATTTTTGGGTCATGGCCATTCTTCAACAACCTTTGTTTTTGCAGGATGAACAGTTATCCCATCTTTAGAAACAATGTGACCAAGGAAAGAAATTTTTTGTAACCAAAACTCACACTTGCTGAATATTCCATACAGTTTCTTTTCTTTTAAGGTTTTCAAGATAACCCTTAAATGACTTTCATGCTCGTCTTTACTTTTAGAAAACACCAAAATATCATCAATGAAAACAACCTAAATTTTTCACCTGAGTCAACTGAGCCATCATTGCAACAAACTGTTTAGTTATGATTCTGACCATCTCAGGATACGGATTTGAAAGGTCATTTCCCTCTGTATGCCTTCCCAAAAAACCTTCTCTATTTCCTTTATGAAAAACCATTCTTAACACTAAAATATCTTTGGTGAAGCAACATGGTAATCTTTAAATGCTATATCATTTCAATCATATCATAAATTAACCTATAATTTAACAATTTTCTAACTCCTAAAGTTGTCTAAACCGACCTCTGATACCAACTATAAGGCATCGGCCTTAAACCTTACTTAATATTGAATTAAATGAATAATTCACATTGAGGATCTTTTCAGGTTTAGAGTTTTAGAGAATTAGAACATAACTATTACATCTCAAAAGATTACAAAGTAGACACTTCTACTATGTTTCCATAGAATAAAAAAACTCTTAAAAAGAAACATGTCTAGTTCCATGTTTTATATAGCATGACATTCCCTTGATCCCATCCTTGACCCTATTACATGTTAAGTACTGTGAAAAACATTTCAAAGAAACTTGGGGTGAGCATAAAAAGATCAGCAAGGGATACACAAAGAATAAAAACTGTTAGTTTATCAAAACAAAAAGTAAACCATGTATACTTTATCAAAGTAATAATTTTCACCTTCATGAAGTAGTAAAAACTCTTCACTGAATAAAAGATCATTACTTACCCTTTTTTAACCAAAATATTACCATAAAACCCATATAAAGAACACATAACATATAAAGGTAACTTGGGACATAAACGTACTGAAGTGGAATAACCATACGGTCGACTTCCACACATATCACTTAATGGAATAGCTATTCGGCCAACTTCCATACATACTTAATGGAATAGCCATACGGCCGACTTCCATACCCAATGCATTGGAGGTTATAACGTAACCACCCATCCTGGTATTCACGGCACCACTCGTCATATGGTTTATCACGTAACCACCCATAAAATGTCCAAGTACCAATATAAAATCATAAAACATAAAACCAATATAAAGGAATGATAACATTTCCACATTTCAATCACAATATATCATTTAAATATATTTACATAATATAATCCTTTATCAAAACCATTTTCAATACCAAAATACATAAAAGAATATATGGTATTTATTTTATTTTAAAAACATTACGGCTTGTTGAGGAAGCCAAAGACCAAATATTACTCGCGGCGGCGGAAAAGGTCGTTGTCACCACATACGTTAAAAAAACATTCCTTTTTGTCGTTTAGTAAAACGCTTCGTAGAAAAAGATTCCTTTTGTATAAAAGTAAAATTCAAATGGGTTTATACACCGTATAAATGA
Source organism: Viscum album (assembly GCA_963277665.1). Lineage (NCBI taxonomy): Eukaryota > Viridiplantae > Streptophyta > Magnoliopsida > Santalales > Viscaceae > Viscum > Viscum album. The sequence goes on from OY728141.1 coordinate 791,660,798, forward strand.
AAGTTGTGTATAAAACGAAATATGCCTCAATGAAAGGAGATTGAGACGAAGTCTCTTACCTCGGGTCCGACTTGACTCGATCGTTCTTTAACGTCCTGAATAATAAACTTGAGTTAATTTCTACTTGATTAAGAACATTTTTAAAGTTCATTATTCCATTTATATCACTTATTTCCATGTTATAAACATTATTTAACCATTTAAGTTGATAATGTTTGTTTTGTCGATATTTGGTTCTTAAGTCGAAAGTGGACTTCTTACAATTACATGTTGTTCGTGTGGTCAAAGGTTATTTATATCCAGAATGACATTAATGATTTGGATAGAATATATATCATATATATTCAGCATATACATGTATTTATAATATTACATAATCATTTAGAGGTAAGAAATGAAATGCACCGTTCATGGAGACGGTAAGTCGTACGTACGCATGAACGCTACTTTCATTTCTTTGTCATATTAATGGAATTAAAACTAAATGAGAGGTATGTATATTTTAATTCCATAATTATATTCATCATTTAGATTTATCATTCATTATATATATTCATTATATACATGTACTTTTAATAGTACATTACATTTGGGGATAAGAAATGAAATGCACCGTTCATGGAGACGGTAAGTCGTACGTATGCATGAACGCTACTTTCTTTTCTATCTCATACTTTAATGGAAAGAAATAATAATGATATAGAGATATATTATAATTCCAGTATAACATCATATATAATAACTTTAAATCCATCCTTTATACGTCCCACATATGGCATTAACGAATCACATCACTTTGAGGGGGCGGTAGTCCGCACTTCCTTAAATGAAGATATCGTGTTTACCCAAAATGGAAGCCATAAAGGTATGCCCAAAATGAAAAATACATAAGCTTAAGGAAAACATAAACATATTATATATCATATATAAATATAGTTTCATCTTAATGGCCACCTTTGAAGATGTTAAAATAATGTTGAACAACCATCGTTTTGGGAGGCAGAAATTCGCCATCCACAGAAACAGTATGTTCTTAAACCATCAGATGTAGGTGTGTGTAAGTGTAGCTCGAATCCTTCTTATAACAACATCCTAGTATATTTAGGATACTTTATTTGTTACAAAAGAAAATAATAAAAAGAGTTTAGGGGGTTGGAGAAGCAAAATAAAACAAAAGGACTCAAAAGAAGACATTACCTTAAAATCGGGTAACTCTCTTAGATTTGAGCTCAAAGGCTTCCTTGGGAAGACTTCTTCCAAAAGTGAGGCTTCAAGGAGTAAGATAGGGATTTGGAGAGACAAAATAGGCAAATTTTGGATGATACAAAGCCTTTAGGAGTGTGGGTAAGGTGGTAGAGGTGGGGGCCTTTTATAAGAGGAGAGGAGGGGCACTCTTGGAAAGTAAAGAAAAGTCACTTTATTTTATAATTGTATTCGGATTTAAGAGGTCCCACATTGATATAATTCAAGGATAAGTTGATAAGGTTTCGAAATCCACCCATACAATAGGTTTTGTACATGTTTAGGTCTTAGATTTTACATTATCTTTCCATTTTATTTAAATCCATTATTAATGAGGTAATCGCTCCATCATCATGATGTCATAAATAATTTAATTTATTTAATGTCTAAAAATTATAAAAAAATATCATGTTTTAGTAAATCTTTTTATCTTTCTAATGAATATTTATAGTCAAAAATCTGACTTTTATAACCCCATGTAAAAATTGTTTTAGTAAAACATCTCTTGTTTGTGTCATTTTTACTTTAACATTTAATAAAAAGTTATTTATGTCATTTCCCAGCCAAAGTGGCTCCATGGGGTCCCCAAGTTGACCCATGGCTTGTCTTGGTCGGCCATGGCACATCCAATAAGGGTAATACATGTGTCTAGGTATTTTCATTTTATTATAATATCATTTTTGCCTTAAATTGCACTAATTACCTCTAATCGCGATTAAAAACTTAATAAGTTACTATTCACCAAAAAATTATTTTAATCTCATTGAACCACATTTTACTTCTTAATTACAACCATGTATGTAGGATTTTTGAAATTCAAAACACAGAGGTGGTAAGATTTCATTTAAACGAAAAATCAGTTTTTTAAGTACCACTTAGTGGTTTCACTATTCATCAAAAATTGAAGTTTTTCAGAAAAATACGAAAACTTCACCCTAAGCTATATTTGATATTCCAAATTCAAAAATGAATTCCATTTTACAAAATTAACAACATATAAGTTTCATTAATTAATTTAATAATTAATTCCCGCTGTCAGAGCAAATAGCGTGTTTTTATGAAACAATAAGTATGAAAAGATTGACACTAGTTTAAGTCCGGTTTCAAAGTGAAATTAATTCCAACGACCACTATTGGATTTAATGGTAAAAATATATTCTAATTTAACTTTAAAACCAATTCAAAATATAATCTAATCATCTTAAAAATATAGATTAAAAAGAGGTTTTGAATTAAAATACAACATTTTACACTATTCATTAAAAAAATGAACTTTATCGGAAAGATACCAAAAATTTACACAAAGTAAATTTTGATGTCCCGATTCTAAAGAAGAGTTATATTTGGTCCAATAGAATTTATAAGATCTACCAAAACTATATTTAATTACGGTTCGCCGTCAAAAGGTGATAAGTGGACCTTTCGTGAAAATTAGAGTATATAAGCCTAAAATTGAATTCTTTTCGTATTTTAAGCCTTTATCCTTTGTTAGATAAATTTAAAAACATTTAACAAACATTTATAATCATATTTTAGTTATTTCTATCCATTCCCGCCAGTACAACGGCTACGTGTTAACTAACATTTAAAATAATATTATTTTATTACTAGTGTGCAACGTACGTTTTCAAAGAAACTCTTTGTTGCGTATCGGGTACGCTATCGAACATAGAAACCCCTTTAAAGTAAAATTAATAAATATGAAAATGTATTATTCTTTATTTACCTGGGATGTTACACTTTTAGTAAGTGGTATGACTCAAAGTGTGTGTTTTTAATATAAGTGTCATTTTACTCTAAAACGATGATCACAAATGAAAAACTGATAATATGGTCTTTTATTGTTTTGAAACTTTAATAAAATAATACATAATTTATTTTTTGTGTGTATGAATCGACCGCACATCAATATGGAACATGATGTGGTTATTATGACTCGAAGTGTGTGTTTTCAATATAAAAGTGTCATTTTATTTTTATTCATGGAAGTTGTATGTGTTGTTTAAAAATGTGTGAATGATTTATGGATTTTATAACTTAACTCGGAAGGATAATCTATGAGGACAAAAATTTACATGGGGATCATGCTCATAATCCTCTAAAATACAGGCACTAAATCATTTCCCATTGCTGAAATACATTGATCAGGTGTTTTCCTATAGGATTCAGGTTCTTATACTTGTTCTTTCAACCCTGAAATATCTCTTTGTGCTTCCTAATAAATAGAACTGCTTGATCCCACACTATGTGTAGTAGTAAATTATAATAACATCATACCAAAGATAGATGATAGAGTTCTCCTATCACTCATCCCCCATACACATCGGGGATGCTCCTTCCCTAAAATGATTGCAACTGCATCGTTCTGTGATTCTAAAGATGATTTTGAAGGATTCACATCCTATTATTCTTGAATTTTAAACTGTTAATACAATAATATTACCAATGATTTTTTCAATTATCTAATCTTCATAACCTTTTCTAATTCATAATTTTATTACTATTTAATGTTATTTCATTACTATAAAAAATATAAAAATGAAAAATAAATGACAACAACTAACATGCCTTAAACCTAATTAAATGGGATTGACTAGATGGATCAAATTGTACCAATAGAAAAAATTGGAGCCTTTTGATCCATATAGGCAACCCCATTTAATTGGTTTTAATTATTTTTTCTTGTTCTAATTTATTTTTCATTAATATGTTTTTATAGTAATGAAATAACATTAAATAGTAATGAAAAATCCTTACTCCAACGTATATGGTAAGCTCATTCACAAAACTCTAATCTGGTTTCCTATGAACTTTAATACACATAATTTTTCCACCTAACAAAGTGACCTAATTAATTATCCTTTATAAAAAAATAAACAAGTTATAAAAAAATAATTATAATAAAATAATATAAATAATAGTGGATAAAATACAACCAAAAAAATTCTTTTCCTCGAAAAACAATGAGACCCAGTGATATGATGAATGTCTTGTTTCTCATGAATCATGATATTTTATAGATAATTACTACAAAAAACATTAATAAAAATTATGATTTTATTATGTTTATGTTATTAAGATACTACAAAATATGCACTTACCTTATGAGATGCATCTATTTTAATATCAAAAACATATTCCACTTCTCATGAGAAACTCCTTCATGAACTTTCTCATAAATCTATCTTGAGATCAAATATGTGTCATTAAATTCATGTCATAATCTTCATTTAAAATTTCTCTATTTCTTGCCTAAATTTTTCAGAATCCATGGGTGTAAAACGAAGTTAGGAGTATCAAAATGAAAAAATATCTAGAAAAAAACATTACACTTTAAAAATATATTACAAAATTTTACTCATGTATTTAAAATTAGTTATCAATTATTATTTAATTAATATTACCTTTACTTGGTTATCAAATACTTCATTTTTCTAAGTTGTGAGAATATGCCTCCAATCTTTATAATTAATGGTAAAACTTGATGTCTCGCCAGCATTCCACCCAAGAATATATCCATAAATTTTGGGAGCATTACTAGTAGGCACCCCAAAATTATCAAATGGAATAATAATCATGAATACTTTTAGGTCCCATATATCTTTCATATTCATATTTTAATATATTCTATTGTCATCTTTATCTGTTTGACAAATGCATTAAAATTTTAATAACATAAATAGTTTTTTTACAATGAAATGCATAGTAGTAATGGTAACTAGCCAATACCCCCTAGATAGAGGGGTGAACAACTACTCTATCACAATAGGTGCATCAGAAGGTAGGTTACCAACAATATTGGGGGAAACTACTAGATTTATATAATTCTCTGGTATCATGGAATCACTTGGATCCACTGAAGCTAATGGCAGTAGTGATGTTCTATGAGATGTTGATTGGCTAGGATCATGAATTTTTTGTTCATAGAATTCTTGTAATTTAAATGGTTTATAATATATTAAATTTAAAAAAATATGTCGAAGTAAAATATGTTTACCAAAAAGGAAAAAATAAAAGAATCTATATACTCACAAAACATTTATAAATGAGAAATTTTAATACAGTTTCATTACCAATTTATACATTTAATTATCTCCATCTTCATTGTATTCATTATTATAAACATCCATTCCGATGAGTACTTCATTTTCATCCTCTATTGAAAGTTCTATTTTTTCAATGTTTTTAGGAAAAAAATGTTCAATGCTTTGTGGTTGATGAGATTCACTATTGAAAAGTACCAATTGATCTTCATTACCCATATCTTATAGGTATCTCAAATTAAAGTATAAAATAACACTCCAACCTTCATCTATTTCATTATCCCCATAACAAACCATATTTTATTATGAAGCCAAGATAAATGGATCACGCTCTGGTTGCTCACAAATATGGATCAAGTGAGATAAGTTTATAGAAGTAAAATGAAATGAATTTTTCATTATAACCCTATCAATGTTGAACCACTTGAATTTGAATAATATAACTGAAAATTGACCATGATAGAGTAATTTGATTATATCAATCAACTTCCCATAGTATCCCACCTCATAAAGTGTAAATACACCATTATTTTGAGTTTTTAAGTCTTCTTCATGATAAACTATACAAAACCTGGATCTATTAATATTCTATGCATCGAATCTATTAGCCTTCCATAAAGGACCTTGAGCCAAAAACTTAAAATCATTTGATATTTAATCTTGATTCTCAACATTAATTATCTAGAAAAGAATATATAAGGTGTTACTTTTAACATAGAAAAAATAACTACATGTCAATAATATGAATATGAGTATATACTTACATAATAGGTGAACCATTCTACAATCTCATTATTAATATATTTTGTTGATTCCATCTCATTTTGAGCTCGACCCCTTAGTCGCCTATTTGTTTACAATCACAATTCTTAAATAAATGGATATGTAATATTACTATTGAGTAGCAAATATCTATATGCTTATAAAAATTCTAATTCTGTTAGTGTAAAATTTAACCTCATCCCAATTGGTCATCCAATAGTTGGAAATATCGATGACTAGTTTTCATAATGAGAATTAGTGGAGATTTCATCAACACGTCAAACATGATTGAATCTAGTCTCAATCATATCCAAATACCTAGAATAGAAGGTCTGGCACTCTTTTTTTATGTAATCTTCAACAATAGTGACTTCTTTTTGAGATTCCTCCCATATGATTTAAAATGACCTAAGTACCTGATGAAAAAAATAAGAAACATATTAAAAAAATTATGTAGTGATCTAATAAAATTGAATTCACCAATGAAAGTAAAAATAATATCAACATACCTCTCAATTTAATACATAAATCGATAGTGTACCGACCCACAAAATTTTTATTCTTTAACCAAATAAATGGTTAAATGAATCATGAATATGAAGAATGAAGGGGAAAATAGCATCTCCAAATGAAAAATTGTCAAAATGATTCTTTCTTGAAGTTTATCATGCTCAGTTGGATTTAAATATTTTCCACAAACCTCTCTAAAATGGTACACGAGTAAACTAGAACTATTGCTAATTTTTTAGGTAATGTATTACACAATGCCAATGACAAAATTTTCTCTATCAGGATATATGATCCAGGACCTTTCAATCCATGCAACTTTTCATGTTTTAAGTCAATGCACCTTGAAATGTTACTTGAATATCAATCTGTAACTTTTACATTATTTAAGGTTTGAAGGAATACATATTTCTCATGATTTTTTATTTTAAAAATAGCTGCAGGATAATTGTCATTATATTTCCCCACAAATCATTATTTATATTCATTGATTCAAAATCCTTATGAACATTAAGGCGATCCTTTAATTTACCCTGCACATTAAGAAATGTAAAAACTACATTGTCACATAAATTCTTATCAATATTTATTACATCAAGATTATGATGAAACAAATTAAAATCTCAATAAGGGCGTCTGAAAAATATACTCATTTTCTTATACAGTTGTGTTCCAGATGCTTCGAATACTATACCTCATACCCTTTTCCCACATTATTTAAAATTATTACATTTTCTAAATTCTATATTAAAATTCATTAATTTTCCCAAGATTTATGAACCATATAACAACTATGGTGGATTTCCCATTTTAATATCTTTATGTAATTGTGTATTATAAAACTTGGATTTATGATAAGCATCAAGAAATAAATGATGAAATATAAAACAACATTTTCTACTATGAGGTAATTGTTAAGATTCAAAATCAAAATTTCAAACTGGAAAATCCAAAATTAGTATGATTGTTCCAACTAAATAAGTTTCCTAGAATAGCAATTTCACTAATTTTGTGCATTAAAGGAGCTTTAATTTTTAATAATTTTCTCATTTAATCATCATACATTTCCACACCATCATCCCATAATTCTCACAATTCCTTGATTAGAGGTTGAAGGTATATTGAAATGTCATTCCTATGAATTTTATTTCCACAAATAATCATAGAAATAATGAAATAATTTTTATTTATACACATTCAAGGAGGTAAATTATAGTGGATTAAAACAATTGGTCAAATTCTATAATCAGTAATTAAAGTACCAAAAGGGTTAAAACCATTAAATTCCAATCCCAAATGTATATTCCTAGAATCTTAACAAAAATAAAGATATAATGAATCAAAACCCATCCAAGATGTTGAATATTCTGGATGTCATATCAAGCCATCATTATTACTATCCTGATAAACCATTTCATGTCATATGTAGTCTTAGATGACATAAATAATTTTTGTAAATGTGGTTTTTAAGGAAAGTAAAGTAATAAATTTCAAGAGTTTTCTTCTTCTATTTCTTCCTGGGGTTGAATTTATTTTTACTCTATTAATTTTTAATTGACTTCTATATACTTGTATGACATATTATGAATTATTATTTATCAGTCTCTTCTCCCTAGTAAATTTTTCAATCATTAGGCCATGCATGTATCTTTGTATAATCAAGTCCAAGTTTGTTGATGATTTATTTCATCTCATAGAATAGTCGAGGGATATTATCTTCACTAAATTAATTATGAAGAAACTCTGAAATCATGGAAATTAATTTTTTAATAATTTCACATAGACACTTTATATGATAGAACTTAATTATAAAAGACAACTTTGAATACTTGGAACACCCTTCATATAGTTCTTATTGTTCATCTTCAAATGATTTATAAAACTCATTTTTTTGTCATTATATTTCTGAGTAAGATTAATCTAATCATGATCAATTGAAGGTTTTTTTGATCTATTAAAATCATAGAAATTGTATCCTGCAAACCCAAATGAATCATTTATCAAATTTCTAATTAAATTCTCTTCAGACAGTTAACTTTGTGTTGCATTGACATAATTTTCATTGTTTTTACTTCCCATAAATTTCAATTCACCATGAAAAATAAAATATACATATAGAATAGGAAATACTTTCAATATAAAATGATCATATACTTTGTTATTATTCAACCATCACTTGAATTTACAATCAAGACATGAACATTTTATTCTATCATCCACTGATCGGTTTACAATTTCATAATCTAAAAGTTCTTCCAAAATTTTGGAATACTGAGGTTTATTTTAAGGTAGATGACTCCAAATTTTATCCATAGGTATTGTATTTTCACTCTTCTTCATGTGCATTCATAAATAAAGATTTAAATTTTTAATCAAATAGGTACAGTCAAAATTAAACATCACCCAACTTTCTCATTGACCAGGGTAGGATTGTAATTGAACATAACACAAATTCAACATAAAAATGATTCAATCCAATATAAAAAACATAAACAACATAAATAAATAAATATTACCCCTCATAATAATTTGGTCAAATTTCATTGAATAATTTCACTAAGATGAGGAGAGAGGTTATTGTGAAGTCAGTTGTATGGTTATAAGTCCACAATAATACATGAACATAATTCTTATATTAAATATATCTAAATTTTCTAATTTTCATACTATAAATTTTTATTTTATATTATAGAAACATTATTTTCTATATAGTTATCTCTTACTTCAATAAATATGCACATCAAGATTTGTTATATCTCAAAATAAGAACATAGCATTGTGATATCTAGTGTGTGTGTTTCCATATTCATCACAGAATTTCATTCAATTATGGTTTAACAAGATTTTCAAAATCGATTTCAGAAATAGTACTCAACTTGAAGAGAGTAGCACATACAAAAAGCTTCATGTAATCAGAATCTATGTAGATTGCAGTAATTAATATGAATTTTACTCATGATTAAGATTATTTATTATTTAGTATAATAACTTCATGATATCATTTTTTTAAAAAGATAATAGGTAAGTAACTTACATGGGGATTTCATCTTTAAATCGCATGCTAAATGATCATGTTTTTTCAAAAAAAACCTCTACAAAACATTGAAAACACTATTCTCCCCAATCCAACCCACAGTGGCCCTTAAGTTGGCACTCAATAGAAAATTATTATTTTAAAAACATTTAAAAAAAATTTAAATGGGGAGATGACAAAAAAATAAAATATTGAACTACAACTTGATGAAAATGTAAAATCTCTAAGTCTTACACCACACACTAACAATACCCTGGGTACCTATATAATTCCATATGAAATAAATAAAAAATTATAACAAGTTATAATTAATTATTGAAAATTTAAATAATTGGAATAATATTATAATAGAACATTGTGGGGAATCCAGTCTCCAAAACCATGGCCAACTACTGATGGAAGGTTTGTAATGTAACCCCAATATCATCATGGGAAAAATCCCTAAAAACTACACTCAATTACACAGATCTTTATATAATTTAATTAAAACCTTTATAAAAATAAAACAGGAAATCATACCTCCAATGATATCAGAGGTTGAAATAACTAGGAAATTAGGAAGAGAGGCCAACATTGAGGGTCTTCACCGAGGAGTAGGGGGTTACAGTTAGGTCCTCATTAGGGAGTAGGGGGTTTGAGTCATGGGTATCAGGGGAGGGACGGCTGTCATTAAGAGAAGGTGCGGGGTCATAGAGATTGTCGGGGAGGAGGTATGGTCATCATCAGGAAAAGGGGTTTGGGGTCATAGGGGTTATCATTGGGATAAGGGGGTCGAGCTCAAGGGTTTCCATTGGTATAAGGGGGAGCATAGGTTGGGTCCAAAGGGATTAGGGGGAGGGGGTTGAATTAGGTTTTTATAAAATATTTTATAGTGGTTTAAATAAAACCTTCACTAAATAAAAAAAATTATATTTTTGGTTACATTAAACCACCAATATATTATAAATTATATTTAATACTATTTATTTAGTGGTGGTTATTAGAACCACCTCTAATAAACCTCCATTAAAACCACATTTTTTCTGGTGAATGTCTTGTAGAAGAGATGGAAAATTGTTTTTATTTACAAATTTAAGTTACGTTAACCAAAATGGAACATGATGTTTTTGGATATGGTTAATTTCTCATAGTCTAGAAACTATCATAAAAAATATTGAATAAGGATGATGACATATTCCAAGGATAGATTTTCAAGATCATTCTCAGAAATACAAGAGTTACGTCATTCTAGAGGACTCCTCAGACTCATCATCAAATGATGAGCTTATATCACCTCAAAGGTCCACATCATGGTAGAGAGGAATGCATCCAAAGCATAGAGGTAAATATCATAGGAATTTGGATTCTAGAGGGAGTGATAGGAATTGATCTCCAATTTTCTCTATTGTGGCATTTCATGCTTTTTTGAGCTTTGATTTCTTTTATTTTTTTTCACTCAACTTTTTTCTAATAAATTTTGATGGTGTGGTTTGGTTGGTCGAATCACACTCAAGACTTTTTTATTAATGATAATTATATATTTATAAAAATCCATTTATATTTTATTTATTTACACAATATTGACTCACACACACACACACATATTTATACACACATGTACACATTTACATTTCACACATACTGACTGACTGAAAAGTGATTTTTTATTTGATTTTCAGTAGCCGCTTTTTGGCTGAGTGGTAACCTACACAATAGGAGAGAACCAAATTACCAAAATACAAACTTCAAAGTTCAAAATTCAAAAAAAACACCCACAGTTCACCACTAGTGTCGTGACCATTGTCGTTGACACCATCCAACACCATCGTCGAGTCAAGAAGATCACAGAACCACACAAAAATCCCAAAATCCACAAACAAAATTCAAATTTCAAAGAATAGAAAAGTAACACATCGATCCCTACACCAACAAAAACTAAGCCATGAACCATCACCAGATCAATAGAAGGGTCGTCAGACACCGCAATCAACAGAAACAGTCCAACCAGAGATCGACGTACTCAAAAAAGGGAATGAAACATCTCCCCGAACCAGTAAACAAAAAATCCGAAGAACAAAACCAAAAGTAGCTAACCCAAGAACCACAAATCATCCCGAACCAATATCCCAAATGCCGATTCAACCAAAACCAAAACATGAATAGTAGATCCATCCAAACCAAATATAGAGAGTAGAAATCAAGGAGTGAGATACCATCACCTCGTCGACGACCACCCGAACACAAATCTCGCCGGAACCTACCACAATCCCACACCCAAATCCCATTGTCACATCCGAACACCTCAGAGACTACAGCATACAACCCACCGCACTCATGGGAGACGAGGCAACAACCCTTGGACGTGGAAGCTGGATCTCGACCGCAGACCATCACCGCAATGCCTTTGGAACCCTATCCAGTATAGGTGGAGTGAGGCGAGAAGAAGGCCATCACCGGAGAGAAGCATCAAGGAAACTGATCCCACGATGTCGCATGACACCACCGCAAAAGGAGGACTCTTCCACGAGCTCATCGTTTAAGCACCGAGGAGGACCGAGCCGACCTGAGATGGAAGGGGAGGATGTAGTGACCGGGAAACCCTATCTGCAGAGCGCCCCTTACAGGACCATACATTTCACACATACACATACAAATTTTTACATAGATGTATTTATTTACATATATTACAATATACACATAAATATATATTTTTTATTGACATACATATTTATTTATAAACAATACTTATATAGGTACATATATATATTAATTCATTGTTATAAGGTAAATAAAATGGATAATTTTTTATTTTAAAAAAAATGAATAATAAATATTTATTTACATGTAATTTATATATTTAAAAAAAATTATGTAAATATTTTTACATTTTTATTTGTAAAATTTATTTATTATATGTAAATATAAGAGAATATACGTATATTTAATTATAAATAAAAATAAAATATGAAAAATGATAAAATTTCAAAACCATAATATCTATATGAATATAATAATTTGGGAATAAATCCACTAACAATAGAAAAATGGAAATAAGACCCTCTTAAAAGAAGTTTAAATCCTATCAAATATTAAAAAATAAATTTATCCCAACTAAAAACTTAGTTTTAGAGGCCTTCCAGAACTTTTTCATCCCCAAAAAAATAGTGACCATTGTTTCATGGTCAACACAATGTAGATCTTTTCACATGATTTGATTTGATATGTAGCATAACCAAAGCTAATAATCAAATTAAAAGTTGTGTTCATTTGAATTTCAAGTCATGTTTTCAAGTTATGTCATCAAATTGTTATTAAATTACTTTTAATCGATAATAATTATCAAATTATTAATTAATATTATTTTGAAATTATTTTATAAGCCATTTTCCCTAAATATGTTATATATTAAGTATAAATTCATATTTAACCTTATATAAATCATATTTAATAAAATATCATATATTTATATCAATATAAATATATTTATATATTTATATATTATTTTTAATGATATATAATTTTTTTATTAAATAAAAATTTTATCAATGCTAAAAATGTGTCAATAAGGGATGTGTTTTATCAATGTTTTTTTAGCATTGATAGAAGCATAATTTATTTTTTATTTCTAGCACTAATAAAATTACCTCCTTTATCGGCACTTTTTTCTAGTATTGATAAAGGGTAGTGCTTGATTTTGTGCAATATGTAGTAGTGAGTGCTGAAAAAAACCTCATTTCTAGCGATTTTAAAAGTTTGATGTGTCAAATGATCAAAATTGTGAAAACGGTTTTGGAATATCTTAAAAACATAGAGCAGTGATTAAAAATTAATTTATGACATATAAAAATGAGTCACATATTAATATGATGTGATATATGTCTTAAATTATTAAAAATTAATTTTTGGAATTATATAAATTTTTAAACATCAAAATGTGCATCAAACAATCAATAGTGAATAAATACGTTCAAATTTTTATAAAAATTCAAGACAATGATCATTGATTAATTTGTGACCTATAGAGAAATTGCATGCTATTATATTGTGTGATATATTCATAATTATCAAAATTAATGATTTTGATAAAAAATAATTTTTTTAATATAATTCATTTATATATAGTAAAAACCCAAATAAGTTGATTTTATTTTTTAAATATTTTAATATTGTTAAATTTAATTTTATTTAACCTATGTGTATTAGGATGAAATTTTTTTTTGAAGTTAGTAACCTTTATATTTTTTAAAATTATTATATATTATAGATTTGAAATATTGATGATATATATTTTTGAATATTATGAATTTTTATTAAAATATAATTTATACTATTAAAAAATAAAATATGGAAATATCAATTGTCAATTCTATAGGTGTCAACATAAGACACTGATTATGAAGTTAATATATAAATCCCAATAGTGATAATCAATTTATGGTCCCTGAAGACTTCACTGAGATGGTAAAATCAATATACATTTCACATATTTGTTGGGACAACACTAAAATACTTCAGTTGATAAAGGATGTATTTATAGAGATGGTTAAAAATATTAAATGATGATTCCTTTGTAAATCATTTTTTATTTTTTAAACCTTTTATGTACTAAACATATAAATTATTTTAAATTTAATTTGATCTTTGAATTCCAAGTATTGAATTAGTCTTAATTGAATATATAAGTTGTGTCGTGCCTCCAGGTTATTTGGGCGGAGAAATAAACACCCCCTATGGAGTTCCCAAACCCATTTGGGTATTTTTCGATAATCCAGTCATATTGAATTATTATTATTCCTTTCCTAATAGACCTAGCTTTTAATGACCTTGATTTGATTCTTGAAGAAACATTGTTGAACATTTCAACTAACTTTTCTTCTTATGATTTGAACATTTACCCACTTGTACTATATATATATGCTACCAAAATCCAGATGTCAAATGATAAGTTCATCCATTCTCAACACTTTGAGAATATCAGGTAATTTTTTTATTGAATTCAATCATATTATCGGAACATTTACATAAATAAAAATATGATAAATTTTCTAACTAGAACAATACATTTTAGTATCCTCTTTAAATAATATTATAGAATTAAACTAATCATAAACCATGTGTAAAAACACGCATCTCATTTCATTTAAAAAACCATTGTTTATAATCTCTTCTCAAGATAAAAATGAGATAAAATATAAATCTTATGATGAGTTTATCCAAGATTGAAGCATCCAAGTTATCAATGTAGCAACTCCTTTTCTTCATTACTTAAAATAAAACTTCAAGCTTTAATTTTTTCTCAAATTATGACCTTATGTATATTTACAACACCTTGTAAAACATACAACTAATATCATATATCTTTCATAACAATATAATTTATTTTTATAACCAATAAATTTTTATGGAAACTTTTAGTCTTACCAAGTCATAAATATATTCAATCATATTGAATATTACTTGACATACCCAATCATATTGAATATATGAGACTAAAATCATTAATGTACCCAAAAATATTGAGTACATGTGTGGATACTATGATTCATTTGGTTATTTGGTATCTAATGCCTTTGAAACCTTAAATGAATCACTTTATACTTCTATAAGAACCTAGTTTCACTTAGTGAATGAATTCAACAATAAGTTACATAATAAGGAATAGTTATAACACTAACGTTGGTCAGAGTAGATTACTCAAGATGGGAGGGGTGAATTGAGTAACTATATAAATTTCTATAAAAATTATTTCTAAAAGGTTTTTCCCCAATAGATTAGATATAGCCCAGTTAATCAAGGTTATACTATTATAAGAGTTTGAATATTTAAATAACTTATTAGAAGATTGATTAGTTATTAGTACTCTTAATATTAATTACTAAAAATACTTTTGAAATTATTCTACTAAGACAAGACAGTTATAACTTATTTCCAAGACTAACTATCAAAGTAAATTTAGTGATTTCTGAGTTATGAAGAAAACTAGTAAAACAGGGAAAACTAAATTAAGTAGCATAGTAGATATGAAACAAGTGGTTCAGTATCAAGCTACGACCTAATCCACTCCACTTGGTGATCACCTTCCACCAAGAAGTTTATATAAATAAACTTTGATCCACACCCTGGATCAGTGTTAATAATAGTACGTAGGATTTTCCAGGCCACACAGGGACCTCTTCCATAGTTATTCAGGGGTACAAACTACCAGGCCACACAGGGACCTCTTCCACACTTATCTATGGGTATATACAAGGGTAAATTACTGTTTGAGTAAGGATATCTTGTATCCTTCAGTTTGATGTGGGAGATAGATTGTTTTATTATACAGAAACACACACTACTCGAAAGTTAATAAAAAGATACACAATAGAGAAGAAAGATTGAGATAGGTTTAGAAGTGCTCTGAGTGTTGGTCTTTGCTGCTCAAGACTTTTGAGATGAATCAGATGCAGAATTTGAGTCCTCGTCTATAAAACAGAGTGTCGTGATTCATCTTGTGTTCTTCGTGAGTATTGACGGTGTGAAGATTTTCTCTAGGCTTCAAATATGCTTCATGTGTTCTTCAGCGGTGTCGAGTTTCATGCAATAGGCCTTTCTTTGAAAAATTTGATCTAAGTGTGTTCTTCGTTATGGTGCTCATGCCCGCTTGGTTTTCTTTCTCGTCTTTCTCTTATATTGGGGTAGCACTTTTCTTTTATCTTGGAAAGCATGTGTTGAGGCCGACAGGTTGCATGTATTATGCGCCTCGTACCTCATACTGTCAGATGATATATCTACAAAGAAACATTAATTATGTTAGTGCATTAATATCTTCAAATATGACCGTTAGATAATAAATTGAAAAATGACAAAACATATTAGGAAATGGTGTCATGGTATGTCATGGAAATGGTGTCTCCTTCACACGGTGTCTGGATTGGTCACGGTGTATGAATGTCACGATGTCTCATGGTCACGGTGTCACGCGGTCACGGTGTCTCAATGTTTACGGTGTCTGCTTCACTGTGTCTGCTTCACGATGTATGCTTCATCGTGTCTGTTTCATAGTGTATGCTTTATGGTGTCTCACAGTTACGGTGTCTCATGGTCACGGTGTCTCAATATTTACGGTGTCTGCTTCATTGTGTTTGTTTCATGGTGTCTGCTTCACTTTTCCAGAAAGACATAACCAATGACAGACTCACATTGTCTTAGACCTTTCAAGATAACTATATTCAGACTTAAGCAATGATGATCATAAAATGGATTAGACTTAATCATTTGTCGGAGAAATCATTATAAAGCGAGTCAAAAGATAGTATAAGGTAATTAAACAGAATGTGGAGAAATTAATATCTTGAATGACTCTTCTTAAAGAATGAGAATACTTTAAGTAATAATACACATGATTTTATATAATTTACTGGATTTAACCAAGTTGAATAGGATTTGTGATCAATAAAACATGATTAGTACATGAGGAGTCCAACAATCTCCCCCTTTTTTATGATCACAAATCATGTAAAGTTAAAGTGTATATTTGATTCAACTATAGATATAGAGATAAATGTCTAACATATAACATATAGAGATTTTTACCCCCCTTTGGTATTATCAAAAATATGGAATAAGAGAAGTCATGGAAAGTGCACATGTCATTAAAGAAAATAAGGTTCAGTACAAATGGAAAATATCAAAACAAAAGCAATAGTAACCCTATCAAAAAGGAGTAATCATTATTCTTATTCATGGTATGGCCTTCTATTTTCCTTTATTAGCAGTAGCAGAAGAGGAAGTCATAGGATCAGAGGTCGAGGTAGAAGAAGGGAGTGAGGTGGTTGATAGAGAAGGTAAAGGAAGGCCTTAAAAATAAATGGAGCTAGAGTAGGAGTGGTAGAAGATTGAGTCAGTTATTGATCAAGGATCACAGGCCTGGTCTGACTTAGTGCTTGGATGGCAGACATAGTGGTGGAGGATAGGGCAGAGGTGAAGGTAGGTAACCTAGGTCTTAGAGGAGCAGTCGTAGGAGCAAAAATGGCTATACTCTGAACATGAAGGTAAGGCCTCAGAAGCTTAATGAAATCTGTAATGATCTCCCCACCATACTGCATGGCTTTCTCAAAATCATCCTTAGTTTCCATAAACTTATCCAATAATCGAGTAAACTCTGTGAGCTTTTGGAATTGGGTCTTGAAAGCTTGAGTCACAGGAGGAATTCTTAGATTTTCTACAAGATACTTTAAATGATTTTTCATATCAGTCTTTGAGAAGATTAGGTTGAAGTAGAAATTCACATTTTTGGAAATATCTTGTTGGGCATCATTAGCAATTTTTTAGTGGATTTGGACTAGATCAAGAACTCAGTCACTATTCTTGATAACTTCATATAGAGAAGCTACATTGAAACCACTAAGTACATTCTGAAGCTCTTCTTGGACTACTGTTCTGAGCAGATCACTATCTAAATAGGTTTTAAAGGATTTAATAGAGGGTTTAGAGGCATTGACAGTGGTGGTGAGAGATTTTAGTTGGTTCAGCACTTTTTGAAGACACCCCGTATATTCATCAGTGAGTTTGTTAATATTTACAACAAGCTCTCTCATCTCCTTCATGATTTGTTTGTTTCTTTCATTGACCTTTTCATCTAAGGAAGCTAGATAAGGTTGAATCTGATACACAACAACCTATGGGGTTTGAGTAACAGCAGGTTTTACAGGAGGATAAACAAGCTCTGATCTCTTGTGCATCTCTTTTTTCATGTCCTCAAACATACCTCTTAGAGTCTTCACTTCATCACTAAGTAGCCGGTTTTCAACTCTGAATTCCTGAATTTAATGAAGCATTTTAGTTTGAATCTTCCAGATTACCTTTTCCAACAACAGTAAGGCATCTCTCTCGCATAAATTGGTCACAGGAAGAGGTTGGGTATTCAGAAGTTTCTCAACTAGAGACAAGAGGGTAGAACCAAATTCCTTTAGATCATCCTTACTCACCAAGAAAGATTGGTCTGATGAAGGTTCAGAAACAGGTACTGATATGGTTTCGGGTTCCTTTGCAGGGGCAAAATTAGAGACTGATTTCAACTAGAACGAAGAAGAAATTTCAAGTCCTTTTACTGAGACTTGTTGAGAGTCATCCACATCATAGAAGATGGGGAACTTATATTGAGTGGATATAGGACTTGAAACAACCGAATTTGGTACATCTGTAGATTCCAGGTTTGGGGGTTGCTCCCCCTTAACGGTTTCATCCTTCTTGGGACTGAGAGGCTTAGGGTATTGATCTAATTCCACAAAATCAGCTCGTAGTTCCTCACCTATTTCTTATCTAGCCAACTGAAAAGCTATCTCCAGCTTCTCTTCAGCCGAAGTAATGACTTCAAGAATAGATTGTTCCACAAGGAGTTCATGAAGGTTAGTTTCTTGGATAATAGGTAGATCATCCACTATAGGTTCTTCCATGGCATTCGTTTCAGTTTCTTTGGTAATAAATTTTGTTTCAATATTGGGTTGATCTACTAGATTAATAGAATCTTTAGGAGCAGGGCCTTCTTCTTCGGAACTTCATGAGGAATAGGAGGATTGTCTTCCTCAACAGAAATAGTTTCTTTAAGAGGCACAGAAGCCTCTTCTTATTCTTCAGAAGATTACTCAACAATCTCATCTGGTTCCAAACTAGGATTAGAAATATTTCTCGGTCTTGTGGGATGTTCTACTATATTGAATTTCTTATAATTTCAACCATTTTCTTTCACCCATTCCTTTTTCCAAGGATTCCAATTTATCTTCATTCTCTTGATAGTGGGTTTTGAGAGGTATAATTCACAATCCTTAATTACTTCCTCATGAGGTCCAACCATACCTTTGGCAAGAAGCATGGCTGATATTAGCTAAGAGTAAAATAGGGAAGTTTACTTGGATGTGACTTTGATCATCTCACACATATGGTGTATGATATACTTGCACAGGATGATCTTATGCCCATTTTTCATAAGGTGGATCTGAAACACATCCTGATATTTCAAATCAGCAAAATCACCTATTCTGGGACTAACTAGATTTTGTATAAACTTGAACAGAATCCTTCATTATCCATCTATTTCAGTTGCAATGGCTCTCCTCTGGGTTCCATTTCTAGTTAAGGATTTCAAATCATCCTCTAGATCAAAGAATTCAGTTGAAGGTGGGGGTCCTCTCTGATGATCCTCATAGATGCCTTCATGAGGTATCCTAAGGCATGAACCCCATAACCTTGAAGAGAATGAGAATCTATGCCCATTGATCCAGCTTCTCATGACATAACTATCACCAGAATCAAAAGATAATTGTACATACTGATAAAATTGAGCTACCAACTTAGGATAGATAGGTCTGTCTTCCTTCGAAAACCAATCTAACCAGCCAGGCTATTCTAAAACTTTCAAAACCAAAGACTTACTGGACAGAAGCCATTTGGGGAAAACCTCTTTCTCAGGTATGACAACTTGGTTTTCTATATTTGGATTTAGAGGTCCTTCAGGTGCTAGATTAGGTGAAATCTTCTTCTTCTTTGAGCT
This sequence comes from Viscum album, assembly GCA_963277665.1. Taxonomy (NCBI): domain Eukaryota; kingdom Viridiplantae; phylum Streptophyta; class Magnoliopsida; order Santalales; family Viscaceae; genus Viscum; species Viscum album. Next base: position 791,680,896 of record OY728141.1, read on the forward strand.
GCGCTTCTCAGGATTCGACGATGAAGGGCGCTTCATCTTGGGCATCCACCTAAGGTTCGAGAGAGAGAAAATGGTTTTAGGGTTGAAGAAGGGTTCGAAATGAGTGAATATAAGAAATGTTGATTAAAGAATCAAGTGATGCTTTCTTTATTTTATCATTTAGGAATTCCAAACATCGCAAAAGTAAAAGTGCAGGAAAACAAAAAAGGTGAAAAGGATAATTACCACGATACGGGTTTTTACTTAAAAAAAATCATAATGAATTTTTATAGTGAGACTGTGTCTGGTCATTAGCGTGAGACAGTAATTGAGCATTATGGTGAGACAGTAACTGATCGTTATGGTGAGACAGTAATTGTCAGATAGTAATCATGAAACACTAACTTAGAAACCGTAATTATGAAACAATGAAGTATAAAACAGTAAGATATCGAACAGTAAGACATGAAACAGTAAGATATCGAATAGTAAGACATGAAACAGTAAGATATCTAATAGTAAGACATGAAACAGTAAGATATCAAACAGTAAGACAGGAAATAGAAAGATATCTATTTGAGGTTTATCATGCCTAGTTCATGTATGATGTAGTCTATTCTTTCAAAAGTTAATGGTTTTGTGAATATATCAACAATCTGATACTCAGTACCAATGAATTCCAAAGTGATATCACCTTTTTGATAATGATCTCTCAAAAAGTGATGTCTTACATAAATATGCTTTTCCTAGAATGTGAAACGGGATTTTTTGAGATGTTAATAACACTTGTGTTGTTATAGTTTATAGATACATGCCTGAATTGATATCCATAATCTTTTAATGTGTGTTTCATCCACAAAATTTGTGCACGACAACTGCCAATAGCTATGTATTTGGCTTCTACAGTAGATAATACAATAGAATTTTTTTTCTTACTACACCATGATACTAATGACTTGCCTAAAAAATGGAATGTTCCATAGGTGCTTTTTCTATGTAACTTACAGCCACCAAAGTCAGCATCAAAATAACTAACTAATTCAAATGATTTTCCTCTAGGATAGAATAGTCCTAGATTGGGTGTATGCTTGAGGTATTTGAAAATTATCTTTACAACATTTAAATGAGATTCCTTAGTATTTTCTTGAAAACGAGCACACATACACACACTGAACATAAGGTAAGGATGACTAGTAGTTAATTAGAGTAAACTTCCAATCATTCCTCTATAAGTGGTTTGATCAGTAGATTTTACATCTTCATCAAGATCCAACTTACAAGTGGTACTCATGGGAGTGTCACTAATTTTAGTGTTATACAATCCAAAACGTTTTAGAAGATATATAGTATATTTACTTTGAGTTAAAATAATTCCATCATTATTTTAAAATATTTGAAATCCAAGAAATAATTTCAGTTCACCCATTAAACTCATTTCAAATTCATTTTGCATCATTTTAGAAAAAACAACACATAAAGAATTTTTTGAAGATCCAAAAATAATATCATCTACATAGATTTGAACAACTAAAACATCATTAGAAATTCATTTTATAAAAAGGGTAGGATCATCTATTCCTTTTGTAAAATATTTGAAATAATAAAAGTACTTAACCTACCATACCAAGCTATTGGATCTTGCTTTAATCCATATAAAGCTTTTGATAATTTAAAAATATGATTTGGAAAATGGGGGTTTGTAAAACTAGGGGGTTGTTCCAAAAAAACATTCTCAGCTATATGCCCATTTAAGAATTCACTTTTAACATCCATTTGATATATTTTGAAATTCATATGTGCAGCAAAGGAAAGCAAGATTCTGAATGCTTCAAGTCTAGCTACTGGTGCAAAAGTCTCTTCATAATCAATTCCTTCTTCTTGACTATAGCCTTGTACAACTAATCTGGCCTTATTTCTAACTATGTTACCAGCTTCGTCTACCTTATTTTTGAACACCCATTTAGTGTCTATGGTGAATGTGTCTTTAGGTCTTTCAACAAGTTTCCAAACTTTGTTCCTTTCAAACTGATTAAGCTCTTATTGCATATCCATCACCAAAAATTCATCATTAATAGAATCATTAATGCTTTTAGGTTCAAGTTTTGACAAGAAGTCTTGATGTTCAACCTGATTTCTAAGAGAAGCCCTAGTCTGAGTTCCTTTGTCTAAGTCTCCTACAATAGTATCTAAGAGATAGTTCTTAAGAGTTTTAATAACTCTAGAAAATGAGGGACTAGTGATTTCAGGTTCATCAACAGATTCAAGTTCATTGTGACTTGATTCTAAGGAATTTCTAGAAATGGAAGTTTTCACAGATTCTTTCATAGAATGGTTTGAATATTTTTTATTAATGTTCAGATTTGATACATCATCCTATATGTTTTCTAGAATGGTTTTAGGATCATTTGGATTTGTTTCATCAAATTTGACATGAATATATTCTTCCGCACATTTAGTTCTTTTATTTAATACTCTATTGGCTTTACTGGACAAGGAATATCCTAAAAACATACCTTCATCACTTCTGGATGCAAATTTTTCAATATTTTCCTTAGTATTAAGGATATATACTTTACAACCAAAAACTTTGAAGTAGTTAACCTTGGGTTTTCTATTATTCCATAACTCATAAGGAGTCCTTTTAAGAATAGGTTGGATCAACACTCTATTGATTATGTAGCATGCTGTATTGACATCTTCAGCCTAAAAATAAATAGTTAGATCATACTCACTAAGCATTATTCTAGAAATCTCTTGTAGGGTTCTATTTCTTTTCTCTACAACTCCATTTTTCTGAGGTGTTCTAGGGGAATAGAAATTGTGACTATAACCATTTTTTGAGAAAAAGGATTCAAACTCTTGATTTTCAAACTCAGGGCCATGATCACTTCTTAAGGATTTAATTCTAAGTCCATTAACATTTTCTAAAAACTTGGCGTATTTAGTAAAATAAGAGCAGGCTTAACTTTTGTGAGCTATAAAGAAGGTCCAAGTATATCTAGAGAAGTCATCTACAAGAACATAAACATAGTTCTTCCCATTTAAACTAGAAACTATAGATGGTCCAAAAAAATCCATGTGAACCAGTTCGATAGGTTGAGAAGTTGACACTTATTTCTTTGTTTTGAAGGAAACTTTGTGTTGTTTTCCTTTTTGACAAGGATTACACACTTTGTCATTTGGAAACTCTAGTTTGGGTAAGTTTTTAACTAAGATTTTTCTAGTTATCTTTCTAAGGGAGTGAACATTACAGTGTCCTAGTCTCCTATGCTAGATCCAAGACTCTATTAAATACACTTAAGCATGAAACATTTTGAGAAGCTAAAGAATCTAAGTTAACAGAGTAAACATTTTCACTTCTTAATGCATAAAATACTAATTCACCTTTAGAATTAAAGACATTACTAGCATCATTTTCAAATATAACATGAAATCCATCATCGCATAATTGTGATATACTGAGCAGATTATATTTTAACCCATCAACAAATAGTACTTTAGAAATTAAAACTGAGTTAGAGTTACCAATTCAGCTGAGGCCAATAATCTTCCATTTAGAATTATCACCAAATGTGACATGTCCTCCATATATTTTTATTAGGTTCTTGAAGCATGAGTATTCTCATTTCATGTTCCTTGAACATATATTGTCCAAGTACCATAGACTTTTATAGGAACTCTTTATGAAACTTTCCTACAAAAATATTAAGCAAAAATAGATTTTGGTACCCATACTTGTTTGGGTCCAGTAATATTAGTGATAAGTGATTTAGGAACCCATATTTGCCTCACAGATTTCCTATAATCATTAAATAGAGTATTTGAAAAATAGACTCTATTCGGTCCACAAAAACTTGAAACAGTAGAATATTTATCATGACTTGAACTAGATGATTTGTGTCCAGAACTGGGAGTAAAACTGTATGTCCTAGATTTTGAAACAAAATTTTTTCTACCTAGATTTCTTTTTCCAGGTTGATAACTAATGTCAGTGTTATATTTAGGAGCAATTTGTTTTCCTATCATTTGAGTAAGGGTATTTTTCCCATTGGTAAACTTTTCTAGGTCACTCTTTAATTTCTCATTAGGAATTTTTAATTCATTATTTTTGTTGAGTAGTTGAGAATTTTTCTCTTTTTCAGTTGTGAGTTCAGATTTAATAGTTACGGTAAGAGCATGTTGTTTCTTTAATGATTTATATTTGTCTTTTAGTTCATTGCATGTTTCCTCAATCTTATTACAATATTCAAACATTTCTCCATTAGTCATATTTTCAGAGTCACTCTCATCTCTAGAATAGTAGGAATCATGTACATGAGAGTCCAGTGTTACCTAAGATGTGTTTTTCATAAAACACATATTGGCATTGTTAGACTATTCATCATGTGATGTCTCTGAGTCACTTGAACTATCCTCAGAAGCACTCCAGGTTGCTTTCATTGATTTTTTATACTTCCTTCCCCTGTCCTCATATTTATTTTTGTATTTGAGCTTTGGACAGTCAGCCTTGATATGTCCTTTACGCTTACATTCATAGCAAACAATTTCATCATTCTTGTCACTTCTTTTCTAGTCCTTCCAATTTCCTTTTTGGTCATATTTTCCCTTGAAGTTAGGCTTTCTGAAAAAGTTATTCTTCTTGTAAAATATTTTAAATCTTATGGCTAATTGATCCATTTCTTCATCACTATCAGATGATGATTGTTTATCACCGGAAATTTCTACAGAAGCTTCCAATTTCCCTTTGTCTTTGTGCTTAAAGGTGGTGGTATTGAATGCAACAGATTTCTTCTTTGGCTTATCTTCCTCCTCCTTGTTGACTTTCAGTTATTCCTCATACATCATTAGTTTCCCAATGAGTTCTTTTACAGGTAGTTTGCTAATGTTGCATGATTATCTAATAGAGACAGAGGTCCCCCTCTATCCTTGAGGCAGACATCTAAGAATTCTCATGATCTGTTCCTTGGCAGTGACTTCTCTTCCAAGAAAAATCATTATGTTGACAATCTCATTGAACCTAAGTTACATGTCAGAGATAGGTTCATCAGGTTTCATTTTAAAATTATCATATTTAATAGTATAAGTATTAAGTCTCATCACTTTTACACTAGATTTTCCTTCATGTGAGATAGACAGGGTATCCCAAATTTCTTGGTAAGTTTTACAAGCAGAAATTCTATTGAATTCCTCATCTCCTAAGGAGTATTATAAAGCATTCATAGCTTTGTAGTTGTTATTGTAGATAGTTTTGGTAGGTTCATCCCATGTGATTCTATCAGTATCAGGAATCTTATATTCATCTATAATGGATGACCAAATTTCGAAACTCATACTCTCTAAATGCATTTTAATTTTAATTTTCCATTGAGCAAAATTGGTTCCATTAAAGAATGGTGGTATGTTGGTTGCAGCACCTTCCAATATGTTATCCATAATAAATTATTACTTTAAAAGAGCTATAAATTTAGAATTAACATAAATTTACTAATCTTTAAGGTTCAACTATAATCACAGTTGAATAAGATTAAACAGAGTCCTAATAAACCACCTTTGATACTAAATATTGGTCAGAGTAGATTACTCAAGAGGGGAGGGGTAAATTGAGTAACTATAAAAATTTCTGTAAAAATTATTTCGAAAAGGTTTTTCCCCAATAGATTAGATACAACCTAGTTAATAAAGGTTATACTATTATAAGAGTTTGACTATTTAAATAACTTCTTAAAAGATTGATTAGTTATCAGTACTATTAATATTAATTACTAAAACTACTTTTGAAGTTATTCTACTAAGACAAGACTGTTATAACTTCTTTATAAGACTAACTATTAAAGTGAATTTAGTGATTTCTGAGTTATGAAGAAAAGAATTAAAACAAATAAAACTAAATTAAGCAGCACAACAGATATGAAACAAGTGGTTCAGTCTCAATCCAAGACCTAGTCCACTTCACTTGGTAATCACCATCCACCAAGCAGTTTATATAAATAAACATTGATCCACACCCTGGATCGGAGTTAACAATAGTATACAGAACTATCCAGGCCACACAGGGACCTCTTCCATAGTTCTTCGTGGGTACAAACTACCAGGATACACAAGGACCTCTTCCACACTTATATGTTGGTATACACAAGGGTAAATGAGTGTTTGAGTAAGGATATCGTGTATCCTTCAATTTTATGCGAGAGACAGAGTGTGTTATTATACAGAAACACACAATGCTTGAAACTTAATAAAAAGATACAAAACAGAGCAGAAATATAGAGATAGGTTTAGAAGTGCTCTGAGTGTTGGTATTTGCAGCTCTGGACTTCTAATATGAAGCATATTCAGAATTCGAGTCCTCGTTTATAAAACAGAGTGTTGCAATTCAGCTTGTGTTCTTTTTGAGGTTTTACAGTGCTAAGATGTTCTATAGGATTCAAATATACTTTTTGTGTTCTTTAGTAGTGTCGAGTTTCATGCAATAGTCCTTTCTTTGAAAAAATTACTCTGAGTGTGTTCTTCGTTATGGTGCTCATGCCCGCTTGGTTTTCTTTCTCATATGTCTCTTATTTCTGGGAAGAACTTTTTTTATCTTGGAAAGCATGTATTGAGGCCGACAGGTTTCATGTATTCTGCACCTCGTACCTCATACTGTTAGATGATATATCTACAAAGAAACATTAATTATGTCAGTGCATTAATATCTTCAAATATGACCGTTATTGTAACATCCCAGGTAAATAAAGAATAAAGAATTTTCATATTTATTAATATTTACAAATTAAATATTAATTTTACTTTAAAGGGGTTTCTATGTTCGATAGCGTACCCGATACGCAACAAAGAGTTTCATTGAAATCTTACATTGCACACTAGTAATAAAATAATATTATTTTAAATGGTAGTTAACACATAGCCATTGTATTGGCAGGAATGGATAGAAATAACTAAAAAATGATTATATATGTTTTTAAATGTTTTTACATTTATCCAATAAAATATAAAGGCTTAAAATATGAAAAGAATTCAATTTTAGGCTTTTATACCCTAATTTTCACTAAAGGTTCACTTATCACCTTTTGATGGTGAACCGTCATTAAATATAGTTTTGGTCACTTTTATACATTCTATTGGACCAAATAAAACTCTTTTTTAGAATCGGGACATCAAAATTTACTTTGTGTAAATTTTTTGTATTTTTCCGATAAAGTTCATTTTTTTAATGAACAGTGAAAAATGTTGTATTTTAATTCAAAACCTATTTTTAATCTAATTTATTTATATGATTAGATTATCATTTGAATTGTTTTTAAAGTGAAATTAGAATATATTTTTACCATTAAATCCAATAGTGGTCGTTGGAATTAATTTCACTTTGAAATAAGACTTAAACTAGTGTCAATCTTTTGATACTTATTGTTTCATGAAAACATGCTATTTTCTCTGATAGAGGGAATTAATTATTAAATTAATTAATGAAACTTATATGTTTTTAATTTTGTAAAATAGACTTCATTTTTGAATTCAGAATATCAAATATATTGTAGGGTGAATTTTTGGTATTTTTCTGAAAAACTTCAATTTTTGATGAATAGTGAAACCACTAAGTGGTACTTATAAAAACTGATTTTTCGTTTAAATGAAATTTTACCACTTCTGTGTTTTGAATTTCAAAAATAAAACATACATGGTTTTCATTAAGAAGTAAAATGCGGTTCAATGGGATTAAAATAATTTTTTGGTGAATAGTAACTTTTAAGTTTTTAATCGCGATTAGAGGTGATTAGTGAAGTTTAAGGTAAAAATAATATTTTAATAATATGAAATGAACGTGACACATGTCCTACCCTAATTTGATGTGTCATGGACGACCAGTAAAATCCATGGGTCAACTTGGGGACCCCATGGAGCCACTTTATTTGGAAAATGACATTAATATCTTTTTATTTAATGTTAAAATAAAAAAGTCACAAACATGAGTTGTTTTACTAAAACAATTTTTACATGGGGTTATACAAGTCAGATTTTTTACTATAAATATTAATTGTAAAGATAAAAATATTTCATACATCATAGTAGTTTTTTTATAATTTTTAGACATTAAATAAATTAAATTATTTATGACACCATGATGATGCAGTGATTACCTCATTATTTAACGATTTAAATAAAATGGAAAGATAATGTAGAATCTAAGACCTACACATGTCCATAACCTATTGGATGGGTGGATTTAGAACACTTATCACCTTATCCTAGAAACACATCAATGTAATACCATTAAAATCCGAAACTCATTCTATAATAAAGTATCATTTCCTTACTTTCCAAGAGTGCCCCTCCTCTCCTCTTATAAAAGGCCCCCACCCCTACCACCTTACCCACACTTCCAAAGCCTTTGGCTCGGCCAACCCCTGCCCATTTTGTCTCTCCACATCCCTATATTACTCCTTGAAGCCTCAATTTGGGCATAATTCTTCCCAAGGAATCCTTTGAGCTCAAATCTAAGAGAGTTACCCGATTTTAAGGTAATGTGTGCACTTGTGTTCTTTTGTTTTATTTTGCTTCTCCAACCCCCTAAACTCTTTTTATTCATTTCTTTTGTAAAAACTCCAGTATCTTCAATATACTAGGATGTTGTTATAATAATAATTCGATCTACACTTACACACATCTACATCTAATGGTTAAAGAACATACTATTTTTGTGGTTGGCGAATTTTCTGCCTCACGAAACGATGATTGTTCAATCTTCTTTTAAACACCTTTAATGGTGTCCATTAAGATGTAACTATATTTATATATGACATATATTATGTTTATGTTTTCCTTATGCTTCTGTATTTTTCATTTGTGGTATACCTTTATGGTTTCCATTGTGGGTAAACACGATAATTTCATTTTAGGAAGTGCGGACTACCGCCCCCTCAAAGTGATTTGATTCGTTAATGCCATATGTGGGATGTATAAATGATGGATTTAAAGTTATTATATATGATGTTATACTGAAATTATAATATACCTCTATATCATTATTTTTTTTCTTTCCATTAAATTATGAGATAGAAATGAAAGTAGCGTTCATGCGTACGTACGGCTTACCATCTCCATGAACGGTGCATTTCATTTGTTATCCCTAAATGTAATGTACTATTATAAGTACATATATATAAAGGATATATATGATGTACGTTACATATAAATGATTAATATAATTCTGGAATTAAAATATACATACCTCTCATTTAGTTTTAATTCCATTAATATGACATAGAATTGAAAGTAGCGTTCATGCGTACGTACGGCTTACCGTCTCCATGAACGGTGCATTTCATTTCTTACCTCTAAATGATTATGTGATATTATAAATACATATATATGCTAGATATATATGATATATATGATATCCAAATCAGGAATGTCATTCTGGATATAAAGAACCTTTGACCACACGAACAACATGTAATTGTAAGAAGTCCACTTTCGACTTAAGAACCAAATATTGACAAAACAAACATTATTAACTTAATGATTACATAATTTTTATAACATGGAAATAAGTGATATAAAAGGAATAATAAGCTTGAAAAAGGTTCTTAAGAAAGTAGGAATTAACTCAAGTTTATTATTCAGGATGTTAAAGAACGATCGAGTCAAGTCAGACCCGAGGTAAGGGACTTCGTCTCAATCTCCTTTCATTGAGGCATATTTAGTTTTATACACAACTATCTTTTATACGGTGTATAAAACCCTTTGAATTTTACTTTTATACAAAAGAAATCTTTTTCTATGAAGCATTTTACTAAACAACAAAAAGGAATGTTTCTTTTAACGTACGCGGTGACAACGACCTTTTCCGCCGCCGCGAGTATTATTTGGTCTTTGGATTCCTCAACAAGCTGTAATGTTTTTTTAAATGAAATAAATACCATATACTCTTTTATGTATTTTGGTATTGAAAATGGTTTTTATAATGGATTTTTTATGTCAATATATTTAAGTGATATATTGTGATCAAAGTGTGGAAATATTTTCTTTCCATTATATTTGTTTTATGTCTTATGATTTTATAATGGTACTTGGACATTTGACGGGTGGTTACGTGATGAACTATATGACGGGTGGTGTCGTGAATACCAGGACGGGTGGTTACGTTATAACCTTCAATGCATTGGGTATGGAAGTCTGCCGTATGGCTATTCCATTAAGTATGTTTGGAAGTCGACCGTATGGTTATTCCATTTAAGTATGTTTATGTCCCAAGTTACCTTTATATGTTATGTGTTCTTTATATGGGTTTTATGGTAATATTTTGGTTACAAAAGGTTAAGTAATGATATTTTATTCAGTGAAGAGTTTTTACTACTTCATAAAGGTGAAAGGTATTACTTTCATAAAGTATACATGGTTTACTTATTGCTTTGAAAAACTAACAGTTTTCATTCTTTGTGTATCCCTTGCTGAGCTTTTTATGCTCACCCCAAGTTTTTTTTTTGAAATGTTTTTCATAGGACTTAATGTGGAATAGGGTCAAGGATGGGATCAAGGGAAAGTTATTCTATCTAATACATGGAACTAGACATGTTTCTTTTTTATAGTTTTTATTTTATGGAAATTTAGTAGAAGTGACTACTTTGTAATCTTTTGAGTTGTAATAGTTATATCCTAATTCTATGAAACTCTAAACCTGAAAAGATCCTCAATGTGAATTATTCATTTAATTCAATATTAAGTAAGGTTTAAGGTCGGGGCCTTATAGTTGGTATCATAGGTCAGTTTAGACAACTTTAGGAGTTATAAAAGTCTTAAATTATAAGTTAATTTATGGTATGATTGAAATGATATAGCATTTAAAGATTACCAGGTTGATTCGCCTAAGATATTTCTGTGTTCAGAATGGTTTTCTGTAGAGGAAACAAAGCAGCTATGTTGGGATGACATCAGGAGGAAGACAACCTTCCAAATCAGCAACCTGAGATGGTCGGAATCGGAATTGAAAAGTTTGTTGAAGTGATGGCACAGTTGACTCAGGCTATAAATGGTGGTGGTATCCATGCATGAGATCAGCCAGATCAACCACAGAGGAACATGTCAGTGGTGGAACATTTCATGAGGCAACATCCCCTATCATTCAGAGGATCATCTGACCCCATGCAAGCTGAAGGGTGGATTAAATCATTAGAGAAGATTTTTGATGTCATGGGGTGTTCAGAACATCAAAAGGTTAGTCTTGTTGTTTACCGTTTTGAAGGTGAAGCTGATCAGTGGTGGTCGATGGTGAAAAATATCAGGGATAGTGATGAGATTGATGATCTTCACTTGGACGAATTCAAAGGTATGTTTCTTGAGAAATATTTTCCTAAGGTGGTTCGTCTTAGGATGGAAAAATAGTTCCTAGAATTGAGGCAGGAGGATGACTCAGTGGCTGCTTATGAAGCAAAGTTCACTCAATTGGCAAGGTATGTTCCAAACTTCATACGAGATCTTGATAGTAAAATAAACCATTTTTACTCAGGGTTAAATCCAAAGTATCGAAGGGATTTAGCTTCTCATGAGTTCAAAAGTTATGAAAAACTTGTTCGATGTGCGGAGAAGGTGGAAATAGAGTTTGCCGATGATCAGGTGTTCTTTGACAAACAACAGAATAAGAGGTCCAGTTGGCAGGAAAAGGGGAAGAATTCATCAAAGAAGCAAGGAGGTAAGAAAACCAAATATCCATCTTGTGAGAAGTGTGGTAAAATGAATCCTGGAGAATGTTTATCCAAGTCTGGAAAGTGCTTTTGGTGTGGTAAGTCAGGTCATATTACTCGTAACTGTAAGGAGGATGATCAAGCAGGCAATGAAAAGCCAGCGGTAATATGTTTTAAGTGTAATTAAATGGGTCATTATGAAAATGAGTGTTTAACAAAGAACTCAACTGGGGGAAAGCATCCAGACTACAAGCAGAAAGGGGTGGTGAAATCCTTTTCAACAACCTCAGTAGATGTTGGGCCATCGAATGAAGTGGTATCAGGTACACTATTTGTTTGTTCAGATTATGCCAATGTGTTGTTTGATTCAGGGTCTACACACTCTTTCATTTCTGAGAAGTTTTCTAGTAAATTGGAAATTCCATCTCAAGATATGAACCCTGAACATATGGTAAAAACACCCAGAGGGAACGTTGAGACAAAAAGGAATTATAAGAACCTTCCTATCCTTGTGTGTGGAAAGAATCTACTATAAAACCTTATTGTTTTTCCTCTAGTAGAGTTTGATGTTATTTTGGGCATGGATTGGATTTCTGTTTATCATGCTAAGATTGACTGTAGAGCTAGAATGGTTTCTTTTCAGAAAGATTTTCAATTTGTGTACAAGAATGAACCCTTGATTTTGATAACATATCAGGAAGTTGAGAAACTAGTAAAAGATGGAAATGAATGTTACCTTGCACATATTATTGAAAATAAAGGAACTCTTCAGATTAATGATGTGCCAGTGGTAAATGAGTATCTTGATGTTTTTCCTGATGAGTTGTCTGGTATTATTCATGATCGAGAAGTTGAATTTATTGTTGACTTAGTTCCTGATTCTAAGCCAATTTCAAAACCCACTTATCGAATGGATCAAGTTGAACTTTTAGAGTTAAAGAAGCAATTGCAGGAGTTATTAGATAAAGGTTTCATTCGACCTAGCACATCACCATGGGGTGCTCCTATCTTGTTTGTTAAAAAGAAAGATGGCTCAATGAGACTTTTCATTGATTATAGAGCCTTGAATAATATTACTATTAAGAACAAGTATCCTTTGCCTCATATCGATGATTTGTTTGATCAGCTCCAGGGAGCTCAGTATTTTTCGAAGATTGACTTGAGGTCGGGGTTCCATCAGTTGAAAGTAAAATAAGCAGACGTTCAGAAGACTGTGTTCCGTACTAGATATGGCCATTATGAATTTTTAGTTATTCCTTTTGGGTTAACCAATGCACCAGCTGTATATGTACCTTATGAATAGAATTTTCCATGAGTTCTTGGATAATTTTTTGGTTGCTTTCATTGATGATATTTTGGTGTTTTCTAAAAGTAAAGAGGAGCATGAAAGTCATTTAAGGGTTATCTTGCAAACCTTAAAAGAAAAGAAACTATATGGAAAATTCAGCAAGTGTGAGTTTTGGTTACAACAAATTTCTTTCCTGGGTCACATTGTTTCAAAAGATGGCATAACTGTTGATCTTTCTAAAACAAAAGTTTTTGAAGAATGGCCAAGACCCACAAATGTAACTGAGATCTGTAGTTTTCTTGGTTTGGTAGGTTACTACCGAAGGTTTGTTGAAAATTTTTCACGGTTATCTAGTCCAATGACTAACCTAACTCAGAAGGGTGTTAAGTTTATCTGGCCAAAAGAATGTGATGATTGTTTTTAGGAGTTGAATAGAAGATTGGTGAATGCTCCAGTTTTGGCACTTCCTTCCAGGAATGGTGAGTTTGTTATATATAGTGATGCTTCGTTGAAGGTACTTGGCTATGTCCTTATACAGAATGATCAGGTAATTGTTTATGCTTCACATCAGTTGAAAACTCATGAGGTAAATTACCCTACACATGATTTGGAATTAGCTGCTGTTGTTTTTGCTTTAAAAATTTGGAGGCATCATTTGTATGGAGTAAAGTGTGAAATATATACTGATCACAAAAGTTTAAAGTATATATTCACATAGAAATAATTGAACATGAGACAGAGGAGATGGCTAGAATTAATCAAAGATTATGATTGTACAATTCATTACCATCCGGAAAAAGAAAATAAAGTGGCTGATGCTTTGAGTAGAAAAAGTAATGCTTCATTAACAATGTTGTTGTTTTGAATGTGATCCTTTGGTTAAGGATTTGATGAGCTTTGGAATGGAAGTTGTTGGTACCGGAATTTCTTCTGTTTTGTTTCAGGTATCAGTGAGATCATCCATATCAGACAGAATTAAACAAGCACAGAGGTAAGACAATGAGTCACAGAAAAAGGTAGAGCTGGTTCATAAGGGTAAGTTGCCTGAATTCAACATTGATAATGATTGTGTTTTGAGGTTTGGGAAGAGATTATGTGTGCCTTGTGATTCACAGTTGAAGAATGAGCTATTATGTGAGGCTCATAGTTCCCCATTTTCAGTTCATCCTGGAAGTACTAAGATGTACAGAGATCTGCGGGAGTATTACTGGTGGGATGGAATGAAAAGGGATATTGCTAATTTTACTATGAAGTGTTTGACTTTTCAGGAGGTTAAGGCAGAGCGGCAGTTATCGAAATGGATGCTTCAGCATTTACCGGTCCCAGAGTGGAAATGGGAAAACATATCTGTGGACTTTGTTGTGGGATTACTGAGGACATCTCGAGGTAATAATGCAATCTGGGTTATTGTTGATCACTTTACTAAATCTGCTCATTTCCTTGCTATAAGAGATACTTTTTCACTGGATCAACTTTCCCGTTTGTATCTTAAAGAGATAGTCAGGTTACATGGAGTTCCTCTATCCATTGTGTCTGATCGTGATCCTAGGTTTACTTCTAACTTTTGGAAAGGCCTTCAGAAGTCGTTGGGTACTGAATTAAATTTTAGTACAGCTTTTCATCCGCAATCCGATGGGCAGTTAGAACGAAAAATTCAGACCTTGGAGGATATGCTATGAGCTTGTTCGATGGATTATCAGGGAAGTTGTGACCAATATCTTTCTTTGGTTGAGTTTTCATATAATAACAGTTTTCATTCTAGTATACAGATGGCACCGTTTGAGGCATTATATAGGAAGCAGTGTCAAACTCTAGCTTTTTGGGATGAATTGGGTGAAAAGAAGTTGATGGGACCAGAATTGATAGAAGAGTTGGCAGAAATAGTTCAGTTGATTCAGAAACACATGAAAATAGCTCAGAGCAGGCAGAAGAGTTATGCGGATAACCGGAGGAAGGGTCTATCTTTCGATGTAGGTGATCATGTTTTTCTCAATATTAACCGTGGAAAAGTGTGATGTGATTTGGTAAGAAAGGAAATCTGAGTCCAAGGTTCATTGAACCATATGAAATTTTGGAGAAAGTTGGATCAGTTGCTTCCCGAGTGGCTTTACCTCCGATTTTATCTCAGGTACACAATGTTTTTCATGTTTCGATGTTGAGGAAGTATATGCCAGATCCATCTCATGTTTTGAGCTCAGAGGTAGTTTAGTTGGAAGAGAATCTCTCTCATGAAGAACAATCAATCTAGATTCTTGACCGAAGAGAGAAAGTGTTGCGAAATAAGGTAATCCACCAGGTAAAAGTTTTGTGGAAAAACCATATGGTTGAAGAGGAAATGTGGGAATCTGAAAATTCTATGAGAGATAAATACCCCCACTTATTTTGATAAGTGAATAAAATTGCGAGGACGCAATTACCAAAAGGGGGAAGGATGTAACATCCCAGGTAAATAAAGAATAAATAATTTTTATATTTATTAATATTTATGAATTAAATATTAATTTTACTTTAAAGGGGTTGCTATGTTCGATAGCGTACCTGATACGCAACAAAGATTTTCATTGAAATCTTACGTTGCACACTAGTAATAAAATAATATTATTTTAAATGGTAGTTAACACATAGCCGTTGTATTGGAGGTAATGGATATAAATAACTAAAATATGATTATATATGTTTTTAAATGTTTTTACATTTATCCAATAAAAGATAAAGGCTTAAAATACAAAAAGAATTCAATTTTAGGCTTTTATACCCTAATTTTCACTAAAGGTTCACTTATCGCCTTTTGATAGAGAACCGTCATTAAATATAGTTTTGGTCACTTTTATACATTTTATTGGACCAAATAAAACTCTTTTTTTAGAATCGGGACATCAAAATTTACTTTGTGTAAATTTTTGGTATTTTTCCAATAAAGTTCATTTTTTTTAATGAACAATGAAAAATGTTGTATTTTAATTCAAAACCTCTTTTTAATATAATTTATTTATATTATTAGATTATCATTTGAATTGGTTTTAAAGTGAAATTAGAATATATTTTTACCATTAAATCCAATAGTGGTCGTTGGAATTAATTTCACTTTGAAATCGGACTTAAACTAGTGTCAATCTTTTGATACTTAGTGTTTCATGAAAACACGCTATTTGCTCTGACAGTGGGAATTAATTATTAAATTAATTAATGCAACTTATATGTTTTTAATTTTGTAAAATAGACTTCATTTTTTAATTTGGAATATCAAATATATCTTAGGGTGAATTTTTGGTATTTTTCTGAAAAACTTCAATTTTTGATGAATAGTGAAACCACTAAGTGGTACTTATAAAAACTGATTTTTCGTTTAAATAAAATTTTACCACTTTTGTGTTTTGAATTTAAAAAACCCTACATATATGGTTGTCATTAAGAAGTAAAATGAGGTTCAATAGGATTAAAATAATTTTTTGGTGAATAGTAACTTTTGAGTTTTTAATCGTGATTAGTGGTAATTAGTGTAGTTTAAGGTAAAAATAATGTTTTAATAATATGAAATGAACTTGACACATGTCCTACCCTAATTGGATGTGTCATGGCCGACCAAGGAAATCCATGTGTCAACTTGGGGACCCCATGGAGCCACTTTAGTTGGAAAATGACATTAATATCTTTTTATTTAATGTTAAAATAAAAATGTCACAAACATGAGTTGTTTTACTAAAACAATTTTTACATGGGGTTATACAAGTCATATTTTTTACTATAAATATTCATTGGAAATCTAAAAAGATTTAGTAAATCATAGTATTTTTTTATAATTTTTAGACATTAAATAAATTAAATTATTTATGACACCATGATGGTGTAGTGATTACCTCATTATTTAACGATTTAAATAAAATGGAAAGATAATGTAAAATATAAGACCTACACATGTCCAAAACCTATTGTATGGGTGGATTTCAAACACTTATCACCTTATACTAGAAACACATCAATTTGGGACCATTAAAATCCGAAACTCATTCTATAATAAAGTGTCATTTCCTTACTTTCCAAGAGTGTCCCTCCTCTCCTCTTATAAAAGGCCCCCACCTCTACCACATTACCCACACTTTCAAAGTCTTTGGCTTGGAAAAACCCTACCCATTTTGTCTATACACATCCCTCTCTTACTCCTTGAAGCCTAACTTTGGGCATAAGTCTTCCCGAGGAAGCCTTTGAGCTCAAATCTAAGAGAGTTACCCGATTTTAAGGTAATGTGTGCACTTGTGTTCTTTTGTTTTATTTTTCTTCTCCAACCCCCTAAACTCTTTTTATTCATTTATTTTGTAACAACTCCAGTATCTTCAATATACTAGGATGTTGTTATAATAATAATTCTAGCTACACTTACACACATCTACATCTAATGGTTAAAGAACATACTGTTTTTGTGGTTGGCGAATTTTCTGCCTCACGAAACAATGATTGTTCAATCTTCTTTTAAACACCTTTAATGGTGGCCATTAAGAAGTCACTCTATTTATATATGATATATATTATGTTTATGTTTTCCTTATGCTTCTTTATTTTTCATTTGTGGTATACCTTTATGGTTTCCATTGTGGGTAAACACGATAATTTCATTTTAGGAAGTGCGGACTACCGCCCCCTCAAAGTGATTTGATTCGTTAATGCCATATGTTGGACGTATAAAGGATGGATTTAAAGTTATTATATATGATGTTATACTGAAATTATAATATACCTATATATCATTATTTTTTTTCTTTCCATTAAAGCATGAGATAGAAATGAAATTAGCGTTCATGCGTACGTACGGCTTACCGTCTCTATGAACGGTGCATTTCATTTCTTATCCCCAAATGTAATGTACTATTATAAGTATATATATATAATGGATATATATGATGTATGTTAAATAAAAATGATTAATATAATTCTGGAATTAAAATATACATACCTCTCATTTAGTTTTAATTCCATTAATATGACATAGAAATGAAAGTAGCGTTCATGCGTACGTACGGCTTACCATCTCCATGAACGGTGCATTTCATTTCTTACCTATAAATGATTATGTGATATTATAAATACATGTATATGCTAGATATATATGATATATATGATATCCAAATCAGGAATGTCATTTTGGATATAAAGAACCTTTGACCACATGAACAACATGTAATTGTAAGAAGTCCACTTTCGACTTAAGAACCAAATATTGACAAAACAAACATTATTAACTTAATGATTACATAATGTTTATAACATGGAAATAAGTGATATAAAAGGAATAATAATCTTGAAAAATGTTCTTAAGCAAGTAGAAATTAACTCAAGTTTATTATTCAGGATGTTAAAGAACGATCGATTCAAGTAGGACCCGAGGTAAGGGACTTCATCTCAATTTCCTTTCATTGAGGTATATTTCGTTTTATACACAACTATCTTTTATACAGTGTATAAACCCCTTTGACTTTTACTTTTATACAAAAGGAATATTTTTCTATGAAGTGTTTTACTAAACGACAAAAAGGAATGTTTTTTTTAACGTACGTTGTGACAACGACCTTTTCCGTCTCCGCGAGTATTATTTGGTCTTTGGCTTCCTCAACAAGCCGTAATGTTTTTTTAAATGAAATAAATACCATATACTCTTTTATGTATTTTGGTAATGAAAATGGTTTTTATAATGGATTTTTTATGTCAATATATTTAAGAGATATATTGTGATCAAAGTCCGGAAATGTTTTCTTCCCATTATATTTGTTTTATGTCTTATGATTTTATAATAGTACTTGGACATTTGACGGGTGGTTACGTGATTAACCATATGACGGGTGGTTCCGTGAATACCAGGACGGGTGGTTACGTTATAACCTCCAATGCATTGGGTATGAAAGTCGGCTGTATGGCTATTCCATTAAGTATGTGTGGAAGTCGACTGTATGGTTATTCTATTTAAGTATGTTTATGTCCCATTTTACCTTTATATGTTATGTGTTCTTTATATGGGTTTTATGGTAATATTTTGGTTACAAAAGGGTAAGTAATGATATTTTATTCAGTGAAGAGTTTTTACTACTTATTAAATGTGAAAGGTATTACTTTGATAAAGTATACATGGTTTACTTGTTGCTTTAAAAAACTAACAGTTTTTATTCTTTGTGTATCCCTTGCTGAGCTTTTTATGCTCACCCCAAGTTTTTTTTTTTTGAAATGTTTTTCACAGGACTTAATGTGGAATAGGGTCAAGAATGGGATCAAGGGAAAGTTATGCTATCTAATACATTGAACTAGACATGTTTCTTTTTAAGAGTTTTTATTTTATGGAAATTTAGTATAAGTGACTACTTTGTAATATTTTGAGTTGTAATAGTTATATCCTAATTCTCTAAAACTCTAAACCTGAAAAGATCCTCAATGTGAATTATTCATTTAATTCAATATTAAGTAAGGTTTAAGGTCGGGGCCTTATAGTTATATATTAAATTGAAAAATGAAAAAACATATTAAGAAACGGTGTCATAGTATGTCATGAAAACTGTGTCTCCTTCGCACGGTGTCTTGATTGGTCATGGTGTCTGAATGTCACAGTGTCTCATGGTCATGGTGTCTCACAGTCATGGTGTCTCATGGTCACAGTGTCTCAATGTTTACGGTGTTTGTTTCACTGTGTTTGCTTCATGGTGTCTGCTTCACGGTGTCTGCTTTATGGTGTCTGCTTCACAGTGTCTCATGGTCATAGTGTCTCACAGTCATAGTGTCTCAATGTTTACGGTGTCTACTTCACTGTGTCTGCTTCACTTTTCCAGAAATACATAACCAGTGTCAGACTCATGGTGTATTAGACTTTTCAAGATTACTTTATTCAGACTTAAGAAATAATGATCATAAAATGGATTAGACTTAATCATTTTTCAAAGAAATCATTATAAAGTGAGTCAAAAGATAGTATAAGGTAATTAAACTGAATGTAGAGCAATTAAGATCTTGAATGGATCTTCTTAAAGCATGAGAATACTTTAAGAAATAATACACATGATTTGATATAATTTACTGGGTTTAACCAGGTTGAATAGGATTTGTGATCATTAAAATAAGATTAGTACATGAGGAGTCCAACAACTTAGAATATTTCACTTGCTCAAAAACTTTTCTTATGGTACCAATCTTATAATTTTATTACCTTAATATCCTTATATTAAGGATTGATATGAAGTTTAGTTTGATGATGATGATGAATTTATCTACACCATAACTTCTAATCAGATGAATATCATGTCCTATATCTTTTCAATAAGGACTTTTAATGAAATTTCCCTCGATAAAATTTATGACCCCATGTATCATATCCATTTAGTGAACCAATATTCATATTTCACTGTAAATTACATTGGTTATCAGGTATGAAAGTTTTGATTATTTATGTAGGGAATCATCCCAATAATAATAGTTATGATTCTTGGATATTTGAGAGGATATCTATCATGAACCAACCCAGGTCGATCCCAAAATAGTCACCCGAGTCAATCTGTGACAAGGCCTAAAGGGAATTCTTGATCACCACTGGCCAGCACAATTTCCTGGGTATCAAATAAAATAAGAGGGAAATATTTACCCATATTTACCACATTAAAATCACTAAAAAACTAATAATTCAGATCTAAAAAGTCAACCAAACTCACCCTTAATAATTACCAGATTTTAAGTTTGCACTAAAACAAACCAAAAAGTGACAAAAATAAAAAAGGAAAACCAGGACATTTCCCCAAACCTTCAAGAAACAAGAGGAGCATATCCTCAAGAAGCCACCACCAAGATCCACCATAAGATCCACTAGAAACCCAATCTACAAACACTAACATTCTTGCCTTAACCTGAAACAAACACACGACAAAAACTACATACTCCCAAAGGTGTGTATGGTGTGATCCAAAGTCTAGTAGGTTTCCAATCAGATAAAAAAATTCCATTCCATATAATTTAAAGAAAATATAACATGCTCGTTTGTATAAATAACACCTCTGAAACATTTATAAAGAAAACATTTTTAGATAATACCACTTTCAAAGGAAACTATTCATGAAATATTTTCACCAAAACACTTTTTAAAGAAAATGTTATTAATGAAACATTTATAAGAAAATAACTTACTTTAAAATGAAAGGAATACACTCTAGGTTCACTGTATGCTGACAGATGGCACCGTAACACACAAGTTTCAATTGATCACCATGGTTAAATCCCCTACAATTGATGTAGCTCAAGTGGGACACTAGAATCGCGTACCTCAATGTAAATGTGGTATAGAATCCAATACGAATTGTATTTCATGCACGAACCACAAGTAGGTAACACACCCATAACCTAGTGGTCTCCAATCATCATAATTCTTAGTTGGTGCTTTAAGAATCAATCCAGATAAGTGAAACCTAGACAAACCACTTCTAAACCACTAACATACTAGAACTAGTCTTCCTACCTAGATACCCGGGATTCCTGTGGGCTCAAGTTCATGTTCACATTTTACACATGTCACCACTTTCACAAACCCATGAAAATCATTATAAGAAAATCACCATATTTTATGAAACAACCCATTATCCATTTTATAGACACCAAAATCACTTGAAAATACTTTTCACACCACTTATGTAATTTATAAAACTCAAGGGGCACACTACCAAAAAATCACATAATAAGTTCAACAATTTTTCATGGGTCAACCCCTTCCAAAACTACACACAAGCCAAGTTCACTTTTTAAAAAATGTTTATCATCATTTACACAATTCACACGTCACATTTAAAAGCACAAAACAAAATCCAACATACTAAAACAATTCATTTCCCATTAAATTCTATTCTTTAACACATTCTCATCCCAAGTGCCTTTGAAAACACAATTCAAACCTTTCAAACAATTCATAAAATATTTCCTTAATACATCACACCAAATACCACCATTTTCACACCCAAACCCTCTTTTAAAGTCATACACACAAAAAACCATTTCAATACATGATTCTCACCACTTTCACAATTAAATAACCCATTTTCAAAATTTATAAAACACCCTAAAATAGAAGAACATGATTTTACATAAGAAATAGACACAAATTCATATAAAGAGAGGAAATTTCAAACCAAATGCATATAAAATACTCTTTAAAAATACATTAAAACTACACAAACTAAGCATAGAACAAAGTAAAATAAATTTAACAAACAAATTAAATCATTAATAAATGGTAAGGCATGGAATCACCGACCTTTGGTGTCAAAAACCCTTAAACTTGTTGAGAATCACCATCTACACCCTAGCTACACCCCAAGCGACCAACATTGAACCCTAACAAGGAAATATTTTTCCAAAACAACAAGATTAAACCTCTAAACATAAATAACTAACCCTAAATCTAACACCCTACCCACTAGAAAACCGAAACCCCAAATAAGAGGAAGAAAAACCATACTCATAGGTAGACCACACCTGCGGTGGAAGGAGAGGAGGGGCGGCGAGCGGATGAGGAGGGACTAGACACACAAAGAGGGGTCATCGGATGGGGAGTAGGTATGGATAGAAGGTCAAAAAGGGGGGAGAATGGCTAGCCGGAAGGTCGTAAAAAGGGGGAGCTGGTGAAGAGGAAGCGGGGCGCCAGAAATCACACCGGCTGAAAGTGTGCGCTAAAGAGGACCCATAGACGCTGGCAAGGGGTGTACGAGGAAGAGGGGTGCCTTTGGTGGGGTGAATATGAGGGAGAACAGGGACAATAGAGGTGGATTTCTAGAAGAAGGTGGTCAGAGGAAGAGGGGGCACACATGCTAGGTGGTGGAGGGTGGGAGAGACTGCAAAAGGGGAGAGGGGAGAAGAGGGTGACGTGAATGAGGGGGATAAAGGGAATTTAAAACCTAAAAAATTAAACCTAACTAATAAATGTAATGATAATTATAATAATAATAACAAAAATATTATTATCTTAATAAAAACTAAATTTTTAACACTAAAAATGATAAGATTAATAATATTAATAATAACATTAATATTATTAATACTAATAATAATAATTATAAAACTCTCAAAAATAATAATAATAATAATATAACAATTCTTTAAATTTCATTTCATTTTTTCTCATTTTATTTTATTTAATTATTCCTTAAATTTAATTCATTTCTTATTTTATTTTACTCTCATTTTAATGCATTAATTATTTTAAATGTAGGGAAATCGCGTGGCTACCCCGCACAGAAAAAGTGACCATGTGTTGGCCATGCAGTGGCTTTTTCCCACTCCAAAAATGGCTGCACGAGAACCAGGGATGACCACATGGATTTTGTTAACCATGCGGTGTCTGTTCACTAGCCTAAAACCCACAAATTTTCCAAACATCAAAATTTTAAATTGGGTCCCAAT
The DNA here is from genome assembly GCA_963277665.1 of Viscum album. NCBI lineage: Eukaryota > Viridiplantae > Streptophyta > Magnoliopsida > Santalales > Viscaceae > Viscum > Viscum album. The sequence continues at coordinate 791,704,251 of OY728141.1, forward strand.
TCCAAACTTCGAAAAAGTTATCTTGAAACCTCAAACATGTCACACCTGATTTCTAAGCCAAATAACTAAGACCCGACTCAGGTCGGGATCGAGGCCAAATTAAAAACTTGGGTGTGACAATTATCCCCAGCATAACGCTTTCTACCCCCATAAATACATCCCAATATTTCTTAGAAAATAGAAACAGTACACCCTTTTAGGTCAAAGAGGTTCCCAACAAACAATGTGAGAGAGAAGTAAGAACACTATCAAAAGATATAAATTCTCACAATGCACTATTCAATATTCAAAGACAAAACACCTTAAACATTCATGAAGAAGCTCGCTCATTATACCAAAAACAGACAACGAAATCAACGAGGCTACCAGAACCATACTTCACAATACCCTTGGGCATGTGTCCACCCTAAAGATTACTCAAGAGAGGGGATTAGGGTTAGATATATCTAAACAAGACTACCTACCACCAACCTAATAGTAGGGAAAAAACCTAATTACTGACCTGGTGGGGCCCAAGTAGACTCCCCACCATAAAAGGTAACTAACACCCAAGACAGAATCAGGATACCCATAGGGGGAGGCCCAAATGGACTCCTAACCATAACAAAAAGGATAACATTGATTTACTTTTGGGGAAGTTCAGCGAGACCCATGGTGGATCTCCCCACCATAAAGACCAACTAGCTTAACTGACTAGAACAAGCCAACACAGTAAGCCTTACATGAGCTAACCTATGAGCTTCCCTCACAACCTAACACCCCACCAAGAAATGGGTTCCTCACGACCCCTCCATCCAATGGGACCGTCCGAAATGGAACGGCTACACAGAAATCTTAAACTGTATCCATTTCCCAAACTGAAGATAGACACTCGATCGAGCTCCCTTTCAACCCAGGGGGTTCTTGACTACACACCAGCTTCACTCTGAGTCCTATGGCTAGAGCTATGATGATTGAATCATCTCTTACCTCGTAGTTAGGCACTAAAAATACTTGATCAAAACTTCTTCCTACTAGTTCCACAAAAAACCACACTGTGATCCAACAATATCAACAGAACACAACACACCCCACAACCTACTTTTCCTCAACATGGAACCTCACCATGAGAGGTACTTAGAATATTCCCATGCATCATTCCTTTCGACTTCGAATGAGAAAATTCATAAGGGAACATAAAAAAGGATATCACCTAAAACAAAAAAAAAGACTTATAATTCCATGAATGTAACACATGCTTCTAGTAAAACAGAGGCACCCTAAAGGCCCCACAACATCTATCTTCTCATTTGGGAAAGAACACGACATTGTAGGATGGCACTGAATGTGACCATTGTAGACTAAGATCCCTTATAAGGGAAGGGACCTTAAACCAATTCCCAAATAGTACATGATCCTTTTAAATGATCATAATGACCTCTTACGACCATATTTTACACATTAATGTCCTAACATGAACCTTCTCTTAGATGAACCTGACGAGTGGTCCAAAGATTTTTGTAGGATAGTGGTCAACCCCAACAACCCAGACCACTTCCCGATTTCCCCCACTAGTTTTCCCTTCACCAAATCCAAGTGGGACCTTCAGAATCATTGATGTCAAACTCTACCTTTGACCATTAAATGACTCAAGGAAACCAAAACTTTATTCAAATATTCTTTCATTCACAATCTTATTGTGAGAGGATCCCCCTATCTGAAAAATAATATGTGAACTCATTTATAAAACCTAAGATGGAATATCTTACTTGGATCAACTTGAGGGTCTTCCATCAATGGATCACTTATGGCCGCACATAGAATATGTGTCAATTCTTTATGGGGTCGTACACTAGCCAACAAAGAAAACCAAGGACCCAACCAAACTGATATATTGTTCAAAATTTACAATGAACAAACACCAAACACATGAAGGGAACCACCACAAAGGCTTCCCAAAACACTTCTCGAAAGAACCCACTAGCCATAATTTCAAATCAACTCATCGACAAAACACAGCATGAAACATTTTCCAAGCAAGAAGGATTCATGAACTCAAAATACCTTTCAAGTAACAATCCCAAATCCAAATTAAACACACCACACAAGTACGGATTACCAAGCATTCCATATTTTCTTTAAAAACACCTTTTAAAATAAAACAGGATGGGTGGGTTGCATATTCACCAACTGTACCTCATTAAGTATCACACATACCCTTCCACAAGAAAAACTGGGTACTAATCCACTCTCCACATATGTCCCATGCATGTGGTCACTCATGATAGTACCAATTGTAAAAAAAATCTTCTTCACCTTCCAAAATAACATTCAACCCATACTTCCATTTTCTTAATATCGATAGTCATAAAATCAAAACTCACTCTGAATCTCACAAAACATTTTCAAAAAAACACTAATCATTCAAACAAGAATCCACTTTCAAAGCTTACACAACATTTCCAAAATATTTTATTTCACTTTAAAACACACCCAGTTTCACAAAAAACTCCATTTCACCTAAACCCACTTATTTAAAAACCCATTTATCCTCATTTAAAAAAAGTTTCTATAAATTTTTGAAACTTTTCAGAAGACCACTAATTACCAAATAAAAATCAATTTTCAAACTCCATGCATAAATTCCAAAACATTTCATTCCATTCAAAACACTTTTCAATAGTTCCTCAAATCCCATTTCATCAATAACCATTTAATTAAAAACTCATCCTTTCTCATTTGAAACAATTTCCCAAAACCCTTTTGAAATAAATTCCCATCTTTCCAAACAAATTTTTTTTTCAAAACCCGCTTTAACATAATTCATGTTTTCAAAAACAATTAATTTTTAATTTCCCACAATCAAACCCATTCACTCAAAACCATTTTACAAAGGTCCACTTTTATAAGCTCCACTTTAAAGTGATTCAGAAAACTCATTTTCCACCTTTCCAAAGCCGAGTCATATTTAATTTAAAATTAAGTTTCCAAGATTCCAAAACAAAGAGACATGGGACGATGTGGGAGGAAACTAGTGTTAATGGGTGACTTGTAAATATGGTTAGTGTCCATACACTAGTCACACCACCATCATGGAGAGTGTTTTAGGACAAATTCCCAGGATCCAAATGGATTTCTAGGCCCTACAAACTCACTGAGACCATTGACCCAACTCCCATTTCATTTCCCAAACAACAAGAAACCACAAGGGTCAAATGACTGAGACAAAACCTTAATTCCCCTGGATACTTGAGTCCCATCACGAGGTGTGATGGCCAAGTACCCTACTTGTAATCGAAATGTTAAGTCCTGAAAACCCTAGATCATGTCTACCCAGACTCTTCCCCAAGGAACAATACTCAAATAGAAATACCTCCTTTGATACCATTTTGTCATGAACCAACCCAGGTCGACCCTGAAACGATCACCCGAGTCGATCCACAACAAGGCCCGAAGGGAATTCCCGATCCCCATGGGCTGTCGCAAGTGCTCGGGTATCAAATAAAACAATAGGGAACGATTTAACTGAATTTACCACATTAAAATCACCAAACCAAACTAATAATTTAAATATAAAAATTCAACCAAATTTTTCCTTAACAAGTACCAGATTTTAAGTTTAAACTAAAACAAACCAAGAAGGGACAAACATAAAAAGGGAAAACCATGACATTTCCCCAAATCTCCGTGCAACAATAGGATCACATCCTCAATATTCCACCACCAAGATCCACCACAATAGCCACTAGAAACCCAACTTGACAACACTAATATACATTACGTAACTTAAAACAAACATGCAACATAAACTACATACACCCAAAGGTGTATGTTGGGTGTGATCCAAAGCCCTGTAGGATTCCACCCAGATAAAAAGATTACATGCAATATCATTTATATAAAATATAATAGGATTTTTTGTATAAAAAACCTTTGAAACATTTATAAAGAAAACATTTTTAGAGAATACCACTTTCAGAGGAAACGATTCAAGAAATATTTTCACCACAACACTTTTAAAAGTCAATGTAATGAATTAAACATTTATAAGGAAATAACTTACTTTAAAATTAAATGAATACACTCAAGGTCCATTGTATGCTGATGGATGGAACCATAACACACAAGTTTCAATTGAGCACCGCTGGTAAATACTCTTGGGTTAATCTAGCTGGTGTGGGACACTAAAACAACTTACCTCGGTGTAAATGTGGTATAGAAACCATGAAAAACTGTGTTCTCATGCATGAGCCACTGGTGGGGAACACAACCATAACATAGTAGTCTCCAATCATCATAATTTTTAGTCAGTTTTGTAAGTGTCAATCCTACTAAGTGAAACTAGGATGAACCACTTCTTAATCACTATCATACTAGAACTATCCATCCCACCTAGATTCTTAGGATTCCCATGGGCTCAAGTTCATTTTCACATTTCACACATGTCACCAATTTCACAAACCCATGCCAATCATTTTGAGAAAATCACAATTTTCCACAAAACAGCCTATTTTTCATTTTATACACGCCAAAACCACTGAAAAAAACTTTTCACACCACTTATATAATTCATAAAACTCAAGTGGCACACTACCATAAAAGTACATAATAAGTTCAACAATATTTTATGGGTCAACTCCTTTTAAAATAATACACAAGCCAAGTTCACTTTTTAAAACATGTTTCTCATCATTTACACAATTCCCACATCACATTTAAAAGTGCACAATAAAATCCAATATACCAAAACAATTCATTTCCCATTGAAAACCCATTATTTAACACATTCACACCCCAAGTGCCATTGAAAACATAATTCATGCCTTTCAAACAATTCATATAACATTTCCCTAAAACATCACACCAAATACCACCATTTACACACCCAATCCCTCTTTTAAATACATACGCAAACAAAAAAGATTTCAAGACATGATTCACACCACTTTCACAATTAAATAAATTATTTTCACAATTTATAAAACACCCTAAAATAGAACAATAAGATTTTACATAAGAAATACACCAAAAATCATATAAAGAATCCAATTTCAAATTAGATTCATATCAAATCCATTTTAAAACTAAATAAGAACTAAAAAAACTAAGCATCTAACATGGTAAAATAAATTTAACAAACAAATTAAATCATCAATAAATTATAAGGCATGGAATCACCTACCATTGGTGTCAAAAACCCTTAAACTTGGTGCGAATCAACATCTGCACCCTAGTCGCACCCCAAGCGACCAACATCAAACCCTAATAAGGAAACATTTAGCCAAAAAAACAAGATTAAACCTCTAACCATCAACAAATAACCCTAAATATAACACCCTACCCACAGGAAAATTAAAACCCCAAATAAAAGGAAGAAAAACCTTACCCAGAGGTAGACCACACCTATAGTGGAGGGAAAGGAGGGGTGGAGAGAGGCTGAGGAGGGGATGGCCATGAAAAAGGGGTTGCTGGAGGGGGAGTAGGGTGGGTCAGTGGGTTACACAAGAGGGAGCAGGGCTAGCTGGTAGGTCTCACAAGGGGGAGTTGGTGAAGAGGAAGTGGGGTGCCGAAAATCATTTCGGCAGGAGGTGCGCACCAAAGAGGATCCACGGACACCGGTGAGGGGTGCTTGAAAGAGCAGGGTGCCTACGAGGGGTTCACGCTAGGGAGAGCGGGGTGATTGGAAGTGGATTTCCGAAAGGAGGTGTCCAGAGGAAGAGTGGGGCATGCATGGAAGGTGCAGGGGTAGGGGGAGCGTCACTGCAAAAGGGGAGAGGGGAGAAGAGTGTGACATGAAAGAGGGGGAAGAAAGGGAATTGAAACCCTAAAAAAATTCAACCTACCTAATAAATGTAATAATAATTATAATAATAATATTATTATTATTATTGTTAGATTAATAAAAACTAAATTTTCATCTCTAAAAATGATAAGATTAATAAAATTAATAATAAAATTAATATTATTAATACTAATAATAATAATAATAATAATACTCTCAATAATAATATTATTATTATTATAAAAATAATTAAATTTCATTTCATTTTTTTCTCATTTTATTATATTAAATTATTCCTTCAATTTAATTCATTTATTAATTTATTTTACTCTCATTTTAATGCATTAATTTTTTTTAATGTAGGGAAACTATATGGTTACCCCCTACGGCTAAAGAGACCATGCGTGGGTTGTGTAGGGGCTTCTTCCCAATCCAGAAATGGCTGCATGAGAACCCAGGCTAACTGCACGACTTTCACTAACTGTGCAGTGTCCGTGCACCAGCCTAAAATCATTAAATTTTATAAACTTTAAAATTTTAATCTGGGGCCCAAACCCAAACTTCGACAAAGTTATCATGAAACCTCAAACCTGTCACACCTGTTTCCTAAGAAAAATAATCGAGACTCGACCCAAACTGAGACCGAGGCCAAATTAAAAACCCTAGTGTGATAATAACTATTTATCCAAATCCATAATTTAGATTCACTCAACTCTTTTACTATGGTATCCTAACTTTTAGGGCTTCTCAACTTGTGTAACTCAAATCAAATTCCAAGAATAATCCAGCTAATGAAAATCATGGGATACTCGTGTTGAGTTTGAAAATACCCAACTTGAAAATCCTGAGTTACTCATAGCTTGTTTTCCATACAAAATATAATCCAGGGGTACTCATGCTGATCTTGAAAATACCGGGTTGATTGATCAAGATCTCGACACATGTCTATTTGTAAGGAATATTGAACTTATTATTTGAGGGGTTTTTTATTTTAAATTATCACCAATTTAATATGCATCCCATGAATATTAAATTTATAACTATTACATCATATGTAATTATTATCATCCCATGTTTTATTCCACTTGAATGTATGCATGCTTCTAATAATTTAGTTTTGGAATCCCTATTCCAACCATCAAATTAATGTGTATTCACCACATTAATGTGTAACTCTTTACACAACCCACATGTATGTGTTAATCACCCAAAACAAAATTCAAGTAAATTCATACATATCTAAATGCATCATATTCATAAGGTACATAAACAATTAAAATAAATTCATAGACTTATATGAGATTAAAAAACCCCACATGAGTAAGCCTAAAGAAATAGATAGCCATCCCTATTCACTTTGCTAGCCAAGGAAAGCCTATAGGAAAGTAGGTGTTCTCAACCCGAGTCCCTCTACCCGCAAGAGACTTTAATCAAGATAAATTCAATTCATGAAAACTCTAACACCTAATATACACAAACTATTACCAAAAAATATTCTCATGTTCATAACTATAATTATAAATCGAGATCAAGGTAGATGAAAACTAAATTTTATGATATCAAACCCATCATGATATGAAATCCACTATCCTAGAATTAATTTACCGTAAAAACACTACTGGAAAAATACCCTAAACAATGGTTTGGAACTGTTGGTATAGGCCTCTAAACCATTGGTATAGGCTATACCAACGGTTTAAAGAACCGTTTCCAGGTAATCTGTGGGGATAGGTCTATACAAACGGTTTTGGGAAAACCGTTGGTATAAGTAATATGAAAATCTATACCAATGGTTCCATAAACCATTGGTATGTGTAATTCAAAAAATAATCATTCGATTGGTTTTAATCCCAGCACCTTCTATTTTTGATTGAATGACCTAACCACTAACCTAAATTACTTTTGTGAACATAATTTCATAAATATAAATCTAAATATATATACATTATCATAAGTATTTTAAATTTTTATTTATTTAATTTCCTTTGTAAGAAGATTCCATTAAAAATACATGTACCTATACCAACGGTTCTCTAAATCGTTGGTACCGACCTATACCAATGGTTTAGATAACTGTTGTTATAGGTTCTTTAATTTTGGGACCTATACCAATAGTTTGTCCAAAACTGTTGGTATAGGTCCATATAAGTGACCTATACCAATGGTTTTGGCCAAACCGTTGTTATAGGTCTAAATTAGTGAACTTTACCAACGGTTTTCCCAAAACCGTTGGTATAGATCATATTTCCAGTAGTGAAATATTAGCATAAAATCATTCATGATATAAAAATTTTATAACTATGAATCAAATAAGGAATAAATTTTAAATAAATGAACAATTCAAATATTTAATCATTATATAAACATTTACAAACAATTTCATAAATAAAATCTTATTATAAACCCTTTTATAATTTCATCTTTAACATTATGAACATTCCATAATTTTTAATATAAACTCTTTATATTATTTTCAATATAAACTTTTCATATTTCTTATTATATGACATTTCAATTCTAAATATATGATATTATATGAATTATAAACAATTTATAATTCAATTTCTATTATGTAAACTTTTTAAATTATCTAAATAGCATAAACTCAATTATTATTTAAATGATGATCATATCGATTATAAAAAAAAATTATGTGGCTTAAATAATGTTAAAAATAAGGCCCCTTTAATTTGAATAATTTTAAATTAATAAATTACTAAGAAAAAATGAATATCAAGGAAATTTAAAAAATAAATTAACAAATTATTTATTTTTCAAAAAAATGAGACATTTATGAATTATTCATAAATAAATGAAAATTATAAACATTTTATAAATTAGAAAGAATATAAAAATTTTATAAATTATAAAGAATATAAACATTTTATATTCATATCAATATGAACCCCTTCATCATTTATATTAAATGGAATTTATATGATATTTCATCAATTATAAACATTTTAAAATTCAATATCAAATATATAAACATTTTTATATAATATAAACATCATATATGTTATAATTTATAAACACTTTATAAATTAGATTTTATGATTTCAAAATAAGCTATTTATTTACACATTATAAATAATTCCATTTAGTTTTTGAGTATGTTATGTGTGTTTTGAACTAAAATATAAATTATAAATGAAAAACATGTACTTAAAGTTATATTAAGCACACTATGTAATGTATTGAGGTATAGATGATTAATGTGTGGACGATTCCTATAGAGGTCAACACAACATAAATGACAAATCTTTTGGGAAGTCATACTTTTACATTCAACTATTGTAAAATCCATTGGTAGATGAATATTTATGATTCACTTCATGTTTTAGGAAACATATATTTTCCTCTTCCATTTGAAAATAACATGTTATCTCTTTTTTACCTTATTGAAAATAGTTGAAAGAAAATAATGACTTCCCAAAAGATATTTGAAAAAAATAACTAAGTATTAGATTAAAAAGATAAAGAAATTAACTTAAAAACATTAGATAAAATGATGATAAAATTAACCTAATAATTAGTCATAATTCACTTTTTTATGATATATGTATACATTCTTGACACATTTCCATATAAACATTATCTCAATTGCAGCCTCAAATTCCAATCTCTTGTGAGAATGAGCATATTTAAACATGTTACTAGATTTTTCATACCCAGAACACCATGTATTGGATTGAGGTGAAACTGATTCATATACGTCATGAATGACATATGAATCATTTTCCAAAAGTATAAAAAATATGAATTTTTTTTCTTGTTTTTGAGTATGTAACATGTTTTATAAACTAAAATGTCAATTTTAAACTAATAACATAAACATAGAGTCATACTAGGCATACTGTGTATCATCTTGAGTTGTGGTTGATTTCTATACATCACACTATGTCTTTTTATTCTTCAATGTATTCAATATTTCGGGTTATCTAACAATATTTTTGTTTGAAAACCTAGAATGTTGAATGCATTTTCATCATGGTTTCATCATCCTTGTTGAGTGAATAATCATAGTATATGAGTGCATCACGAGTGTATATCCCTTCTTCATAATCTCTATAAAAATTAACAAAATAAGTATTAGATAAAAATGAAAAGTAAATTAAATAATAAATAAAAGATAAAATGATGAGAAAATTAACTATATAATTAGTAGTAAGTCACATATTCATGGTGTATCTATACATTTTGAAACCATATATTCTTCCAATTGATTTATAAACAAATCTATTTCATATTTTGAATATGAGAACTATCGATAGTTCTGGTAGTACTAGATAAATATAAATAAACAAATGATTAATAAATATTTTAAATGAAATCAAAATTTTCATCATAAATACCTCTTCAGAGATTCTAGTTTGTTGATGAAAAACAATATCATCCATAAATTTTAAAAAATAATAGCCACAACCTTTTCCATTATTTTATTCTAAGAACTACAGAAACATTGAGAAAAATAAGTCATTTGTTTTGTATATGTTTTTATAGTGGAATTTTATTATATATACTCTAATACAAAGAAATTGATAGGATTTTTTTCTCATGCACTATCCTCATTCCATGATTTTGATGATATATAAACATGGCCCCATCATAGAATAATTTACATTAAAACATAATATAAAATGCATAAATTAAAGTTTATTTGTAAAATGTTTCATGTAGTGTATTACAAATTTATAAATGTCATCCTGTGTAGTCGGTTTGTTAGGTATCCATGAATTTAATCCTAAAAATAAATCTTTGGAGTATCCAAATTTATTATAATGAGTAACCAATATTTTCTAAAGAATGAATAAGCAATGAAAGGAATAAAAATTTATTTGATATGATTAATTTGTATAGTTTTACCTCTACATTGTGGGTATTAAGAAGAGTATACTATCTTTAAGTTTTCTTTAAAACATTATGGCTAGTTTGTCCACTATTAATTCATATTGCATTGGTTCCAATGATAATAGTTATGTAGAAGTGATATGAGGACTAATGAGTCCAAATTTCTATTCATGGGGTTTTCCCTTCAAATAGTATTGACATATACACCTGTAAAAATTATGAATAGTATTTAGTCATCATTAATATTGTAGATCATATATTCAAAAAACAAATCATAAAAACAAACCTCATGTATAAATATACAACTATGACACCTAACCGTTTATTCTTGAGTATTTTATTTACATTTTCAAGACCAATATAGTCTGTAATGGCATCTCCATTCATTTATTCTTCAAAATAAATTATGATCATATAACCACTTTTTAAAATTTTACCTATATGAATCTTTAATGTTAGTAATATAAAGAAGTTGAATTGGTGGGGTAAAGGAACTTTCTAAAGATATTTTTGATTGGTTGGTTGACCCTTTAGATAATTTTGATTCGGCCTTCCTTTCACCCCCTTACCTTAGTCCATCTGTAATAACCTCGAATATCTCGAAGGACTTCTTTTTATTTATTTTTTGATAATACCCATTTTTTAATGGTAAAACGAGAACCCATTAATGACCCATAGTTACAAGTCACAAGGCTCATACATAACCTAATGCATGACCTTAAAGGCCTAAGACCTAACACACTTGAAACAACCCCTCCCCAGCATCTTCATCTTAAAGGCGCCTAGCTCCCCACCTCGTATGGATAATCGGCTAGCATTACCCCGTGTAGAGCTACATGGTGCCTGGTCCTGATGGTAGTTCCCTCTCATTCTTCCAATTCAGTTATCTCTGATTTGGTGGTTTCTATTTTTACTCTGAATCCTCATTTGTACCTTCACCTATGTGGTCTTCTCGAGTTGCTTCTTGGTCTTTTCTATGGCCCAAAATCCCTATGGCTCGAAGGCCATTAGGGGCCTGAAGGCCCTTATAGACTAAAGGCTCTGTCTCCTGATGGCCTTTGGTGGCCCGAAGGCCCTAATACCTATAGGCCCAAACCGGTGAGCCGAAGGCCCAAATTAGATGAATAGTGTCAACTACTACAGTACCAAATATTACTTGCTATAGTAACTACTACAATACTACAACAGTAACCCAGAAATTCACCCTCACTCGGATTTTATCCTGGGTCTCTTGGATGCCAAGAAAGATCCTCTATCACTTGGTTATAGGCTCATTAGAAAAATGTGGGTTTCTAACACCGAATCCCAATTTGGGGCCCTAACCAAGCCTAAGTGCACGCCACATTCCCCATTTAAGCATTGGATTTTAATCGCTTTATGCATAATATGCATAGTGATTGAGTCTGGCGAGACTCGAGCATGCGCCAGTTCTCATGGAGAGCAAGGGGTACAACTAGTGGGTACCACTTGGCTAACACCCCATGGGCTTTTCCATCTGTAATAACATCCATTGATTTTTTACTTTTTTCATTAATTGTTAAAAAATCCTAAACTATAAATTGGAAAGGAATTCATCCTTTTCAATGTGTATTTTTACAAGATCAAACAACTATGCTATGAAAGTTCCTTTATAAATATCATTCGTATGAATATCCACATCGTTAAGTGGAACATGTATCTTGGTTATCATCTCATGATCTATGTGAATCCACACTCTTATATGTCCTATTGGAAGTTTTTTTGTAGAATATCTCCTTGGATATTGTACATGATATCCATTACAAAAAATAAATGGATGGGTGTTGATAGATATAAATCACAATCATTTTCACCCTATATAATGTTAGTACAAGAAAGGTCTTAGTATCTAACTAATTCACATTGAATAAAAAAATTATGATAATATTTATTATCTTTTATAAGGCAGCCTTTTGAGGGGAATGTATCATTTCAAAGATGGTGGTGTGGGGGGGATCTTCATGGAGTGGTTTTTGTTATGTTGTTTCTTCTCTTGGATTTCTTCCCATAACATGTTTTAATAACTTTAACTACCAAATAAGTTTTTTATCTACAGCTACTAATTATGCCTTCATATCTTTAATTTTCTAAACATTATCCCCCTATTAATTTCATTTTTTTTAAATGTTTGGGGTGACACCCCAAAACTCCCACATCTAATGTGGCCATATTTTTCTGGCCACTTTAAGTCCACTGATAGTAGATGTTTATCAGGTACAACTGATGATGATTCTTGTGTCTAATTCGGATAAAAAAATATAAAAAAAAATAATTAATCATTGTTATGTAATACTGATTTAAAGAAAAATAAATTTTTATTATGTCATACTTACATGTGATTCCCACACTTTTTCTATGTTTTCATCTATTAATATCCTTTATTTATTTAAACGTGCCTCCTTTAATAACACATGACGCAAGATATAAGTGGCTTTGTATTTTGATTCATCAATATACATATAAACAAATAGATATAGTTATATTGTTGTTTCATGTCACATAAAATTGTTACTGTATATTTAAAATATATACCATTTTTTCAAGTGAATCATATTGCATATTTGCTTTACGGTAGGGGTATATTGATTTTACTACACATTTCTTATTTGGAGCACTCAGTTTTTATTTCATAAATTAACAATTCTCAATCAAAGTGATTAATACACATATTTTCAATAAATGTACTATCAATCACAATATACCTAAAAATATTTCTACTTATGATGGCCAAAAAATGCATTCCAAATTTTTTGGATTATCATGTGTGCATACATCTATGGTGGGTGTTGGTTTATTTTCCCTTTAGAATCTTTGAGATGATACTTCATAAGAATTGTATAAAATCCTCTAAGATCCTTTCAAACAAGTATTAATAAAAATTTCATTTGGGATTCATCTATTATAAATGCACTATCGAAGGGATAATGAAGAGTAAATCAACGTTTCATTATTATTTTTTTAAGTAAAATAAAGAAATTATATCAGAATATTACATTAATATCTTCCCAAATTAGTTCCTTAAGCATGGGTTCAACATTGTTCAATGAATCTACATCAACCATCACATGGATTTGAGTGGTGAGACCAATGAAACTACTAAACATGGCCTTTTTTGGGGTTAATAGGTTGTTCATGTACATTCCATCCAACCACAAATTTTATGCATGTGTTCCTCACTTTAATAAAAAAAATTAACACCACCTTGCAACAAAACTTCTGTTTTTTCTGGGACATGGGTTGTTCACCATCTACCATTTCCTCATCTTTAATATCATCAATATGTTGTTCCTTTGGATTGGTAGCATCATAATGTGTAGAAGTTTGTTATTCCTCTATATTGGGAGCATTAACATGTTGAGAAAATTATTGTTTCTCATGATTGGGAGCATCAGAAAGTACAGAAGTCCTTATTTTCATAAGTGGTTGAACATTTAATTTTGATTACATAAATGTAACAGTGAACATATAATAATATAAGGTAGTGCTATATATATTACAAAAATATAACCTATTTATTGAAATCTCTTTCTTTAAAGGTTGAAGGGATTTGAGCCCTATATCGAGTATTTAAATCCCCACATCTCTATATCCTATGACATATAAGAACCCATCTATATTGGAACCTCTACGAAATTATTATGATGTCCCAAAGAAAGGGTCATTCTTAATTGAATTGACATCTGAAATTTTATTTGTTTTGGTCAATAACAAAATATTTTAACACTTAAGGTTTTTTGGATTTGGAACATAAAATTCTTGTAATTCATGTGATTCCTTTATAAATGATTCATATTTATACCATTCCTTACTAAAATCCACTTCTACAAATCCCAATTTGTCTATTTTAACTACACTCCTATTGTCAACCCAATTTCATTGAAAATTCGTCACTTGAAATGTTATAGAATCTTACTCCAATATTTTTTTAATGATTCCAAAGTATGACATATTCGCATAAATTGGATTTTTATTCTCGGTACCATATACATGCATTGCTTCATCCACAAGTGTAACTCCACTATTTTTTATGGTATTGTGTTCATCATGTTCATTTTTATAGAATGTATAACCATTAATTAAATAAACATTATAAGATAATACATGAATACTTGGTCCTCTTGATATCCATTGAATTCATTATAAAATTGAATCTAGATTTTCAGATAACTCCTTAAAAATATGGTCTCTAAACCATCCTATAAACCGTTGATTATGTGTATTTAATGTCCAGTTTTCAACCCTTCATGGATTCAAATGCCTAAGAATTACTTTTTGGGTTTCAAAATATAGTGAAACCAATAAAATGTTATGGAAAACATAAAGTTGAGGGCATAAGGAATATAAAGATTGAGAATGTCAATTGTGACCCTATCCACGTTGTCTCCATTGATATCCTAGGAAAAGACCATAATGAGCAGCTTGTCAGGGGCATCTACATTTAGGATTACATCCTCAACCAGACCTTGAACAACACCCACATCAAGAAAATTGGTGGGTCTCTTATAGGAAGTGCCACATACATACACTTTATGTACATGACCATGAAAGACATCATGAAACCCATCATAGTGAACCAGAACTACTGCCTTAATCAACATTGAAATTCAATAGTAGGATTTGTTTCCCTGATCCTGTCATCAATTGTTTGCGCTCAACTAATTGATCAGTTGTTTTCTTCAATTATCATTCATCGTTGAATGTGATGTTGAGCTCTCTGATCTTCGACCACATTCATGGGACGTCAATGACCCTGCTGGTTGTGTAGCTTAACTGTAACTCCTCTACACACTGCCAAGGAGTGTTGTTGTCCGACATTACGGTTATGCCCAACATTTTCCACACCTCCTCTATATGAACCAATGTATACAATCAAAAAATCACCAAAATTTTCCTCACAAGTTTTTGAATCATTGTTGCATCACTTCCCTTGTCAGACTTTACTCCAACCACTGAAATCCAATGCTTTTCCAATATCCATCGTCTTCTAAATTCTTAATTATTCATTTTTTTGTTGAAAGAGTGATTCCTTTATTAGTTAATAAAATAATTAATATAATAAATAATTAATAATATAAGTGATATTATTATTAATGATACATATTTGATTAATTAAAATAAATAATAAATAAAAAGAAAATAAAAACTAAAAAATAAAATTAATTAATTAATAATGTCATTTAAATAAATACAAATTAATGATATAATTAATAAATAATAATAACAATTAAGTTTAGGATATTAATATAATGAATATTTAATAATACAACTAACATAATTATAAATTATAAATAGAACGGATCAAAGAGATAGATCGAGATGATAAGAAAAATCATTGAAAAGTACAAAGCCTCAAAATGGGAGATGTTAGACTTATGGACCATCCCTCAAGAAAGACAAGCACTATTACATATTGAGCTATAGTAAATGCTAAAAAAGGCCTTTATCAGTGCTAAAAATCATCATTTTCTTAAGTGTAGTTAAAAATAGTCCCTTTATTAGCATTAAAAAATGCTAATAAAGCATTATTTTATCAATGAAAAAAATAGCACTAATGAAGGCCAGTGTATTGTTAAAATTATAGAATACTACAACATCAAATGCAAAAATATGAAAAAT
The DNA here is from genome assembly GCA_963277665.1 of Viscum album. NCBI lineage: Eukaryota > Viridiplantae > Streptophyta > Magnoliopsida > Santalales > Viscaceae > Viscum > Viscum album. The sequence goes on from OY728141.1 coordinate 791,720,497, forward strand.
TCAAAATTTAATTAAAATAAAAATTAAATCACAAATATAAGAAAAAAATCACTATATTAAAAACATTTCAAATATTGTTTTGTACAATTATATTAGAAAGTACAATTTATCAGAAACACTCAAAAACATCAATGGTTTCATTTACTATGGTAGCTAACCCCTCTCAAAAAAATTTATCATTGTATTAGTTTCCAAACAAGCCACCCAACACAAGAAAAATAATCTACATGTATAATAAAACAATTATTAATTTAGTAATACTATAAAAAATAAATTAAACATAAATAGTAAATAATGAATTAATAAAATTCTATTTTTAAACTGAAACCAAACAATTTGAGTCATACTAGTCACACTGTGTGTTGGATTACAGTTTGGTTGATTCCCACACATCATAAATGACTTATAGATTGTTTTACTGAAGCATCAAAGTAGTCTGAATGTGTTTTCTCATTTTTGAGTATGTCACATGTATTTTAAACTAATGAAATTCTCTCTCAACTCCTTATTTATCTATTCCAATCAATAATGATATATGTAATAGATATCCCTTAAATATTTAAGGAATAATGATCAATAAGAATTACTCAATACAATCGAATCTTTGTGATAGAACCCAGAAATCGATTGGAGTTGTTTGGAGATTGAAGGTGCATGTGTGTACCACTGTTAGAGGGATTATATCCTTAGATCCTCACAGCATAATGAATGAAATACAAAAGGGTATTTTTAGATGATCAATATCTACATCAAATAAAGATTCTATAGATTAGGTGTTTATTTTTTCTGATATTAATTAAATTAATTATAAAATTTACATGCAAGATTCACAGTTGGGATTTTGGGAAACTCAATATTAAAAGAAATTTTAATATATCTCCCATCACTGCATGCTTCCTTTGTTCCTTGAACCAACACTTATAACTCTTTTGAAAATTCCTTAGTAAAAAAATGTGAATATGCAAGGGAAAACATTAAGAAACCTCTAGAGTATTATGAGGGTGAAAGGTACCCCAAGGCACTACAAAAAAGGGAGATCTTTGTGTTGGTTTTTTTCTATACTCCATAGTTTAAAATTCTACTATATAGTTTATCAAAGGTTATAAAAAATGAAATGTATTTCACAGTTGAAAATTATTTAGTGACACTTTTTCCTATTTAGCAATGGTTTTTATATGGGTCGTATTTGGAGTATTTAGTGTCAATTCCCTATTAACTTAGTTGTGGTTTGTTTTTTTAAAATAAGGTGAAAATAAAATCGATGAAATAAACATAATATCCTTTAAAATAAATAGTGAAATTTATGTTTAGTGGAGGTTAATGATAACCTCCACTAAATAAAATTTTATAAAATATATTTAGCATAAATTATTATAAACTGTTGTTGGTTCCAAGAGTAGCAGAAGCATCACAATGAAGGGAGATATATTAAAATTTCTTTTAATAATATTTTCCTGAAACCAAGAGTGAGGATCTTGCATGTAAAATTTATAATTAATTTACTTAAAATCTAAAGAAATAAATATCTTGGATTATGAACTTTCTTCATTGATGATTATTGATCATTTAAAAAGGCCCTTTTGGATTACCTTTGTTGTGCTTGTGAGGATCCAAGGGTAGAATCCCTCTAGTGGTGATCCACATGTGTGTCAATGGTCTCTGAGCAACCCCACTCATTCTCCAAGTGATAGCACAGAGAATTAAAGGTCTTGCATTGTTCATTATTGATCGCTTGTTCTTCAGTCTTAAATAAATTTTCTCTTGGGTTTCTCATACTTGAGTGGTAGAGACGAGGAGTATTTGAGATAGAATTCATTGTGTGCAACAATTCTCTATTCCCAAACATGGAATTGGTTTCAAATGCTTTACACAATAGAAATAGCCATATATTTATAGAGCTGAGATTTTGGTTACAAAATTTAATTTCATAACAACCATTAAATATAATTATAACCATTAATGAAATCTCATGAGACATAATAATAATATTATTATTATTATTATCATTTTGTGGTGCGCTAACTTACACAAAATGAATAAATAATATTTACCAATTCGTAAATAATTATTTTATCACCAGACATTGTCTTGGCCCATTTGAACTCCTCTTGAATTTATTGAACACCCGAATAAATATTTTATTTTATTAAATAAATATTTTATTCACAAACTAGTAAATAAATATTTATTAAATATTCAATAAAAAATAAATATATTTTATTCACAATCCAGTGAATAAATATTTATTTAATTTGTGAGATCAATATAACTTGAATAAAATTATTCCTCTGTCTTGATAATAATATTTATTCCATTAATTAAATTCAAATATAATTTAATCAATACCAATAGAAACACTTATTGTGTGACCCTCTAGGATTATTTATTGTTGGAATTAGGTAGGCTTTCCTAAAGTCAAAGATTATTCTCTAGAAACAATTCAAGGCACCTAATTTAAAGAACTTAAAGTCACAACGATGACAACCCCATACAAACACTCACTATATATTATATTCCCTTTGTTTCAATATCTCATCAAATAGGTTTTATGATGGTGTCATGAACCTATATGCTCGATACATCATTCCTTAACTATCTAAAATAAACTCATTATTATGCCATGGACATGGAATTTAGTATGACAGATCTATTTCAATCAAAGGGTTATGATATCAACTTCCATAAAGATTGAAGGGACAAATCCATCCTTAACTTATCCATCAATAATATGTTATTTGTGATGCACCCAACATACCCTAATTCCTACCAACATATGGCATAATAGTTTTCCTCAGCAAATCTAAGTGCATGAGTCATGACAAGAATTAATGATAATCTTAAAGTATAAGGACCATTACACATTCTCACTAATAGGAATACCTGATGACACCAAAACATGTGAAATTTCTACTGGCAGGTCTGTTCTCATAACCTCCCATCTTGGAGATTACTAAGTGTAAACTTCATGAGAAGAAGTCTCATCTGCTTATGAGTACTCACACCTGATGGTCAATATACTATGTTTCCCATCATAGTATTTTATCCAACCACATAACTATATTAAGAATATTTTCATAGCACTTTAAGGTTATCATCATAATAGGGAACCACTATGACCTTATCAATGAGAAAAATAGTCTAGGATATTATTACATTAAAGTATTGAATAACAATGAACAATATGTTGTAATATATTTAATTTAATATTTAATACATAAAATATTCATGTAATCAAAGTAAAAACAGTTGGTTCTAGGACGCAAACTCTAACAAACTCCAACTTGGACTACAGTCAACTGCCTATGACATTCAGTATGCTAGACCTCACATGATAATAATGTTTCTCTGGAGTTAAGGATTTAGTCAAGGGTCCCACCATGTTTTCATCCATGGAAATATTGCTCACTATAACCTCACCTCTCTAAGATAAACCCCTCAAGAGATGATACTTCTAAAGTATGTGTTTTGTCCTTTGATGTTATATTGGTTATTTTGAGAGATCCACCACTATAGTATTATCACAATAGAGTGTGATGGGGTCTTTACTACTAGGTACCACATAAAGATATTGGATAAAATTTTGTATACAAACTGCTTATTTAGCTACCTCAGAAGCTAAAATATACTCAGACTCTTCTGTATAATCTGTGATCATAGCCTACTTTGATCTCTTCCAAATCATAGCACCTATATTCAAAGTGAATATGTATCCCGTTTGTGACTTCATGTCATCTTGATTAGTTTGGAAACTATTATATGTATATCCTCTAATGACTAGTTCCTCATCTCCTCCATAAACCAAGAACATGTCCTTAGTACACCTCAGATACTTAAGGATAGTCTTGACTACCATTCAATGGTGTTCGCCTATATCATCTTGATATCTTCATACCATACTTAATTTGTAGGCAACATCTAGCATATTACATAGCATGAAATACATGATTGTCCTAATTATTGATGTGTATGGAATCCTTGTAATTCTATTTCTTTCCTCATGGGTCTGAGAACACATTTTCTTGGAAATATAAATTCCATGGGACACTAGAAACAATACCCTATTAGATTTTTCTATACTGAATCTCTTCAGTATCTTGTCAGTGTATGTACTTTAACTTAGGCCCAGAAACCTCTTGGATTTATCATTATGGATCTTGATTTGAAGAATACGTGATGCCTCGCCCAAGTATTTCATGGGAAAATATTTATTCAACCATGCCTTAACATATGGCAATACTATTATCTCATTTCCAATAAGTAATATGTCATCAACATATACTATTAAGAAAACGATTGCAATCCTATTAAACCATTTGTAGAAAAAAGGCTCACATTCATTCTTTATAAAACCTACTTCTATTATGGCTTCATCAAAATGAATGTTTCATGACCTATATTGTTTCTTTAATCTATAAATGGATTTTTTTAACTTGCATAACTTATTGGAATCCTTTGGAGTCACAAACCCATCAGTTTGTGTCATGTAGACATCTTCCTAACAGTTCCTATTAAGGAATGACATTTTGACATCCATTTTCTAAATATCATAGTCATGGTAAGATTTAATGGAAAGTATAATTCTGACTTATTTCAGCATTGTAACTAGTGAAGAGGTTTCATTATAGTAAAATCATTTACGTTGTTTAAACCCTTTTACAACCAGTCATGCCTTATAGGTACTAAATTATCCTTCCATGTCGGGTTTATTCTTAAATATCCATTTAAAACCAATAGGATTTACATCCACTGGATGATCTACAAAAATCTAGGATTGGTTTTGGTACATGGAATCCATTTCAGAATTCAGGGCTTCTTAACTCTTGAAAACATCCGTTCCACTTACTAATTCTTTGAAGGTTAGAGGATCATTATTATCAACTAATAATGAGTCATCATCCTCATTAATTAGAAAACCATACTTTTTTGGTTCTCTAAACTCTATTTTACTCATACATAGTACTTGTGTATCTGGAATATTTTCTTCTTCGATAGGGATTTGTGGAATCTGATCATGTACCAACTCTTGTGTGCCTTGATCCACAAATTCATTTAAGTTTATCTCGCTCTCACTATCTCTTTTGAATATGTTCTCCCTCTCAATGAATATGGCATGTCTTACCACTATAATCATTTTGTTTGAGGGGTCTTATAGGTAATATCCTCTTGTTTCCTTGGGGTATCCTATAAAAGTACACTTTGTGCATCTAGGTGCAAGTTTGTTACTCGAAGAGGCCTTAACAAACAATTCACTTCCCCACACATGTAAATTTGATAACATTTTTTTCTTTCACTCTAAAATTCATATGTAATACTATTTATTGATTTAGTTGGTACTTGTTTTAGTATGTGTGCCTCTTTTTGTAACCCATATCTCCAAAAGGATAATGGGAGAGTCACATGACTCATCATTGATGTCACTGTGTCCAACAAGGTGTGGTTTCTCCTTTCTCTTACACTGTTCCACTGAGGTGTGTTAGGAGGAGTGAGTTTTGATAGGATCTAAAACTCCCATAATTTATTAATAAAGTATTTATTATGATATTCTCCAACATGGTCTGAGTAGATTTTCTTAATCTTCCTACCAAGTTATTTCTCAAATTCATTCTTGTATTCCTTAAATTTATCAAAAGAATCTGAATTATACATCATTAAGTAAATATATTCATATCTATTAAAATAATTAGTAAAAGTTATGAAGTATGAGTACCCACCCCTTTATTCAACAAGAAATGATCCACACACATCGGTTTGAACCAATTCAAGAATCTCTTTATTCATTTCACCTTTCCACCTAAATGGGTAATTGGTAATTTTTTCTTGTAAACATGTGTGACATGCACCAAGTGGTTTTAGTTTGAAAGAACATAAATATCAATATTGATGTAATTTTGTCAAGTGTTTTTTATTTACATGACCTAGCTAGTGATGCCAAAGTTGGGTGTGGTATGGATCATGTGAATTAACATTGTTATTGATTTCCATTTCTTGGTTCATGTAATCCAACACATAAAGACCGTTATGTAAATGTGTCTTACCATAAAAATGTTATCTTTATAAAAGAAGAAACATTTATTTCCAAATTTGAAAATGAATCCATATGTATCTAGTATAAATAAAAAAAAATTGGTAACTAAAGTCACAAAATAACAACCCTTTAAAACCAAGATCATTCAAGTCAGTAATGTGAGGTGGTGTAGTCCCTGATAGATACAGCAGCAAATTTAGCTTCATTGGCTGCTCGTAAATCTACCTTCCCTCAATCAATTTTTTTGAATCTACTTGGTTCATGTATTTGAATACATATGTGAGTGACACAATCTGTATATAATACCCAATTTGTATAAATAGATAAATTTCACTCAATAATAAATACACTTGAAGCTTCACCTTACTTCTTCAGCTAGTTAAAGTTTTTATTCTATTGGCCCTTCTTGCCACATGAAAAACATATAGCATCTTGTTCCCTTTCTTCCCCTTTGATCTTCTTTCTTCTTGGAAGGGCATGAATAATCTTTGGTCTTAAATATCTTTTTTTCACTTTCCGTTTTTTCACCATAATTATAGAAGTATTTTTTCACTTCATATCTTTATCAACTTCGTGAAGGAGGATAAGAATATATGTTAGAGACTTCTAAATGTTTTTCTTATTAAAATTCACAAAAAAAAATAGAGAAGATCTAAGGGAGAGACGCCAGAATGAGATTGGTTCATAGTTATTCAGGGATTTTAAACCCTCAAACCTCTAGGAACTCAATGCATCTAATGAGCTTGACTTCGTGAGGCCCATATGGGGAAACCTCTCCAAACTTACTATGAAAGGGTGCCTTGGAAATCTCAAACCATTCCTATCTAGCTCTCTCCTAGTAAAGACTATGGAGGTGCTTAAGAAAACTATACACATCCATGTTTTGTGAGAATTCATGAGTTAAATATAAATAGATGAGAACATAAAACATTTAAAATAAACCACATAATTCATATGTTTTTTATAGACTGGGAACTCTTCATCACTCACCTCTTGAGTAGGCAGATCAGGAATTGAGGATACTAGCATGTAAGATTTATTTTCATGGAATAGAACTACATGAAGGCGTCTAAACCACTCCTAAAGGTTACTTCCAGTGAGAAGACTGTCTTTATATAATATTGATCATAAGGATGGTGAGATTTTCATTTTATTCTAAAATTAAAAGAGCAAATTATTAGTACATTTCTTGATTACAGATTTTCTGAGAAATAATAAATTGATTGATTTTATTAAATCTTCCACTATTTGATCAAGTCCTGATATCCCTCACCATTGAACTTGGAATGTCTAGTTTCTAGGATATTCTAGTGGAAAGGATCCATATTCTCCTTCATATAACCATAATAAGGGTTGGTCAAGATATTTTGAAGGTATTTAGGTAGGAAAGTAATTTCCAACTATGGGATTGTAGCTCCTTGATATGTTGAGTGGACTCCCCAATCTAGAAATCCTAACTTGGATTTTTTACACCAAGTCTAGAAAGGGATACTCTTCTTGATGTAAAATCTTTAATTCAACCCAAAACCTTCATAATAACAGTCCTTATAAAAGTAATAGTCACAAAAAGGGTTGGTCAAACACTGTTCTATTGAGTTTTGTTCCTAATTAAGTAACGGAAGGCTTATTCTAACGTAATATTAGATTGAGGGATTTTATTTTATTATGCATAAATAATTATCTTTTTTTATCCCTTACATGTCTTGTTGATATTTATGATGAGGTTTACTTAATTAATTAACCATGTTTAGATACAAAATTTATGCATAATCAATTTTATTTAAATTTTTTCTTTGTATATTAATTCATTTGTTTATGTGATCACGGTCTTGCATCAATAAATATAATTTTAATGAATTAGAAAAAAATAATAATTAACTAAATTTCATGATCATGACATTATTTTATGGTTGATTTAATTAGTGGACATTAAATCAACCTATGACGTAGGGGAAATACCTCATTATTCCAAACATGTCATGAACTACAGCATTCCACATGTTCACCTATGTATCACCAAGTTGGTGCTATTATGGTTCCATCTTGAACCATCTCTACATGCCTTGGGATGATCCATTAATTATAAATATTTATTACTCACATGCAGGTGAGGGGAACCAAAGGATTGGATAAAGGGAATTATATAAATATCTTTGGACATGTAGGTCTTATATAATAATGGAGGGAGGGATGACTCATAGGCCATATTTTAATTTAATATTAAATAATTTAAAAACCATGCAAAAAATTTAATTAAATAAATACCAACACATACATAGGTCTTGGTCAAGATCATGATTTGTCGTACATGCAATGAATATGTAAAAAGTAACTGGATAGAATTCATTTATTTATTCATTATGTATTATTAAGATGAACACACTTGTATTAATTAATTAATTAATTAATTCCCTTTCATCTTAATGATCATCCGAACTTAATTGTAGATACCCATAAATTTGGTATTCATGGAAAATAAATAGCATAACCATTAATTACAAATTTATTATAGTAAATTAATTGAGTATTTAAAATTATTTAAAACCATTATTAAATTTTAAAACACACAAAGGTTTACTCACTAATAAAATAAGGTTTTAATGCTATAATTTTTCAAATTTATTGTAATTTTAATTTTGTTCATTAATAGGAGACTATTTTGAATGTACATCTAGCTACACTCCATGTACCTTAGTTTCCATATATCCAAGTCACATGCCTGGGGCTTCATCATGTTAACTCAGCCAGACTACACGGTGTGTACATGCCAGCTACATACCATATATCTGCTTTTTGTGTGCCAGGTTGGCCTGGTCAACACATGGTATCCAATAAAAGAACCATGTGTTTTAAATTGTTTGACACATATATATACAATGCACATGGGTATATGGTGTGTTCTTCAGCCGTATTCCATGTAACCCAGCTTTATCGGACAAATATTTCGCACTTCCCAATGTCATCGTCGATCATTCTTCATTTTTTCTTAAATCTCTAAGAAAATGAAACACTGAAATAACATTATTAATATGTCAATTACTTGTTAATTCAAATCGTATTAAATAACTAATAACATGAAATTAAAATCTTACCATGATTATGTATAGATTAATAATCAAATAAATAATTATAAATTTAAAAGTGACCGCTCTGATACCACTTGTTGGTTCTTAGTGTAGTGGAAACGTTGTAATAGAGGGTGATATATTAAAATTTATTTTAATAATAGTTTTCTGAAACCAAGAGCAGGGATCTTGCATGTCAAATTTATTATTAATTTATTTAATATCTAAAGAAATAAATACCCAAGCTTAGGAACTTTCTTCATTGATGATTTTTGATCATCCGAAAAGGAACTTCCGGATTGCCTTCATTTCTCTTATGAGGATCCAAGGTTAAAATCCCTATAAAAGAGATCCACACATGATCCAATGGTCTCTAAGAAATTAAACTCGTTCTTCAGGTGTTATCACGGTGAATCTAATGTCTTGTGTTGTTCATTATTGATTGCCCATTCTTTGGTCTTGAAGAAATTATATCTTGGGTTTCTCATTCTTGAGAGGGGGAGAGGAGGAGGATTCGGGAAAGAATTCATTATATGCAACAATTCTCTATTCCCAAATGTGGAATTGGTTTTGAATGCTTTACAAAATAGACATAGTCGTCTATTTATAAAGCTAAGATTTCAGTTACAAAATTTAATTTCGTAATATCCATTAAATATAATTATAACAATTAATGAAATCTCATGCCACAAAATAATAATATTGTTATTATTATTATTCTATTGTGGTCCAACTTATGAAAAATGGATAAATAATATTTACCGGCTCATAAATAATTATTTTATCACTGGACACAGTCTTAGTCTATTTGAACTCCTCTTACAACTATTGAACACCTAAATAAATATTTTATTCCCTTAAATAAATATTTTATTCAAAAACTAGTAAATAAATATTTATTAAATATTCAATAAATAAATAAATAAATTTTATTCACAATCTGGTGAATAAATATTTCTTTAATTTGTACAATCAATATAACTTGAATAAAATTATTCCTCAGTCTTGAGAATAATATTTATTCCATTATTTAAATTCAAATAGAATTTAATTGAGACAAATAGAAACACTTAATGTGTGACCCTCTTGGATTATTTCTTATTGGAATTAGGTGGACTTGCCTAAAGTCCAAGATTACTATCTAGTAACAGGTCAATGAACCTAAGAGAAAGAACTTAAAGTTGCAATGATGACAACCACATACAAATGCTCACAGTATAACATGATCTCATTGTCACAATATCTCATCAAGCTGGTTTCATGATGGTCTCATAAATCTATATGCTTGATACATCATTATTTGACTATCTAAAATAAAATCATCATTACACCATGACCATGAAATTTAGGGTAATGATTTCATTTCAATAAAAGGTCTGAGATATCAACTTCCATAAATATGGAAGGGACAAATCCTTTCTTGATTTATCCATAAATAACCTTTTATTCAAGATACACCCAATGTACCCTACTTCCCACCAATATATGGAATGATAGTTTTCATCAGTAAATATAAGTGTGCGATTCCTGACATGAATTAATGATAATATTAAAGTCTAAGGACTATTACACACGCTCACAGATAGGAATATATGATAACACCAAAACATTATGAATTCCTACTAGAGGGTATGTTCTCATAATCTCCCATCTTAGAGATTAACAAGTATAAACTTCATGAGAAGAAGTCTCATCTGATTTTGATTAATCACACCTGATGGTCTATATATAATGTGTCCCATCATAGTATGTTATCCAACCATAGAACTATTTAAAAATATTTTCATAGCACATCAAGGTTCTCATTATAGAAGAGAACTATTATGACCTTATCAATGTGAAAAATAATCTAAGACATTATTACATTAAAGTCATGAATAATAAGGAACAATATATAATAATATGTTTAATTTAATATTTAATACATCAAACATTCATGTAATCAAAGTACAAAAAGTTTGTTCTATGACACCAACACTAACAACCACCATTAAAAATATTTTTAAAAATCTATTTTTTTATAATATTTAATAAAAAAATTTAAATATAAAACATCTTACATGAAATAAAATAAATAATAAATTCATAATAAACTCATAAATACACCATCATACATCCATAGTCATGTATATAAAACCTCATTCAACCCATAACTCGGTCAACCCATACCTCAGTCAACCCATACCTAAGTTAACTCATAGCTCAGTCATAAATACATACATACAAAATATGTCCACCAATAACAAACCATGGCCAATATAAATCCATCCCACAACCTCTACTTCGTCCATCTACCACCACATCATCTCATCAATTAGAACTGACCACATCATATCATCAATTGGAACAAAAAAGAAAACATAAATTAGAACTAAACATAATAAATCATAATTACATTAGAATACTTGATAAATTTTAAAAATACCACAGAAACTAAGAACCCTCACACCTACCTTCTAAATAATGTAGTGGATCAAAATGGTCAACCTTCTTCTTAATATCGACATTTGTTACCTACAATAAAAACCATAACATTTAAGAAAAGAAATTCAAAAGAGAATATACATAGAATATATATAGAATGTTGCATATAACATTAGTTATTTTATTAATAAAAAAGAATAAATTTTAACATAAAACAAATAACATATCCTTAAGAACACTTTGAAAACTTAAACTTAGCTATTTAACATATAATTCAACTCTTGGAACTGAAAATTGATAAGAATCTTATAGTATAATCAATTTTTAAATTGATGTGTGATGTGTCTGAAGTTTACTTAAAAAAATTGAAGAACTTGATATAGAAGAATTTATTATATTTCAAAAATAATTCAATGGTGGTTTTCCCATGATTTCATGTTAATATATGGTCATTTTCTATTTTTTTATCATTACAAACATGTTTTAGTGTCTTAAAACACTAAAAACACATTTACGAGAATCCTAGGAAAACTATAACTTGCAATGACATTTCATTAGTTCCTAAATTTTAAAAATAAATCTAAACTCATTTTCCTATGATTTTACAGTAATCTTACATCGTGTGTATAGTTTTGACTCCCTAATGCGCGTTTTTAAAGACTTTTGTATCTTTTAAAACTACTTATTGAGTCATTCTGAGCACACCTCATATTGGATGGATGTTTTGTCAATACTTCCATCCAAATAATAATTAAAATGTGGTTTTATAATGATTTTACGTCAAAAAAAAGTTCATTTTCTATTTTTTTTACTATCACATGCATGTTTTAGTGTTTTGAAACACTGAAAAGATATTTATAGTAATCTCAAGTAAACTATAAATTTTAATGATTTTTTTTCAATTCCTACATTTAAAAAATCAATATATAGTCATTGTAATATTATTTCATAGTAATAATTTGTATTTTTCATAGCTTTAACCCCTTGAAATACATTTTTAAAGACTTCGGTATCTTTAAAAGAAGCTTATTAAGTCATTCTAAGCACACCACAAGTCAGATGGATGTTTTTTATGTCCGTACACACCAAAAATAATTCAACAGTAGTTTTTCCATGAACTTTCATAAATTTTATGTATTTTTCTATGGTTTAATCCATTACACACATGTTTTAGTCTTTTAAACACTAAAAATGCATTTACATGCATCTTGAGAGAACCATAACTCACAATGATGTATCATTGATTTCTATATTTCAAAAATCAATATATATTCATTTTCCTCTGATTTCATGGTAATATGATGTTGTTTTCATAGTTTTCACCCCCTAAAAAACATTTTTAAAGACTTTAGTATCTTTAAAAACTACTTATTGAGTTGTTATGAGAACACCACATGTTAGATGGATGTATTTTCTATGTGTACAAGATACAAATAATTCAACGGTGGTTCTCTCATGATTTTACATAAATTTGAGGTAGTTTTCTATGGTTATTTTAGTTACATGAAAGTTTTAGAGCTTTAAAACACTAAAAAACATTTACATCCATCTTGATAAAACCTTAACTTGTTGTGACATGTCATTAGTTCCTATATTTCAAAAATTAATCTATTGTCATTTTCCTCTGATTTCATGGTAATATGACATCTTTTGTATAGTTTTGACCACCTGACACATGTTTTTAAAGACTTTGGTACCTTTAAAAACTACTTGTTGAGTCATTAAGAGTACACCACACATCGGATGGATGTTCTTTCTACCTGTACACACCAAAAACAATTAAAAATTGGTTTCATCATGATTTTACATCAATATGATGTAGTTTTATAGGGATTTGTCCATTACATTCACATTTTAGTGTATTAAAACACTAAAAATGTATTTATGGGAATCTCTTGAAAATTGTTACTATGAATGATGTTTCACCATTTCCTACATTTCATAAATCAATCTATACTCATTTTCCTTTGATTTTATAGTCATATGATTTTGTTTGCCGAGTTTTTACCCCCTGACACATGTTTTTTAAGACTATGCTATCTTTAAAATTTACTTATTAAATCATTCGGAGCACACAACATGCCATATGTATTTTCTTTCTATGTGTACACATAAAAGAATAATTCAATGGTGATTTTATTGTAATTTCACATCAATTTGAGGTCATTTTATATAGTTTTTACCATTACACACACGTTTTAGTATTGTAAAACATTAAAAATAATTTTACAAGCATCTCGGGCACACTGTAACTTAGAATGACATGTCATTGGTTCCTAAATTTCAAAAATAATCTTAAAATAATTTTCATATGATTTCACATCCATCTGAAATCTTTTTTATAGTTTTGAAATCCAAACACAAGTTTTTAACAACTTTATTATCTTTAAAAATTGTTTTTTGAGTCATTACAAGCACACCGCATGTTGGATAGATGTGTTTTCTATGTATACACATAAAAAATAATTAAACAGTCATTGTTCCATTATTTTACATAAAATTGAGGTCATTTTCTCTGGTTTTGAGCATTACATGCATGTTTTAGTGTTTTAAAACACTAAAAACGTGTTTATGGGCATCCTAAGAAAACCGAAACTTTGAATTATGTGTCATCAGTCCATACATTTCAAAAATAAATCTATAGTTATTTCCCTGTAATTTAATATATATCCAACATTATTTTCATCATTTTGACCCCCTGACACATGTTTTTAAAGATTCTTTTATCTTTAAAAACTACTTATTGAGTCATTTGGAGCACACTGCACATCGTATGGATGTGTTTTCTATGATTAAATATGAAAAATAATTAAATAGTGATTTTCCCAATATTTTAGGTCAATCTAATGTTTTTTCTATGGTTCTGGCCATTACATGCATGTTTTAGTGTTTTAAAACACAGAAAACATCTTTACAAGGATCCCAGGAAAACCAGAACTCACAATAACGTTTCATCAATTATTATATTTTAAAAATAAATATGTGATCATTGTCCTGTGATTTCATGTAAATAAAACTTCATTTGCATATTTTTGGCCCTCTAACACATTTTTAAAGGATTTGGTATCTTTAAAAACTCCTTAGTCATTATAAGCACATCACACATCAGATAGATGAGTTGTCTTCACATACACACTAAAAATAATTCAATGGTGGTTGTCCCAAGATTTTACATCAATATGAGGTAGTTTTCTATGGTTTTGTCTATTACACATGTGTTTTAGTGTTTTAAAATACTAAAAATGTGTTTACAGACATCCCTAGAAACCCCTAACATATAATAACTTGTTTTGAGTTCCTAAATTTCAAAATTGAAAATATAGACATTTTTCTATGATTTTATAGTCATATGATGTCATTTATGTAGTTTTAACCCCCTAAAACATATTTCTAAATAAATTAGTGTCCTTAAAACCAGTTTTTGAGTCATTTTGAGAATATCACACCTCATATGGATGTTTTGTTTATGCATACACATTAAAAATAATTAAATTGTGTGTTTATCATGATTTAATGATAATATGAGGTTGTTTTCTATGGTTTTCACCATTACACACATGTTTAGTGTTTTAAAACAATGAAAATGTGTTTACTAGCATCCTAGGAAAACTGTAACTTGAAATGATGTGTTGTTAGTTCCTACATATCATAAATCAATTTATGGTCATTTTTCTATAATTCCATGGTTATATGATGTCATTTTTGTTGTTTTGACCCCCTAAAACATGTTTTTAAAGACTTAGGTATCTTTAAAAACTTCTTATTGAGCCATTTGGAGCACACTTCAATTTAAATGGATGTGTTATCTATGCATATATACCAAAAATAATTCGAAGGTGGTTGTTCCATGATTTTACATCAATATGATTCTATTTGATATGGTTTTGGATGTTACATGCATGTTTTGTGTTTTAGAACACTAAAAACACATTCACGGGCATCCTGGGAAAACTATAACTTGTAATGAAGTGAAATAATTTATTAAGTTTCAAAAATCACTCTGTGGTTGTTTTCCTCTTATTTTATAGCCATATGAAATCGTTTTCAGGATTTTAAACCTCTGACACGCATTTTTAAAGACTTTGGTTCTTTAAAAACAGCTTAATGATTCATTAGGAGAACATTGCATGTTAGATGGATGTTTTTTCTACGCATACATGTCAAAAATAATTCAAAATCCATTATCCCATTATTTTACATTAATCTGAGGTATTTTTCTAAATTTTTTATCTTTAAACGTATGTTTTAGAATTTTGAAACACTATAAATGCATTTATAGACATCTTGAGAAAACTATAACTTGGAATGATGTTTCATCGATTCCTACATTTCAAAAATCAATCTACAATAATTTTCTTATGATTCACAGTCATCTGAAGTCATTTTCATAGTTTTTACCCCTGGACACATGTTTTTAATGAATTTGGTATCTTTGAAAATTTTTTGTTGATTCATTCTGAAAACACCGCATGCCGTATGGATGTGTTTTCTATGTGTACATGTCAAAAATAATTATAAGGTGGTTATCCCATGATTTCACATAAATATGAGGTTTTTTTCTATGTTTCTTAGTGTTACACACACATTTTAGTGTTTTAAGACACTTAAAATGCATTTACATGCATACTTGGAAAACCATAACTTGGAACGATGTGTCTCTAGATCTAACATTTCGAGATCAATAAACGGTCATCTTCTTATGATTTCATAGTTATCAAACACACCAATTTGGAATTATGACTCAAAGTATGTGTTCTCAATATAAAAGTGTCATTCTAACTTTAAAACACCTATCACATAGCCAAAACTGATCAAATGAGCACATATTGTTTTCAAAATTTAGGAAAAATCCATAATTCATTTTTTATGTGTGAGAATTGATGAAAAAATATCCTGACACACAATGTGATTAATATGACTCAAAGTTCACTTTTTCCATATAAAAGTACCATTTTAGTTTAAAACATTTTACACATTGTCAAAGATGATTAAATGTACTCTAATTATTTTAAAACTTTAGTAAAATGATTTATAATTCATTTTTTATGTGTAGTAATTGAACACACATCAATTAGACACATGAAGTAGGCAATATGACTCGAAGTGTGTGTTTTCAATATAAGTTTCATTTTACTTTAAAATGCCTATCACATAGTCACAACTGAGAAAATGATCTTGGACTATTTTTAAACATTAAAAAAATAAACCATAATTCATTTTTTATGTGTATGAATCGACCGCACATCAATCTAACACATGGTATAAAGCCCTGGCCTTAAACCTTACTTAATATTGAATTAAATGAATAATTCACGTTGAGGATCTTTTCAGGTTTAGAGTTTTAGAGAATTAGGACATAACTATTACATCTCAAAAGATTACAAAGTAGACACTTCTACTAAGTTTCCATAGAATAAAAACTCTTAAAAATAAACATGTCTAGTTTCATGTTTTATATAGCATGACTTTCCCCTGATCCCATCCTTGACCCTATTCCACATTAAGTCCTGTGAAAAACATTTCAAAAAAAACTTGGTGTGAGCATAAAAAGCTCAGTAAGGGATACACAAAGAATGAAAACTGTTAATTTATCAAAACAACAAGTAAATGATGTATACTTTATCAAAGGAATACTTTTCACCTTTATGAAGTAGTAAAACTTATTCACTGAATAAAAGATCATTACTTACCCTTTTTGTAACCAAAAGATTACCATAAAACCCATATAAATATCACATAACATATAAAGGTAACTTGGGACATAAACATACTTAAATGGAATAACCATACGGTCGACTTCCACACATATCACTTATTGGAATAGCCATACGGCTGACTTCCATACCCAATGCATTGGAGGTTATAAGGTAACCACCCATCCTGGTATTCATGGCACAACCCGTCATATGGTTTATCACGTAACCACCCGTCAAATGTCCAAGTACCATTATAAAATCATAAGACATAAAACAAGTATAATGGAAAGAAAACATTTCCACACTTTGATCACAATATATCACTTAAATATATTGACATAACAAATCCATTATAAAAAACCATTTTCAATACCAAAATACATAAAACAGTATATGGTATTTATTTCATTTTAAAAAAAACATTACGGTTTGTTGAGGAAGCCAAAAACCAAATAATACTCGCGGCGGCGGAAAAGGTCGTTGTCACCGCGTACGTTAAAAGAAACATTCATTTTTGTCGTTTTGTAAAACACTTCATAGAAAAAGATTCATTTTTTATAAAAGTAAAATTCAAAGGGTTTTATACACCGTATAAAATAAAGTTGTGTATAAACCGAAATATGCCTCAATGAACGGAGATTGAGACGAAGTCCCTTACCTCAGGTCCGACTTGACTCGATCGTTCTTTAACCTCCTGAATAATAAACTTGAGTTAATTTCTACTTGCTTAAGAACCTTTTTCAAGTTAATTATTCCTTTTATATCACTTATTACCATGTCATGAACACTATGTAATTATTTAAGTTAATAACGGTCGTTTTAACGATCATTGGAACTTGAGTCAAAAATAAACACTTTATAATTACAAGTTGTTCATGTGGTAAAATATCCATTATATCAAGAATTATATTCATGATGTAGATATATATATCATATATATCCATTATATACATTCATTTATAATATTACATAATAATTTATAGGTAAGAAATGAAATGCATTGTTCATGGAGATGGTAAGTCGTACGTACGCATGAACGCTACTTTCATTTCTATGTCATATTAATGGAATTAAAACCAAATGAGAGGTATGTATATTTTAATTCCAGAATTAAATTAATCATTTAGATGTAACATAAATCATATATAATAACTTTAAATCTATCCTTTATACATCCCACGTATGGCATTAACGAATCAAATCACTTTGAGGGGGCGGTAGTCCGCACTTCCTAAAATGAAGATATCGCGTATACCCATAATGGAATCCATAAAGGTATACCACAAATGAAATATACAGAAGCATAAGGAAAATATAAACATAATATATATCATATATAAATAGAGTGACATCTTAATGTCCACCATTAAAGGTGTTAAAATAAGATTGAACAATCATCGTTTCGTGAGGCAGAAATTCGCCAACCACAGAAACAGTATGTTCTTTAACCATTAGACGTAGGTGTGTGTAAGTGTAGCTCAAATGATTCTTATAACAACATCCTAGTATATTTAAGATACTGGAGTTGTTACAAAAGAAATGAATAAAAATATTTTAGGGGGTTGGAGAAGCAAAATAAAACAAAAGAACACAAGTGAAGACATTACCTTAAAATCGGGTAACTCTCTTAGATTTGAGCTCAAAGGCTTCCTTGGGAAGACTTCTGCCCAAAGTGAGGCTTCTAGGAGTAATATAGGGATGTGGAGAGACAAAATGGGCAGGGTTTGTCTGAGCCAAAGGCTTTGTAAGTGTGGGTAAGGTGGTAGAGGTGGGGGCCTTTTATAAGAGGAGAGGAGGGGCACTCTTGGAATGTAAATAAATGTTACTTTATTTTAAAATGAGTTTCGGATTTAAAAGGTCCCACATTGATATAATTCGAGGATAAGGTGATAAGGGTTCGAAATACACCCATACAATAGGTTTTTTACAAGTGTAGGTCTTATATTTTACATTATATTTTCATTTTATTTAAATCGTTAAATAATAAGGTCATCGCTGCATCATCATGGTGTCATAAATAATTTAAATTATTTAATATCTAAAAATTATAAAAAAATATCATGATGTATTAAATCTTTTTAGCTTTCTAATGAATATTTATAGTCAAAAATATGACTTGTATAACCTCATTTAAAAATTGGTTTAGTAAAACAACTCATGTTTGTGACATTTTAATTTTAACATTAAATAAAAAGTTTTTAATGTCATTTTCCTACCAAAGTGGCTCCATGGGGTCCCCAAGTTGACCCATGGATTTTCTTGGTTGTAAATGACACATCCAATAAGGGTAAGACATGTTTCAAGTTCATTTCATATTATTAAAACATTATTTTTACCTTAAACTACACTAATTACCTCTAATCGCGATTAAAAACTTAAAAGTTACTATTCACCAAAAAAAATTATTTTAATCCCATTGAACCAAATTTTATTTCTTAATGAAAACCATGTATGTCGGATTTTTGAAATTCAAAACACATAGGTGGTAAAATTTCATTTAAACGAAAAATCAGTTTTTTTAAGTACCACTTAGTGGTTTCACTATTCATCAAAAATTGAAGTTTTTCAGAAAAATACCAAAAATTCACCCTAAGCTATATTTGATATTAAGAATTCAAAAATGAAGTCTATTTTACAAAATTCAAAACATATAAGTTTCATTAATTAATTTAATAATTAATTCTCGTTGTCAAAGAAAATAGCTTGTTTTTATGAAACAATAAGTATCAAAAGATTGACACTAGTTTAAGTCCGATTTCAAAGTGAAATTAATTCCAATGACCACTATTGGATTAAATGGTAAAAAATATATTCTAATTTCACTTTAAAACTAATTCAAATGGTAATATAATCATATAAATAAATTAGATTAAAAAGAGGTTTTGAATTAAAATACAACATTTTTCACTATTCATTAAAAATGAACTGTATCGGAAAAATACCAAAATTTTACACAAAGTAAATTTTGATGTCCCGATTCTAAAAAAGTGTTTTATTTGGTCCAGTAGAATATATAAGAGTGACCAAAACTATATTTAATGACGGTTCTCTATCAAAAGGCGATAAGTGAACCTTTAGTGAAAATTAGAGTATATATGCCTAAAATTGAATTCTTTTCGTATTTTAAGCCTTTATCTTTTATTGGATGAATGTAAAAACATTTAAAAACATATATAATAATATTTTAGTTATTTCTATCCATTCCCGCCAATAAAACGGCTATGTGTTAACTACCATTTAAAATAATAATATTTTATTACTAGTGTGCAACGTAAGATTTCAAAGAAACTCGTCGTTACGTATCGGGTACGCTATTGAACATAGAAACCCCTTTAAAGTAAAATTAATATTCAATTCTCAAATATTAATAAATATGAAAATGTATTATTCTTTATTTACCTGGGATGTTACATCCTTCCCCCCTTTTGGGAATTGCGTCCTCACAATTTTATTCACTTATCAAAATAAGTGGGGGTATTTATCCCTCATAGCATTTTCAGATTCCCACGTTGCCTCTTCAACCATATGGTTTTTCCACAAAACCTTTACCTGGTGAATTTCCTTATTTTGCAACACTTTCTCTCTTCAGTCAAGAATCTGGACTGGTTGTTCTTCATAAGAGAGATTCTCTTCCAACTGAACTACCTCTGGGCTCAAAACATGGGATGGATCTGGCATATACTTTCTCAACATCGAAACATGAAAAACATTGTGTACCTGAGATAAACTCGGAGGTAAATCCACTCGATAAGAAACCGATCCAACTTTCTCCAGAATTTCATATGGTCTAATGAACATTGGACTCAGCTTTCCTTTCTTACCAAATCGCATCACATTTTTTCATGGTGAAACTTTGAGAAAAATATGATCACCTACCTTGAAAGATAGATCCTTCCTTCGGTTATCCGCATAACTTTTCTGTTTGCTCTGAGCTGTTCTCATGTGTTTCTGAATCAACTGAACTTTTTTTTCCATCTCTTCTACCAATTCTGGTCCCATCAGCTTCCTTTCACCTACTTTATCCCAAAAAGCTGGAGTTCGACACCACTTCCCATATAATGCCTCAAATGGTTCCATCTGTATACTGGAATGAAAACTGTTATTATAAGAAAACTCAACCAAAGAAACATGTTGGTCCCAAATTCCCTGATAATCCATCGAACAAGCACGTAGAATATGCTCCAATGTCATGATGTAGTAAATCTTTAACCCGCTGACAAGTCAAACACTTCACAGTAAAATCAGCAATATCTCTTTTCATTCCATCCCACCAGAAATACTCCCGAAGATCTCTGTACATCTTAGTACTGCCAGGATGAACTGAAAACGGGGAACTATGAGCCTCACATAACACCTAATTCTTCAACTGTGAATCACCAGGCACACATAATCTCTTCCCAAAACTCAAAACACAATCTTTATCAATGTTGAATTCAGGAAACTTACCCTTCGGAACCAGCTCTACCTTTTTCTGCGACTCACTATCTTCCCTCTGTGCTTGCTTAATTCTGTCTGATAGGGATGATCTCACTGATACCTGAAACAAAACAGAAGAACTTCCTGCACCAACAACTTCTATGCCAAAGTTCATCAAATCAAAAACTAAAGTATCTTGTTCCAAAGGTATCATGTCTAATGAAGCATTACTTTTTTGACTCAAAGCATCAACCACTTTATTTGCTTTTCCTGGATGGTATTGAATTGTACAATCATAATCCTTGATTAATTCTAGCAATATCCTCTTTCTCGTGTTCAATTATTTTTGAGTGAATATATACTTTAAACTTTTGTGATCGGTATATATTTCACACTTTACTCCATACAAATGATGCCTCCAAATTTTTATAGCAAAAACAACAGTAGCTAATTCCAAGTCATGTGTAGGGTAATTTACCTCATGAGTTTTCAACTGACGTGAAGCATATGCAATTACCTGATCATTCTTCATAAGGACACAACCAAGTCCTTTAAATGAAGTATCACTTTAGATAACAAACTCACCATTCCTAGAAGGAAGTGACAAAACTGGAGCATTCACCAATCTTCTTTTCAACTCCTGAAAACAATCATCACATTCTTTTTTCCAGATAAACTTAACACCCTTCCGAGTTATCTTAGTCATTGGACTAGATAATCATTAAAAAATATCAACAAACCTTTGGTAGTAACCTGCCAAACCAAGAAAACTACGGATCTCGGTTACATTTGTGGGTCTTGGCCATTCTTCAACAACTTTTGTTTTAGCAGGATCAAAAGTTATGCCATCATTTGAAATAATGTGACCAAGGAAAGAAATTTTTTTTAACCAAAACTCACACTTGATAAATTTTCTATACAGTTTATTTTCTTTTAAGGTTTGCAAGACAACCCTTAAATGACTTTCATGCTCCTATTTACTTTTAGAAAACACCAAAATATCATCAATGAAAACAACCACAAACTTATCCAAAACTCATGGAAAATTATATTCATAAGGTCCATGAATACATAAGGTGCATTGATTAACCCAAAAGGCATAACTACAAATTCATAATGGCCATATCTAGTACGGAACGTAGTCTTCGGAACGTCTGCTTCTTTTACTTTCAACTGATGGTACCCCGACCTCAAGTCAATCTTCGAAAAAATACTGAGCTCCGTGGAGCTGATCAAACAAATCATCAATATGAGGCAAAGGATACTTGTTCTTAATAGTAATATTATTCAAGGCTATATAATCAATGAAAAGTCTCATTGAACCATCTTTCTTTTTAACAAATAAGATAGTAGCACCCCATGGTGATGTGCTAGGTCGAATGAAACATTTATCTAATAACTCCTGCAATTGTTTTTTTAACTATAAAAGTTCAACTTGAGCCATTAGATAAGGGGGTTTTGAAATTTTCTTAGAATCAGGAACTAAGTCAACAGTAAATTCAACTTCCTGATCATGAATAATACCAGGAAACTCATCAGAAAAAACTTCAAGATACTCATTTACCACAGGTACATCATTAATCTGAACAGTTCCTTTATTTTCAACAATATATGCAAGGTAACATTCATTTCCATATTTTACTATTTTCTTAACTTCCTGATATGTTATCAAAATCAAGGGTTCATTATTGTACACAAACTGAAAATATTTCTAAAAAGAAACCATTTTAGCTTTGCAGTCAATCTTAGAATGATAAATATAAATCCAATCCATGCCCAAAATAACATCAAACTCTACTAGAGGAAAAACAATAAGGTTTGCTGGTAGATTCTTTCTGCACACAAGGATAGGAAGGTTCTTATAATTTCTTTTTGTCTCAACGTTCCCTCCGGGTGTTTTAACCATAAGTTCAGGATTCATATCTTGAGATGGAATTTCCAATTTACTAGAAAACTTCTCAGAAATGAAAGAATTTGTAGACCCTAAATCAAACAACACATTGGCATAATCTAAACAAACAAACAGTGTACATGATACCACTTCATTCGATGGACCAACATCTGCTGAAGCAGTTGCAAAGGATTTCACCACCCCTTTCTGCTTGTAGTCTGGCTACTTTCCCCCAGTTGAGTTCTTCATTAGACAATCATTTTCGTAATGACCCATTTCATTACACTTAAAACATCTTACCGATGACTTTTCATTGCCTGCTTGATCATATTCCTTACAGTTACGAGCAATATGACCAGACTTACCACACCAAAAGCACTTTCCAAACTTGGATAAACATTCTCCAGGATTTATTTTACCACATTTCTCACAGGATAGATATTTGTTTTTCTTACCTCCTTGCTTCTTTGATGAATTATTCCCCTTTGCCTACCAACTGGACCTCTTATTCTGTTGTTTTTTAAAGAACACTTGATCATCGGAAAACTCCATTTCCACCTTCTCCGCACATCGAACAAGTTTTTCATAACTTTTGAACTCACGAGAAGCTAAAGCCCTTCAATACATTGGCTTTAACCCTGAGTAAAAACGGTTGATTTTACAATCAAGATCTCGTATAAAGTTTTGAGCATACCTTGCCAGTCGAGTGAACTTTGCTTCATAAGCAGCCACTGAGTCATCCTCCTGCCTCAATTCTAGGAATTGTTTTTCCATCCTAAGACGAACCACCTTAGGAAAATATTTCTCAAGAAACATACCTTTGAATTCGTCCCAGTGAATATCATCAATCTCATCACTATCCCTGATATTTTTCACCATCAACCACCACTGATCAGCTTCACCTTCAAAATGGTAAACAGCAAGACTAACCTTTTGATGTTCTGAACACCCCATGACATCAAAAACCTTCTCCAGTGCTTTAATACACCCTTCAGCTAGCACGGGGTCAGATGATCCTCTGAATGATGGGGGATGTTGCCTCATGAAATGTTCCACCACTGACATGTTCCTCTGCGGTTGATCTGGCTGATCTCGTGCATGGATACCACCACCATTTA
Source organism: Viscum album (assembly GCA_963277665.1). Lineage (NCBI taxonomy): Eukaryota > Viridiplantae > Streptophyta > Magnoliopsida > Santalales > Viscaceae > Viscum > Viscum album. The sequence continues at coordinate 791,745,132 of OY728141.1, forward strand.
TAGCCTGATTCAACTATGCCATCACTGCAACAAACTGTTCAGTTCTGATTCCGACCATCTCAGGTTGCTGTTTTGGAAGGTTGTCTTCCTCCTGATGTTGTCCCAACATAGCTTCTTTGTTTCCTCTGCGGAAAACCATTTTGAACACAGAAATATCTTAGGTGAAGCAACATGGTAATCTTTAAATGTTATATCATTTCAATCATACCATAAATTAACTTATAATTTGACACTATTATAACTCCTAAAGTTGTCTAAACCGACCTCTGATACCATTTATAAAGCCACGGCCTTAAACCTTACTTAATATTGAATTAAATGAATAATTCACATTGAGGATCTTTTCAGGTTTAGAGTTTTAGAGAATTAGGACATAACTATTACATCTCAAAAGATTACAAAGTAGACACTTCTAATAAGTTTCCATAGAATAAAAACTCTTAAAAAGAAACATGTCTAGTTCCATGTTTTATATAGCATGACTTTCCCTTGATCCCATCCTTGACCCTTTTCCACATTAAGTCCTGTGAAAAACATTTCAAAAAAAACTTGGGGTGAGCATAAAAATCTCAGCAAGGGATACACAAATAATGAAAACTGTTAGTTTATCAAAACAACAAGTAAACCATGTATACTTTATCAGAGCAATACTTTTCACCTTTATGAAGTAGTAAAAACTATTCACTGAATAAAAGATCATTACTTACCCTTTTTGTAACCAAAATATTACCATAAAACCCATATAAAGATCACATAACATATAAAGGTAACTTGGGACATAAACATACTTAAATGGAATAACCATACGGTCGACTTCCACAAATATCACTTATTGGAATAGCCATACGGCCGAATTCCATACCCAATGCATTGGAGGTTATAAGGTAACCACCCATCCTGGTATTCATGGCACAACCCGTCATATGGTTTATCACGTAACCACCCGTCAAATGTCCAAGTACCATTATAAAATCATAAGACATAAAACAAATATAATGGAAAGAAAACATTTCCACACTTTGATCACAATATATCACTTAAATATATTGACATAACAAATTTATTATAAAAACCATTTTCAATACCAAAATACATAAAAGAGTATATGGTATTTATTTAATTTAAAAAACATTACGGCTTGTTGAGGAAGCCAAAGACCAAATAATACTCACGGAGAAGGAAAAGGTCGTTGTCACAACGTACGTTAAAAGAAACATTCCTTTTTGTCGTTTAGTAAAACGCTTCATAGAAAAATATTCCTTTTGTATAAAAGTAAAAGTCAAAGGGGTTTATACACCGTATAAAATATAGTTGTGTATAAAACGAAATATACCTCAATGAAAGGAGATTGAGATGAAGTCCCTTACCTCAGGTCCTACTTGACTCGATCGTTCTTTAACATCCTGAATAATAAACTTGGGTTAATTTCTACTTGCTTAGAACCTTTTTCATGATTATTATTCCTTTTATATCACTTATTTCCATGTTATAAACATTATGTAATCATTAAGTTAATAATGTTTGTTTTGTCAATATTTGGTTCTTAAGTCGAAAGTGGACTTCTTACAATTACATGTTGTTCATGTGGTCAAAGGTTCTTTATATCCAGAATGACATTCCTGATTTGTATATCATATATATCATATATATCTAGAATATACATGTATTTATAATATCACATAATCATTTAGAGGTAAGAAATGAAATGCACCGTTCATGGAGATGGTAAGTCGTACGTACGCATGAACGCTACTTTCATTTCTATGTCATATTAATGGAATTAAAACTAAATGAGAGGTATATATATTTTAATTCTAGTATTATATTAATCATTTTTATGTAACATACATCATATATATCCATTATATATATATACTTATAATAGTACATTACATTTGGGGATAATAAATGAAATGCACCGTTCATAGAGACGGTAAGCCGTACGTACGCATGAACGCTACTTTCATTTCTATCTCATACTTTAATGGAAAGAAAAAAAATAATGATATAGATGTATATTATAATTTCAGTATAACATCATATATAATAACTTTAAATCCATCTTTTATATGTCCAACATATGGCATTAACGAATCAAATCACTTTGAGGGGGCGGTAGTCCGCACTTCCTAAAATGAAATTATCGTGTTTACCCACAATGGAAACCATAAAGGTATACCACAAATGAAAAATAAAGAAGCATAAGGAAAACATAAACATAATATATATCATATATAAATAGAGTGACTTCTTAATGGACACCATTAAAGGTGTTTAAAAGAAGATTGAACAATCATCGTTTCGTGAGGCAGAAAATTCGCCAACCACAAAAACAGTATGTTCTTTAACCATTAGATGTAGATGTGTGTAAGTGTAGCTTGAATTATTATTATAAAAACATCCTAGTATATTTAAGATACTGGAGTTTTTACAAAATAAATGAATAAAAAGATTTTAGGGGGTTGGAGAAGCAAAATAAAACAAAAGAACACAAGTGCACACATTACCTTAAAATCGTGTAACTCTCATAGATTTGATCTCAAAGGCTTCCTTGGGACGAATTATGCCCAAAGTGAGGCTTCAAGGAGTAAGAGAGGGATGTGGAGAGACAAAATGGGTAGGGTTTGTCCAATCCAAAGACTTTGAAAGTGTGGGTAATGTGGTAGAGGTGGGGGCCTTTTATAAGAGGAGAGGAGGGGCACTCTTGGAAAGTAAGGAAATGACACTTTATTATAGAATGAGTTTCGGATTTTAATGGTCCCAAATTGATTTGTTTCTAGGATAAGGTGATAAGTGTTTGAAATCCACCCATACAATAGGTTTTGGACATGTGTAGGTCTTAGATTTTACATTATCTTTCCATTTTATTTAAATCGTTAAATAATGAGGTAATCACTACACCATCATGGTGTCATAAATAATTTAATTTATTTAATGTCTAAAAATTATAAAAAAAATACTATGATTTAGTAAATCTTTTTATATTTCCAATGAATATTTATAGTAAAAAATATGACTTGTATAACCCCATGTAAAAATTGTTTTAGTAAAACAACTCATGTTTGTGACATTTTTATTTTAACATTAAATAAAAAGATATTAATGTCATTTTCCAACTAAAGTGGCTCCATGGGGTCCCCAAGTTGACACATGGATTGTATTGGTCGGCCATGACACATCCAATTAGGGTAGGACATGTGTCAAGTTCATTTCATATTATTAAAACATTATTTTTACCTTAAACTACACTAATTACCACTAATCACGATTAAAAACTTAAAAGTTACTATTCACCAAAAAATTATTTTAATCCTACTGAACCGCATTTTACTTCTTAATGAAAACCATGTATGTCGGATTTTTGAAATTCAAAACACAAAAGTGGTAAAATTTTATTTAAACGAAAAATCAGTTTTTATAAGTACCACTTAGTGGTTTCACTATTCATCAAAAATTGAAGTTTTTCAGAAAAATACCAAAAATTCACCCTAAGATATATTTGATATTCCAAATTAAAAAATTAAGTCTATTTTACAAAATTAAAAACATATAAGTTGCATTAATTAATTTAATAATTAATTCCCACTGTCAGAGCAAATAGCGTGTTTTCATGAAACAATAAGTATCAAAAGATTGGCACTAGTTTAAGTCTGATTTCAAAGTGAAATTAATTACAACGACCACTATTGGATTTAATGGTAAAAATATATTCTAATTTCACTTTAAAACCAATTCAAATGATAATATAATCATATAAATAAATTAGATTAAAAAGAGGTTTTGAATTAAAATACAACATTTTTCACTGTTCATTAAAAAAAATGAACTTTATTGGAAAAATACCAAAAATTTACACAGAGTAAATTTTGATGTCCCGATTCTAAAAAAGAGTTTTATTTGGTCCAATAGAATGTATAAAAGTGACCAAAACTATATTTAATGACGGTTCTCCATCAAAAGGTGATAAGTGAACCTTTAGTGAAAATTTGGGTATAAAAGCCTAAAATTGAATTCTTTTTGTATTTTAAGCCTTTATCTTTTATTGGATAAATGTAAAAACATTTAAAATCATATATAATAATATTTTAGTTATTTATATCCATTCCCTCCAATACAACAGCTATGTGTTAACTACCATTTAAAATAATATTATTTTATTACTAGTGTGCAACGTAAGATTTCAATGAAAATCTTTGTTGCGTATCGGGTACGCTATCGAACATAGCAACCCCTTTAAAGTAAAATTAATATTTAATTCATAAATATTAATAAATATGAAAATTATTTATTCTTTATTTACTTGGGATGTTACATCCTTCCCCCCTTTTGGGAATTGCGTCCTCGCAATTTTATTCACTTATCAAAATAAGTGGGGGTATTTTCTCTCATAGAATTTTCATATTCTCACATTGCCTCTTCAACCATATGGTTTTTCCACAAAACCTTTACCTGGTGGATTACCTTATTTCGCAACACTTTCGCTCTTCGATCAATAATCTGGATTGGTTGTTCTTCATAAGAGAGATTCTCTTCCAACTAAACTACCTCTGGGCTCAAAACATGAGATGGATCTGGCATATACTTCCTCAACATCGAAACATGAAAAACATTGTGTACCTGAGATAAAATCAGAGGTAAAGCCACTCGGGAAGCAACTGATCCAACTTTCTCCAAAATTTCATATGGTTCAATGAACCTTGGACTCAGCTTTCCTTTCTTACCAAATCACATCACACTTTTCCACGGTTAATATTGAGAAAAACATGATCACCTACATCGAAAGATAGATCCCTCCTCCGGTTATCCGCATAACTCTTCTGCGTGCTCTGAGCTATTTTCATGTGTTTCTGAATCAACTGAACTATTTCTGCCAACTCTTCTATCAATTCTGGTCCCATCAACTTCTTTTCACCCACTTCATCCCAAAAAGTTGGAGTTCGACACCGCTTCCCATATAATGCCTCAAACGGTGCCATCTGTATATTAGAATGAAAACTGTTATTATATAAAAACTCAACCAAAGAAAGATATTGGTCCCAACTTCCCTGATAATCTATCGAACAAGCTCGTAGCATATCCTCCAAGGTCTGAATTGTTCGTTCTGACTGCCCATCGGATTGCGGATGAAAAGTTGTACTAAAATTTAATTCAGTACCCAACGACTTCTGAAGGTCTTTCCAAAAGTTAGAAGTAAACCTAGGATCACGATCAGACACAATGGAGAGAGGAACTCCATGTAACCTGACTATCTCTTTAAGATACAAACGGGAAAGTTGATCTAGTGAAAAAGTATCTCGTATAGCAAGGAAATGAGCAGATTTAGTAAAGCGATCAACAATAACCCAGATTGCATTATTACCTCGAGATGTCCTCAGTAATCCCACAAAAAATTCCATGGATATGTTTTCCCATTTCCACTCTGGCACCGGTAAATGTTGAAGCATCCCTTTCGATAACTTTCGCTCTGCCTTAACCTCCTGACAAGTCAAACACTTCATAGTAAAATCAGCAATATCCCTTTTCATTCTATTCCACCAGTAATACTCCCGCAGATCTCTGTACATCTTAGTACTGCCAGGATGAACTGAAAATGGAGAACTATGAGCCTCACATAACAGCTCATTCTTCAACTGTGAATCACAAGGCACACATAATCTCTTCCCAAACCTCAAAACACAATCATTATCAATGTTGAATTCAGGCAACTTACCCTTTTGAACCAGCTCTACCTTTTTCTGTGACTCACTGTCTTCCCTCTGTGCTTGCTTAATTCTGTCTGATAGGGATGATCTCACTGATACCTGAAACAAAACAGAAGAAATTCCTATACCAACAACTTCCATGCCAAAGCTCATCAAATCCTTAACCAAAGGATCACATTCCAAACACAACATTGTTAATGAAGCATTACTTTTTCTACTCAAAGCATCAGCCACTTTATTTTCTTTTTCCGGATGGTAATGAATTGTACAATCATAATCTTTGATTAATTCTAGCCATCTCCTCTGTCTCATGTTCAATTATTTCTAAGTGAATATATACTTTAAACTTTTGTGATCAGTATATATTTCACACTTTACTCCATACAAATGATGCCTCCAAATTTTTAAAGCAAAAACAACAGCAGCTAATTCCAAATCATGTGTAGGGTAATTTACCTCATGAGTTTTCAACTGACGTGAAGCATAAACAATTACCTGATCATTCTGCATAAGGACATAGCCAAGTCCCTTCAACTAAGAATCACTGTATATAACAATCTCACCATTCCTGGAAGGAAGTGCCAAAACTGGAGCATTCACCAATCTTCTATTCAACTCCTGAAAACAATCATCACATTCTTTTTTCCAGATAAACTTAACACCCTTCCGGGTTAGGTTAGTCATTGGACTAGATAATCGTGAAACATTTTCAACAAACCTTCGGTAGTAACCTCCCAAACCAAGAAAACTAAAGATCTCAGTTACATTTGTGGGTCTTGGCCATTATTCAACAACTTTTGTTTTAGCAAGATCAACAGTTATACCATCTTTTGAAACAATGTGACCCAGGAAAGAAATTTGTTGTAACCAAAACTCACACTTGCTGAATTTTCCATATAGTTTCTTTTCTTTTAAGGTTTTCAAGATAACCCTTAAATGACTTTCATGCTCCTCTTTACTTTTAGAAAACACCAAAATATCATCAATGAAAGAAACCAAAAACTTATCCAAGAACTCATGGAAAATTCTATTCATAAGGTCCATGAATACAGCTGGTGCATTGGTTAACCCAAAAGGAATAACTAAAAATTCATAATGTCCATATCTAGTACGGAATGTAGTCTTCGGAACGTCTGCTTATTTTACTTTCAACTGATGGTACCCCGACCTCAAGTCAATCTTCGAAAAATACTGAGCTCCCTGCAGCTGATCAAACAAATCATCTATATGAGGCAAATGATACTTGTTCTTAACAGTAATATTATTCAAGGCTCTATAATCAATGCAAAGTCTCATTGAGCCATCTTTCTTTTTAACAAACAAGACAGGAGCACCCCATGGTGATGTGCTAGGTCGAATGAAACCTTTATCTAATAACTCCTGCAATTGCTTCTTTAACTCTAAAAGTTCAACTTGAGCCATTCAATAAGGGGGGTTTGAAATTGGATTAGAATCAGGAACTAGGTCAACATTAAATTCAACTTCTCGATCATGAATAATACCAGACAACTCATCAGGAAAAACATCAAGATACTCATTTACCACTGGCACATCATTAATCTGAAGAGTTCCTTTATTTTCAACAATATGTGCAAGGTAACATTCATTTCCATCTTTTACTAGTTTCTCAACTTCTTGATATGTTATCAAAATCAAGGGTTCATTCTTGTACACAAACTGAAAATCTTTCTGAAAAGAAACCATTCTAGCTCTGCAGTCAATCTTAGCATGATAAAAGAAAGCCAATCCATGCCCAAAATAACATCAAACTCTACTAGAGGAAAAACAATAAGGTTTTCTAGTAGATTCTTTCCACACACAAGGATAGGAAGGTTCTTATAATTCCTTTTTGTCTCAACGTTCCCTCTGGGTGTTTTTACCATAAGTTCAGGATTCATATCTTGAGATGGAATTTCCAATTTACTAGAAAACTTCTCAGAAATGAAAGAGTGTGTAGACCCTGAATCAAACAACACATTGGCATAATCTGAACAAACAAATAGTGTACCTGATACCACTTCATTCGATGGCCCAACATCTACTGAGGTTGTTGTAAAGGATTTCACCACCCCTTTCTGCTTGTAGTCTGGCTGCTTTCCCCCACTTTGATCACAATATATCACTTAAATATATTGACATAAAAAATCCAATATAAAAAACCCTTTTCAATACCAAAATACATAAAACAGTATATGGTATTTATTTCATTTTAAAAAAACATTACAGCTTGTTGAGGAAGCCAAAGACCAAATAATACTCGCATCGGCGGAAAATGTCGTTGTCACCGCGTACGTTAAAAGAAACATTCCTTTTTTTAATTTTGTAAAACGCTTCATAGAAAAGGATTCCTTTTGTATAAAAGTAAAAGTAAAAGGGGTTTATACACCGTATAAAAGAAAGTTGTGTACAAAACGAAATATGCCTCAATGAATGGAGATTGAGACGAAGTCCCTTACCTCGGGTCTGACTTGACTCTATCGTTCTTTAACCTCCTGAATAATAAATTTGAGTTAATTTCCACTTTCTTAAGAAACATTTTCAATTTAATTATTCCTTTTATATCACTTATTACCATTTCATGAACACTATGTAATTATTTAAGTTAATAACGGTTGTTTTAACGATCATTGGTACTTGAGTCAAAAATAAACTCTTTATAATTACAAGTTGTTCATGTGGTAAAATATCCATTATATCAAGAATTATATTCATGATGTATATATATATATATCATATATATCCATTATATACATTAATTTATAATATTACATAATCATTTAGAGGTAAGAAATGAAATGCACCGTTCATGGAGACGGTAAGTCGTACGTACGCATGAACGCTACTTTCGTTTCTATGTCAAATTAATGGAATTAAAACCAAATAAGAGGTATGTATATTTTAATTCTAGAATTACATTAATCATTTAGATGTAACATAAATCATATATAATAACTTTAAATCCATCCTTTATACGTCCCACATATGGCATTAACAAATCAAATCACTTTGAGGGGGCGGTAGTCCGTACTTCCTAAAATGAAGATATCGCGTATACCCATAATGGAATCCATAAAGGTATACCACAAATGAAAAATAAAGAAGCATAAGGAAAACATAAACATAATATATATCATATATAAATATAGTGACATCTTAATGGCCACCATTAAAGGTGTTAAAAGAAGATTGAACAATCATCGTTTCGTGAGGCAGAAATTCGCCAACCACAGAAACAGTATGTTCTTTAACCATTAGACGTAGGTGTGTGTAAGTGTAGCTCGAATGATTCTTATAAAAATATCCTAGAATATTGAAGATACTAGAGTTGTTACAAAATGAATGAATAAAAAGAGTTTAGGGTGTTGGAGAAGCAAAATAAAACAAAAGAACACAAGTGAAGACATTACCTTAAAATCGGGTAACTCTCTTAGATTTGAGCTCAAAGGCTTCCTTGGGAAGACTTCTGCCCAAAGTGAGGCTTCTAGGAGTAATATAGGGATGTGGAGAGACAAACTGGGCTGGTTTTGGCTGATCCAAAGGCTTTGGAAGTGTGGGTAAGGTGGTGGAGGTGGGGGCCTTTTATAAGAGGAGAGGAGGGGAACTCTTGGAATGTAAAGAAATGTTACTTTATTTTAAAATGAGTTTCATATTAAAAAGGTCCCACATTGATATAATTTGAGGATAAGGTGATAATAATTCGAAATACACCCATCCAATAGGTTTTTGACCTGTTTAGGTCTTTTATTTTACATTATATTTTCATTTTATTAAATCATTAAATAATGAGTTCATCGCTGCATCATCATGGTGTCATAAATAATTAAATTTATTTAATGTCTAAAAATTATAAAAAAAATATCATGATGTAAGAAATATTTTTATATTTCTAATTAATATTTACAGTCAAAAATATGACTTGTATATCCTCATTTAAAATTTGGTTTAGTAAAACAACTCATGTTTGTGACATTTTAATTTTAACATTAAATAAAAAGTTTTTAATGTCATTTTCCTACCAAAGTGGCTCCATGGGGTCCCCAAGTTGACCCATGGATTTTATTTGTCGGCCATGACACATCCAATAATGGTAGGACATGTGTCAAGTTCATTTCATATTATTAAAACATTATTTTTACCTTAAACTACACTAATTACCTCTAATCGCGATTAAAAACTTAAAAGTTACTCTTCACCAAAAAATTGTTTTAATACCATTGAACCACATTTTACTTATTAATGACAACCATGTATGTTGGATTTTTTAAATTTAAAACACAGAGGTGGTAAATTTTCATTTAAACGAAAAATCAGTTTTTTTAAGTACCACTTAGTGGTTTCACTATTCATCAAAAATTGAAGTTTTTCCGAAAAATACCAAAAATTCACCCTAAGATATATTTGATATTCCGAATTCAAAAATGAATTCTATTTTACAAAATTCAAAACATATAATTTTCATTAATTAATTTAATAATTAATTCCCGCTGTCAGAGCAAATAGCGTGCTTTTATGAAACAATAAGTATCAAAAGATTGACACTAGTTTAAGTCCGATTTCAAAGTGAAATTAATTCCAACAACCACTCTTGGATTAAATAGTAAAAATATATTCTAATTTAACTTTAAAACTAATTCAAATGGTAATCTAATCATATAAATAAATTAGATTAAAAAGTGGTTTTGAATTAAAATACAACATTTTTCACTATTCATTAAAAAATGAACTTTATCGGAAAAATACCAAAAATTTACACAAAGTAAATTTTGATGTCCTGATTCTAAAAAAGAGTTTTATTTGGTCCAGTAGAATTTATAAGAGTGACCAAAACTATATTTAATGGTGGTTCGCTATCAAAAGGCGATAAGTGAACCTTTAGTGAAAATTAGAGTATATATGCCTAAAATTGAATTCTTTTCGTATTTTAAGCCTTTATCTTTTATTGGATGAATGTAAAAACATTTAAAAACATATATAATCATATTTTAGTTATTTATATACATTCCCGCCAATACAACGGCTATGTGTTAACTACCATTTAAAATAATATTATTTTATTACTAGTGTGCAACGTAAGATTTCAAAGAAACTCATTGTTGCGTATCGGGTACGCTATCGAACATAGCAACCCCTTTAAAGTAAAATTAATATTTAATTATAAAATATTAATAAATATAAAAATGTATTATTCTTTATTTACCTGGGATGTTACACATGGTGTGGTCAATATGACTCGAAGTGTGTGTTTTCAATATAAAATTGTTCTTTTAGTTTTATTCATGGAAGTTTTATGTGTTCTTTGCAAATATGTGAGTGATTTATAGAGTTTAGAACTTACCTTGGAAGGATTATCTATAAGGATAGAAATTTCCATGGGGGTCATGCCCATAATCCTCTAAAATATAGACACTAAATTATTTTCCATTACTAACATACACTGATCCTATGTTTTCATATAGGAGTCATGTTCATATAATTTTTCTTTCAACCTTGAAATATCTCTTTGTGATTCCCAATAAATAGTGAATAACCTTTGTGGTGTTTTTTTTAACAAAGTTTTATATTTGTTGACAATTAACTCTCTTTGTAAAAGAATGTTTTTGTTTTCCAAGAATCGGACCCAGTCCATCATAATGAGTTTATTTTCTAGACATGGGTTTCTAAACCCATGTTTTCATAATAAGATGCATCGTACACAAAAGAATTTGAGAAGATGAAGTTTTTGATCAGATAATTTATCATATTTAGGTCCATCGGCATGACATTAAAAATATTTTAATTCAAAATAATCAGAGAAATATTAATGTTGCTAAAGAGTTTTTAAAGAAGAAAGTGAAGGCAATAGTTAGAAAGTTTTCATTCTTTCTAAATCAAAAGAATCAGAGAAATATTAATGTTGCTAACATTTTCATACTCAGATTTTCTTACTAAGGAAATCATACTAAAGTATTCATAATGAAGAATTCGTGTTAAGAAAGAAACAAATTTTAATAAAGCTAAGAAAGAAAAATATCATAATGATATGAGAAAGAAAACAATTATAATGAGTTGAGAAAGAAAAGGGTCATAATGAGTTGAGAAAGAAACAGATTGTAATGAAGCTGAGAAAGAGACATATCACAATGATATGATAAAGGTATAAAAAGGTGAAGTGGTCAAACTTGAATTTCAATTTTGCATAAATCTCGGAGAAGTATAAAGAGGTTTGAAGAAGTCAAAGTTGAAGTTTTAAATGCAAGATATTTTTGGATATTTTGATATTTGAGGAAGTGGAGAATTTTTCCAAGTTTCCCACCTTTTTTCTTTATTCGCATATAAATACTTCCTCCGATCATTTTTTTCATTCACAATTTTCACACACACACAAAAGGCGAGGCACTGGAGAATTCAAAAGTTTAAGTTCCCATATAATTGAAGACAAATTGAATTGAGAATTCTATAAGAGTTTGAGTTTTTCAGATTGAGAGTGGGTTTGTAGTTTTTAGAAAATAGGATCCAGATTCATTTTTTTGAGAGAATCATATCAAGCATTATCATAGTGAGAAGATTAGATCTTTCATTATTGTTTTGAGAGAATCAGATCCAGCATTATCGTACTAAGAAAATCAGATCCATCATCATTGTTTTAAGAGAATCAGATCAAGCATTATCATACTGAGAAAATCAGATCCAACATTATCATATTCATAGAATTGGATCTAGTATTAGTTTATTCATAAAAACAAATCCAGCATAATCATATTGAGATAATCAAATCCATCCAAATCAAACTAAGGATTCAGACTGAAAAATTGGGGAGTAGATTCAATAAATTATTTATTCTTTTTTTTGATAAATTCTTTTATAAGAAAACATTATAAACTAATAATACTCAGTATAATCATTCCTATAGAGATATAGAAGGTCTATAATGAGATTTGGTACAAGTTGTATTCGTATATTCTTAATAGTGGATTTCTATAGACCCACGGAAGTGGCTATGTAAAGGATGTAGGTTCTCGCACTGAGGTTGAACCTCAGAAATATTATGTACTTTACTTTATTTTCTACTTTTTCATGCATGATTATTTACAAAAAAATTATAAGGAAATAAATATTAACAAGTTGTAGGGGTTATGTTTATAAATGTTTTGAAACTTATAAAAAGTGAGCAACTAATTCACCCCCCCCCCACTCTCAATTGTTATTTGATACTTTAGAAATTAAATTGGTATCAAAGGTAAGGTTTCCTTGATGAATCCTTATCACGGATAATATAAATTTTGTCAATAGTATAGGAATTACAACATTTGATGGAAAAATTTATTATGGATGAAAAAAATAGGATGATTCTTTATCTCCTATCTCTTGGCCTTGAAGTGGTTGATGTTTCTACTATTGACTTTCCACCTATTAAGAAAGATGCTCCTGTGATGTTTTAAGATAAGAGAAATATAGAAGTTTATGGAAAGTCTATAAATGCAATCCTTATGTCCTTATCATAGAATTTTTATCAGAAGGTGATGGGTCTTAAAACATCAAATAGTTTGTGGGACAAGCTGGAAAGTTTTTTCGAAGGGAATAAAAAAGTTAAGGAAACAAAGATACAAATTTGGATTAGTAATTATGAAGACATCAGAATGAGAGATGAAAAAACAATTGATGAATACTTCACAAGAGTAAATGAAATTTTTTGCAACATCAGAGGATTTGGAGATTTCATGGAAGATTCTAACATTGTGAAGAAACTTATGAGAAACTTTCTGAAAAAGTTTGATTCTAAAATTTATTCTTTAGAAGATAGCGATGATTTATCTCTTAATGAATTGAGTAACATTCTTATTGCTTATGAAATGATGAAAGCTCTAATGTTTAAAAAGAATATGATATATGAAATGGATTTTGAAGCTATGAGAAAGTTAAAAATTCAAGATGTTGAAGATGTTGATCCTTGTGACTATGAAGATAAAGAGGATGATGAGTTGAATGAAAAAATCATGATCTAATAACAATCAAAGAGGAAGAGGAAAGTATGGAGGTAAAAATCCTCTCAAATGTTTTGAGTGTGGTGTAATCAAACACTTTGCTATGAATTTCTACAAGAAGAAAGTTTGAGAATATCACAATGATTTCGATGGAAAACCTCAGTGGAAGAAGTGAAACAAAAATGATAAAGAAGAAAATTATTACAATGGATAAAAGAATAAGTTTACTAGAATGAAAATAAGTATGTTGAGTAAGAAAGTTGAATATGACTCAACTGAAAATAATTATTTTGAACATGAAAGTTCAGAACAATTCAAAACTTTCATTTTAAAAGTTGAGAAAACAAAAGATTCCTTAGAGAGTGATGAAGGTGGTGAAGAATCTTATAGAGAGTATCATCTTAGAACCATACTTATTTCATGTCTTGAGAAAAAAACTCTCAAGAAAGAAATTATAGTTATGAATAAATATTTTCAAGATGTTGTTGATGGAAGAAAAGATGTTATCAATAAGGAGGAAGAATACATTGAGTATATTTTAAGTTACAAACTTAGAATTGTTGAATAGGTAAAGATGATTGAAGATTATAGTAGGAAGCTAGAAACTAAAGAATAATAAGTTAACAATTTTCAATCAAAACTTCTTGAGTCAAAAATAACCTTGAGGAATATGAATGAAAATTTCAACAAATCATAAGAAGTAAAAGCTGAGACTTCTAAATTTGCTGAGAAGTCTCAATACAAGAATCAAGTGAAATATTCCCTTACCAAAAATATTGTTTCATATAATTATTTTAAAATTTCAGGTTCCAATAAAATTATTGGGAAAGTTTGGGTGGAAAAAGGATATGAGAAACCTATCAATTATACAAAATTTTAAAATTCACTCAAAATAAAATATGGTCCACATCCGGAGTATGTTAGTGCTAAAAGAAGTTTCCAATCTCAACAATGTTTCAATAAAGAAAGATATTATTTCAAAATAAAATCAAGATTTTATTGTTATCCCTAGTTTTTTGGAATCTATGGGGATAGGTATTATAATTTTTGGCACAACTTACCCTTACCCAAAATAGGGTTTGGGAAAATTGAAAGTAGAATGAGAAACTTTCCTAACTTACATAAAGTCTAAAAAGTGAATTCTCAAGATGTTAGAAACTTGCCAACAAGAAATCAATTTGAATGTATAGAAGTAGTTTATGGAATATGTGATTAATATGGTCACTGTGCTAAAAGGAATATGACACTCCTTCCAGAATAATTTTCATATGATTGAAAAGAAATGAAAGCTGAAAAGAAGAAAGTTGAGGAAAGATCTTTTGTTGTTGAAACAGCTTTAAAAGAAAGTAAAAGGAACAAAGCATGGATACTTGATAGTGGTTTCTCTTCACATATGGTAAGTGATATAAAAATTTTGAAACATGTTGAAAGTCATGATGAAAGACTAGTTACCTTTAGTAATGATAATTCCTTAAAAATTAGAGTAATTGGAACTACTGAGATTGATGCTGAAAAGTTGAAATCTAAGGAAGTTTTATTTGTTTATGGTCTAAAACATAACTTGATTAGTGCAAGTTTTTTGATGATGAAAAAAAAATTTAGAAATTATTTTTGTATCATAAAAATTGTGAAAGATGGAAAAGTCATTACAAAAGGAGAAATAACCAATGTGAATCTCTTTTAAATAAAAGAATTCAATAACTCATGTTACTTGAGTTCTGAAGATAAAAACAAATTGTGGAACCAAAGACTTAGCCACCTTGTCCATAAAAACATGAATCAAATTTATAAATCTGATGCTATTTGTAATTTTCTAAAATTTAAAATAAGAGATGAAGATATTTTTATTACTTACTCGAAAGGAAATATTACTAAAAAGGTCATAAGAGAATTGAGATTAAATCTACCAGACCACTTGAGTTATTCATTCCAATTTGTGTGGGTTAATGATACACCAATCAACAAAAGGATATTTATACTTTATTAGTTTTATTAGTGATTTCACTCGGACAATGAACATCATATTTATTAAGCACAAGTGAGAGGTTGTTGAAATGTTAAAGTTCTTTAGAAAGGATGTTGAGAAAGAAATGGGGGTTTCCATAAAGAATTTGAGAACAGATAATGGTACTAAAATTATGAGCAATAATTTTGAAACTTATTTGGGAAATCATGGTATCAAACATCAGTATAGTGCTCCTTGTACTCCAAAACAAAATGTAGTAGCATAAAGAATGAATCGAAGCTTGGTGGAAATAGGAAGAAGTATGTTTGCTGAATACAAACTTTCAAATTTCTATTGGAGAGAAGTTGTTATTACTGTTGTACATATTCAAAATAGATGTTTTTTGATATTGGAAACTAACATTACTCCTTATGAAATGTGGTATAACAAAAAACCATCATTGAAATACTTCAAAGTTTTTGGAAGTCCATGTTTTCTCAAAATCAAAAATACAGATTTGGGAAAGTTTGATGAGAAAACTGAGGAAGGAAATTTTATAGGTTATTCTCCAAATTGAAGAAGTTACAAATATTAGAACAAATGTTTACAAAATTTAGGGGACTCGTATGAGGTGAAGGTAATTGAAAATGAAATTTCCTTAAAAAAAATTGTTGATAATACTGAGGAGGATAAACTAGAGAATTTCAACGATGGTTAAAGTTATTCAAAACAACCTTATCAAGACTCGGAAGAATCGTGTGATGAGGAAATTTCAGCTGGGAAAGAAACTTTGAAATTTCCAACCTTACAAAAACATTTTGAATCCAAAAACATTATTGGTAAACAGAATTCTCTAGTTCAGATAAGAAGAAAGTTGATATTAGATAATCAGACTTCACTTATCTAAAAAGTTGAACCAGAATTAGTTTCAAAATCTATTCAACACAAAGAGTGATTGGATGATATTAATGAAGAATTGGATCAGATTGAAATGAATGAAACATAATAACCTACTTTATGACTAGAAAATAAAAATGTTATCATAACCAAGTGGGTATACAGAAACAAGTCAAATGAAAATGGATAAGTTTCAAGAAACAAATTCAGGCTTGTTTGTAAAGGCTATGCATAGGTGGAAGGTATGGATTTTCAAGAAAAATTTTCCCCAGTTACAAGACTAGAAACTATTAGAATATTTTTTTTAGTGGCCTCACATTGGAATTAAGAAAATTATTAGATGGATGTAAAGTTATCTTTCTTAAATGGTAAGATTGAGGAAGAAGTTTTCATTGAACAACATTGCAGGTTTCTACTTGATGAAGATGAAAACAAAGTTTTTAAATTGAAGAAATATTTGTATGGGCTGAAACAAGCTCCAGATTCCTTGTATTCAAACTTGAAAATTGTTTGAGAATATTGAACTTTTCTAAATGAAAAGTTGATAGAAACTTATATGTGAAAGATATAGACTTTAGAGCTCTAATTTTAATTGTTTATGAGGATGATATAATTTTTGATGGAGATAGAGAAGATGTTTGTAAAACATTTTTTGAGGATATGAAGAAGAATTTTGAAATTTTAATGCGGCGAATATTATCTTTCTTACTTGGATTTCAAGTTCAAAAAAAGTAAAAATACATTTTATTATTTCAAGAAAAGTATGCCAGGTAACTATTAAAAAATTTTGGGATGGAAGAATCCAAAGAAGTTTCAAATCCTATTTTAGTGAGCACAATTTTGAGTACATATGAATCTGGAACAAGTGTGAATCAGAAATACTTTTGAAAGCTGATAAGAAGTCATCTTTACCTTATAACCTCAAGCCCTAATATTTTTTATACTATGACTCTATGTGCCAAGTATAAAGTAATCCAAAAGAATAAAATATGTTGGAAGAAAGTAGGATTCTGAGTTATGCCAAAGGAACAACTTCACATGGGTTTTTATATGAAAGAAATATTGAGATGAAGTTTCATGGTTATACTGATGTCGATTTGGATGGATATTGTAATGATAAAAATCAACCTCAAGAGGAACATTTTTCTTGGGTGAATATTGTGTGAGTTTTAATAGTAGGAAAAAAAGTTCATTAACATTGAGAACAATTGAAATAGAATATATTAAATCTACTCAATATTGTACTCAAATGTTATGGATGAAAGTTCAGATGGAAGATTTGAAAGTAAAAGTTTCTAAAACATTGAAGATAATTTTAGATAATCAGAGTGAAATTGATATTTCTAAGAATCATTTCCAACATTCCGGATCAAAACACATTAATACCAAGTTCCACTTTATAAAGGAGAAATTTGTTGATGGATATGTTTTGCTAGAATATATTTCAATAAAGTATCATATTATTGATATCTTTACAAAAGCAATGCTAAAAGAAAGGCTTGTGGAATTAAGGCTACAAATTTATGTTCATCCTCCTCCCATGTATTCCTAAACCTCATAAGTAAAACCCCCATTGTTCTTTGGATTATGTTGATAAAGGGGGAGAGAAAATAACAACTGGGTACTTTGTAAGAAGTTTTATTTATCTTTATTTTATGAATCTGAAGATATGGTTATCATAAATTAGGGTAGATAAAGAGAGTGAGAAAAATAATAATGGGGGTGAGAAAAATAAAGTGTGAAAATAAATAATGGGGGATAGATAAAGAAAGCATGAAAAGAAAAGTGAGTAGATTCTATCTTTTCCTGGCCGAAAAACTTACTTTCCACAAAGGGATGGAATTACTTCAAAAACATTACTTTATCTAGTAGTGTAGTGTTAGGAAACTCTCTTTTGAGAAAGGATATGTTTTTATAAAAGTCAAAATTTTGAGTTGTGTAATTTTCTAAGAGTTTGAAAAGTTTTTAACAAGGGTTTTCAAAAATATAAATGGGGAGATTGATAAACCTTTGTGGTGTTTTGTTTTTAAAAAAAAATTATTTTTTGACAACTAAATCTCTTTGTAAAAGAGTTTTTTTTCAGGAATCGGACCTAGTCCATCATAATGATGTTATTTTTCATACATAAGTTATTGGACCCATGTTTTCATAACGAGTTGCATCATACATAGAAGAAGTTAGGAAGATGGACTTGTTGATTAGATAATTTTTCATATTCAGTTTCATAAGCATGACATTAAAAATAATTGAATTATAAAGAATCATAGAAATATTGAAGTTACTGAAGAGTTTTAAAAGAAGAAAGTGAAGTTAGGAGTTAGAAAGATTTCATACTTTCTAAATTAAATCAGATGATGATTTTTTGATCAAGAAGTTACCATAAATCATGAAAAAAATCATGGTAAAATCTTTTGATGAAATGGTGGAGATGTTTGAAGAATTTCATAGTTACAAAATGGGATTTTCATAATGATGGGAATTACATCGTAATGAGCTGATAAATAAAAAAGTTGTTTCTGAGCCTAAGGAAGAAGAAAATCATACTGATATTTTCGTACTCATATTTTTGTACTGAGTTTTTTGTACTGGGTTTTTTATACTGGGAAAATTGTACTGATATTTTCATACTCAGATTTTCATACTGGGATTTTTGTATTGGTAAAATCATACTTGGATTTCTGTACTGAGATTTTTGTATGGGAATTTTCATACTGGTAAAATTGTACTGAGATTTTCATACTCATATTATCATACTGATATTTTTTATATTGGAAAAATCATACTGATATTTTCATACTTATATTTTCATACTTGGATTTTTGTAATGAAGAAATTGTACTGAACTATTCATAATGAAGAATTCATACTGAGAAAGAAAAAAAATTTAATGAAGATGGGAAAGAAAAAGATCGTAATGAGATGAGAAAGAAAAAGATCATAATGATATGAGAAATAAAAATATTTTAATGAGCTGAGAAAGAAATAGATTGTAATGAAGCTGAGAAAGTAATAGATCGTAATGAGCTGATAAATGAATAAAGAGTTGAATTGGTCAAACTTGAATTTCAATTTTGTGTAAATATCAAAGAAATCTAAGGAGGTTTGAATAAGTTAAATTAAAATTTTTAAATGTGAGATATTTTTTGAGATTTTGAGATTTGAGGAAGCGGGGAATGTTTTCAAGTTTCCTACCTTTGTTTTTTTTTTGAGTCACCAATAAATACTTCCTCAGATCATTTGTTCATTCACAACTTTCACACACACGCAAAATGTGGACCATTGAAGAATTCAAAAGTGAAAGTTCCCATGTGGTTGAAAAATATTTGAATTGATAATTCTATCAGAGTTTGAGTTTTCATATTGAGAGTGATTTTATAGTTTTTAGAAAATTGGATCCAGCATCATTGTTCTAAGACAATCGGATCCAACATTAACATATTGATAAAATTAGATCCAGCATCATTTTTTGGAGAGAATTAGATCCAGTATTATCGTACTAAGAAAATTGGATATAACATCATTGTTTTAAGAGAATCATATCCAGTATTATCATACTGAGAAAATCGGATCCAATATTACCATATTCAAAGAATTAGATCTAACATTATCATATTTAGAGAATTGGATCCAGCATTATCGTACTGAGATAATCGGATCCATCCAAATCAGACTAAGGATTTGGACTGAACAATTGTGGAGCAAATTCCACAAAGTCTTTATTATTTTTTCTAGCTCAATTTTTTTATAATAAAATATTGTGAATGAATATGAGTCAGTATAATCATTTATATTGGGAGATAGAAGGTTTCTAACAGGAGTTGGCACAAGTTGTATTCACTTATTCTTAATAGAGTATTTCCATTAACCCATGGGAGTGGCTATGGCAAGGATGTAGGTTCTCACATTGAGGCTGAACCTTGTAAATATTTTGTGATTTACTTGCTTTCTTAATTTTTCATGCATGAGTATTTACTAAAAGTTGATAAGGAAACAAATCTTAACAGGTTGTAATGGTTAAGTTTCTAAATGTTATGAAAGTTATAAAAAGTGAATAACTGATTCACCCCCCCCCCCTCGACTTCTCAATTGTTATTCAATCCTTTGTAACTTCAAACAACACTACTTGAATGCACACTGCCTATAGTAGTAAATGATGGTGAAATCATACCAAGATAGCTGATATAGTTATCCCATAACTCATCCCCTATACACATCGGGGATGCTCCTTCCCTAAAACAATTTCTACTATATCATTCTAGGATACCGATGATGATTGTGAAGTATTATCATCCTATGATTCTTGAATTTTAAACTATTAATGGAATAATATTAACAATGATTTTTTAAATTATATGAAATTCATAATATTTTATAACTCATAATTGTTCATTACTATTTAATTTTATTTCATTACTAAAAAAACATAATAATGAAAAATAAATTACAACAACAAACACACCTTAAACCCAATTAAATGGGTTCAAATAGATGGATCAAATAGTGCCAATAGAGCTAATTAGAACTATTTTATCCATGTAGTCAATCCCATTTAATTTGGTTTAATGTGTGTTTTTTGTGTCAATTTGTTTCATTAATATGTTTTTATAATAATGAAATAACATTAAATAGTAATTAAAAGTACTTACTCCAATGTATATGGCAAGCTCGAACACAAAACTATAATCGGTTTTCCTATGAGCTTTAAGACACATATTTTTTCCGGCCAACATAGTGACCTAATTCATTATCCTTTATAAAAAAATATACAAGTTATAAAAAACCTTAACTTATAATAATATAATATAAATAATATTGGATAAAATACTACCAAAATTTCTCTTTTTCTCAAAAAAATGTGAGACCTAGTGATATGAGGAATGTCATTTTCCCACGATTCATGATATTTTTTAGATAATTAATATAAAAAATTTTAATAAAAATTTTAATTTTATTATGTTTATGTTATTAAGATAATTTTAAATATACAGTTACCTCATGAGATGCATCTATGTTGATATCAAAAAAAATCTTCCACTGCTCATGAGAAATGCCTTCATGAACTTTATTATACATTTTTCATGAGCTCAAATATGTTTCATTAAATTTATGTCATAATCTCCATTTAAAATTTCTCCATTTCTTGCCTAAATTTTTCAGATTCCATGGGTTTAAAATGGAGTTTGGGTCATCAAAATGAAAAAATATCTAGAAAAAAAAACATAACACTTTATAAGTATATTATAAAATTTTACTCATGTATTTTAAATTAGTTATAAATGATTATTAAATTAATATTACCTTTACTTGTTTATCAAAGACTTAATTTTTCTAAGTTGTGAGAATATGCCTCCAATATTTATAATTAATGGGAAAACTCACTATATCGCAAGCATGTTACCCGAGAATCTATCCAAAAAATTTGGCCTCATTACTAATAGGCACCCCAAAATCATCAAATGGAACAATAATCATGAATAATTTTAGGTCCCATACATATTTTATATTCATATTTTCATCTCTTATATTGTTATCTTTATCTATTTGACAAATTCTTTAAAAAGTAGTAAAATAAATAGTTTTTTTGAACAATGAAATACATAACAGTAATGGTAACTCACCAATATACCCTAGATGGAGGGGTGACCAACTACTCCATCATTGTAGGTGCATCAAATGGTGGGATACCAACAACATTAGGGGAAACTATTGGATTTCTATAAGTCTCTTGTATCACGGAATCACTTGGATCCACTAAAGCTAATAGTAGTGGTGGTGTGTTATCAGATGTTGATCGGATAGGATCGTGAATTTTTTTATTCAAATAATTTTTGTATTTCAAAATATTTATAATATATTAAATTTATAAAAATATTCCAAAGTAAAATATTTTAACCAAAATGGAAAAAATAAAACAATCTATATATGTACAAAACATTTATAAATGATAAATTTTAATATAGTTTCATTACTAATTTATACATTTAATTATCTTCATCTTTGTTGTCTTCATTATTATCAACATCCATTGTGATGGGTACTTCATTTACACTCTCTCTTGAAAGTTTTATTGTTTAAATGTTGTGAGGAAAAAATTGTTCAATGTTTTATGGTTAATGAGATTCACTGCCACAAAGTACCAATTGATCTTCACTACCCATATCATACAAGTCTCTCTACTTAAAGTTTATAACAACACTCTAACCTTCATCTATTTCATCATCCACATAATAAACTATATTTTATTATGAAACCAAGATAAATGAATCATGATCTTCATTCTCAACAATATGGATCCAGATAGAGAAGTTTAGATAATTAAAATGAAATTAAATTTTCATTATACCCCTATTAATTTTGAACCACTCAAATTTGAATAATATAACTAAAATTTTACCATTATAGTTTAATTTGATTATATCAATCAAATTTCCATAGTATCCCACCTCTAAAAGTTTAAATACACTACTATTTTGAGTTTTTAACTCTTCTTCATGATAAATTACACAAAACCTAGATCCATGAATATTCTAGGCATCAAATCTCTTATCCTTCCTTAGAGGAACTTGATCCAAAAACTTCAAATAATTTAATTTTTATGCTCGATTATCAATATTAATTATCTAGACAAGAAAATATAATGTGCTACTTTTAACATAGAAAAAATAACTACACATTAATAATATGAATATTAGAACATACTTACATAACAGGAAAACCATTAGACAATCTCATTATTAATATATTCTGTTAATTCAATCTCATTTTTAACTTGACCCCTTAGTCACCTATTTGTTTTCAATCACAATTCTTCAATAAATGGATATGTAAAATACTATTGATTAGAACATATCTATGTGCTTATAGAAACTCTAATTCTATTAGTATTAAATTTTACCCCATCCCAATTGGTCATCCAATAGTAAAAAATATCGATGACTGGCATTCAGAATGAGAATTAGTAGAGATGACATCAACGCGTCCAATATGATTGAATCTAGTCTCAATCCTATCCACATTCCTAGAATAGAAGGTCCAGCACTCTTTGGCTATGTAATCTTCAACAACAGTGCCTTCTGGTTGATCTTCCTCACATATGATTTAAAATGACCTAAGTACCTGAAGAACAAAATAAGAAACATATTAAAAAAAGTATGCAGTGATTTGATAAAATTGAATTCACCAATGAAAATAAAAATAATATCAACATACCTCTCAATTGAATATATCCATCGATAGCATACCCATCCAAAAAAAATTCTTCTTCAACCAAATGAATGGTTAAATGAATCAGGACTATGAATAATGGAGGGGAAAATAACATCTTTGAATGAAAAAGTGTCAAAATAATTCTTTCTTGAAGTTTATCATGCTCGGTTGGATTTAGAGATTTTCCACAAAGATCTCTAAAAAAGGTACACAAGTCAACTAGAACTGTATTTACATTTTTAGGAAAATTATTACATAATACCAATGAAAAAAAATGTCTCCATCAGAATATATGATCTGTTACTTTTCAATCCATGCAGCTTTTGATGTTTTAAATCAACACTCCTTGAAATATTACTTGAATATCCATATATCACTTTAACATTATTTAAGGTTCAAAGGAATACATATTTCTCATGATTTTTCATTTTAAAAATAGTCAAAAGATACTTATAATTATCATTTCCCCAAAAATCATGCTTTATATTCATTGATTCAAAATCCTTACGAGCATTAAGGTGATCGTTCAATTTATCATGATCATTAAGAAATGTAAAAATTACATTATCACAAACATTCTTCTCAATATTCATTACAAAAATATTATAATGTATCAAATTAAAATCCCAATAATGGGGTTTGAAAATTATACTCATTTTCTTCCATTGTTTTGTTACAAATTCTTCAAATACTGTACCTCATACCCTTTTCCCACATTCTTTAAAATGATTTCATTTTCTAAATTTTATAGTGAAATTCATTAATTATACCAAGATTTGTGAACCATATTATAAATTTTGTGGATTTTTAATTTTAATAACTCTATTTAACTATGTCTTGTTAAACTTGGATTTATGAGAAGAATCAAGAAATGGATGATGGAACTTAAAACACCATCCACTCTGTGGTAATTATTAAGGTTCAAAATCAAAATTCAAAATTGGAAAATCCAAACTAATATTATTGTTCTAATTGGATAAGTTTACTAGTCAAATAAAGTCACTAATTTTTCACATTAAATAAGTATTCATTTTTAATAGTTTTTTCATTGAAGCGTTATATGTTTCCACACCATTATCCCATAATTCTCACAATTCTTTGATTAGAGGTTGAAGGTATACATCAATGTCTTTTCCAGGAATTTTCTTTCCATGAATAATCATAAAAATAATGAAAGAAGTTTTCTTTATACACATTCAAGGAGGTATATTATACATGATCAAAAAAACCAGTAAAATTATATAATTAGTAATTAAAGTACCAAAAAGGTTAAAACCATCATAAGCCAATCCCAAATGTACATTCCTAGGATCTAAAGATAAATCTATATATAATGAATCAAACACCTTCCATGATATTGAATTATTTGGATGTCTTATCAATACGTCATTATTACTATTCTAAACATGCCACTTCATGTCATATATAGTCATATATGACATGAATAATTTTTTTAAATGTGGTTTTTTAGGAAAGTAACGCAATACCTTTCAAGAGTTTTCTTCTTATATTTCTTCCTAGGGTTGAATTGATTTGTACTCTATTTTTCATTGACTTATATATTATCGTGTGATATATTATGAATTTTTATTTATTTAACTCTTCTCCCCAGTAAATTTTTCAATCATTATTCCATGAATGTATCTTTGTATAATCAAGTTCAAGTTTGTTAATGATTTCTTTCATATCATAGAATAATGCAAGGATATTAGCTTCACTAAATTCATCATGAAGAAAATATAAAATCATGGAAATTTCTTTTTCTATAATTCCATGTAGACACTTGATATGATACAACTTAAGTAGAAAATACAACTTAGAATACTTGGCACACCCTTCATATAGTTCTTTTTGTAAATATTCGACTGATTTATAAAACTTATTTTTTTTCATTGAAGTTATGAGTAAGATTAATCTGATAATGATTTATTGAAGGTTTTTTTTATCTATTAAAATCTTGGAAATTGTATCCTACAAACCCAAATGCATCATTTATAAAATTTCTAATTGAATTATCCTCTATTGAGTAACTTTGTGTTTCATTGACAATATTTTCATTGTTTTTACTTTCCATAACATTTGATTAACCATGAAAAATACAACATATATATCAAGTAGGAAACTATTTCAAAATCAAATGCTCATATACTTTTTACTAGTCAACCATTGCCTAAATTTACAATGAGTATGCATACATTTTATTCTGCCATCAACTAATCGGTTTTCAATTGCATAATCTAAAAATTTTTCCAAACCCTTGGAATAATAAGGTTTGTTTTAGGGTAAATGAATCCAACTTTTATTCATAGGTGTTGTATTTTCACTCTTCTCCCTGTATATTCAGAAATAAAGATATAAATTTTTAATCAAACAAGTACAATCAAAATTAAACATCACCCAACTTCACCATTGATCAGGGTAGGGTCTTAATTGGACATAACACAAATTCAACATAAAAATGATTCAATCAAACATTAAAAACATAAAAAAAAAATGAATAAACATTACCCCTTGTAATAATATGGATTAATGTCTTTGAATAATTTCACTGAGATGAGGAGAGAGGTTACTATGATGTCGAGTGTACTATTATCAATCCATAATAATACATGAACATAATTATTCTATTAAAATATCTCAAAATTTTATACTTCGTATATTATCAATTTTAATTTATACTGTAGAAACATGATTTTCTCTATAACTATCTCTTTATTCAATAATTATGAAAATCAAGATATTTTATATCTCAAAATAAGAACGTATCATTGTAATATCTACTGTGTGTGTTTCCATATGCATCATATCATTTCATGCAATTATGGTTTTACAACATTTTCAGAATTGATTTGAAAAATTGTACACAACTTGAAGGGAATAACACATGAAAAAATCTTCATGTAATCAAAATCTATGTATATTGTAGTAATCATTATGTATTTTACTCATGAATAAGAGTATTTTTATTTAGAATATAAACTTCTTGATATCATTTTTTTTAAGAGAAGAGGTTGGTAAATTACATGTGTCTTTTGTTCTTAAATTGCATGCCAAATGATCATGTTTTTTGAACAAAAAACCCTCTACGAAACATCTAAACCCACTATTCTCCCCAATCCAACCCAAAATGGCCCTTAATTTGGAACTCGATATGAAAATTATTATTTTAAAAACATTTAAATGGTTATTAAATGGGGTAGTGACACAAAAATGAAAGATTGAACTACCTCTTGATGAAAATGTAAAAGCTTTAAGTCTTACACCGTACACTAAAAATACCTTGGGCACCTGTATCATGCCACATGAAAGAAATAAATAATTATAACAATTTATAATTAATTATTTAAAAATAAGAAACTAGGAATAATCTTTTAATAGAACATTGAGGTGCATCCACCCTCCGAAACCATGACCAACTACTAGTAAAAGGTTTGCAATGTAACCCCAATATCATCCTGGGAAAACCCATAAAAACAAAACTTAATTACATAGATCTTTATATAATTTAATTAAAACCTTTAGAAAAATACAACAGGAAATCAAACCTCTGGGGATGTGTGATATGTCTTAAATTACTCAAACTTAATTTTTGGAATTATATCAATTTTTAAACATCAAAATGCGCATCAAACAATCAAAACTGAATAAATATGTTCAAATTATCATAAAAATTTAGGATAATGGTCATTGATTAATTTGTGACCTATAGAGAAATTGCACGCCATTCTATCATGTGATATATTCCTAATGATACAAAGTAATTTTTTTGATAAAAATGAATTTTTTTTAATATAAGTCATTCATATATAGTAAAAAACCAAACAAGTTAATTTTATGTTTTTAATATTTTAATATTTTTAAATGTAATTTTATTTAACATATGAGTATTTGGATAAAAAAAATTGAAGTTAGTTCCCTTTATATTTGTTAAATTATTATAAATTATTTATTTTAAATTTTGATGATATATATTTTTGAATATTATGAATTTTTATTGAAATTTAAATTATACGATTAAAAAAGAAAATATGGCAATATCAATTTTCACTACTATTGGTGTCAACGGAAGACACCGACTAGGAAGTTAATATGTAAATCCCAATAGTGATAATCAATTTATGGTCCCAAAGGACTTCACTAAGAGGGTAAAATCAATATAAATTTCACATATTCATTGGGCCAACACTAAAATACTTTAGTGGATAAAGAATGTATTTCTAGCAATGGATAAAAATATTAAATGATGAATACATTATAAATCAATGTTGATTTTTTAAGCCTTGTAAGTACTAAACATATAAATTCTTTTAAATTAAATGTTATCTTTACTTTCCAAGTATTGAATTATTCTTAATTGAATATATAATTTTTTTCATGCATCCAGGTTATTTGGGTAGGGAAATCAACACCCCCTATAGAGTTCCCAAACCCCTTTAGGTATTTTTTAATAATCCAATCATATTAAATTATTATTATTTCTTTTCTAATATCTGTAGATTTCAATGACATTGATTTTCTTCTTGAAGAAACATTGTTGAACATTTCAACTAACTTTTCTTATTTTCATTTGAAATTTTACCCACTTGTACTATATATATACTACTAAAATCTAGACATCATATGATCAATTCATTCATTCTAAACACTTTGAGAATATCAGGTAATTTTTTTATTTAATTAAATCATAATATTAGAACATTTCTATAAATGAAAATAGGATAAATTCCCTAACTAGAACAATCCAATTTAGTATCCTCTTTAAAGAATGTTATATAATTAAACTAATCATAAACCATGTGTAAAAACACCCATATCATTTCATTTAAACAACCATTATTTACAAGATCTTCTCAAGATAAAAATGAGATAAAATACACATCTTAAGATGATTATATTCAATCATGAAGCATCCAAGTTATCAATGTAGCAACTCATTTTCTTCATTACTTGAAAGAAAACTTCAAGCTTTAATTTTTTTCTCAAATTATGACCTTATTTATATTTACAACACTTTTTCAAACATACAACTAATATCATATATCTTTCATAACAATATAATTGATTTCAATAAGCTATAAAGTTATAAGGAAACTTTTAGTTTTACCAATTCATAAATATATTCAATCATATTTAATATTACTTGACATACCCCATCATATTGATTATATGATACTAAAATCATTGATGTACCCTATCATATTGAGTATATGTGTGGTGACTATCATTTCTTTGGTTATTTAGTATCTAATGCCTTTGACACCTTAAATGAATCATTATATGCTTCCAAAAGAACCTAGATTCACTTATTGAATGACTTTGATAATAAGTTACATAGTAATCAACTGTTATAACACCTAGAATATTTCACTTGCTTAAGAAATTGTCTTAAGTAACCAGTCTTAGGAGTTTATTTCTTTAATATCCATATATTTAGGATTGATTTAAAGTTTTTTTTATGATGATGATGCATTTATCTATACCATAACTTCTAATCAGATGAATATCATGTCTTATATATTTTCATTAAGTACTTTTAATGAAAGTTATTTCCTTAAAATTGATGACCCCATATATCATATCTATTTAGTGAATAAAGATCCATATTTCACAATAACTTACACTGGTTATCAGGTAAGCAAGTCATGATTATTTAGGTAGGGAATCATCTCAATCATAATAGTTATGATTCTTGGATAGTTGAGAGGATAACTCTTTATCCAAATCAAACATTTGGATTCACTCAACTTTATTCCTATGGTATCCTAACTGTTAGGAATTCCCAACTAGTGTAACCCAAAAAAATTCCAAGAATAATCTAACTAAGGAAAATCAAGGGATACTTTTGTTGAGTTTGAAAACACCCAGCATGAAAATCCTGAGTTACTCATAACTTGTTTTCCTTATAAACTATAATCCAGGGGTACTCATGTTGATCTCAACAATACCATGTTAAATGATTAAGGTCTCTACATGTGCCTATTTGGAAGGAATATTTCACTTATTATTTGAGTATATTTTTTATTTTAAAATTCTTACCAATTTAATATACATCACCTGAATTTTAAATTTATAACTATTACATCATATATAATTATTATCATCCCATGTTTTATTCCATTTCTGTGTATTCATGCTTCTAATAATTTAGTTTTGGAAACCCCATTCCAACAATAAAATTAATGTGTACACACTATATTAAGGTGTAACTCTTTATACAACTCACGAGTATGTGTTAATCACCCAAAAAAATTCAAGTAAATTTATACATATCTAAATGCATCATATGAATAAGGTACGTGAACACTTCATATAAATTTATAGAGTTATATGAGATTGAAAACCCCCACATGAGTAAGACCAAACTGTAAGATATCTGATCCCATTCACTTTTCTAGCCAAGGGAAGCCTCTAGGAAAGTATTCATTTTGGACCCAAGTCCCTCTACTTAAGGAGACTTTACTCAAGATAAATTCAATTCATGAAAATTCTAAAACCTAATATGCACAAACTATTCCCAAAAAATATTCTCAAATTCATAACTCCAATTATAAATTGAGTTCAAGGTAGATGAAAACTAAATTTTATGATATCAAACCCGGAAAGATATGAAAGGCTCTATCCTAGAATTAATTTATCATAAAAATATTAGCATAAAATCACTATTAATATAAATAATTTATAATTATGAATAAAATAGGTAATGAATTTTTAATAAATGAACAATTCAAATATTTAAACATGAGATAAAAATTTACAAAAAAAATCATAAATAAATTCTAATTATAAACCCTTATATAGTTTCATCTTTAATATTATGAACATCCTATAATTTTGAATATAAACTCTTTATATTCTTTACAATATGAACTCTTTAATATTTATTATTCTATGGCATTTCCTTTTTAAATATATGATATTATATGACTTTTAAACAATTTATAATTCAATTTTTATTATGTAAACTTTTTACATAATCTAAATATCATATACTTAATTATTATTTAAATGATGATCATATTAATTATAAAAACATTTTTTTAAGTGTCTTAAATAATGTTCAAAATAAGGCCCATTTAATTTAAATAATTTCAAATTAATTAATTATGAACTAAACAAGAATATCAAGTAAATTTAACAAAAAAATAAACAATATATTTATTTTCCAAAATAGGCGACATTTATGAATTATTCATAAATAAATGAAAATTATAAACATTGTATAAATTAGAAAGAATATAAAAAATTTATATTCATATCAATATGAACCCCTTTATATTTTATATTAAATAGAATTTATATGATATTTCATGAATTATAAACATTTTAAAATTCAATATCTATTATATTAATATTTTTATATAATCTAAATATCATATATGTTTTAATTTATAAACACTTTATAAATCATATTTTATGATTTATAAATAAAAAATTTATTTCCAGATCATAAAGCATTCCATTTAACTTGTCCAAAGGTATTTAAAAATATTTATCAATTAACTATAAACATTTTATAGTTAATTAATTTTTAAAACACTTGTAAATTTTTATAAATATTTCCAAACAAATTTTTCATTATTTATAAATATTATAATTAAATTCATAATTTAATTATCTTGATTAAAATAAAAAATTTATTTATTTTCATAAACAAGAGTAATAAATATGACATTTCAAGTTTTGGTCACCTGAAAATTTGGGCAAGATTTAATCATGCCTTTACATTATATTTTTCACTACCTGGTGTATCCAAAACTGTATGAAATAAATTATCAAAATAGTTCTTCTCAATATGCATGAAACACAACATGTGATAGACCAAAAAATCAGACAAATATGACAGATCCTAAAAATGATCTGTTTTATCCAATTGTGTTCTTTCTCGAAGCCATCAATTTTTTGTTGGTTTATTGTCTATACAAATGTGATGGGAGGTAATTAAGAGACAATTTATTTTAACTCTGTACCTGAAATCATTGTTGGAGATCCATCTTATTCAATTGTGCCTTTTTTGAAATGATGTTTCGTCCTCTGAAAAGGATAATCGGTTGAAAGGAATATGTGATGATAGTCGAAAAAACCAAGTTTTTTTCCATTGACGAGCATAAATGCTTTATTGTCTCTCATACAGTATGGACATGATTTTGGACCATGTGTACTTCATCCAGATAACATATCATATGCTGGGAATTCACTAATTTTCCACATTAATGGAGATTTTAGTTTGAAATTTTGTTTCGTAGAACATCATATGTACTGACACCATTAATCCATAATTAATTGAACTCATCAATCAATGGTTTCAAATAAATATCAATATTCTTTTTCAGATGTCCTAGAATTAAAAAGGTCAAAAAGATATATGGCTCCTACAGTAGAGACCCGGTTTTTCCCTTGTAATACTTTGAAATATTTCTATAAATATTTCCAGTGTTGGGAACTGATGCAACATGAAATTCTGGGGCTTGGTGTGCCCATAATTAATTTTATAGAAATATTAATTATATTTTATACTATTTACATAATGGAAATATAATAAGTCTAAAATGGTAGCTCAGATCAAAAACCTGAGGCCACAGTAGAGTCTGAAATGCAGGGTTTACCCTAGGCGGGGTCTAACTTTCATCGGCACATGACTTTTGTGAAAAAACCATTTAGGGGAAAAATTATAATTAAAATAATTAAACTTAATTATTTTACCCCTAATGCTGAATCAAATAACTTTCAAATAGGGACTCAATTTGAAAATCCATGACCATCGTTGAGTTCAGAATGGTGTGTCTTGCCTAGGCGTGACATAAAATGAGGAGGCATGAGAATTTCAGATTTCCACGCCAAGCGGGACACCTATAAATAGAGAGTTAAGTGTTATAAATTAGGTTTATCCTCTAATCCCCTTCCTCTCTCTATGAGTCTCCCCCCCATCTCGACCATTCTCTATCGGATTGAGGAGAAATCTCTATCGAAACTTTGGTGGATCAAAGTGGGAGTGTCGTGGATGCATCACCAATGACTAAACACCAATTCAATGTAGGATTTATCTCATTTTTGAGTTTTGATTCAGTTTTTCCTTTGAATATTCCATTTATGGATTTATTATTGTTGTTCTATTGTAAAATAATCAATGTACGCATGAACACTATAAAGACCCATAAATTTCAAGGAAATGTTTTTCTTAATTTTCTTTGAATTTTACAAGAACGCAGTTTCTGATGGCACCTGATTCTGAGGCCCGGTGTGCCCGGAATCATTTTCGGAAGTTTGGATTGGGTACGTTTAGTGAACGAATGAGCGGGTTTTTATAACTTTTGAACCGGTGCACGGAATCGAATTCCAAGGGCACCGATGGAATCGCAGCACCGGTTTTTGCTTAGAAACGCCTCTTCCGAAGTTGTGTTTGCTCGGGTGTGGTTTTTAAATTTTGGGGTTAAGTTAAGAAATAAAATAAAGCGGTGTGACAACTTTATTTTTATTTCACTTAAAGCCACTTAAAAGCCACTTAAAGCCACATAAGCTAAGTTGAAGCGGATAGGGTGCAATCCAAAATATCCTACCCTCTGGGTAGGATATTTGTGAAGTGGGGCCCGCACGAGCCCCACCGTTTCTTTTCCGCTAAGTAACGCACCCGCGAAAACCCTTTTTAAATAAAGTCAACTGGGGCGTTTTCTTAAACAATTAAACGCTCCTATTAATTGGGCGGTTTATTCGTTGAATTAATTCTATGAATTAATGCGTCGTTACTTAGTTTGTTTTTCATTTGTTGGCATGTTAATAAAATAAGACCAAAACACCTATCTTCTTGAGGTTGGTTCATTGAGAGGATTTGACAGAACCCTTAAGTCCTTCATCCTCCTTCGCGAAGAACATGAAAAACGCGAAAACGCGAAGAACGTGAAGAACGCGAAGAACGCCGGCCTTCGACGAAAGGCGACGAAGAACGCCGAGACCTCGGAGATCGAAGACGTGACGCCAAGTACCATGACGTTGACGATTCTTATCCTGCGACGTTCTTCTATGACGTTCCTTCATCCGCGACAGATCTTCGATCATCCGTTGAGGTAAGAGATTGCGGACCTTTTATTTCATTGTGGTTTATAGCAACAACAAGGATTTAATTGTTATAATTAAATTTGTATGTTCTTGATCCTCGGAGTTCATCGATGCAACGCCATATACCGTGACGATGCGACGCCCTTCCACAATGCGACGAACCTCTTCTTCCGCGATGATCAATTCCGCGAAGAATGCACGTTCGACAACTTCGACGAGATAGGGGTTTTATTTGAGAACAATCTTTATTCCCATGGTTGTTTCTTTTAAAACAAAGGACCCGGATCAAAGTTCAATTTTAATTTTATTAAAATTGTGCCTTGATTTTTATTCATGTGTTGAATATATTCCCGATTGTTATCACCTAACGCGGAGGGTGCGGGCCAAACAAACACGTCCTGATAACCCTCCGCAGTTTTCCGTTGATGCGCGGATTGGCGGACGATGAAAAACGGGGCCGCAATGGCGATTTGAGGGCCTGACAGTGAAGATTGGGTCCCGGGAGGAGCTACGGCGCAGACGGAAGTGGAATCGGACCACCGGAGCAACTCCGGTGGCCCGCGGAATCCACCGGCGGCACGGGTCGCCAGCGCGGCGGCGCCAGTGGCCGGAGGCGGCGGAGCCCCGGCGTGCCGCCGGAGAGAGCCGCGGCGGCGGCGGCCGACAAGACTCGCAACCGCGTGGGTCCGGCGACACACGAGACGCGGCAAAGCCGCGTCCGCTGATTAGGCACGGCCCCACGCGGGGCCGCGACACCTCATCCCGCGGGGCAGCGCGCCCCGCGGTTCCTCCGCTCGGCCGCTCGGCCGAGCCGAGCCGGGCCGACCCGCCAGGCAGGGTCACACCCAGGCCGGGCCGGGATGCGCCCAACCGGGTCGGACCCGAACCCGGACCCGAGTCGGGTCGAACCGGTTCGGACCGACCCAGGGGGGGTCGGGCCGAGTCGGTCCGGGCCCAGACCCCCCTGTTTCTGGACCTTTTCGGTCTTTTGCTCATAACTTGAGCTCCGAGCCTCCGAACGATGCATCGTCAGCGTCGATGTGATCCTTGGATCAAGACGTTCGTTTTGGTATATCACACTCAAGGTTTCGGAATACTTTGGGATCGGCCGGGTTGGTTCGTACATGAAACTAACCGGGCCCTCGGAGCGGAAACACTCATATCTTGACCTTCGGACGTCCGATTGACGTGCCGTTGACTTTGTTGAATTCCTCTAAGTGAGACGGATCTTTTGGCACACTCCGCCCAAGGTTTGGACGCAGGTGGAGTATGGTCGGATTGGTTTTGCCTTAAAAACCAACCGGGCCCCTGGGACGAAAAAGCCAATAACTCTCAGATCGGGCGTCCGATTGACGCACCGTCTGCAACGTTGAGTTCTTGTTGACGATACGGAACTTTTGGATACATAAACTCTGGACTATGTGTCAGTTGATGTATCAGCTTCTCAGCTCATGGAGCGGACCCTCCCGAACGATCTTGCTGTGTGCGGGAACCCTAGAGCTGGTTGCGACTGCTACTGTGACGGCGACGACTGTGCAGAGATCCTCAGTGGATTCGACAACGACTACAGCACTCAGCGATCCTTTGTGGGTTAGTGCTACAGATCTTGTGTGGGTCTGATCCTGTGTGGGTCTTTGCGGGGGTTAGTTACCTATCGATCCTTTTTGGGTCAGATCCTTTTTGGGTCATTGCGGGGGTTAGTACCTATCGATCCTTTGTGGGTCCGATGACTTAGATGGATCAGTGATCAACTCTATCGTCATTTGAAGATGTATACCTGTGTGATCTGAAATCATGTTTTGCTTTCCTTTGTGTAATTTGCTGAGCTATCCTGTGTGGATTGACGTTTTGTTTTCCTTTGTGGATTTTGTTGTGCTATCCTGTGTGGATTTACGTTTTTCTTTCCTGTGTGGACTGGGTTATACTTGAGCTCGGATGTTGGAGCCGAGCGAGAATTGATGACTTAGGTATATGTATGGGCATATACCTAAGTTGTGCCAGATGTTACTTCGTTATTGTATCTTTCCTTTGTGGATTATCCGTTGTGGATTCTGGGAGACCTTCGGAGGTCTCGGGGTCCCTACTGAGCAGCTTATACTCACCCCTGCACGGGCTATGCCCGCACTACGTTGTGTTGGTTGCAGACGATGGATAGCGCTGATCATGGTGGAGGTTGCGGAGCAGGATGGCACCTGGAGGTGGACCACTGGGCGGGACGTACTCGGAGCGGTCGGCTGGACCCGAGGAGCAGTGGAGGCTTTGAGTACCCATCCTTCAGGTGGGATTTCCAGTGGACAGCTCGACGTTGCGGCTTTACTTTTCAGTTGATGTTTTCCCTTTCCAGTTGTACTTTACTTTCAGTTTGGGTTTGTATTCTGGCCCACTTACTTTTCCGCACTTACTGTTGTACCAGTTTTTACTTAGTGTTTACTTCTTCCTCTTGCTTACTCTGTGGTGCTTGTTTACTTTACAAAGGCAATGCCTTCCCTTTTTACCGGGATTTACGCCTTGGTGCTAGTCGCCAGCCCCTGGCCTATGGAAGGCGGGCTTGGGGTAGTCATGGCACGGGCCCCGAGGACGGGTCGTGACAAATTGGTATCAGAGGAGTTCGGTTCTACCGCAGACTCTGATCTTTCTTCTATGTGAAGCAATAGTGTTAAGCGTATTCAGTGTTGCTATCAGTCCAGGGAACCCAGTGTTGGTGCGGCATCCAACGTATCCGTACACGAGGACCCTAACTTCTGATTTCCAACTTAATGCACAAAAACATTTATTTCATGTGTGTTGCAAGTTTTCTTTGTGATTACTTTATGTCAGCTCACCAGGTATACTATTCTGACCGTGGCGCACATGTTTCTTTTCAGGATGTCCCCACGACGGCAGCCAGCTAGGGTTCTGAGAGTTGAGCATGATGACAGCCCGCCGAGCGATGAGGCCTTGGTGCAGGGCCCTTTGACAGCTGAGGCGCCGACGGTACCTTTACCCGCAGAGCCACCGATGCTTCTAGCCCCAGCCGCTGACGATGCACGTCGCCTCAGTGCACTTCATGAGTTCCAGCGCTAGCAACCGCTCAGGTTCCGCGGGGAGACGGACCCCCAGGCAGCCGAGGACTGGCTGGAGGCAGTGGTGCGAGTTTTCCGGTTAGTGAGGACACCAACAGACCTCATGGTGATCCTTATAGAGAGCCTACTGCACGCGGAAGCGGGCCGATGGTGGAGCTTGATGCTCCAGGTGCACGATGAGGCATCTCTTCTCTGGTCAGACTTTGAGAGCCTCTTCCGCTCGGAGTTCGTCCCAGCCACCCTCCGTGCAGTGCGCATCCAGGAGCTTCTTCAGCTGCGGCAGGGCAGCTTGACGGTCACCCCGTACTCAGTGAGATTTACCGATCTCTCTCGCTAATCGACCGACATGGTACGGAACCCATTCTTCCAGGCCCAGACCTTTGAGCAGGGATTGAGACATGAGATCAGGGCATCGCTGATCTCCCTCAGCATTCCGACTCAAGCAGGCGTACTGGAGAGAGCCCTTTTGATCGAGAGCTTCCTTGCTAAGCCTTCATCAGTAGCGAGACCTACCGCAGGGCGGCAGGTAGCAGAGTCTTCCACAGCAGGTAGCCGACGGATGACTCAGGGGTCTAGGCAGACCAGACCCTCAGTCAGACGACCTCAGGACACTGGCTCAGCAGTGCGGGGCACACAGCATGGAGCCAGTCTTTCAAGAGGCAGACAGTGCTACACATGCGGCGGACAGGGTCACATGGCTCGTGACTGCCCGACCCACCGTGCCGAGGAGTAGAAGACAGTTGAGGGGCCACCCAGGCAGAGGCAGAGGGTTGACTGTGGCGGTCCGCAGGGAGGAGGTGGATGAGACAGAGGAGCTGGCCGAGCAGCAGGTGGTGGGCGACGCTTTGAGGCTCTACCACGACCACCACCAGGAGGTCCACCCCGGCCACAGGGAGCTGACAGGTAGAGACAGGCATAGCTCTAGACAGTGTAGACCTACGACCACGGCGTGCCCGAGATGATTCGAGGTATGATCTGTGTCTATTCCACCCTTGCTGCAGTTCTTATAGACACAGGAGCGAGTCACTCTTTCATAAACGCTGCCCTTGTTCATAGCTCGGAGATTCCGACAGAGCCGTTGGCTCGATCCTTACGGCTAGAGACTCCTACAGGAGCAGACTCGACGATTACACATTGGTTCCGGTAGTGTGAGCTTACTCTAGGAGGTGAGAGCTTCGGCTGAGATCTTCTTGTAGCGGCGTCGAGGCCTTACGACGTCATCTTGGGCATGGATTGGTTATCTACAATCCATGCACAGATTGAATGTTTTAGGCGCAAGGTGCGATGTGTACGCACCGATGGGAGCAGTTTCACCTTCACCGGAGATAAGGGAGCCTTCGCAGCACAGGATGGACTTCCGCAGAGGAGAGGATGGCCCATCACTCATTAGTTGGCAAGCCTCATCCTTGGGGCAGTTGATGTGCAGAGTCCCAGTTTTCCTGCAGTGGTGGATCGGTATGCGGACGTCTTTCCCGATGACGTTCCAGGGCTACCTCCTCGCAGAGAGGTAGACTTTCATATTGACTTGTACCCCGGGACAGCCCCGATATCGACTCCAGCATATCGGATGGCTCTCGCCGAGCTTCGAGAGCTACGGGTACAGTTGGAGGACTTGCAGGGAAAGGGGTTCATCTGACCCAGTGTTTCACCATGGGCTTCCCCGATATTGTTCGCCAAGAAGGCGGACGAGAGCTTGCGACTTTGTGTCGACTATCATCACTTGAACCAGGTAATGGTAAGGAACAAGTATCCGCTACCGAGGATTGATGACCTCTTCGATCAGCTCAAGGGAGCACGGTGGTTCTCGAAGATAGACCTCAGGTCAGGCTATCATCAGCTCAGAGTTCGAGACGAGGACGTGCAGAAGACGGCCTTCAGATGTCAATATGGCCACTATGAGTTCTTGGTTATGCCTTTCGGTGTAACCAATTCTCCAACGGTGTTCATGGGCCTCATGAACAGGATATTTCATCCATACCTCGATCGATTTGTCGTAGTCTTCATCGACGACATTTTGATTTACTCGACGACTGAGGAGGAGCACACATGCCACTTACGGGTTGTACTAGACACACTCCGAGAGTACCAGCTTTATAGTAAGCTCTCGAAGTGTCAGTTCTGGATACGCGAGGTCCACTTCTTGGGACACGTCATCTCTGAGGTGGGAGTTGAAGTGGATCCTGCGAAGATCGAGGCAGTGCTAGCTTGGGAGCCACCCAAGAGTGTGACGGAGGTGCGGAGTTTCTTGGGACTAGCTGGATACTATCGAAGATTTGTGTCAGACTTCTCCAGAGTTGCGGCACCACTCTCAGCTCTTACGAAGAAGGGGAAACCCTTTGTGTGGTCAGACAGATGTCAGCAGAGCTTCCAGGAGCTGAGACAGAGGTTGACCAGCGCACCTATATTGAGGTTGCCTGAGGAGGGAGTAGGGTACGTAGTCTACTGCGACGCATCAGGGACCGGACTCGGATGTGTCCTGATGCAGGAGTGGGCCATGATCGCCTATGGATCACGTTAGTTGAGGCCGCATGAGCAGAACTACGCTACCCATGACCTGGAGTTAGCAGCAGTGGTCTTCGCTCTGAAGACATGGCGACACTATCTGATGGGTGAGCGCTTTACAGTCCTTTCTAACCATCAAAGTCTCAGGTACATCTTCTCTCAGAAGTACCTGAACCTGAGACAGTGGCGATGGCTCAAGTTCCTCCAAGACTATGACTTTGAGATAGTCTATACTCCTGGGAAGGGGAACGTTGTAGCCAATGCTCTCAGCAGGAGGACGGGCATTCAGCTGCTTGAGGAGGCGACGGAGCAGCTAGTCGCTTTGCGGATATCCTTCGTGGATAGAGATGGAGCAGCCTTCCTTCAGTCTCTCACAGTCTCTCCTCCACTAATACAGCAGTTCAGAGAGGCACAGCATGGGGACACTTACTGTGAGACGCGGCGTGCACAGATATCCTTGGGACAGGCACCTGATGGTTTCTCCTTCGGAGCAGAGCATGAAATCCTTTTCAGAGGATGTACCTTGGTACCAGTTGCTTTACGGGAGGAGGTGTTGAGAGAGTTTCACACTTCTCCTTTGGCGGTACATCCTGGAGTGGCGAAGATGTACCAGGATCTCAGACGGCAGCACTGGTGTCCGGGCATGA
This sequence comes from Viscum album, assembly GCA_963277665.1. Classification (NCBI taxonomy): domain Eukaryota; kingdom Viridiplantae; phylum Streptophyta; class Magnoliopsida; order Santalales; family Viscaceae; genus Viscum; species Viscum album. The sequence goes on from OY728141.1 coordinate 791,785,104, forward strand.
AGAAGGTTGTGGCAGAGATCATTTCTCGATGCCTCACCTGCCAGCAGGTGAAGGCAGAGCACCAGGTACCAGCAGTCTTGGTACAGCCCTTGGAGGTCCCGGAGTGGAAGTGGGACGGGATATCTATAGACTTCGTGACTGGACTTCCATGCACTTCCAGAGGTCATGACTCCATTTGGGTGATTTTTGACCGACTCACCAATTCGGCTCACTTCTTACCCATCAGAGAGAAGGGCTCAGTGGAGAGCTTGGGACATCTATACGTTCAGGAGATTGTACGGCTTCACGGTGTGCCATCTTCTATCGTCTCCGATCAATATTCTCGCTTTACTTCCCGGCTTTGGAAGGGGTTGCAGGAGGCATTCAGGACGCATCTACGTCTGAGCACCGCCTTTCACCCTCAGACGGATGGTCAGACGGAGAGGACCATTCAGACTCTCGAGGACATGCTCCGTGCATGTGTCCTCGACTTTGTTCATAGCTGGGAGGACCACCTACCCTTGGTGGAGTTTGCGTACAATAGCAGCTACCACTCCACCATCGGGATGGCACCGTACAAGGCATTATACGGTAGACCTTGCAGATCTCCTTTGTGCTGGACAGACCCTGGGGAGTCAGCACTTGTGGGACCAGATATGGTCCGGGCCATGATAGAGAAGGTCCAGGTCATCTTGGAGCGGATGATGACAGCTCAAAGCCGGTAGAAGTCTTATGCTGACAGGAGGCGAAGGCCACTAGAGTTCGAGGATGGCGACCACGTCTTCTTGCATGTCTCACCTCGACGTGGATTAGGAAGATTTGGCCGAGGCGGCAAGTTGTCTCCACCCTTCATCGGACCTTTCCAGGTCCTCAGCAGGATTGTCAAGGTGGCTTATCGCCTGGCTCTACCACCTCAGTTGCACCGGGTGCACGATGTCTTCCACGTATCTCAGTTGAGGAGATACGTGCACGACCCGACGAACATCATTGACCATGGGGAGCTAGACGTGGATGATGGGGTGACTTTTGCGGAGGTCCCGGTGGAGATCTAGGATCAACCAGAGAGGGTCCTACGTGGACGGTCGATTCCTCTTGTGCGCATCAGATGGTAGCACGGGAACCTCCAGGAGAGCACTTGGGAGCGGAAGGCTCAGATGCGTGCTCAGTACCCACTTTTGTTTCCCTAGTTTATGATGTATCTTTACAGGGACGTAAAGCCCTGAGGTGGGAGTGATGTACAGACCCATAAATTTCAAGGAAATTTTTTTCTTAATTTTCTTTGGAATTTTACAAGAACGCAGTTTCTGACGGCACTTGATTCTGAGGCTCGGTGTGCCCGGAATCATTTTCGGAAGTCTGGCTTGGGTACGTTTAGTGAATGAACGAGTGGGTTTTTCTAACTTTTGAACCGGTGCTCGGAATCGACTTCCGAGGGCACCGATGGAATCGCAGCACCGGTTTTTTCTTAGAAATGCCTCTTCCGGAGTTGCGTTTTCTTGGGTGTGGTTTTTAAATTTTGGGGTTAAATTAAGAAATAAAATAAAGTGGTGCAACAAATTTATTTTTATTTCACTTAAAGCCACTTAAAAGACACTTAAAGCCACATAATCTAAGTTGAAGCGGATAGGGTGCAATCCAAAATATCCTACCCTCTTGGTAGGATATTTGTGAGGTGGGGCCCGCACGAGCCCCACCGTTTCTTTTCCGCTAAGTAACGCACCCGCGAAAACCCTTTTCAAATAAAGTCAACTGGGGTGTTTTCTTAAACAATTAAATGTTCCTATTAATTGGGTGGTTTATTCATTGAATTAATTCTATGAATTAATGGGTCCTTACTTAGTTTGTTTTTCGTTTGTTGGCACGTTAATAAAATAAGACCGACACACCTGTCTTCTTGAGGTTGGTTCGTTGAGAGGATTTGACAGAACCCTTAAGTCCTTCATCCTCCTTCGCAAAGAACGCGAAGAACGCGAAGAACGCGAAGAACGTGAAGAACGCCGGCCTTCGACGAAAGGCGACGAAGAACACCGATACCTCGGAGATCGAGGACGCGACGCCAAGTACCGCGACGCCGACGATTCTTCTCCCGCGACGTTCTTCTGCGACGTTCCTTCATCCGCGACAGATCTTCGATCATCCATTGAGGTAAGAGATTGCGGACCTTTTATTTCTTTGTGGTTTATAGCAACAACAAGGATTTAATTGTCATAATTAAATTTGTATGTTCTTGATCCTCGGAGTTCGTCGACGCAACGCCGTATACCGCGACGACGTGACGCCCTTCCGCAACACGACGAACCTCTTCTTCCGCGACGATCAATTCCGCGAAGAATGCACGTTCGATGACTTTGACGAGGTAGGGGTTTTATTTGAGAACAATCTTTATTCCCATGGTTGTTTCTTTTAAAACAAAGGACCTGGATCAAAGTTCAATTTTAATTTTATTAAAATTGTGCCTTTCTTGTTATTCATGTGTTGAATATATTCCCGATTGTTATCACCTAACGCGGAGGGTGCGGGCAAAACAAACACGGCCCGACAACCCTCCGTAGTTTTCTATTGATGCGCGGATTGGCGGACGATGACAAATGGGGCCGCAATGGCGATTTGAGGGCCTGGTAGTGAAGATTGGGTCCTAGGAGGAGCTACGGCGCAGACGGAAGTGGAATCGGACCACCATAGCAACTCCGGCGGCCTACGGATACCACCGGCGGCGCGGGTCGCCGGCACGGCGGCGCTGGCGGCCGGAGGCGGCGGCGGACGACCAGACCCGCGACTACGTGGGTCCGGTGACACACGGGATGCGGCAAAGCCGCGTCCGCTAACCAAGCGCGGCCCCACGCGGGGCAGCGCGCCCCGCGGTTTCTCCGCTCGGTCGAGCTGAGTCGGGCCAACCCGCCGGGCCGGGTCGCGCCCAGGCCGGGCTGGGCCGCCTGGCCGGGCCGGGTTGCGCCCAACCGGGTCGGACCCAGACCCGGTTCGGGCCGGGTCGGTCCGGGCCCAGACCCCCTGTTTCCGGACCTTTTCGGTCTTTTGCTCATAACTTGAGCTACGGGCCTCCGAACAATGTTCCGTTAGTGGAGATGAGATCCTTGGATCAAGACGGTCGTTTCGGTATATCACACTCAAGGTTTCTGAATACTTTGGGATCGGCCGGGTCGGTTCGTACACGAAACCAACCGGGCCCTCGGAGCGGAAACGCTCATATCTTGAGCTTCGGACGTCCGATTGACGTACCGTCGACTTTGTTGAATTCCTCTAAGTGAGATAGATCTTTTGGAATAATCCTCCCAAGGTTTGGACACATGGGGAGTATGGTCGGATTGGTTTTTCCTTAAAAACCAACCGGGCCCCTGGGACGAAAAGGCCAATAACTCTCAGACCGGGCGTCCGATTGACGCGCCGTCTGCGACATTGAGTTCCTGTTGACGATACGGAACTTTTGGATACATCAACTCTCGACTATGTGTCAGCTGATGTATCAGCCTCTCGGCTTATGGAGCAGACCCTCCCGAACAAGCTTGCTGTGTGCGGGAACCCTAGAGCTGGCTGCGACTGCTACTGTGACGGCGACGACTGTGCAGAGATCCTCAGTGGATTCGACGACGACTACAGCACTCAGCAATCCTTTGTGGGTCAGTGATACAGATCCTGTGTGGGTCCGATCCTGTGTGGGTCAGTGCTCAGCGGTCCTGTGTGGGCCAGCGCCTACAGATCCTGTGTGGGTCCGATCCTGTGTGGGTATTTGCGGGGGTTAGTTACCTATCGATCCTTTGTGGGTCAGATCCTTTGTGGGTTAGATCCTTTGTGGGTCATTGCGGGGGTTAGTATCTATCGATCCTTTGTGGGTCCGACGACTTAGATGGATCAGTGATCATCTCTATCGTCATTCGAAGATGTATACCTGTGTGAGCTGAAATCCTGTTTTGCTTTCCTTTGTGGATTGTGTTGATCTATCCTGTGTGGATTGACGTTTTTCTTTCCTTTGTGGATTGTGTTGTGTTATCTTGTGTGGATTTACGTTTTGCTTTCCTGTGTGGACTGGGTTGTACTTGAGCTCGGATGTTGGAGCCGAGTGAGAATTGATGACTTAGGTATATGTATAGGCATATACCTAAGCCGTGCCAGATGTTACTTCGTGATTGTATCTTTCCTTTATGGATTATCCTTTGTGGATTCTGGGAGACCTTCGGGGGTCTCGGGGTCCCTACTGAGTAGCTTATACTCACCCCTGCACGGGCTATGCCCGCACTACTTTGTGTTGGTTGCAGACAACGGACAGCGCTGATCGTGGTGGAGGTTGCGGAGCAGGACGGCACCTGGAGGTGGACCACTGGGCGGGACATACTCGGAGCGGTCGGTTGGACCCGAGGAGCAGTGGAGGCTTTCTGTACCCACCCTTCAGGTGGGATTTCCAGTGGACAGCTCGACGTTGCGACTTTACTTTTCAGTTCTTGTTTTCCCTTTCCAGTTGTACTTTACTTTTAGTTTGGGTTTGTATTCTGGCCCACTTAATTTTCTGCACTTACTGTTGTACCAGTTTTTACTTAGTGTTTACTTCTTCCGCTTGCTTACTCTGTGGTGCTTATTTACTTTACAAAGGCAATGCCTTCCCTTTTTACCGGGATTTACGCCATGGTTCTAGTCGCCAGCCCCTGGCCTATGGAAGGCGGGCTTGGGGTAGTCACGGCACGGGCCCCGAGGACGGGTCGTGACAAATTGGTATCATAGGAGTTCGGTTCTACCGCAGACTCTGATCTTTCTTCTATGTGAAGCAATAGTGTTAAGCGTATTGAGTGTGACTATCAGTCCAGGGATCCCAGTGTTGGTGCGGCGGCCGACGTATCCGTACACCAGGACCCTGACTTCTGATTTCTAACTTAATGCACGAAAACATTGATTTCATGTGTGTTACAAGTTTTCTTAGTGATTACTTTATGTCAGCTCACCAGGTATACTGTTCTGACCGTGGCACACATGTTTCTTTTCAGGATGGCCCCACGACAGCAGCCAGCTAGGGTTCCGAGAGTTGAGCGTGACGACATCCCACCGAGCGATGAGGCCTCGGTGCAGGGCCCTTTGACAGCTGAGGCGCCGGCGGTACCTTTACCCGCCGAGCCACCGATGCTTCTAGCCCCATCCGCTGACGATGCACGTCGCCTCAGTGCAGTGCATGAGTTCCAGCGCCAGCGACCGCCCAGGTTCCGCGGGGAGACGGACCCCCAGGCAGCCGAGGACTGGCTAGAGGCAGTGGTGTGAGTTTTCTGGTTAGTGAGGACACCAGCAGACCTCATGGTGATCCTCGCAGCGAGCCTACTGCACGCAGAAGCGGGCCAATAGTGGAGCTTGATGCTCCAGGTGCACGATGAGGCATCTCTTCTCTGGTTGGACTTTGAGAGCCGCTTCTGCTCGGAGTTCGTCCATACCACCCTCCGTGCGGTGCGCATCCAGGAGCTTCTTCAGCTGCGGCAGGGCAGCTTGACGGTCACCCAGTACTCGACGAGATTTACCGATCTCTCTCGCTACTCGACCGACATGGTACGGGACCCATTATTCCGGGCCCGGACCTTTGAGCAGGGACTGAGACATGAGATCAGGGCATCGCTGATCTCCCTCAGCATTACGACTCAGGCAGGAGTACTGGAGCGAGCCCTTTTGATCGAGAGCTTCCTTGCTGAGCCTTCATCAGTAGCGAGACCTACCGCAGGGCGGCAGGTAGCAGAGTCTTCCGCAGCAGGCAGCCGACAGATGACTCAGGGTTCCAGGCAGACCAGACCCTCAGGAAGATGACCTCAGGACACTGGCTCAGCAGTGCGGGGCACTTAGCGTGGAGCCATTCTTTCGAGAGGCAGACAGTGCTACACATGCGGCGGGCAGGGTCACATGGCTCGTGACTGCCCGACCCACCGTGCCGAGGAGCAGCAGACAGTTGAGGGGCCACCCAGGCAGAGGCAGAGGGTCGACCGTGGTGGTCCGCGGGGAGGAGACGGATGAGGCAGAGGATCTGGCCGAGCAGCAGGTGGTGGGCGACGCTTTGAGGCTCTACCACCACCACCACCACCAGGAGGTCCACCCCGGCCATAGGGAGCTGGCAGGAAGAGACAGGCACAGCTCCAGGCAGCGGAGGCCTACGACCACGGCACGCCCGAGATGATTCGAGGTACGATCTGTGTCTATTCCACCCTTGCTGCAGTTCTTATAGACACAGGAGCGAGTCACTCTTTCATAGTCGCTGCCCTTGTTCGGAGCTCGGAGATTCTGACAGAGCCGTTGGCTCGATCCTTACGGCTAGAGACACCTACGGGAGAAGACTCGACGATTACACACTGGTGCCGGCAGTGTGAGCTTACTCTAGGAGGCGAGAGCTTCGGCAGGGATCTTCTTGTAGCGGCGTCGAGGCCTTACGACGTCATCTTGGGCATGGATTGGTTATCTACAGTCCATGCACATATTGACTATTTTAGGTGCAAGGTGCAATGTATACGCACCGACGGGAGCAGGTTCACCTTCACCGGCGAGAAGGGAGCCTTCGCAGTACAGGATGGACTTCCGCATAGGAGAGGACAGCACATCACTCATCAGTTGGCTAGCCTCATCCTTAGGGCAGTTGACGTGCAGAGTCCGAGTTTTCCTACAGTGGTGGATTAGTATGCGGACGTCTTTCCCGATGACGTTCCAGGGCTACCTCCTCGCAGATAGGTAGACTTTCATATTGACCTATACCCCGGGACAGCCCCGATATCGACTCCAGCATATCGGATGGCTCCCGCCGAGCTTCGAGAGCTTTGGGTACAGTTGGAGGACTTGCAGGGCAAGGGGTTCATCCAACCCAGTGTTTCACCCTGGGCTTCCCCGATATTGTTCGCCAAGAAGGCGGACAGGAGCTTGCGACTTTGTGTCGACTATCGTCGCCTGAACCAGGTGATGGTAAGGAACAAGTATTTTCTACTGAGTATTGATGACCTCTTCGATCAGCTCAAGGGAGCACGGTGGTTCTCGAAGATAGACCTCAGGTCAGGCTATCATCAGCTCAGAGTTCGAGACGAGGACGTGCAGAAGACGGCCTTCAGATGTCGATATGGCCACTATGAGGTCTTGGTTATGCCTTTCAGTGTAACCAATGCTCCAGTGGTGTTCATGGGCCTCATGAACAGGATATTTCAGCCATACCTCGATCGATTTGTCGTAGTCTTCATCGATGACATTTTGATTTACTCGACGACTAAGGAGGAGCACGCATGCCACATACGGGTTGTACTAGACACACTCCGAGAGCACCAGTTTTATGGTAAGCTCTCGAAGTGTCAGTTCTCGATACGCGAGTTCTACTTCTTGGGACACGTCATCTCTGAGGTGGGAGTTGCAGTGGATCCTATGAAGATCGAGGAAGTGCTAGCTTGGGATCCACCCAAGAGCGTGACGGAGGTGCGGAGTTTCTTGGGACTAGCTGGATACTATTGGAGATTTGTTCCAGACTTCTCCAGAGTTGCGGCACTACTCTCAGCTCTTACGAAGAAGGGGAAACCCTTTGTGTGGTCAGACAGATGTTAGTAGAGCTTCCAGGAGATGAGACAGAGGTTGACCAACGCACCTATCTCGAGGTTGCCTGAGGAGGGAGTAGGGTACGTAGTCTACTGCGATGCATCAGGGACCGGACTCGGATGTGTCCTGATGCAGGAGCGGGCTGTGATTGCCTATGGATCACGTCAGTTAAGGCCGCATGAGTATAACTACGCTACCCATGACCTGGATTTAGCAGCAGTGGTATTCGCTCTGAAGACATGGCGACACTATCTGATGGGCGAGTGCGTTACAGTCTTTTCTGACCATCAGAGTCTCAGGTACATCTTCTCTCAGAAGGACCTGAACCTGAGACAGCGGCGATGGCTCGAGTTCTTCTAGGACTATGACTTTGAGATAGTCTATACTCTTGGGATGGGGAACGTGGTAGTCGATGCTCTCAGCAGGAGGATGGGCATTCAGCTGCTTAAGGAGGCGACGGAGCAGCTAGCCACTTTGCAGATATCTTTTGTGGATAGAGATGGCGCAGCCTTCCTTCAGTCTCTCACAGTCTCTCCTCCATTACTGCAGTGGGTCAGAGAGGCACATCATGGGGACGTTGACTGTGAGATACGGCGTGCACAGATATCCTCGGGACATGCACCTGATGGTTTCTCCTTCGGAGCAGAGCACGACATCCTTTTCAGAGAACGTACCTTGGTACCAGTTGCTTTACGGGAGGAGGTGTTGAGAGATTTTCACACTTCTCCTTTGGCGGTACATCCTGGAGTGGAGAAGATGTACTAGGATCTCAGACGGCAGCACTGGTGTCCAGGCATGAAGAAGGTTGTGGCATAGTTTGTTTCTCGATGCATCACCTGCCAGCAGGTGAAGGCAGAGCACCAGGTACCAGCAAGCTTGGTACAGCCCTTGGAGGTCCTAGAGTGGAAGTGGGATGGGATATCTATGGACTTCGTGACTGGACTTCCACGCACTTCCAGAGGTCATGACTCCATTTGGGTGATTGTCGACCGACTCACCAAGTCGGCTCACTTCTTACCCATCAGAGAGAAGGGCTCAGTGGAGAGATTCGTACGTCTCTACGTTTAGGATATTGTACGGCTTCACGGTGTGCCATCATCTATCGTCTCCGATCGAGATGCTCGCTTTACTTCCCGGCTTTGGAATGGGTTGCAGGAGGCGTTCGGGATGCAGCTATGTCTGAGCACCGCCTTTCACCCTCAGACGGATGGTCAGATGGAGAGGACCATTCAGACTCTCGAGGACATGCTCCACACATGTGTCCTCGACTTTGGTCGCAGCTGGGAGGACCACCTACCCTTGGTGGAGTTTGCGTACAATAACAGCTACCACTCCACCATCGGGATGGCACCGTACGAGGCGTTGTACGGCAGACCTTTCAGATCTCCTTTGTGCTGGACAGACCCTGGGGAGTCAGCACTTGTGGGACCAGAGATGGTCTGGGCCACAACAGAGAAGGTCCAGGTCGTCCAGGAGCAGATGAGGACAGCTTAGAGCCGGCAGAAGTCTTATGCTGACAGGAGGCGGAGGCCACTAGAGTTCGAGGATGGAAACTACGTCTTCTTGCATGTCTCACCTCGACGTGGATTACGGAGATTTGGCCGAGGCGGAAATTTGTCTCCATGCTTCATCGGACCTTTCCAGGTCCTCAGTAGGATTGGCGAGGTGGCTTATCGCCTAGCTCTACCACCTCAGTTGCACCGGGTTCACGACGTCTTATACGTATCTCAGCTGAGGAGATACGTGCATGACCCGACGCACATCATTGACCATGGGGAGCTAGACGTGGATGATGGGGAGACTTTTGTGGAGATCCCGGTGGAGATCGAGGATCGACAGGGGCGGGTCCTACGTGGATGGGTGATTCCTCTTGTGTGCATCAGATGGCAGCACGGGAACCTCCAGGAGAGCACTTGGGAGCGGGAGGCTCAGATGTGTGCTCAGTACCAACTTTTGTTTCCCTAGTTTATGATGTATCTTTTTGGGGACGTAAAGCCCTGAGGTGGGAGTGATGTAAAGACCCGTAAATTTCAAGGAAATTTTTTTCTTAATTTTCTTTGGAATTTTACAAGAACGTAGTTTCTGACGGCACCTGATTCCGAGGCCCGGTGTGCCCGGAATCATTTTCAGAAGTTTGGCTCGGGTACATTCAGTGAACGAACGAGCGGGTTTTTCTAACTTTTGAACCGGTGCTCTGAATCGAATTCTGAGGGCACCGATGGAATCACAGCACCGGTTTTTGCTTAGAAACGCCTATTCCGGGGTTGCGTTTTCTCGGGTGTGGTTTTTAAATTTTGGGGTTAAGTTAAGAAATAAAATAAAGGGGTGCGACAACTTTATTTTTATTTCACTTAAATCCATTTAAAAGTCACTTAAAGCCACATAAGCTAAGTTTGAGCGGATAGGGTGAAATCCAAAATATCCTACCCTCTTGGTAGGATATTTGTGAGGTGGGGCCCGCACGAGCCCCACCGTTTCTTTTTCGCTAAGTAACGCACCCGCGAAAACCCTTTTTAAATAAAGTCAACTGGGGCATTTTCTTAAACAATTAAATGCTCCTATTAATTGGGCGGTTTATTCATTGAATTAATTCTATGAATTAATGGGTCGTTACTTAGTTTGTTTTTCGTTTGTTGGCATGTTAATAAAATAAGACCAACACACCTGTCTTCTTGAGGTTGGTTCGTTGAGAGGATTTGACAGAACCCTTAAGTCCTTCATCCTCCTTCGCGAAGAACGCGAAGAACGTCGGCCTTCGACGAAAGGCGACGAAGAACGCTGAGACCTCGAAGATCGACGACGCGACGCTAAGTACCGCGACGCCGACGATTCTTCTCCTGCGACGTTCTTCTGTGACGTTCCTTCATCCGTGACAGATCTTCGATCATCCGTTGAGGTAAGAGATTGCGGACCTTTTAATTCTTTGTGGTTTATAGCAACAACAAGGATTTAATTGTTATAATTAAATCTGTATGTTCTTGATCTTCGGAGTTTGTCGACGCAACGCCGTATACCGCGACGATGCGACGCCCTTCCGCGACCTGACAAACCTCTTCTTCCATGAAGATCAATTCCGTGAAGAACGCACGTTCGAGGACTTCGACGGGGTATTGGTTTTATTTGAGAACAATCTTTATTCCCATGGTTGTTTCTTTTAAAACAAAGGACCCGGATCAAAGTTCAATTTTAATTTTATTAAAATTGTGCCTTGATTTTTATTCATGTGTTGAATATATTCCTGATTGTTATCACCTAACGCGGAGGGTGCGGGCCAAACAAACACGGCCCGACAACCCTCCGCAGTTTTCCGTTGATGCGCAGATTGGCGGACGATGAAAAACGGGGCTGAAATGGCGATTTGAGGGCCTGGAAGTGAAGATTGGGTCCCGGGAGGAGCTACGGCGCAGACAGAAGTGGAATCGGACCACCGGAGCAACTCCGGTGGCCCGCGGAATCCACCGGCGGCGCGGGTCGGCGGCGCGGGTCGGCGGCGCGGGTCGGCGGCGCGGGTCGGCGGCGCGGGTCGGCGGCGCGGGTCGCCGGCGCGGTGGCGCCAGTGGCCGGAGGCGGCGGCGCCCCACCGCTCCGCCAGATGGAGCCATCACGGCTTCAGCTGCGGCGACGGCCGCCGACCAGACCCGCGACCACACAGGTCCGGCGACACACGGGACGCGGCAAATCCGCATCCGCTGACCAAGCGGGGCCGCGACACCTCATCCCGCGGGGCAGCGCACCCCGCGGTTCCTCTGCTCGGCTACTCGGCCGAGCCAAGACGGGCCGACCCGCCGGGCTGGGTCGCACCCAGTTCGGGACGGGCCGCCCGGCCGGGCCGGGTTGCGCCCAGTCGGGTCGGTCCGGGCCCAGACCCCCCTGTTTCCGAACCTTTTTGGTCTTTTGTTCATAACTTGAGCTACGAGCCTCCGAATGACGCGCCGTCAGCGGCGATGCGATCCTTGGAATGAGACGGTCGTTTCAGTATATCACACTTAAGGTTTTGGAATACTTTGGGATCGGCCGGGTTGGTTCGTACACGAAACCAACCAGGCCCTCAGAGCGGAAACGCTCATATCTTGAGCTTCGGACGTCTGATTGATGTGTCGTCGACTTTGTTGAATTCCTCTAAGTGAGACGGATCTTTTGGAATACTCCGACCAAGGTTTGGTTGCAAGTGGATTATGGTCATATTGGTTTTGCCTTAAAATCAAACCAGGCCCCTCGGACGAAAAAAGCCAATAACTCTTTGACCGGGCATCCGATTGACGTGCCATCTAGGACGTTGAGTTCCTATTGACGATACAGAACTTTTAGATACATCAACTCTAGACTATGTGTCAGTTGATGTATCAGCCTCTCGGCTCGTGGAGCGGACCCTCCTGAACGAGCTTGCTGTGTGCGGGAACCCTAGAGCTGGCTGCGACTGCTACTGTGACGGCGACGACTGTGCATAGATCCTAAGTGGATTCGACGACGACTACAGCACTCAGTGATCCTTTGTGGGTCAGTGCTACAGATCATGTGTGGGTTCGATCCTGTGTGGGTTAGCGCTCAGCGGTCCTGTGTGGGCCAGCACCTATAGATCCTGTGTGGGTCCGATCCTGTGTGGGTCTTTGCGGGGGTTAGTTACCTATCGATCCTTTGTGGGTCTGACGACTTAGATGGATCAGTGATCGTCTCTATCGTCATTCGAAGATGTATACCTGTGTGAGCTGAAATCCTGTTTTGCTTTCCTTTGTAAATTGTGTTGAGCTATCCTGTGTGGATTGACGTTTTGCTTTCCTTTGTGGATTGTGTTGTGCTATCCTTTGTGGATTTACCTTTTTCTTTCCTATGTGGACTGGGTTGTACTTGAGCTCGGATGTTGGAGCAGAGTGAGAATTGATGACTTAGGTATATGTATGGGCATATACCTAAGCCATGACAGATGTTACTTTGTGATTGTATCTTTCCTTTGTGGATTATCCTTTGTGGATTCTGGGAGACCTTCGGGGGTCTCGGGGTCCCTACTGAGTAGCTTATACTCACCCTTGCACGGGCTATGCCCGCACTACGTTGTGTTGGTTGCAGATGAAGGACAGCGCTGATCGTGGTGGAGGTTGCGGAGCAGGACGGCACCTGGAGGTGGACCACTGGGTGGGACGTACTCAGAGCGGTCGACTGGACCCAAGGATCAGTGGAGGCTTTCTATACCCACCCTTCAGGTGGGATTTCCAGTGGACAGCTCGACGTTGCGACTTTACTTTTCAGTTGTTGTTTTCCCTTTCAAGTTGTACTTTACTTTCATTTTGGGTTTGTATTCTGGCCCACTTACTTTTCTGCACTTACTGTTGTACCAGTTTTTACTTAGTGTTTACTTCTTCCGCTGGCTTACTCTATGGTTCTTGTTTACTTTACAAAGGCAGTGCCTTCCCTTTTTACCAGGATTTACGCCTTGGTGCTAGTCGCCAGCCCCTGGCCTATGGAAGGCGGGCTTGGGGTAGTCATGGCACAGGCCCCGAGGACGGGTCGTGACAAACACGGTCATCGATATGTGTTTAAATCATCATTTGTCGTCTGTTATTTGCATATATCCACCATAACTTTTGTGTGAAACCAACCACTGATGGAGCAACCATCAGAGGGGAAGCACAGTGAAGCCATCATCACAAGGGTACCCAATATGCTGATGGATTCATGATCGGCTGGCCAGATTGAGCATAGTGGTCTGTGAAATGGGCCACTGGGGCGCTACTAGCGCGGCGGACGATGGAGGCTTCTATTGGCAGGCAGCTTCAGCGGCGGTCCGCAGAGCGTCAACGGCAGCGTAGCTCGGCCTGTTGGTCGGGTGGGGTCGCGCAATGCAACCTTAAGTGGTGACCGTCTCCAACAATCCTATGGTCGGTCGGCCACGTTGATGCGGCTGGAGACCTACTTGTGGGTTGGGCCACGTCACTGAGCGGGACAGGCCGCCATGGGTCAGCCCAAATAAATGGGCTGGGTTAGGATAATGGGTTAGGCCCAGCCTCGGTGGGTCGGGTCAGATAAGTGGGTTGAGTCCAACCTTGCAGTTCGGACCCAGTGAACTGGGTTGCCCAACGATCGACCGCTGCAGTAGCTGTCGCGGCATGGGTGAGGTCGACCACTGTGGTTGGTAAACTGACCGTGAGTCAGTCTATCGGCCCTACGACCCTCTCCTACGGATTCAAATGGTTTTAACTTTTAAACTGAACATTCGTTTTACACTCTGTATATGGAAGCATGTTTCTCTCTTTGAGATGGACCTTTCAAGATAAATTTGAGAATTTTAATTTTTGGTTCAGATTACGGGCCCCACTTTGACCCGTTCGGGTATCTTGTGGTGAAAAGCACCGTTTTTCACTGGTTACCCATTTTGGGGAAAATAAATAGCCTATCCTACGTTTTTTTTCACATATAACGTGAGTGTGACCTTAGTTTCAACATCCGATTTATGATACGAGGTGTTCCGAACTCGATGATCATCTAGCTATGTTCGATGACAGCAGTGAGGGAAGTGATGTTTTCATAATCACCAGAGTAGTATTGGCTTACCCTCTAATGAGGCTGGGTTTGGTTTTTGTCATTCTCTCTTCATTACTTACCCTCCAGTTGGGCTGGGAAGTGAGGTTTGTCGCTTACTCTTTTGGTCTTACCCCCAGTGGGGTTGTGCAATGAGGTTCGTTGTTTACTCTTCTAGGCTTACCCTCCAGCAGGGATGGGTAATGAGGTTCGTTATTTACTCTTTAGGGATTACCCTCTAGTGTATCACCCTTCAACGGGGCTAGGTAGTGGTGTTCGTCGATGAATTAGTGATGAGGCATGTTTTGATGTTACCTTGGGCTCACGAGTAAGAGGGGAGCTTTCCCCACTGAGACACATCCTTGTGACATGGCCTAAAAACCGTGTGGGTGAGACAAACCCATCCAAAGTGGAGAGTATCAAGGTGTGGTGTTTGATCCCCTTTATCTTATAGTTCAGGGAAAACATGAGGATTTCTAAGTATCGATGGTGGTTATTTCTAGGACTATTAGAGACTCTCTTCTTGGGTTGAGCTCTGAGATGGAGATCACCTTGCTCTCTCATTGGATTTCTTTTCATGGTCAACACGATGTAGATATTTTCACATGATTTGACTTGATATGTAGTAGAACCCAAACCAATACTCGTATTAAAAGTTATGGTCATTCAAATTTCAGGTCATGTTTTCAAGTTATGTTATCCAATTGTTATTAAATGACTATTACTCGATGATATTTAGAAAATTATTAATTAATATTATTTTGAAATTATTTTATAATCCATTTTTTACTAAATGTGTTATATATTAAGTATAGATGCATATTTAACCTTATATAAATCAAAATTATTAAAATATAGTATATTTATATCAATATAAATATATTTATATATTAATAAATTATTTTTAATGATATATAATTTTTTTATTAAATATATATTTTGTCAATGCTAAAAAAGTGTCAATAAGGATTACTTTTTATCAATGTTTTTTTAGCGCTGATAAAAGCACCATTTATCAGTATTTTTTCTAGCACTAATAAAAGTACCTACTTTATCAGCTTTTTTTACTAGTGCTGATAAAGGGTAGCACTTGATGTTGCACAATATGTAGTAGTGAGTCCTGACAAAACCCCATTTCTATCACTTTTAAAAGTGTGATATGTAGTTGTGTGTAGTTTCATGTGTCAAATGATCAAAATTATGCAAAATATTTTGGACTGTCTTAAAAACATAGAGCAATGATTGAAAATTAATTTATGAAATGTATAAATGAGTCGCATATTAATATGATGTGTGATATGTCTTAAATTATTCAAACTTAATTTTTGGAATTATATCAATTTTTAAACATAAAAATGTGCATCAAACAATCAAAACTGAATAAATATGTTCAAATTATAATAAAAAATCAGGATAATGGTCATTCATTAATTTTTGAACTATAGAGAAATTGCATTCCATTCTATCATGTGATATATTCATAATGATACAAAGTAATTTTTTTGATAAAAATGAATTATTTTTTAATATAAGTCATTCATATATAGTAAAAAACCAAATAAGTTAATTTTATGTTTTTAATATTTTAATATTTTTAAATGTAATTTTATTTAACATATGAGTATTTGGATAAACAAAATTTTTGAAGTTAGTTCCCTTTATATTTGATAAATTATTATAAATTATTTATTTTAAATTTTGATGATATATATTTTTGAATATTATGAATTTTTATTGAAATTTAAATTATACGATTAAAAAAGAAAATATGGCAATATCAATTTTCACTACTATTGGTGTTAATGGAAGAAACCGACTAGGAAGTTAATATGTAAATCCCAATAGTGATAATCAATTTATGATCCCAAAAGACTTCACTAAGAGGGTAAAATCAATATACATTTCACATATTCGTTGGGTCAACACTAAAATACTTTAGTGGATAAAGGATGTATTTCTAGCAATGGATAAAAATATTAAATGATGAATACATTATAAATCAATGTTGATTTTTTAAGCCTTGTAAGTACTAAACATGTAAATTATTTTAAATTAAATTTTATCTTTTCTTTCTAAGTATTGAATTATTCTTAATTGAATATATAATTTTTTTCATGCCTCCAGGTTATTTGGGTAGGGAAATCAACACCCCCAATGGAGTTCCCAAACCCCTTTAGGTATTTTTTGATAATCCAATCATATTGAATTATTATTATTCCTTTTATAATATTTATAGATTTCAATGACCTTGATTTTCTTCTTGAAGAAACATTGTTGAACATTTCAACTAACTTTTCTTATTTTGATTTGAACTTCTACCCACTTGTACTCTATATATACTACCAAAATCCAGACATCATATGATCAGTTCATTCATTATCAACACTTTGAGAATATCAGGTAATTTTTTTAATTGAATTAAATCATAATATTAGAACATTTATATAAATTAAAATAGGATAAATTCCCTAACTAGAACAATCCATTTTAGTATTTTCTTTAAAGCATGTTATATAATTAAACTAATCATAAACCATGTGTAAAAACACCCATATCATTTCATTTAAACAGACATTTTTTACAAGATCTTCTCAAGATAAAAATGAGATAAAATACACATCTTAAGATGATTATATTCAAGCATGAAGCATCCAAGTTATCAATGTAGCAACTCTTTTTCTTCATTACTTGAAAGAAAACTTCAAGCTTTAATTTTTTCTCAAATTATGACCTTATGTATATTTACAACACTTTGTTAAACATACAACTAATATCATATATCTTTCATAACAATATAATTTATTTCAATAAGCTATAAAGTTATAAGGAAATTTTTAGTTTTACCAATTCATAAATATATTCAATCATATTTAATATTACTTGATATACCCAATCATATTGATTATATGAGACTAAAATCATTGGTGTACCCAATCATATTGAGTACATGTGTGGTGACTATGATTTCTTTGGTTATTTAGTATCTAATGCCTTTGAAACCTTAAATGAATCATTATATGCTTCCAAAAGAACCTAGATTCACTTATTGAATGACTTTGATAATAAGTTACATAGTAAGAAACTGTTATAACACCTAGAATATTTCACTTGCTTAAGAAATTGTCTTAAGGTACCAGTCTTAAGAGTTTATTTCTTTAATATCCTTATATTTAGAATTGATTTAAATTTTTTTTTATGATGATGATACATTTATCTATACCATAACTTCTAATCATATGAATATCATGTCTTATATCTTTTCATTAAGGACTTTTAATGAAAGTTATTTCCTTAAAATTGATGACCCCATATATCATATCTATTTAGTGAATAAAGATCCATATTTCACAATAACTTACACTGGTTATCAGGTAAGAAAGTCATGATTATTTAGGTAGGTAATCATCTCAATCATAATATTTATGATTCTTGGATAGTTGAGAGGATAACTCTTTATCCAAATCAAACATTTGGATTCACTCAAATCTATTCCTATGGTATCCTAACTGTTAGGAATTCCTAACTAGTGTAACCCAAAAAAATTCCAAGAATAATCTAACTAAGGAAAATCAAGGGATACTTTTGTTGAGTTTGAAAACACCCAACATTAAAATCCTGAGTTACTCATAGCATTTTTTCCTTATAAACTATAATCCAGGGGTACTCATGTTGATCTCGACAATACCAGGTTGAATGATTAAGGTCTCTACATGTGCCTATTTGGAAGGAATATTTCACTTATTATTTGAGTATATTTTTTATTTTAAAAGTATCACCAATTTAATATACATCACATGAATTTTAAATTTATAACTATTACATCATATCTAATTATTATCATCCCATGTTTTATTCCATTTCTGTGTATGCATGCTTCTAATAATTTAGTTTTGGAAACCCCATTCCAACCATAAAATTAATGCGTACACACTATATTAATGTGTAACTCTTTATACAACTCACAAGTATGTGTTAATCACCCAAAAAAATCAAGTAAATTCATACATATCTAAATGCATCATATGAATAAGGTACGTGAACACTTCATATAAATTTATAGAGTTATATGAGATTGAAAACCCCCACATGAGTAAGACCAAACTGATAGATATCCGATCCCATTCACTTTTCTAGCCAAGGGAAGCCTCTAGGAAAGTAGTCATTTTGGACCCAAGTCTCTCTACCTAAGGAGTCTTTACTCAAGAGAAATTCAATTCATGAAAATTCTAAAACCTAATATGCAAAAACAATTCCCAAAAAATATTCTCAAGTTCATAACTCCAATTATAAATTGAGGTTAAGGTAGATGAAAACTAAATTTTATTATATCAAACCCAGCAAGATATAAAAGGCTCTATCCTAGAATTAATTTATCATAAAAATATTAGCATAAAATCACTCTTAAAATAAATAATTAATAATTATGAATAAAATAGGGAATGAATTTTAAAAAAATGAACAATTTAAATATTTAAACATGAGATAAACATTTGCAAAAAAAATCATAAATAAAATCTAATTATAAACCCTTATATAGTTTCATCTTTAACATTATGAACATCCCGTAATTTTGAATATAAACTCTTTATATTCTTTACAATATGAACTCTTTCATATTTATTATTATATGGAATTTCCTTTTTAAATATATGATATTATATGACTTTTAAACAATTTATAATTCAATTTTTATTATGTAAACTTTTTACATAATCTAAATATCATATACTTAATTATTATTTAAATGATGATCATATTAATTATAAAAAAAAAATTATGTGTCTTAAATAATGTTCAAAATAAGGCCCATTTAATTTGAATAATTTCAAATTAATTAATTATGAACTAAACATGAATATCAAGTAAATTTAACAAATAAATAAACAATATATTTATTTTCCAAAATATGCCACATTTATGAATTATTCATAAATAAATGAAAATTATAAACATTATATAAATTATAAAGAATATAAAAATTTTATATTCATATCAATATGAACCCCTTTATATTTTATATTAAATGGAATTTATATGATATTTCATGAATTATAAACATTTTAAAATTAAATATCTATTATATTGACATTTTTATATAATCTAAATATCATATATGTTTAAATTTATAAACAATTTATAAATCCTCTTTTATGATTCATAAACACTTTATAAATCATCTTTTATGATTTATAAATAAACTATTTATTTCCAGATCATAAAGCATGCCATTTAACTTGTCCAAAGTTATTTAAAAATATTTATCAATTAGCTATAAACATTTTATAGTTGATTAATTTTTAAAACACTTGTAAATTTTTATAAATATTTCAAAACAAATGTTTCATTATTTATAAATAATATAATTCAATTTATAATTTAATTATCTTTATTAAAAGAAAAACTTTATTTATTTTCATAAACAAGAGTAATAAATATGACATTTCTAGTTTTGGTCACCTGAAAATTTGGGCAAGATTTAATCATTCCTTTACATTATATTTGGTCCTACCTGATGTATCCAAAAGTGTATGAAATAAATTATCAAAATAGTTCTTCTCAATATGAATGAAACCCAACATGTGATAGACCAACAAATCAGACAAATATGAAAGATCCTAAAAATGATCTGTTTTATCCAATTGTGTACTTTCTCAAAGCCATCAATTTTTTGTTGGTTTATTGTCTGTCCAAATGTGATGGGAGGTGATTAAGAGACAATTTATTTTAACTCTATACCTGAAATCATTGTTAGAGGTCCATCTCTTTCAATTATGCCATTTTTTAAATGATGTTTCATCCTCCGAAAAGGATGATCGGTTGAAAGGAATATGTGATGATAGTTGAAAAAATCAAGTTTTTTTTATTGATGAGCATAAACACTTTGTTGTCTCTCATACAATATGGAAATGATTTTGGACCATGTGTACTTCAGCCAGATAACATATCATATGCTGGGAAGTCACTAATTGTCCACATTAATGCAGCTTTTAGTATGAAATTTTGTTTCGTAGCAACATAATATGTACTGATACCATTAATCCATAATTAATTGAACTCATCTATAAATGGCTTCAATTAAATATCAATATTATTTTTTAGATGTCCTAGAATTAAAAAGGTCAAAAAGATATATGGATCCTATTGTAGAGACCCAGTTTTTTCCTTGTAATACTTTGAAATATTTCTATAAATATTTCTAGTGTTGGACACTGATACAACATGAAATTATGGGGCTTGGTGTGCCTATAATTAATTTTATAACAATATTAAGTATATTTTGTACTATGTACATAACAAAAATGGAATAAGTCTAAAACTGTAGCTCAGATCAACAACCTGAGGCCACTGTTGAGTCTGAAATGCAGGGTTTACCCTAGGCGGGGTGTAACTTTCATCAGCACATGACTTTTGTGAAAAAAACCATTTAGGGGGGAAATCATAATTAAAATAATTAAACTTAATTATTTTACCCCTAATTCCGAATCAAATAACTTTCAAATAGGGTCTCAAATTGAAAATCCATGACCGTCATTGAGTTCGGAATTGTGTGTTTTTCCTAAGCGTGACATAAAATAAGGAGGCATGAGAATTTCAGATTTCCACGCCAAGAGGGATGCCTATAAATAGTGAGTTAAGTGTTCTAGATTAGGGTTATCCTCTAATTCCCTTCCTCTCTCTATGAGCCCCCCCCCCCCCCCTCTCAACCGTTCTTTATCAGATTGAGGAGTAATCTCTATCGAAACTTTGGTGGATCAAAGTGGGAATGTCGTGGATGCATCACCAATGACTAAACACCAATTCGAAGTAGGATTTATCTCATTTTTTAGTTTTTATTCAGTTTTTCCTTTGAATATTCCATTTATGGATTTATTCTTGTTTTTCTATCGTAAAATCATCAATGGTCGCATGAACACAGTCATCGATCTGTGTTTAAATCATCATTTATCGTCTATTCTTTGCAGATATCCACCATAACTTTTGTGTGAAACCAACCACTAATGGAGCAACCATCAGAGGGGCGGCACAGTGAAGCCATCATCGCAACGGTCCCCAATCTACTGACGGATTCACGATCGGCTGACCGGATTGAGCTTAGTGGTCCGCGAAACAGGCCACTGGGGCGCCACTAGCGCGGTGGACGGTGGAGGCTTCTAGTGACAGGCAGCTTCAACGGCAGTCCGCAGAGCATCAAAGGCAGCGTAGCTCGGACTGTTGGTCGGGTGGGGTCGCGGAATGAAACCTTAGGTGGAGACCATCTCCAAAAATCATATGGCCGGTTCGCCACGTTGATGTGGTTGGCGACCTGCTTGTGGGCTGGGCCACGTTACTGAGCGGGACAGGCTGCCATGGGTCAGCCCAAATAAATGGCCTGGTTCAGGATAATGGGTTAGGCCCGGCCTCGGTGGGTCGGGTCGGATAAGTGGGTCGAGTCCAACCCTGCGGTTCGAACCCAACGAACTGGGTCGGCCAACGATTGACCACTGCAGTAGCTGTCACGGCATGGGTGAGGTCGACCACTGTGGTTGGTAAACTGACCGTGAGTTAGTCTATCGGCCCTGCAACCCTCTCCTATGGATTCAAATGGTTGTAACTTTTAAACTGAACATTCACTTTACACTCTGTATATGGAATCATGTTCATATTTTTGAGACGGACCTTTCAAGATAAATTTGATAATTTTAAGTTTGGGTTCGGATTGCGGGCCCCACTTTGACCCATTCTGGTGTCTTGTGGTGAAAAGAACCTTTTTTACTGGTTACCCATTTTTGGGAAAATAAATAGCCTATCCAACGTTTTTTCCACATATAATGTGAGTGTGACCTTAGTTTCAACATCTTATTTATGATACGAGTTGTTCCGAACTTGATGATCATCTAGCTATGTTCGATGATGGCAATGATGGAAGTGATGTTTTCATAATCACCAGAGTAGAATCAGTTTACCCTCTAATGGGGCTGGGCTGGGTGTTTTCCATTCTCTCTTCATTACTTACCCTCCAGTGGGGCTGGGAAGTGAGGTTTGTCATTTACTCTTTAGGGCTTACCCCCCAGTGGGGTTGGGCATTGAGGTTCATTGTTTACTCTTCTAGGCTTACCCTCCAGTGGGGATGGGCAGTGAGGGTTGTCCTTTACTCTTCAAGGCTTACCCTCTAGCGGGTTTGGGTAATGAGGTTCGTTATTTACTCTTTAGGGATTACCCTCTAGTTTATCACCCTTCAACAGGGCTAGGTAGTGGTGTTCGTCGACGAATCAGTGATGAGGCATGTTTTGATGTTACCTTGGGCTCACGAGTAAGAGGGGAGCTTTCCCCAATGAGACACATCCTTGTGACATGGCCTAAAAATCGTGTGGGTGAGACAAACCCACCCAAAGTTGAGAGTATCAAGGTGTGGTTTTTGATCCCCTTTCACTTATAGTTCAGGGAAAACATGAGGAATTCTAAGTATCGATGGTGGTTATTTCTAGGACTATTGGATACTCTCTTCTTGGGTTGAGCTGTGAGATGGAGATCCCCTTGCTCTCTCATTGGATTTCTTTTACTGTGCATATATATATCTACACCCTATAACAGTACCCACTCCTTGGGTTCTGGTTACTCTCCTTCCAGGAGAGGCGAAGACGTGCAGGGTATGCCACGTGATTTCTATGTCTAGCTTCTTTTGGTTAGACGAGTATACTCTCCTACTATAGGTAGTAAAGAATCAATGAGAAGTTCACCTTTTCACTATTTCTATCTCCTTGTGTTTGGATGAGCTTACTTTGCTCTTTTGTTGGGTTGAGCTGCACTTGTTAACTGTACTTTGTTTCATCTTCTATATTTATTTTCATCTGGTATCTTCTACTTAACCCCTTCTTTTTAGGGTGGCCTACTGATTATTTTAATACTCACCCCTACATGGGTTTTTCCTATATGTATCGTGCCTTATGTAGATGATGCACAGGTTTGATCATGACTCCGGAGGAGCTCAGGGGTACGGGCACTTGGACCATGTGCGGTGGTCACATATGGGTTTCAGAAGCAAGGATCCTTTAGTAGCTTTAATCTGAGCTTTTTTTCAAGTTGGGAAACTTTTCAGTTGGGCATGTATTTTTTTCCCTTTTTTTCATCTTACTTTACTGTATTCATATTTTTTAGTGGTCCATGCATGTATGGTTTATTTTTACAGCAGGTTGCATATTTTACTTTTCTCCCTCTACACTTTTGCATCGAGTTTACTATGTGTGTCTGTATAGGTACTTAGAAAAAGGCCTCCCTGAGTTTTTTTTCCCTTCGGTGCTAGTCTCCCCCCTGGTCTATGGAGGCAGTCTTGGGGTAGTCATGACTTGAGTCCCAGCATGGTTCGGGTCATGACAAAGTGGTATCAAAGGTGGTTCGACCCTTGGGACGTTGTTCGGATGTTTCCCTAAAAAGGTCTTGGTTGGGTTTAGGGAAATAGTGTGAATGTGTCTCAAGAGCAACTCTCAGGTCAGGGAGTTCAGTGATGGTGTGGTGATCAACTTAGTGATTTACCAAAACCCTGATTACCCACTTGTTGACTCAGCATTCTAAGACATTTGTTGGAGGGATCAATGGTACATGCATCATATAGGATTGAGTATTTGATTTTCCTTGTTGAGTCATTTCCCCTTTGATGTTATTATTATTATATATATATATATATATGCTCATGTGACCGTGGTACTCCTTGATAACTTTCATAATGCATCCATGATGGATGTCATCCAGGATACCCACTCCAGTTTGTAATGATGATCTTGTGAGTGATGAGGCCTCTATACAGGGCCCATCATGTGATCCCCTTCCTATGGGTGGGATATTGGAGGCACCTCCACCTATGGAGCATCAGTTAGTACTAGTAGCACGATCCCAGGATGAGCACAGGTTAAGAAAACTTTGTGAGTTCTAGCACCAGAGGCCGCTGAGGTTTCAAGGTGAGTTAGATCCCAGGAAGTGGAGAAATGGTTGGAGTTAGTAGTCCAACTTTTCAGGTTGGTGTGGACACCAACAGAGAAGATTTTACCTTTGGAAGTTGGTCTTTTTCTCAAGACGACTGGGCACTGGTGGGGTTTAGTTACCAAGATGCACGACGAGTCCACACTCTCATGGGATGAGTTTCAGCAACTGTTTCCTAAAGAGTACTTCCCCTCATGTTTGTGCTTCATCAGGATTCAAGAGATTATATAGTTGTAATAGGGAGCCATGATAGTGGTTGTGTATGAGAATAGGTTTATTAACCTTACACGCTACTCCCTAGACATGATCTATGATGGTTAATTATGAGCTTGGAAGTTCTAGCAGGGTATTTGTTGAGAGATCTATTCCATTATAGTTCCCCTATGAATCCTTACCTATGACGGTGTGCTAGAACAAGCACTTTTGATGGAGATTTTCATATCAGAGGGATGGCAGTTATCTGGGACTGGTAGTGGTCACTTCAGAGCAGAGACATCCACGGCAGTTGGCTGGTGTCAGTTGATAGGGCCACGACACAGGGGACCCTTCTAGGATCAGGCTCAACCATGTGATTGGATGGTAGTAGGGTAGTGCAGATCACTAAGTTAGGGAGGAGTGGGCCAATTTTATTCATGTGATGGTTGAGGTCACATAGCATGGTACTTTCCTACCAGACGAGCTGAGAATCTCAGGCAAGCAGTAGGTGGACCACCATAGCAGAGGCAGCGCCACAATCAAGGTAGTTTTCGGGGATGCGGTGTTGGAAGATGAGTAGGTGTAGGAGGACCAGGTAGTGGGGGATGGAACTATGATTTTACACCACCACCACCATTGGGCAGCCCACGTCATGCTCTGGGAGCTAGAGGTCAGGGCCACTGATAGTTGCATGCTATGTATTTCCGTGATCCTTCAACACATTAGATGATCTAAGGTATGCTTTGTGTTTATTATACTCTTTCTTAAGTATTATTAGAAATAAGAGCCACTCTCTATTTTATCTCATTACTCCTAGTACAGGAGTTGGAGCTCCTAGTAGAGGCGCTATCACATCATCTTTATATTGAGTTTCCTACGGTAAGTGCCTCTTCTGTATCTTTTATCTTCTGGCAGTGTGAGCTTTCTTTTTGAGGTGAAATGTTCACGTGGTACCTACTGTTCATCACGATGGAGCCTTATAATGTCGTTTTGGGAATGGATTGGACCTCCACAGTTTGAGTATATATTGAATGTTGTTGCAGGCTATTCATATGTCTACAAACTGATGGGATGTGGTTCATTTTTCTTGGTGAACAAGGCCTCATAGCAGGGCAGGTAAGTGTTGTGAAAAGGGACTAAAACCTTTTTCCCATCAGTTAGCGAGTTTCCCCTTGGTGCAACAGAGTCCTTAGGCACCTGGGTTCTTTCAGTTGTGGAGGATTATATGGACATCTTACCCGAAGATGTCTCGTGACTACCTCTGAGGTAGCAATTGGATTTTTTGAATATTAGGAAATTTTTATTGAAATATAAATTATACTATTAAAAAATAAAATATGGAAATTTAAACTGTCAATGCTATTGGTTTCAACATAATACACCTACTAGAAAGTTAATATATAAATACTAATAGTGATAATAAATTACTGGTCCCTAAAGACTTCACCAAGAGGGAAATATCAATATACATTTCACATATTCATTGGGCCAACACTAAAATACTTTAGTGGATAAAGGATGCATTTTTAGCAATGGTTAAAAATCATAAATGATGAATCCATTGTAAATAAATGTTGATTTTTTAATCCTTGTAACTACTAAACATATAAATTCTTTTGAATTCAATGTGATATTTGAATTCCAAATCTTGAATTGGTCTTAACTGAATATATAAGTATTGTCGTGTGTCTAGGTTATTTGGGCAGGGAAATCAACACCCCCTTTGGAGTTCCCAATCACCTTTGGGTATTTTTTTGATAATAAAATCATATTGAATTATTATTATTCCTTTCTTAATAGCCCTAGGTTTTAATGATCTTTATTTTCTTCTTGAAGAAACATTTTTGAACTTTTCAAATAACTTTTCTTCTTATGATTTGAACTTTTATCCCCTTGTACTATATATATACTACCAAAATCTAGACATCATATGCCTAATTCATCCATTGTCAACACTTTGAGAATATCAGGTAAATTTTTTTATTGAATTCAATCATATTACCAGAACATTTCCATAAATGATAATAGGATAAATTTCCTAACTAGAACAATTAATTTTAGTTTCCTCTTCGAAGTATGTTATAGAATCAAACTAATCATAAACCATGTGTAAAACACCCATATCATTTCATTTAAATAACCATTGTTTACCGGCTCTTCTGAATATAAAAATGAGATAAAATATACATCTTATGATGAGTTTATCCAAGCTTGAATCATCCAAGTTATCAATGTATCAACTCCTTTGCTCCATTACTTGAAATAGAACTTAAAGCTTTAATTTTTTCTCAAATTATGACCTTATGTATATTTACAACACTTTATAAAACATATAACTGACATCATATATCTTTCATGACAATAAAATTGATTTTTATAACCAATAAAGTTTTAAGGAAACTTTTAGTCTTAACAAGTCATAAGTATATTTAATAATATTAAATATTACTTGATGTACCCAATCATATTGAATATACAAGACTAAAATCATTGATGTACCCAATCATATTGAGTACATGTGTGGATACTATGATTCCTTTGGTTATTTATTATATAGTGCCTTTGAAACCTTGAATGAATAACTCTATGCCTCCATAAGTACCTGGATTCACTTAGTGAATGACTTCAATAATAAGTTACATAGAAAGGTACTGTTATAACACCTTATTATATTTCACTTTATTAAGAAATTTTCTTAAGGTGCCATTATTAGGAGTTGTTGACTTTAAGATCCTTATTTTAAGGATTGATATTAATTTTAGTTTAAGGATGATGATAAATTTATCCACATCATAACTTCTTATAAAATGAATATCAACTAAGTAAAATCAAGGGATACTCATATTGAGTTCGATAATACCCAACATGAAAATATTGAGTTACTCATAGATTTTTTTCCTTACAAAATATAATCCAGGGGCACTCATGTTGAGCTCAAAAATACCAAGTTTAATGATCAAGGTCTCAACAAGTGTGTATTTGGAAGGAATATCACACTTAGTATTTGATGAGTTTTTTTATTTTAAAGTCTCACCAATTTAATATGCATCATATGAATATTAAATTTATAACTATTAAATCATATGTAATTATTATCATCCCATGTTTTATTCTCTTTTTTTTATGCATGCTTCTAATAATTTAGTTTTGGAATCCCAATTCCAACCATCAAATTAATGTGTACACACCACATTAATGTGTAACTCATTACACAACCCACAAGTCTATGTTAATCAGCCAAAACAAAAATCAAGTAAATTCATACATATCTAAATTCATTATACGCATAAAGTATATGAACACATCATATAAATTCATAGAGTTATATGAGATTGAAAACCCCCGTATGAGTAATATTGAAACGATATATAGCCAACCCCATTCACTTTTCTATCTAAGGAAAGCCTCTACGAAATTAGGTGTTCCGAACCCAAGTCCCTCTACCCAAGGAGACTTTACTCAAGAGAAATTCAATTCATAAAAACTCTAACACCAAATATGAACAAACTATTATCAACAAATATTCTCAAGTTCACAAATCCAATTATAAATCAAGGTCAAGGAAGATGAAAACTAAATTTTATGATATCAAACCTAGAATGGTATTCAAGGCTCTATCCTAGAATTAATTTATCATGTAAATATTAGCATAAAATCATTCATAACATAAACAATTTATAATTATGAATAAAATAGGGAATAACTTTTAAATAAATAAACAATTCAAATATTTAAACAAGAGATAAACATTTATGAACAATTTCATAAATAAAATCTAATTATAAGCCCTTTTATAATTACATCTTTAACATTATGAACATTCCATAATTTTGAATATAAACTCTTTATATTCTTTCCAATATGAACTCTTTAAAAAAAATATTTTA
This sequence comes from Viscum album, assembly GCA_963277665.1. Classification (NCBI taxonomy): domain Eukaryota; kingdom Viridiplantae; phylum Streptophyta; class Magnoliopsida; order Santalales; family Viscaceae; genus Viscum; species Viscum album. The sequence goes on from OY728141.1 coordinate 791,813,174, forward strand.
TGTCATTCCCTTTTTAAATATATAATATTATATGAATCATAAAAAATTTATAATTCAATTTCAATTATGTAAAATTTTTACATAATCTAAATATCATAAACTTAATTATTATTTAAATGATGATCATATGAATTATAAAAACATTTTTTATGTGGCTTAAATAATGTTCAAAATAAGGCCCCTTTAATTTGAACAATTTCAAATTAATTAATTATGAACTAAACATGAATACTAAGGAAATTTTACAAATAAATAAACAATTTATTTATTTTCCAAAACATGAGACATTTATGAATTATTCATAAATAAATGAAAATTATAAACATTTTATAAATTAGAAATAATATAAAAATTTTATATTCGTATCATTATGAACCCCTTCATATTTTATATTAAATAGAATTTATATGATATTTCATGAATTATAAACATTTTAAAATTCAATATCTATTATATAAATATTTTTATATAATCTAAATATCATATATGTTGTAATTTATAAACACTTTATAAATCAGATTTTATGATTTCTAAATAAACCATTTATTTCCACATCATAAAGCATGCCATTTAATTTGTCAAAATGTATTTAAAAATATTTATCAATTAACTATAAACATTTTATAGTTAATTAATTTGTAAAAAAGTTATAGATTTTTATAAATATTTCAAAATAAATTATTCATTATTTATAAAAAAAATTATAAATAATATAATTCAATTCATAATTTAATTCTATTGATTAAAAGAAATACTTTATTTATTTTCATAAACAAGAGTAATAAATATGAACATTTCATATTTAAAAAAGGTTAATAAAATAAATTTTATTAATCTTTATTAATGTTATTAACATTTTGTAAACCATTTTATAGATACAAATAACATAAATAATTAAATAAACCTTTTATTTAATTGCTAAATATGAATTTTCATGTTTATTTCCAGGATTGAAAAATATCATTTTACACTTCAAATATGTATTTTTATAAACTAATAAACACGTTAATTCATCAAAGAAGTATATTCTCTAATACCATTGATGGGTTTCATATGATCATCATATGAGCATATGGAGTGCAAGATAACCCATATACAGGCATATCTATCTTTAATAATCAATGCACAAATAAATATCTATAAAATAGAGTTCCTAGAAAATGCCAATAACAACAATATTCTTCATCCTTGGTGAATGAGAATTCTTGATGAAAATCACAAAGTAGTAAACAAAAGCACAATACCTCGAAGAGGATAACACTAGTCAATGGATATGTGATCATATCACAAGGATACTCAAATTTTGAAGGGGTGATAGTGCCTTTGTTTGAGATGATAAACAATGATATGGGAGGAAGAGAGAATTGAGAGACTTTCTCACAAGCGTATGTACTCAATGGGAGGGATTGCATCCCTCTATATATCCATCCATGACATGTTTCATTAAATGAAATGTGTTGGCCATATTTAGGTATCCATATACATTTATTACCATTGACATTAATTCATTGAATCCTATCAAATGAATATTCAAGATATTTAGTCTATTCAAAACAGATTGATAATAAAACCATTTGGGAGAAGTGAAGATATATATCATATACATATATTTGTTATCTCATGTATTTAATGCATGCATAATAATACCTGCATTGAATGTATATTTTTAAATATACATATATATAATATCATATTGTGTGTGTGTGTGTGTTTGTGTGTGTGTGTTTATTTTATATTCAACATAATAGAGATCTCTTCACATACTTTGATTTGATATGTGTTAGATCTTAAACAGACACCCATATCAAAAGTTATGCATGTTTGAAGTTGAAGTTTGATTTTTAAATTTTTTAAAAAATATAATAAATTTTATTATATTAATTATTACAATATTATTATCTAATTTGTTTGTATCTCATTTCATAAGCTTCAATTTTACTGGTTTTGAATCTAAAATGGACACCCAAATCAAAAGTTATGGTCAACTGATGCTGAAGTCTGGTTTTCAACTTATAAAAGAAGTGATTTAAGTTTCAAATAACTATTAACTAATAACTAAATATAATTTATAATTAACACATTTTATTTAATTAAAATTATAAATAATAAAAAATAAACAAATATAAATAATAAATAATATACATGTGTGGGGAAGAAAAGTGTTTGTTAAGGCCTCTTCAAGTAACAAACTTGCACCCCGAGGCACAAAGTGTACCTTTATAGGACACCCTAAGGAAACAAGGGGATATTACCTATATGACCTCTCAAAAAAGGGTTATAGTGTCAAGACATGACATGTTACTTTAGAGGGAGCACATATTCAAAAGTGATAGTGGGATAGAGATAAACTTCAATGAAGTTGAGACTCAAGGCATACAAGAGTTGGTACAGGATCGGATTTCACAAAGCCCTATGGAAGAAGAAACTATTCCAGAGACACAAGTACTGCGTAGGAGTAAAAGAGAGGTTAGAGAACCAGAATGATATGGTTTTCTAGTTACTAATTATAGTGACTCATTATTAGTTGATAATAATGATCCTCTAACCTATAAGGAAGTAGTAAGTGACACAAATATTATCAAGTTGCAAGAAGCCATGAATTCTGAAATAGATTCCATATACCAAAACTAAGTCTGGATTTTGATAGATCCTCATGTGGATGTAAATACCATTGGTTTCAAATGGGTATTCAAAAAGAAACTAGACATGGAAGGAAAATTCAGTACCTATAAGGTGTGACTGGTTGCAAAAGGGTTTAAACAATGTCAAGGCATTGACTATGAAAAAAGATTTTCACCAGTTTCAATGTTAAAATCCATCAAAAATTTAATTTCTATTATGACTTACCATGACTATGAGATTTTTAAAATGGATGTCAAAACATCCCTCCTTAATGGGAAACTTTAGGAGATGTCTACATGATACAACCTGAAGGGTTTGTGACTCCAAAGGATGCTAATAAGATATACAAGTTATAAAAATCCATTTATGGATTAAAGCATGAATCCAAGTCTTGGAACATTCATTTTTATGAATCCATAATGTAATTTGGTTTTATAAATAATTAATGTGATTCTTGTGTCTACAAACAGTTTAGTGGGGGTGCAGTCATTTTCTTAATAGTATATGTTGATGATATATTACTTATTGGAAATGAAATAAAAGCCTTACAATTTTGTAAGGTGTGGTTGAATAAATGTTTTTTCATGAAAGACTTGGGCGAGGCAGTATATATTATTGCGATCAAGATCTATCATGATAGATCCAAGAGTTTTATTAGTCCAAGTCAAAGTACATACATTGACAAGATACTGAAGAGATTTAGTATGAAACAATCTAATAGGGGATTGTTTCCAACATCACATGGAATTCATCTTTCCAAAAAAAATGTGTCATCGAACCCATGAGGAAAGAAATATAATGTAAAGGATTGTATATGTATCAGCAATTGGATCAGTCATGTATGTTATGTTGTGTACTAGGCTAGATGTCGCCTATGCATTAAGTGTGGTAGGAAGATATCATGTTGATCTAGGTGGCCACCATTGGATGGTCGTCAAGACTATCCTTAAGTATATGAGGTGTACTAAGAATATGTTCCTGGTTTATGGAGGAGATGAGGAACTATTCATTAGAGGATATGAAGATTCTAGTTTCCAAACTGATCAAGATGAAATGAAGTCATAAACAGGATGCATCTTCACTTTGAATGGAGGTGTTATGAGCTCGAAGAGCTCAAAGTAGGTTGTGGTCACAGATTCTACAGTAGAGTTCGAGTATATTATGTATTTTGAGGCGGCTAAATAAGTAGTTTGGATGCTCAATTTCATCCAAGATCTTGATTTGGTACCTAGTAGTAAAGATCTCATCACACTCTATTGTGATAATACTGCAGCGGTGGCTCTCACAAAAGAGCCAAGTTCACATCAGTGGATGAAACACATACTTCAGAAGTATCATCTCTTGAGAGATTTTTCTAAGAGAGGTGAGGTTGCAGTGAGTAGTATTTCCACAGAAGACAACATGGCGGACCCATTGACTAAAGCCTTGACTTAGTAGAAACATGATTATCATGTGAGTTTTAGCGGACTGAAATTCATAGGCAGTTGGTTGTAGTTTAAGTGGGAGTTTGTTAGAGTTAGTTTCCTAGAACCAACTATTTGTACTTTGATTACATGAATATTTGATGTATTAAATATTAAATTAAACATCTTATTATATAATATTCATTGTTCTCCATGACTTTAATGTAATAATGTCCTAGGGTATTTGGTGCATTGATAAGGTTATAGTAGTTCCCCACTATGATGAGAACCTTGAAGTGCTATCACAGTATTCTTAATATAGTTCTGTGGTTGGATAACATACTATGATGGGACACATAGTGTATAGATCATCAAGTTTGAGTACTCATAAGGATATGAGAGTTCTTCTCGTGAAGTTCTCACTTGGTAATCTCCAAGACGAGAGATTATGAGAACAAACCCACCAATAGGAATTATGCATGTTTTGGTGTCATCAGATATTCCTATCTACGAATGTGTGTAATGGTTCTTAGACTTTAAGATTATCATTAATGCATGTCATGACTTGGGAACTTAGACTAGCTGATGAAAATTGTCACGCCATATGTTGGTGGGAAGTAGGGTATGTTGGGTTCATCATGAATGACATGTTATTAATGGATAAGTCAATAAAGGATTTTTCCCTTCCATATTTATAAAAGTTCATATCTCGACCCTTTGATTGAAATAGAATTTTCACCCTAAATTCAATGACCATGGTGTAATAATGAATTTATTTCAGATAGTCAAAGAATGATGTATTGAGCATATAGGTTGATGACACCATCATGCAACCTGCTTGATGAGATATTGTGATAAAGGGATTATATTACACAGTGAGCATTCATATTTGGTTTCCATCATTATGACTTCATGTTCTTTCTCTTGGGTGACTTGACCCGTTTCTAGATAGTAATCTTGAACTTTATGCAAACCCACCTAATGCCAATGAGAAAGAATTCTAGAGGGTCACACACTAAATGTTTTTTGGTCTTGATTAAATTATATTTGAATTTAATTAATGGAATAAATATTATTCTTTAGACCAAGGAATAATTTTATTCAAGTTATATTGATCGTGTAAATTAAATAAATATTTATTCACCGGATTGTGAATAAAATATATTTATTTATTTTATTGAATATTTAATAAGTATTTATTTACTAGTTTTTGAATAAAATATTTATTCAAGTGTTCAATAAATTCAAGATGAATTTGAAAGAACCAAGACTGTGTCCGGTGATAAAATAGTTATTTATGAGCTGAAGCCGCTTCGGCGACGGCGTAGTGGTGCAAGGTCGAGGGCCATAACAACGGTGTTCGGTGAGGTCTGGGGTTCGATTCCTGGGAGCCCGCTCTTGGGGGAATTTCCACCTCCCATGTACCACTCGTCTTGCCGGGTCACCCGGGGTCTCATCGGGTGGACAGAATGGGTGCACTTCACCTGGATGACGGATTTTTGTGATGAACCATCGTTGATCGAGGTGTTACCCCATGGGACGCAATGTCATCTCGGCTGGCAACGGCTTCTTCCCAGCTAGGGAATCTCCAGATGATCTCTTCATGGGAAGGGGGGTTCTCAAGTGTGGAGGGTTTGAAAAGGCCACTCTCGGGGATTCCCTTTTATTGAAAAAATTATTTACAAGCTGATAAATATTATTTATCTATTTTGCGCAAGTTAGCACACCACAAAATAATAATAATATTATTATTATTATTATTATTATTATTATGTGTCATTAGATTTCATTGATGGTTATAATTTTATTTAATGAATGTTATGCAATTAAATTTTGTAACTGAAATCTCAACTCTATAAATAGACGACTATGTCTATTGTGTAATTCATTCGAAACCAAATCCAAGTTTGAGAATATAGAATTTTCTCACACAATGAATTCTATCTCGACTCTTCCTCCTCTCTCCCTCTCAAGCACAAGAGGCCCAAGAGAGAATTTCTTCAAGATCAAAGAATGAGTGATCAAGAACGAACAATGCAAGACATTTGATTGACTGCACTAGCACCCGGAGAATGATTGGCATTGCTCAAAGGCCGTTGGAGCATGTGTGGATCACCACTAGAGGGATTTTACCCTTGGATCCTCACAAACGCAATGAATGCAATCTGAAAGGGCCTTTTTGGATGATCAACAATCATAAAATAAGAAAGTTCCTAAGCCTAGGTATTTGTTTTTTTAGATATTCAATAAATTAATTATAAATTTGATGTGCAGGATCCCTACTATTGGTTCCAGGCAATGATTATTAAAAGAAATTTTTATATATTTCCTTCCATTGTAATGCTTCCTCTGCGCTCGGAACCAACAATGGTTTATAATAACTACTGCTAAATATATTTTATAAAATTTTATTTAATGGTGATTATCATTAACCTCCACTAAACATAACTGCTGTTATAAATATGTTTAAATTTATTTACATATGAATAATAAATATTTATTTACATATGATTTATATATTTAATAATAAATTTTTATATAAATATGTTTAAATTTTTATTTGTACAATTGATTTATTATATGTAAATATAAGAAAATATGCATATATTTAATTATAAATAAAACTTAAATATGAAAACTGATAAAATTTCAAAACCATAATATCTATATGAATGTAAACCCTGATAATAAATCTAGTCTCCACTAAAAAATGGAAAAAAGATCCTCCTAAAAGAATCAAAAATCCCATCGAATATTAAAAAATTATTATATCCCGGCTAAAGACTCAATTTTGGAGGCCTTCTGTACATTTTTTTTACCACAAAAAAATAATGATAAATATTTCACAATCAACACGATGTAGATATTTTTTCATTCTTTGATTTTATATGTGGTAGAACCCAAACTGACGCTTTTGTCAAATGTTATGTTCGTTTGAAGTTTAAGTCACCTTTTCAACTTATCTTAGATTTTTCATTAATTTATTGAATTTTTATGTCCTTCAATTGTTATTAAATGACTATTACTCGATAATAATTATCAAATTATTAATTAATAATATTTTTTAATTATTTTATAAGTCACTTTAACTAAATATCTTATATATTAAGTGTAAATGCATATTTAACCTTATATAAATCATATTTAACAAAATAAATTATATTTATATATAAATATGTGATTTTTAATGAATCGCCAATAGTGGACACCAAAAGGAGGAGAGATGGTTGGGGTCGAGAGAGTCTCTCTCTTCAGAAATGGAGTCTAGGTCTTCGATCCGTGATGGATTCAGCTTCGATTGATCGTTTCAACCCTGTGGAAATTTTTGTTGGCCCTTCACGAAAGACTGATGGTGGTTCTGGCTCAAATCGTGTTGTAGTTTCATTTGTGGATCCGTCAACGGGGAATCGAATTCCCTTGCGTCTAGTGCCAAAAGAGCATGTTCGAGTGGTTGATTTGCATACGAAGGGTCCTGATAGATTTTTCTATGTCCCCTGCGTTGGTGATCCTAATACGAGGGTCTCATGAAACGGTGTTCTTGTCGTGGTTGAAGCAAACCCTAGTCTCTTTCAAGAGCATATTAAAGCTTGTAAGCACTCAATTGGTTCCTGATTTAGTTCGTACACGAACCACTCTTGGAAATTTAATGATCTTTGGAATTATCTCCAACATGTCTGGTGTTTTAGTGATTGGAACCTTGTATCGATTGGTATGAATTTATTTCATATTATTTTTCAATCTAGTGAAATGAAATTGAAGGCATAGAGCTACGGCTTTGTTAATATTAAGTTGGGGGTCCTGAGGTTTCAGAATTGGGACCCCTGGTTTGATCCTTTTTGAGCTAAGAATATTGTTTTGCAATCTTGGATCCATGTTAAGGGTTTGAACTGGGTTTTTTGTCACTCTAGCATCCTATTATATGTTGCTCTTGCAATTGGTACTCCGATTAAAATTGATAAGGAGACTTGTTCGGTCAGGTACGGTCACTTTACTCATATTCTAGTTGAATTTGATATGTTTTATGCCTCTTGTTGAGACGGTTAATCTACTTGCTGGTGAGTTTAAATTCAAACTTGATATCAAATATGAGCATGTCCCTGAGTTTTGTCTTAATTGCTTGGATATTGGGCATGTTAAGAATAATTGTAATATGGGGATTTGATGCTCTAACTGTAAAAGATATGGGCACTCTGTTGAAAAGTGCAAGTTTAAAGTGAAGCAGGAATCTGGTCCCTCTTTGTCTGAGAATCACAAAAGGAATACCCCTTGTGGTGTGGTGGAGGCTTCACCTCTACCTACCACGGGGAGTTTGAGGCCAAGTGATGGGGGATTTGTGTCATTTGCATATGTTGTGACTGGGAAAGGGACTTATGGTGGTGATAGTGAATGTGGTGGGGGGGGTGGCCTGGTTCAGGGGTTTGCACTGCCCCCCCCCCATGATGTTTCTTCTACCTTGCTTCATGGGCAGACTTCTAAGTGGGGTGATGATCCTGATAGTGATTCTGAATTGGACCCTACTATTTTCTTGGAAGACTAATATCTTGCTGAAGGGAAATTGAATACTGGAGGGAACTCTATTGGTCCCTCTAGGAAACTTGCTCCTCATAATGTGGTGTTTGTTGCTGCTTCTCCTCACAAAATAGGGGGCCCACCCCTGTATCTTCTCAGGGGAATGTGGTAGTGCATACCTCACTTGCTCCTCATGCTGGTAATGCCTCTCCTGTGCAGGTTGTGTCTCCTAAAAATGATGCCTCATTGGAGGTGGATTTTACTTCTAAGAGCCTTGAGATAGGCCTACAATCAGACACTGCCATTGGGACTTTTATGAAGGCCTTGTTGCATGTGCAGTCCACTGCTAATGATAATCCTCTACATGCACAGTCCACTGCTATTACTTTGCCTATGCTTGTTGCTGGGAGTGTTGTGTAGGAGATTCTTGGGTATCCTCCTCATGCAGATTCTGTGCAGGATCCCTTGCATGTGAACATATCCAACCTTGATTTTGTGAAGCCCAATTTTTTCACCATGTTGGATGCTATTAAGTCTCCAGAATTTGATGTGTTGTATAGGGAGAGTCGGGACAGGAAAGGTAATATATCCTCTCCAGTGTCTAATACCTCTTCTTTCAAGCTGGTTGACTTCATGGAGATTCAGGCCGGGCAGCCCTCTTCTAAAGGAATTGTGGATGTTGCGCAATGTGTTGACGGTGGTCATGTAGCTGATGATAATTGTGTTCCTCTGGTGGGTGCTCAAAGCGCTGATGTGGTTGATGAGTCGATGGGCACTGGAGATGGTACATGATAGACCCCGAAGCAATGGCAAAGGGGGAGGCATCCAAGAGGTTGAGGAGGATTTCATGGAAGGGGTGGTCGGGCCAAGAGATGAGACTTGAATTTGGTATTTTTGTTGATGGTGTGTTTTCAGTGTTACCCCTTATCTTCCTTGTGTTCCTGCTACTCTTTTTTAATAATATTTTTCAGGGACCGTGGATCTCCTCCATGGTCTGTGATGTTCTATTATATAATTTTTAATGATATTTTTTTTATTAAATATGCATTTTATCAATGCTAAAAAAATGTTAATAAAGGGTGCTTTTTATCAGTGTTTTTAGCACTGATAAGAGCACCATTTTGTCATCACTTTTTTGCAACCGTTGATAATAGTACCCCCTTTATCGGTGTTTTTTGCTAATGCTGATAAATAGTAACGCTTGATATCATGCAATATATAGTAGTGAGCACTAAAAAACCTCATTTCTAGCGCCTTTAAAAGCGTGATATGTAGTTGTGTGTAGTGTCATGTGTCAAATGATCAAAATTGTGCAAAACGATTTTGGACTATCATAAAAACATAGAACAGTGATTGAAAGTCAATTTTTGATATGTAGAAACGAGTCTCACATTAATATGATGTGCAATATGTCTTAAATGATTCAAAATGCATTTTTGGAATTATAGTAATTTTTTAACATCAAAATGCGCATCAAACGATCAAAAGTGAATAAACATGTTCCAATTGTCATGAAAATTCAGGACAATGATTGTCGATTAATTTGTGACCTGAAGAGAAATTGCACGCCAGTCGGTTGTGTGATATATTCATAATGATCCAAAGTAAAGTTTTTGATAAAAATGATTTTTTTTAAAGATAAGTCATTCATATATAGTAAAAAACCAAATAAGTTAATTTTATTTTGTTAATATATATTTTTTGGAAATAAACTCTAGCCAAACTATACAATTAATGTTCTTCTCGGCGTAGCATGTTCCCTTGGTGATGTACCAAGCCTCGGGATATTTTTTTAACTTTATTTTTTAAATGTAATTTTAGTTACCATAGGTGTATATGGACGAACAATTTTTTTGAAGTCAGTTCCCTTTATATTTGTTAAATTATTATATGTTATATATTTGAAATCTTGATGATATATATTTTGGAATACTATGAATTTTTATTGAAATATATAATATACTATTAAAAAAGAAAATATTGCAATATCAATTGTCCTTGCTATTAGTGTCAACAGAAGACTTAATATATAAAGCCCATTAATTGTGATAATCAATGGATGGTCCCTAAAGACTTCACCCACAGGGTAAAATAAATCTAAATTTCACATATTCGTTCGGCCAACACGAAAACACTTTAGTGGCTAAAGGGTATATTTCTAGAAATGGTTAAAAATCATAAATGATGAAGCCATTGTAAATTAATGTTGATTTTTGAAGCCTTTTAAGTACGAAACATATACATGCTATTGAATTCAATGTGATCTTTTCATTCCAAGTATGGAATTAGTCTATATTGAATATATATAAGTTTTGTCGTGCGTCCAGGTTATTTGGGCGGGTAAATCAACACCCCCTACAGGTTCGTTTATATTACGGAAAGACCGCCGCACGGCGTCAACTCGTTTTGCTTCCTAGAAAACGGAAATCAGACCATTACTTAAGAACCCTACACATAGGATGCAGACCCGGATTTAGTGGATCAGATTTTACTCTCAAATAACATAGGGAATCTTTTTTTTTTCCCCTTCATATCATGGAAAACACTGAATTAGACGCGACAGTGGAGCGGACTTTCATTTCAGGAAACATTTTCTTTTCATTTTTAATATGTTAAAAGGTATATTTGACCGCAGGTGTTTCTTACTTATAGTATTTGATAACCCCCGTCGACCAGCCTCACCCAAAAAATGTACGGAAAATGGAACCTAAATCTAGCAACTGTGCATGTTTCTTGTTCTTCTTTGTGTTGGCGTCTCGGTTCTCACAGAGATCGGCCGCGGGAGTTTTTGATATCCGGAACTATGGTGCGAAATCCGGCGGCGATGCCACGCAAGTAATTTTCTTTTCTATTGTTTAGTAACGTTGCGCAATACAATTGGTGCACATGCATGGTATTCAGCGGTCTGCATGGGTTTGGCGCAGGCGGTTCAGAATGCGTGGAGGGGTGCGTGCTCGGCGGGCGGCGGCAGCCGCTTGGTGGTGCCGGCAGGGAACTTCAATCTGAGGGAGGTGTCGCTGGAGGGGCCCTGCAATCGCTCCGTCGTTATCCATCTGGACGGCACCCTCACGGCCCCCTACAGCGCCGACGGCTTCAAGAGCGACGGCTGGATCACCATCCATGGTGTCGACCACCTAACAATCAAGGGCTACGGCGCCATCGACGGCGTGGCCACCTCCCGCGCGATTTCCGGCAAGCGAGTCGACGTATACCCATCTCCCTCAATCTCATATCATCTCGACCCTTCCTTTGTTATAATAACTGGATGGGTTGCAGAACCTGAAGCTGGTAGGTTTGAATAACTCGAGGGTGGAGACGATTAAGTCCAAGAACAGCAAGATGTTCCACATCAGCGTGGTCTCTTGCACTAACATCACCCTCGTCGGTCTCACCATCACCTCCCCCTCCGTTCGCGTCAACTCCGACGGCATCCACACCAGCCGCTCCGTCGGCGTCCTGATTACCGGCGCCACCATTCAGACCGGCGACGACTGCGTCTCCGTCGGGGAGGGTAGCCAGGACATCCATATCCGCACCGTCAAGTGTGGCCCCGGCCACGGCATCTCCATCGGCAGCCTCGGAAAAGACCAGAACGAGCAGCCGGTGAGGGGCGTCTACGTCCACGACTGCATCCTCGACCACACCACGAACGGCGCCCGCGTCAAGACAATCAGCGGCTCACCCGAGGGCAGCGCCACGGACATCCACTTTAGTCGCATGACCATGAAAGACGTCAGGAACCCCATCATAGTGAACCAGAACTACTGCATTAATGGACTTTGCAAGTCCACGGTATGATTCGTTTCCCCTATCCTCTCGACGATTGATTGTTTCACCTCCAGCTTAATCGTGCGGTTGTTTGCTTCAATTATCAGCGGCCGTCCAACGTGAAGCTGAGGTCTCTAAGCTTTGAGCACATTCATGGGACGTCTTTGACCCCGCTGATTGTGCAGCTGAACTGCAGCTCCTCCGCGCGCTGCCAAGGAGTGCTGCTGTCTGACATTACGGTTAAGCCCATCCTAGGCTCCGCCACCTCCGCGTGCACCAACGTCGACCGTCTCCAAATCGCCGGAGTTGTCCCCGCAGGCTGCTGAATCGCCGTCGCATCACTTCCCTCGGCGACCTTTTCCAATCTTCGTCCTCTTCCTAAGTCTTAATTATTGGCATTTACGTTGAAAGCGGGCTTTATTTATTAAAATAATTAATAAAATAAGTGATGTAATTATTAATGATCCATGTTTAATTAATTGAAATAAATAATGAATAAAAAGAAAATAACAACTGAAAATTAAAATTAATTAATTAAAAACCCCGTTTAAATAATTAGAAATTGATAATATAATTTATAAATAATAATAACAATTAAGTTATTAATATTAATATAATTAATATTTAAAAATACGACAAACAAAATTAGAAAATAAATAGAATGGAACCCAACACTATATAGTCAATGCTAGAAAAGTGCTAAAAAATCGTTTTGTCCAAAGCACCGTTAAAAAATAGATCTTTATCGTCACTAAAAAAACATGATAGAAAGTGCTAAAAAATCGTCGTTGTCCAAAGCACCGTTAAAAAATAGATCTTTATCGTCACTAAAAAAAGCATGATAAATGTCATATTGTAGTGTGATATTAAGCAAATAGAAGTATATGACAAATTCATAATTTAATTGAAATAAAATTTATATCACAAATAAAAACGAAACACTATATTATCAACATTTCAAACATTGTTTTGTATAATTATATTACAAAGTACAATTTATCACAAACATTCAAAAACATCAATGGTTCATTGTCTATGACACCCAACCCTCTCTCAAAAAACCCAATCAGAGTATCATTTTCCGAACAAACCATCCTAAGCAAAAGAATCCACCTTTATAATAAAACAATTCTTATGTTAGTAATACGATAAAAAAAATAAATTAAACATAAATATCAAACAATACATTAATAAAATGCCATTTTTAAATTAAAACCACACAATCTGACTCACAATAGTCACATTGTGTATCAGATTGAGGTGCGGCTGATTCCTACACATCACAAATAACTTATGTATTGTTGTCCTACAGTAACAAAACAATATGAATGTGTTTTCTCATTTTTGAGTATCTCACATATGTTTTGAATTAAAATGTCATTTTTAAATTCAAAACACACAGTTTGAGTCATATTGGGTACACCGTGTATCAGATTGTGGTGTGGTTGATTCCTACGTGTCACAAATGACTCATAGATCATTCTTCTAAAGTATCAAAACAATCCGAATAAGTTTACTCAGTTTTGAATGTGACGTGTGTTTTGTATTAAAATGTCAATTTTAGATAAAAAGACACTTAAAGTCATACTGGTTACACGATACGTCATATTGAGATGTCGTTGATTCATACACATCACAAATTACTTAATAATTATTGTCCTAAATTATCAAAACAATCCAAATGTGTTTTCTCAGTTTTGAGTATGTCATGTGTCTTTTTTATTAAAATGTTATTTTAAACTGAAAACACACACTTGTCATATCAATCACATCGTGTCTCGGTTTGACGTGAGACCAATTCCTGCACATCAAAAATGACTTATGAATCATTTTCCTAAATTATCAAGACAATTCGAGCACATTTTCTCAGTTTTCAACAAGTGACACGCGTTTTGAACTAAAATGTCTATTTTAAACTCATAACAGAAACTTTGAGCCATATTGAGCACACCATATATCAAATTAAGGTGCAACTAATTCATATACATCACAACTGACTTATGAATCATTTTCATAAACTATCAAAACAGTCTAAATTTGTTCTGTTGTTTTTACTATGTGACGTGTGTTTTGAACTAAAATGTCAATTTTAAATAAAAAGACACACTTTAAGTCGTACTGGTTAAACCGTGTATCAGATTGACAAGTGGTTGATTCCTACAATTCACAAATAAATTAGGGATCAATTTCCTAAAGTATCAAAACAATTTGAATGCATTTTCTCAGTTTTGAGTATGTCATGTGTCATTTTCACTAAAATGTCAATTTAAAATGAAAACACGCACTTTGAGTCATATCGATCGCATCCTATATCGGTTTGTTGCAAGACTGATTCTTATAGATCACAAATGACTTATGAATCGTTGTCCTAAAATATCAAGACAATTTGAGTGCATTTTCTTGATTTTCGATGAGCGATACATGTTTTGAACTAAAATGTCAATTTTAAACAGATAACATACACTTTGAGTCATATCAGGCATAATGTGTATTGGATTGAGGTGTGTGTGATTCCTACTTGTCAAAAATGATTTATGAATCGTTGTCTTAAAATATCAAAACAATCTGAATGCATTTACTCAGTTTGGAGTATGTGATGTGTGTTTTGAACTAAATTGTCAATTTTAAATAAACACACACTTTGAGTCATACCGGTCACATCGTGCATCGAATTGATGAGTAGTTGATTCCTATACATCACAAATGAATTAAGAATCATTTTTCTAAAGTATAAAAAAAATCTGAATGTGTTTTCTTAGTTTTGAGTATGTCACATGCTTTTTTTATTAAAATGTCAATTTGATCGGAAAACACACACTTTAAGTCATACCGGTCACATCGTTTGTCAGTTTCATCTGTGACTGATTCCTACATGTCATAAATGACTTCCGAATCGTTTTCCAAAAGTATCGAGACAATCCGAGCATGTTTTCCTTTTTTAGTGAGTGACACACGTTTTGAACAAAAATGTCAATTTTATACTGATAACATACACTTTCAGTCATACCGGGCATACCGTGTATTAGATTGAGGTGTGACTAATTTTTGCAAGTCACAAAAGATTTATGAATCATTTTCCTAAAGTATCAAAACAATCCAAATGTGTCTGCTCGGTTTTGAGTATGCGACTTGTGTATGGAACTGAAATGTCAATTTTTAATAAAAACACTTTGAGTCATACTGGTCACACCATGCATCAGATTGACGCACGGTTGATTCCTACATGTCACAAATGACTTATGAATCATTTTCCTAAAGTATCAAAACAATATTAATGTGTTTTCTCAGTTTTGAGTACATGTCTTTTTATTGAAATGTTCATTTAAGCTGAAAACACAGACTTTGAGTCATATCGGTTACATCGTATGTTGGTTTAATGTGTGACTGATTCCTACCACTACTGGAAAATTGGTCTATTTGTTATTGGTCATTTGCAACGGAATCATATCGCAAATGCCCCGTTACAGAAAAGGGTGTTGCAAATAATTTTTTTTGTGATGGATCCACGCCTCGTCGCAAATAGTCATCCCGAGGTTTTTTAAAAAACCCTATTATGATGCCCCGTCGTAAAAAGTATTTGTGACGGGTCCATGTCCCATCACAAATACTTTTCCCAAGGGTTTTTAAAAAACCCTACTACGACGAGGAGATGGTCTATCGCAAAAGAGCCCGTAGTAAATAACTTTAAAAAATAAAAAATAAATAACATTGAATAAATAATATTATTAATAATAATAAAATAATATTATAAAATAATAATAATAATACTAATATTAATAATATAAATAATATTAATATAATAATAATAATAAAATAATATTAATATTAATGGAATTAAAATATTAATATTAGTAAAATAAATAAAAATTATAAAATAATAAAATAATAATATTATTAATATTATTAATATAATAGAAATAATAAAATAATATTAATAATATTATAATAATGACATAATTAATATTAATGAATTAATAATATTAATATTAGTAAAATAATAAAAAATTATAAAATAATAAAAGCCTCAATATTCGCAAAAAATATAAAAAAAAATAATGATAAAAAAATAATAAATAATAATAAATAAAAATATAAAAAAATTAAAGTAATAAAAAAATAAAAAAAATTAAATAAATAATAAAAAATACAATATGCGCAAAAATATAAAAATCGCACTATATAGAAATGTAAATAGTTAATATTACAAAAAATATTTACATTCAAATGTTTTATCATAAAAAAAATAAATACATCACTAAGGGGGAAGATCTTCTGGAGGAGCGAGAGGAGATGGTGGAGGGAACTCCATCCCTAAACCATGAATCAAACGTCGCATGTACTTCATCTGCTCGTGGTGGTGTTGCTGCCATCGACGCATCTCCTCCTCCTCCTCATGTTGCTGCTATCATCAGAGCTCTTCCTCCTACTATTGCTGCTATTGACGCATCTTCTTCTGCTCCCTATACATACTCTCTATAAGTTCACCCTAAGCTCACAGCTGCTCCTGATACTGTGCAGCAGATGATGATGACACTCCATGAGCTCCTCTCGAGCTGGACACCGACATCGCAGCGGTACCATAATAACTCTCAGGCGTCAATCGAGAGCTGATACCAACAACTCGGCCTTTCTCGAAGCCATATTGGATCACCTGCGTCCATGCTGCCTCATCAAATCAGTGGGCACTGGTCTGATCATCGATCTCAGCCTGACTCTCAGTCTGTGTCTGAGACGTCGCGGCCTCATATGACTCATTCAATTGCAATTTAAAATTAAAATAGTTAAAATATTATTTGTAGTTAATTTTAAAACTCAAAATGAAATTATACTGACCGCAATATAACGCTGGCGATCACCTCTAATCTCTCAAGTGACCGAATCGTTGTACATCCTCCTATAAACAACGAACTCCATAATATTGGATGTTCAACTTCCTATATGAATATAAAATTAACCATTTACATTTAAAGTTATACAAATTATTTAAAAAATAGTACTTACCATATGTTCTATATGCATACTGAATATACGACTACCAGCTCGATGTGTCACCTCCTATCTCCATCGGTTTTGTCAACCTAGTGATGATCTCCTCTGAAAATGACCACCCAACTAGTGTGAACATAATTCATCCTAAACTTGAGATAAAATGTAATCAGGTTGGTGGTGAGACAAGACTCATCAAACTCTGTCACTCCTACTTTCATCATTGATTTTCTTCTCAAATTGTGCAAAAACTAACGGTAATGCTCATTCATAAACCCCTCTCATGCTTTCTAGATAGCATCACACATGCTCTCATCGATGATATACCAAAAACCCTATAAATAATTTATCATATCAAGTTATTAATTAAATAAATTTCAAAATAAATATTATTTATTTACGTACCATCCAATGATCGAACATGTGGTGCTGAACATAAACGGGAATCTGGTCTCATGTGACCCATGCTTCGGAAAAATAATTGCGCAATATAGCATGCCCTTGTCCAACAATTATATGAGAAAATCTGTGAAAAAAACAAATAATCAAACAATTAGTATATAAATAAATTAATGAATGCTAACTAAAATACACAGGTAACTCCACATGCATGGATCAAAGCCAAGACGTGGACATCACTTGGGGATAGGGTCAGGAATCATCAATTGTGCAAGACTGTGCCCCCTCCGAGTACTCCTTGAACCACTAGCTGTCTGAGGGTTGGATGATCCAACATCCTACTCATCCAAAGGTAGATCAGCCTCCTGTAACTGACGAAATAGATCATCATCCATTTGAAACACGGAATGACTTTTGTTAGCAAACAGTTGAAAATAACTATTATATATATATATATATATATTATGTTTATAATCAATATTTAATTGTGTCAATGTTCATATTCATCCTCATCTCCATATCTGATGATGTTAATGTCTTCATATTCCTCCTTAACATCATCAATTTCCATATGAGTTTCAGCTTCATCATCTCTTATCATTTCGAATTCATTTGTAACATCATTAACATCATCATCACCATTGACCCTTAACTGTGTGGTGTCATCATCAATATTTATGTCTCTTTGTGAAAAAGATGGATTTGGAGTAGTATCTTGAAAATTTTTAATTCCTTACACTTCAGTGGAACCACATTCACTTTGAGTAAACTGATTTTCCTGAGATTTAATTTTTATTATGTTTCACCAATCACCCAACTCTCTTGAAGTAGCACAATAATTTTCATAATAAATTTGATGTGCCTAATGAGCCAATAAAATGATTCATTTACTACAAGAAGACTTTTATATTTAATACCAATGATTTCATGGGTCGAATGAACACAAAAGCCTCTCTCAGTATCCAACCGCTGACATTTAAACATCATTATGTAATTTTGTCCCAGATAACATAATACAATAATTTCTTCAAGCATATCGTAAAATTCAACTTCAATTTCTCTATGATTAAATCCTCTCAAGCAAACACCACTATTCATGATAGCCATGACTTTTTAATCCGGTAATATGACCATTTCTGACACATTTGACCAAATTGGAAACATAACTATCTAGAAGTATCAAATCTATAATCCACTGACAATATAATAATTGATTTTCTTTGGAAAGTATCTAAGCTTCTTTGGACTCATTAACTTATGTGATATGACATTTTCAAACAGTTCAAGTTCTGGTCGCCTGTAAATTTGGGCAAGATTTAATCGTACCTTTACATTATCTTTGGTCTTACCCGGTATATCCAAAACTGTATGAAATAAATTATTAAAATAGTTCATAATATTCATGACATCCAATATGTGATGGACCAAAAAATCAGAACAATATGGTAGATCCCAAAAAGTGCTTCGTTTTATTTGATTGTATTCTTTTCCAAAGCCATCAATTTTCTATTGGTTTATTGTTAGTCCAAATGTGATGGGAGGTAATTAAGAGACAATTGATTTTAACTTTGTACCTAAGATCATGGTTGGAGGTTCATCTATTTTAATTTTTCCTTTTTTTTAAAATGATATTTCATCCTCTAAAAAGGATGATTGGTTGAAAGGAATCTATGATAATAGTCAAAAAACAATGTTTTTTACCATTGATGAGCATAAACGCTTTTTTGTCTCTAATACAGTACAAACATGATTTTGGACCATGTGTACTCCAGCCAAATAACATTCTATATGCTTAGAATTCACTAATTTTCCACATCAATGCAACTTTCAATAAGAAATTTTATTTCACAGCAACATCATATGTACTGACATTATTACTCCACAATGAATTTAACTCATCAATCAATAGTTTCAAATAAACATCAATATTCCTTTTCGGATGTCCTAGAATTAATAAAGTCAAAAATATATGGCTCCATCATCAACATCCAATGAGGTAAATTGTACGGAATTATAAAGATAGGTAAACGTGAATATTGACTACCGTAAGAACCAAGTGGGCAGAAACCGTCAGTATAAAGACCCAATCACACATTTTGAGCTTCTAAAGAAAAATTCGAATGCACTTGATCAAAATGTTTCCATAAATCACCATCATATGGATGATTTAATCTTTTTGTAGTTGAAATATTGGTTTTATTCCATGTCATCAATGTCGTTGTGTTTCGAGACATAAATAAATATTGCAATATGGGTGTAAGTAGAAAATATCTCAATTGTTTTACAAGAATCAATTCAGACTTCCCTACTTGATCCTTTTTATATCTCGATTTTCCACATATGGGACAATTATCCAATGACTCATTTTGACCATAATATAAGATGCAATCATTTGAACATGCAAGAATCTTCTGATAACCAAGACCTAGATTACGAACCAGGCTCTTGCTCTCATGGAAATTTATAGGCAACACATTTCCTTCAGGTAACAGTATTTTAATCAAATAGAATATCTTATCAAAATAGATATTTGATATTCCATTATCTAATTTAATAGTCATAAATTTTGCAACAACTTCAAATTTTCTTATCTTGCAACCAGGATATAAGGCATCCTCAACGGACCTCAACAACTCATAAAATTGAGATGGTTCGAACTATGGAGTTAAATCAATATCATCCTGAGTTTTAGTTTATTAAAAAATAGACCTTCCACATCATGTACTAAATTTTGAAACAGTGATGGATCTGAAACCAATTTATTAGTATCTTCTCAAGAAACTACATTCACCATATTGATACCGAAAAACATAATCTGGTTGAAAACTAAAACACAGTAGATGACCCCCAACATTGTAAAATGTTCCAAACATCCTCAAAGAATATTTTTTATAAGGAAAATTAATTTTCCCTTCTAAAAAAATTCTAGTTTTGATGATGCAAATGATAAAAAAATCTTCAACGCCCTCAATATATAGAGGATTTAAATCAGAATTGTTTGGATTCATGTAGTGATTTATCCAAGCGTGGTCATTTAATAATGACTATTTTTGACTTCCTTGTTCCATATTTTTAAAAAATATATAAAATAATTAGTTTTTTTGAATAATTTTATATAAGAAACACTATCCAAAAAATAGAAGAGAATTAAATTCACTTTTCTAACAATTTATAATAATTTCTATTATTTCATAGTTATTTATAGTATTTGTTTTAAAATTTATACTACTATACACTAAGTTAGACTAATTTATACTAATTAACACAAATTATTAGTAATTATAGCTAATTTATACTAATTACTGCTAATTATAAGCAGCGCAATTTCCAGCGGATTGGCGGAAACTCTTTTGCTCAACGACTCATCTCCTTGCAACTTTCTCCGACTAAAATCACTATGAAAAATTTGCTTTGATGTATAAATATTCATTTTCTTATGTATGAGAATGGAGAGCAGGGAGGCCTCGCTGCGTTTCTCTCCATTCTCATGTATACGAAAATGGAAATCTGTACGTCGAAGCAGATTTTTCATAGTGATTTCAGTGGGAGAAAGTTGCAAGGAGAAGATTCAATGGGAAAAAGATAATATAAATATCATATACTTAATTATTATCTATATAATTTATAATTCAATTTCTATTATATAAAATTTTTACATAATCTAAATATCATATACTTAATTATTATCTAAACGATGATCATATCAATTACAAAAACATTTTTTTATGTGGTCTAAATAATGTTCAAAATAAGGCCCCTTTTAATTTGAACAATTTCAATTTAATTAATTATGAAGTAAAAATGAATATCAAGAAAATTTAACAAATAAATAAACAATTTATTTATTTTCCAAAATGTGAGACATTTATGAATTATTCATAAATAAATAAAAATTGTAAACATTTTATAAATTAGAAATAATATAAACATTTTATATTCATATCATTATGAACCCCTTCATATTTTATATTAAATGGAATTTATATGATATTTCATGAATTATAAACATTTAAAAATTCAATATCTATTATATAAACATTTTTATATAATCTAAATATCATATATGTTGTAATTTATAAACACTTTATAAATCAGCTTTTATGATTTCTAAATAAACCATTTATTTCCACATCATAAAGCATGCCAATTTAATTTTTCAAAAGGTATTTAAAAATATTCATCAATTAAATGTAAACATTTTATAGTTAATTAATTTATAAAACACTTATAAATTTTTATAAACATTTCAAAATAAATTATTCATTATTTGTAAACAATTTATAAATAATATAATTCAATTCATAATTTTATTTTATTGATTAAAAGAAATAATTTATTTATTTTCATAAACAAGAGTAATAAATATGAACATTTCATATTTAATAAAGGTTAATAATTTTTTTTTATTAATCCTTATTAATGTTATTAGCATTTTATAAACCATTTTATAGATACAGATAACATAAATAATTAAATAAACCATTTATTTAATTGCTAAATATGAATTTTCATGTTTATTTCCAGGATTGAAAAATATCATTTTACAATTAAAACGTGTATTTTCATAAACTAATAAACACGTTAATTTTTCAAATAAGTATTTATCTAATACCACTGATGAGTTTTGTATGATCATCATATGAGCATATGCAACACAAGATAACCCATATACAGGCATATCCATATTTAAGAATCAATACGCAAATAAATATCTATAAAATAGAGTGCCTAGAAAACACCAACAACCGCAATCTTATTCATCCTCGATGAATGAGAATGCTTGATGAAGATCACGAAGTAGTGAACAAAATCACACTACCTTAAAGAGGAGAACACTGGTCAATGGATCTATGATCATATCATAGGGATACTTGAACGTTGAAGGAGTTCTAGGGCCTTTTTTGAGATTATAAACAATGATATGGGAGGAAGAGATAATTGAGAGACTTTCTCACAAGCTTATGTTCTCAATGGGAGGGATTTCATCCCTTCATATATCCATCCATGACACGTTTCATTAAATGAAATGCATCAGCCATATTTAGATATCCATATACATTTATTACCAATGATATTAATTTATTGAATCCTATCAAATGGATATTCAATCTATTTAGTCCATTCATAATAGATTGATAATAAAACCATTTGGGAGAAGTGAATATATATATCATATACATATACTTACTATCTCCTCTATTTAATACATGCATAATAATACCTGCATTGAATGTAGATTATTAAATATATATATATATATATATCATATTATATATATGTGTGTGTGTGTGTGTGTATTTAGTTTATATTCAACAAACATAATATATATATCGTCACAGACTTCGATTTGATATGTGGTAGATCTTAAATGAACACCCAGATCAAAAGTTATGGCTATTTGAAGTTGAAGTTTGATTTTCAAATTTTCTTAAAACTATAATAAATTTAATTCTATTAATTATTACCAAATTATTATCTAACCTGGTTTCATCACATTTTATAAGCTTCAATTTGACTGGTTGTGGGGCTAAAACGGACCCTCAAATCAAAAGTTATGGTCAACTGATACTGAAGTTTGGTTTTCAACTTATAAAAGAAATTATTTAAGTTTCAAATAAATATTAACTAAAAATTAAATATAATTTATAATTAACACAATATATTTAATTAAAAATCTAAATAAAAAATCTAAATAATAAATAATTGACATGTTTGGGGAAGCGAAGCGTTTGTTAAGGCCTCTTCGGGTAACAAACTTGCACCCCAAGGCACAAAGTGTACCTTTATAGGACACCCTAAGGAAACAAGGGGACATTACCTATATGAAACCTTAGAAAAAAGGGTTATAATGGAAATACATTCCATATTTCTTGAGAGGGAGCACATCTTTAAAAGGGATAGTGAGAGTGAGATAAACTTCGATGAAGTTGAGGCTCAAGGCACACAAGAGCTGGTACATGATCAGATTCCACAAAGCCATATGCAAGAAGAAATTGTTCCAGAGATACAAGTATTACATAGGAGTAAAAGGGATGTTATAGAACTATAATGGTATGGTTTTATAGTTATCGGGGATGGTGACTCATTATTAGTTGATAACAATGATCCTCTAAACTACAAAGAAGTAGTAAGTGGCACATATATTATCAAGTGGCAAGAAGCCATGAATTCTGAAATGGATTCCATGTACCAAACCCAAGTCTAGATTTTGGTAGATCCTCCAATGGATGTAAAGCTCGTTGGTTGCAAATGGGTATTCAAGAAGAAACTGGGCATGGAAGGACAAGTTAGTACCTATAAGGTGTGACTGGTTGCAAAAGGTTTTAAGGAGTGTCAAGGCGTTGACTACGAAGAAAGCTTTTCACCAATTGCAATACTTAAATCCATCAAAATTCTACTTTCCATTGAATCTTACCATGACTATGTGATTTGGAAAATGAATATCAAAATATCCCTCCTTAACAGGAACCTTCAGGGAGATGTCTACATGACACAACCTAAAGGGTTTGTGACTCTAAAGGATGCCAATAAGATATGCAAGTTGCAAAAATCCATTTATGGATTAAAGCAGGCATCTGGGTCATGGAACATTCATTTTGATGAAGCCATAATGGAATTTAGTTTTATAAAGAACGAATGTGATTCTTGTGTCTACAAACAGTTTAGTGGGAGTGAATACATTTTCTTAATAGTATATATTGATGACATATTACTTATTAGAAATGAAATACCAGCCTTACAGTCTGTTAAGGCATGGTTGAATAAATAATTTTCCATAAAATACTTGGGTGAGACAACATATATTCTTGGGATCAAGATCTATCATGATAGATCCAAGAGGTTGCTCGGCCTAAGTCAAAGTACATACATTGACAAGATACTGAAGAGATTCAGTATGAAACAATCCAAGAGGGGATTATTTCCAGCGTCACATGACATTCGACTTTCCAAGAAAATGTGTCATTAGACCCATGAGGAAAGAAATATAATGGCAAGGATTCCATACGTATCGGCAATTGGGTCAGTCATGTATGTTATGCTATGTATTAGGCTAGATGTCACCTACGCATTAAGCGCGGTAGGCAGATATCAAGATGATCCAGGTGGCCGCCATTAGATGGAAGTCAAGACTATCCTTAAGTATCTGAGGCATACTAAGGATATGTTCTTGGCTTATAGAGGATATGAGAAACTAGTCATCATAGGATATGTAGATTCTAGGTTACAAACTGATCAAGATGGCATGAAGTCATGAACGGGATACATCTTCACTTTGAATGGAGATGTTGTGAGCTGGAAGAGCTCAAAGAAGGTTGTGGTCACTGATTTTATAGTAGAGTTCGAGTATATTGTGGATTTTGAGGCGGCTAAAGAAGCGGTTTGGATGCGCAATTTCATCTAAGAGCTTGATATGGTACCTATCAGTAAAGATCTCATCACACTATATTGTGATAATACTACGGCGGTGGCTCTCGCAAAAGAGCCAAGGTCACTTCAATGGACGAAGCATATACTTTGGAAGTATCATCTCTTCAGAGATTTTTCTCAGAGAGGCAAGGTTGTAGTGATTAGTATTTCCACAGAATACAACACAGCAGGCCCCTTGACTAAAGCCTTGACTCAGTAGAAACATGATTATCATGTGAGGTCTAGCAGACTGAAAGTCGTAGGCAGTTGGCTCTAGTCCAAGTGAGAGTTTGTTAGAGTTGGTGTCCTAGAACCAACTGTTTGTACTTTGATTATATGAATATTTGATGCGTTAAATATTAAATTAAATGTCTTATTACATAATGTTCATTGTTCTGCATGACTTTAATGTAATAATGTCCTAGATTATTTGTCGCATTAATAAGGTCATAGTAGCTCTCCGCTATGATGAGAACTTTGAAGTGGTATCACAATATTCTTAATATAGTTATGCGGTTGGATAACATACTATGGTGGGACACATAGTATATAAATCATTAGGTGGGATTACTCATAATCAGATGAGACTTCTTCGCATGAAGTTCGCACTTGGTAATCTCTAAGATGGTAGATTATGAGAACAGACCCGCCAGTAGGAATTCTACATGTTTTGGTGTCATCAGATATTCTTATCTGCGAGCATGTGTAATGATCCTTAGACTTTAAGATTATCATTAATGCATGTCATGACTCGTTCACTTAGACTTGCTGATGAAAACAGTCATGTCATATGTTGGCGGGAAGTAGGGTACGTTGGGTTCGTCACAAATGACATGTTATTAATGGACAAGTCAAGGAAGGATTTTTCCCTTCCATCTTTATGAAAGTTGATATCTTCGCCCTTTGATTGAAATAGAACCGCCACCCTAAATTCAATGGTCATGATGTAGTGATGATTTTATTTTAAATATTCAAAGAATGATGTGTTGAGCATATAGGTTGATGAAACTATCATGCAACGTTCTAGATGAGATATTGTGATAAAGGAATTATATTACACAGTGAGTGTTCGTATGTGGTTATCATCATTGCGACTTTAAGTTCTTTCTCTTAAGTGTCTTGTCTCGTTGCTAGACTGTAATCTTGGACTTTATGCAAGCCCACTTAATGCCAATGAAAAAGAATCTTATAGGGGAACACACTCAGTGTTTTTGTTGGTCTTGATTAAATTATATTTGAATTGAATTAATGGAATACATATTATTCTCAAGACTGAAGAATAATTTTATTCAAGTTATATTGATCGTGCAAATTAAATAAATATTTTTTCACCAGATTGTGAATAAAATATATTTATTTATTTTATTGAATATTTATTAAATATTTATTTACTAGTTTTTGAATAAAATAATTATTTAAGAGAATAAAATATTTATTCAGGTGTTCAATAAATGCAAGAGGGATTTGAATGGACCAAGACCATGTCCGGTGATAAAATAATTATTTACGAGCTGATAAATATTATTTATCCATTTTGCGCAAGTTAGCACACCGCAAAATAATAATAAAATATTATTATTATTATTATGTGGTATGATATTTCATTGATGGTTATAATTATATTTAATGGTTATGTAATTAAATTTTATAACCGAAATCTCATCTCTATAAATAGATGATTATGTCTATTATGTAATTCATTCGAAACCAATTCCAAGTTTGGGAATAGAGAATTGTTGTGCACAACGAATTTTATCTAGACTCCTCCTCCTCTCTCCCTCTCAAGAACGAGAGAATCAAGAGAGAACTTCTTCAAGACTAAAGAACAAGAGATCAAGAACGAATAACACAAGGCATTTGATTCACCGTACTAGCACTCGGAGAACAAGTGGCATTTGTCGGAAGTCATTGGAGCACGTGTGGATCACCGCTATATTGATCCTATTCTTGGATCCTCACAAATGCAACGAAGGAAATATGGAAGGGTATTTTCAGACGATCAATAATCATCAACGAAGAAAGTTTCTAAGCCTAGGTATTTATTTCTTCAGATATTAAATAAATTAATTATAAATTTGATGTGCGAGATCTTTGCTCTTAGTTCCAAACAACGATTATTAAAAGAAATTTTAATATATTTCCCTCCACCGCAACGTTTTCACTGCACCCAGAACCAACAACGGTTTATAATAACTGCCGCTGAATATATTTTATAAAATTATATTTAGTGGCGGTCATCATTAACCTCCACTAAACATAACTGACGCTATAAATATGTTTAAATTTATTTACATATGAATAATAAATATTTATTTACATATGATTTATATATTTAAAAATACATTTTTATATAAATATGTTTAAATTTTTTATTTGTACAATTGATTTATTATATGTAAATATAAGAAAATATGCATATATTTAATTATAAATAAAACTTAAATATGAAAACCGATAAAATTTCAAAACCATGATATTTATATGAATGTAACCCCTAATAATAAATCTAATCTTTACTGAAAAAGGGAAAGAAAACCCTCTTAAAAGAATCGAAAATCACATCGAATATTAAAAAATCACTATATCCCAACTAAATACTCAATTTTGGAGGCCTTCTGAACATTTTTTTGACCTCAAAAAAATAGTGACAAATATTTCACAATCAACACGGTGTGAATCTTTTTGCATGCTTCGATTTGATATGCGTTAGAATCCAAACTAACACTCGGGTCAAATGTTATCACTACAAGAAATTTGAGTTTCTGCATAGAGGAAGAGGGCGACCGCCAATGGTTGTCGCTAATACTGAAATGTAAATCGGTGGGATTTTTCCCGCCCCTGCCACCATCTTCCCCACTTTCATCAGTGCAACACCTGCCGATTCCCCTTTGTCACCGCTGCTGCCACCCCTGGCCACCCCCCATCTCCACCCCCCATCGCCACCCCCCATCGCCCTCACCACACCCGCAAACCTACCCGTCGCCCCTGACATTTGACCACCAACCCCTCAATTGTTGGGGGTGATTTAAATTCTCAACGGAATATTTATTGTTGAGGGGTGATTTAAAATCTCAACGGAATATTTATTGTCGGGGGGTGATTTGAAATCTGAATATTTGTTTTAATTGTCCTAAAAAATAGGATCTCATTTTGACTGCATTTAAACCACGCGGAAGGTTGAAAATAAAGGGAGGCCTATAAAATGCATGACAGACAATAGAGGAGGCACGCCTTTTGAAGGTTCCAAAGCCCTTGCATATTGGAGTGAAGCGTTGACGGATTCACAACGCTGAGGGCTCGAGTAGTGGTGTGCGGTGCACGGCGTGGCTGCAAGCGGAGAGGGGAACGTGAGATCACGAAGGCGGTTAAAATAAATCACGAAGTGGAGCAGAGATTGTTGCGCCAATTGAAGTGTGTGATTTGTGAGACTTGTAATTTTTATTTGACAATAAAATTACTGATTCTCGGGTGGAGTAGGCTTTCGCCGAACCACGATAATTTTGGTGTTTTATTTTATTTCGTTGCATCTTAAAAACTCCGAACCAACATCTGGTATCAGAGGCAGGTTATCCATTTTTCTTGCTGAATAATTATGGGAGATTCACGTCCAAAGATTTCTGTCCATATTGATATGTTTAATGGGCAGAATGATTTCACATTGCGGCAACAACGGGTAAAAAATATTTTGACTCGGGAAGGGACAGTGAAAGCATTGAAGAAAAAATCAGAGAAGCCGGAGAAGACTAGCTCTGATGATTGGCAAGATATGAGAGATTTGGCAACGAGCACCATTCAATTGTATTTGGCGGACAATACATTACGAGAGGTGATGAATCTAACAGATCCAGAGGAGATCTGGACGAAGCTGGAAGCCAGGTATAAATCTAAATCTCTGACAAATCGTTTATATTTGAAAAAACGATTGTATCGTCTTCGAATGTCAGAAAATGGAGATTTGGGAAACCATTTGGATGAGTTCACCAGACTCTTGACGGAATTGTCTTCTGTGGCGATCAAAACTGATGATAAAGGCAACGTGGTGCCTGTGGAAATGGAAGAAGAGGACAAGGCTTTGCTCTTGTTAGGTTCTTTGCCAGATTCGTATGACAATCTCGTCACTACATTGTTATTTGGAAAAGACACTCTGAAACTGGATGATGTTATTTCATCATTGTTAATGAACGAGACTCGACGAAAGACCAACGATGATGGATCATCAGGCAATAGTGGGCTCTTTGCAGTGACTGGTGGACGTAACTATCATGGAAGGTCGATAGAACGAAAGAATGGTTCAGGGAGCAGGAGAGATCGTAGTCAATCAAGACCAAGAGGAGATTTTGTATGCTGGGAGTGTGG
This sequence comes from Viscum album, assembly GCA_963277665.1. NCBI lineage: Eukaryota > Viridiplantae > Streptophyta > Magnoliopsida > Santalales > Viscaceae > Viscum > Viscum album. The sequence goes on from OY728141.1 coordinate 791,842,624, forward strand.
CAAAAAAGGTCACATGAGAAGAAATTGTGAGAAGTTCTGTGAGCGAATGAAGAAAGAAGAAAAAGAAGCTGAAACAATAGAAGAAACAATTGAGGCGAATACCGTGACTCAAGATGAGAGGTATGCTAGTGATTTATTGCTTACAACTGTGGAAGATGTGGATGATTCAGATTGGATTTTAGATTCTGGTTGCTCTTATCATATATGTGCAAAAAGGGAATGTTTTGACAGTTATGAGAAGTATGAAGGTGATATTGTGAAAATGGCCAACAAATCAGAAAGTCGAATTGTTGGAATCGGTACGGTGCGAGTTCGTATGTTTGATGGGGTTTTTCGCACACTTTCGGATGTGAGGTATGTACCTGATTTGAGAATGAACTTAATTTCTTTGGGTATGTTGAATTCCAAAGGTTTTAGGTTTTCTACTGACGGTGGAGTTCTCAAAGTGATGCGAGGAGTAATGACCGTGATCAAAGGGAAGAAAGTTGGGAATCTATACAAGTTGATTCATGCAGGTGAATCTTCATTGAGGCCCCAGAGTACCATTACAGGTGATGTTCATAAGGATATGTTTGCAAATGGATATTTGAAAAGGAATGTGACATTTGCTTCAGTCGTTCGTGGCACGGTGGAGCCACAACATTTTGTTCATCAGATTTGAGAATTTGTACACCCGTTATGGGTGTGGTGGGTCATGCCAATATTGGGCATGACATTAATGGTCAAAATGGATGACGATGGTGAACTATTCAGATTTTTAATCACGGTGGAGATTGTTGGGGGTGATTTAAATTCTCAACGGAATATTTATTGTTGAGGGGTGATTTAAAATCTCAACGGAATATTTATTGTCGGGGGGTGATTTGAAATCTGAATATTTGTTTTAATTGTCCTAAAAAATAGGATCTCATTTTGACTGCATTTAAACCACGCGGAAGGTTGAAAATAAAGGGAGGCCTATAAAATGCATGACAGACAATAGAGGAGGCACGCTTTTTGAAGGTTCCAAAGCCCTTGCATATTGGAGTGAAGCGTTGACGGATTCACAACGCTGAGGGCTCGAGTAGTGGTGTGCGGTGCACAGCGTGGCTGCAAGCGGAGAGGGGAACGTGAGATCACGAAGGCGGTTGAAATAAAGCACGAAGTGGAGCAGAGATTGTTGCGCCAATTGAAGTGTGTGATTTGTGAGACTTGTAATTTTTATTTGACAATAAAATTACTGATTCTCGGGTGGAGTAGGCTTTCGCCGAACCACGATAATTTTGGTGTTTTATTTTATTTCGTTGCATCTTAAAAACTCCGACCCAACATCAATCCCCCGATATCACCTCACCCACTCCCTCTAGCCGCCGCGCATCTGCCATGGCCAGCGGTCGAAGTTTCGTGTACGTCCTTGGTACCTCTAGCGTGCCCTGCGTTCTCCAGCACACTGTTGACACCTAAAATCGGCCGATTTCAAAGGGTATTTTTAGTGGCCGCCAGTGGCGGTCGGTGTTGAGTAACACTGACCGAGCAACTGCGACCGCCAAAAGTGGTTGCAAGGCGGTCTCTAACGGCCTTTAGCGATCACTTTTGGCGGTTGCTAAAAGACATATTTCTAGTAGTGTATGGTCGTTTGAAGTTCAAGTCATGTTTTCAACTTATCTTAGATTGTTCATTAATTTATTGAATTTTTATGTCCTTCAATTATTATTAAATGACTATTACTCTATAATAATTAGCAAATTATTAGTTAATAATATTTTTTAATTATTTTATAAGTCACTTTAACTAAATATCTTATATATTAAGTGTAAATGCATATTTAACCTTATATAAACCATATTTAATAAGATATATTATATTTATATATGAATATACGATTTTTAATGATATATATATTTATATTATTAAATATACCTTTTATCAATGCTAAACAAATGATGATAGAGTGTGTCTTATCAGTGTTTTTTTAGCGCCGATAAGAGCACAATTTTATCAGCATTTTTTTTTCTAACACTGATAAAAGTACCCATTTATCAATGCTTTTTGCTAACGATGGTAAATAGTAACGCTTGATATCATGGAATATGTAGTAGTGAGCCCTAACAAATCTCATATCTAGTGCCTTTAAAAGCATGATATGTAGTTGTGTGTAGTGTTGTGTGTCAAATGATCAAAATTGTGCAAAATGATTTTGGACCGTCAAAAAAACATAGAACAATGATTGAAAATTAATTTATGATATGTAGAAATGAGTCGCACATTAATATGATATGCAATGTCTTAAATGTATCAAAATGCATTTTTGGAATTATAGCAATTTTTAAACATCAAAATGTGCATCAAACGATCAACACTGAATAAACATGTTCCAATTGTCATGAAAATTCCGGGCAATGATCGTCAATTAATTTGTGACCTGAAGAGAAATTGCACATCAGTCCATTGTGTGATATTGTCATAATGATCCAAAGTAATTTTTTTGATAAAAATGATTTTTTAAAGTTTCATCTATAGTAAAAAAACCAAATAAGTTAATTTTAGTTTTTTAATATATATATTTTTTGTATATAAACTTTACCCAAACTATACAATTAATGATCTTCTCCACGTACCATGTTCCCCTGCTAGTGTACCAAGCCCCGGGCCTCGAATATTTTTTTAAAATATTTTTTTATAATATTTTATTAACTTTTTTAAATATAATTTCATTTACCATAGGTGTATATGGATGAACAATTTTTTTGAACTTAGTTCCCTTTATATTTGTTAAATTATTATATGTTATATATTTGAAATCTTTAAACACCTGCTGGAAGTTAATATATAAAGTCCGTTAATTGTGATAATCTATTGATGGTCCCTAAAGACTTCACCGACAGGGTAAAATCAATTTATATTTTACATATTCGTTGGGCCAACACTAAAACACTTTAGTGGCTAAAGGGTATATTTCTAGGAATGGTTAAAAATCTTAAAAGATGAAGCCATTGTAAATTAATGTTGATTTTTGAACCCTTTTAAGTACTAAACATATACATGCTTTTGAATTCAATGTGATCTTTTCATTCCAAGTATGAAATTAGTCTTGAATATTTATAAGTTTTGTCGCGCGTCCAGATTATTTGGGCGGGGAAATTAACACCCCCTACATGTTCGTTTATATTACGCCAAGACCGCCGCACAGCGTCAACTGATTTTGCTTCTTAGAAGAAGGAAATCAGACCTTTACTTAAAGAACCCTAAACATAGGAAGTAGACCCGGATTTAGTGGATCAGATTTTACTCTCAAATAACATAGGGATTCTTTTTTCTTCTTCTTTTTTTCCTTTGACTTTTTATAGATATCATGTAAACACGGAATTAGACAAGACAGTGGAGCGGACTTTCATTTCAGGAAACATTTTCTTTTCATTTTTTAATATGTTAAAAGGGATATTTGACGGCCAATGACGGCCCCGAGAATTATGTTGGCTCAAACACATTAAAATTTTTGTTTTGAATACATTGGTACAGTAAACTAATAAAATTGATGTCCCTTTCTTTGTATTTTTTTTCTTTATTGTGTGTTGTCCTAACCCATGGGGTCTTTGGGCTTGGCCTAGGCAGGCCCTCTTGACCGCACGTATTTCTTACTTAAACTCTTTGATAAACCCCGTCGACAAAAACTGTACGGAAAATGGAACCTAAATTTAGCAACTGTTCATGTTTCTTCTTCTTCTTCTTTGTGTTGGCGTCTCGGTTCTCATCGATATCGCCCGCCGGAGTTTTTAATATCCTGGATTATGGAGTGGCACCCGGCGGCGATGCCACGCGAGTAATTTTCTTTTTTATTGTTTAGTAACGTTACGCAATACCATTCACGTGTATGCATGGTATTGAGCGGTCTGCATGGGTTTGTCGCAGGCGGTGCAGAATGCGTGGAAGGGTGCGTGCTCGGCGGGCGGCGGCAGCAGCTTGCTCGTGCCGGCAGGGAACTTCAATCTGGGGGAGGTGTGGCTGGAGGGGCCCTGCAATCGCACCGTCGTTATCCAGCTGGAGGGCACCCTCACGGCCCCCTCCAGCGCCGACGCCTTCAAGAGCGACGGCTGGATCACCATCCATGGTGTCGACCACCTAATAATCAAGGGCTACGGCGCCATCGACGGCGTGGCCACCTCCCGCGCGATTTCCGGCAAGCGAGTCGACGTATATACCCATCTCCCTCAATCTCATATCATCTCGACCCTTCCTTTGTTATAATAACTGGATGGGTTGCAGAACCTGAAGCTGGTAGGTTTGAATAACTCGAGGGTGGAGACGATTAAGTCCAAGAACAGCAAGATGTTCCACATCAGCGTGGTCTCTTGCATTAACATCAACCTTGTCGGTCTCACCATCACCTCCCCCTCCGTTCGCGCCAACACCGACGGCATCCACACCAGCCGCTCCGTCAACGTCACGATTACCGGCGCCACCATTGGGACCGGCGACGACTGCATCTCCATCGGCGAGGGCAGCAGGAATATCACTATCCAGAATAGCAAGTGTGGCCCCGGCCACGGCATCTCCATCGGCAGCCTGGGAAAGGACCTGAACGAAATGCCGGTGAGGGGCGTCTACGTCCAGGACTGCATCCTCGACCATACCTCTAACGGCGCCCGCGTCAAGACAATCGGCGGCTCACCCGAAGGCAGCGCCACGGACATCCACTTTACGCGCATGACCATGAAAGACGTCACGAACCCCATCCTAGTGAACCAGAACTACTGCCCTAGTCAACATTGCAAGTTCACGGTATGATTCGTTTCCCCTATCATCTCATCGATTGCTTCCCCTCCACCTTAATCGGGCGGTTGTTTGCTTCAATTATCAGCCGCCGTCCAACGTGAAGCTGAGCACTCTAAGCTTTGAGCACTTTCATGGGACGTCTTTGACCCCGCTGGCTGTGCAGCTGAACTGCAGCTCCACCGTGCACTGCCAAGGAGTGCTGCTGTCTGACATAACGGTTAAGCCCAACCAAGGCTCCGCCACCTCCGTGTGCACCAACGTCGACCATCTCCAAATCACCGGAGTTGTCCCCGCAGGCTGCTGAATCGCCGTGGCATCACTTCCCCTGGCGCCCTTTCCTCCATCTACTGCAATCCAATGCTTTTCCAATCTTCGTTGTCTTAATTATAGGCATTTACGTTGAAACCGGGATTCCTTTATTAAAATAATTAATAAAATAATTAATTTAAAATATAAGTGGTGTAATTATTAATGATGCATGTTTAATTAATTAAAATAAATAATAAATAAAAAGAAAATAACAACTGAAAATTAAAATTAATTAATTAAAAACGTCATTTAAATAATATAATTATTAAATTAATATTTAATAATACAACTAACATCATTATAAATTACAAATAGAAGCAAGAGACTGAGATGACAAATGACTTATATAGATCGTTTTTCTAAAATATCAAAAAAGTCTGAATGTGTTTTCTCATTTTTGAGTAAGTCTCATATGTTTTGAACTCAAATGTCTTTGTAAACTCAAAACAAAAAGTGTGAGTCATACCGAGCACACCGTGTATCAGATTGAGATGTGACTGATTACTACATGTCGCAAATAGTTTATAAGCCGTTGCCTTAAAGTATCAAAACAATCTAAACATGTTGGATCAATTTTGAGCATGTAAAATGTGTTTTGAACTAAAATATCAATTTTAAAAAACGACACACTTGGAGTCATACCAGTCACACGGTGTGTCGGTTTAACATGCAGTTGATTCCCACACACCAATGATGACATAATGATCGTTGTTCTAAAGTATCAAAACAATCTGAATGTATTTTACCAGTTTTGAGTATGTCACATGTCTTTTTTACTCAAGTGTTATTTTAAACTGAAAACACGCACTTTGAGTAATGATGGGCACATCATTTATCGGTTTGATGTGAGACTGATTCTTACAGATCACAAATAACTTATGAATCATTTTCTTAAAATATCAATAAAATCCAAGGGCGTTTTCTCAGTTTTCAATGAGTGACATGTTTGGAACTAAATTGTCAATTTTAAACTGAGAACGGGCACTTTGAGTTATACTAGGAAAACCATGTGTCGGATTGAGGTGCGTCTGATTCCTAAATGTCAAAAATGACTTATGGATCATTTTTCTAAAGTATCAAAACAATCTGAATGTATTTTCTTAGTTTTAGTATGTGATGTGTATTTTGAACTAAAATGACATTTTTAAATAAAAAACACACTTTGAGTCATACCGATCACACCATGCGTTGGATTGACGAGTCGTTGATTCCTACACATCAAAAATGAATTAAGGGTCATTATATTAAAGTATCAAAACAATAAAAACGCGTTTTCTTGGTTTTGAGTATGTCACGTGTCATTTTTACTAAAATGCCAATTTAAACTGAAAACACGCACTTTGAGTCATAACGATCACATCGTGTGTCAGTTTGATGTGAGACTGATTCCTACATGTCAAAATAACTCATGAATTATTTTACTAAAGTATCAAGACAATCCAAGTGTGTTTGACTGATTTTCAGTGAGTGATAATTGTTTTGAACTAAAATGACAATTTTAAACAAATAACACACACTTTGAGTCATATCAGACACACAATGTATTAGGTTGAGGTGTGGCTAATTCCTACACTTTAAAAATGATTTATGATTCGTTTTTCAAAAATATAAAAATGATCAGAATGCGTTTACTCAGTTTTGAGTATGTGACGTGTGTTTTGTACTAAAATGTCAATTTTAAATAAAAAAGCACTTTGACTCATACCGATCACATCATGCATCAGATTAATGAAAGGTTAATTCCTACACGTAAAAAATGGCTTAAGGATCATTTTCCTAAAGTATAAAAACAATTCAAAAGAGTTTTCTCAATTTTGAGTATGTCACACGCTTTTTTATTAAAAAGTCAATTTAAACTAAAAACACACACTTTGAGTCATATTGGTCACATCGTGTGTCAGTTTGATGTGTGAATAATTCCAACATGTCATAAATGACTTATGAATCATTTTCCTAAAGTATCAAGACAATCTAAGTGCATTTTCTCAGTTTTCAGTGAGTGACACACATTCTGAACTAAAATATCAATTTTAAACTGATAACATACACTTTGAGTCATACAGAGCTCACCATGCATCAGATTGAGGTGTGATTGATTCATATATGTCAAATGATTTATGAACCATTTTCCTAAAATTAAAAAACAATACAAATTTGTTTTCTCAGTTTTGAGTATGTGACTTATGTTTTGAACTAAAATGTCAACTTTTAATAAAACACACTTCGAGTCATATTGGTCACACCATACGTCATATTGTCATGTGATTGACTCCTACGTATCAAAAATGACTTATGTATTATTTTCCTAAAGTATCAAAACAATCCGAATTCATTTCCTTGATTTTGAGTACGTGCCTTTTTTTTTATTAAAATGTCACTTTAAGCTGAAAACAAACACTGTGAGTCATATTGGTCACATCTTGTATCGGTTTGACATGCGATTGATTCTTAAACATCACAAATGACTTATGAATCATTTTAAGAAAGTATCAAGATAATTAGAGCTGTTTTCTTAGTTTTCATTATGTGAAACACTTTTTAAAATAAAATGTCAATTTTAAATTGTTAACATACACTTTGAGTCATATCGGGCACACCATGTATCAGATTGAGGTGTAGCTAATTATTACACAACACATATGATTTACATATCATTGTACTAAAGTATCACCATAATTAGAATTTATTTTCTTAGTTTTGAGTATGTGACATGTGTTTTTAACTAAAATATTAATTTCAAACTAAAAACATGCACTTTGAGTCATACCTGGAACACTGTGTATCAGATTGAGATGAAGTTGATTCTTACACATCACAAATTACTTATGGATTATTTTCCTAAAGTATCACAACAAAATGAATGTGTTTTCTCAGTTTTGAGTATGTGATGTGAGTTTTGAACCAAAATGTAAATTATAAACTAAAAACATACACTTCGAGTCATACTAAGCACACTGTATATTGAATCGAGTTGCAGCTGATTAAGGTGTGGATAATTTCTACACCATTCAAGACAATATTAATGATAGATCTTTTTGGAATCCATAATTTTCCATTCAACTCTTGAAAAATCTATTGGTAGATTCATCCTTATGATTCACTTCACATTTTGGACAACATGCAGTTTCCTCTTCCCTTTAAAAGAAACATTACAAGGAATTAGCCTTAAACATTACATAATCTTGAATTTTAAGTCAAGAATTCATTCCCTTACATTTTAGGATCTTTTAAAGTTTATAATTTTTGAGAATTAGTCCATAACTCATACATAACAAAACTATAAAATACAAAGTGGAAACTTCCGATTAGTATTTATTTTCCTCATAATATAAAACTTTTGAAATAAATCATGATTTCTTTCCATGGAAAATATACATGGCTTTTAACTTGACTTCTTTTTTCCCTTACCCATCCTTAAACCCAATGAAAATCATTTTAAAATGCGGGATGAGCAAAAAATCTCAGTAAGGGGCATAAAAAGAAAGAAAACCATTAGCCCAGTGGAAAATAGGAACACTAATATAGCATTTAACTTTACCTTAAATGTTCTTTGAGTGTATGAAGTAAAAAATTTTCACATGAAAGAGACACCTAAATTTTGCACAAATAAAGCCTTTAAAACCCATAATAAGCAATTAAAACCCTCTTTTTAGTGACTTAGAGCATCATATTCATAAAAACCTTTCAAAACCCTTTTAATTGGAATAAACATATGGACGAATTCCAATATAATCATTACCCAATTCCTTGGAGAGCTATAATGAGGATCACCCTTTTATAAGATATATCGAGCTCACCCTTTTTTCATGAGCTATAATGGGGATCAACCCTTCGCATAAACTATATCAGGCTAACCCATGAGCTATAATGGGGATAAAGCCTTCTTATAAGTTGTATCAGGCTCACCCGTTTTATATCACTACTAGAAATTTAAGCTATAGCCACAGACCTATAGACATTATTTTATAGGTCTGTGGCTATAGTTTGTTTATAGCCATGATTGAGTTACATGGTCGTGGCTAAAAATCTAATCTTTCTTTTTTTTCCAAAACACGTCGGGCTCCTCTTCTCTATTATCCCCCGATCCACAACCCTCCGGACCCTCTACATCTCTAATAGAGGTTCCCTCCTCCCCGATACCCTCTACGCGTGACCCTCCTTCCCCGATCCATCGTGACCTCTCCTCTCCCTGATCCTTCTCCACTAACGGTGCCCCTCGCTGCCACCGAACAAGGCAACCCCACCACGAGCTGATGCCACCGAACGCGGGACACTTCACCTCCCCCCACTGACACTGCTCCTAGGTGGCCTCCCTACCTCCTCTGGTGTGCCTCCGACGTGACCAACCCCCTTTAGGTGATCCTCCTCCTCCTTGGTATGAACAATTATGTCTTCATTATTTTGTTATTAGTTTGTGTAGAAGTAGACTGGAATAGTTTTACATGTTTGAGTATGGTAAATAGGTTTTTAAATTAGATACATTATTCTAATTATAATTGATATGCGTGGAGTGAGGGACAAGTAGTTTTCAGTGAAGAGCCAATTAGTCTAGATTGGGAATCTGCATAGTGGAGTTGTGGACAATTGGAATCGATAAAAAGTGATGGTATCAAATTTTGATGGTTAAATTGGGAATCATGGGATCATCTTGGATGCTTCTCGATGATTTTAATTCATATGGTTGGGAGTTTTTAATGACCCACACAATTACAGGGTCGGTAATTTCAAAGGAAATTTGATTTTTTTGCCTGAAGTAGGGAGATTTTTGAGAATTAAGATATGAATTGGAATTTAAAGAGTTAGTACATCTCTGTGATGTGTTTTCACTTGAGGATAATGGTTATTTAGAGGTTTTGGTGCCAAATATTAGGGTGGTGGCTAATTTAAAAAAACTACAGTAGTCATTGGGTATTAGATTGGGAGGCACTAGGTGCCTCTTAATGGGTTTTTAAAAAACTACAGTCTTTATAAGGTACCTGATGGAGGGGTACCAGGTACTCGGTGGGCTGGAAAGTATAGTGGACCTTTTATAAGGGCCATTAGGTACACAGTGGAGGTGGATTGGTTACCCAGTAGGGATGGGTGTTGTTTTTTAAGTATAACAAAATAGTTATTCTGGATTCCACCTTTAAAAATGCCTTATGGGGTTCTTATCATTTAAATGGCTAAAACCAAGGGGGGTGGGATCTCCCTTATCCTATCCTTTTTTCTTTTCCTTTATTAGAGTGTGGAGATCCAAGATTGTTTAATCATGCAAGATAGAGGTAAATATTCATCTTCTACCTCCATTATTATTTCTCATTCATATCATTTAATATTTAGTTTTTTAGGGTATGGTTTATGTCAGATTTCACCAAGACTTGGTGAAATTGGACCATTATTATGGGGCTTCATAGTGTGGTGGCATAAGTGTGATTTTTTTAACATCCCCCCAGACCATAACAACTAAGTAACTTTTAGATTAGAGGATTAGTCACTGCGACCTCAGACGGTCCTCCCTGTATACCAAAGGCCATCCATAACCAAATAGGGGGATGTTTCCAAGAATTATTTATCTATTGACATGTGAGAAATATTGTGGCACATGTAAAAATTGTTTTCTTTTTCTCATTATGTTAGATACTCCAATTATTTCTTATTTATTAATGCTATCCTTGATGAAATAATTACATTGTCACCATTCCCTCATAGAATGTGGTGAAATGACATTAATCTTCCACATTATCATCTTTAACCAAGATTTCATGTGATCTTATTATTTTTTATTTTGATATATTCACCCAAAAAAACTTACCAATTGATATAGTATATATTTACTAGCATGATTATTATTCATCATGGTTTATTCCCTACAAAAATATCCCCACAACAATGTTTCTTATAGATTATATGTTAATACTATTCTAAAATTTCTTGGATTCAAGTATGGGAAAACATGACCAAGATGTATCACGATCAATTTTTTGTGTTATATTTAAAAATATAGATGTTCTAGAATCATCCCCAAGCTAAAGGTGAGCTCATGGAATCTAAAGATTTATCCTGTAGTGATAAAATCGATTATTTAACCACTGATTATTCTTTAGCGGTTCATCACTGTTAGATTTAAAATTCTTAATAATGATAATGAAGTTACCATCATTAAAGCTACTATGTGATGACATGAGCCAAATGATATTCTACCCATCAGAAAAATTTTAAATGTTACATTTTCCTCTTTACCTATAGTTATCAAAAATAATTTTTTTTTTCTAAAAACAATAAGTAATTTCATAATTCTGAAACTAAACCTCTAAACATGTTATAGTGAATTTATGTTCTTAAACATGTTCAATTTACTACTTTCATAAACAGTACTAAAAGAAAACATAGTGGAGACATGGTATTTTTATTAAATTTCATCTCATAATTTATAAGACAATATAATTACTTTTCATTATAAGCTACAAGTCAAATCTTAACCACTTATTTTATATAGAAGATTATAAATGGTTGGATGTGATCCTCGTAACCATATAATGATAATGACATCCCACCAGTTTATTCAAGTATTGCACGAATGATATAAGAATCCTTCCAATTTTCATCAAGATGTGGTGTGACATAGGTTAATGATGAATCCACTAGGAAAATTTTAAATGTTCTCATTTGTATGCATTATGTTTATCAGAGTATTTTATTAGTAACATAATGATATTATATGAATCACCATATAAACATTGAAAGTTTTCATTAATTAAAAGTGTTCTCATTTGTAGGCATTATGTTTATCAGGATTCTTCACTCCTTCCATTTATTTAGGTGCATAAACCAATGAATATTTCAATGAGCATGATGATGGTGGTGGTGGTGGTGGTCTGAGAGGAGGTGATAATGATGTTGGTGTTTCTATAGGAGATGATGAGGGTCATGATGGTTCTGGTGATGCTGATATTGAGGTACATTTCAGAGGTAAATTTTATTCTTGGTTTATACATTTAATTTTATCAAATAGTTATTTTTATTATGATGATATTGATATTGAAATTTTATATTTTTTATATTTGAGATAGTTTGATATCTTATGATATATATTTTATTATGTTTTAGTTCATTTTTATTTGGAAGGTTGTGTTTTTTTTTCTTGTAGCTAGAGGATGTAAGTACTGCTATAAGGTGCAACTATTATGGAAGAATTTAGTGATTAAGTTTATCTAGGTAGGAATCCATTTACACGGTTATTAAATATGGATATAGGGTCTATTTTCCATGGTATTGAAAGTGTTATTAGGGACCAAGATCCTTGGTTTAACCATGGGTGTAGTTAAAAATTACCATTGTTAATATCATGGATTTATCCTATAATTTCCATGGGATTAACCATGGTATTATACTATAATTTCCAAGGTTAACCCATGTACATACATGTACTACATCCATATTTCAAACCATTTCTATACATGGAATAATTCCATGGATTAGAATGTGGAAGTTGAAAACCCCTATTGCAACAGCTTTAGAAGCCACAGTTAGGGAAACCGTGGATATAACCTATTTCTATGGATTTTTCAACTACTAATACATATCTAAACCATAAATATAGGTTATTTTTATAGTTATTATGGAAAAGGAATCATGAGATCAATTGGATGAGAATCCACCCCTAATTCTTGGAAAATGTAACTCACTACCTTAAAAGATTAGACTGTATAAATGATGTCTCAACTTCTTGTGCAGGAAAAACCAAATTTTTTAAAAATATGAGTATCAAATAATTCTATGAAACCCACTAATGGAAAGTGTGTAGGTAAGTATATCTAATATGAATAGTTCCATAAACTGAGCAAAAAATTATGAAGGGACAACTGAAAAATAGTAAGTGTGTCTAGTAGAAAAATCTTTACAGATTTCATCAATAAGGTAAAAGGGATTTGTAGGATAATGTATTGTTGGAGTTTTGGTCACATGATCATAGATGTTTTTCACAACATGTAAACATATTAATGTTACAGGAGACCAAGTTATAGGGTATAAAATATGAATGAGAGAACAAAATTGCTGTAAAAAAGAAACAGGTTTCACAGAATAATAATAAATTATCATTGAAGGATAAATTATAAATTCATGAAAAAATCTATGAAAATGGAAACATATATGGACACACATATGATGAATTTTTGTATGTTCCAACCTTCCACTTCACTCATGATTACAGATTGAAGCTTTTCTGAGGGGGGGGGGGGTGTCCAGGGAAAGGGAGGGGGGATGAGGGGGAGTGGTGGTGGGGGGGGGGGATGGGTGTTAATGAAGAAGGGGGGTGTGGGTGTACAGGGGGAAGGGGGTGTGGGTGTGTAGGGGGGTTTGGAGGGGGAAGGGTGTTGTGATGGTGGTAGGGGGAATGGGGAGTGTCCAAGGAAAGGGAGGGGGCTGAGGGGGAGTGTTGGTGTGGGGGGGGGTGTGAAGGGGGCTGGGGGGTGTGGGTGTGTAGGGGGTGTGCTGGGGGCAAGGGGGTGTGGGTGTGCAGGGGGGTGTGTAGGGGGAAGGGGGTGTGGGTGTGTAGGGGGGTGTGCAGGGGGCAGGGTGGTGTGCTGGTGGCAGGGGGTGTCCAGGGAAAGGGAGGGGGGATGAGGGGGAGTGGTGGGGGTGAAGGGGGTAGGGGTGTGTGTGTGTGTGGGGGGGGGGGGGGGGGTGTAGGGGGTGTGGGTGTGTAGGGGTGTGTGCAGGGGGAAGGGTGGTGTGCTGGTGGCGGGGGGAAGGGGGTGTGTGGGGGAGGGGGTAGGGGGGTGTGCAGTGGGAGGGAAGTATTATCGGATATCATAACTACGTTTCTAATTGATATTCATTTAAAATTTTTCTAATGTAATCCCGAGAATGGAGCTTACAAACTAAGGACACCGAGTTAGTGATGACACATGATAGAGTCTATAGGGACAAAGTTGTGATGTCTCTGAAAGTTTCCAATGGGGATATAATCACTGCTATCATGAAGCTTACCAACTAAGGTCTGTGGCACTTTTTTTTTCAATTCAGTTTCATGTTATGTGTTTGTCTTGCTTTGAGTTGGAAGTTTCTCCCATTAATCTTCCTTTTCTAATTTATTGTCTTCATCTGTAGTGTTAGTTACATGTCATAAGTTTCTATTTAAAAGTTGTACTATGTATGTATTGTTTATGAAAAATACTATACATGGTCTATTACCTAGAATTTTTTAATACGCCCTAGTTACCACCCATAAAATAGTTAGAGACCTATTTTTATAGGTATTATAAAACCAAAAAAATGCTCATCCCACATAACATAGATGTGGTTTCACCTATCTCTAATGTATCTAGAAAAGAATTATGTTTTATAAACTATGTTATGTTTGTCTTAATGCTTGTTTACCATTTTAGAAACCATAATGTGGTGTACATGTATTACATATGATTATGTTATAATTGTGTAAAATGTAAATTTCATGTTTAATCTCATTGATGTATGATGTTAAATTGGATGTTCCACATCCCTATTTCATGAATTGAAACTGCATGATATGTTGGATCCTCATTAGAGAGGAAACCTTCACTTTAAGTGTTGATGCTGTTATCATCATCACCTATTATATTATTGGTTTTCTCACTAATCATGTTCCTCCCACTTCAATTTTTACGTTCAATTAATGATGATTCATCAGAACACTAATTTTTTTTGAAGTATCTCGAGACCCATTCGTGTGTGTTGTGGAAACCAGAGTCAAAGGAGACTCACCATGTATGCACAGGTAAGCACATATATAATAATTTCTCCCGTTATATGTATATCCGCCCATGGCAGCACAATTACATATAAGGGGCTAGGTGTGCTTATGTATCTATATGGAAAATGCATACATGTGTGGGTGATAACTGACCTATTCATGTGAGAATATATATAAGGATCCTCTTGTTCGTGTTCAAGGCCATGCATACATGTACATAGAAGTTAGGGTGTCCTTATGTATATGCAAAGGTGCATATTCCTTGAGGATGGATGAAGCAACTTAGAGTTGTCGCTGATAAAAGTGTCAAGCACCGAGTGTGGCTTGGCTCCTTTGAGATAGGGTTCCTCTCCTAGCCTCTTTAATTCAAGAATGTTTTAAATTTCATTTATCTACCTTCTTAGACATGATTATATTAAATTGAAATTCTTGAATAAGTGTTAGTTAAGATAATTTTTTTGTTTGATAAACAAGTCATGGTTTTGTAATAAAACCCCTCCAACAGAGGTGCGCTGTCTGCGAAAACTCACAATGGTATACCTTGTTTGACATTATTGCATTGATGTTTTCCTTATACTTGATGTCATTGTTAGTCATAAAGCACACATTGTACTTGAACCTTTTTATATCCCTATAGGGGGTTGCCCTATTTTTATTAAAATGGTTGTTTGTACAAAAACACCCTTTAAGAACCATTAGACTTTTAAGATGGAATTTCCCCAGTAGGAAAGTGGTGTAATGACCAAGTCACCACTAAGTGACCCCCTTTGATCTTATAAATTATTTTCCATGTTTTAATGAATTGAATGAGTTAAATTGAACTGAACATGGTTAAATTTGATCACATAGTCAAACAAAGTCATATTTTAGATATTTGAATACTTTTAGGAAAGACTTATGCACAACATTTTCATATGACATTATAATTCATATGATCATCAATGCTGCACAACATAACCACAATTTACATATCATTTTGAGTGCTTCTCAGGACTTCAATCCCAATGAAATACCCTTCTTCTTGACATTGTAGCATTGAGTAGTTAATCATTAGGCAAAGCAACCATATCCAGGGGGTGTCTGTCTGGGGGGGGGTTGCTGTCTGGGGGGGTCTATCCAGGGGGTGTCCAGGAGGGGGGGGGGGGGGGTGTTGTCCAGGGGGGTCTAAGAGGGGGGGGGGGGGGTTGTCCAAGGGGTGTCTAGGAGGGAGGGGGGGTCTGTCCAGAGGGACCAAGGGGGGTCTATCTAGGAGGGGGGATGCTGTCTAGAAGGGTGGGGGGTCTGTCCAGGGGTGGGTGGGGTCTGTCCAGGGGTGGGTGGGGGGGGGGTTGTAAGGGGGATTTCCTGGGGGTATCAAGGAGGGGGGGGGGGTGTAAGGGGGGAATTGGTGTGTGTGTGTGTGTGTGGGGGGGGGGGGGTTCAAAGGGGCTATCCAGGGGGTGCAAGGTTAACTTAATGAATTGAATGAGTTAAATGGAACCAAACATGGTTAACTTAGAACATGAGAGGTAATGCCTCATGAAGTGAATTATGTTATGGTTATGACTCTTTTCTAAAGTTTAATTGGATGGCATGACACTAGATATCAACTAAGGATCCACACAATTTCACCAAACGGTTTGGTAAGTCTTCTACCATATTCGATTCATGAATAGGTATGAAGTGAGATGACTTTGAGATCCAATACATAATCCCCCATAAGGAATCATATTTTCAAACCATTCTTAGTAAACCTATGAAAAAATTGATAGTTATTTTCTCCAATTTCCACATAGATATAGGTAAGGTTTGCAACATGCAGGGGGTGTTCAAGGGGGATGTCCAGGGGGTGTCTAGGGGGGGGGGGGGGTGTCCAGGGGGTGTCGAAGTGGGTGGGGGGGGGGTGTCTAGGTGGGAGGGGGGGGGGGGTGCAAGGGGGCTGTCCAAGGGGGGTGGGATACTACGGGGGGGGGGGGGTGCAGGGGGGTGTTCAAGGGGGCTGTACAGGGGGGGCTGGGCTACTGCAAAGGGTGCTAGGGGGTGTTCAAGGGGGGGGGGCAAGAGTACTGTACAGGGGGGTGCAAGGGGGTGTGTCCATAAGGGGGGGGGGGTGCAAGGGGGCATGGGTGTGTAGGGGGGTTGTCCAGGAGGGGGGGGGGGGGGGTTGGGGGCATGTGGTGTGGGGGGGAATGGGGGTGTGGGGGGGGGGGGTGTTCAAGGGGGATGTCCAGGTGGGGATGGGGGTGTAGGGGAGTGTTTAAGGGGGTGCAAAGGGGATATCCAGAGGGGTGCAAGGGGGCTGTCCAAGGGGACATGGGGGTGAAGGGGAGTGTTCAAGGGGGTGCAAGGGGGCTGTCCAGGGGGTGCAAGGGGGTTGTCCAAGGGGCATGGGGGTGCAAGGGGGTGTTCAAGGGGGTGCAAGGTGGATTTACATGAGGGAATTGGGGTATAGGTGGGGTGCAAGGGGTGGTCCAGGGGGGTGTAAGGGGCTGTCCAGGGGGGCATGGGGGTGCGGGGGGGGGGGGGGGTGTTCAAGGGGGTGCAAGGGGGGTGCGGGGGGGGGGGGGGGGGTGTTCAAGGGGGTGCAAGGGGGGCATGGGGGTGCAAGGGGGTGTTCAAGGGGGTAAAAAGGGGATGTCCAGGGGGTGCAAGGGGGTTTTCCAGGGGGGCTGTCCAGGGGGCATGGGGGTGTGGGGGGGGGGTGTTCAAGGGGGTGCAAGGGGAAAATCTGGGGGGGGGGGGTGCAAGGGGGTTGTCCAGGGGGGCATGGGTGTGTGTGTGTGTGTGTGGGGGGGGGGGGGTGTTCAGGGGGGGGGGGTGCAATGGGGATGTCTAGGGGGTGGCATGAGGGTGCATGGAGGTATTTTAGGGGGTGAAAGGTGGCTGTCTAGGGGGGTGCAAGGGGCTGTCCAGGGGGGATGAGGGGTGCAAGGGGGTTATCCAGGGGGAATGGGGGTGTAGGGGGGTGTTCAAGGGGGGTTGTGGGGGTGTTTTTTATAAAATGGGAAGGCCTATAGCCACGCAAATACCAGCCACGATCCATTGAACCATGGATATAACCTATAGACACAGTTTTTGGGCTTATATCCACAATTTCAAATCGTGGATATAGCCTAAATTTCCAGTAGTGTATAATTCTCAAGTACCATATCATGAATAAAAAACTTTTATCATAAAACCATTTGAAAAACACTTTTGGATAAAAATATAAGTTTCTTTTAAAAACCATTTTCAATACCAAAATAACCAAAAATAGAACAAGGTTTTTTTCATTGAAGAAAACATTAAATATTTCAAAGGAATAGAGAAATAAAATAATATCCACAGTGGGGGGAAAGTCATTTTCGCTGTGTTCATTAATAATAGAACATTCTTTTTGTTATTTTTCAAAACATTTTATATAAAACACATAAAAATATTCCTTTTGAAACCTTTGAAAATAAAGTAAAAAGATACATTAAATATAATGCAAAAATATTTTATGTCCATATAAACATTTTCATAAAATAATTTTAAAAAAACATGGACATGGAAAAGGCATTGGACAAAAAACATTAAAAGATATTTTTTAAAGAAAAGTCCCTTATCACTTTGGAAATATTTGAATCATAATCCCTATGAAAGAATAACATCAAAAAACTGTAAATACCATGAGAATAGATAAATACATGATATAACACATCAAAGATGATATATATAAACCTATTAAAATATTATAGATGTATAATATAAAAATATGCCTCAATGAAAGGAAATTGAGACGAGGTCCCTTATCTTGAGTCTGACTTTTCACTTGTGTCTTTATCTTCATGAATAATAAACTTATGTCAATTATTTACTTGATTGAGAACATTTTTAAAGTTTATTATTACTTTTATTTAACTTATTAAAATGTTTTATATAATTCCTTTATCAAGTTTATGTCATATTTTTTGACCATATTCACCTTCTATGTCAAAAATGACTTTGGTAGGTTGACTATGGTCAAAGAGGTCATTATTCAAACATATAAAAATAATAATAATAAAATAATTATAATATTTATATGTCAATTATACTTTTAAGACCAATCATGAAAGATGGTTTTGAGAAATGAAATATGTTACAATCATGAAGACAGTAGGTTGTACATACACATGAGTAATATTTCTATTTTCAATGATCATTAAGGAAAGAAGGTACACATTTTCTTTTTTTATAAAATGACATTTATATTATAATTATCATATTATTTATTTAAATATACTTATATATCATCCATGTGGTTTGGTGATGAAAATAGAGTCACTTCACTTCATGAAGGCGGTAGTCCACATGTTCTTGAACGATATTTTCATTTCACAACGAGTCAAAAGGTAAGAAATGTATATATATATATATATTATATTTTCATAATGATAAATATGTCATTAATATCATAATTATTCCATTTATATCACATATATTCATTATATTTACCCTTATTACCATCCATATAAAGCGTTAGTGAAAACGAATCATATCGCTTCGTGAGTTGGTAGTCTGTCGTACACACAAACGATATTATCATATGCCCTATAGAATGGAAGGTAAAAAAATTTATATATGATATAATGACTCCAGAGGAATAATTATGTTATAAATATCATATATATACTCTATATACATCTTCATACCCAGTCGTGAGAGGTGGTAATGGGAAAACTAATGACATTGGTTCATAAGATGATAGCCCGCCATACACATGAATAATGATTTCATAACCCATTTGATGGAAGAGGATATGGATAAATATTATGCCATAAAAATAATAACATATAAGTATATGGAATATATAGATGTTATTATATTATAAGTTTTAATACATAATTGAAGGTGGGAAAATAAGAAATAAAATGAAAGAGCTTTGTTAAGATAAATACCTTCTCTAAGAGAAACCTCATTTGTATCTCCTCATAAGGACCCTAGGGTTGGTATTTTAGTATGAAAAGAACCTATAGAATGTGTTTAAATATGTTGGGGAGGTATTTTTTCAAGTTTTTTTTTGAGAAAAAGGGATTTATAGGAGTGAATAAGTGAGGGTAGTGAGTTCCCTTTTATAACTGAGGAGTGAATTTTTTGTAAATACCCAAAAGTATTCAATAAGGGGAGGTCACTCTCATCTCACGTGACTCCAAAATTGATAAAAAATACAGGTGAGGGATTATGTGGTCAATAAAAACCCCCAACACACAAAATAAACACATTTTTTTATCATGTTATTCCTTATCCTTTAAGTTTACTCACTTTTACCCTTTTCGTTTTTACCACAGTAACTTGTATCTTTTTATTTACCTAGGTAATTTATCCTTTAAGAATAAAATTAAAATGATATTTATTAGATAATTTAGATATAATTATTATAAATATAAAATAAAATTTATAAAATAAAAATCCTTTGTGTGTGGAAAATTGATTTTAACACAAGCGCATGTAATGTGTAGAACCCCATTTTAACCTTAATAACGATAATTGATTTTTAACTGTTTTCACTAATCGTTATGGTAAAAAATTAAGTTGAACATTTTTAATAATTTAAATTATTATGATTCTAAATATTTAATTTATTTTTTCAAACTAAAATCATATAATTAGAAAAATTTAATTTAAAATTAATCCCGTAAATGCAACATGAAAGCGATTTTTCAAAGAGAAAATGTTCAAAAGTTTACAATGTTTTATATCAAAATTCAATATGAAAAATATTCAAACGAACTAAATTGTATTAATAGATATATAATTGAACTATTTTTACTTTAAAAATAATTTAAAAAATAATTAAACATTATAAATAATTTAAACAAAAATAATTTTTCAATTAAAATTTAATATTTTTCACTATTCATCAAAAAATGATTTTTTTTCAAAAAAATACCAAAAATCAACCCTAAGATAATTTTGATAATATTATATAAAAAATAAAGTTTATTTTTTCAAATAAATTTTCTAACAGTGTTAAAAATTAATTTCAAATTATGTACACAAAACAGGACTAAACCGTCTTTTAGAAAAAATATAGTTTTTTTAGAAAACATTTATTTTTATTTCAAATTGTTCTAATTTTATCTCTAATCAATAGATATCCATTTTATTTATTTTTAAACCATTTAATTTTTATAATTTAGTTATTACTATTCATACCCACTAATTTAATGGCTAGGTTATAATGGTAATGTTTAAATAATAACATTTTAATTGAGTACCGTGTTTCGTTCAAACTCGGTGTTGCGTGCATTGCAAGATGTCAAATAGATTAAATATATTGTAAATTATTGGAGTGTTACATTATTGTATAAGCTCAATGTTCGATGTAGTTTATTTTACCTAACATAATTTTCTTCTTTTATAATCTCATGGTGTTACATCCTCCCCCCTTTAATAAATTACGTCCTCACAACTTGAACTTTATATCAGAAATCAAAGGATGGAAATTTGAAAATACTTTTGTTTTAAACCCACATTATAAAAAGGGTTAATAAATCATCATATTAATAAGAGATAAAGGGAAGTAAAAGGGTTATATGAAATAACAGATAACTAGGTTTCCAAGTAGGAAAAAATTAGTGTAAAGTGAAGATATGAACATGGAAGAAAAGCATAAATAATTATAGAGTGAAATTGAGGTCATTGATCACAAGAAAGTGAATGATAAATGGAAGCTTTAGGGACTCAAAACCATAATTCTGTGATGATTTAAAATACTATATGATTTTTAATGAGCCTGTACCCAAGTGGTATAGGATCCTACTTGGCATCCAAAAGACCCAGGATCGAATCTGAGAAGGGAAAAATTTCCGGGTTACTTTAGAAGCACTGTAGTAGGGAATTATAGCAGTACTATATCAATGATGGCTATAGCAGTGGTGACACTGTAGCGATAGAGGCACTGTAGTAGGAACTGTAGTGGCAGCGATACTATAGTAGGTATTATAGTAGCCCGAGTATAGTAGCAGTTGTAACACCCCAGGTAAATAAAGAATATGACATTTTTATATTTATCCATATTTGTGAATAAAATATTAATATTACTTTAAATGGGATGCTATGCTCGATGGTGTACCCAACACGCAACAACGAGTTTCTTGGGAATCTTACGTTGCACTCTAATAATAAAATAATATTATTTTAAATAGTAGTTAACGCCTAGCCGTTGTAATGGCGAGAATGAACAGAAATAACTACAAAATGATTATATATGTTTGTCAAATATTTTTACTTTTTACAATAAATGTTAGAGGATTAAAAAATGCAAATGAATCCAATTTTAAGCGTAAACATTCTAATATTCTTTAAAAGGTCGATTAACCGCCTTTTGATGGCGAACCTATTTTAAATCCACTTTTGGACAATTTTATGTGTTATATTTGACAAAATAAAATTCTTCTTTAGAATCGGGACATCAAAATTTACTTTGCGTAAATTTTTGGTATTTTTCCAAAAAAGTTCAATTTTTAATGAATAATGAAAAATGTTGTATTTTAATTCAAAACCTCTTTTTAATATAATTTATTTATATGATTAGATTATCTTTTTAATTGGTTTTAAAGTGAAATTAGAATATATTTTTACCATTTAATATAATAGTGGTCGTTGGAATTAATTTCACTTTGAAAATGGACTTAAACTAGTGTCAATCTTTTGATACTTATTGTTTCATAAAAACACGCTATTTGCTCTGACAGCGGGAATTACTTATTAAATTAATTAATACAACTAATATTTTTTGAATTTTGTAAAATAGACATCATTTTTGAATTCGGAATATCAAATATAGCTTAGGGTGAACTTTTGGTAATTTTCTGAAAAACTTTAATTTTTGATGAATAGTGAAACCACTAAGCGGTACTTATAAAAACTGATTTTCCGTTTAAATGAAATTTTGCCATCATTGTGTTTTTAATTTCAAAAATCCGACATACATGGTTTTCATTAAGAAGTAAAATGTGGTTAAATGGGATTAAAATAATTTTTTGGTGAATAGTAACTTATTAAGTTTTTAATCGCGATTAGAGGTAATTAGTGTAGTTTAAGGTAAGAATAATGTTTTAATAAAATGAAATGACCTAGACACATGTCCTAACCTCATTGGATGTGTCATGGCCGACCAAGAAAATCCATGGGTCAACTTGGGGACACCATGGATCCACTTTGGTTGGAAAATGACATAAATATCTTTTTATTTAATGTTAAAGTAAAAATGACACAAACATGAGATGTTTTACTAAAACAATTTTTACATGGGGTTATACAAGTCATATTTTTGACTATAAATAGTCATTGGAAAGATAAAAATATTTCCTACATCATATTTTTTTTTTATAATTTTGAGACATTAAATAAATTAAATTATTTATGACATCATAATGATGCAGCGATGACCTCATTATTTAATGATTTAAATAAAATGGAAGATAATGTAATATCTAAGACCTAAACATGTCAAAAACCTATTGGATGAGTGAATTTAGAACCCTTATCACATTATCCTCGAAATACATCAATGTGGGACCTTTAAAATACGAAAATCTTTTGAAAATAAAGTAACATTTTGTAACTTTACAAGAGTGCCACTCCTCTCCTCTTATAAAAGGCCCCCACCTCTACCTCCTTACCCACACTCCCAAAGCCTTTGGATCGGCCAAACTCTGCCCATTTTATCTCTCCACTTCCCTCTCTTACTCCTTGAAGCCTCACTTTGGGCAGAAGTCCTCCCAAGGAAGCCTTTGAGCTCAAACCAAAGGGAGTTACCCGATTTTAAGGTAATGTCTTCACTTGAGTCCTTTTGTTTTATTTTGCCTTTCCAACCCCCTAAACTCTTTTTATTCATTTATTTTGTAACAAATACAGTATCTTCAATATACTAGGATGTTTTTATAAGAAGGATTCTAGCTACACTTACACACACCTACATCTAATGGTTAAAGAACATACTGTTTCCGTGGATGGCGAATTTCTGCCTCACGAAACAATGATTGTTCAAAACTCATATAACACCTTAAAAGGTAGACATTAAGATGTAACTATATTTATATATGATATATAATATGTTTATGTTTTACTTAAGATTCTGTATTTTTCATTTATGGCATACCTTTATGGTTTCCATTATGGGTAAACGCGATATCTTCATTTAAGGAAGTGCGGACTACCGCCCCCTCAAAGTGATGTGATTCGTGAATGCCATATTTGGGAAGTATAAAGGATGGATTTAAAGTTATTATATATGATGTTATACTAGAATTATAATATAACTCTATATCATTATTATTTATTTCCATTAATGTATGAGATAGAAATGAAAGTAGCGTTCATGCGTACGTACGGCTTACCGTCTCCATGAACGGTGCATTTCATTTCTTATCCCCAAATGTACTGTACTATTATAAGTACATATTTATAAGGGATATATATAATGTATGTTACATATAAATGATTAATATTATTCTGGAATTAAAATATAAATACCTGTCATTTAGTTTTAATTCCATTAATATGACAAAGAAATGAAAGTAGCATTCATGCGTACGTACAGCTTACAGTCTCCATGAACGGTGCATTTCATTTCTTACCTCTAAATAATTATGTAATATTATAAATACATGTATATGATGGATATATATTATATATATAATATCCAAATCATGAATATCATTCTGGATATAATGAACCATTGACCACACGAACAACATGTAATTGTAAGAAGTCCACTTTTGACTTAAGAACCAAATATCGACAAAACAAACATTATTAACTTTAATGATTACATAATGTTTATAACATGTAAATAATTGATATAAAAGGAATAATGAACTTGAAAAAGGTTCTTAATAAAGTATAAACTAACTCAAGTTTATTATTCAGGACGTTAAAGAACGATCGAGTCAAGTCGGACCCGAGGTAAGGGATCTTACTCCTCTCTTTCTTTTTAAGTACACTCTTTTATGTCATTCCTTTTAAGCTCATAATTCTTGTGATTGGGATGTTATTTTATATTACTCATACTGTAATTTTTATTTTCATATGGTGAGAGACCTTATTTTCTCTCATCAATCCATTTTGGAAGTTTTGAGTGGCGCCGTTAGGCTGCCGAATTTTCGTAAGAGATCTAACCTCTCTTTTTTTAAGTACTCTCATTTATGTCACTTCTTTTAAGCTCATCTTTGATATGATGGGGGATGTTATTTTATATTCCTATTTCTGTAAATTTTATTTTAATATGATGAGATACTATATTTGATCTCATCAATCAATTTTTGGAAGTTTTAAGTGGCGCCGTTAGGCTGTCGAGTTTTCGTAAGGGATTTTTCATCTCACTTTTATTCCCGTGAGATTTATGCTACATTTTCCACAATCTCCTTTGAATGGTGTATGTACTGACCATTATTATACTCTTTGTGTAATATACTTTCGTTTATGAGTATTTACATCAATGATGTATTGTCCTTCTTTCATGGGGTGTATGTTTCGAAAGATACCCAAGTCGGTAAGGGAACCTTTCACCCTCCTCTTTTTAAAAGACTTATTTTGTTGGGCTTTTAATTAACATATTTTTATGTTGGGATATGTTATCATATATCCTTATTGATGTAAATTTTATTTCCAAGTGATGAGATACCTTTTTTTATCTCTCATTAATCCATTTTGGAAATTTTGAAGTTACGCCGTTAGGCTGTCAAATTTTTGCAAGGGAACTTTTTAACCCAAATTTGATTCTTTGGGATAAACTTGTACTCCTTGGATATGTCGTTCTATGAATATGTTTGAATAAACTCTGATTGTTTTACACTTAATATTCACTTATATTGTGTGTATTCGTTTGTCACACATAATTATGCAATTGATTTATCCTTAAACCAAGGATACCGTCTTTGTAAGGGACTTCGTCTCAATATCCTTTCATTGAGGCATATTTCGTTTTATACACAACTTTCTTTTATACGGTGTATAAACCCCTTTTACTTTTACTTTCATACAAAATGAATCTTTTTCTACGAAGCATTTTACTAAACAACAAAAAGGAATGTTTCTTTTAACGTACACAGTGACAACGACCTTTTCCGCCGCCATGAGTATTATTTGGTGTTTGGCTTCCTCAACGAGCCGTAATGTTTTTTAAAATGAAATAAATACCATATACTCTTTTATGTATTTTGGTATTGAAAATGGTTTTTATAATGGATTTGTTATGTCAATATATTTGAGTGATATATTGTGATCAAAGTGTGGAAATGTTTTCTTTCCTTTATGTTTGCTTTATATCTTATGATTTTATAATGGAACTTGGACATTTGATGGGTGGTTACGTGATGAACCATATGACGGGTGGTACCGTGAATACCAGGATGGGTGGTTACGTTATAACCTCCAATACATTGGGTATGGAAGTCGACCGTATGGATAGTCCATTAAGTATGTATGGAAGTTGGCCGTATGGCTATTCCATTAAGTGATATGTGTGGAAGTTGACCGTATGGTTATTCCACTTAAGTATGTTTATGTCCCAAGTTACCTTTATATGTTATGTGTTCTTTATATGGGTTTTATGGTAATCCTTTGGTTACAAAAGGGTAATTAATGATATTTTATTTAGTGAAGAGTTTTTACTACTTCATGAAGGTGAAGGTATTACTTTGATAAAGTATACATGGTTTACGTGATGTTTGAAAAACTAACAGTTTTCATTCTTTATGTATCCCTTACTGACCTTTTTATGCTCATCCCAAGTTTTTGAAATGTTTTCCACAGGACTTAAAGATGAATAGGGTCAAGGATGATATCAAGGAAAGACATGCTATCTAAAACATGGAACTAGACATGTTTCTTTTTAAGTTTTTTATGTTATAGAAACTTAGTAGAAGTGTCTACTATGTAATCTTTTGAGATGTAATAGTTTTGACCTAATTCTCTAAAGCTCTAAACCTGAAAAGATCCTCAATGTGAATTATTCATTTAATTCAATAATTAAGTAAGGTTTAAGGCCGGGGCCTTATAGTTGGTATCAAAGGTCGGTTTAGATAACTTTAGAGGTTAGGGTATCCTATAAGCATAAGTGACATTACCATAATGGTTAGGATTTCAGAAAGAGCCCTAGTTTTAGATAAAGTGAATGAGTAAGTATATATTAGTGTTTATCTTCCTCATTAGTACATGATGGTTTTGTTGATATAATCACACTAACATTTCTATTTTTAGTGAAATGATGGATCTAGCAGGCACCAAAGAGAAAACAGGTTTGAAGGAAACTATGGTGGTTCTCTGATTAAGAGACTGGATGAAATGGAGTATTCAATGAGGAAACTCATGGTTGATCTAAACCAACTATCAAGGAGTCATGATCAACCACCTGAACATTGTTATGTTATATAATTCATCTTGTATGAGATGACCAATCGATGTGGAAGTTCAGGTAATAATTATAAAGGTAACCATTAGAGTTTATATGATCCTTACTTTTGAGGTAATTATGGGTTATTATATGTTATTATGGAAAATGAAAGGAATGAGATAAACTTGAGGTTAAAATATGTTATGATCATCTTTTAAGATTTTATCTCATTTTGGGGAATGTTTTAAGAATTATATAGTTTTGGAAAAAGGACAACACGCAGACCGTGTGACAACCCGTCGCGTCGGACAAAGCTGCGGGAATCGAACCCACAACCAAAGTGTGACTGGTATTTATCACCTACCACCGGACTACGTGAAGTCCCTGGTTAGTTTGACTAATTCTTTTTAGTTAAGATGATTTTAGGAATCAAGAGTAAGTTTATTTTGGGTTATCTATGGAAGTGATTAACCTATCATTGAGGATATGTGATTAGGTTAATTACTTTCCAATATGAGAATTTAAGAGCAACTGATGTTATTTGGAGATAAAAGTTAATTTGTACCTTGGAAGACTGTGTGACTAAATCCTTCAAATATTTGGGTTTCAATATTAGTTTGTTTTACTTTTAAGAATTTTATGGAAAATTTGTTTATCAAATGGTCCTCATTGAACTCTGGGTTTTGTTGGACAAATTTTGGAGATTAAGAATAGATTTTCTTTTTATAAAGGATTATCCTTTTCTGGATTATCTGATCTTGTACTAACCTTTTGGGTTTTGGTTTTGGTTAGAGTATAAATACATGGGAAGTATATAGTTCTCTTTTGTGGATTAGGTGATTCTCTAGAAGTTGATTATAGTACTCTTAATGCGAACATGTTTTCCTAAATACTCGTCTTTTGGAAAAAATATGAGTTTGATTAAGGAATCTAGTAAAAGTTGAAAGTCAAAATGATAAGTGATTATGTTTCCTTATGAATAAATTCCTCAATAAAAAGTAACTTAAAACAAAAATGTTGTCTATTAACTTTTCCTACTTGGGAATCGAATACCGTTTAACCCATCACAAGTTTGTGATTTTCTTATGGTTAACTTTCTCCTAGAAATGTTTACTATCACTCTCCCTCAAGAACATGACCCTTTTCTTTTTCTTCAATGTCCATGTTTTCCTACACGGAATCCTATTATGGGTTAACTTGGGTGACCTCTGTACTTATCTTTCTTTATTTTAAAGTGATTGTTTTACCGACTCTTATTCCGATGTGGGACTTTCAAGGATGTTTCTAAGATCAATTTTAAAATTGCAAGGATGCAATTCCCAAAAGGGGGGAAGGATGTAACACCCCAGGTAAATAAAGAATATGACATTTTTATATTTATCCATAATTGTGAATAAATTATTAATATTACTTTAAATGTGATGCTATGCTCGATGGCGTACCCAACACGCAACAACGAGTTTCTTGGGAATCTTACGTTGCACTCTAATAATAAAATAATATTATTTTAAATAGTAGTTAACGCCTAGCCGTTGTAATGGCGGGAATGAACAGAACTAACTACAAAATGATTATATATGTTTGTCAAATATTTTTAATTTTTACAATAAATGTTAGAGGATTAAAAAATGAAAATGAATCCAATTTTAAGCGTAAACATTCTAATATTCTTTAAAAGGTTGATTATCTGCCTTTTGATGGAGAACCTCTTTTAAATCCACTTTTTGACAATTTTATGTGTTATATTTGACAAAATAAAATTCTTCTTTAGAATCGGGACATCAAAATTTACTTTGCGTAAATTTTTGGTATTTTTCCAAAAAAGTTCAATTTTTAATGAATAGTGAAAAATGTTGTATTTTAATTCAAAACCTATTTTTAATCTAATTTATTTATATTATTATATTATATTTTGAATTGGTTTTAAAGTGAAATTATAATACATTTTTACCATTTAATACAATAGTGGTCGTTGGAATTAATTTCACTTTGAAAATGGACTTAAACTAGTGTCAATCTTTTGATACTTATTGTTTCATAAAAACACGCTATTTGCTCTGATAGCGGGAATTAATTATTAAATTAATTAATACAACTAATATTTTTTGAATTTTGTAAAATAGACATCATTTTTGAATTCGGAATATCAAATATAGCTTAGGGTGAACTTTTGGTAATTTTCTGAAAAACTTCATTTTTTGATGAATAGTGAAACCACTAAGTGGTACTTATAAAAACTGATTTTCCGTTTAAATGAAATTTTGCCATCATTGTGTTTTGAATTTCAAAAATTCCACATACATTGTTTTCATTAAGAATTAAAATGTGGTTAAATGGGATTAAAATAAATTTTTAGTGAATAGTAACTTATTAAGTTTTTAATCGCGATTAGAGGTAATTAGTGTAGTTTAAGGTAAGAATAATGTTTTAATAAAATGAAATTACCTAGACACATGTCCTACCCTCATTGGATGTGTCATGGTCGACCAAGAAAATCCATGGGTCAACTTGGGGACCCCATGGAGCCACTTTGGTTGGAAAATGACATAAATATCTTTTTATTTAATGTTAAAGTAAAAATGACACAAACATGAGATGTTTTACTAAAACAATTTTTAAATGGGGTTATACAAGTCATATTTTTGACTATAAATAGTAATGGGAAAGATAAAAATATTTCATACATCATAGTATTTTTTTATAATTTTGAGATATTAAATAAATTAAATTATTTATGACATCATAATGATGCAACGATGACCTCATTATTTAACGATTTAAATAAAATGGAAAGATAATGTAATATCTAAGACCTACACATGTCCAAAGCCTATTGGATGAGTGGATTTCGAACCCTTATCACCTTATACTCTAAATACATCAATGTGGGACCTTTAAAATCCGAAAATATTTTGAAAATAAAGTAACATTTAGTAACTTTACAAGAGTGCCCCTCCTCTCTTCTTATAAACGTCCCCCACCTCTACCTCCTTTCCCACACTCCCAAAGCCTTTGTCTCGGCCAACCTCTGCCAATTTTGTCTCTACACTTCCCTATCTTACTCCTTGAAGCCTCAATTTGGGCAGAAGTCCTTCCAAGGAAGCCTTTGAGCTCAAACCAAAGGGAGTTACCCGATTTTAAGGTAATGTCTTCACTTGAGTCCTTTTGTTTTATTTTGCCTCTCCAACCCCATAAACTCTTTTTATTACTTTCTTTTGTAACAACTACAGTATCTTCAATATACTAGGATGTTGTTATAAGAGGTATTCGAGCTACACTTACACACACCTACATCTAATGGTTAAAGAACATACTGTTTCCGTGGATGGCGAATTTCTGCCTCACGAAACGATGATTGTTCAACACTCATATAACACCATAAATGTGTCCATTAAGATGTCACTATATTTATATATGATATATAATATGTTTATTTTTTACTTAATCTTCTGTATTTTTTATTTATGGCATACCTTTATGGTTTCCATTATGGGTAAACGCGATATCTTCATTTAAGGAAGTGCGGACTACCGCCCCCTCAAAGTGATGTGATTCGTTAATGCCATATGTGAGATGTATAAAGGATGTATTTAAAGTTATTATATATGATGTTATACTGGAATTATAATATACCTCTATATCATTATTATTTCTTTCCATTAATGTATGAGATAGAAATGAAAGTAGCGTTCATGCGTACGTACGACTTACCGTCTCCATGAACGGTGTATTTCATTTCTTATCCCCAAATGTAATGTACTATTATAAGTCCATATTTATAATAGATATATATAATATATGTTACATATAAATGATGAATATTATTCTGTAATTAAAATATAAATACCTCTCATATAGTTTTAATTCCATTAATATGACAAAGAAATGAAAGTAGCGTTCATGCGTACGTACAGCTTACCGTCTCCATGAACGATGCATTTCATTTCTTACCTATAAATGATTATGTAACAATATAAATACATGTATATTCTGGATATATATGATATATATGATATCCAAATCATGAATATAATTCTGGATATAATGAACCATTGACCACACGAACAACATGTAATTGTAAGAAGTCCACTTTTGACTTAAGAACCAAATGTCGACAAAACAAACATTATTAACATAAATGATTACATAATGTTTATAACATGTAAATAATTTATATAAAAGGAATAATGAACTTGAAAAAGGTTCTTAAGCAAGTATAAATTAACTCAATTTTATTATTCAGGACGTTAAAGAACGATCGAGTCAAGTCGGACCCGAGGTAAGGGATCCTACTCCTCTCTTTCTTTTTAAGTACACTCTTTTATGTAATTCCTTTTAAGATCATAATTCTTGAGATTGGGATGTTCTTTTATATTAATAATACTGTAATTTTTATGTTCATATGTTGAGAGACCTTATTTTCTCTCATCAATCCATTTGGAAGTTTTGAGTGGCGCTGTTAGGCTGCCGAATTTTCGTAAGAGATCTAACCTCTTTTTTTTAAGTACTCTCATTTATGTCACTTCTTTTAAGCTCCTCTTTGATATGATGGGGGATGTTATTTTATATTCCTATTGCTGTAAATTTTATTGTAATATGATGAGATACTCTATTTGATCTCATCAATCAATTTTTGTAAGTTTTAAGTGGCGCCGTTAGGCTGTTGAGTTTTCGTAAGGGATTTTTCATCTCACTTTTATTCCCGTGAGATTTATGCTACATTTTCCACAATCTCCTTTGAATGGTGTATGTACTGAAAATTATTCTACTCTTTGTGTAATATGCTTTCTTTTATGAGTATTTACATCAATGATGTATTGTCCTTCTTTCATGGGGTGTATGTTTCGAAAGATACCCAAGTCGGTAAGGGAACCTTTCACCCTCCTCTTTTTAAAAGACTTATTTTGTTGGGTCTTTTAATTCAAATATTGTTATGTTGGGATATATTCTCATATATCCTTATTTATGTAAATTTTATGTCCAAGTGATGAGATACCTTTTTTTATCTCTCATCAATCCATTTTGGAAATTTTGAAGTGACGCCGTTAGGCTGTCAAATTTTTGCAAGGGAACTTTTTAACCCAAATTTGATTCTTTGGGATAAACTTGTACTCCTTGAATATGTCGTTCTATGAATATGTGTGAATAACCTCTGATTGTTTTACACTTAATATTCACTTATATTTGGTGTATTCGTTTGTCACACATAATTATGCAATTGATTTATCCTTAAACCAAGGATACCGTCTTTGTAAGGGACTTCGTCTCAATCTCCTTTCATTGAGGCATATTTAGTTTTATACACAACTTTATTTTATACGGTGTATAAACCCCTTTGACTTTTACTTTCATACAAAAGGAATCTTTTTCTATGAAGCATTTTACTAAACGACAAAAAGGAATGTTTACTTTAACGTACGCGGTGACAACGACCTTTTCCGCCGTCGCGAGTATTATTTGGTATTTGGATTCCTCAACAAGCCATAATGTTTTTTAAAATGAAATAAATACCATATAATCTTTTATGTATTTTGGTATTGAAAATTGTTTTTATAATGGATTTGTTATGTCAATATATTTGAGTGATATATTGTGATCAAAGTGTGGAAATGTTTTCTTTCCTTTATGTTTTCTTTATGTCTTATGATTTTATAATGGAACTTGGACATTTGATGGGTGGTTACATGATGAACCATATGACGGGTTGTAATGTGAATACCAGGACGGGTGGTTACATTATAACCTCCAATTCATTGGGTATGGAAGTCGGCCATATGGCTATTCCATTAAGTATGTATGGAAGTTGTCCGTATGGCTATTCCATTAAGTGATATGTGTGGAAGTCGACCGTATGGTTATTCCACTTAAGTATGTTTATGTCCCAAGTTACCTTTATATGTTATGTGTTCTTTATATGGGTTTTATGGTAATACTTTGGTTACAAAAGGGTAAGTAATGATATTTTATTCAGTGAAGAGTTTTTACTACTTCATGAAGGTGAAGGTATTACTTTGATAAAGTATACATGGTTTACGTGATGTTTGAAAAACTAACAGTTTTCATTCTTTGTGTATCCCTTACTGACCTTTTTATGCTCATCCCAAGTTTTTGAAATGTTTTCCACAGGACTTAAAGATGAATAGGGTCAAGGATGAGATCAAGGAAAGACATGCTATCTAAAACATGGAACTAGACATGTTTCTTTTTAAGTTTTTTTTATGTTATAGAAACTTAGTAGAAGTGTCTACTATGTAATCTTTTGAGATGTAATAGTTTTGAACTAATTCTCTAAATCTCTAAACCTGAAAAGATCCTCAATGTGAATTATTCATTTAATTCAATAATTAAGTAAGGTTTAAGGCCGGGGCCTTATAGTTGGTATCAAAGGTCGGTTTAGATAACTTTAGAGGTTAGGGTATCCTCTAAGCATAAGTGACATTACCATAATGGTTAGGATTTCATAAAGAGTCCTAGTTTTAGATAAAGTGAATGAGTAAGTATATATTAGTGTTTATCTTCCTCATTAGTACATGATGGTTTTGTTGATATACTCACACTGACATTTCTATTTTTAGTGAAATGATGGATCTAGCAGGCACCAAAGAGACAACAGGTTTGAAGGAAACTGTGGTGGTTCTCTGATTAAGAGACTGGATGAAATGGGGTATTCAATGAGGAAACTCGTGGTTGTTCTAAACCAACTATCAATGAGTCATGATCAACCACCTGAACCTTGGTATGTTCTATAATTCATCATGTACGAGATGACCAATCGATGTGGAAGTTCAGGTAATAATTATAAAGGTAACCATTAGAGTTTATATGATCCTTACTTTGGAGGTAATTATGGGTTATTATATTTTATGATGGAAAATGAAAGGAATGAGATAAACTTGAGGTTAAAACATGTTATGATCATTTTTGAATATTTTATCTCATTTTGGGGAATGTTTTAAGAATTATATAGTTTTGGAAAAAGGACAACACGCAGACCGTGTGACTACCCGTCGCGTCGGACAAAGTTGCGGGAATCGAACCCACAACCAAAGTGCGACTGGTATTTATCGCCTACCACCGGACTACGTGAAGTCCCTTGTTAGTTTGACTAATTTTTTTTAGTTAAGATGATTTTAGGAATCAAGAGTAAGTTTATTTTGGGTTATCTATAGAAGTGATTAACCTATCATCGAGGATATGTGATTAGGTTAATTACTTTTCAATATGAGAATTTAATAGCAACTTATGTTATTTGTAGATAAAATTTAATTTGTACCTTGGAAGACTATGTGACTAAATACTTAAAATATTTGGGTTTCAATCTTAGTTTGGTTTACTTTGAAGAATTTTATGGACAATTTGTTTATCAAATGGTCCTCGTTGAACTATGGGTTTTGTTGGACAAATTTTGGAGATTAAGAATAGATTTTCTTTTTATGAAGGGTTATCTTTTTCTGGATCATCTGATCTTGTACTAACCTTTTAGGTTTTGGTTTTGGTTAGAGTCTAAATACATGGGAAGTATACAGTTCTCTTTTTTGGATTAGGTGATTCTCTAGAAGTTGATTATAGTACTCTTAATGAGAACAAGTCTTCCTAAATACTCGTCTTTTGGAAAAAATATGAGTTTGATTAAGGAATCTAGTAAAAGTTGAAAGTAAAAATGATAAGTGATTATGTTTTCTTATGAATAAATTCCTCAATAAAAAGTAACTTCAAACAAAAATTTTTTCTATTAACTTTTCCTACTTGGGAATCGAAGACCGTTTAACCCATCACAAGTTTGTGATTTTCTTATGGTTAACTTTCTCCTAGAAATGTTTACTATCACTCTCCCTCAAGAACATGACCCTTTGCTTTTTCTTCCATGTCCATGTTTTCCTACATGGAATCCTATTATGGGTTAACTCAGGTGTCCTCTGTACTTATCTTTCTTTATTTTAAAGTGATTGTTTTACCGACTCTTGTTCCGATGTGGGACTTTCAAGGATGTTTCCAAGCTCAATTTTAAAATTGCAAGGATGCAATTCCCAAAAGGGGGGAAGGATGTAACAACCTAGTTAAATAAAGAATATGAAATTTTTATATTTATCCATATTTGTGAATAAAATATTAATATTACTTTAAATGTGATGCTATGCTCGATGGCGTACCCAACACGCAACAACGAGTTTCTTGGGAATCTTACGTTGCACTCTAATAATAAAATAATATTATTTTAAATAGTAGTTATCGCCTAGCCGTTGTAATGGTGGGAATGAATAGAACTAACTACAAAATGATTATATATGTTTGTCAAATATTTTTACTTTTTACAATAAATGTTAGAGAATTAAAAAATTCAAATGAATCCAATTTTAAGCGTAAACATTCTAAAATTCTTTAAAAGGTCGATTAACCGCCTTTTGATGGCGAACCTCTTTTAAATCCACTTTTTGACAATTTTATGTGTTATATTTGACAAAATAAAATTCTTCTTTAGAATCGGGATATCAAAATTTACTTTGCGTAAATTTTTGGTATTTTTCCAAAAAAGTTCAATTTTAATGAATAGTGAAAAATGTTGTATTTTAATTCAAAACCTATTTTTAATCTAATTTATTTATATGATTAGATTATATTTTGAATTGGTTTTAAAGTGAAATTAGAATATATTTTTACCATTTAATACAATAGTGGTCGTTGGAATTAATTTCACTTTGAAAATGGACTTAAACTAGTGTCAATCTTTTGATACTTATTGTTTCATAAAAACACGCTATTTGCTCTGAGAGGGGGAATTAATTATTAAATTAATTAATACAACTCATATTTTTTGAATTTTGTAAAATAGACATCATTTTTGAATTCCGAATATCAAATATAGCTTAGGGTGAAATTTTGGTAATTTTTTGAAAAACTTCAATTTTTGATGAATAGTGAAACCACTAAGTGGTACTTATAAAAACTGATTTTCCATTTAAATGAAATTTTTCCATAATTGTGTTTTGAATTTCAAAAATCCAACATACATGGTTGTCATTAAGAAGTAAAATGTTGTTAAATGGGATTAAAATAATTTTTTGGTGAATAGTAACTTATTAAGTTTTTAATCGCGATTAGAGGTAATTAGTGTAGTTTAAGGTAAGAATAATATTTTAATAAAATGAAATGACCTAGAAACATGTACTACCCTCATTGGATGTGTCATGGCCGACCAAGAAAATCCATGGGTCAACTTGGGGACCCCATGGAGCCACTTTGGTTGGAAAATGACATAAATATCTTTTTATTTAATGTTAAAGTAAAAATGACACAAACATGAGATGTTTTACTAAAACAATTTTTACATGGGGTTATACAAGTCATATTTTTGACTATAAATATTCATTGGAAAGATAAAAATATTTCCTACATCATAGTATTTTTTTATAATTTTGAGACATTAAATAAATTAAATTATTTATGACATTATAATGATGCAGCGATGACCTCATTATTTAATGATTTAAATAAAATGGAAAGATAATGTAATATCTAAGACCTACACATGTCCAAAACCTATTGGATGAGTGGATTTAGAACCCTTATCACCTTATACTCTAAATACATCAATGTGGGACCTTTAAAATCTGAAACGCTTTTGAAAATAAAGTAACATTTTGTAACTTTACAAGAGTGCCCCTCCTCTCTTCTTATAAAAGGCCCCCCACCTCTACCTCCTTACCCACACTCCCAAAGCCTTTGGCTCGGCCAAACTCTGACCATTTTGTCTCTCAACTTCCATATATTACTCCTTGAAGCCTCACTTTGGGCAGAAGTCCTTCCAAGGAAGCCTTTGAGCTCAAACCAAAGGGAGTTACCCGATTTTAAGGTAATGTCTTCACTTGAGTCCTTTTGTTTTATTTTGCATCTCCAACCCCCTAAACTCTTTTTATTCATTTCTTTTCTAACAAATCCAGTATATTTAATATACTAGGATGTTTTTATAAGAATTATTCGAGCTACACTTACACACACCTACATCTAATGGTTAAAGAACATACTTTTTCCATGGATGGCGAATTTCTGCCTCACGAAACGATGATTGTTCAACACTCATATAACACCTTAAAATGTATCCATTAAGATGTCACTATATTTATATATGATATATAATATGTTTATGTTTTATTTAAGCTTCTGTATTTTTCATTTATGGCATAACTTTATGGTTTCCATTATGGGTAAATGCGATATCTTCATTTAAGGAAGTGCGGACTACCGCCCCCTCAAAGTGATGTGATTCTTTAATGCCATATGTGGGATGTATAAAGGATGGATTTAAAGTTATTATATATGATGTTATAATGGAATTATAATATACCTCTATATAATTATTATTTCTTTCCATTAATGTATGAGATAGAAATGAATGTAGCGTTCATGCGTACGTACGACTTACCGTCTCCATGAACGGTGCATTTCATTTCTTATCCCCAAATGTAATGTACTATTATAAGTCCATATTTATAATGGATATATATAATGTATTTTACATATAAATTATGAATATTATTCTGGAATTAAAATATAAATACCTCTCATATAGTTTTAATTCCATTAATATGACAAATAAATGAAAGTAGCATTCATGCGTATGTACAGCTTACCGTCTCCATGAACGGTGCATTTCATTTCTTACCTCTAAATGATTATGTAATATTATAAATACATGTATATTCTGGATATATATGATATATATGATATCCAAATCATGAATATCATTCTGGATATAATGAACCATTGACCACACGAACAACATGTAATTGTAAGAAGTCCACTTTTGACTTAAGAACCAAATATCGACAAAACAAACATTATTAACTTAAATGATTAAATAATATTTATAACATGTAAATAATTGATATAAAAGGAATAATGAACTTTAAAAAGGTTCTTAAGAAAGTATAAATTAACTCAAGTTTATTATTCAGGACCTTAAAGAACGATCGAGTCAAGTCGGACCCGAGGTAAGGGATCCTACTCCTCTCTTTCTTTTTAAGTACACTCTTTTATGCCATTCCTTTTAAGCTCATCATTATAGTGATTGGGATGTTCTTTTATATCAATCATACTGTAATTTTTATGTTCATATGGTGAGAGACCTTATTTTCGATAAATCAATCCATTTTGGAAGTTTTGAGTGGCGCCGTTAGGCTGCCGAATTTTCGTAAGAGATCTAACCTCTTTTTTTAAGTACTCTCATTTATGTCACTTCTTTTAAACTCCTATTTGATATGATGGGGGATGTTATTTTATATTCCTATTTCTGTAAATTTTATTTTAATATGATGATATACTCTATTTGATCTCATCAATCAATTTTTGGAAGTTTTAAGTGGCGCCGTTAGGCTGCCGAGTTTTCGTAAGGGATTTTTCATCTCACTTTTATTCCCATGAGATTTATGCTAAATTTTACACAATATCCTTTGAATGGTGTATGTACTGACCATTATTCTACTCTTTGTGTAATATACTTTCGTTTATGAGTATTTACATCAATGATGTATTGTCCTTCTTTCATGGGGTGTATGTTTCGAAAGATACCCAAGTCGGTAAGGGAACCTTTCACCCTCCTCTTTTTAAAAGACTTCTTTTGTTGGGTCTTTTAATTCACATATTGTTATGTTGGGATATATTATCATATATCCTTATTGATGTAAATTTTATGTCCAAGTGATGAGATACCTTTTTTTATCTCTCATCAATCCATTTTGAAAATTTTGAAGTGACGCCGTTAGGCTGTCAATTTTTTGCAAGGGAACTTTTTAACCCAAATTTGATTCTTTGGGATAAACTTGTACTCCTTGAATATGTCGTTCTATGAATATGTGTGAATAACCTTTGATTGTTTTACACTTAATATTCACTTATATTTGGTGTATTTGTTTGTCACACATAATTATGCAATTGATTTATCCTTAAACCAAGGATACCGTCTTTGTAAGGGACTTCGTCTCAATCTCCTTTCATTGAGGCATATTCTCCTTTCTTTGAGGCATATTTCATTTTATACACAAATTTATTTTATACGGTGTATAAACCCCTTTGACTTTTACTTTCATACAAAATTAATCTTTTTCTAAGAAGCATTTTACTAAACGACAAAAAGGAATGTTTCTTTTAACGTACGCGGTGACAACGACCTTTTCCGCCGTCGTGAGTATTATTTGGTCTTTGGATTCCTCAACAAGCTGTAATGTTTTTTAAAATGAAATAAATACCATATACTCTTTTATGTATTTTGGTATTGAAAATGGTTTTTATAATGGATTTGTTATTTCAATATATTTGAGTGATATATTGTGATCAAAGTGTGGAAATGTTTTCTTTCATTTATGTTTGCTTTATGTCTTATGATTTTATAATGGAACTTGGAAATTTGACGGGTGGTTACGTGATGAACCATATGACGGGTGGTGCCGTGAATACCAGGACGGGTGGTTACGTTATAACCTCCAATGCATTGGGTATGGAAGTCGGCTGTATGACTATTCCATTAAGTATGTATGGAAGTTGGCCATATGGCTATTCCATTAAGTGATATGTGTGGAAGTTGACCGTATGGTTATTCCACTTAAGTATGTTTATGTCCCAAGTTACCTTTATATGTTATGTGTTCTTTATATGGGTTTTATGGTAATCCTTTGGTTACAAAAGGGTAAGTAATGATATTTTATTCAGTGAAGAGTTTTTACTACTTCATGAAGGTGAAGGTATTACTTTGATAAAGTATACATGGTTTATGTGATGTTTTAAAAACTAT
This sequence comes from Viscum album, assembly GCA_963277665.1. Lineage (NCBI taxonomy): Eukaryota > Viridiplantae > Streptophyta > Magnoliopsida > Santalales > Viscaceae > Viscum > Viscum album. Next base: position 791,882,506 of record OY728141.1, read on the forward strand.
CAGTTTTCATTCTTTGTGTATCCCTTACTGAGCTTTTTATGCTCATCCCAAGTTTTTGAAATGTTTTCCACAAGACTTAAAGATGAATAGGGTCGAGGATGGGATCAAGGAAAGACATGCTATCTAAAACATGGAACTAGACATGTTTCTTTTTAAGTTTTTTTTATGTTATGGAAACTTAGTAGAAGTTTCTACTATGTAATCTTTTGAGATGTAATAGTTTTGACCTAATTCTCTAAAGCTCTAAACCTGAAAAGATCCTCAATGTGAATTATTCATTTAATTAAATAATTAAGTAAGGTTTAAGGCCGGGGCCTTATAGCAGTACTCTTCACCGAAGGGTCCTTTGGGCTAAAAAATGGGCTTTCAAGCCTTGTATTCAGGCCACTTGTCCTTGAGCCATTGGGCTATGTAATGGGTCTCCCTCTACCCAGATAAAAAAAGAGATCTTTTCTTTAATAATAAAATGAGGCTTTGGTCCCAACCTTTAAAAAAATACCATATGATTCATTAGATATGAATGTAACAGGATAACATTTTTTATTCAAGATAATTTTCCTAAAGTTGAGGAATTTTTTTACTATATAAGAATATAAGGAATTATACTTGATATTTTTCTACTTTATAAGCACAATTTCATACTTTGGTTATGCTTTGATCAATTTCTAATTCACCCCTTACTAGAAGAAATAAATATCCAAAAATTATTTTTATACCTAATGCACTAAAATTTACTTTTAATGGATCATAAGATCCATAAAAGAGTGATAAGCCTTTCCATAAATCTATGGATATTATCCAAAAACAATATGGTTAGAACAAGTTATCCAATATAATAAATTAATCTCTAAACCTAAAAAGTAACACCACTAGTTCACCATTAATATTTATTTTTTAAAACATTTATCTAAAAAATTTTTTATATTAACCAGGACATCGCGCAGGCCAGTGGTAGGTGCTAAACCCTTCTCATCCTCTGGTCGTGGGTTCAAGCCCTATGGCCTTACTGGTTGTGATGGGTTGTCACCCAATAGGAAAGTTGTCCTTTTTCTAAATCAAGTTAATATAATTCCTATAATGTTCCAAAAAATATGATGTACATCCTTGAAATAAAATTAATCATTTAATAACCTTTTTACTAAGGTTTTAAATACAACTTTTTTTTTCACAACGTCTAATAATATTATTTGACTATTATCATATTAACCCTAAAGGTTATCAGTACCTTTAAACTTATGTCTATAAAATGTAAATGCATTATTCCTCAAATAAATCTTCCTCTAAAACATATAATTTAGATATATATGAAAACTCAATAATGGTTTCACAAAGTATTTCTATTACTTAAAACCAGAAAATAGGGATTTATAAGGCATTGAGTGTATGATCAAACTTTGAAAAATACCAAGTTCTATAGAACTATCACTACTTCACCAGATGGCCTGAAATCAACTGTAGAAGTAGAAAATGATTTTTCCACTCCTTTTTTCTTATGATCATAATGATTTCCACCCTGATTAAGTAACTTTGAACACACATTATCACAATTTCCCAACTCATTATAGCTAAAAAATCTCACTGTTGACTGACTATCTGTTATCTCATTATTGGAATGTTCATGAATCTTTTCTTTACAGTCACGAACCTTGAGACCAAACTTACCACACCAGTAACACTTTATAGATCCTAACATACATTCCCTAAAATGCATTTTACTACACTTGGATCATGTTTGGGATTTACCTCCAGGATTCTTAGTTGGTTTCTTCTCCATTTCTTACCAATTTGACCATTTCTTACTCTTTTTATCTTGTGGAATATAAGTTTCAGAAAACTTGATCTCAAATTTCTTAGCACACACAAAAAAAACAATTCTCATAACTTTTAAATTCTAATGCAGCCAAAGCTCTTCCCAATCTTGACTTTTAATCCTGAGTAAAATCTATTAATTTCAATATTACTTTCCTAAACAAAATCTAGTATTTACCTGGCTAACCTTGTAAAATTTGCTTCATATGAGGATGCTGAATCTTCACTATTTTTCCTCAATTCCAAGAATTGTTTCTCTATATTAATCCAAAAACCTTAGAGAAATATTTCTCAAGGAAAATAATCTTAAATGTGTCTCATTCCATTGAATCAAAATCATATTTATCCCTAGTATTCTTAACTAAATTCCACCATCAATCTGCTACACCTTCAAAACGATAAATGGAAAGAGTTGCCTTTTGGTGTAATGAACATCCCATGACTTTAAATATCTTATCGAGGGAATTGATCCACCCTTAGGATACCATAAGGCCAGATAATACAATGAATAATGAGGGATGTTTCCACATGAAATTCTCTACTATAGACATGTTCCTTTATGGAAGATCAGGTTCCTCTCTAGCATGGATACCACCACCATTTATAGATTGTGTCAACTGATCCATCACTACAACAAACTATTTTTTTCCAATTCCAACCATCTCAAGATGTTTATTTGGAATTATATTTTCCTCTTGGTTTCTTCCCACTATATCTCCCATGTTTCCTCTATGGAAAACCATTATAAAAAAATATAGTTTAAATGAAGTGACATGGTGATATTAAAATGATACATCATTTAAACTTAGATATAAGGTAGAATATATTGAGAGCATGATATTAACATTATCCTAACCTATAAAGTTATCTAAAATGTCCTGTGATACCAACTATAAGGTCCTAACCTTAAACATTACCTAATATTTAGTTTTAAGTCAATAATTCAGTCTCTTACATTTGAGGATCTTTTTAGGTTTAGAGTTTAGAGAATTAGGACATAACTCATACATAAAAACACCATAAAATAAAAAGTATCCACTTCCATTTTTTTATCCATTTTACCACAATATAAAACTTTTAAAATAAAGCATGATTTATTTTCATGGAAATTATCCACAACTTTAAACTTGATTTCTTCCTTTCCCTTACCCATCCTTAAATCCCATGAAAAACATTTTAAAATGTGGGCTGAGAATAAAAAGCTAAGTGAGGGACATAAAAAGAAAGAAAACCATTAGTCTAAGGAAAAATAGAAAAAATCATATAACATTTACCTTTAAATTCAATTTTTTTTAGTGTATGAAGTAAAAAAAAATTCACATGAAACACACACACATGTTTATCTAAAAAATCCTTTAAAACCCATAACAAGCAATTAAAATCCCCTTTTGGTGACTTAGAGAATCATATTCCTAAAAAAATTTTAAAACCCTTTTAATTGGAATAACTATATAAAATAATTCCAATATAATCATCACTCAATGCATTGGATAACTATAATGGGGCTCACCCCTCGTATAAGCTATATCAAGCCCACCCATTTTTCATGAGCTATAATAGGGATCAAACCTTCTTATAAGCTATATTAGGCTCACCCATGAGCTATAATGGGGATCTAACCTTCATATAACCTGTATTGGGATCACCCATTTCATATAATACTCAATTAACATATCATGAATAAAAAATTTTCATTAAAAAACCCTTTAAAAAACTCTTTTAAATCTATATAGAAAACAATTTCATATAAAAATACCATTTTCTTTTAAAAACCGATTTTCAATACCGAAATACCCAACAAATGTGTAAATACTTGGAAATTACATATAATTTTTTTTAAATTATTTGGGATTATTACGAGTCTATGAAAATTTATGACACGTGATTCCGAGGCCTGGTGTGCCCAGAATGTAATTTTGAAAATTTTTTAAGGTACGTTTGGTAAATACGCAAGCAGCGATTTCTATCTTTTGAATCAGTGCTTAGATTAAAAATATGAGGGAACCATTGAATTTTCAGAATTGGAATTCTCTTAAGGAAAGATTAACTTTGACTTGCAAGGGTCGGGGAAAAAAGTTAATTTTTGGACATTACAAAAAAATAATAAAATAACTCCATGAGTTATTTTATTTTTCGTTCATCAGTTGAGCGGCGGATGACAAGACCACAGTGAAATGTATGAAATTAAATAAGAGACTTTTAATTTCTTGAACCTCTTGTTTTTTTGGTTTTGTAATGACAAAGTTTGTATGTTTAATTGACTCATTAATTACGGTTAATTAATGAGCCATAATATTAAACACAATGTGGGAGATTACTCCCCTATTTAATCAAATCTTGGGCATGGATTTTGGGAGAGCTATAAGAGGAGGATCTGAAGAAACGTCAGCGACTTTATGCTCTAATGAATAATGGTGAACGAGCGACAGTCGTTGGAGGAATCGAAGGGCGATGACGAACGCCGATGAACACCTTCGGACGCGGACCCTTCTTCCTCATCTACAGCGCCTTCCAACGAATTCAAGGTAGGGGTTTTTTTGTGAATTATTTCTAAGAGTTTTTATGAATTCATCTTCTTTGATTATTTTTGAACTCACCTCTTGATATAATTATAACATGGAGGGAATGTACCAAACCAAACAATGCCCGGACCCTCTGCCAATGTTGTTGTGATTGTGTTCTTTGTGGATAACCGACCAATACGGTGGTGAGACGAGACTGGGACCCACTTAGTGATGGAAGCATCCTAGGAGACCCATACACATAATCAAAAAAGAAAATGGACCTCCGGAGCTTTATCGGAAGCCCGCAGAAGGTCCACCGATGCGACAACGCCGACGACTGGAGGAGGAGGCGGCCGGCTTTTGCCGGCCGCGAAGGGACGATGACACCCAAAGGAGCCTCAGCGGACATGGGTGATTGGCCGATAGCGACCGCGTGGACGGTGGCAGCGCGCCATGGAGAAGGGTCACGACTCTGAGCCGCGACGGAGGGCGGACCCGCGCCTGTGTGTCCACTGATTGACCAGTCCATGCGGACAGACTAGGTGGAGCGGCTCCAATTGGCGTCGTTGATGGAGGAACCTGAATGGATAGACTGTTCGGGAGGGGATCTGACCGTCACGCCCAGCTGGTGGGCCGCGCCAAGCCAGCAGGCCGGGTAGGTCCAGCGGCCTAGCTGGGTGGGCCGGGACGAGCCCGCGACCTAGTGGGATGAGCCCACAGCCCCAACCTTTAGGTCTGGGACCAGCTAAACCAGCCTTGGTTGGGTCGGTCTGACTGGGTTGGACCGGACCCAGACCCACTTATGGCTCAGTCTCGCTTAAAGGGCTCTATCTCTTAAATCGAACATCCATTTGACGAACAGTCTACGGTAATGGAACCCTTAGGACATGGTGGTCTTTTTGAGATACTCCACTTGGGTTTTGGAAAAAGTTGTAGTATGGGTGGGTTGGATTGGACTCGAATCCAACCAGGCCCCCAACACTAAAATGCCTATAACTTACAGATCAGGCGTCTGATTGATACGCTGTCTGTTGCATTGGAACCCTTATGACAAGAAGGTTCATCGAGTTAATTTTTCATAGGACTTAATGCTAGTTGAAATATGGATTATGGATTGTGGAGTTGATCCTCTGGAATAAAGTGTACAAAGTGTGGGAATCTAGTGGCTGGCTATGATGTGAAGAAAGAATAGCGATGCTTTGTTGGTCAGCACCTAGCAATCCTCCATGGGTCAGCATCTAGTGATCCTTTGTGGGTCTACCCTTAGAGATACTTCATGGTTCAGCACTTAGCAATCCTTATTGGGTCAGCACCTAGGGATCCTCTATGGGTCAGCACCAAATGATCCACTGTGGGTCAGCACCTAATGATCCACTATGGGTCAGCACCTAGCGATCCTCCGTGGGTTAGCACCTAGAGATCCTCTGTGGGTCACCACCTAGAGATCTTTTGTGAGTCAGCACCTAGAAACCTTGTGCAGTCTAGTAGTGAAAGCCTCTTGACAAAATAATATGATTTACCTTTATGACTAATCATATTTATTCTTGTTCTTTAAGTTGTATAACTAGTTTGAGATGAGTCTTTCCTTGTTCTTTGTGATTGAGATCATGATTTGTGGTTTTTCTTTTGTGGAATCCTGGGAGACCTTTGGGGGTCTCAGGGTACCTATTGTATATTTTTATACTCACCCCTGTATGGGATTCACCCACACCATATCGTGTATTGTGAAGACGATGAAAATCTTTGACCGAGGTTAGGGAGCTAAGACTAGATGCTGCACGAAGGTGACCAGTTGACATGGAGAGCTGTAGTGATGAGCTGTAACTAACCTTCAGGTAGGATCCTTGGTAGACAATCTCATGAGCTGTTTTCTATTTTATGTTGTATTTTATATTTTAGTTGGGCTTGTATACTGTCCCCTTTACCTTCAGTTCTCACTTTAACTTCCACGGTTTTACTATGTGGTTTAATTTTTGTGTGTACCTAGTCTGTGTGTGTATAGGTTCAAAGGAAATGCCTTCCCATTTTAGGGATACACCTTTCTAGTGCTAGTCACCAACCCCTGGCCTATGGAAGGCGGGCTTGGGGTAGTCACGACACAGGCCAAGGGGACGGGTCGTGACAAAGTGGTATCAGAGGAGTCAGTTATACCGAATAAATAAGACTCTAATATTTTAAATGGGGCAATAGTGTTAAGTGTTTTGAGTACGGTACCTAGTTTGGGGGGTCTAGTGTTGGTGCAGTGGCCAATGCATCCATACACTAGGACCCTAAGTTATGATTTCCAACTCGATACATGAAAACACAAATTGCGTGTGTTTTTGAAATGTTTTTTCTTTTGATATCTTTTGAGTCAGCTCACCCGGTATAAATTATTGATTGTGGCACACATATTTATTTATAGGATTCCGCATCATAGATATACAACTAGGATTCCAATGAGAGATCATGATGATGGCTCACCGAGCGATGAGGCATCGGTGCACGACCCTCTTATGGAGATAGAACCTTCGGGTGGTGTACCAGTAGCACTACTACCCATAGGGCAGCAGATGCTAAAAGCCCCACTAGCAGACCATGCACACCAACTGAGCACATTGCATGAGTTTTAGATATAGAGGCCTCTGAGGTTTCTAGGAAAGAAAGACCCACAGGCAGTTGAGGACTGGATGGAGGATGTGACATGGGTTTTTCGTTTGGTCGAGACACTAGCAGATTAGATGGTGATCTTAGCTGATAGCCTCTTTCAGAGCACAACATGGATATGGTGGATCCCAACTCTCTAGACACACGAGTAGGAGACCCTAACCTGGTTAGAATTTGAGAGCCTCTTCAGGACAGAGTTCATACTAACAACACTACGCTCTGTGCGTATTCAGAAGCTACTACACTTACAGGAGAGAAGCCTGACAGTGGCCCAGTACTCGGCGAGATTCACTGACCTCTCTCTTTACTCCACCAACATGGTATGCAACCCTTTATTCAGGTCCTAGAACTTTGAGAAGGGTCTCCTACAAGAGATCAGAGCATTGCTGATATCTCTTAATATCCCGACACAAGCTGGAGTGCTTGAGTGAGAGCTATTGGTGGAGAGATTCCTAGCAGATCAGGCACCGACTGTGAGAGACACCACTGGATGATAGGTAGCTGAGTCATCTACAGTAGGTAGTAGGAAGATGACGCAAAGGTCCAAGTGGGCCAGATATTCTGGAGGATGACCCTAGGATGCAGGGTCGGAGGGGCAGAGCTCGTGAGGTAGATGAGGTCATCTGAGGACTAGTGCCTGTTTCTCTTATAGAGGACATGGGAACATGGCTCGTGACTGTCTGACTCCCCATGTGGATGATCATTTGATGGTCGAGGGATCTCCAAGACAGTTACAGAGATTCGAGTGAGGAGGTACGCAAGGCGGCAGACGTGGCAGAGGAGCTGGTCAAGCAGCAGGCAGTGGGTAGTGATTTGAGGTTTTACCGCCACCAACTCTAGGACGTCCATCCCGACCTCAGGGAGTAGGTGGATAGGGACGATCTCAGCTTTAGGCAGCTGATTCTTACAATCACGACACTCTATAGATGATTTGAGGTACGATCTGTGTCTATTCCACCCTAGCTATAGTACTTATAGACACATGTGTCAGTCACTCTTTTATTTCCACAACTCTCGTTCGGAGCTCAGAGATTCCGATGGATCCGTTGGCTTGATCCTTGCGATTAGAGACTCTTATGGAAGAGGATTTGACAATTACACACTGGTGCCGATAGTGTGAGATTACTCAAGAAGGTGAGAGATTAAGCTAGGATCTCCTAGTAGTAGCATCAAGGACTTATGATGTCATCTTGGGTATGGACTAGTTATCCATAGTCCATGCTCATATTGACTGTTTTAGGCACAAAGTGCGGTGTGACCATTAGGATGGGACCAGGTTTTATTCCACTGGTGAGAAGGGAACCTTTAAAGCTTAGTATGGACTTTATCAGAATAGGGTGTAGCCGATCACTTATCAGTTGGCTAGCCTTACTGTCAGAGTATTTGACGTGAGGAGTCTGAGTTATCCTGTAGTGGTGGACTAGCATGCTGATGTCTTTCCTGATGAAGTTTCGGGACTACCTCCTCATAGAGAGGAAGATTTTTTCATCGATTTGTACCTTGAGATGACACTGATATCTACTCCAGCATATTAGATGTCTCCCATGGAACTTCGTGAGTTGAGGGTACAATTGGAAGACTTGTAGAGAAAGGGGTTCATAAGGCCCAATGTTTCCCCATGGTCAGCCCCGATTTTGTTCACCAAGAAGGCAGATAGGAGTTTGAGGATTTTCATGGACTATCGGCGCCTGAACCAGGTGACCATGAAGAACACGTATCCACTCTCAAGGATCAATGATCTCTTCGACCAAATGAAGGGAGATCGTTAGTTTTTGAAGATAGACCTCAGATTAGGCTATCATCAGCTTCAGGTATAGGATGAGGACGTACCGAAGATGACCTTCAGATGCCGGTGTGGCCACTATGAGTTCTTGGTGATTCCTTTCAGTGTGACCAACAATCCAGCAGTGTTCATGGGACTCATGAACCAAATATTCTAGCCTTACCTCAATTGCTTCATAGTGGTTTTCATTGATGACATCTTGATATACTCGGTGTCGGAGGAGGATCATGCCACACATCGATAGATAGTTCTGGGTACACTTCAAGAGAACTATATTTATGGAAAGCTCTTGATGTGCCAGTTTTGGATACGGGAAGTCCACTTTTTGGGGAATGTTATCTTGGAGGCTGGGGTTGTAGTGGATCCAGCAAAGATAGAGGTGGTGCTTTCTTAGGAGCCACCTAGGAGCATGATTGAGGTACAAAGTTTCCTGGGGTTGGCTGGGTACTACCAGATATTCGTACCTGACTTTTCTAGAGTAGCAGCACCCTTGTCAGCTTTGAAAAAAAGGGACAACTTTTCTTGTGGATAGAGAGATGCCATTAGAGTTTCCAGGAGTTGAGGCAGAGACTAATGACTACCCCCATATTGAGGATACCGGAATAGGGCATTGGGTATATAGTCTACTACAACGCATCAGGGGCTGGACTAGGATGTTTCCTGATGCAAGAGAAAGTGGTTATCGCCTACGGATCATGAAAACTAAGGCAACATAGGAAAAACTATGCGACCCAGGACCTGTAGTTAGTAGTAGTGGTATTTTAATTGAAGATGCGGTGGAACTACTTGATGGGAGAACAATTTACTAACTTCTCTGATCACAAGAGTCTTAGGTATATCTTCTCACATAAGGACCTGAATCTGAGATAACAATGATGACTGGAGTTCCTCTAGGACCGTGAATTTGAGATATTCTACACTCCTGGGAAGGGGAACATGGTGGAAGATGCACTTAGTAGGAGGTTTGGTCTAGAGTTTTTGAGTGAAGCGACAAATCAGCTAGTCGCGTTGTAGTTATCCTTTGTGGATAGTGATAGAACATTTTACCTCCAATCTATGACAGTTACTCACCCACTCCTTCAACGATTCAGTGAGGCACAACTTGGAGATGTGTAATGTGAGGAACGACATGCTCAGATATCCTTGGGACGGGATCCTGAAGGATTTTCTAAAGGTGGAGAGCACATCATCCTTTTCAGAGGACTCACCATAGTACCAGTGACTCTATGACAGGAGGTGTTGAGGGAGTTCAACACATCCACTTTGGAAGTACATCCTAGTGTGGCGAAGATGTACTAGGACCTTCAGCGTTAGTATTGGTAGCCAAGGATGAAGAAAGCAATGGCCGAGTTTGTTTCACGATGCCTTACTTATCAGCAAGTGAAGTCCGATCACCAGGTTCCAATAGGCTTGACTAAGACACTTGAAGTTCCAGAATGGAAGTGAGATGACATCTCCATGGACTTCATAATAGGGCTACCACGTACGACCAGGGGCCATAATTCCATCTGGGTGATCACTGATCGACTCACCAAATCGACTCACTTTCTACCCATCTAAGAGCAGGGATCAATGGAGGGCTTGGTACACCTCTACTTACAGAAGATAGTACGACATCACGGGGTTCCATCGACGATCGTTTTAGATCATGAAGATCATTTTAAATATCGGTTGTAGAAGGGATTACAGGAGTCATTCGGTACTCAGCTATGCTTGAACACCACCTTTCACCCTCAAATAGATGGTCAGATGAAGTAGACCATACATACGCTTGAGGACATGCTCCGTGATTGCATCCTTGATTTTGGCCATAGTTGGGAGAAACACCTGCCACTTGTGGAGTACTATTACAATAACAATTATCACTCCACCATCGGTATGGTACCGTTTGAGGCCTTCTACGGGTGACCATGCAGATCACCTCTATGCTGGAATGACCCAGGGGAGTCAGCACTTATAGATCCAGAGTTGGTATAGGCTACCACTGAGAAGGTGCATATCATCCAAGAGTGGATGAAGACTACATAGATCCGATAGAAGTCTTATGCCGATAGGAGACAAAGGCCCTTGGATTTCGAGGAGGGAGACCATGTATTTCTATGTGTCTCACCTCAATGAGGATTGCGGATATTTGGCCAGGGCGACAAGCTATCTCTGAGGCTCATTAGACCTTTCTAGATCCTCAGCAGAGTAGGAAAGGTGGCATACCACCTAGATATTCTCCCACAGATATAGCAGGTGCATAATTTTGTCCATGTGTCATATCTGAGGAGGTATGTGCATAATCTATCGCATGTTATCGACTCAAGTGAGCTGGAGATTAATGATGGGGCAATGTTTGCGGAGTTCCCGATGGAGATAGAGGATCAACAATATTGGGTATTTTGTGGGTGGTCAATTCCTCTAGTGTGAGTTCGGTGGCAGTACTGGAACCTCTAAGAGAGCACATGATAGTGGGAGGATCAAATACGTGCTTAGTACCCCCATTTGTTTCTGTAGTTTTTTTGTGTCTTTCTGGGATGAAAATCCCTAAATTAGGGAGAATGTAAAGACCCAAAAATTCTATATATATATATATATTTTAAATTATTTGGGATTATTACGAGTCTACAAAAATAGACGACATGTGATTCTGAGGCCTGGTGTACCCAGAACGGAATTTTGAACTTTTTTAAGGTACATTCAGTAAACATACGATAATCAATTTGTATATTTTGAACAAGTGCTCAGATTAAAAATATGAGGGCATCGTTGGATTTGCAGGTCCAGGATTCGATAAAGGGAAGTTTAATTTTGACCGACAATGGTTGGACGAAAAAGTTAATTTTCAGACTTTACAAAAAAATAATAAAATAACTTTATAAGTTATTTTATTTTTCTTTCATCACTTGAGTGGAAGATGGCGGGACTGTAGTGCAACGTCAGACATTAAACAAGATACTTTTAATGTCTTTAACCTCTCGTTTCTTTGGTTTTGAAATGAAAACGTTTGTGTGTTTAATTGACTCACTAATTACGGTTAATTAATGAGCCATAATATTAAACACAATGTGAGAGATTACTCTTATATTCAATCAAAGATTGGGAATGGGATTTAGGAGATATACAAGAGGAGGCTATGAAGAAATTCCGTCAACTTTCTGCTCTAATGAAGAATTGTGAACGAGCGACGGTTGTTGGAGGAATCGACGGGTAATAGCGATCATCGACAAACACCTTCGGACACGGACCCTTCTTCCTCATCTGCAGCGCCTTCCAATGAATTCAAGGTATGGGTTTGTCTTAATTTATTTCTAATAGTTTTTATGAATTCATATTCTTCGATGATGTTTGAAATCACCTCTTGATATAATGCTAACGAAGAGGGCGCGGGCCGAACCGAACAAGGCCCGGACCCTCCGCTAATGCTGCTTTGATTGCATTCTTTGTGGATGACCGACCAATACGGTGACAAGATGAGACTGGGATCCATGCAGTGATGGAAGCATCTCGGGAGGCCCGTAGGTGTAGTAGGAAAAGAAACCGGACCTCTAAAGCTTCATTGGAGGCCTGTGGAAGCTCCGCCGGCGACCGGAGGAGGCGACGGCTGGCTCTCGCCAGCCGCGAAGGGACGGCGGTGCCTGAAGGCGCAATGATGAATAGGGGGGGGGAAAGATGATTCTAGATGAATTAATGGAGATGGTGTGCTACGGAGGAGGGCTAAGACTCCAAGCTGTGGCGAAAGGTGGACCCATGCTCGCGGGTCCGCTGATTGACTGGTCCACGCGGACCGACCAGGTGGAGCAGTGCCAACTGGTGCCACTGATGGAGGAAACCGAATGACTATACCATTTAGGAGGGGAGCTGACACCCATGCCCAGCTGGCGGGCCACACACAACTATCAGGCCGTGCCCATCCAGCAGGTCGGGTAGGTCTAGCGGCATGGCAGGCCGCACCCAGCCGGGTGGGCCGGGCCGAGCTCGCGGCCGGCGGGCCAATCCCAAGAGCAAGAAGGAAGAACCCACGGCGTAGCCCCTTTGAACTGAGCCCAGTCTAACTAGTCTAAGACCAGTATAACTGGGATGAGCCCAGTCCCTTTGGGCTAGGTTGGGTCGGTCTGACCGGGTCAGATCGGACCCAGACCCACTTACGGCTCAGTTTCGCTTAAAGGGATCTATCTCTTAAACCAGACATCCGTTTGAAAAACTGTCTGTGGCGCTGGAACCCTTAGGATGAGTCAGTCATTTTGAGATAATCCACTTAGGTTTTGGAGAAATTTAGAGTACGACCGGGTTGGATCAGACTTAAATCCAACCAGCCCCCCCGACATTAAAATGTCTATAACTCACAGACCAGACGTCTGATTGACTCACCGTCTGTTGAGTTGGAACCCTTATGACATGACGGTTCATCGGGTTACTTATTCATGGGACTTGGTGGAAGTTGAAATATGAATGATGAATTTTCGAGAGGATCCTCTATAATCAAGCGTACTAAGTGTGGGAATCCAGTGGTTGGCTATGACATGAAGAAAGAATAACGATCCTTCATGGGCCAGCACTTAGAGATCCTTTGTGGGTCAGCACCTAGAAATACTCTGTGGGCTATAAACTAGAGATCCTATATGATTTTTCACGTAGTGATCCTTCATGGGTCAACACTTAACGATCCTTCTTGTGTCAGCACCTAGCGATTCTCTGTGGGTCAGCACCTAGCGATCCTCTGTGGGTATGTACTTAGCGATCCTTCATGGGTCAGCACCTAGCGATCCTCCATGGGTCTACACCTAGTGATCCTCTGTGGGTCATCACCTAGTGACCCTCTATTGGTCATAACCTAACAATCCTATGTGGGTCAACGCCTAGAAACCTTGTGCGGTCTAGCAGCGAAAGCCTCTTGACAGAATAAGATGATTTAGCTTTATGACTAATAATCTTTATTCATGTTCTTTAAGTTGTATACCTGGTTTGAGATGAGTCTTTCCTTGTGATTCGTGATTGAGTTCATGCTTTGTGGTTTTTACTTTGTGGAATCCTGGGAGACCTTCAAGGGTCTCAGGGTCCCTACTAGGTATTGTTATACTCAACCCTGCATGGGCTTTGTCTGCACCATGTCGTGTCTTGTGCAGAGGACAGATAGCTTTGATCGAGGTTATGGAGCCAGGACTAGATGGTGCATGGAGGTGACCAGTTGACGTGGAGATCCAGAATAACTATTTGTACCTACCCTTCAGGTAGGATCCTTGTCAGATGATCTCAGGAGCTGTTTTCTATTTTCTGTTGTATTGTCTCTTTTAGTTTGGCATGTATACTATCCCCTTTACTTTCAGTTCTCACTTTTACTTCATCAGTTTGACTACATGGTTTACTTTTTTTGTGTGCCTAGTTTGTGTGTGTATAGGTTCAAAGGCAATTCCTTCCTGTTTTAGGGATATGCATTTCCGGTGCTAGTCGCTAACCCTTGGCCTATGGAAGGTGAGCTTGGGGAAGTCACGACACGAGCCTCAGGGGACGGGTCATGAAAAAAAGAGAAATAAGGTTTTTCATTGAAGAAAACATGAAATCTTGTAAAGGAGTATAAAAATAAAATAATATCCACAGTGGTGGAAAATTCATTGTTACCGTGAACGTTAAGAATAAAACATTCCTTTTGTAATTTTTCAAAAACGTTCTGTATAAAACACTTAACAATATTCCTTTTGAAAAAATTTATAAATAAAGTAAAAATATATATAAAAAGTAATTAATAAATATTTTATGTCCATATATTTTCTATAAAATCATTTAAAATAACATAGACCTAGAAAATATGGAGTTTGAAGGAAAACATTAAAAGTTAATTTTTAAAGAAAAGATCCTTATCACTTTGAAAATATTTGAATCATAATCCCCATGAAATAAAAAAACTATAAAAACCATGATAATATATAAATTCATGAGATAATGTGTCAATGGGATATATATACACCTCATAAAAGATTATATGTGTATAATATCAAAATATGACTCAATTAAAGGAAATTGAGACAAAGTCCTTTACCTTGAGTCTGACTTGTCACTTGTGTATTTATATTTCTAAATAATAAATTTATATTAATTATTTAATTTATTTATAAAATTTTTTAATTTTATTATTACTTTTTTTACACTTATTAAATTGTTTTATACAATTACTTAATCAATTAAGTTTACATCATATTTTTTTGACTATATTCGGCTTATGTGTCAAAAATGAATTTGGTAGGATGACTATAGTAAAAAGGTCATTATTTAAACATCTATAGAATAATAATCAATATATATTTATCATATTTATACATACATTATACTTTTAAATCCAATCATTAAATATGGTTTTGGTAAATGAAATACATTACAATCATGGAGATGGTAGACCACATACACGCATGAGTAACATTTCCATTTTTCAATGATCATTATGGAAAGGAGGTATGTATTATTTTATATTTATATAATTATAATAATATAATAAATACCATATTATTTCTTTAAAAATTATTATATATATTATCCACGTGTTGTGGTGATGAAAAGAGAGTCACATCGCTTCATGAAGGCGATAGTCTACACGTTCACAAAAGATGTTATCATTTCTCAGTGAGTGAAAAGGTAAGAAATAAAATGATATATTAAATTTTAATAATGATAAATATTTCATTAATATCATAATTATGTAATTTATATCTCATATATTCATTATAATTACCCTTATTACCTTCCATGTAAAATGTTAGTGAAAACGAATCATATCGCTTCACGAGGTGATAGTCCGCCGTACACACGAACAACGTTATCATATCCCCTATAGAATTAAAAGTTAAAAAGGTACATATGATATGATGAATCCATAGGTATAATTATGTTATAAATATCTTATATATACTTTATATATATCATAAAACCCAACCTTGAGAGGTGGTAATGGACTAACGAATTATATTGGTTTGTGAGGTGGTAGTCCGTCGTACACACAAATTATGATTTCATAACCCATTTGATGGAAGAGGATAGAGATAAATATTATTCCATCAACATAATAAAATATAATTATATGAAATATATATATATATTTTTTATAATATACATGTTAATACATAATTTAAGGTAGAAAAAGAATAAATAAAATTAAAGAGCTTTGTTAAGATAATTACCTTCTCTAAGAGAAACCTCCTTTAGATCTCCTCTTAAGGACCCTAGGGTTGGTATATTGGTATAAATAGAACCTATATACGTGTATAAATGTTTTTTATGTATTTTTTAGGTTTTTTTTTCAATTAAAATGGCTTTATAGGTGTGAATAAGCAAGGGGAGTGAGTTCCCTTTTAAAATTGAGGAGGAGTGAATTTTTTGTAAATACCAAAAAGTATTCAATAATGGGAGGTCACTCCCACATTATGTGGCTCCAAAATTGATAAATAATATATGGTATGGATGATGTGGTCTATAAAAACCTGTAACAGATAAAATAAACAAATTTTTTTATCATTTTATTCCTTATCCTTTAAGTTTACTCAATTTTACCCATTTAGTTTTTACCACAGTAACTTATATATTTTTATTTACCTAGGTAATTTATATTTTAAGAATAAAATTAAAATGAGATTTATTTGATACTTTAGACATAATTATTATAAATATGAAATCCAATTTATTAAATAAATATCCTAGGTGTGTGAAATATTAATTTTAACACAAGTGCATGTAATACTCAAAACCCTGTTTTAACCTTAATCACGGTAATTAATTTTGAACTGTTTTCACTAACCATTATGATAAAAAATTTAGTTGACACTTTTGATAATATAAATTATGTTGATTAAAAAATGGAATCTATTTTTCCAAATTAAATTCACAGAAGTGGAAAATTTTAATTTAAAATTAATCGAGGAGACGTGACAAGAAAGAGGGTTTTCAAAGAGAAAAATTTCAAAAGTTTACACTGTTTTTATATAAAAATTAAATATCAAAAAGATTTAAATGAACTAAATTGGATTAATAGATATATAATTGAACTAATTTTAGTTTAAAACCAATTAAAAATATAATTTAACATTATAAATAATTTAACTAAAATGGTAGTTTTTAATTAAAATTTTGTATTTTTCACTATTCATCAAAAAATGAAATTTTTCAAAAAAATTCAAAAAATTTAACCTAGGATAATTTTAATATTATTATTTCAAAAATGAATTTTATTTTTTCATATAATATTTATAGAAGTGATAAATATTAATTTTAAATTATGTGTGCAAAGCGCAACTAAACTGTCTTTTAGAGAAAATATAGTTTTTCGGAAAACATTTCTTTTTCTTTAAAATAGTTATAGTTTTATCTATAATTAATAGATATCCATTTTATTTATTTTTAAAGAATATAATTTTAATAATTTAGTTAATACTATACATACCCACCAATTTAAAGACTAGGTTATAATAATAATGTTTGAATAATAAAATTTTAATAGAGTATCTCATTTCGTTCAAACTCAGTGTTGGGTGCATTAAAATCTATTGAAGAGATTAAATATATCATAAATTATTGGGGTGTTACATTCTTGTCTAAGTTCAAATTTTCATGTTGTTTACACCATCAAACATAATTTTATTCTATTAAAATCTAAAGGTTTTACAAGCACACACTCTGTTTTTTGGCATATTACAGATAGTTGAAAGCAAAGCATGACTTCCCAAAATATATGTGAAAAAAATAAATAAGTTTGTGATAAAAATGATAAGGAAATTAACTCAAAAATAGTAGATAAAATGATAAAAAATAACTAAATAAATATTAGGAATTCACTTTTTCATGATGTCTGTATACATTCCTAAACCATTTCCCTATTGCCATTATCACAATTATCAACTTGAAGTCCAATATCTCATGAGCATGAGCAGCTTAATCAAGCATTTTTACTTAAATTATTATACACCATCCAACGTGAAGCTGAGATCTCATGCTTTCAACACATTTATGGGACATCGATGACCCCAATGGTTGTGCGTCTTAACTGCAGCTCCTCTACACACCGCTAAGGAGTGGCGCTGTCTGACATTAAGGTTAAGCCCAACATTGACTACACCACTACCATCTGCACCAATGTCAAAAATCTAAAAATAAATGGAGTTGTCCCTGCATGATATTAAATCATCATCGTATCACTTCAATTGTTGGCCTTTACTCCATCCACTACAGGCCAATTCTTTTCCAATCTTAATCATCTTCATAATTCTTAATTATTTTTATTTTTATTGAAAGAAAAATTCTTTTATTAGTTAATAAAACAATTAGTATAAAAAATAATTAATAATATAAGTGATATACTTATTAATCATGGATATTTAATTAATTTTAAAAAATAACAACTGAAAATTAAAATTAATTAATAACATCATTTAAATAATTATAAATTAATAATATAATAAATAATAATAATAATTAAGTTATGAATATTAATATAATTATTATTTAATAATACAACTAACATAATTAGAAATTATAAGTAGAATGGATCCAAGCAAGTGACCAGAATGACAAGAAAATGGATTGGAAAGTACAAAGCCTCAAAATGGATGTTGTTATACTCATGAGAATACCACAAACAAAAAAAGCACTATTATAGATCAGGTTATAGTCAATGCTATAAAAGAAATTTACCAGCACTAAAAAATATATATTTTCCTAAGCGCCATTAAAAAGGGTCCCTTTATCAACCCTAAAAAAGTGCCAATAAAGAGGGACCTATATCAGTGATTATAACACTAATAAAGGGCCATTTTATCCATGCTAGAAATAGAACTGATAAAGGTCATACTTCTGCAATGTTTTGATAAAATTACAACACACTATAGCAGTAAATATAGCTATATGGAAAATTCATAAATTAATTGAAATAAAAATTACATCACAAATACAAGAAAAAACACTATATTATTGATATTTCAAACATTATTTTGTATAATTACATTATCAACTAAAGTTTATAACAAAAATTCAAAAACATCAACGGATTTATTATATATGGCATCCGACCCCTCTAAAAAAAGCCAGATCATGGTATCGGTTGTCGAAAAAATGACCTCAATTCGAGAAAAAGAATCCACCGGTATAAGGAAATAACTCTTTTGTTAGTAATACTATAAAGAAGTAAATTAAACATAAATATGAAACAATACATTAATAAAATTTTATTTTTGAATTGAAACCACACAATTTAAGTCATACGAGTCACATTGTGTATCAGATTGAGGAACAACTAATTCCTACACATCACAAATGAATTATAGATGGTTTTCCTAAAGTATCAAAATAATTTGAATGCGTTTTATCATTTTTGAGTATGTCACATGTGTTTTGAACTAAAATATCATTTTTAAACTCAAAACACATAGTTTGAGTAATACCGGACACACCGTGTATCAGATTGAGGAGCAGTTGATTCATACATGTCACTAATGACTTATATATAATTATCTTAAAGTATTAAAACAATCTGAATGTGTTTTCTTAGTTTTGTGTATGTGACATGTGTTTTGAACTAAAATTTCTATTTTAAATAAAAAGATACACTTGGAGTCATACTGGTCACACGGTGTTTCCACTTGATGTGCGATTGATTCCTACACATCAAAAAATGACATAAGGATCATTATAATAAATTATCAAAACAACCCAAATGTGTTTTATTAGTTTTGAGTATGTCTCATGTCTTTTTTACTGAAATGTCATTTGAAACTAAAAACACATAGTTTAAGTCAAACTAGTCACATCATGTTTTATTTTGACATGGGACTCATTCTTATACATCAAAAATAACTTATAAATCAGTGTAATAAATTATCAAGACAATCCAAGCATGTTTTTCTCAATTTTTAGTGTGTGACACATGTTTTGAACTAAAATTTCAATTTTAAACTGATAACATACACTTTGAGTTATACTGGGTACATCGTGTATAATATTGAGGTGTGTCTAGTTCGTACACATCAAAAATTACTTATGGGTTATTTTCTTAAAGTATCAAAACATTATGAATATGTTTTATCAGTTTTGAGTATGTGACATTTGTTTGGAACTAAAATGTCATTTTTAAATAAAGAGACACACTTTGAGTCATACTAGACACACCGTCATCAGATTGATGAGTGGTTGATTCCTAAATGTCACAAATTAATTAATGGTCATTTTAAAAATGTATCAAAACAATAGAAATTCATTTTATTGGTTTTGAGTATGCCACAAGTCATTTTTACTAAAATGTTAATTCAAATTGAAAACATGAACTTTAAGTCATACCAGTCACATCATGTGTCAATTTGACGTGAGAATGAGTCCTAAATGTCAAAAATGACTTATGAATCATTTTCCTAAAGTATAAAGACAATCTGAATGAGTTTTCTTGGTTTTTAGTGAGTGATACATATTTTGAACAAAAATTTCAATTTTAAACTGATAACATACACTTTGAGTCATAAAGGGCACACTGTGTATCAGATTGAGGTGAGGTTGATTTCTATATGTCAAAAATGATTTATGGATTTTTTTATAAAATATCAAAACAATTTGAACGCATTTGATTGTTTTTTAGTACATGATGGGTGTTTTGAACTAAAATGTCAATTTTAAATAAAAACACACTTCGATTCATATCAGTCACACTGTGCATTAGATTGATGAGAAATTTATTCCTACACATCAAACTGGCTTAAGGATATTTTTCATAAAGTATCAAACAATTAAAATGCATTTTATTTATTTTGATTATGTCAATGCCATTTTTATTAAAATTTCAATCTAAACTGAAAACACACACTCTGAGTCATACCAATCACATCATGTGTCATTTTGATTTGAGAATAATCCATTCATGTCAAAAATTACTTAACAATAGTTTTAATAAAATATCAAATCAATATAAGTTCATTTCCTCAGTTTTTAGATGTCAATTTTAAACTAATAACATACACTTTGAGTCATACCGGGTGCATCGTGTATCAGATTGAGGTTCAGTTGATTTGTAAACACCAATAATAATTTATGGATCATTTTCCTATATTATCAAAACAATATGAATAATTTTGATCAGTTTTGAGTATATAATTTTTTTTTAAACTAAAATGTCAATTTTAAATAAGAACACACTTTGAGTTATACTGATCAAAATACGAGTAAGATTGACATGAGGTTTATTACTACACATAAAAAATGACTTATGGATCATTTTACTAAATTATAAAAACAATAAAAAATATTTTTATTAGTTTTGAGTTTGTGCCTTTTTTATTAAAATGTCAATTTAAGCTGACAACACGCACTTTAAGTCATACCAGTCACATAGTGTGTTAGTTTGACATGATACTAATTCCCATATGTCACAAATTACTTGTGAATATTTTTAATTAAGTATCAAGATAATATAAGTGCGTTGTCTTGGTTTTCAGTGCGTGACACATTTTTTGTACTAAAGTGTCAATTTTAAATTGCTAACACGCACTTTGAGTCATACCGGGCACACCGTGTATCAGATTGAGGTAAGGATGATTCCTACACATAAAAAATTAGTTATTTACTATTTTACTAATGTATAAACATAAAAAATGCATTTAATCCATTTTGTTTATGTGAAATGTGTTTTTAAATAAAATTTCAATTTTAAACTGAAAACATGCACTTTGAGTAATACTAGACACACTGTGTATCGAATTGAGGTGAGATTCATTCCAAAACATCATAGATAACTTATAGACCATTTTTATAAAGTATCAAAAAAATATAAATTCATTTTTTTTGTTTTGAGTATGTGAAATTTGATTTGAACATAAATGTAAATTTTAAACTAAAAACATACACTTTAAGCCATACCAAGTACACTATGTATTGAATTGAGGTGAGAATGATTGAGGCGTGGATGGTTATTAAAGAATTAGAGAAAACATTAATGATCTATCTTTTGGGAAATCATAATTTTCCATTTAAATATTGAAAAATACCTTGGTCAATGTATCCTTATAATTCAATTCACATTTCAGGAAGCATGTAGTTTCCTCTTCTATTTGAAAGGAACATGTTCTCTATTTTCTAGATTATGGAAGATAGTTGAAAGAAAAGTATTACTTCCCAAAATATCTTTGAAAAAAACTAAATAAGCATTAGATAAAAATGATAAGGAAATTAACTTAAAAATAATAGATAAAATGATGAAAAAATAAACTAAATTAGTAGTAGGAATTCACTTTTTCATGATGCCTATACACATTCTTGACCCATTTACCTATCTCCATTATCTCAATTGTATCCTCAAAATCCAATCTATCATGAGCATGAGCATCTTTGAACATGTTAATAGCACTTCCATATTGAGAACACTATGTATTGGATTGAGGTGTGGCTAATTCCTACATGTCATAAATGACTTATGAATTGTTTTCATAAAGAATCAAAACAATATAAATGTTGTTGATTTATTTTGAGTATGTAACATGTGTTTTGAACTAAAATTTCAATTTTAAACTAAAAACATAAACTTCGAGTCATATTGTGTATATTGTGTATCAGATTGAGTTGTGGTTGGATTCTATACATCACACCATGCCTCTTTATTTTTCAATGCATTCGACATTTGGGGTTATTTAACAATATTGTTGTTTGATAACCCATAACGGTGAATTTATTTTAAAATAAAAAGAAAAGTTCATCATCCTTGTTGAGTGAATAATCAGAGTTCATGAGTGCATCATGAGTGTATCATTCTTCTTCCCGATCTATGTGAAAATTAACAAAATATGTATCATATAAAAATGATAAATAAATTAAATAAGAAATACTAGATAAAATGATGATAAAATTAACTACATAATTAGTAGTAATTCACATCTTTATGATGTCTATATAAATTCTGACACCACTTATTCTTCTCATTCATTTATAAAAAAATCTATTTCCTATTCTGAATATGAGGACTGTCGATAGTCCTAGTAGTAAAAAAAATATATAAATAAATAATGGAATTAAAAATAAATTTATTGAAATTGAAATTATCATTAGAAATACCTCTTCAAGAATTATTTTTTGTTGATGAAAAATGACATATTTCATAAATTTTGAAACATAACAACCACAATTTATTATATTAGTTTGTTATGGTCACTACAGAAAAATTGAGAAAAATAAGCAATTTTTTGATATATGTTTTATAGTAGAATGTTATTATATATACCCTAATAATTATCCATTTCTAGAAGTTTATTGGCTTTTTGTTCTCATGGACTATCCTCATTCCATGATTTTGATGAAATTTAAGAATTTCCCTATCATAATAGATTTTTTATTAAAAAATTATATAAAATGAATAAATTGAAGTTTATTAATAAAGTGTTGCATATAGTGTATTAAAAATTGATAAACATCATCACATGTGTTTTTTTTGTTGGTTATCCATTAATTGAATCGAGAAAATAAATCTTTAGAGTAACTAAATTAAATATAATGAGTAACTAATGTTTCCAAAAAATGAAGAAGGAATAAGTAATGATCATATCACCACTTTTTAACGTTGTATCCTTATGAACCTTTAATGTTTGTAAATATAGTAGTTGAACAAGTGGGTTAAAGGTACTTTATAAAGATATTTTCAATTGGTTAGTTGATCCTTTAGGTTTTTTTATTAAACTTTCCATTTCACTTCCTTCCCTTTGTCTGTTTATAACAACATTCATAGTTTCATGCATTTTTTCATTAATTATTAAAGGTTTTTCATAAAAAATAAATTTTAAAATAATACCTCTTTATTGACATGTATTTTTACAAGATCAGACAATCATGCTTCGAAATTTACAATAGAAAGAGAAACCATATGAATATTTTACACTAATGGCCCTGACCCTCATGCTCTAGTACTTTTCCAAAAACTCGGTTCCACCAAATGGTTCCACCGTTACGGTTGCACGGGTCACGGTGGCACCGTTACGGTGGCACGGGTCACGGTGGAACCGTTACGGTGGAACCGTCACGGTCTCCCATTGCGGTGTCACCGCTTGCGATGTCTCACCGAAATGGTGGCACTATTATGGTCGCACACCAAAATTGTGACACCATCATGGTCGCACAAGGAAACAGTGGCACCATCACGGTCGCACACTGAAATAGTGTCACCACTTTATGGTGTCTCATTGGACTGGTGGCACCATCACGGTCACACCGTCACAGTTGCACCATCACGGTCGCACCGTCACAGTCGCACACTGAAATGGTGGCACCACTTGCGGTGTCTCACCATTACGGTGGCACCATTATGGTGGCACCATGTATTCCTTTTTTTCCTTTACTTTTTTTTCTTCAGTTTCCCGAGTTTTCCCAATTCCGCTCCCACAACTTATCTTTTGACATAAGAGTGTTTTAAATACCCCTTTTAAATCCATTAAAATCCCATAAATGATATCTAAAATCCCCCAAGATCTGGGAGAACCTTGAATTACCAAAACACGTGGCTTTTTTCCTCAGTGTCGCACCCTTTTCCTGTACTTTCCAGTTCTTCCCCCGTTACGCATTTTCCTCTGATTAAAGGAAACAGTTTAATTCACAGCTATTATGGACCCCTCTCTAATGAGAATTATTAAATAAAAATCAATTCCATCATGTGTAACCATCCAACCATGTGGTGAAACCACAATCCATATTTTTAGCCATTCAAAATTCATATCCCGTAACTCCAAGATCTCAACTTTTTATCGCACGAGAATTATTTATTCTTCTGGGCGGCTCTCTTGTGCTTTCCTTGGTGCATTTTGAGCCCCGCTTCCCAAGGATAGTGGTGATCCTATGCTGGAGACCTTCTTGTTCAGTATTGGAATCCTTGGAGTTCCTCCCTTGCAAGCCACGCATCCCCAGTTCTTGGCGCGTGGAGAAAAACTTCCATCGTTGGTCATCCAAGTAGGGTTCTTCCTTCATCTCTCTTTACTTTGTATCATGTAGGGTGGGTATGCTAATGTTTCTATGGGGATGGATGAAACCAAACCTGAAAAAATATAATAAAGATAATTTTAAAGAATTAAGGGGTGTGTTTGATGATTATGTTTTACTCTTTCAACCTTTCTTATATGTTGTGAATTGTATGGGCTTCTGTCCACTAAAAATCTTGGCCATTGGTGGTGTTTCCTTGCGCACTAAGGGACCCCTATTTTTTGTGATGATTGAATGGATGTAACATGGAAATTGGTTAATCACATAAGATCATTTGATTAAATGGATGTCTTGTGAACAAGAATACCTATGTGATCACCCTGGTTAACCCAACAGAAAAGAAGAAACTCAATGAATGGTGTGTTTAAATCTGGAAACTCCCCTGCTCTATATTGGTAATATGTGTGGTTGTTCTACTTGATTCTTTTCGGGTGACATGGATGGGGATGGGATCCTCTGTTGTGGTGTAGTTTTTAGTTTGTGGATATAAGGCCGCATGGGGCCATATGGTGGGGCTTGGTTTGGTTCCAGTAATTTGAGGGATCTCACAGATCCCTTTTATTGTTGTGACTTACAAGAGAACTGAGTGTGAATGCTTAAATAGCTGTTTGATTTGTTTTCCTTCCTTAGATTGTGGCTATTTCTGTTAGTTGCCCTGTAGTGAAAAATTATTTAAATGGAACCACTTTAATGTGATAACAAGAATGGGTTCAATGGGAAAATGTTTTCTGAAAATGAGTTGTGACTTGGTTATGGCTGTTGTGCTTTTATGAATGAGTAGTAACAAGGGTGATTGTGTATGGGATAGTTTTGGAACCCCTAGGTTGGGATGAGTACTTTTTTATCTATATTTATAATTTAATTCTTATGTTTCTTATTCCCACCCCACCCAAGTTGAGCAATCCATGCCGAACACCCCCATTTCATGGGGGAGGGTGTTTTTCCCAACACTCCTATGAGTGGCTGGTTGTTATCTCCTTTTCTTCTCCCTTTCCTAAGTATCCTAAGACTATTTGGGTAGGATGTGATGGCCTAAGGTCTATTATAGCCCAAGATTCTTTGGGTAGAGTAGTTGTAGTGGTTGGACCAGGTGTGCGTAGGCAGTTTGTTTCCTAAGTGTCTTCAGGATGAGGCTGAGATGTCTTCGGGCATGACATAAGTTGTTTGGGACCATGTGTCTTCGGTCGTGGTGGTAGTTGTTCCATTCTAGGTGTCTGAGGGCATGGTTACATGTGGTTTTTGTAGCCCAGGTGTCTTCGGGTGGGATGTGTGGTTGTGGTAGCCCAGGTGTGTACGGGTGGGGTATGGCAGTGGGACTCTGGTGAAAATGGTAGGGAAGGTTTGACATGTAGGATGTCTTCAATAAAAAATGGGAAAAGTGGTGTGGGGTACCCAAACATTGATGCATTATTTCTATTACTTTACTTCACTTGCGTTATTTGGGGAGTGTGCCTTGGTGAGGTTGGGTGGATAGTTTCCTTGCTAGGTGCTTCTATTGTCTTCTTTTTCTCATAGGGAATTAGATTTCCTCCCCGCTTGTGCACGAGATCTTTTGTTTTTCCCTACTGAGTGTACCTGTATACTCAACCTATGTATATAAAACTCCTTTTAGGTTTCCAGGAGGACTTCGGGGATCGTGCAGGACCATACTAGCTCAGACATTGGGACAATTTTTGTTGTTGTTTTTCCTTTCTTTGGTACTTTCCTTTGGAGTTTTCTTGTACTTTTGTAGCACTTTATTATTGAAACATGCACATGGAAATGGGTTGTTTTGGATTTACTTTTACTTCTATCTTTGGTGTTTTTGGGATTTTCTATCTTATCTCATAATCCTACTAAACAAAACGGGGTAATGCCTTTCATATTACATGTGATTCTATACCCTTTGTGTTAGTCACCACTCCGGAGCCTATTGAAGGCGGGTCTCAGGGGTCATTATCTCTCATTCAACTTGAGGAAGGAAGGTTTCAGAAATCTGTTGTCCCTTACATCATCTTGGTGAAGGTGGGTAATGACATTTACAATTTATTTCTTGCCTTTTTGTATAGACACATGAAATATTCATCATGTATATGATATTTCCCTTAGATTTTTTTACTAATACTATCATCTGTATATCTATCTTATTTTGCTTATTTATATTATGATTTGAATTATCTATTCACTTTTTATACCACTATGTTACTCTGATAATGAGGGTATAGTCTCCCCATCGTACCATTATAGACTCTCACTGCTAGTCAGCAGCCTCTTGTGTACGGGGAGGCGAACTTGAGGCCATGTGACCCACCAGCTCGGGTCACTATTTAGTGTCTCCTAGGTTGAGACATTACAAAGTGGTATAAAAGGTATTTGTTTTCTTTTATTTTATCATTTGGGAATATTATAAAGGAGATTAGAAATGTGTTTGAATTTGTTAATGAGCTATTAATAGGAGTAACTAACCCACATATAGGTCCAAATTACATGAGATCGGATATGTTGTTCTGGATTATGATTATTATAGTTTCCTTGATTTCATCATTTGGTGATGCACTTGACGTTTTATGTTCTTTATGGTTATGGATTTTTTACTCTTGGTGTAGTATGGAAAGGAAATACTATATCATGCATAATTATTGGCACTTTAGGATTTATATGTCATGCATTATACCATTCTATGATTTTATTACTATATACATTACTTGCATCATGTTTTGTTGCCTTATTTATATATTCATTAAATTGTTCTAACTGTTCACGTAGGGACTTGATAAATAATGGTTTTTGATTAAATTGATTCCAAATTTCAATTTCTAAGGTGTTTGGGACCTTATAATTTGGAAGAAACGATCCATATAGTTAAACCTTTTTGAGATAATTTCTAAATAATGGGAATGAATTTAAGTGAAAATGAATTCAAAAATGAAATGGTTTCCATCAGATAGGGATTAAAATTTTAATTTAAAGAGTTTTTTCCTATATAAATTTCAATTGAAACCCTGTATACCAGAACCCATAATTTATAATAGAAAACTTGACCCTAACCTAACCTCAGATGTGGGAAGTATGAAGTGTCTCTGGTGTTCTTTATAATCATTCCTATTACCCAATCCTGGATTTAGTAGTAGTCAGAGGGTTTTAGCTTTGTTATAGGAAGGATTATACCTATCCTTTGTTTATATCTTTGATGTATTAGTTACCAAAAATTTTCTGAGGTGTGTGTTTGGAATTTGTAGAGATATTCCACCATAACGACCTCTAGTCACCTTCCAGGAGGGTGGCAATGACAATGATCCATAGGTGATGGGATTTAAGATGCTACTAAAACCTCCTATAGTTCCACTTGAAGAGCCTCCCATTACTCCTAATATGGGTGTTGATTCCTAGTTCCAAGAGTGTTTCCTACACTTTATGAAGACTGTTTAGAGAGACCCACATCCCACCTCGACTATGGAGGAGTTGACAAGTGTGTTCCAGCAGTAACATCCACCCACTTTTTTGGGGGATGGTTGTCCACAAGCTACTGATTTGTGTCTTGAGACTATCCTGTAAATCCTAGAGAACTTGGAGACTCTTCCAGAGTGGAGGGTAAATATTTCAATTTACATGCTTTGGGGATCCACTAAGAACTAGTGGGATGCCCTAAAATAGGATGGTAGGCTTCAGGATATGGTTTGGAGGGATTCCAAACCATATTTTATTACTACTTATTTCCTTAGAATTTTATATAAGAATGGGATAGTGAGTTTATTCATCTGGAGTAGGGTGATATGACCATTATAGAGTACTAAAACCAAATTATAAAGATTCAATGTTTTGTGCCCGTCTATATCATTGATGAACTGTATAAGGAAATACGCTTTGTGTAAGGTCTCAAATAATTCATTTGATCACAGGTGAAAATATTTCAGTTTACTACCATAACTGAGATTGTAAATTAGGCTGTTATTTCTAAATATAGACTGAGGGAAGATGGGGGCCTAGAGTAGGGTAGTGTAGCTTCTTGACCTAGTGGTTCAGTGTCAAGTGGTATGAACTGACGTTTTGATACTTCTCTTAAGGGTAATACCAGAAAGGGTTTGAGTGATGATAATTCTATATTCTATCATAAGTGTGGAATGTTGGGACACATGTGAAGATAGTTTTATAGAGACCTAGTCGAGTGTCAATCACGAGACAAGATGGTCCATCTATAACATTTTTTTAGGACTTTCCCTCCTGCATCCACTGAGATGGGGTTGACACTGACTCTAGGTTCACGAGTGGGATTCATAACTCCACATAAAGTCAGGAGTTGGAATACTACTGTTCATTTAGGATGAGGGTGTAACAGACCATAATTTTATCAATGGATTTTCAATTCTTATAATTATGTTATATAGTATAAAACATATACATCACATAGAAAACCCAAATAAAAACATTATTTTCATAAATTAAGAATGAAATAAGTAGTGTTTATATAAATTAAGGAACCTATAACAATGTAATAGTAACTTGAAAATTGGAATACTAATGTGACCATTAGGAATAGTAATTTGGATATTAGAATATTAACCTCACCAGTAAAATTAAAAATAAAATTTAAGTATCTTATAAATGAAAATATGAAATTTTTATCTCTTTTAATAATTAAATGAATGTTTTAAAAATGATAAATTAAGTGTTGATATTTTTGTGTAACATAAATGTTTATTTATAGTTTTATAATTAATATAATGATTGAAAAGAAAATGTATTTTCATAAAATAAATTCAAAAATTAATATTTTGTTATATTATAATTATAATATAGTTTTATGATACTTAAATTAACTTTTCAAAGTGTTATAAAATCGGTTATAATATTAAAACTGGTATTTTTCAAAAAAATGATGATTTTATTTAAAAATTAAATTTATAATATTTAGAAAATTATTTCCATAAAATTGAGTATATTTTTTAAATATACACATTGAAAAATGTCTGGGTTTAATTTTTGGGATTTTTCTAAAATAATTGAATTTTTGTGAATAGTAAAATACAGTCATTTATGATATTTAATAAATACGTGAATTATTGAGTCATGGATGATGTATGGGTAAGGTAATCACCCATTGGTTTAAATTATCCTGAAAAATTTATTGTATTTATTCATATGAATAAATACTATTTATATTCTTGATCCAAAATAACAAACAAAAGATTAAAATAATAAAAAACACTCCTTTCCTCCAACTATAAATACCACTCCTCACCACCGCTTCTCCTCACACCTCCAAAGCCTTTAATATTGTCTAAATTATTATGAATTCCATTTCTAATCCTATTTTACATGTCCAAGAGATTTTTTTCTCAATAAAATACCAAACCCTAGTTCCTTAAGGAGGTTCTCAAGGAGATGATATACAAGAGGTAAAATCCTCTACCTTCCTCTTTTAAATTATTTCGTTCTTCTACCTCATACTTTCCTCCATAATAAAATGTTACATGATAAATTAAATATCATATAAATAATATAATTTTATTTTTTAATCTAATATCCATCATTAAGTCCCTTCTCTTCTCCTTTTATTCTAAAAATGAAAACATCGTTCGTGAGGTGTCGATTCACCTTCTTTGTGGACGATGAGTTTTAGTTTTCCATTAACACCTTCAAGGCTGGTCCTAAAACCATTATCATGGTTAAAACATATTGAAACATTTATATTATATCTTTTTTCATGTTATGGAACTAATATATATATTTATACATAATATTAAATAATAAAAAAACTAGTTTGTAATGATCTAAAAACTGCCAAAATAAACTAATTATTTTTCATTAATTTTTTTTCTAATGAATCATTCTCATATTTGAAAACAAAATTATATATGGGAAAATTTAAAATTATGGATATATTAATACCATATAATTCCAATTATTTAGTTTTTATTCCATTTTATAAGAACTCCCATAATTAAACTCAAGGGAACTGATCATAAAATCATGAAGCAAATGGTCCCAGAACAACGAAATTGAATCATATAACTCATAAAAGAGGCTATAAATGAAATTAATAAAAGTATAATAAATCAAATACATATATAATAGGTTATGAATTAATTAATTAATTTATCTAATTTCATTATTCAATACATTAAGTGAAAGTGCAGAACACTTACAAACATAAGGTAAGAGATTCTCTCTGAACCTCCAAATTACCTTTAAGTTACATTTTATCTTTATTTACCCCAATTTATCTCATAATTATTCTTATTTACTTATTATAAATTAAGTTTATATGTTAAAAAATTATGTTTCATGATCAATTCATCCTCCTTTTATGGGTAAATACATGTTTTATAAGGTCCCCTTTTCAATTCCTCCAAATAAGCAAGCCCGATTAAAGGGAACTTCCCAATTTCTCACCCATTTTTAAGTACAATCCATAATATATTTTAAGACTCCAATATTTTTCTAAAATCCAAATTTTTTATCATGAAAAACTATCTTATTTAATTTCTAGTTTTATTTAAATAATTATTCCTTTTCCCTCTTTAAATACTCTTATATTTTCCCTTAAACATCACCGAAGTGGCTCATTTCTAAAGTTTCTTAAACACTCCTTTTACATGTTTTAACTTAATTTAGACATAAATTATCATGATATATTACTATTTTCTCTTATGAATTACCAATTATGATTTGAATTCATTCTTCCATGGACACTATTATGATATTCCATTTGGTTATGCCTTATGAAATGATTATGATACCCATTTATTTCCATGGGTAACCCTTATGTTTATTAATTATGTTTAATTATTAATGTGGAACACATATGCATGAACTTATTATGATGGGTGAACCTAGATATCACTGTAATTCATTAGGTAATTTTTAGTCTCATGAGACGTCATGTTGTGATAGGGAGTAAACCTAAATCCTTTATTAGACTTTTCCACCATGTGATATAGTCTTGGCAGTTAGCCTTGACTCATGTTTATGTCATGTTGTATATTTCTTTCACATTCATATGTTTCCATGATTTCATGATCCCATGTTCTATATGCTATACTTTCATATGTTTATTCATGTTCCATGCCTTTTCATGTCATCATGTTATGCCTTCTAACCCACGTGCTATGATTTATTCCTTTGTTTATTACCTTACTGGGATTTTTAGCTCATAGATTTTTTCATGTATTCCCAAGGTTATCCTATGAAGATGTAGGATCTCAAAGGAATTTAGGAGCTCATTATGGAGATTAAATAAAATATGTTTTTGTTTTGGTTTCATGTTTTCTAATTATATACCTAATCTTCCGAAGACACTAGACTTTATGATCATTGGTTTGTATTTAATCAATAATTATTCTTAAAATCATGTAATAATATATGTAAAATTATAGGGTTACTATAGTTGGTATCAAAGGAATGTTCTAGTTATTTTTGGATATTAAGACTAGGAAAATTTAATAATAACCCTAGGGATAATTCTATCACCATGGATAACTTAGATTGAAACCCAGGGAATCATGAGATAGGATATACCTTTCATTTATAAGTTAATCCTTATATGTTAAAATTTTCCTTTTTATATGATTATTAGCTAAGTATTCAAGATCCCTAATTTTACTTTATTCTTTTAGTTAATGGATAGAAATAGGAGAACCAGTTCCAACATTGAATGTGATAGGAACTGTGATTATTTCCCTAATGAAATGCCAAATATGATGGTGATAGGAGATCAAAAATTTATGACTATACTGGATCAACTGGATCAAGTTATGAATAATAACTTGAGTAATGTGGAACAACCTCCTTCTCCTAATAAAGATAATGTTGTGGTCGAATCCTTTATGTGACAAAGGCCTCCTATCTTTAATGGATATTATGATCCCATCATCACAAAAGAATGGATTAACTCCATTGAGAATATATTCTCTATCCTTTAGTGCTTATAAGAAGAGAAAGTTTTGTAGGTGGTCTATCGTTTTGTTGGGTAAACTGATTAGTGGTGGAAACTAATAAAAAACATGAAGTCTAAGGAGGAGATTAATTCCATGGATTGGGAAGCATTAGAGAAAATAGTTTTCAGTAAATATTTTTTTTCTGAACTCCCAATTTTAAGATGGAGAGGGAGTTACTGATACTGAAGCAAAAATAAGATGTGTCTATCAAGGAGTATGAAGAAAACTTTACAAGACTTGCACGATTTTCCTCCAACTTTTCCATGAACACCAAAAGAAAAGTGTATCACTTATTTAATGGCCTAAATCAGAGTCTACAAAAATATTTGGTGGTTAGAGACTTTGAAATCTATGAGGAGATTTTCTATTGTGCCTTCAAGGATGAAATGGAGACCGGGGACTCTCAATGGTCTCATGGGTCCAAAAAGAAAAAGTGTAAAATAGAGTTTAATATGGGAGGATCAACAGATAAATCCCATGACGGAAAGAAAACCCAACATCCCATGTGTCAAAATTGTAGGAAGAAGCATCTTGGGAACTGTCTAAAGGGAACCAGGAGATGCTTCAAATGTAAAAGAGAGGGGAATTACAATAATTTTTTCCAAATTTATATGAATAATCCCACAAATGTCGAAGGATAAAGGAAGGTTCAAATTAATAGTCAATTAGTAGTTTATTGTTTCAACTACAAGGAATACATTCATTATGCATTCCAATTACTTAAGACAAGAGTTGTCAAAGGTAATATATAGAAAACCTCCAAGAAAAAAAGGAAGGGATTAGGTTGTGTATTTATGAAAAATGATAAATTGATAACCTATACCTCAAGGTAGTTGAAATCCCATGAGCAAAACTATCCCAAACATGATTTGGAGTTGGTGGTTGTTATCTTCACATCGAAAATCTGGCAACATTATCTCTATGGGGATAAGTGTGTGATATATATAGAACATAAGAGCCTAAAATATATATTCACATATAAGGATATTAATATGAACTAGTGAATATGGTTAGATCTCATCAAGGATTCTGACTGCTCAATCCACTACCATCCTGGTAAAGTAAATAAAGTGGAAGATGCTCTAAATATAAAAGATTCAATAACTTTGTCAATGATGAGAATTTAGAAGGATCCAATATTATTAGAATTTAAAAGGATATACATGGGAATTATTAAGTATGGTAAATCATTATTCCTTTCACAAATGATTTCTCAACCATCCCTTATAGAGAAAATAAAGGATTCTCAAATAAATGATGAGGAAATCCAGAAAAATGTGGAATATATAAGTGAGGGGAAATCCTTAGAGTTCAAAATTGATTAGGAAGGAGTTGTAAGATTTGGATCACTATTACGTGTACCATCCAATACATAGATAAATTAAGTGATTCTAAATTATTCAAATATCTCAACCTTTTCTATTCACCCAGGGAGCACAAAGATGTATCAAGATCTCTGAGATCACTATTGGTGGGACAATATGAAGAAGGAGATCACTGAATATACACTAAAGTGCCTGGTATTTTAGAAAGTAAAGGCTAAAGAGGAAAAATTCAAAGGGGATGATGCAACTATTACCCATACCAACAGGGAAATGAGAAAACATCACCATGGAATTTGTCACCAAACTTATAAATACATCCATAAGAAACAATGATATATGGTTTTTTGTGGGTCATCTTACAAATATATCTCACATTATTTAAATTACAGGGGACTTATCACTTAGTCAAATTGAACTAATATACATCAAATAAGTGGTTAGGTTGCAGGGAGTACCACTATTGATTATATCCGATTGATATTTGAGATTTACCTCTAAATTTTGGAAAAGTATCCAACATTATCTAAACACTAAGTTGAACTTTAGTATAAATTATCATCCTAAAATTGATGGAAAATCTAAGCGGACTATTCAGAAACTAGAAGACATGTTGAGAGCATGTTCTATGACTTCAAGGGAGGATGAGACCATCTTCTAATACTGGTTGAGTTCTCTTACAACAATGGTTTCCACTTGAGAATCCAAATGGATCCATATGAATACCTTTATGAGAAAAGATGAAGAACACCAACATGATGGGATGAAGTCGGTGAACGTAAGATTCTAGGACCTAAAATGGTTGAAGAAATGATAGAAAAGGTGAAAACCATTAAGCACCACATCAAGGAATCTTAAAGTTGACAGAAGATATGTGTAGAAAATCATCAATGTGAATTATATTTTGAAGTATGAGATTTGATATTCCTCCCCGTATCTTCATAGAATAGAGTCATGAGATTTGGGAAGAAAGGAAAGCTAAGTCCCAAGTATATTAGTCCCTTCAATATTCTTGATCATGTCAGAGTTGTGGCTTATCTATTAACACATATACCAACCATTTCTCAAGTACATGATGTATTAAACATATACCTATTGATTAATTACATACTAGATCCCTCAAATTTACTAAATTCATAGGTGGAACAGTTGGAAAATGATCTCTCTTATGAGGAGAAACCGGTGAAGATCTTGGAAAATAGAGATAAAGTTCTACACAATAAGACTACTCACCTGGTCAAGGTACTATGGTATAACCATAAGTACGAATAGGTGACATGAGAATAATAGGAAGTGATGAAGGATAAGTACCCTAATCCGTTTTCACCTTAGTATGTAAAATGAAATTTTGAGGACTGAATTTCATAAGGGGGAAGAATATAATGACCCATAATTTTATCAATGGAATTTCCATTCTTATAAATATGTTATATAGTATAAAACATATACATCACATATAGAACCCAAATAAAAACATTATTATCATAAATAAATAATGAAATAAGTGGTGTTTATAGGAATTAAGGAACCTATACCAATAGAATAGTAACTTGACTGTTGGAATAGTAATGTGACCATTAGAAATAGTAATATGGCCATTAGAATAGTAACCTCACCTATGTAATTATAAATGAAATTTAAGTATCTAATAAATGAAAACATTATATATTTATCTCTTGTAATAAGTAAATGAATGTTTTAAAAATGATAAATTAAGTGTTGGTATTTTTATGTAACGTAAATGTTTATTTACAGTTTTATAATTAATATAATGATTTAAAATAAAATGTATTTTTATAAAATATATTTAAAATTTAACATTTTTTTCCTTTTGATTATAAGATAATTTTATGATACTTCAATTAATTTTTCAAAGTGTCATAAAATCAGTTATAATATTGAAATTGATATTATTTGAATAAATGATGATTTTATTTAAAATTTAAATTTATCATATTTATAAATTTTTTTCATAAAATTGAGTCCATTTTTTAAATCTAAACATCCAAAAATGGTTGGGTTGTTTTTTTTGGATTTTTATAAAAGAGTTGATTTTTTGGTGAATAGTGAAATACAATAATTTATGATATTTAACAAATACTTGAATTATTGAGTCATGGATGATGTATAGATGAGGTATGAACCCATTGGTTTGAAATCTATCGAAACATTTCTTTTATTTATTCATAGGAATCAACACTATTGATATTCTTGAGCCAAAATAATAAACAAATGAATAAAATAATAAAAAACACCTCTCCACCCACTATAAATTCCACCCCTCACAACCTCTTCTCCTCACACCTAAAAAGCCTTGAATATTTTCTAAATTCTTCCCAATTCCATTCCCATTACTATTACACATGTCTAGGATCTTTTGGTCTTAACAAAATACTAAACCCTAATGCCTTAATGAGGTTCTCAAGGAGATAATATAGAAGAGGTAAAATCCTCCACCTCCCTCTTTTAAATTCTTTCTTTCTTCTACCTCATACTTTACTCCATAATCAAAAGTTACATGATAAATATAGAATAATATATATAATATAATTTAATTTTGTTAATGTAATATCCATCATCATGTATCTTCTCTTCTCCTTTTATTCTAAAAATGAAAACATCATTCGTAGGGTGTCAATTCACCACCTTCGTGGATGACGAGTTTTAGTTTTTCATCACCACCTTCAAGGATGGCCATAAAAAAATTATTATAGTTAAACCAGATTGAAACATGTATATTATATCTTTTTTTAATGTTCTAGAAATAATATATATATACGTAATATTAAATAAAAAACTAGTTTGCAATGATCGAAAAACTGCCAAAATAAACTAATTATTTTTCATTAATGTTTTATCTAATGAATAATTCTCATATCTAAAAACACAATGATATATAGGACCATTCAAAATTATATATTTATATTAATACCATATAATTCCACTTCTAAATTTTTTCTTCTATTTTACATGAACTCTCATAATTAGACTCAAGGGAACCGGTCATAAAATCATGAAATGAACGCTCTCGGAACAACGAAATTGAATCTTATAACTCATAAAAGAGGATATAAATGAACTTAATAAAATTATAATAAATAAAATAAATTTATAATAGGATCTTAATTAATTAATTAATGGATCTAATTTTACTATCTAGGACATCAAGTACAATACAAAACACTTTCATACATAAGGTAAGAGATTCTCTATGAACCTCCAAATTACCTTTGGGTTACGTTTTATCTTTCTTTACACCAATTTATCTGTTAATTATTATTATTTAATTCTTATAAATTATGTTTATATGTTACAAAATTATTTATCCGGATAAATTCTTCCTCCATTTATGGGGAAATACATGTTTTATAAGGTTCCATTTTGAATTCCTCCTGATAAGCAATCCCAATTAAAGGGAACTTCTCAATTTATTACCCATTTTCAAGTACACTCGATAATATTTTTAATCCATCAATATTTTTATCATGAAAAACTATCTTAGTTAATTTATGGTTTTATGAAAACAATCATTCCTTTGTCCTATTTAAGGACTCTTTTATATTTTCCCTTAAACCACACTGAAGTGGATCATTTATAAAGTTTATTAAACACTCTTTTTACAATATTTAACTTCAGTTGGATATCATTTATCAGGATCTATGCCTATTTACCCTTATGAATGCCCAATTATGATTTAAAACCATTCTTTCATGGACACCATTATGATGTTTCATTTGGTTATGCCTTATGACATGATTATGATACTATTACAAATATGGAATTTATCAGCACTAGAAAATTCGATTAACATCACTGTTAATCGAGGTGAGGATAAAGGGGGGGGGTCCCTTTTATCAGCGCTCTAAAAAGCACTGATAAAGACCCCTTTTATCAGCACTGATAAAAGTTGAAAAAATATTTAAAAAAATAAAAAAAAATATTTTTGCAATTCTAGGGGGCTTCAACAGCGCTTGAAGCCCCCCTTTAACAGTGCCCACCGCCCATGGTAATTCCCCACACCTGTGCGCGTGACTTGCCTCCCACAGAATTCGAACTCGAGACCTCTTGCCTACACGCCCAAGCCTTTACCACTCCACCATATTGCTTTGCTTTTCATTTATTAATATATCTAGTTATATATATATATATAGTTATATTTACTCATATATTAATATATATGTATATTTAGTTATATTAATATATATCTGTATATTAATATATATATATATATATTAATATATATATATATATTTAGTTATATTAATATATACATATATTTAATTATATTAATATATATATATATATATATATATTTGTATATTAATATATATATATATTAACATATATATATACACACATATATATATTTAGTCATATTAATATATACATATATTTAATTATATTAATATATATATATATATATGTATATTAATATATATTTATATCTATTATATATATATATTTAGTTATAATTTTTTATCCATATATTTATTTGTATATTAATATATATTAATATATATTTATAAGATTAGTTTTAAATACATTTATAAAATATGTTTTCTTATGCGTGTTTTTATAAATAAATAAATAAATACATACATACATATATACAACACAAACACACACAGATATATATTATATGTATATGTGTAGGTATAATTATACATATTTATATATATTTACAAATTTTATATATTAATATGTATATACAAAAGTTCTAGAAATGGGGTCTCAAAAAACCTAACAAATCACAAAGTCACTAAAAAAGACATAACATATTCTTCGGGTGTCCGTTTCAGCTCCATAAATAGTAAAACTGAAGCTCATGGAATGCACTACGATAACACAAGTACTGGAGGCCGAACAGACACACAGATCATAAGTTATGACCATTTTAATAAAAATTTGATAGGGGTCTGGACACAGAAACTGAGTATTGGAATCCTTCTGGTGGTTTTTTGAGATTTTCGGGTCCTAGAAGTGAATAAGACATTGTCTTAGTCAACATTATACATATATATCTTCTCTTAATTCAATTTGATATGTGATAGAGCCCAAACAGACACCAGGAGAAAAAGGTATGGCCGTTTGAAGTTGGACTTTTTTTGAAGTGCTATAACTGATATATGTTTTGCTAATCTAATTGTCTAAAGGTTTTGACTAGACATGGCCATCACTCATTTAATGAGCTTTTATTTTACTGGTCGCGGTGATCAAATGGACAATCGGAGCAGAAGTTATGCTCGTTTTAGCGAGTTGATGGTTTCTTAGGTTTTTAAGAGATACGAGAGTTGCAAAATTTTAAATGATAATAACTTCTTCTCCAAGTGTTCGTTTTGAATATAACACATATCAAATCAAATCTTGAAAAAATTTACACACTCCGGTGATCACCAAAACCCCTTCTCATGTTCTTTGAGGTTTAAAAAGGACCAAAACCCTCTGAATGGTCATAAGTTTGGCTATGAGGGTCCGTTTTGCCATAACTTCTTCTCTGGGTGTCCGTTTTTCCTCAACCACAGATAAAATAGAATCTTAGAACTAGACCTACAATACGGTGACCGTTGTAACACATTATTATATTCTTCAAGGTATGAAAAGGTCCTTAATCCCTACAAAAAACCATAATTTCTGCTCCGGGGTGTCCATTTTGGGTCTAGGACATATCAAATCGATTTAAAACATATTTAAAAAAATATTTATTATATTTATATCAATATAAATATAATTATATATCAATATATTATTTTTTATGAATTTAGTTTTGAAATATACACATTTATCAGCGCTAAGAAAATGCATGCTGATAAAACCCCACTTTATCAGCGCTAAAAAAAGTGCTGATAAAGGGGGGGAATTTATCAAGGCTAAAAAAAATCATTGATAAATGGTCACTTTTAATATTATTTTTTAGCGCTATTAAAAGTGCCCTTTATCAGTGCTTTTTTTTAGCACAGATAAAGGCTCCCCCTTTATCAGCGCTTTTTTTAGCACTGATAAAGGGTGGCACTATGTAAACCCAATTTTGTGGTAGTGTGATACCCATTTATTTCTATGGGTAACCATTATATTTATTCCTTATGTTCAATTCTTCATGTGGCACACATATTCATGAACATGTTATGATGGGTGTTCCCAGATAGTACTCCAATGAATTGGGTAATGTTTAGTCTCATGATACGTCATGTTGGGATAAGGAGTAAATCTAATTCCTTTATGGGACTTTTTCTACAATGTGATATAGTATTGGAAGTTATCCTTGACTCATGTATATGTCATATTGTATGTTGCTTTCACATTCTTATTTTACCATGATCACATGATCCCGTGTTCTATATTCTATGATTCAATATGTTTATTCATGTTCCATTCCTTTTTATGTCAACATGTTATGCCTTATGACCCATGGGATATGATTTATTCCTTTTTTTATTCCCTTACTAGGATTTTTAGCTCATCCATTTGTTCATTTATTCCATAGGTTATCCTATGTAGATGTAATAACTCAAAGGAAGTTAGGAAATCATTATGAAGATTAAATAAAAGATGTTTTTTTGTTTCATGATTTATAATTATGTTACTAATATTCCAAATACACTAGACTTTATGATCCTTGGTTTTTATTTGATAGTTAATTATGCTTAAAATCATGTAATGATATGTGTAAAAGGATAGGGTCACTATAGAGGGGGTGGTCTTGGTTGGGGGATTTAGACACTAGTTGCACTTCGATAGTAGAGTGGGCCTTCTTAGGGTAGTTAGGATATTTCTCAGGGCTGCAATTTAGGCCAAATATATTTAGTACAACCTATACTTGAGGAGAAGAGTGTTGAGCCATATATAGTGAGAGGTAAAATATTAGTAACTTCTATTCTAGTATCTGCTCTTTTTGATATAGGCGATTCACATTCTTTCATATATTCACCTAATGTGGAGATCCTTGGGCTCAATGTACAGTTTTATAATGGCATTATGAAACTTGATACACCATTGGGGATTTTATTGGAGAATATATTCCAATTTAGGGAATGACCCCATGAGATAGGTGGGTATTGATTCTTATGGAATCTATTTATTCCTGGGATGATGGGATTTTATGTCATACTAGAAATGAATTGGTTGGTTCCTTATCATAACCATATAGATTTCTATCTCTAGATGGTATCCTTCATATAACCTAAGGATGATAGTTATATCCACAAGGGTGAGTGGTATGTCTAGGAAGGTATATCTGGATCGGGGCAGTGTGGGATATGTATAATGAAAGCCTATATTGGTAACCTTTATCTGGATGATCAGGGAATGGTATAGGCTAAATTCCATTCAATAAATAGATTAGTTTAGGGATGTATTCTTGGATGAATTTTTTGGTTTAC
Organism: Viscum album; assembly: GCA_963277665.1. Taxonomy (NCBI): domain Eukaryota; kingdom Viridiplantae; phylum Streptophyta; class Magnoliopsida; order Santalales; family Viscaceae; genus Viscum; species Viscum album. The sequence continues at coordinate 791,923,816 of OY728141.1, forward strand.
CTCCTGAGTGAATGGTTGAGTTATCTATTGAGCTAGTTCTAGGAGTTGCACCAATATCCATTCATCCTTGTATAATGACCATTACTGAGCTGCAGGAGCTCAAGAGATAGCTAGGGAAGTTAGAAGAAAAGGGGTTTATATGAACCAATACTTCTCCATGGGGGTTTTCAGTCATTTTTCCAAGAAGGATGATGAAAACCTTAGGCAATGTGTGGATTGTATAAAATTAAACTAGTTTATGGTGAAGAATCAATATTATTTTCCCCGTATCGATGACCTCTTTGACCAGCTCCTTGAATCTTGGGTTTTATAAAAAATTGATTTGACTTTAGGTTTTCACCAAGTATGTTTTAGGATGATAGATATACTTTGTACAATATTTTATATTAGGTATAGCCTTTATGAGTATCTAGTTATGTTGTTTGATCTTATGAAAGTGCCAGAAATTTTCATGGATTTGATTAATCGAGTTTTCCACCCGTATTTGGACTCTTTCGTGGTAGTTTTCATGGAAGACATATTGGTGTATTCTAAGACCCAATAAAATCATTATAAACACCTTGAAATCATTATGAATACACTGATAGAGCATAGTCTTTATACCAAGCTTACAAAATGTCAATTTTGAATATATAAAGATCACTTCTTGGGTCACATAATTTCAAAGATAGGAGTGTATTTGGACCCAGAGAAGGTGAGTGATGTGGTTTATTATGAGCATCCTGAGAATGTCTTTGATATTAGAAGTTTCTTAGGTTTGGTTAGTTATTATAGGCACTTCATCCAAGAATTTTTACATCTAACTACACGTCTTATAGGATTGACCAAGAAAGGTGTGAAATTTGTATGGTCTCAATCATGTGAAAAATCATTTTAGGAGCTTAATTATAGGTTGAATTAAATGCTAATACTAATTCTTATAGTTACTGTAAGAAGTTATATAGTTTACTTTGATGCATCATGTATCAGGATGAGAGCTTTCCTGATGTAGGTGGATAAAGTTTTGTCATACAAGTCTTTCCGATTAAGACCTCAAGATAATAATTACCCAAATCATGATCTTGAGTTGGTATTTATGGTCCATGACTTGTGTTATTGGAGGAACTATCTTCTAGGAGAGCATTTTGTGGTGCACTCAGAACAAAAAAGCCTCAAGTAAAAATTTATGCATCATGACTTGAACCTTCTTCAGAGAAGGTGGGTTGAGTATCTCTAATCATTTGATTTTGAGCTAGTATATATTCCTGGTAAAGGAAATGAAGTAGTATCAACTCCAAGTTATAAAACTCCTAAACAGGTAGTTTAGGAGGCCAATGGTGAATGGGAATTTATGGATTTGTTCTCTGACATGCACTTGGAAGTGAATGATAGCCACAAGAAGGATTTTCCTTCATTCTTGGTGGTGAATTCTACTATTCTGGATAGGGTGAGGATAGGATAGTTGTTAGACTCTAAGGGATTAGTCCTAAGGGAGAGTGTGGTAGGTGAGGACCCACCTCCTGATTGGACTATTGGGGAGGATAAAATTATATGATTGCATGGGCGTGTCTAGGTTCAAGTAGACATCTGAGAGGAGATGAGGCCAGAATTTAATGCCTAATATGGGGTAGTAAATCATAGTGTTACCAAGATGTATCATGAATTAAATCGTCAATAATGGTGGCCAAGGATGAAATGGGAAATAATAGGCTTTTTCAATAGGTGTTCCACCTATCTGCAGGTGAAGGTGGAACACTAGCGACTAACTAGGCTCTTATAGTAGTTACCCATTCTCAAGTATAAATGGGATGATGTTGCAATGGATTTGGTGACTGGGCTACTGTGGTTACCTTGAGGTAGTGATTCTGTATGGGTTATTGTGTATAGGCTGATAAAGGTCACCCACTTCCTTCTGAACAGGGAGACCTTCTTAGTAGACGGTCTTGGGTGTCTTTATATTTGCGAGATTGTATGAATTTATGGGGTTCCTCATACCATTGTATCAGATAGGGACACCCGATTTACATCTTGGTTTTGGAAAGTCTTTGAGAGGGTGTTTGGTACATAAGTTATTTTGAGCATGGAATACCACCCTCATCCCAATGGTCAGTTGGAGCACACAATACAGATTCTAGAGGACATGCTTCGAGTAATAATCCTTGATTTTAGTGGATATTGGGAGAGGCATATACCCTTAGTATAATTAACCTACAACAATATCTATTAGGCGACTATACAAATGAAACCTTATGAGAATTTATACGGTAGGCCAGACTGATCACAACTATGGTGTCTAGAAGTTGGGGAGGCAGCACTGCTTGGACAATATCTATTCTAGAAGAATTCAAAGTGGGTTCAGTTGATTCAGAAATGTATGGATATGACATAGTCTATACATTAATACTATTTCAATCACCATTTATGACCTTTATAGTTAGATGTTAAGAATTGGGTCTTTCTACATATCACATCAAGGATGGGGTATATATAAATTCAGAGATAGGGTAATATTTTGTTGTGATATATCGAGACTTTTGAGGTTTTAGATAGAGTTAGGTTGGTATCCAATAGATTATAGTTACCTCAAAGTCACTGATCCACGCATGATGTATTACATATATCTCAACTACATTACTATCACTCAGAACCATCTCACACTCTTCATCCATAGGAGGCTGAGTTATATGTACATTCATACTTTATGGAGAATCTGATATTTATCATTGATCAAAGCATGAAAATTATTTTAGGTAGGTTAGTTCCTTTAGTTAAATAGCTATGGAAGCACAACTATGTTTAGGATGAGAGCTAAGAGAGAGAGGTATATGTATATGCTCAGTGGCTGGAAATATTTTCAGATGCTTTACCGCCTTCAGAAGATAAATTTGGGGGTGAGTTATCTTAAGAGGGGGAGATCAAAAGATCCTAGGTTTTTATTTGAGGTAAAAATATTTTAAATTTTAGTTTAATTCATTATTTTTGGCCAAATGTGATTTCCTAATGCGGTGACAAGAGTTTTGAGGGTGTTTGAGGCTATTTCAGAGGTCAAAGGATCAGTTTTTGGAAGAATTAGATGGGAATCATGGTTAGTAGAAACCTTCTTTCCCAGGCCACATGATTACTACTTACTATACATGGTGTTTCAAGGAACAAAAGTGGGCCGCACAATTTGATGAACCGCGCAACCCCGGCTTCACACCTATGAGAGGGGCTCTACAATTTTTAATGGAGCCAAAAAACATGGTTTTATACATGTATTCCCAAACCAGATGCATGAGCCATATAAGATCCCTCTTTGGGTAGTGAAGGGTGCATGATTGGTGAACAATTTTTCCAATTTTGTGACTAAACCATATGAACCATTTAATTTTGGTAAAATGACTATTTTGACCTTAAAAAATCTTATAATATAAATTTTTTTTTTCTCTTCTCATTCCAACGCGCATCTTCTCCTTCCCATTTAAGATCTCTCAATCCTTGATCTAGGATTTGATGTGGTTTCTTCATCAAACGTCTGATTAAAGAATATTTTATCTCACTGGATATTTGTCAGTGAGTTCTATATTCCTTAGGCTCCTTTATTCATTTGTCTTCATATCGATGATGCTATTTTGGTGCAAGATAATATGACCTATTTCTATGGTGTTCATTCGTTATTCCTTTTTCTTCCAATCTTGGTTTATTCAGGAGTAAACATTGGATGATTGTTTTACTATAGAAATTGTTGGAGTTGGTGGTATAGAACCAACTACTTTGTAATTTATTCATTAATAAAATCCTTATCACATCTTGATTGTTCTTCTACGTGACAATGCATGTGATAATGTCCTAAGGACAGCTGCTGCATTAAAGGGTCATAGCAGATCCCTGCTATGATGAGAACCTAGAAGTTCCATGACACTATTCTTGAATATATGTTCTATGGACAGATGATATTATTTGAGGGACACAAATAATACATGTCATTAGGGGTGAGGACTCATAAAACTTTGAGGCACCTTCTCATGGTGTGTGCCCTTGGTAATATCCAAGAGGATATTATGAGAACGAGACCCGCCAGTAAAAAATCCACATTTCATAGTGTCATTGGATGTTCCTATCTGCGGATGTGTGTATTGGTCCTTAGACTTTAAGATTATTATTAATGGGTATTACAACTTGTGCACTTAGATGTATTGACGAAAACTGTGAGGACACACTGTTCGTAGCGAGGTAGGATATGTTGGGTGCGTCACGAGTAATACTGCATTAATAGATAATGCGAGAAAGGATTTGTCCCTTCTGTTCCATAACAGAAGTAGATATCTCAGTCCCTTTGATGGAATTGATATAGCCTAAATAAATCCATGGCCATTGTAAGGTATGGGCGAGTTCAATTCCAGGAATTCAAAGAAAGAATAATTGAGCACATGGGTTGATGACACTAGCATGAAACCCTCTTGATTAGAGATATCGAGACAAAGGGATTATATTACACAGTAAGTGTTCGTAGGAGGTGACACGTCATTGCGGCGTTAAATTCTTTCTCTATGGGTGACTTGGAGTGTTGCTAGATGCTAACCTTGGAATTTAGGCAGGCTCTGCCTAATCCCACTGAGAAAGAGGCCTAGAGGGTCACACACTAAGTGTGTCCATGTATCTCAGTTAAATATTGATTTAACAAGTTAAATAAATATTATTCCCGACTGTGGTTTAATAATTATTTAAGGATGCCTGATCGCATTTATTTCGACACTAGTTATTCAAGAGAATATATTGTGGGCGAAATAATATATTTATTAGTGAGTAATGCAGTTACATTTATTTAAGAAATAAATCGCCATTACTCAAGGTCTAATAAATGTGGTGGAGAAAAATGGAAAATAAAAGTACACACCGTGTATATTAAACATACACGCCGTGTAGTTTTATGGAAAAGAAGTACACACCGTGTATTAATTATTACACGCCATGTAGTTTTCTAGTCGGGATTTTGAGGATATAATATTGTTTTATTAAATGATATTAATTATAATTAGTGTGGGCGCATGTCAGGGAATTAATAAGTTGACATGGGGTTTCAATAAGAGTTAATGAAATAAATAAAATGCGTAACATGTTTATTTATTTTCATAACTCTATTAACCTCAAACCCGATTATAAATATCCTCACAACCCCAACACTTTTCCAGATCCATTGTTGTGCACAATGGATTTGGAAATACTCTCAAGCCAAGAGAGAATTCCCTTTCCACCAAGAATGCCCTCAAGTTACGAGAGCGAGATCCTCCACCGGATCAAGGCGGTCGAAGGCGGACATCGCACACGAAGGTTCGTCTGCGCTAGCACCCAGATATCCCTTTGGTGACGTCTAGAGATATGTAGCGCATGTGTTTATCACCTCTACAGGAATCCTATACTTGGATTCTACGACGCAACAACGGATCACAGGATCATGAACATAGACATTGACGAAGAAAGAATTCCACCGAGGTAATTCTTATGAATTAATTAGATTAATTATAACCAACATATGATGATCCTATCTCAATGGTTCCGGGACTCTTCTTTTATTTTTCATTCTTCGTTCCATTCTAAAGATCCGGCATTTTATATCATGATGGATCTCAGATTGAACGTTGTTTAATGCTAAAATTAAAGTTGGGAAAACCCACCAACGCGCTTCCGTAGTGCCCGAAACCTACAAGTGGTATCAGAGGGGTCATATCGTTGATTATAATTATTTAGTTTTTTGTTGGTGATTTATGCATTTAATAATTTATTTTTTTCAATTCATGTTTAATCAATCTGAAAATCTGAATCTCGAGATCTGTTCCTCCTCCCTCATTTCTCGTTCACCTAACAGAAACAAATTTTTCTTTCAATTTTGATTAAAATAAAATAGAGGAACTCATCCAGAGGATCCAAACGTTTCTAGCCATACAACACTAGAATACACGTCTTGTATTCGTAAGTACATGCCATGTAGTCTAGGTTTAATGCATTGACTGATCTGCCAAATCAGGCTATGTATTGGATTCTTTCTAAGAATTTAAGACACCGTGTGTTGACCAGAAACAGGTGGCACACAGTTTCTGGATTACACGCTGTGTGGTACAATGAACACGACGTTTAGTCCATTCGTGTTAGGGTTGGGCCGTGTACCCTGTACATGGAATTCCCAGATGGAAATCGTGTAACATGGAAACTACATGGCGTGTGTCCCACAGAACACGCTGTGTACTCCAAAAATTTCCGAAGTACATTAACACGCCCTGTCCCCGGGCGTGTACTTCAGATGGACGGTGAAGAAAAGTACACGCTGTGTAGTTAGAACTACACACCATGTACTCACCCAAATTATGTAGATTTATTAAAATTTATTTTTATATTATACAAACCCTTGAGACGTGTACCATGGTGCATACATAAAGCTGTGGCACAACACGTGATAGGTGTTTTATATATATGTGTTTAATTTAACATCTGCGTAATGAACGATAATTCACCAGGTTGGCTCCAAGGTACAAGTTACGTAAAAGGATAATTTTAAATGAATTTATTTGTTTAAAATTATGATGGATGATAATCTCAAGGAAGTTCAGAAAAGGGTTTAAGATAAAAGGATTGATTAATTAAAGATGATTAATTAATTCGAGCGTGATTTATCTTAAACAAGAACGATTAAATAATTGAATGCTAGTTTTATTTATACGTAAATATCTTTGCATGTATGGATGATCATGGGCTAGACTGAGACCTTTGTATGTGAATGAATTCTTTTAATTTATTTATTTAAATTAAATTTGTTGGCCTGCGAGCCATCTCCTCATTAATATGTAGGGTCTGCACGCCCAATGATTATTTTATGTAAAAGCCCCTTTTACCCCTCACCTGCGTGTGAGATAAATTCATATGTAATGGATGGAGATCCCAAGCTAGTGGAGGCAGCTCAAGTCAGGAGCCAAGGTGAAACCAATCCAAGGAGATACAAAGGTAGACAGGTGGAAAGCTATAAACACGAACCCGAAAGGTTCAAGGTATTTCTCCCCTAGGTCTTGGGTTAGTTTATCAACTGCTAGATAAACTGACCAATAGAAAAATCTCATGATCATACCATTTATTTTATTTATGTCAGTTACATGGTTTATTTATTGTGGGTGTGTTGTCAAGATCACACAATTAATGAATTAAACAAGCATGCAAGATGGAACTAAAATAAAACCGGCTTATACGTAAATATTATCTTAGACATGGTTAATCACTTATTTATATCCCACTTAATATTAACAAGCATGTAATCAAAGATAATAAAATGTAAACTTACGTATAAGGATAAAATCCCTCAGAAGAAATATTAAGTCGGTATAGCCTTCCATAATCTTAGTTAGAATCGAACTATAGTTCAAAGTGATTGACCAACCCTAGTTGGGGTGATTTCAATTATCAGGGAATTATAATTCAAGGTTTTGGGTTGACTTGACTTTGTTCGCATCAAGGGTTGACTGCCACAGCAGGACTTGGTGTGACCAAGAGGCAAAGGTTGAGGAAATCCAAAATAAAAGGATTTCAGGATTGGGGAGTCCACTCAGTGGATCAAGGAGATGCGAGTTAATGCAGTTAGCATTTGGAATGCCTACCTAAAACCCTTCAAGTTTCTTGGAAAACCCTAGTTTGGGTAATGTGAAGGGCAATATGGATCCTTGCCACTATAATATTCAGGAAATAGAATATTCTGAAATCAATGGTGAGGGCTATTGGATTTTGATAAAATAGTGGGAGACTAATAAGTATTAATTTATTTGTCTCAGTTTTGTAATAAAGTAAAAAACCTTTGCTCATCTTAATTTGTAGAAACGATAAGAAAATGACTTCAAACATATCATTGAGAACCATACTCGAGAAGGAAAACCTTCTCACCGGCACAAATTTCCAAGAGTGGCAGAGGCGTTTACGCATCATCCTTCACCATGAAAGGAAACTGTATGTGCTGGAAGAGCCTATTCTAGTTGCGCCTAGGAAAGAGGCTAGTGATGAGGAATTATATCTCTATATGAAACACATGGATGATTCCGTAGATGTCCAGTGTTTCATGCTATCGTCCATGTCCAATGATCTCTTGAAGAAACATGAAAACATGGACGCGTATAGCATGATGTCTCACCTTAAGGATCTCTACCAAGAGAAGGCGAGACAGGAGAGGTATGATATCTCCAATGCTTTGTTTATAACTAATCATGGAGAGTCTGTGCCAGTTGGGCCTCATGTAGTTAAGATTATTGGCTACATTGAACACCTAGACATCTTAGGGATTAAATTACCGGATGAGTTGCGTAAAGATATCATCCTATTATCACTTCCCAATACATTCTCTAGATTCATTGTCAATTATAACATTAGAGACAATGAGAAGAGTATATCAGATCTTCTAACCTTGATTCTCCAGGTAGACAAGGACATGGGGTGTGACAAACCCGCAGTCCTTATGGTGAACAAGAAAAGGAAGGACAAGGCAAAGGGGCCAAAGACTTATAAACAGTCTGAAGCCCCCGAGCACCATCCCTCCAAGAAGGGGAAGATCCAGAGGCAGGGCAAGGAATGGTAGGCGGTGTATTTTTCATGTGGCAAGTAGGGCCACTCGAAGAGGAACTGCACCCAGAAGTGTGGGGATGCTAAAGGTGCGTTCGTTATCGAGTGCAATCTTTCTATTTCTACACATTGGGTATTAGATACAGCTTGTGGGGATCACATCTGTATTCAAATGTAGAAACCAGGTAGATTTAGAATGATTGCCAGAGGAGAGGTGGATCTTGGAGCTGCCAATGGCACAAGGCTGGATGCATTGGTTATTGGCGACTACCACCTCTCATTACTGACTAGCATGATTTTGGTTTTACATAACTGTTATTATGTGCCTAGTGTTACCAAGAATATAATTTCTGTATCTTGTTTGGATATGGATTGATTTATTTTCAAGTTTGGAAATAAGGGTTGTCTCTTTTATAAGAACAACGTATGTTATGGTATGGAAAATTTAAATAATGGTTTGTATGTATTAAATTACGAAAACCAAGTGTTGGCAATCAATAAAGAAACAAACTCACATGACTCATACATCACCCATTTGTGGCATCACCCTCTCGGTCATGTAAACGAGAAGAGCTTGACAAAGCTCTGCCAAGATGGCTATTTAGACTCTACTGAGATAAAACCACTTGATAGATGTCACGCTTGTTTACCAGGTAAAATGACTAAGCCACCTTTCAGTGGATAGGGTGAAAGGGCCACAGAGCTTCTAGGATTGGTACACACTGATATATGTGGACCATTCTAGTAGAAGCTGGAGGTGGATATTCTTACTTCATTATTTTTACTGATGATTTGAGTAGATAAGAATTTGTCTACTTAACGAGGTATAATTCAGAAACCTTAGAGAGATTTAAGGGATTCAAGAATGAAGTAGAGAATCAGCTTGGTAATAAGATAAAGAAACTTCGATCGGATCGATGTGGAGAATATCTGAACCAAGAGTTCATCGATCTTCTACGGGAGTCTGGGATTCTATCTCATCTCACTCCTCATTATACACCACAGTGGAACAGTGTTAGTAAAAGGAGGAACCACACCTTGTTGGACATGGTGAGGTCGATGATGAGTCATGCAGATCTTCTATTATCCTTTTGGGGATATGCATTACAAACTGCAACATACACATTAAACCGAGTACCAACTAAGGCGATAAATGGAATTCCCTCCGAGTTATGGAATGGAAAGAAACCCATTTTGTCACATATACATGTATGGGGATGCGAGGAATTTTTTAAGGCCTTATCAAGAAAAAAACTAGCACCCCAGGGCATGAAGTGTATCTTTATAGAATATCCTAAGGAAACGAAAGGATATTACCTATATAACCCTTAGAACAAGAAAGTGACTGTCGCCAGACAAGCTGTCTTTCTTGAGCGGGAGAACATCCTCAAAAAGGACAGTGGGAGAAATATTGACTTCGATGACGTTGATTCTCAAGATACACATGAGTTAGTACAGGAACAAGTTCCACAGGTCCCCGTGGAAGAGGTTCCAGAAACATAAGTACTGCGTAGGAGCTCAAGAGAGGTAAGAGAACCATAGAGATTTGGTTTCCTAGTCACTGAGGATGGTGAATAATTATTGTTGGACAATGATGAACCTCTATCCTACAAGGAAGTAGTAGAAATCTTAGAAGCTGCAAGATGGCTAGAAGATATGAATTCTGAGATGGATTCCATGTATCAGAACCAAGTCTGGGTTCTGGTCGATGAGCCAGTTGATGTAAAGCATGTTGGATGCAAATGGGTATTCAAGAGAAAACTGGACATGGAAGGTCAAGTTAGCACCTATAAATCAAGGCTACTGGCTAAAGGATTCAGACAATGTCAAGGAATTGACTATGATGAAACTTTCTCACCAGTTTCCATGTTTAAATCCATAAGAATCATACTTTCCATAACAGCTTACCATGACTATGAGATTTGGGAAATGGATGTCAAAACAACATTCCTTAATGGGAAACTTCAGGAAGATGTATATATGACACAACCAGAAGGGTTTGTGACACCAGGTGAATCCAAACGGGTTTTCAAGTTGCAGAAATCCATTTATGGATTGAAGAAAGCATCCAGGTCATGGAACATTTGATTTGATGAAGCCATAATGGAATTTGGTTTCATTAAGAACTAATGTGAGCCATGTGTTTATAAGTGGTTTAATGGGAATGCGATCGTTATCCTAGTAGTATATGTTGACGACATATTACTTATTGGAAACGATGTACCAGTCTTACAGCAAGTTAAGGACTGGTTGAACAAGTGTTTATCCATGAAGGACTTAGGAGAAGCAGCCTACATTCTAGGGATCAAGATCATTTGTGATAGATCCAAGAGGCTGCTTGGACTAAGTCAGGGTTCATACATTGACCAGATACTAAAGAGATTTAGTATGGAACAATCCAAGAGGGGATTGGTTCCAGTGTCACATGGACTATATCTTTTTAAGAAAATGTGTCCTTAGACACAAAAATAGAAAGATAGAATGAGTAAGATACCATATGCTTCAGATATAGGATCCATCATGTATGCCATGATATGTACCAGGCATGATGTTTCCTATGCACTAAGCATGGTAGGTAGATATCAAGTAGATCCAGGAGAACAACATTGGACTGATGTTAAGATTATCCTTAAGTATCTGAGAAGAACTAAGGATATATTACTGGTGTATGGAGGAGATGAGGATCTTGTCATAAGAAGGTATGATGATGCTGGTTTTCAGATAGATCAGAACGATTTGAAGTCACAATCTGGATATGTTTTCTGTCTCAATGGAGGAGCTGTGAGCTGGAAGAGTTCAAATCAGCCAGTTGTCTCCGATTCTACAGCAGATTACGAATATATAGTGGCTTCTAATGCAGCCAAGGAAGCCGTCTAGATTTAGAACTTTGTCTAGGATCTTGATGTGGTTCCTAGCAGTAAAGATCCCATTACATTGTATTGTGATAATACTGCAACGGTGGCTCTTACAAAATAAACAAGGTCACATCAACGGACAAAGCACATACTCCGGAAGTGTCACCTCTTGAGGGATTTCTATCAGAGGGGTGAAGTTTCTGTGAGAAGAGTGTCCATGGAAGAGAATATGGTGGACCCCATTACTAAAGTCCTATCTTAGCAGAAGCAGGAATATCATGTGAGAGCCAGCGGGTTAAAGGTTGTTAGTAATTGTCTCTAGTCCAAGTGGGAGTCTGTTAGAGTTGGTGGTCTAGAACCAACTACTTTGTACTTTATTCATTAATTAAATCCTTATCACATATAGACCATTCTTCTACGTGAAAGTGCATGTGATAATGTCCTAAGGATAGCTGTTTCATTAAAGGGTCATAGCGGATCCCTTCTATGATGAGAACCCAGAAGTGCCATAACACTATTCTTGAATATATGTTCTAGGTCCGGATGATATTATTTGAGGGACACAAATAATACAGGTCGTTAGGGGTGAGGACTCATAAAAATTTGAGGCAAATTCTCATGGTGTGCGCCCTTGGTAATATCCAGGAGGATATTATGAGAATGAGACCCTCCAGTAGGAAATCCACATTTCATAGTGTCATCGGATGTTCCTATCTGCGGATGTTTGTATTGGTACTTAGACTTTAATATTATTAGTAATGGGTATTACAACTCGTGAACTTAGTTGTATTGATGAAAAATATGATGACACACTGTTCGTAGCGAGGTAGGATACATTGGGTGTGTCATGAGTAATACTGCATTAATAGATAACACGAGAAAGGATTTGTCCCTTCTGTTCCATAATGAAAGTAGATATCTCAGGCCCTTTGATGGAATTGATATAGCCTAAATAAATCCATTTCCATGGTAAGGTATGAGCGAGTTCAATTCCGGGAAGTCAAAGAAAGAATAATCAAGCACATGGGTTGATGGAACTAGCATGAAACCCGCTTGATTAGAGATATCGAGACAAAGGGATTATATTACACGGTAAGAGTTCGTAGGAGGTGACACATCATTGTAGTGTTAACTTCTTTCTCTATGGGTGCCTTGGCGTGTTGCTAGACGCTAACCTTGGACTTTAGGCAGGCTCCGCCTAATGCCACTGAGAAAGAGGCCTAGAGGGTCACACACTAAGTGTGTCCATGTATCTCAGTTAAATATTGATTTAACAAGTTAAATAAATATTATTCCTGACTATGGTTTAATAATTATTTAAGGATTCCTAATTGCATTTATTTCGACACTAGTTATTCAAGAGAATATATTATGGGAGAAATAATATATTTATTAGCGAGTAATGCAGTTACATTTATTTAAGAAATAAATATCCATTACTCAAGGTCTAATAAATGTGGTGGAGAAAAATGGAAAATAAAATTACACGCTGTGTATATTAAATATACACGCCGTGTAGTTTTATGGAAAATAAGTACACTCTGTGTATTAATTATTACATGTCGTGTAGTTTTCCAACCGGGATTTTGAGGATATAATATTGTTTTATTAAATGATATTAATTATAATCAGCATGGGCGCATGTCAAGGAATTAATAATTCGACATGGGGTTTCAATAAGAGTTAATGAAATAAATAAAATGCGTAACGTGTTTATTTATTGTCATAACTCTATTAACCTCAAACCTGATTATAAATATCCTCACAACCCCAACACTTTTTCAGAGCCATTGTTGTGCACAACGGATTTGGAAATACTCTCAAGCCAAGAGAGAATTCCCTTTCCACTAAGAACGCTCTCAAGTTACAAGAGCGAGATCCTCCACCAGATCAAGGTGGTCAAAGGCGGACATCGCAAGCGAAGGTTCTTCTGCACTAGCACCCGGAGATCCCTTCGGTGACGTCCAGAGATACGTGGAGCACGTGTGGATCACAGCTAGAGGAATCCTATACTTGGATTATACGATGCAAAAATGGATCATAGGATCATGACCATAGACATCGATGAAGAAATAATTCCACCGAGGTAATTCTTGTGAATTAATTAAATTAATTATTACCAACATATGATGATCCTATCTCAATGGTTCCAGGACTCTTCTTTTCTTTTTCTTTCTTCATTCCATTCCGAAGATCCGGCATTTTATATCATGACATATCCCAGATTGAATGTTGTTTAACGCTAAAATTAAAGTTGGGAAAACCCACCAACGCGCTTCCACTACGCCCGGAACCTACAGAAATAAGGTAGGTGGTCAATAACTCTTCCCTCAAAGTCTATTTGTTTTATATCTCATTTTCATTGTTCCATACATCATAATTTCGAAGCGTTGGTCCTAAATTAATTGAATGAATTGTTTAAATTAATGAAACCTTGTTAGATTTACCACTTAGAACCATGTGATGGTTAGAGTTTTTCAACCCCAACCCAAACCACCTTTGAGGCGTGTTTATGTATCTTCCCATGATATACCACCCATTGGGTTATATGAGCTCCCCGTTTATAGAGGGAGCATAATTGAACCAAGTTATATATTAGGATAGGTATTATGCCTCCTTTTCATGTGATTACGTATTATTAAAATAGTTAAATGGTTTAAATTTTAATATATAATGAGTTGGATGAACTCATATCTTGTTTATAATTATGAAATGGATTATGAAATGGGTTAAATGATAAAGGGAATAATTAATTAATGACCCTTGAATTCCTTATGTGATCCTGTTGATGACAGATGGCTTGGTATGGCATCCAAGATTACATTATATGTCATGGAAATTTATAATCCATGGATCTATAATTACATTACATGCCATATACATTTATATTCTACGGATCCAAGGCCATATTGGATTTTATATACATTTGTACTCCATGGATCCAGATTTATATTGGAAGCCTTGGACATTTCTACTCCTTGGATCTGACCATGTGGGATAGGCACTTGATTAATTATAATAAGACATAGATGACATATTTACCATGATTTATAGTTAGATGTGTTTATGCTTTCTTATTGCAATGATCCAGGGTAGGCTAGAAAATATCACATTTACTTTATTCCTGTAATATCTTGCACACTGCTTTAGCTTATATGCACTAACTGGGATTGTTATAGACACCATTAGTGGTGGAATACCGAGTGTTATCTCACACCCTATTTGGGACATCATTGGGTACCCAGACATACTTCATGGATACGGGTAGGGTCCAAGGAAAGGGACCACTTTACAATGCTTGATTAATTGTGCATATGAGTAGGGGAGCACATGACTGAGCTATGTCTCATGATGCTATCTAGAGATAGTCATTTCAACATTTTTGAACTTTTGACACATTTATTATAATATATGAATGTTTCAATGTATTTATTGAATTTTTTATAGACACATGACATATTCATCATTTTCTATATTATATTTCCCTTGGATTTGTTTACTACTACTATCATCTGGATGTCTATCTTCTGTCACTGATTTATGTTATGCTTCCAATTATCTATTCACTTGTGATTATACTGTACTAATCTGACCATTAGGGTATAGTCTCCCCCATACAATTACATACCCTCACTACTTGTAACACCTTGACCCCAGTTACCCAGATTCGGTGCATTATTACATAACATTGACATGATTACAAGGAATCACATCCAGAAGGACCGATCAGTTTAGTAGTCTTGGAAACACTAGATATATTCATAAGTATTACATTACAACATAAAAATGAAAACTACAACAACATAGTCTCCATAGTCCACACTCATATCCCCACATACTTTCCCTGCAGGTCATTCATAAATTACTTCTTCACATCCTGGAAAAAATAAAACATTGAAAGGGGTGAGCTCAGATGCTCAGTAAGGATAACAATATAGTGGAAACTTTCATAAATAAATATAAAAATTTAAGGCAATGTATAACTAAAACAAAAGCCTTTTAAACTTCAACATCAGAATAATATGGAATAGAAAAATTAAATAATTCCATTTACTTATTCACATGGATATTCTACTAGTCGAATAATCACATGAAATATCAATAACCACATTCATAATGATGGAATGCATAATTCCAGACTATCATCACCACATAGCCAAGGCCTCGTGCCCAGACTACAAATAAGATTTTTGTCAAGGCCTCGTGCCAAGACACTAGTTTGTCTCATGAGACCTACCGATGCATCAAGGAGCTATAGCGGGCTCCACCCGTCACTTACCAAGTCCAATGCATTCCTCATATGAAAAGGTCTAAACATAACATAAACATTCGTATTAAAACTGGCATATAAAATGTCAATACTTTACCCATAAACGATGAATGGTATAAAAATAATACATCCATAGTCAAACATATCACAAAACCTTCAACACAGTATGGAAGATTTGTATAATGATAAATCAACTTCAAAATAAGTTTAAAATCCATTAAAGTATTTTGACGTTGATGAAAATGATTTGTAAAACTCTTTGAGAGAAATAACCCTTTTTCATGAAAACATTTAAAAGTCACATAATTTGGAAAAGAATTCATTTAAAGACATTTTTGAATCAAAGTGTCCCATACCACTTTGAAACTTTTGAAAGGAATTAACATTTTAAAAACATTCATGTCCATATAAATAAATCCTTAAAAACCATTTTGAAGACATAAACATTAATGAGAAAGATTTAAAAGAAGAAATATTTAAAAAACTTGAAATGATGTTTTATAAAAAAGTACCTTAAAATAATCCCTTTGAAAACTATTTCATAAAACATGGACATGAATAATAAATATGTCCCAGTAGATACTTATGTAAAAACAACCTCGGATAATAAAGATATTGTGAAATTAACCCTTACCAATTTGGTAACTTACGAAACATACACCCCATGAAACAGGTATCATACAATGAATATGTAAATATACATAAATTAAAGTGTATTAAACAAAGAATACAATTATGGGCAGTACATACACCACACAAAAGGTAATAGTGGAAATATGACATGAATCTCACGGAAATAAGGAGTGAGATGAAAACCCCTTACCTTGTACTTTTCCTTGGTCGAGGGTAGGTTAAAATCCTTTATAATAGTTAAATCATTGTTATTAAATTATACAAGAATCATATACATAAATATGATATCATATATGATCTTTTAATATATATTTTAATAATATTTTATTATTATCGTCGTTTCGGGTGTCAACTGATTCGTTTTCCTTTATATGATTCGTTACGTAAGCCGTGTTTATTATGGATAAGTTGTATCTTATTCATATCCAGAATGATATCATGTACTTAAAAATTACTTTCAATCATCAAAAGATAATTATTCTTGAATGGATATGATGGGGAAATGAATCTCATCGCGTTCGTGGAGACAGTAATCCGTACGTACACAAGAATGCTACTTCCATTTCATTTTTCATTTTAAAAGGAATAAAAACCAAATGATACATAGGTATATAATTATTCCAGTATAATATAATATCTTATATGTGTTACTTAAGTTCATTAACACCACCCTTTATACGTTCCATGTATGGTATGAACGAGTCATATCACTTTGAGGGGGCGGTAGTTCGCACTTCCTCAAATGAAATTATCATATATTTACAACATGAAATGAATAATGGTATGATATAAAATGGAATTACAGAAGCTTATATATAAAATAAATATAATTAATATCATATTTAATTATAGTTCCATCATAATGGACACCATGAGAGGTGGTAGGAGATAATTGAACAATCATCGATTCGTGAGGCGCTTGGTTTCCATCCATAGAAACATTATGTTCTTCACCCATTAGATGGATGTGTGTGTAAGTGTAGTTCTAATACTTCTAATAAAAATATCCTAGAATATTTAGGAAACTGTTTTTGTTACAAAATAAAATAATAAGAAGAGTTTAGGGGTTGGAGAAGTAAAATAAAAGAAAAGAAGCTAAGAGAAATCGTTACCTTGAATTTGTGTAACTCCCTTTGGTTTGAACCAAAAAGGACTCTTGAAGTGCCTTCTGCCAAAGGTAAGGATTCTAAGAGGAGGAGAGGGATGTAGGGAGATTAATTGGCCAGATTTTGGACGATACAAAAGGCATTATAGGTGTGTGTAATTAGTTTGAAGTGGTGTCCTTTTATAAGGGGGAGGAGGGGCTCTTTAGGAAAATCTAGAAATATTATTTTATAATAAATTCATATTCGGTTTATAATGTCTATAAAGTGGATTATTTAATTTTTAAGGTGGGGATGGGTCGAAAACCACTCAAACAATAGAATTTAGACAGGTTTGGGTCATTATATTAACCTTATCTTTAAGTTTTAACTCTTAGTTAATTAGTTTGACACTTACCATGTCACTTTATATTTTTATATTATATAGTTATAAACTTACTATATACCTCTAAGATACCCCCAAGTGGTCCATTAATGATACACCTATCATGATATAAGTCTCTTGGCTGAACCTTATATTTTTATTAATAGAATATAAATTAATAATATAATATTTATTTTAAAAACTCATTTATGTCAATTTTGACACTACTCAATAATTGATTTTTTTAAAGTCTTAACAACTTTATTAATTAGAACCAAATTCATTTAAGAAATAATAACATGTCATATTAACCAATGAAATTAGTTTATGTCATCAAAACTTTCAAATTATATTTATTTTAACATTTATAATATCAATTATTTGATTCTTTCATTAATAAGGAAAATACTGCATCATTATTGTGTCATATATATTTTTACTTTTTCAATGTCTAAAAATTATAAATAAAATACCATTATGTAGGAAATATTTTTATATTTCTAATGAATATTTATAATCGAAAATATAACATATATAACCCTATGTAAAAATTATTTTTCTAAAAGATATAAGCTTATGTCATTTTTATATTCACTTTAACTTAATTAATATAAAGTGTCCCTATCACCTACAAGTGGATCCATGGGGTCCCAAAATCGACTCAAAGATACACATGGTTGGAAATTTATCCACCAATAAGGTTAAGACATGTTTTAGGGTAATTTATTATTATTATAATATTATTTCTTAACCCTTATTTACCGGATTTACCCTTTAACCATTGTAAGTAAAATATTTACCGAAGTAATTATTAAAAATGTCTAAAAATAAAAGTTACCTATTTACACAATTTTTATATCCTGATTCCAAATATGGAATCTATTTTTTTCAAATTCAAAACACAGAAGTGATAGAAATTAATTTAAAATTAATTCCCGCTGTCAAAACAAAAACCGTGTTTTTAAGATATAATAACTATCAAAAGATTGACACTTGTTTATGTACGGTTTAATTGTGAAATTATGTCCAATGACCAACATTATATTAAATGGTAAAAATATATTCTAAATATACTTTAAAACCACTCAAATTCATAATTTATCATTATTAATTATTTTTATTAAAACAGTTGTTTTTAATTAAAATTTAGTAATTTTCACTATTCATCAAAATATAAAAGTTATCAAAAAAGTACCAAAAATTCACCGTAAGCTAATTTCGATATTAAGAATCCAAAAATGAAGTCCATTTTGAAATATAAAATGTATAAAATTTTAAAAATTGGGTATTACTATTTATAACAACTAGTTTGATTGGTTGTGGTGTGTGTTAGAACTCGAAGTTGCTTACAACAGATGCTACTGTATTATTCAAAGTGAAGAGTACCATGGAAGCTTGGGGTGTTACATTCTCCCCTCTTTCAATAAATTGTGTCCTCACAATTTGAAATTGTTCTTCGAAAATAAAAGGTTTAAAATAGAAAGTATCTTTGTGGGAAAACCCACATCAGAAATTGGGTTAATAAAATTTAGTCTTAATAAGAAGAAAAGAGAAATGAAAGGGTCACCAACAAATTATGATCTCAATTAGAAGAACATTGGTGGAAGTTAGAGACACATAATTAGAGGAAAAATGTAAATATTTATAGGGAGTGATTGAGGTCATCAATCACAAACAGTTGTAGAATTGTGGGACTCAAAGCCACCAATTTATGATGATTTAAAATACCATTGGTTCAACAAAACGTAAGGTATTAGGATAACATATTTTTGGTTTTAATATCCCTTCCATAAAGTTTAATAATTAATTTATCCATAAAATAAGAGGATATATATATATATGTATTTATATATACTTGACAAGTAGAGTTTCATCCTTCAACTAATTCCTACTACAAACTCATCTTTTACTTAAAAGATTTAAAATATATATATATATATATATATTCTATTTATCCTAATCGTATAGGGTTCTAAAAATAATAAATTTATAATTCACATATCAGAACATTTAAAAAAACTAAATTATTCAATCCAGGACATCATGTGGGCTAGTGGTAGGTGATACACCCTTGTCGCCCTTCGGTTGTGGGTTCAAGTCTTGTGGCCTTGCCGGACGCGACAGGTTGCCGCCCAAACTCTGGGTTGTCCTTTTATAAAAATCCAAAAATAACCTTTCAAACTAAATCCCTTCCAACCTTTATACTTATCTAAAATACTTCTGTAAACTCTCAGTCCAAAATTTATATGAAAGGTAAACAAAATGTAGATCCTTTTTACCTCGTAATAGCATGTGAATACCTTCATCATGTATTATTTTAAAACACTGAAACATCCTGAATTACCATAAAACTTATTTATTACATTCATGCTCCCTTATTCCATATAGAATACTAGATATACTTAATCCATCCAAAAATGTTGTAAACTCCAACAATGATGAAATATACAAATCTTTAATCAGTTTCAAGGCAGTCAAGAATATCCAATATAATTTACCCAAATGAACCATAACTTATTCCAAAATCAGTACCTCAATATTAGGACCATATTAAGGTTTATCTTTCCTTCAACCATGTAATTTCCCAAAATTTTAACTCGCTATAGAGTCACTTTACTTAGTACCATAAAATCTCAAATCCTCAATGAAATAGTACTGTAGTATAATCCTTATTTATTTCTAGAACATCATTGATAAAACACTTAAATGAAATAATTCCAAAATAACAACATAAGAACACTAGTCATTTTTTTCATCTGTGGTAGTATCATAACTTGATTATTATCCAATAGCATAATTTGTGGCATAGTCTGATAACTGGGACATTGATTCGCGTAGTGTCCAAACTCCTTGCAGATGAAACATTGTACATTTGAAACCTTTTTATTACCCTTGCAGTCACATACTTGGTGTCCTTTTTATACACACTTATAACATACTCCCATTCCATTTAAGAATTTTCTAAGGTGATTCTTTCCACAGTTATCACATATGGGAAAATCCTTCTTTACCTTCTTCCCTTTATTTGTCCTTCTCTCTACTATACTTTTCTTCTCTGGATTCCCTTAAAATCCATAGGACTCCGAGAATTCTTTACTTATCTTATCAACACATGATACTATTTCTTCATATGATGATAATACATGGGAGACTATTTCCCTTCTAAATTTTGGCTTAGGACAATGAAATATATGACCCTTCTTACTCTTTGGATCATGTGTATTGCTGGAGTTCTCATTCCTTCTACTGGATTCCATTTCTAAACAATGGCATACACTATATTAGTTTATGAATAGAAATACCTAATCCCGAACTTGTAAAAAACTTAACATAAATTAAACAGTTTATGGATATAATCCATAATCATAAAAATGTTTTCTTTGAGTAGGTATATACTCATAAGCCCTTCATAATGGTTTATAAAGAAAATGAGAATTATCCTAAGCATATCCCCAAGAGTGTTGTAACCAAGAGTGCAGTAAGACCCATTGTCGTGCACCAGTTCCCGTTCGAGTCTAGATCAAAGTGGTGTTTTCAGGTTTTACCCGTAGGTACATCTGTGCCAGAGCCGCCTCTACCTGCTCATATCCAGACAGGGATGTATTGCTCAGAAAACTCACAAAATCTCTACAATATCAAAATTCTAGGAAGTTCTTCTCTACTAATCCTCAAAGTTCATCTTATGTCAACATGCTCTAATCAGAGTTTATCTAAATCTAGCTTCCAAGGTTTGTACCAAAATTCCTCTAATACCAACTATAACACCCCGACCCCACTTACCCTAGAGTCAGTGCATTATTACAAAACATTGGCATGATTACAAGGAATCACGTCCTGAAGTACCGATCAGTTTAGCAGTCTTGGAAACATTAGATATATTCATAAGTCTCACATTACATCATAAAAATGAAAACTACAAAAACATAGTCTCCATAGTCCACACTCATATCCACACATACTTTCCCTGCAGGTAATTCATAAATTACTTCTTCACATCCTGGAAAAAATAAAACATTGAAAGGGGTGAGCTCAGATGCTCAGTAAGGATAACAATATAGTGGAAACTTTCATAAATAAACATAAAAATTTAAGTCAATGTATAACTAAAACAAAAGCCTTTTAAACTTCAACATCATCATAATATGTCCTAGATAAAATGAAATAATTCCATTTACTTATTCACATGGATATTCTACTAGTTGAATAATCACAAGCAATATCAATAACCACTATCATAATGACGGAATGCATAATGCCATACTATCATCACCACGTAGCCAAGGCCTCGTGCCAAGACTACAAATAAGATTTTTGTCAAGGCCTCGTGCCAAGATACTAGTTTGTCTCATTAGACCTACCGATGCATCGAGGAGCTATAGTGGGCTCTACCTGTCACTTACTAAGTCCAATGCATTCCTCATATGAAAAGGTCTAAACATAACATAAACATTCGTATTAAAACTAGCATATGAAATGTCAATACTTTACCCATAAACGATAAATGGTATAAAAATAACACATCCATAGTAAAACATATCACAAAACCTTCAACACAGTATGAAATATTTGTATCATGATAAATCAACTTCAAAACAAGTTTAAAATCCATTAAAGGATTTTGATGTTGATGAAAATGATTTGTAAAACTCTTTGAGAGAAATACCCCTTTTTAATGAAAACATTTAAAATTCACATAATTTTGAAAAGAAGTCATTTAAATACATTTTTTTAATCAAAGTGTCCCATACCACTTTGAAACTTTTTAAAGTAATTAAAATTTTAAAAACATTCATGTCCATATAAATAAATCCTTAAAAACCATTTTGAAGACATAAAAATTAATGAGAAATATTTAGAAGAATAAATATTTAAAACATTTGAAACGATGTTTTAGAAAAAAGTACCTTCAAAAAATCCCTTTTAAAACTCTTTCATAAAACATGTACATGGATAATAAATATGTCCCAGTAGATACTTACGTAAAAACAACCTCGGATAATAAAGAGATTGTGAAGTTAACCCTTACCAATTTGGTAACTTATGAAACATACACCCCATGAAAGAGGTATCATACAATGAATATGTAAATACACATAAATTAAAGTTTATTACACAAATAATACAATTATGGTCAGTAAATACACCACACAAAAGGTAATAGTAGAAATATGGCATGAATCTTACAGAAATAAGAAGTGAGATGAAAACCCCTTACCTTGTAATTTTCCTTGGTCGAGGGTAGGTTAACATCCTGTATAATAGTTAAATAATTGTTATTAAATTATACAAGAATAATATACATAAATATGATATCATATATGATCTTTTAATATTGATTTGTTAATAATATTTTAGTATTATCATCATTTCAGGTGTTAACTGATTCATTTTCCTTTATATGCTTCGTTACGTAAGCCGTGTTTGTTATGGATAGGTTGTATCTTATTCACATAAAGAATGATATCATGTCCTTAAACATTACTTTTAATCATCAAATGATAATATTTCTTGAATGGATATGATGGGGAAATGAATCTCATCACGTTCGTGGAGACGGTAATCCGTACGTACGCACAAACGCTACTTCCATTTCATTTTTCATTTTAAAAGGAATCAAAACCAAATGATACATAGGTATATAATTATTCCAGTATAATATAATATCTTATATGTGTTACTTAAGTTCATTAACACCATCCTTTATACGTTCCATGTATGGTATGAATGAGTCATATCACTTTGAGGGGGAGGTAGTCCGCACTTCCTCAAATGAAATTATCATATATATATACAACATGAAACAAATAATGGTATGATATAAAATGGAATTACATAAGATTATATATAAAATAAATATCATTAATATCATATTTAATTATAGTTCCATCATAATGGCCACCATGAGAGTTGGTAGGAGATAATTGAACAATCATCGCTTTGTGAGGCGTTTGGTTTCCATCCACAGAAACATTATGTTCTTCACCCATTAGATGGATGTGTGTGTAATTTTAGTTATAATAATTCTAATAACAATATCCTAGAATATTTAGGATACTGGTTTTGTTACAATAGAAAATAATAATAAGAGTTTAGGGGATGGATAAGTAAAATAAAAGAAAATAAGCTAAGAGAAATCGTTACCTTTAATTTGGGTAACTCCATTTGGTTTGAACCAAAAAGGACTCTTGAAGTAACTTATTCTTAAGTTAAGGCTTCTAAGAGGAGGATAGGGATGTAGGGAGATTAATTGGGCATATTTTGGATGAGCCAAAAGGCTTTAGAGGTGTGCAGAATTGGTTATAAGTGGTGTCCTTTTATAAGGGGGAGGATGGGCTCTTTAGGAAAATCTAGAAATATTATTTTATAATAAATTAATATTCGTTTTATAATGGATAAAAATTATATTATTTAAAGGTTAATGTGGGTATGGGTCGAAAACCACTCAAACAATAGAATTTAGACACGTTTGGGTCATTATATTAACCTTATTTTTAAGTTTTAACTCTTAGTTAATTAGTTTGACACTTACCATGTCACTTTGAATTTTTATATTATATAGTTAATAAACTTACTATATACCTCCAAGATAACCCCAAGTGGTCCATTAATGATACACCTATCATTATATAAGTCTATTGGCCAAAACTTATATTTTTAGGAATATAATATAAATTAATAATATAATATTTGTTTTAAAAACTCATTTATGTCAATTTTGACACTACTCAATAATTGATTTTTGTTAAAGTTTTAAAAACTTTATTAATTCAAAAAAAATTCATTTAAGAAATACTAACATGTCATATTAACCAATAAAATTTGTGTATGTCATCAAAACTTTCAAATTATGTTTATTTTAACATTTATAATATCAATTATTTGATTCTTTCATTAATAAGGAAAATACTGCATCATTATTGTGTCATATATATTTTTACATTTTCAATGTCTAAAAATTATAAATAAAATACCATTATGTATAATTTTTTTTATATTTATAATTAATATTTATAATCGAAAATATAACATATATAACCCTATGTAAAAATTGTTTTTCTAAAAGATATAAGCTTATGTCATTTTTGTATTCACTTTAACTTAATTAATATAAAGTGTCCCTATCACCTACAAGTGGATCCATGGGGTCCCAAAATCGACTCAAAGATACACATGGTTGGAAATTTATCCACCAATAAGGTTAAGACATGTTTTAGGGTAATTTATTATTATTATAATATTATTTCTTAACCCTTATTTACCGGATTTACCCTTTAACCATTGTAAGTAAAATATTTACCGAAGTAATTATTAAAAATGTCTAAAAATAAAAGTTACCTATTTACACAATTTTTATATCCTGATTCCAAATATGGAATCTATTTTTTTCAAATTCAAAACACAGAAGTGATAGAAATTAATTTAAAATTAATTCCCGCTGTCAAAACAAAAACCGTGTTTTTAAGATATAATAACTATCAAAAGATTGACACTTGTTTATGTCCGGTTTAATTGTGAAATTATGTCCAATGACCAACATTATATTAAATGGTAAAAATATATTCTAAATATACTTTAAAACCACTCAAATTCATAATTTATCACTATTAATTATTTTTATTAAAACAGTTGTTTTTAATTAAAATTTAGTAATTTTCACTATTCATCAAAATATAAAAGTTATCAAAAAAGTACCAAAAATTTACCGTAAGCTAATTTCGATATTAAGAATCCAAAAATGAAGTCCATTTTGAAATATAAAATGTATAAAATTTTAAAAATTGGGTATTACTATTTATAACAACTAGTTTGATTGGTTGTGGTGTGTGTTAGAACTCGAAGTTGCTTACAACAGATGCTACTGTATTATTCAAAGTGAAGAGTACCATGGAAGCTTGGGGTGTTACATTCTCCCCTCCTTCAATAAATTGTGTCCTCACAATTTGAAATTGTTCTTCGAAAATAAAAGGTTTAAAATAGAAAGTATCTTTGTGGGAAAACCCACATCAGAAATTGGGTTAATAAAATTTAGTCTTAATAAGAAGAAAAGAGAAATGAAAGGGTCACCAACAAATTATGATCTCAATTAGAAGAACATTGGTGGAAGTTAGAGACACATAATTAGAGGAAAAATGTAAATATTTATAGGGAGTGATTGAGGTCATCAATCACAAACAGTTGTAGAATTGTGGGACTCAAAGCCACCAATTTATGATGATTTAAAATACCATTGGTTCAACAAAACGTAAGGTATTAGGATAACATATTTTTGGTTTTAATATCCCTTCCATAAAGTTTAATAATTAATTTATCCATAAAATAAGAGGATATATATATATATGTATTTATATATACTTGACAAGTAGAGTTTCATCCTTCAACTAATTCCCACTACAAACTCATCTTTTACTTAAAAGATTTAAAATATATATATATATATATATATTCTATTTATCCTAATCGTATAGGGTTCTAAAAATAATGAATTTATAATTCACATATCAGAACCTTTAAAAAAACTAAATTATTCAATCCAGGACATCATGTGGGCTAGTGGTAGGTGATACACCCTTGTCGCCCTTCGGTTGTGGGTTCAAGTCTTGTGGCCTTGCCGGACGCGACAGGTTGCCGCCCAAACTCTGGGTTGTCCTTTTATAAAAATCCAAAAATAACCTTTCAAACTAAATCCCTTCCAACCTTTATACTTATCTAAAATACTTCTGTAAACTCTCAGTCCAAAATTTATATGAAAGGTAAACAAAATGTAGATCCTTTTTACCTCGTAATAGCATGTGAATACCTTCATCATGTATTATTTTAAAACACTGAAACATCCTGAATTACCATAAAACTTATTTATTACATTCATGCTCCCTTATTCCATATAGAATACTAGATATACTTAATCCATCCAAAAATTTTGTAAACTCCAACAATGATGAAATATACAAATCTTTAATCAGTTTCAAGGCAGACAAGAATATCCAATATAATTTACCCAAATGAACCATAACTTATTCCAAAATCAGTACCTCAATATTAGGACCATATTAAGGTTTATCTTTCCTTCAACCATGTAATTTCCCAAAATTTTAACTCGATATAGAGTCACTTTACTTATTACTATAAAATCTCAAATCCTCAATGAAATAGTACTGTAGTATAATCCTTATTTATTTCTAGAACATCATTGATAAAACACTTAAATGAAATAATTCCAAAATAACAACATAAGAACACTAGTCATTTTTTTCATCTGTGGTAGTATCATAACTTGATTATTATCCAATAGCATAATTTGTGGCATAGTCTGATAACTGGGACATTGATTCGCGTAGTGTCCAAACTCCTTGCAGATGAAACATTGTACATTTGAAACCTTTTTATTACCCTTGCAGTCACATACTTGGTGTCCTTTTTATACACACTTATAACATACTCCCATTCCCTTTAAGAATTTTCTAAGGTGATTCTTTCCACAGTTATCACATATGGGAAAATCCTTCTTTACCTTCTTCCCTTTATTTGTCCTTCTCTCTACTATACTTTTCTTCTCTGGATTCCCTTAAAATCCATAGGACTCCGAGAATTATTTACTTATCTTATCAACACATGATACTATTTCTTCATATGATGATAATACATGGGAGAATATTTCCCTTCTAAATTTTGGCTTAGGACAATGAAATATATGACCCTTCTTACTCTTTGGATCATGTGTATTGCTGGAGTTCTCATTCCTTCTACTGGATTCCATTTCTAAACAATGGCATACACTAGATTAGTTTATGAATAGAAATACCTAATCCCGAACTTGTAAAAAACTTAACATAAATTAAACAGTTTATGGATATAATCCATAATCATAAAAATGTTTTCTTTGAGTAGGTATATACTCATAAGCCCTTCATAATGGTTTATAAAGAAAATGAGAATTATCCTAAGCATATCCCCAAGAGTGTTGTAACCAAGAGTGCAGCAAGACCCATTGTCGTGCACCAGTTCCCGTTCGAGTCTAGATCAAAGTGGTGTTTTCAGGTTTTACCCGTAGGTACATCTGTGCCAGAGCCGCCTCTACCTGCTCATATCCAGACAGGGATGTATTGCTCAGAAAACTCACAAAATCTCTAAAATATAAAAATTCTAGGAAGTTCTTCTCTACTAATCCTCAAAGTTCATCTTATGTCAACATGCTCTAATCAGAGTTTATCTAAATCTAGCTTCCAAGGTTTGTACCAAAATTCCTCTAATACCAACTATAACACCCCGACCCCAGTTACCCAGAGTCAGTGCATTATTACAAAACATTGGCATGATTACAAGGAATCACGTCCTGAAGTACCGATCAGTTTAGCAGTCTTGGAAACATTAGATATATTCATAAGTCTCACATTACATCATAAAAATGAAAACTACAAAAACATAGTCTCCATAGTCCACACTCATATCCCCACATACTTTCCCTGCAGGTAATTCATAAATTACTTCTTCACATCCTAGAAAAAATAAAACATTGAAAGGGGTGAGCTCAGATGCTCAGTAAGGATAACAATATAGTGGAAACTTTCATAAATAAACATAAAAATTTAAGTCAATGTATAACTAAAACAAAAGCCTTTTAAACTTCAACATCATCATAATATGTCCTAGATAAAATGAAATAATTCCATTTACTTATTCACATGGATATTCTACTAGTTGAATAATCACAAGCAATATCAATAACCACTATCATAATGACGGAATGCATAATGCCATACTATCATCACCACGTAGCCAAGGCCTCGTGCCAAGACTACAAATAAGATTTTTGTCAAGGCCTCGTGCCAAGATACTAGTTTGTCTCATTAGACCTACCGATGCATCGAGGAGCTATAGTGGGCTCTACCTGTCACTTACTAAGTCCAATGCATTCCTCATATGAAAAGGTCTAAACATAACATAAACATTCGTATTAAAACTAGCATATGAAATGTCAATACTTTACCCATAAACGATAAATGGTATAAAAATAACACATCCATAGTAAAACATATCACAAAACCTTCAACACAGTATGAAAGATTTTTATCATGATAAATCAACTTCAAAACAAGTTTAAAATCCATTAAAGGATTTTGATGTTGATGAAAATGATTTGTAAAACTCTTTGAGAGAAATACCCCTTTTTCATGAAAACATTTAAAATTCACATAATTTTGAAAAGAAGTCATTTAAATACATTTTTTTTAATAAAAGTGTCCCATACAACTTTGAAACTTTTTAAAGTAATTAAAATTTTAAAAACATTCATGTCCATATAAATAAATCCTTAAAAACCATTTTGAAGACATAAAAATTAATGAGAAATATTTAGAAGAATAAATATTTAAAACATTTGAAATGATGTTTTAGAAAAAATTACCTTCAAAAAATCCCTTTTAAAACTCTTTCATAAAACATGTACATGGATAATAAATATGTCCCAGTAGATACTTACGTAAAAACAACCTCGGATAATAAAGAGATTGTGAAGTTAACCCTTACCAATTTGGTAACTTATGAAACATACACCCCATGAAAGAGGTATCATACAATGAATATGTAAATACACATAAATTAAAGTTTATTACACAAATAATACAATTATGGTCAGTACATACACCACACAAAAGGTAATAGTAGAAATATGGCATGAATCTTACAGAAATAAGAAGTGAGATGAAAACCCCTTACCTTGTAATTTTCCTTGGTCGAGGGTAGGTTAACATCCTGTATAATAGTTAAATAATTGTTATTAAATTATACAAGAATCATATACATAAATATGATATCATATATGATCTTTTAATATTGATTTGTTAATAATATTTTAGTATTATCGTCATTTCAGGTGTTAACTGATTCATTTTCCTTTATATGCTTCGTTACGTAAGCCGTGTTTGTTATGGATAGGTTGTATCTTATTCACATAAAGAATGATATCATGTCCTTAAACATTACTTTTAATCATCAAATGATAATATTTCTTGAATGGATATGATGGGGAAATGAATCTCATCACGTTCGTGGAGACGGTAATCCGTACGTACGCACAAACGCTACTTCCATTTCATTTTTCATTTTAAAAGGAATCAAAACCAAATGATAAATAGGTATATAATTATTCCAGTATAATATAATATCTTATATGTGTTACTTAAGTTCATTAACACCATCCTTTATACGTTCCATGTATGGTATGAATGAGTCATATCACTTTGAGGGGGAGGTAGTCCGCACTTCCTCAAATGAAATTATCATATATATATACAACATGAAACAAATAATGGTATGATATAAAATGGAATTACATAAGATTATATATAAAATAAATATCATTAATATCATATTTAATTATAGTTCCATCATAATGGCCACCATGAGAGTTGGTAGGAGATAATTGAACAATCATCGCTTTGTGAGGCGTTTGGTTGCCATCCACAGAAACATTATGTTCTTCACCCATTAGATGGATGTGTGTGTAATTTTAGTTATAATAATTCTAATAACAATATCCTAGAATATTTAGGATACTGGTTTTGTTACAATAGAAAATAATAATAAGAGTTTAGGGGATGGAGAAGTAAAATAAAAGAAAATAAGCTAAGAGAAATCGTTACCTTTAATTTGGGTAACTCCATTTGGTTTGAACCAAAAAGGACTCTTGAAGTAACTTATTCTTAAGTTAAGGCTTCTAAGAGGAGGATAGGGATGTAGGGAGATTAATTGGGCATATTTTGGATGAGCCAAAAGGCTTTAGAGGTGTGCAGAATTGGTTATAAGTGGTGTCCTTTTATAAGGGGGAGGATGGGCTCTTTAGGAAAATCTAGAAATATTATTTTATAATAAATTAATATTCGTTTTATAATGGATAAAAATTATATTATTTAAAGGTTAATGTGGGTATGGGTCGAAAACCACTCAAACAATAGAATTTAGACACGTTTGGGTCATTATATTAACCTTATTTTTAAGTTTTAACTCTTAGTTAATTAGTTTGACACTTACCATGTCACTTTGAATTTTTATATTATATAGTTAATAAACTTACTATATACCTCCAAGATAACCCCAAGTGGTCCATTAATGATACACCTATCATTATATAAGTCTATTGGCCAAAACTTATATTTTTAGGAATATAATATAAATTAATAATATAATATTTGTTTTAAAAACTCATTTATGTCAATTTTGACACTACTCAATAATTGATTTTTGTTAAAGTTTTAAAAACATTATTAATTCAAAAAAAATTCATTTAAGAAATACTAACATGTCATATTAACCAATAAAATTTGTGTATGTCATCAAAACTTTCAAATTATGTTTATTTTAACATTTATAATATCAATTATTTGATTCTTTCATTAATAAGGAAAATACTGCATCATTATTGTGTCATATATATTTTTACATTTTCAATGTCTAAAAATTATAAATAAAATACCATTATGTATAATTTTTTTTATATTTATAATTAATATTTATAGTCGAAAATATAACATATATAACCCTATGTAAAAATTGTTTTTCTAAAAGATATAAGCTTATGTCATTTTTGTATTCACTTTAACTTAATTAATATAAAGTGTCCCTATCACCTACAAGTGGCTCCATGGGCTCCCAAAATCGACCCAAATATTCCCATGGTTGGAGATGTATCCACCAATAAGGTTAAGAAACGTTTTAGGGTAATTTATTATTATTATAATATTATTTTTTAACCCTTATTTACCGGATTTACCCTTTAGCCATGGTAAATAAAATATTTACCGAAGTAATTATTCAAAATGTATAAAAATAAAAGTTACCTATTTAAACAATTTTAACATCCTGATTCTAAATATATAATCCATTTTTTCAAATTCAAAATATAGAAGTGGCAGAAATTAATTTAAAATTAATTCCCGCTGTCAAAACAAAAAGCGTGTTTTTAAGATATAATAACTATCAAAAGATTGACACTTGTTTATGTCTGGTTTAATTGTGAAATTATGTCCAATGACCAAAATTGTTTTAAATGGTAAAAATATATTCTAAATATACTTTAAAACCACTCAAATTCATAATTTATCACTATTAATTATTTTGATTAAAAAATCTGTTTTTAATTAAAATTTAGTAATTTTCAGTATCCATCAAAATATAAAAGTTATCAGAAAAGTACCAAAACTTTACCCTAAGATAATTTCGATATTACGAATCCAAAAATAAAGTCCATTTTGAAAGATAAAATGTATAAAATTTCAAAAAGTGGGTATTACTATTCATAACGGCTAGTTTGATTGGTTGTGGTGTGTGTTAGAACTCGAAGTTGCGTACAACACACGCTACTGTATTATTCAAAGTGAAGTGTACCATGGAAGCTTGGGGTGTTACACTACTAGTCAACAAACTCTAGTGTATGAGGAGGTGTTCTTGAGGTCATGTGACCCACCAGCTCAGGGGCACCATTTAGTGGCACCTGGGTTGGTACATTTCATTTATTCTCTTAGATTATTTCCTATAACATTGTTTAAAAAATCATAATTCCAATTATGTTTTTCTTCTAGAGTAGTTAATTTTACCTACATATCTTCTATTTGCTTATCTTCATCCCCCTATTAATTGTTTTTCTCAAAATATGTTCATTGTTACACTCTAAAACCCACACCTCTGATGTAGTCGCATTGTTTTGGCCGCTTCATGGACACCAATAGTATCTGTTAATCAGGTACAAAAAATGATGATTCTTATGTCTATGAAGGATATAAAATATAGAAAAATTATAAATCATTTTTATGTAGAACTAATTTAAATAAAAATAAAATTTTATTATGTCATATTTACACATGTTTCCCAGAATTTTTGTGTGTTTTCATCTTTTAGTATCCCATCTTTATTTACATATGCCTCCTTAAATAGCACATGAAATTGGATTTTTATTCATATATATTCATATAAAAAAGGGATATAATTATTATTTTGGTTAATTTCACATATAATTATTACTGTAGATTTTAAATACATACCAATTGTTTTCAAGTGAAGCATACCCCATCCTTACTTTATGGTTCGGGTCCATTGGTTTTGTTGTACATTTCTTTTTTTAAGCACTAATTTGTTGTTTCATAAATTAAATATTCTTAATTAAAGTGATTAATGAATTTATTATTAATAAATGTACTACCAATAAAAAATGTACCTGAAATTTTTTATGCTCACGATGACCAATAAACACATTACATGTTTGTTAGTTTATCAAGTGTTCATAAATTTGTAGTGGGTGTGGTATTATTTTACCTTTATAATCTTTGAGATGATACTTTGTAAGAGTTATTAAAAATCCTCTATGATCCTTTCCAGTAAGAATTAATAAAAATTTAATTTTGGATTCATCTACTATAAACTCACTCTCCAAGGGATAATAGAGAGTAAATTAACGTTTCATTATTTTGTTTTTTAGTAAAATAAAGAAATTATATCATAATGTGTCCCTAATCTATTCTAAAATTAGTGCCTTAAGTGAAGGTACAACATTTTTCTTAGAATATGCATCAACTATCATGCACATTCAATTTGTGAGCCCAATGTAAATATTGAACATGGATTGTTATGGTTAACAAGCTAGCCATGTGTGTTACATCGAACCTAAAATTCGATAGCTTTGGTTCTCACCTTAGTAATTTATTCTAGCACCATCACCATAATATTCTCTTGTTTTTTTGTGGGACATGGGTTGTTCAATATCTACCACTTCCTAAGCTTTAAAATCATTAATATTTTGTTCCTCTAGACTGGTAACATTATCATGTACATAAGTTTGTTGTTCCTCTACATTGGGAGCATCAACATGTTAAGAAACCTGTTGATCATCAGGATTGGGAGTATCAGTATGTACATGATTCATTATCTGAAGAAGTGGTTGAACATTTAATTTAGATTATGTAAATTTAGTAGTGAACATATAATAATATTAGGTAAATCTATATATATTACAAAAACACCAAATTATTGAACTCACTTTTTTTAAAGGTTTAAGGGACTTGACCCCTCTATCGAGTATCTAAAGACCCTCATTGGTTTCTCCATTGACATATAATACACAATCTAAATTATTATCACTACAAAATGATTATGAAATCCCAATAAAAGGGTCATTATCAGTTGAATTGACATTCGAACCTTCAGTGGTATTGGTTAATAATAGAACAATTGACCACTTTCAGTTTTTAAGATATGGAATGTAAAATAAATTCAATTCCTATGATTCCATTATAAATGGTTCATCTTTGTACCCTTACTTACTAAAATACACTTTAATAAATCCCAATTCATCTATTTTAACTGCACTCTTTTTATTAACCCACTTGAACTGAAAAATCATCACTTGGAATGTTGTATAATCCAACTACTATATTTTTTTATGATAAAAATGCATGACATATTCACATAAATTGTATTTCTATCCTTGGTACCAGATACATGCATCGCTTCAACTACAAGTGTAACTCCACTGTTTTTCATGGTCTTTTATTCATCACATTCATTTTTATAGACCATATAACCATTAATTACATAACCATTTTAAGATAATACTTGCAAACTTAGTCCTCTAGATAGCCATCAAATCCATTCTAAAATAGAATCCATATTTGTAGTTGACGCCTTAAAAATATGGACTCTAAACCAGCCTTAACCTATTGTTTATGTTCATTTGATATCCAGATTTCATCCCTTGATGGATTTAAATTCCTAATAATTACTTTGTGGGTTTCAACATATCGAAAAACCTATAAAATGTTATGAAAAATGTAAAGGTTATCTTGACCTTGCTTTGTAATAGTAATTGTGAAAATATATATTCCAGAAATTCCTTCACCTATAAGCTGCCCCATGTGATAAGATTTCAGTAGACCAATGCTTTTTTACATCAGACAATTAGTCTTTTTGAATTTAATATATTCCTTAGGAACATATCGCTCTACAATACAACCTTATGGATGAATTATATTTTTGAAATACCCTATCAAAATATTTATATACCATTTAATGGGGTACATTCATCTATAATTCATAGTACTACATAGTTGAATATTTTCTAACTAGTAAACCATCAAGTGAAACATTATATCAAATAATACTGGTGGGAATAATATCTCTAATTCACATAATATAAAAGAAATTTTCTTTTCTATAGTCTTTAATTTTTTGGGATCTATAACTTTGCAGTATATATATTTGAAAAAGAAATAGATCTTGGTTAATGTATGGAATACATTCTTAGGAAAAGTTCAACATAAAGCTATAAGAATTATATCTTGAATTAAAACATGATAGTCATGTTATTTCAATACATTTAACTTTAAATCATTCATTGAAACCTATAGAACCTTTACACTATTCAAGATGTTTTAAAATTGATATCTCTCTTACCTAGAAAAAATGTAATCATTTGGAGGAAGAAAATTATGTTTTTTCACTCTTTAATGGTTCCAACTCTTCTCATATACCCTTTTCAATCATATCCAACGTAGCCTTAATTGCATCCTTTTTTATAGGTTCATTTAGTAACGTTCCAATGAAACTATCACATACATTTTTTTTCACATTCATAACATCAAAAAAATGTATGGCATAAAAAAATTACAATATGGTAATTAAAAAAAAATGACCATGTTTTATAATAAGTTTCTGTAAGGTTTTTAAAAAAAGGTTTAGCAAAATAAGTGTCTATATCTATTAATTTCTCAAACAGTATATCACCTGTTAGTGGAGATGGTGTTGTATCTTCTTCTAAACTCCAATCAAATGATATCGTCCAAGATCGTTATTTATATCAGTAAGGTATAGATATATTATGTCTTAGAAACATAGTATTTGATTAATGTTTTAAATTAATTTACTATGTACCTTGTTCACAAATGGGACACCCTTGAGTTTATTTAATGATATATCCTGAAATATTTCCATAAGATGGAAATTCATTTATTGTCCCGTAAAACATGGTCATCAATGTGAAAAATTCATTTTTGTAACCATAATAAAACATAACACTTGAATACCATAATAATTTAAAATATTAGATAACTGGATCAAAATAAACCTAAATATCATTACCTGGTTGTTTTGTTCTTGATATATTTTGAGATAACATAATGTATTTTCATTTAATGAATAACCATGGTGGAAATTTATAATTTACCAACATAACCATCCATGCACTATGAGTGATTTTTTGAAAACCAAAAGGATTCACTGCATATGTAGATAGAACAAGATGATTTTTTCTTGGATCATTTCAAAATTTAGGATACTAGCGATCAATTTTATTCCACTGGGGAGATTCCATCAGGTGATGAAGTTTCCCATATTTAATTCTTGTATCAGCATGCCACATCAATTTCCTTGTAGTCTCCTCACTTTAATATAGTTTCCTAAGCATTTTAATGATTGGAAAGTTCCATGAAAATTTTTTAAGACCTAATTTATCTTTCTTGTATCGAGATGCACTACACTTTGTGAAATTTTATGTGATTTGTGGTCCTTGTAAAATAACATTCAATAATTTAGACATGCTTGTTTTATTTCAAAGATCTTACCCTTTGAACATAGAATTTGTTTTAGCATCATATGTTTGGAAAGTAAGCTCATTATATTATGGGATTATATCATTAAAGAGATCAAATAGTTTAGTAAAATTATTGTTTCTCCATCCATTGCTAGATTTTATATTATATATCTTTCATATGGTTGAAAATAAAATATATTTAGTATAACCAACATAAAATGGTGTCCTTGAACAACTCTTTATCTTTAAAAACAGTTTTATACAATCATGAAGTTCATATTCAGTTTTCATTATCATTTTCTCAATATGATCATCATCATCATTCACACATGTAATCATATCCTTGATGTAATCTTATTCATTATTCAAATGATGATTCATAAAACCCAGTGTTATCCCAGTCACTAGCTACATTCACATTTTCCCCATGTTTAGACCAACATTTATAACTTTGATCTATTCCATGATAGATCAAGTTTTCTTCCAACTCCTCTGGACTAATAAGTCTTGAATAATAACAGTGTAAACATGAACAAAGGATTTGAGAAGGGTTATATGCATTATATTTTTCAAACATGATGAACTATTTCACTCCACCCTCATACTCTTTTGTCATACGATTGACATCCATCCATTTTTTATTAATATCCATCCTATTTGATTTAGTTATATTAATATTTAACAAAATAAGTAAATACAAAAAATTATAAGCTTAAAACCCATAAAATGTTATTCTTAAAGAATCATCTAAGCTACATGAAGCCACTTATATAAGATAATAAGAGCCAAATGATGCATATTGAGATTGTTTTATAGTGGTGGAAATCATTGAAGAAAATAAATGTGTAATATATATAAAGTTAAAAATAATCTAATTAAATTTTCATATATTACAAAAAACTTAGATCAAGGATGGTTTCTATAACTTTGTTAGGTGGGATTACAACATGGGGTAGGAGTTTATGTTTATTCATTTCTTTAGTTGGTACATGGTAAGTCAGGTGGTGTTTTAGTGATAATATGCTTAGGAGACAAATTTTATCTTCTTCTAGATGATGAAAATGTTGGTAGGGCCTAATCACATGGTCTTGAGAACCCAATGTTTTAAGAAACTCTTGAATTTAAATCCAATAAATAAGAAGTCTCAAGTTGAGGATCACAAGCTATTTTGAAAACTGATGAAAGATCTAATTGGGGTTTTAAAAATGCTTCAAATTTAAATAATTCACATGATTGGGATGAAACCTCAATGAATATAAATGAAAATTCTTATTGGGGATAGAAGGAACAATCAACTTCAACACAATATGAAGAAGTGTACCAGTGGGATCAATAGAAATACACATATCACTCTAATGAATGGATTATAAGCCCAACTACCAGGGATAACCTAAAATAAAAACTCAACCTAGATGGAACTAACAAAGATAACCAAATCTTGAAAAATTCCAAAATGGAAACAGGGGAAAAGGGCATTAATAAACTAAAAATAATGACCCACTTTCAAATTGGAACTGAGGGTGAAATAAAAGTGGAAGGAATCCTTAATGGACTCAGTAGAGGGAAGAAACTATTACAAGTGAAAAATTATAGGACTAGGGAACTATGAATGAAAAAGTAGGAAAATTAACCGACTTAATAATTATCTAAAACATTATATTGTGTATGCTCACCTTTTATATCATTCTTACAAAAAATAATTTTTAACTGAACATGAAGTTAGTTGTTTTTTTGAAAAATTACTATTATAGATATTCACAAAAATAAAAATATAAAAAGGATTTGGGTTATTATACCTATTAATGGAAGAAAATTGAAAGAACTATTTGATTTTAATTCATGGGATAAATAAGCATATGTATAACATAGATAGGATTACCATATATACACTATAAAAACCTGGGTTACATATCATTTAAAATAACCACTTTACATGATAAGTGGGTAGAGTTTTTTCAATACACAGATGGTCCTTTCATCAATATCCTCAGTAAGTTAATATCTCCATACAATAAGAGTGATAAATTTTCAAAATAATATATCTCATAGGATTAATTCGATGATATATCATATGATTAATTTGACATACAATATCTAGAAAAAGTATTGAGCGATTGAAATAAACAATAGGTAGGAGTTGATGCTTATTCATTTCATAACTTGTTATGTCTAGGGATAAGTGGTGTTTCCATGATAGGATGATTAGGAACTAAATTTTAACTTTTTTCTAATGATGAAAATGTTGATTGGTCCCTATCACATGGTTTTGAGAACCCAATGTTTAAGTAAACTCTTGAATTTAAATCAAGTAAACCAAGAGTATCAATATGGGGTTCCCATGATCCATTCCCATTTTAGATAGTTTACATTTTATAAAATAGGTCCTTTAAACAACCCATTTTAATAAATTCAATTCACTAGACACCACATTCCACTTTAA
Source organism: Viscum album (assembly GCA_963277665.1). Classification (NCBI taxonomy): domain Eukaryota; kingdom Viridiplantae; phylum Streptophyta; class Magnoliopsida; order Santalales; family Viscaceae; genus Viscum; species Viscum album. Next base: position 791,962,599 of record OY728141.1, read on the forward strand.
AAAATTAAATTTCTTAAATCAATTAAAAAATTATAAACAATTCAAGAGTCATAAAAAACCATTAAATTTATCATAACAAAGATTTAAACAATTAAATAAAATTTTATAAAACATAAAAATGAAAGTAAAATAAGACAAGTGAGGCATTATAATTTGTAAGGACTACCAAATTTTGAAAATATCATTTAGAGAATCCCATTTTTAATAAAAAAATTTAAAAACCAAGTTCATGATATAGAATTTGAGTTCCTGAACCACCATTTTTAGTTACACATGTTTGAATTTAAAAATATAGATACCACTCAACCTATTGCACATATTCACACATCATTGTGTTAATGATATGTAATAATTTTTATATATATATATATATGTATAAGTATCAAAAGTATAATGAAATAATTTTTTTATAAAGTGATATAAATTAAAAAAATTGTAATAAATCATACAAACTAAATTAAACCCATTTCATAATTCCTATAGAAATCATAAAAAATTAAGAGACATTAAAATTATTGGGGTTCTTCTACCTAGTAATGGATGATGATGGGAATAATTCTTTGATTTTAATCCCTGGGAGCAGGAAGGATACTTGTAACTTGGATCTGATTACCATCCATGCACTATAAAAAGTATTCCAACTTATCATTGGCCTTCACCACCTTATATGATAAGTGTGAGGAGTTTTTACAGTGCATTAATAGGATCTCCATGCAATTAGAATGATAAATTAAGTGAATAAGTGAAATGAACATGGGGGTGAGGGAGAGGGTGAAGCATCAATGGATCGAGGTTAGGGAGACTAGTAGAGAATCAGTGATGTATATCAAGGAAAAAGAATATCACTAGGGTGGGATGTTCAAACCATTTTGGAAAATTAAAAACACAAAAAGATGTTCAAGGGAGAGTAACAAATCACAAGTCACATACATTGGGTTTTGAAAGTGTTTATTCATACGATACATTCAAGGGAGGGTGATAATAACAATTTAGTTCCATGAGAGATTTAATGGAATGATGGTGGAAAATTATATTAAGATTCTATTAAAAATATCAAGAAGATTTTTATCAGTGCTTTTAAAAAATGGTTGATAAAGATTTTTTTTATTAGTGCTAAAATAATAAGTGCTGATAAAACCCATATTTATTAGTGCTTTATATTTATCACTAATAATTACCTATATAATTAATTTTAATAATATAATTAATATGATTAAAAAATTTAAATTTATATAATTATAAATATATAAGGCTTTGAGTGGTGTTATTTTATTCTCCCTCTGACCCTAGGGTTCCCCTCAGTGCTGAGATAGAGTAGGGAGGTTTTTGTGGGTCTTCTCCAATCCCTTCACCCTCCCCCTTTTCTCCCTATCTTTTACTCTCCCTTCCCTCCTCTCTTATCTCTACATTCTTTCAGGTGGTGCCACTCTTCTTGGTGTTTGATCCAACATGATGTTTTGATGGTTCTAATGAAGATTATTTTCTACTGAAGCCCCTGGCTGCTCCAACCCTACTCTGACCTCATGTTCCACCATGCCTCTCCAAGTAGGATCTAGAGTAGGGGTATGAAAGGGATTTTTGGTTTTTTTGGTTTAACGGTCGACGATTTTTTAGGTTCTCCCATGTCGGCTTGTTTTTTTTGGATTTGGGTTTCAGTCTCATTGATGATGTTGTCATTCAGATCTCTCAGATTCTACAATACCTTCTCTAACCCCAAGTTTCTCTACTCCTATCCCAATTGGATATAGAGCAGTGGTAACTATGAGGTTTTGGGATGTCAGATTTGGTGGCTGGCGGTGTTCCTAGTGTGACTTGAGTCGATTTTATCCTATGATGACGATCTGGATCTCTTCCTCTTCAATAATGGTGTCTTTTAGAGGTGTCAATGAAATCAAAGATGGATTTTTTTTGTTTTTTTGAATTTTTTCAGTTTTTACTCCTCAAAGTCATTAGTGAAGGTTGTTTATTCCTTCGGGCAACCGATATTTTTGTGATTTCTCTCATCGATGAGGTTTTACGCTAGCGATGTTATGTTATAATGTTTTTTCAGTGGAAATGATGGAGTTCTTTGATGGTGACATGTAACAATGGTGGTGAATGTCGACAGTGAGGTTGATCAGTTGAAGTGTTGTTCTACATTTTGATTGCTCTGGTCATCATCTTTAGTGGTGATAAGTGGTAAAGATGACAATGATATACCTATGATAATGTTGAAAATGGTAGGTGATGTGACCCCAATTGACATGAGTGACCCACAGATCAAGACCTCAGGTTCGATGTTGTGGTTTCAAATTTCAAATTTTGTATTTTATTGTTTGTATCTTTGAAATCTCGTTGTGGTTATCGCTCAACCTTAAAGCAGATATTTTGAGAATCAAAAAATAGAAATTTCAAGGTATATAATTATAAATAAATATAAATGTATATAATTGTGAATAAATATTTATATAATTATAAATATATTTAAATAATTGTAAATATTTATTTATAAATATAATTATTAAAAAATATAAATATATATAATTATAAACAAATAATTATTTTTATAATAAAAAATATATTAAAATAATTGTAAATATGTATTTATAAACATAATTGTAGATATATATTTATAATTATTGTTATAAATAAATATATATTTATAAATATTTATATATAATTATAAATATATTTATAATTTAAATTTATTTATTATAAATTTATAATTATTTAGAAGCTGGTGGCTTCTGCTGCGGGGATCCTCCCAAAACCCTAAGGGGCTCCTCTTCCGTGCCGACGACGGCTGCTGCATCGGTCCCTCCCCCACTGTCGGGGAGGGACCCTCATTGTCCACTGCTAAACCTTCCTTCATACCCTTTTTGAACCCCGACTTTTTCCCCCTTTTCCTCAAATCTCAATTTGTACGAAGGTCTCGAAGTTGCTCGATGGCTTCCCTAACCTGTCGTTGTCTACCATAGAGTGTTTAGAATCCTCGGACCTCCTGAAGCATACCTTGGTGGCGAGATTTTATCGACGATGACATTCTATTGATTCATTTTATAGACATGTCTTCAGTGCACGGGGTTTGCAAGATAGGGAGACTATGGGACTTCTGGATAGTCATCAAATTATGATTTGTTTTTCCTCAGAGGCTGACCTCAATCAGGCCTGGTCAAGCGCACCTCGCACCTTCAACAACTTCAGGTTCTATCTGCATCGTTGGTACTTCAATTTTCAAATGAAGTGCAATCTTCCTTCAATGGCAACATGGGTTAGTTTCCAAATATTTGTCTTCCGTTCCAAAATCCTGCGGTTCTTCGCATGCTAGGAAACCTCATTGGTAGGTATATGTGTTCTGACAGACACACTGCAACCCTTTGTCATCCTATTAATCCGTGTTTATGTGTTTGAATGGATGTTTCAAGAGTCCCGTTTAATTATGTGTGGATTATAGTGGGCGAAGAGTACCGTTGCAAACAAGAAGTGGTCTATGAAAGTTGGATGGACTTCTGTGCTGGATGCAGGTGACTGGGGCTTAGCGAGCCTGCTGTCGAAGGGGGATAAAGGCCTCGAGGCAGGGCTATGATTGTGGTAGATAGGCTGAGGTTCTTGAGGAGGCAGCGAGGATGGTGCAAAGACCTCCAGGTTTGAACAACGATTTGGGCAGGGGTGAGAAAAATGGTAGTCTGTTAAGGGAGGATAGGGAATCCCCCAGGACATTCGAGGTATGTGAAGTGCCAATTGAGGCATAAGCGGGTCGGGACACTGGTTTTCATTTGTCGGGGGCCTCTCAAGTCAACCCAATGGTTGCAAGTGCTTTTCGCAGGTTGAGGGAGGCTTTGGCTGGACCACCTGCTTGCAAAAATGGAGTGAGGGAGGAAGGCGGGACCAAGAAGGACATCGTCTGTGTTGGCCACAAGGAAACTGGAGGTGAATTAGCTTTGGCACGAACAAAAGTCAGAGAGGAGACTATCTCAGACTGAGATAATCTGTGGGGAGGGAGCCATGGACTTTTCCTAGAGACAACCCTTCTAAGTGAAGCTGGGATTCCAGGGGGATCTGATGCATGAAACCGGTCTCCTATTCATTTAAGTAACAGGTTCGAGGGGCTGGTTGAGGTAGGGCTAAGCTATGCTCATGCTCTCTCCTCGGAAGCCGTTGGGGGGGTGCGTGGAAGAATGTAGAGATGATATTCATAGCCTTTCAGCTGGTGAAGATTCAAGTCTGAGAATTAGTAGGGGTAATAGGAGGAGGAAGGGTAGGAAGGACTACTCTTCTTTACCTCCACCTTTGGTGACCCGATTGGCTAGAAAGGCAAACACCAAAAAGGAAGTCCTTCAAGATGTGGATACTCAGAGATCAGGGGTTCAGGGGGTTCAATGGTCAAAGCTTTTGTTATGTTCTGAGGAGGAAGACGTTGAGCAGGTCTTAATGCTTAATGCGTCTAAAGAGGAGGAAACTAAAATGATGGGAAGACCTTTAAGAGCGTCCCTTAACGAGGATCAATTTGCCTAGGTTGACAAGCAAGGCAATATTCTTATCGGGGGATTCAACAGAGGGATGATTAACATTGAAGAGTACATATAGTATTGGGATTGTTTGGCCTCAGAGATTGATAATATGATGACAATGTCTCCAAGAAAAGTAACATCTATCTCATGGAAGTTGTTCAGGGAGCCAGTTACAGGTAATATCAGTTTACTTTTTAATTCTCCTTGCTAACCTTGAGGGTCTTGGTCCTGGGTTGGAAAAATTCAGGTTCGTTGGAAGTTTTATTTTGGTTTTATCTTTGTGTGGCTTGAGCTGTTGTTTGGGTTCCTAGCATTTTACTGGGTTCTGTGTCAGATGGGGTTCAGAGCATGTGGCCACCACTTCTGCATGCCAGTTGATTGGACGATTGAGAGGGTATGGCTAATGACATCGGTTCCATACCCATGCATTTTTCACGGGACTGCTTGTCAACTGATCAGGAATTGGTGATGGATTATGGACACGATGTATTTGCTGGGGTGAGACAGAGCCTGGTTATGCTTGGGTTGTTTTTGTTCTGTTGATTTAGTTGTAATGGTGGTTTCTCACTTTGTCCTTAAAAGTGTTTCAATAAAAAAAATGAATTTTCAGTCTATAAACATATATATTTATTTATAATCATATATATAATTTAAAAAAAATCACATATATTTATTTATAATTATCAATATATTTATTTAATTATATATTATAGGAACTTAGGGGTACAATTACAACGAAATGTAGAAATGCAATACACACAACCCGATAGGCGGGTCATAGCCCCTCCAAGGGATTACCCACACATTTTTGATGGCACGAAGGCCCTATGGGCATGAAGTCTATTACAAAGGTTTCAACCGAGCTACCCAACACCTACAACTATTTTATGCATCACAATTGTTTTCCTGAGGAGTCTCCATGAAGGTCGTTGCCTAACCTTCCTATAATTACGCCCCTGTCATGATTCCCATTGCCTGAATGAGCCGCCCCAACCACAATCTTGTCTCTTGGGAAATCCACCCTGCACACCGCTCATAGACCACCTCCACTGCACTGGTTAGGCATCACTACCCCTTTTAATCCTTAGATTATTTTATGATACTTGGATTTGATCCCAGGTTTTTGATGTAGTATTATAGGGTGCGACCTCACCACCCACATGCCACACATCCCAAGTGAGGCCCAAGGGGGGAAACCTTGGGCTTAGGCTAGTTCCCAACAGGGTAGAGGGTCCAGGAGTAATTATTAAAGACATCTCAGGCATGTCCTTGTGAGGACTCTAACCTGGAACCTCGGGGTCAGGGCACCACAGCCGTAACCACTCCACCATGACCCCGTAGTCTATTTATTTAATTATATATATTTATATAATTATATATATATATATTTATTAACATATAAATATAATTAATATATATATATTTATTTTTTTTGAGTCTCAAATACCTCTTTATTGAAATTAAAATGCAAAGTGAAAGGTCGAAGGAACATACAAAACCACATTGGTCTACAAAAAACACAAAAAAGTCATCAACACATTCTAGAGAGAGTGCTCATACTATTATGGGAGAGGTGTCCACCCCTTCAATGAGGATGTCGTCCCCTCCTCCAATTCTTGACCTGTATCCATGGATCATCACCATCACCGAAGTGTCCAGCAACAACATCAACCTTCATGACTTCAGCTCTAGGTGCGCCATCACTTTTTTTTCCATCATCATAGCATCAAGATGAAGCAAGTATATAAAAATAATTATGAGTACTAACATTCATGTTAACCTTACCCTTCCTATTTTGAGAAGAGGCACTGCTTAGTGAAAAAGGTGCCCCTGTCTTGGCTTCATCTAACACCACTGCCAGCGGATCAGTACCGAGATGTTCATCCATGAATTGAGTGTGTGCAAACATTCCCGGAGTATCATGTTCTTTATTCCCACCAAATTCAGAAATAGATATCTATTTACATTTTTCATCATCATTCATAGAAGTTTTCACACTACTAGAGGCATGGAAAAATCCAAAATGGGAGCTAGTGGAATTAAATCTCTCCCTACAAACTTTAACTTTCCCCCCAAAAGTTGCAACAAACATTGCGGATGCCTCCATCTCAGTAGGGGAGTGTATAATGAATATATTTTTATTTAAATATATTTATTATAATTTTATAATAATTTAAATATATAATAATTTATTACAATTATTTAAATCCTTTTTAAAAGAATTATATATATTTATTTATAATTATAAATATATAATTTTACAGATATAGCAAATATACATTTATAAATATATTTATATATAAATATAAATATATATATTTATAAATATTTATTTTTAAAATATTTATTTACAAATATATTTTTAACATTATTAATGAATTTATAAAATTAAATGCATGAATGTTAAAAATGAGTGAAATTGAATAATTAAAAATGAAGAGACTTTAAAAATATTAAAAAATGGATAAGTTTTTTTTAATTATAAAAATTATTAAAAAAGTTTGAAATGAATTTATATTATAATGAAGATGAATAAATATTGAAAATATTAAAAATTATTAAATAATGATATATAAATTTAAAAAAAGAATTAATTCAATTAATATCAAAAATTAATAAATATAAAAAACGAAAAAATATTAACTGAAATAAAATTAAAAATGATTAAATAAAATTAAATAAATTAAAAAATTAATAAATATTTTAGTTAATGAATTATTTAAAAATTATTTTAAATATATTAATTCTATAAATTTCAAACATATTTGAAATGTTAAAACTTAATAAACACAAAAATAAATAAATATATTACAAACATATTGACAATATTATATGTATAATATATAAATATATGTATACATGAATATTATAAAAATGATTAAAATCCAAAAAATATAAAAATCAATAAATATTAAAAATGAATAAATAACATTAAATGAAAAAAATATTAATAATGAATAAATATAATTAATTAGAAAAAACTATTTTAAAAAAAGAATTCATATATGATTAACTACATGAATTGTAAACACCTACATAAATGATGGAAATATTAAAAAATTCATTTAAATAACTTACTAAAAATGGATCGATCATAGATTTGAATACCAAATCCATGACCCCAAGTTTATTGAAAAGTGAAAAACATACAGAGGTAGAAACAGTTCAAACAAGGCATAACATGCCTACAATAAAATAGAAGCATGAAACAAAAAGTTTATTCCTACTAGTCACTCTAGATCCCAAATTCTTATGATTCCTTATGATATGCGTTGGATATCATCCTCTTTTACATATCTTGACCTCTTATGAAGCCTCATATTCATCATCTATTGACGATGCATAAGAGTCCCCCAAAGTGGAGTAGATACTAAATTTCCATGATATATCTTGAAAGCTCAACCCATTATTGACGCAGAATCCATCTTCAATGTTAATTGATAGTAGCTTATGAAACTCTACATAATCATTAAAGCCAGAAACATCTAGATCTATCAATGATTAGATAGCTTCAAGCTGTGAGAAATACCATTTTTTAGCTTCTTTACTAAGTCCTTCTGCATGCCTTTCTCCTTCCCGATCCTCCAGAGGTATTATACTAGTGTTTTTTCCTGAGAAATATCACAATCTTCATCTAAGGATTTTACAAAATTGATATACAACCTTTTCATTAGATCATTAAAGTTATATAGAAATGACCAGTCCAAATTCTCACCATCATTTAGTTGGGTGGGAGTCTATAAAGATTGGATACCTGAGGGATTGTCCCACCTTTGATTAGTTGAATCCTTCTAAGGTTGAGGATAAATCCCATGTGTTTTTTATTTACAGGGATGACCAATTGAAATCCCTCTATATCCACTTGAATTTTATTACCTTTTCAAGCCATTTTCATGACCATTTTCTCTTACTTTAAATATGTATCAACTGATTCTTGAGAAGCCTCTTGATCAATGGATTGCCCATCCATTGATGTCTCATCATATCCAACATACATAACCTGAAGATCAACAAAGAATCCTCCTCTAGTGTTCCCTAAAACACTCCCTCTACCTACATGGACATCATCCTCATTAAGAATATTAACATTATCACCTATGTTTAACAAATCCACTGCATGCACATCCAGTACCCCCACACCATTAGCTATAATGCCATCAACTGCCTGCTCCTCCTCCACAATCTCAACCCATGTTCTGGATCGATTCCAATTTCTAGACTAACCAGTACCAAGTCCCAACATTATATCACATGCCATCCAACCATCTCCATTGAAAGCACCACCAGTGGTAGCATCAGCAGCACCACCCGACTTCTGGCCATATTCAATTCTAGTCTCATTCTTAGGTGGTTCAACCTGATTGTTTTACTCTGTTCTAAGTCATGAACTTTTTGGACTCTTCCATACCTCCTAAGGAATTAGTCTTAACCCTTCTAGTTTTTTAAAGCATAAATATTATTCATTACCACACATAGATAAGAACACACAAACAACCCTTTTTTTTCATCTGGGAATATCACGACCAATAACCTTACAATCCAAACAAAAATGGGTAATTTTTCATATACAATTCTTAGGCCTAATTCATCATCATCTGTGTAAAAAAATAATCTATCAACTAGAATAGAATAAAAATAAATTTCGAATAAGAATCTAGAATAATTCCAAAATCTGGTTGTTTTAGTTTCTTTATCCGGTTTAATCAGGACCCTAATGGCCATCATGATGTCACAGATAATTCTTGGATTCCATAAAGTCCAATTAAGACAAATAATATTGACCCATACCTGCATTGAAGAGAGGAAAAATTTTAGTGGTTTGAATTTTTAGTCCCATTTTCAAATATGGGGGAATCACAGTTTGAGAAATATCAAACCAAATCCCCAAGCCTGCAACTTCAAAATTATAGGAGAAAATAGAATGTGGAAGAAACCACATCCTAGAAATACACATCACTAGTTTGTAAAGCCCCAAATAGCTAATATATTTTTAGTCAAATCTCCGACCTTCCATGGCATCGAACCTCTTGGTAAAACCAGATGACAAATGATTAAATGTTCCCCAATTTTGAGCAATTCTAAGACAACCACTTGGTCCTCCCTCACATGGGAGAAATTTCCTTTTTATTGGATACCAATGAACACTGATCATTTGAGGAGAGAAAAGTGATTGTGAGAAATAACCTGAGATGAAGAAACCACACCCTTCCTTCTACCCTCTACCCTTCCATTATAACACCCACATTCTGGTGTGAATCATACTATCCACATGCAAGGAGTTCAATAGTGGAATAAATCAATGATGAAGCCATGAGGAATACCTAATCTCCATGGTGGCCTAGTCCGAGAAGCTCCTACTGACCCATCCTCCCATACATTTATTTAAATAACTTAACTATACAAATTTCAAAATTTTTAAAAATATGAAAACATAATAAATAAAATTGAATAAATACTAATCATATAAATTAAAATAACAATAAAAATAAAACTTATTAAAATATAAATATGCATAGAAAATGAATAAATTCCAAAAATATTATATCAAAAATGTAAAAAACATACATCAAATGTGAAACAAGTATATTCCCTACATACACATGTACACATATTCTATACACATATATGAAAATCCCACATACATGTGCACATATAAATATACATACATACATCTATACACGTACAACATTAATATATACACATACAAAAAACACACACACACAACATAATGTATACACATATATGCACATGGACATTAATATAAATATATAAATTCAAATATCAAATATTAACAATACATAATTTATATTTATATAATTATTTAAATTATTAATATATATATATATATATATATTAATATATCATATTTATATTAATTATACACATGCATTTTTCAATTAATGTATATAAATAAAAATTAATTTTTTATTATAAAAATGACAATTATATATATATTAATAATTTTTTTTTATTAAAAGTTTTTATCAGAGCTAATAAAAGTGTTGATAAAGATGCACCTTTATCAATACTAAAAAATTCAATAAAAAAGGGTACATTTTTAACAATGTTTTTTAGATATGATAAAAGTTACCTTTATCAGCACTTTTATCTAGTGCTGATAAAAATTACCCTTTTATCTTTGCTTTATATTTAGCACTAATAAAATATAGTGTTGGATAAAATCATTATATGATAGTGAAAGAGAAAAAATATGATTCAAGAATCATAAATATAGGAAATAATTATCACAATCATGCTTATCATCAGCTCTCTCCCAGTCAAACTACGAGTACCCTTGGAACAAGATCCTATAGAACTGAGCCTTTCCCCACTCTCATTTTGAAGAATGTTGAACTTTTAATGCTCTCATGGATTAAATGTTGTAAATATTCCATGAATGTCTAGATTAATACTTTCATACTCTCCTTGTAGGAACTAAGGTGAAGCCTTCAATATCAACCAAATTTTCCTTGACCATATTGACCATCTTGGGAACCCTCTAAAGAATCCCCAGTGTAATCCAAATCAATAGGTTGGACATCAGTGGCCTACCCCTACATTCCCATGTATGCTACCAAAATAAACCCTTATAAGAGACCAAAATCATCGTGTAACTTTCTCATATCATATACTATGATCATTTTTTGGGACATGTTTCTCATGTTTTGGGGGATACCCTAACCCCTAGGGCATATCCCTCTCCTCCACATCATTTCCTTTGCTTGTACCTCCAATTCCAACCCTAGAGAGCCCATAAAAGAAGTCCAAAAATGGTTTAGGGACTTATGAAGCCTACCAAAATTACCTTGTTAAGGAAATAATTTCTTATCAGGATCTTATCCAACCACCTTACCATCCTCCTACCCTTTACCATAGGAAAATCCAAAAAAAAGGTCCCTACATATCATGGATGGTATCTTGTTGAGTCTCACTATTCTTAAACATAGTTAGAGAAAGATCATATGGAGTAACATTTTGAATAGAGACAAGAAAATAACTCTACTTCTGTGAAACTACATTTTTATCAAGGTAATACACTCCCAAAGAAAAAGGCCTCGATTCATACAAAGCACCGTTCTTTGGCTTTGTTTGCACCACATTATTTGAAATGGTATATTGCTCCTTCATAGGTCTAAAAACTAAAATAACATCCCACAATACCACATTACATTTATAAGGTACCAAAATATTTATAAAAATAGATTCACTTGTTAAGAAAACTAGTTCATTTTCTGTAATAGTAAGGTATTATGAAAAGGTGGTGCTATTAAAAAAACTAGCATTTGTGATTTCCAATCATGATAACTATTTTACTTTATTGTTCGCCAAATAAAAAATTTTGTTGGTTGAAACATCCTCATAGTTAGAGGGAAATAGTTATATCCAATGGAGGCTTCTAAAGTTTCCCAACTATAAACCTAGTGAAAATCACTAAAGGATCTAATTATAACCACCAATGGAAGTTGATAATATTTGAAAATATTGAAATCATTAGCATCCCCAATAGGTGGTTTCTAATGCTCAAATATTTTTTTTATATAAAAGGGAGATTAAAATCCATCCAAAAACAAAAATGAAAAAAATATGAACTAAACAACTACAAACTGACCCTTCCCATCATCACTCACTACAACCCTACACATAAAAATAAAAAATTAAACTTATAAAATAAATAAAATTAAAATTAAAATTAAAACAAAATTTATTCTGTCTATATAAAATAATAAAAACAGTTTATATAGTGTGATGTACATAAAAAATCATGAATACTGAAAAAGTCAATAAAATAATACAAATTCATTATCAAATGTCTAATTACATTGCTTAATTATCAATTAAGAAATATTTAATATTAAATTTTAAAACCATCATTATGTCCTACCTATCAATTCATACATTTAATTGATGCACTTTTGATTACATAAAATCAAAAATTATATGATGAATTTTCTCCTATGTTTTCATGTCAATCAGAAGTTTTTTTCCCAGTTTTGATCCCATGGTAGGAGATAATTCATTTTAATAAACATACATAATGTTAAATGGTTTTTTCGATCATATCGAGCGTTACACGCATATGATTAATGCTTGATTGATTCCAAAAGATTTTAAATGTTTTGGTGATAATTATCCTAAGTTTTCATGTTAATTGAAGTGTGTTTTATTAATAATATCCCCTTTTATATTATTTTTCACTTAACTACCAATGTAAGGGACAAACAAAAGATTCGATCATTCCTTTCAATTCAGGTATCTTATTAATGTTGTAGTTATTTATAAATATATTAAATTAAATAAATAATATTGTACTATATTTCAATCCAATCCATGCTCTTTTTATTAGTTTTGAACCTTAATTAGTTGTTTTTTCCATTATAAAAGACTGTTAATAATATAGATTCATATATTACATCCTACCAGTCAATCCAAGCATTAGATTAATGGAAAGTTGATTCCGTAAGATAAAAATTGATTCGAGTAATTTTCTCCTAATTTTTCATGTCAATCAGAATTCATTTTACCAATTTTGACCCCTTAGAATGAGAAAAGTCATTTAATAAACGTACAGAATGTTAAAAGGTGTTTTTGATCATATCAAGCGATACACACATTCTGTTGATACACGGTTGATTTTAATAGATCATAAATAACTCAGTAATATTTATCCCATGTTTTCATTTCAATATAATCATGTTCACTTGGTATTGACCTCTTTTGTGTGATTTGACACTTAACTACAAATGTGAGGAAAAAATAACACTTTTAATAATACCAAGAAATTTAGGTATCCAATCAACATATAGATGATTCATATAGATCTTAAATGATTTTAAGATCATCCTATTATTTTTTTAAGCTAAACTAAGAATTTTTTCGTAGTTTTTACCCCTACCAAGTTGATTTTTTTATTATTAAAAATAGTCAATAATATTGAACTATAATTTATGTACTACTAATCAATATTAGAAAAAAATTGATGTGTGGTATATTCCCTAAGGTAAAAAATGATTCTATGTATTTAATCATATATTCTCACATCAATAAAAGGAAATTTTACTATTTTTGAATCACTGGTGGGAGATAAGTCATTTTAATAAATGTATATAATGATAAATAGTGTTTTCGATCTTATCAAGTGATATGAACATATGATTGATGAAAATTAGATTTTTAAAGATCCTAAATGATTCAATGATCATTCTCCCAAATTTTAATTTCAATCCATGTTTTCTCTCTTGTTATTGACACCTTTTATGTGATTTTTCACTTAACTATAAATGTGAGGTACAAAAAACACATTCAATTATACTGAACAATTTAGGTATTTTATTGAAGTGTAAATGATTCATATAGATCTTAAAATACATTAATATTTACATACTATTTTTTCAAGTCAATCTGAACAGTTTTTTTGGTTTTGACCCCTACCCAATTGATTTTTCCATTATTAAAAACTATTAATAATGAAAAATCATACTTTAAGTCATACCGATCAATTTGGGAAACTTATTGATGTGTGGTTTATTACGTAAAATAAAAAATGATTTGAGGAATATTATCATAGTATTGAACTTCAATTATAATTCGTTTACCAAGTTTTTACCCCCTAGTGGGAGATAAGTCATTTTTATAAATGTACACAAGGTTAAATAGTGTTTGTGGACATACCAAGTGATACACAAATATGATCAGAGAGTGATTGATTATGAGAGATTATAAATGACTCGATGATAATTATCCCAATTCTTTATGACAATACAAGCAGATTATATTGTTATTGACCTCTTTTATGTGATTTTTCACTTGATTGTAAATCAGGGGAAACAACAACACTTTTGATCATACCAAGAAATTCAAGCATCCAATCGATGTGTAAACAATTCATAAAGATCATAAGTGACACAAAGATGATTTTACTATTTTTTTAACCCAATATGAGCTCTTTTACTTGATTTTTATGCCTACCTAGTTTATTTGTCCATTATTTAAAACACTTAGCAATTTGAGTAACAATTTATGTACTGCCAATCAGTTAGGGAATAAAATTGATGCTCAATTGGTTTTATAAGATCACGACTAATTCAATGAATGGTCCCATAAATTTTTACATCAATGAAAAGTTTTTTTCCAGGTTTTTACCTCTTGGTGAGAGAAAATTCATTTTAATAGACCTTAAAAAAGTTAAATGGTGTTTTCAATCATACTGAGATATACACACATCCAATTGACTCAAGGTTTATTCCATTATATCACAAATGACTCAATGTTTATTCTACATTGTTTTCATGTTAATAAAAGTGTGATCTCTTGGAATTAAAACCTTTTATGTGATTTGTCACCCAACTATAAATGCAAGGGACAAACAACACTTTTGCTCATACCAAGAAATAAGGGTATATGATTGACATATAAATGATTCATATAGATCTAAAATGACCTAAATATTATTTTTCTAGACTTCTAAGACAATTTGATCTTTTTTTCTTGGTTTTGACCCCAACCTATTCAATTTTTCCATTATTAGAAACTATTAATACTGTAAAATAAAACTTTACATCCCATCAATCAATTTGGGAAATTAATTGACATTTAGTTGATTTAATAAGACAAAAAATGATTCTAGGAATGTTCTCCCATGTTTTTATGTCAATCAAAATTCATTTTATCAGTTTTGATCCCCTGGTAGGAGGAAAGTCATTTTAATAAATATACAAAAGGTTAATGGTGTTTTTGATCATACTGATCTATAAAAACATCTGATTTATGTGTGGTTGATTTTTATATATCATAAATTAAAAGATTATTGTTATCCAAGGTTACATTTAAATATAATAATGTTTACTTGGTATTGAACTCTCTTATGTGATTTGTCACTTAACTACAAATGTGATGGATAAATGAGACTTTTGATCATACCAAGAAATTAAGGTATCTGATCAACATTTAGAATATTAATATAGATATTAAATGATCTAAATATTGTGGGACTAATTTTTCAATTAAATACATGATATTTTTTCTAGTTTTTACCCCTACCCAGTTGATTTTTTTCATTATTAAAAACTATTAAGAACAAAAAATCATACTTTATAACCTACCAATCAAACCGAGAATTTGATTTTTGTGAGGATGATTCCATTAGATAAAAGTTTATTTGAGTAATGATTTATTAAATTTTCATGTCAATAAGAAGTTTTTTCGAGTTTTGACAAATTAGTGAGAAATATGTCATTTTAATGAGTATACAGAATGCTAAATGGTGTTTTTGATCATATCGAATGATATCCACATATGATTGATGGAATGTTGATTATGAAATATCATAAAAACTCAATGATCATTATCCCATGTTTTTGTGTCCATATAAGATCTTTCACTTTTTATTGAACAATTTTATGTGATTTTTCACTTAACTGTAAATGTGAGGAAAAAATTACACTTTCAATCATATAGAGAAATTAGGGTATCCAATCAAAATTTTGATGATTCATATAGATCATAAATGAATAAAAGAACATTGTATTAATTTTTTAATCTGATATAATATATTTTGTTCAATTTTGGACCATACCTACTTGATCTTTCCATTATTAAAAAATGCTAACAATACAAAATTTTCTTTACATCCCACTAATCAATCCATGCATCATATTTATGTGTGGTTGATTCTATATAATCAAAAATAATTTGATTAATGTTATCCTATGTTTTCATGAAATTGAAAGTTGTTTTCTTAATTTGGCCCCCTAGTGGGGGATATTTCATTTTAATAAATTTACATAATGTTAAATTCTTTTTCCGATCATACTGAGTAGTACAAGCATTTGATTGATGCACGATTGATTATGATAGATAATAAATGAATTACTGATAGTTCTACCATGTTTTAATGTAAATATAATTTCATTCTCTTAGTTTTGACCACTTTTATCTGATTTTTCACTTAAATGAAAATATGAGGGACAAATAAAACTTTCAATAATACAAATAAATTTGGGTATTTGATCAATGTGTAAATAATTAATACAAATCATAAATGTATTAAAGATAATTTTCATAAGTTTTCACATAAATATAAATGTATTTACATGGTTTTGGCTATATAATTAATAAAATTTAATTTAAATTAAAATATAAATGTGATTTCTGACTTTACTAAAAATATGAAAATAAAACGACTCATTCAATCTAAATGAGAAACCAGAAAGATAAAACAAAACATACCTCTGACACCTGATGCATCATGTATATCCATGGATGTTACCTACATTTAGTGTAGCATGGGTAAATGTAAAATAAATATTAATAATATAATAATAATGAATATCATGAAAAAATACAAAACAATATATTATAAACCAATGTCATTGGATCATGTTCCCCATCACCCTGACACATACACTCCTGCAATGTCCTGACTTCAGCTAACAGTTATGTATTTACCTCATTGAAAGCATGAATTTTTGATTCTAAATATATCCCCTTATACATCATCCCAGTAATAATTGGATCCACTACCTAACCATATGACACTATATAACATGAAATCTCTATTTTATATGTCAAGTTGTATTCATGTCTATCACGAAAAATGATACGATGGAATATCTCATCGCTTGGCTTGACAAGCTATCGCTGGTCCCCTGGGATTTGTGCAAACTTAGCCACAAATTGAGATTGTGTAATATATAAATATAAATATATTTTTATATACAAATATATGTAATTATTGGAAAATAGTATAAGAACAAACTATAAGATATTCCACCTCAGGATCATTTTGACCATGAGTCATCATCCACATTGACATTCTATCAGTCAATGCACCTTTCTCTCATAACTGTATATATACTAATAATATATAACTATATAACAAAAAACTATATTAAATGATGAATATAAATAGAAAATTATAAATTCATCATTTTGAATTAAGGACAGATGATGAGTCCCAAGCCTTTAAGGAGTCCCCTGTATTGCATGATTCTCATAATGCTGCATTTCTACAACCTAAATTCAATAAATTTAAATTTTAAACAAGTGAAATGATAAAAATTATTCAAAATGTTTAAACCAAAATAAATAGTCTCATATTCATAGCCTCACCGGACCAATATGTGACAAAATCACACTGTTGAGAGGGGATCACACCTCTCAAGACTTTATCTAGAAGATCTGAGGCACCCACATTTGGTACCCAGTGATACCTCTTTATTGTACCATTATAATTTTCCACATTTTATAAAATTTGGCCATGAAAAATTATTGATACTCATTGGTGAAGACTTTGAAATTAAGCTATTAAAGAAAAAACTTATCACAAATGTAATTTTTTTTAAACATAGTTAACAAATCCAAATGATCATCTTAACCAAAATTTCCTCCAAAGTCTATATACTATATCTTAAGGGAATAAATACTAGTCATTTGTAGTCAATGAAAATCTATGTTAGTCATGTATTATATTACCCAATTGTAAAATAAGTTCAAGGGAACCCTATTGCATGGGATGATGCATCTCGTCAAATGATATATTAAGGGTCATGTTATAATTCTATGACGAAATCCATCAATCAGGGCCTCTCTTATGAGAGAAAGAAGAGGTCGCATTAGATCCTATTGAAAAAAATTTCATACATAACTAGAAATATAAAAATATATACGTTTAATGATTAATTAAAAAGGTAAGAAAACGTTTACATTAATACATACCTCCACCCCAGAATGCAGATAGATCTCTAGAATGACATGGATCTAGTGTATAGTCCCTTGACATGTCTTTATTGATAAAAATATTTTTTTCGTTAAAAACACATAGACTATATATCAAATAATAAACAGTAAATTCATGAATTTTTTTGAATAGTTCATAAAAAGTTAAATAGATAAATAATAGTTTTGATACCAAGGAGCTATTAAATATGTAAATTGACCATTTATCCTACAACAGTCTCTCTAACCCATTGTATATATTATTCACTTTGAGATACAATGTGTTGATCAGGTTGTTTCATAAGAAAGAAAATAGTCTCAGTTTCAACCTTTTCAATTGAAAACACTCCTCTCCTTGACATTTACACAATAACATGAAAATTAGGATTTTATGTAAAGGCAACAAAGAAAACTTATCCTACAGGTAATGCTAATATTAAAGTTTCATTAGTAACTCATTTATCTCCATATAACATATTATTAAATCTCACTAATGTAAATTGATATTGATTGGCTTTAGTTTCATGGATTTGATCTCACTAATTACACTTTAACAATATGAATTTCAACCCGTGAATGTATATAAATTCAATGACATATTTTAATTAACCATTTTAATAACCATAATTGATAGATAGATAACTAATTCCATAATTTTGTGTTGATTATTTTTTATCAACATCTTTAATTTGAAACCAAAATCTATCAGCATATAAATCTTTACAACAATGATCAGTTATAGATGGAACATCAGATAGTTGGTTAAATTATTTAGTAAGTATAGGGTCACCAAAAATCCTGTGAGTTATGTAATTTTATATTTCATAGAATTAATTAAAAATTCTTTCATAAATAAATCATTAATATACCCTAATCATAATGAAACTCTATTTATACATGAAAAATCCTTGAAACTATCATGAAAAGATGCATAATGGTACTATTGAATTTGAAATCACTAGAATAAGGCATCCCTTATTTTAGATCATTAATGTGTTCCCTGGAATTGACAATTCCATGTTTAAATGATCAACTTTATATGAAAACAAAACATTTAAAAGAGTGATAATACTATCACTACAGTAATGGTTAAATTGATGTATTATTAATCAAGATGTATTGATGATCTTGTACCCACTAGATATTTTCTATATCAAATATAGTTCCTTATCCAACTATCCCATCATAAATCCAAGAGGTATTATCTAATTTTTTTTAATATCCATAAGATATGCAACACATAAATTAGTACACTCATCCATCAAATAACAATTAGCTATTGATAACTCCAGATGATATCTATTATGAAAAAATAATTTAAATGTATCTAGATACCACTAAATGGTGAACCACCTAAATTGAATTGGACCAATATTCAATACTTCATCAGCTTTGTGTACTATAAAGTGAACTATAACATCAAAAAATTGGGGTGGAAATAGTTTTTCCAAGTGAAAAAGTGTAAGTACAATCCTATTATGCAACATTTTTAAATAATGTATTCAGTGATTTATTAAACAAATTTATATAAAAAAATTACTCATATCAACCTACAATTGAAAAATGTTGTGTGATAAATAATCATGAATTTCAATTGGAATCAAATGTTGAAGTAGTATGTGATTGTCATGAATTTTAAACTCTTCCAATGCCCTTGTCATTATATTTATACACTTAGAAATATTATATGAGTAAACATCATGCATCTTGAATATATTTAAAAGGGAAATAAATGTATATTTCTCATTTTTACTCATAATATACTCTTTAATAGGCATCTATACCTTGTTTCCCTTTCCAAACTATAAATACAATTATTTACTCAACCTCATTTCTTATAAATCACACAGTGCATTGAAATTGTCCCTTTATTTTCCACTAAAAACCAAAATGGGCTATAATGTATTATCACAATTTATATTTTCAATGTGGATGACATCCAATTTATGCCTTAATATGTTATTTTTCTAGTAAGGAAGATAAAAAAATTCTTTACTTCTTCCAATTGTGACCATGTCTTTTACTTGAACCATGAAGAAGTGGTAATGGATGAGCCACCAAATACTAAAATTTATACACCATGGTAATGTTTTATTTCTCAATACGTGACAATATTTATACATATTTCATGGTCTTTGGTACTTGGTAAGATTCTATAGAACTCTCAAATGCCACTCTATCTTTTCTAAACCTATTATAAAGGGGAAGAAAACACATGTGACCCATGTGTGCCTATTTTTTACAATGTTTTTTCCATGTAGAATTTTTAATTTTATTACATTAAGGGAAATGTGATTTCCCTTTTATAATCTCACATGATAAATTTTCATAAGTTGATAAGTCATTAATCTTATATAATAAATCAGCATGTGTTTTAAAATTTTCATTTGTTTAATAATCGTAATTTATTACACCTTCTCCACCAAATTCCTTAAGATAATTAATCAAGGGTTGAGGTTCAATATCAATCTATTCCCTAAACCTATAATTCTATAAATATGAGTTGAAATTAATAAAAATGTATGTTTTATAAATCTCCACAAAGGAAGATTATATGAAACCAACACTATAGGTCGTGTTTTATGAGTTTTACTAACCATAGGTATGAATAGATTGAATCTATCTTCCACCAACCCAATCATACATTATAACTATTATTATCAAAGTTGAGATGCCTCTTTTCAAAATCTTTCCATGCAAGAGAGTCTGATAGGTCGGTTTCCAAATCACTTTTTATTTTCTTTACACATTCCATCTCATTAATTTTGAAATTTTAGATGAAATAAATAATCTTTTTGACCTAGTATTGAGTAAAAAGGTTTTCATTTGATTTACAGAAAATAGTTTCCTATGTTTTATAGTCTGACTTTGATGATACTGATTCCCCCCATTATATTTCCACATTGAAGAGCCACAAACTATACAATTATCCAAATAAATAGTTTCCTTTTTGAATAACATACAATTATTTTATCACGCATTCGTGGTCTCAAATGTGAAACCTAAGTTCTCTATCAAAATATGATCATGGTAATATGACTTAATAATCTTAGCATCATCAGGATTTAATTTTCCAATAACAACAACTACATATGAATCAATGAGTCTCACCACTGATTCAAAGACTTCAAGTGAAAAAACTCCATGATAAATGACAATTTAGTAATAAATTACACCCATAATATAATTCTATTTGTTCATCATCAATTATTTCAAAAAACATAAATGAATCACAAACTATACAAGAGCTAAGTTTGATATCACCGGTCTTAACATTCTGAAAGTTAATTCCTTTAAGATCCAACACACATACCATTTCATTAATTATTTTATGCATTAGACTAGTCATCCTCACATCAAGATCCGTCTAAAAAGTTTCTATTTGATTACAATGAGCATATTATTCCCCATAAAAGTCCAAATATTATTATTTTTTATAAACCTATTATATAATAGGTTCCCTATAATGGTATCTCATGTGAATTGATTCCTATTTGTACATTTTCTATATAGAAAACTAATATATCCACTTTTAAATCCTTTAGTGAAATCTAGAAATTTCATAATACCCTTCCAAATATTCCTTAAACGTTCTATTTGGAAGATCAGTCCAACTCTTATCCATATCTGTATCAATACAACAAACAATAAAAATTATATAATACTTCATACTACATCTATTTACATAATTTCAGATCACAAAATATATTTAAAATTAAGACTAACCAATGGAATATGTAATTCAATTAACATCTATCCAAGATAACAATATAATTCATAAATGATACAATCACCACTCTTTAATCTATATTTAATCATTTGTACCTTTTAATTTTTTAAGTTTTAGTTTTTACATGACTAAATATTTTGTAGAGATTTTCTTATAATGGAAACCATTATGATAAATATGCATGTAAATTCATGGTTTATATATCACTACATATAAAAGAAATGAAATTCATTTAATATATATATATATATATATTAACAATATTAATAATAATATATATTGATATTCTAGGACTTTAAGTGACACAAAATTCTCTAATTAATTGTGAATCCCCATAAATTTTCCAAAACATATTAAAATGAAGAAAAAAACATGACATAATTATTTCGAAATTTCTAAAGAATCCTTTATTATTTTATTTTTCATTAACTAAATGTAAAAAATCTCATAAGATTATTTGAATATTAATCAATTACATTTTAAATAAATTAATGATTAATTAAAAATAAATAAAGTTTATATAAAATATTATAATAATTAAATAGTATAATAACTTTATATTCGTGTACATATTTCCAAAAAATTGGTCTAATGGACCAATATCGTCTTCACTGCCTAATATGTCTTTGGTCAACAAGCTAGAATTTTATATAATTTGACTAAAATTATTCAATCTATCAACTAGTTACTGTTAATAAATAATATCCTATTCCACACCATTATAAATTCAAATAATTTATAGGAAGATCCAATATTTAACATTAATAAATCTATCTCAGGTTCGCAGCCAAAACAATGTCAACTCAAGGTGAAAATTCAATCCCTAACACTCCACATATTGGTCATTATCAAAACAAAAACCCTAAAATAGAAATTTTTTGATGAATCAAGAATAACATGATTTAAATTATGAAATTAGGTTTTACCTATGGTAGTACAACAAATCCTATGCATAAGGAATGGATGAGGGATTAGGTGTGGAGGGAGGGGTTGGTTAGGGAAGCGACGAGATCAGGCTCGACGATGGTGGTGGGATCAGGCTCAATGGCAGTGACTAAAATTGGGGGAGGTGATGGGTTTAGTAAGGGGTACATAAAATGAGGGATATGAAGGATGGGTAAGCTACGTCAGATGGGTGGGGGGATATATAGTTTTTTTAATACGGGGACCCTCCTATGGATGTTGCATGTCTCCCTATGATCTAAAGCCTCATTTTCTAGTAGTTTGGGAAGAAATAATGTGAATGATCAGGGAAAAACTCTATGTAGGAGGTTCCACTTCCTGTTATGGATATTTGTTGATAATATGAACAGCTTAAGAGTTCTCCTGATGAGTAGGGGAGTGCCCTTGAGGATAAGAAGGATACATAATCTTTAGATGATATTGTGACCATTAATAAATAAGAGTTCTATAATGAATATAGACCCCCAAAAATGGCCCAAAACATAAAGAAATGGAATAATTCTATTTGGTGGGGGGGAGGGGGTGTATCATAATACGATTCTATAATATAATAAGTAGTGCCTGAATAGTATTGGCGTGTTTACGGACAAATATGGACAACCTATATAATGTGTTTTTAATAGATTTGTTGATTGTTACTTTTTAGTAGTTCTGGATTGTGGGTGGTTTTATTGTCTGACCCCTTCCTCTCATCTCCTTGTTTTTTGTATTTTAATAAAGGGTCTTGGCCCCAACATATTATTATTAAGTTTTAATTAATTAATTAATAGTTAATAATTACTATAATTAAAAGTTAATGATTATTATAATATAATTAATAGTTAGTAACTAATTAATAATTAATAGTTAATATAATTAATGTATTAATATTATAAAAAATAATTATCATTTAAAATAATATAATAAACTATAATTAATTTTTAATATAATTAATAATTATTATATTTAATACAATTATTTATTTAACTATTAATTATATAAAAAATAATTATATTAATAATTATATTATATTAACTATTAATTTTATTAAATATTAAAATTATTAATTATTATAATTATATTAGTAATTAATTATTTTTTCTATTAACTATATTATATTAACTATTAATTATATAATATTAACCAAAAACTATTCATTATTAAATTATATTTGAAACATGCTAGATAGAGACAATTAGAACTAACATATTTTTTAAAATAAAGAAATATTTATAAAGAAGGATACGAGGTCAGACATGGTAGAATCTACTCTCATCAAAAACAAAAAAACAAAATAAAGTGCATTGTTCCAAAGAAAAAAATCCGAAAGAGAAAATATCACTTCATTTTTCATGAAGGAAAATTCTTCAAATACTGAGCCTGAGATCGAAGACTCATATTTTGGTGCCCCGACCTCTCACACCATGGAGGCAACATTCTCATCCCTTATTTTTTATCTTATACTAAGTATTATCATGATATTTAGTGTCCCTTTCAGTGAAGGTATCATCTAGAATAGGAAGAGAAAACTTTTCAGCATTCCTATATATATGGGAAACAACATCACCTGGGAAGCAAGTCCCCGAAGTGACGGAATCAACTTTTACAATGCCTTTAGTCTCACCATCCTTCAAAAGAATTGTTTTCTCAATAGTTTCATCAAGTAAATTAGGTGTGGAACAATTATTAGAGTTTGAATCCAATATTTTTACATTAATTCATACTAGTGTACTTTGATTAGAGGCCCCTTTATTGGAATGTTCCACTTATTTAGACTCTTTAATCAAAACACTTAGTTAAAGTTTTCTTATATTTTTCTCTTTAGAAATAAAGGTGGTAGCAACTTTCTTGTTCCCTTTATATACTGGTGTTGGTGCCCTTGAACAACTATGTTATACTATATACTTTAGATCTCCTATGAATATTAAAATAAGTGAGTATTAAATATATTTCTTATCACATGATAATTTACAATTCTATTTTACATTTATGTGATAATGTTCTTGGATATCTATCACACTAATAAGGTCATAAAAGATCCTCGTTATGATGAGAACCTTGAGGCATTATGATAATATTGATAAACCCTAGTCCTATATTTGTATGATGCCATATGATATGATACAGAAGATGTAGATCATCAAGAACTAGATTCTCATTAGTGGATGAGGCTTTATCTCATTAAATTTATTATTTTTGAGCAGGTTTAATTATACTTAGATTTTATGATTATTATTAATATGTATCATGACCCATGTACATAGATGTACTAAAAAAACTGTGATTCCCTATGTTTGTGGGAAATAGAGTATATAGGTTTCAACACAAATGGTATATTTTAATGAATAACTTGAGGAAGGGTTTTTCCATTCCATAAATATAGAAGTTGATATCTTTTACCATTGATTGAAATGAAACCATCTAATTAAATTCCATGGCCATGGTGTATGAATGAATTTATTTCAAGAAGTCAAAGAAATAAGTATCAAGCATATGGGTTGATGACACTGGCATGAAACCTGCTTGATGAGATATCAAGACAAAATGATTACATTACATGGTAAGAATTCATATGTAGTTATAATCATTGGGACATTAACTACTTCCACTTAGCTTCCTTTATGATTTTCAAGACACTCATATCAAACTTTAGGCTAGCTTGCATAATAACACTAAGTGAGAATCCTAGAGGGCTGCACACTTAGTGTTTCCATTAATATTAGTTTAATATTGTTTATATTTTATAGTTGGAATAAATATTATTTTCCATAATGACAAATAATATATATTTATTATTTTATTAATCAAAAATATTAAATAAATATTTATTCTCCAAACAATAAATGTAATATTTATGTATTGAATAATAATTATTTCAATATTTTTTTAGGGTTTAACATATATTCAGGAGGATGCAAAGACTGAGTATTGGTTCTAAGGATAAATATTTATTTACCAGATTATAAAATAAGTTTTATCATTTCTTAAGCTAGGCTATGAAGAATAATAATAATAATAATATACATGGAATGGGGAACTTTATGGTTTTAATATATTTTTAAGGGCCTATGTGATATTAACAAATATTTCAACCATAGAACTAGGCTTATAAATATCTAATTACATCCATTATATATAAAAACTATTATAGATACAAACATTTGTAAATAAAAACCATTTTAGATACAATCCATTATAGATAAAATCCATTATAGATAAAAATAGTTGTAGATACAACCCATTATAGATACAACCATTGTAGATATAAACTATTATAGATGAAAAACATTATAGATATATATCATTATAGATACAATCTATTATAGATATAATCCATTATAGATACAAACCTCTATAGATACAATCCATTGTAGATATAAACTGCCCTAAAAAAAATTTGTCGTAGACACAATCTGGCTTGTAGAAAACTCTTATGCCTACAAAATTCTCACTCAACTAAGAATTTATCTTAAGATATCTCTAAATATCAAGATAATATCTTCCTCATTTATCATCCTACTAACTCATAGAGACCATGAAACTTCCCTTCAAGATCTAAGGGTCCATGGTAGTGATTAAAGGATGGATTCAAGATGATTAGTACCGCCATAATTGCACTTAGAGTACTATTAGTGACAATTTGAAATCAAAAGAAGCATGTGTGGATCACTTTTAGAGGTATTATATCATTGGATCCTCTAACATAATAATGTTTTAATTGAAGGATGTTTAGGTGATCAAACTCTTCTATAAAGAAATAATTTACAAGGCCGAGATCATTTTTTAACTAAATTAATTATAAATTTAAATATGAAAAGATCCCCTCTTCTTGGATCCATCATTTATGTTAATTAATCTTTGAATTAATTCATCATTCCTAACAGATCCTCTTCATGTACATCTCATATTATTCATTGATTATGAAAAAAATCCAAGTTGACTTCTATCTAATAGGAACTTCCACTACACCCAGAACCATCAAGTGGTATCAGATCAATCATATTCAAATTTATAATTATTTATTAAACATTGATTAATTTATGCATTTACCATTAGTTTTATATTTCTATAATTAATTATTTAAAATATGAATATTCAGATACTTACTTTATCTTATTCAATCTCACTCATATAATAAAAAACAAGTTAATAATATATGAAGAGCGTACATAGAACCCATATGTGGGAGATAATGAAGAGATATACATGGCGTGTAGTATACACCAAGTATATTACCTGTTTAAGAAAAAAAAATTAATCATTACTTTACAACCAATCTACTTATATCCATGTTTCATTTATTTACGCTAAATTATGTGTGATAGGTTATATATATTAAATATTTCATTAATTTATATGTAATTTTAGGAAGTCATGTGTGGCCATCACTTGCCATGTAATCCACATACATTAAAATAAATACATTTCATATAATTTATATGTATTCATGTGTCATTTATTTATAGTAAAAATTGAATAATTATGTAACACACTCTATTTTCTAAATGTTGTGTGAGTACATAGTACACAACAAGGAAAATTCCAGGTAGTTCAGATAGGTACACACCATGTTTCATCTTAAGTACACTCCACACACTTAATTAATTTTAGATAAATTTAATTTACTTAATTTGTTTAAAATTACATTTTATAGGAATCAAAAGGATAGGTTGGATGAAAAATTAAGATAAATGAATTGATTAATAAATAAATAAAATTGGCGAGTTCAAGAACATTTGATATTAATTAAAAATGATTGAAATGAAATCTAGTTTATTAAATAAATATTTGTTGCATGTGTAGATGATCATGAGGTTAGAACTAGATTCATATGTATATGATTTATTTTATTTTAATTATTGCATCATTTGTTTAAAATTATTATTATTAAATTAAAACGATTTCCTACATGCCATACCTTTATCATTATTATATAAGGGCCTATGTTTACATGGTTTCTTTTCTGTAAACCCATTTTTGGTTCTGTTCACATGAATGTGAAGTAAATTCATTATAAGGATAACATTTTACATGTGAATAGAGTTGGTTTGAGATGGAATCGAGGTGAAACTAATGCAAATGATGCATAAGAAAAAAGTGGAATTCTATAACTCAATCCAAGAACATCTCAAGGGGGTTTTCCCCTAGGGTAAATAGTTTGTTTATTATCCACTCAAAAAATAAATTGATTGATAAATTTCATTATCAAGCCACATATTTTATTTTATCTTATGAATGGTTATTATTTTATGGTTGCTATATCATGATTACAGAAATAGATGAATTAAATAAAAAAGAATGTTCATTTGAAATAAAATAATTATATTATAAGAAAAATTGATTTTATAAAAACACACTTAATTAATTATGAAAAATCATAATAATATTATAAATAAAATTTTACAATTAATAAAAAAAGATTGTGGTAAAATATTAAGTCAGAATAAGCCTTCCATTACTTAATTTAGAATGAAACCATAGAATTAAGTGTTGAGTAGAAATTTTTAGGGAAATTACTTTTATCAATGAGATGTAATGATTGTGTTGGGTTAACTTAACCAAGTTGACATCAATAGAAGTATCACTTGATAGACTTGGTGTATCTTGGATACAAGTGTTTAGGAAATCAAATTTAGGATTTTAGATTTGGGGAGTCCACTAAATAGATCATGGAGCTTCAAGTCATCATTTTTCAAGACCAGTTACCTAAGTATATTCAAGTAATTGGAAAAACCTGTTTTTTTAGAATTGAAATATAGATTACTTGTACAAGGTACTGATATATTTTTAGAAATAGATTCACTACATAAGACAATCGGTTCATTATTTTCAATAGTAAGGATTCATCCGGGGATCAAGAAGGGGAAATACATATTATTTAACCTAGAAGGCCTTCTAAGTCTAGGGAAGATATTTTAGAGGAAACTGTTAACCTTAATAGTGGTACTTTATACAGTGATATTCTCAATAAGGATTATGAAAATGATCTTGATATTTATGTTTTTAATGATGGTGAAACTGAATTTTAATTGGATGTTCAAAGGGATGTTGATCATAAATTATGTTAGGAGTTGAAAACGATCATGTAAAATAATTTTAAAGGTATATTGAAATTAGTTTCAATCATTTAGAGAAATAAAAATAAGTATAAGGATGCCTATTTTAGAGATTCTTTATTTAAGAATTATGCTCTAGATCCTCAGGCCTCTATAGATGAGTATATTTTGTCATCCACTCAATTGTTTGTGAGTTATTATGGCCCTAAAAAACTAGAATAAGGGAAGAGATAAGATGGTGTTTTACATAATCATGATAAATTGACAGTACCTCTTAGTGATTTATCTAGTGGTATGATGGATTTTACAATAGGTCCAATGGATAATAGATCTAATTTGAATGAAATTTATTTGTACACTATTATAGAAGATGGTATGTATGGAAAGTTCTGTGTTCAAACCTTCAATTACTTAACATTGCTAAATTATTACATTTCTCCATTATCCCTTGGGAGTTATTCTCTCAAGTTAGATATTTTCAAAGGCTATCAGGTTAAGGTTGTTGGTTCTACCCCTATAATTACTAATGATTTAGGTTTTGGAAATGTAGGTAGGGGATAATCTCCCAAAGAAACTCTAGTGAGGAGTGATGCTATGACCAATTAGTTTGAAATCCAAATATCGACCTCCAACTTTTTTATTATGCTCGAATCTACTACTCATGGTGAGGATGAGGTTCAGATAGGTGGGAAGAAATAATGTGAATTCATGGGAATAACCTTTATGTAGGAGGTTACACATAATGTCATGAATGTTCACTAAGGAGATGATCACCTTAAGAGTGATACCAATGAAGAGAGAAATGATATTGAGCACAAGAACGATATAAAGTCTTTAGTTGATATTTTCCATTCAAGAAGGTAGAGTTTGATGATAATGAGAATCCCTAGAAAAGAGAAAAACATGGCAGTAGGGATGATGTCTGTGTGGAGGGGGGCGTATCATAATAGGAGTCTTCAATCTTTGAAGTAGTACCTGTATAGTATTGAAATGTTTACTAATAAATATATCTAACCTCTATAATTTGTTTTTTCCCAAGATTTATTTCTTATTACTTTTTAGTTGTTCTAGGTCTGACCCCTTCATATCCTCTCCTTGTTTTTGTCTTTTAATAAAGTGGATTGTGCTTGAACTATTATTATTAATTAATTAATTAGTTAATTAATTTTTATAATTAATATAATATAATATAATAATATAATAATTAATTGATAATGATTATTATAATATAACTAATATTTAATAACTATTTAAAAATTTATGGTTAATATATTTAATAGTTATTATAATACAGTGATTAATATAATAAAATATTATTAAAAATTAATATAATATAATATAATATAATTAATTATTAATATATTTAATGTAATTTGTTATTTAACTATTAATTAAATTAACAATAATTATATTATATTACCTATTAATTATATTTAATATTAAAATTATTAATTAGATTTTTATTGGTTAGAATGGAGGAATGGGAGAAGCTCCCAATATCTAGAGACTGGTTGGCCCTAAACCTGTGTAACATAAATCTTAATTCTTATTCTTCAATTCAGGCCACGAATCAGTAGGATCTATTTCCTCTAAAGAAGAACAAAGGGGATGTAAACAATGAGAGGAATTTTTCATCCTTCACATGTTTTCTCAGTTGGTTCTTTTGGCACAGTTCATCATCACAGTTCTGAAAGAGTCATCAGGAAAGGTTCAATAGCCCATGTTTTTTCTTTGGATGATACTATTTTAGAGAGAATAACATTATGAAAATACTCAGTTATAGCTTGGATCTTCCTGTCAAAAGGTATGAAACCCTGGAAAACTCTAGATCTAATTCCTCACCTAGATTTTATATTGGTTTTTTTGGATTTCAAATGCATATCTTTGGACTATGGGATCTTAAATCTTTTATTACCTAATACAGAAGTGAAAGAGCATGCTTGGAGTGCTAGGTCTGTCAATCTCAATCCAGTTATTCTGTGACTACATGAGTGGAATCTGATCCTCAATCTTAATGTGTTTAGGGATACCTATGGAAAATTATGGATAAAAATTCATTGAATTAATTGGGTTTTGTGAAACCCAGGAATTTTATTTGATATTGCTTTGACTATAGGTTCTCTGATTAGACTAGACAGTGCTACTTAATCGGTCACTTTTGGTCACTATGTGCGAGTTTTAGTTAAAGTTGATTTAAGATATACCCTGATTGATAGAGTGATTTTCTCTATGCTACATGACAAAATCAACCTCTATATTGAGTTTTAGAGAGTTCCATTATTATGTGATTCTTTCAATATAATCGGGCATGTGAAGTCTTCTTATAGAAAAGATTTATTTTGATTAAATTGTAATCTTAAAGGTTATGAATCTGATTTTTGTAAAAGGAAGGTAAAGGCTAATAATTTTTTTTACCCATACCTATAGAGAGCAGTGTAGATGTAATTAATCCTAAAGATCATGCTCCAATGGATGTTACAGATGAATCTACAGATCCTGCTAAGGCTATCCAAGTGTTTCACACCACTGGACCAAATGGTTGTCTGGTGTCTATTGGGAATGATAATGATGATAGTCCTTTTAATGTTGTTCAAATACTAGATAATGAATCTCTTTCTTAGGTTTGTGATAGACCACTGTTGTGGATAGATCAGGAAGATGAACAACATATTGTTGATGGATTATCCTTCAAATATTCTCTAACTAATGGACCTACTAAAAATGATATTTTTTTTGATTGATAGTGAGGATTCCATTGAATTAGAGGCCCATGCTAATATTGATAAAACCTTTTGGAAAGGGTAGTTGATGATTGGATTTAGAAACTGCAAAGGGAAATCTAAGGCTATTGCCGCTACTCCAAGAAATGAGCAGTGCAGGTAGCCCCTAAAAAAGAGTGACAAAATCCCCTGGGAAAGTCATAACCATGGTTTCCCTCATAGAAAAATCTATGAAAACACCTCAAATACAAGGTACAACGTATAAAGGAGTTTCTCCACTGAAGGTAGTTGGGTTTGATTTAGTTTTTAATGATGATTTCCCCCTTACTATTCCTTCAGAAATGTCTATATCATCCCCTTATCTTGCTGGAAGGGCCAGTTCTTTTCCCAGCTTGTTTCCAATGAATGCTGTTAATATTGTTTCTGAATATGTTGATGATAAAAATCATGGGGATAATTTAAATATCAAAGGGAAAAAGGATTCTTATAGTGCTTCAGGATGTGCTCAGAAGGAAGAATGTACCAAAAGGTTATTACTTGAAACTCCTTTGATTTAATGCTTCTGCTAGAAGTGAGTAGGATGGTCATTCAAATAAAGATCAGGTTGGAGATATAATTGAGAAATATGTTGGAATTGCTGACATATCAGATAATGGAGGGGGGCCATACATGAAACCTAAGACTTGGAGAAGAGGTAATCTTCCTTATGGCAGGGGTGGTCAACTCTCACACTACATAATGAACACTTGATCTTGAGTGCATTGATATATCTTTCGTGGTTTGTCTTATATTGTTCCTATTTACCTTGCTTTTGAATCTTTTAATTTCAATAAAGGGGCTTTGTTCCCCAGCCTTAAAAAAATATAAATTATATAAATTATATTAGTAATTAATTATATTTTCTATTAACTATATTATTTTAACAATTGATTATATTATATTAACTGATAATTATTCATTATGAAATTATATTCAAAACATGAAGGATAGAGCCCATAGGCCCTATCTTATTTGTTAAAGAAATAAAAAAGTAAAAAAAGGAGATGGGGTCAGACATGTAAGAACCCACCCTCATCAAAAATAAAAACAACATAAAATACAATGCTCTAAAGAAAAAGAAGAAGAAAGAGAAAACCCCCTTCCTTGGTTATGGAATAAAATTCTAAAAATATTGATCCTGAGATCAAAGTCTCTTATTATTGTGGCCCCCTAACCTCTATCACCTTAGATGTTTTGTCCTCATCTATAATTTTTATCCTTATGTGAAGGATTTTCATGATTCATTGTGTCCCTTTTAGTGTAGGTATAATCTAGAATAGGAAGGTATACCTTCTCATAATTCCTATATATAGGGGTAGTAACATCACATGGGAACCTAGAATTCATAGTGATTAAATCAAATACCACAATTCCTTTAGTCTCACCAAAAGAACTCTTTTCTTAATAGTTGAATCAAGAAAATCAACATGGAAAAGGAATTGAAGTTTGAATCCTATATTTTTATCCTACTACTAACTGGTGTACTTGGATTAGAGTTCCCTTAATTAGAATGAGTTGCTTATTTATATTATTTAATCAAAACACTTCATTCTAGTGTTTCCATTTTTCCTCCTTAGAAATAGAGGTTGGAAGAACATGCTTGTTACCTTTATGTGTTAGAGTTGGTTCCCCAGAACAAACTAAGTCATTCTATGTATTTTATATTACCTATTTATATTCAAATAATTGAGTATTAAATATATTCCTTATCAAATGACAATTTACTCTTCTATGTTATGTCTATGTGATAGTGTTCTTGGGTACCTATCACATTAATAAGGTCATAATAGTTCCTTATTATGATGAGGACCTTGAGGAATTAAGAAAATATTTAGAAACCCTATTACTATTATTAGATGACATCATATAATATGACATAGCTATAAAATAGCACCAGTTTCTAGATTCTCGTAAGTGGATGAGGATTTATCTCATGAAGTTTTCACTTGGTAATCTCAATGATGGAAGAATATGAGGATAAACCTGCCTATATGAATTCCTTATGTTTGTGTGTCATTTTAATTTCTATCTATGAGAATATGTAATTATCTTTAAACTTAAATATTAATATTAATACTTATCATGACCCATGTACATAGATTAAAAGACCAAAATCGTGATTCCATATGTTTATAGTAAGTAACGTATGTTGGGTGAGTCATAAATTCTATATTATTAATGAATAATTCAAGGAATAATTTTCCCCTTCCATCTATATGAAAGCTGATATCTTATCCCTTTGATTGAAATGAAACTCTTGAAATATATTCCATGGCCATAGTACAAGAATGAGTTTATTTCAGGAAGTCAAATAAAGACATATCAAGCATTTGTCTTGATGACACTGGCATGCAACATGATTGATGAGATATCAATAAAAAAGGATTATATTACATTGTAATCATTCATATATAGTTATTATCAATGAGACATTAACTTCTTTCACTTGATTTCCTTTACATATTGCTAGATACTGATATTAGAATTTATTCCAACTTGCCTAATTCCATTGAGAGAGAATCCTAGAGGGTCACTCTCTTAGTGTTTCCATTGATCTAAATTAAATATTATTTATATTAAATAGTTGGTACACATATTATTTTTTAGGTCAAAATATAATATTTATTTATTATTTTATTAATCATAAATATTAAATAAATATTTATTATCCAAAAGTGTATATTATATTATATTTATTTATTTTATAATATTTAGTTAAATATTTTTTGGGGTTTAATAAATATTATGGTAGATGATAATACTGAGTATTGGGTCGGGTGATAAATTTTTTTGTTACCATACTATAAAATAATATTTATCATTATGTGGGTAAGAGCATGCTATGAAGAAAAATAATAAAAATAATATTTTATATGGCATGTAGAAATTTAATTATGGGTTTAATATATTGTTATGGGATTGAATGTAATTAAGAAATATTTTAACCCTATACTTATGCTTAAAAATAGTTGGTTATATACATTGTAGATACTAACCATTGTATATACACACCATTTTAGATACAATCTATTGTAGATACAATCTTTTGTAGATATAAACCGCTGTAGATACAAACCATTGTAGATACAACCCATTGTTGATATAAACTATTTGTGATTCAAACCATTGCAAATAAAAATAATTATAGATACAATCCATTGTAGATATAATCCATTATAGATAGAAACCATTATAGATACAATCCATGGTAGATATAAACAATTTTAAATGAAATCTATTATAGATATAGTCTGATGTGTACAACATTATTCTCCCAAGAGAATTCTCTCTCAACTTAGAATTTATCTTGGGTTCTCTATCAAGATTGAGATAATCTCTTCCTCCTTCATCCTCATCTCAACCTGGAGAGGCAAAGAGATAACCTTTCAAGATGTAAGGGGTGTTGGGAGTGATCAAGGGTGAGACACAAGATGATTGGTACCACCGTGATAGCACTTAGAGTACTATCAGTGACACTTTTAGATCAAAAAAAGAAAGTGTGGATCCTTGGAATAGGTATTTTATCCTTGTATCCTATGAGGTAATGATAGTTAAACCAAAATATTTTTGGATGATCAAACTCTCTTATGAAGAAAGAATTCCAAAGAATAAGGTAATTTTTTTAATAAAATTAATTATAAATTTAAACATGAAAATTATATTCTCCTCTTATTTTCGACATTTATGTCAATTAATTTTTGGATTAATTCATTGGTAATGATGACTATTTTTCATGTATATCTTTGATTATTAATTTATTATGAAAAAATACAAGTTGGATGATACCTAATAGGCACTTATGCTACATTTGAAACCATTAAGTGGTGTTAGAGAGGTCACATTAAAATTTATAAATATTTATTAAATTTTGATCTATTTGTGAAATTATTAATAGTTTTTCTGTTTTGTAATTGATTTTTTAAAATATTAAAGTCGATATCTTCACCTTTTATTCTTCATTCTCCCTCATATAAAAAATGGGTTTATAATACATGAATAATATATAAAGAACCCATATGTGGGAGAAAATGAAGATACATACACGATGTGTAGTACACGCTATGTATCTTACTTGTTTACATGAAAAAATAAAGTTAATTAATTATTCCTCTAAACCCAATCAACATATTTCAATGTTTTATTTATTAATAGTACACTTCATTCAATAGGTTATATATATATATAATTTTTAATTAATTCTCAATTAATTTTCGAAAACCGTGTGTGATCATCACATGTCGTATGCTACACATGAATTAAAATCATTACACACTATGTAATTTACACATGTTTGTGTGTAATTTATTGAAAGTACAATATATATAATTACATAACACATTGGGTATTCTAAATTCCATGTGATTACACTATACAATATAAGGACTATGTCAGGTGATTAAGATAGGTACACGCTATGTTTCCTCCAAAGTACACTCCATGTACATAATTAATTTTAGATAAAATTAATTTACTTAATTTATTTAAAGTTACATTTTATAGGAATTACAAGGATATTTTGGATGAAAAATTAAGAAAAATGATTTGATTAATTAAAAAATATAATTAATTAATTCAAGCAAATTTGATCTTAATTAATAACAATTGAAATGAATTCTGGTTTATTAAATTCATATTAATTGCATTCATGGATGATCATGATATTAGAATAACCTTTTTATATGAATGTATCCTTTTCATTTAATCATTGAAACAATTTTTTAAAATTACTATAATTAAATTAAAATGATTTCCTATGTGTCATTCTTCCCACATTATTATGTAAGGGCCTGCATTCCCATGGTTACTTTTATCTAAACCCTCTTCATGTTCCACTCACCTGTATGTGAAATAAATGCATTGTAAGTATAGGAGTTACGAGGTTCATGGATTCAGTTCAAGATAAGATATAGGTGAAACCAACCAATGTGATATATAGAAAAAAGGTGGAATACTACAACTTGATCCAAGACTGACCCAAGGGGGTTTCCCCCAGGTCCAACTATTTGTTTATTATCCACTCAAAAAATGATATATAAATATAATTATCATTCCAAGTATTTGATTTTATCTTATTCAATATGGTTATTTATTTTATGGATGATCTATCAAAATCAATTAAATAAATGAATTAAATAATAAATCATACCCAAATGGAATAAAATTATCAGATTATATATAAATTTATTTTCTAAAAACAAGGTTAATTTAATAAGTAAAATCCTTATAATATTAATAAAAAATTCTTACGTATAATAAAAAAATTCCAACAAAATATCAAGTCTGACTAAGCCATCTAATACTTGACATAGAATAAAACCATAGAATTAAGTGTTGCCTAGCCCTTTTTAGGGAACTTACTTTTATCAGAGAATTATAATGATTTATTTTTGTTGACATAACCAAGTTCACATAAAAAAAAGGATCCATTTCAAGACTTGGTGTATCTTAGAGGAAAGTGTTCAAGAAATTTGAGTTAGGATTTCAGGATTGGGGAGTCCACTCAATGGATCATGGGGCTTTAATTCAACAGTTGGCAAGACCATATACCAAAACACCTTTAAGTAATTGTCCAAATACATTTATGGGTTATGATAAGGGAAACATAGATCCTTTACCCTATAATGTCTACACAAAAGTACATTTTAAGTTTAATAGTTAGAGATATTTAGAATTGATAAAATAGTGGGTGACTAATAATTATATTTGTCTCATATTAAATATTTTCATATTCATTTAAAGTAACTATTTAATATTTTATTATATTTTTGTTAAATAGAAAGTTATTTGACCACATTATCCTTATGGTTAATTATAGAGAAAGGCCATGTTTTTACTAGTAGTAACTTCAAGTAATAGTGTAGGTTACTATGAATTGTATTATGCCCTGAACAGAAGTCCTACATATAATACATCCAAATGATTGATCCACCTACTAAGGATGTGGGTGATGAAGTGATCATTATCTATGAGAAACACATGGATGATGGAATTACACCTATGACTGATGAACTCAAGATGAATCATGAGAGTATGGATGCTTATAATATTCTCAATCATCTCCTTTTTTTCAATGGAAAACTAGACATGAGAGGTTTAAGGTATCCAAGGAACTCTTCATAAGAAAACATGAAGATTGTATACTAGCTAAACCTCACATATTCAAGTTGATTTCATATATTGAGCACCTATATATTATATAGTTTCCATTTACTATATAATTATGCACTGGTCTCATTCTAGTATTACTCCCTTAGATATTATTTAGTTTTTTTTAATGTAAAAAATACTAAGAATTGTCTCCTAGATCTCCTCATGCTTCTTCTCTAAGCTGATAAGGACATGAAGCATGAAAATATGCCCGATCTTGTGGTGAACATGTTCTCTAAGACTAAAAATAAGTCCCATTATTATTCTAAATTGGGTATTAGATAAAAAATGTGTTTCTAACATTTGTATTCAGGTACATAAACCTAGTAGACTCCAGAATATTTCCTAAGGCAAGGTGAATCTACGAGCAGCCAACAGATCCATACTTACTTCTAAGGCCATTAAAGTCCACAACTTCACATTACTGTCTAGAATGATATTAATTTTAAAGAATTTTCATTATGTGTTTTCAATTACCAAAATCATTATATATATACCCAGTCTTGATTCATATTGTTTTATATTCAAATTTGAAAATAAATGTTGCTTCTTTTATACAGATATCTTATGTTATGATATAAAAAAACTTAATAATGGTATTTATTTATTGGATTACACAAGCTAAGTAATGAAAATAAATAATGAATCTTGTTCACATGACTCATATCACACTCAACTATGGATTCACCATTAAGGTGGTGTAAATGAAAAATGCATGACTAAATTATACTGATATGGATATTTAGATTCCCTTGAACTATTTTTTTCATATCATATTATTTTTTACAAGTTAAAATGACCAAATCACCATTTAGTTGAAATGGTGAATGGGATATAGATCTCTTGAGTTGGTTCATACTAATGTGTGTGAACCATTTCCGGTTGAAGTAAGGGGTTGATAATCATACATCATAACTTTCACTGATGATGTTAGTAGATATGGATATGTTTACTTGATGAGGTAAAAGTTAGATTACATTGAGAAATTCATGAAAAACAAGAATTAAGTTGATAAATGACTTGATATAAAGATAAATAAACTCTAATTAGACCATTTTAGAGAATATATTAACTATGTATTGATTGATTATCTATAGAAGCATAGGATTTTATCTCAACTCACACCTCCTTGAAAACTATAATGGAATGGTGTAAGTAAAAGGAGGAACCATAAATTAATATAAATTATAAGATCATTTATGAGTCATGAAAGAAATACATTATCATTTTATGGATATGCAGTACATAAAACATCACACATACTAACCCTAATGCCCACTAAAGAAAAAAAATGAAATTCTATATGATTTGTTTTCATGGAAGGAAATCTGTTTTTTGAATTTACTTATATATGGTTGTAAAGAAATTGTTAAGGACTCTTTAGGTAACAAAATTTCACCCCAAGTCACAAAGTGTATGTTTTTAGGATACCCCAAGAAAAATAATTGTATATTACCTATAGAGACCCTTATATAGAAGGATAATAGTAGAAAGACATACAATATTCAATGAGAGGGATCACACATCTAAAAGAAATAGTGAGAGAGAGATATAATTTGATGAATTCATGGATTAAGATACCACTACTAGAAAAACAGGTATTTGCAACGGGATCCCGTCGCAAATGGCTTTTTGCGACAGGGGCCCGTCGCAAATGGCCCGTTGCTGAAAACGGTGTCGCAACAACAATTATTTGCGACGGGCCCGTCGCTAAAGCCTTTTTTTGCGATGGGGATTCTCCCCATTGCAAATAGTACTCCGTATATTTGTAAAAAACTTTTCAAATAGTAACGGCGATGGGCCCCGTCGCAAATACCAGTTGCGACGGGCCCGCCACAAATAGTTTTTGCGACGGGTCCCGTCCCAAAAACTATTTTAAAAAAAATTTAAAAAACTATTAATAAATTATTTTAATGCATATAATAATAATACTATTTGCGACGGGCATAGTATCCCGTCGCAAATACTATAAAAAAAATAAAAAAAATAAATTATTAATAAATTATTTTAATTAATATAATAATAATCCAATTATAATTCAAAAATAAAAAATAAAAAATTATTAATAAATTATTTTAATTTATATAATAATAGAATTATAATTCACAAATAAAAATAATAAATTATTAATAAATTATTTTAATTAATATAATAATAATAGAATTATAATTCAAAAATAAAAAATAATAGAATATTAATAAATGATTTAATTAATTTAATAATATTAGAATTATAATTCATAAATAAAAAAAATATTAATAAGTTATTTTAATTAATATAAAAATAATAGAATTATTTTACATTCAAATATTAAAATAATTCAAGTATTATAAAAAAATATAATTAAATTATAATATTATAAAATTTTAATATATATATATAATTTAATATTATAAAATATAAATAATATTATTATTCATATTAATATTGTTATTTCAAAATATAATATTATTAATATTTTATAATGAGGCAGAAACTACGAATAGAAAAAAAAATCATATTTTGATTTCAAAAATTTTATAACATAAAAACAAACTCTTATCTAAAGGAGGGGGGAGGGGGGGATCTGAAGATGGTGGTGGAGGAAACTCCATCCCTAAAGCATGAGTGAGTCGGCACATGTACTCCATCTGCTCCTGATGCTGCTGTTGCCACCGACTCGTCTGCTCCTCGTACAACTGCTGCTGGCGTCGACGCTCCTCCTCATGCTGCTGACGCATCTCCTCCTGCTCCTGTCAGAGACTCTATCAGTGCAGTCCGAGATCGCAACTGCTCCTCATACTGTGTAGCAGAAAAAGATGCATGAGCTCCTCTCGAGCTGGACGCCGACATCGCAGCACTGCCATAATAATCTCCAGGAGTCAGTCGAGAGCTGATACCAACTACCCGACCCTTCTCGAAGGCATACTCGGTGGCCTGCATCCATGCCGCCTCATCAAACTAACGACCAGTGGTCTGATCTGATGACTTGGCCTGACTCTCAGGCCGGGCCTGTGACGCTGTGGCCTCATATGACTCCTGTAGTTGCAATTTAAAATTAAAATTGTGAATATATTATATGCAGTTAATTTTTAAACTTGAAAACAAATAATACTGACCACGATGTGATGCTGACGATCACCTCTGAGCTCCCCAGTAGCAGGATCACTATACATCCTCCGATATACGTCGTACTCTGTAATATCGGGGTGCTCGACAGCCTATAATAATAAAAAATAAACTGTTAATATTTAGAGTAATATAAAA
The DNA here is from genome assembly GCA_963277665.1 of Viscum album. NCBI lineage: Eukaryota > Viridiplantae > Streptophyta > Magnoliopsida > Santalales > Viscaceae > Viscum > Viscum album. The sequence continues at coordinate 792,003,682 of OY728141.1, forward strand.
TATTTATAAATAATGTACGTACCAGATGCTGCATATGAGTACTAAAAGAACGACTCCCAGCTCGATGAGTCACATCCTGTCTCCCCCGATTCTGCCTCCCCACCGATGATCTCCTCTGAAAGGCACCACTCAACCAGTGCGCACATAATCCATCCCATACATGGGATGAAATGTACTCTGGTCGGTGTGCTCTACATGACTCGTCAAAATCTGACACTCCTGCTTTCTTCATGGCAGCTTTTCTTAAATTGTGCAAAAACTGACGAAGGCGATCATGCATGGACACCTCCCATGCCTCGTGGATGGCGTCACGCATGGTATCCTCGATCGGATACCATAAACCCTACAAATAAATCAAAATATCAAGTTGGAAATGAAATAATTTTCAAAATAAAAATTATTTATTTACATACGTACCAACCAATGGCCGAACATGGCCTGCTGCACATCAATGGGAATCTGCTCCCATGTGGTCCACGGCTGAGAGAAATAGTTGCACAAAATAGCGCTGCCCTATCCGACTGCTATATGCAGAAAACTATAAAAATAATAAACATTTATTATGTGAATAGATTAATGAAATCTTAGTCAAATTCACAGGTTATCACACAGGTTATCACACCTCCGTGTGCATGGATCAAACCCAAGACATGGACGTCGCTCGGGGACGGGGTCAGGAATCATCAATCGTGCAAGACCGCGCCCCCTCCGCGTACTCCCTGGAGCGCCTGCAGGCTGAGGGTCATCTGCCAGCAACTCATCCGCATCGAAAGGTAGGTCAGCATCTGCCAACTCACGAAATGTGGCGTCATCCATCTGAAATAGAAAATGTTAATGTTGTTAGCAAATAATTGATAATTACTATTATATATACATATATACATATTATGATTGTATATAAATACCATGGAATTCTATCAGTGTTTATCTTCATCATCTTCTTCATATATGTCAATGTCATCTTCATATTCCTCCTCAACATCATCGATATCCATTCGAGTTACAGTTGCTTCATCTCTTACCATTTCAAATTCATATGTGACATCATTAACATCATCGTCATCACCGACTCTTAAATGTGGGGTGTCGTCATCGATACTCATGTCTCTTTGTAAAAAAGATTGATTTTGAGTACTCTCTTGAAAAACTTCAATTCTTTGCACATCAGTGAAAGCACATTCACTTTGACTAAACTGATTGTCTCGAATTTTGATTTTTATTACACTCCACCAATCAGTCAAGTCTCTTGATGTAGCACAGTACTTTGCGTAATAAACTTGATGTGCCTGTTGAGCCAATAAGAATGGTTCATTTATTGCGAGAACACTTTACATTTAATATCGATGATTTCATGAGTCGGATGAACACGCACGCCTCTCTCTGTATCCAACCACCGACATTTGAACATGGTTATGTAATGTTGTCCAAGATAACAGAGTTCAATGATTTCATCAAGTATGGCATAAAAGTCAACTTCATTTTCTCAATGATGAGATCCTCTCAAGCTAACTCCACTGTTCATTGTTTTTTTCGATTCCCCGTATGCATGTGTGTGAAATCTAAATCCATTCACCACATATGCATTATAAGTTTTAACAAGTTTGGAAGGTGGGTTACTCAATACACACAGTCGTTTGTCAATTTTATCAGCATGTTGAGACACCTGAAAATTTGTGAAATAATTATCAATATAGTAAACTATACATTGAATGATTTGCTAAAAGATAAAGAATTTATGTTACCAGTTTTTGAAACCACTGAGAGAAATTTTTCAGTCGACGTTCTTTGAGAGCAGCTGCTGTAATTTGTGGAATTTGTTTCTTGATATGATTATCATACAACCTATAAAAACCAAAGTTATTTACTGTAACATAAATGATAGAATAAGTGATATAAACACTTACAGTACAACTGATGTCATCTCTTCACAGTTGAGCAGAACATACGTATGAGCTCTATGATGTTCATTATCTGAAAGCCAGCGTTCATAAACTCCACCAAAACCAAGCTCTGGATGGTTGAAAACAGATAATTGATTGTCGATTTCATCAATATTCCTCTCGTTCCGTCCCATTCGGTTGTGTTTTTAAGGATACTCAGATTCAAAATAATGAGAGCAGAAAAAAGATATTTCCTCTTACAAATAATCTTTTGCAATAGATCCTTCAACAGATGCTTTGTTACGTACTTTTCTTTTCAATTTTTTCATGCATCTTTCAAATGGGTACATCCATCGAAACTGTACTGGACCTCCACATTTGGATTCATATGGCAAATGTAACATCAAATGTTCCATTGAGTCGAAGAAAGAAGGCAAAAATATTTTTTCCAGTTTACATATAATTACAACAACATCTTTTTCAAGTTTTCCTAGAGCATCATAATCTGCTGTAGCCGCACAAATTTCCCGAAAAAAATGAGACATGTCTGTTATGGAATCCCAAATCACAGAATTCAACATACCTCTTAATCCAATGGGTAGAAGTCTTTCCATTATAACATGACAATCATGACTTTTTAATCCAGTAATATGACCATTCTTTACACATCTACCCAAATTGGAAGCACAAACATCTGGAAGTCTCAAATCTGCAATCCACTGACAAAATAATAAATGGTTTTCTTTAGACAGTGTATAAGATGCTTTTGGTTTCAGTAACCTTTCTGTTCTGACATTCTCAAACAGTTCCAATTCTGGACGCCTGCAAATTTGGGCAAGATCTAAACGTGCATTTACATTGTCTTTTCTCTTTCCTGGCATATCCAACACTGTATGAAACAAATTATCAAAATAATTCTTCTCAATATGCATGACATCTAACATGTGTCGGACCAACAAATCAGACCAATATGGAAAATCCCAAAATATGCTACGTTTAATCCAATTGTGTTCTTTCCCAAAACCAGAAATTTTTTGTTGGTTTATTGTGGGACCAAAACTGATGGGAGGTAATGAAAATACAACAGATTTTAACTCCGAACCTGATATCATTTTTGGAGGTCCATCCCTTTCAACTGTTCCTTTTCTGAAATGAGATCTGTTTCTGCGAAAAGGATGATCAGCTGGAAGAAATCTGCGATGACAGTCAAAATAACAAGGTTTCTTTCCATGAATGAGCATAAATGCTTTGTTCTCTCCCATATAGTAAGGACATGATTTCTGACCATGTGTACTCCAGCCAGATAACATCCCATAAGCCGGGAAGCCACTAATTGTCCACATCAATGCTGCTCTCAGTATGAAATTCTCTTTCGTTGCAACATCATATGTACTGACACCAGTACTCCACAATAAATTTAATTCATCAATCAATGGTTTCAAATAAACATCAATATTTTTCTTCGGATGTCCTGGAATTAGTAAAGTCAAAAAGATATATGGCTCCTTCATCAACATCCATGGAGGTAAATTGTACGGAGTTAAAAAAGTAGTCCAACATGAATATTGACTACCATAATATCCAAACAGACAGAAACCATCAGTGGAACGGCCCAATCGAACATTTCTAGCTTCTAAAGCAAAAGATGGATGCACTCTATCAAAATGTTTCCATGAATCACCATCGGCTGGATGATTCAAGCTTTTATCGGTTGAAATATTCTCTTTATGCCATGACATCATTGTCGCTGTATTCTTAGACATGAATAAACGCTGAAGTCTGGATGTAAGAGGAAAATATCTCAACTGTTTTACAGGAATCAAACCAGACTTCCCGTGTTGTCCTTCTTTATATCTCAGTTTCCCACATGTGGGACAACTATCCAACGACTCATTTTCCCCAGAATATAAAATGAAGTCATTTGAACATGCATGAATCTTCTGACAAGTAAGTCCCAAATTTCGAACCAGCCTCTTACTCTCATAGTAATTTGCAGGCAAAACATTTCCTTCAGGTAACAATGTTTTAAGAAAATAAAATATCTGGTCAAAATAGGTGTTTGACATTCTTTTATCTGATTTGATAGCCATAAATTTTGCAACTGCTTCTAATTTGCTCATCTTGCAGCTAGGATATAATGCAACCTCAGCAGACCTCAACAACTCATAAAATTCAGACGGTTCCAACTCAGGATTTGAAGCTATATCAGCCGGAGTTTCTGTATGTTGAACAGATGAACCTGCAACATCATGTACTAAATCTTGAAACCGGGATGGATCCAAAATCAAGTTGGTATCACCTGCTCTGGAACTGCGTTCACCATGTTGATAACAAAAAACATAATCTAGTTGAAAACCAAAATTCAAGAGATGTTCCCCCACTTTGTCAAACGTGTCAAACGTTCTCAATGCACATTTTCTGCAAGGGTATTTTATTTTGCCTTCTGAAAGAAATTCTGAATTTTATACCACAAATGATAAAAAAGTCTCCACACCCTCTACATATACTGAATTTAAACCAGAACCGTTTGGATTTCTACGTTGATTTATCCATATGCAGTCACCTAATAATGATTTTTGATGACCTCGTTGTTCCATATTTTTCTATAAAATATAAAAGCATTACTGGTTTTGAATAATTTGTTAGAAAAAACAATCAAGCTAGGATAATTATAGAGTTTACATCATACACGACTGACGCAAAATTTTTATTGAGATGGACCTAAAAATTGACCCTTTAAAAATTAAATATGTTGAGAATAAAGAAAAATCTATTACAAATATTGATAATTTTAATATTATATAAATTTTTTATTATTTTCATAGTACTAATATTATTGGTAATTATTACTAATTATTGGTAATTATTACTAATTATTGGCAATTATTACTAATTATTGGTAATTATTACTAATTATTGGTAATTATTACTAATTATTACTAATTATTACTAATTATTGGTAATTATTAATAATTATTACTAATTATTGGTAATTCTTCCAAATTATTGGTAATTATTCCTAATTATTACTAATTATTACTAATTATTACTAATTATTACTATTTACCGGTAATTATTGGTAATTATTGGTAATTATTCCTAATTATTGGTAATTATTACTAATTATTGTTAATTATTAATAATTATTGGTAATTATTACTAATTATTACTAATTATTACTAATTATTACTAATTATTGATAACTATTACTAATTATTACTAATTATTACTAATTATTTGTAATTATTACTAATTATTACTAATTATTGGTAATTATTACTAATTATTACTAATTATTGGTAATTATTCCTAATTATTGGTAATTATTTATAATTATTGGTAATTATCGGTAATTATGGGTAATTATTGGTAATTATTACTAATTATTGGTAATTATTACTAATTATTGGTAATTATTACTAATTATTGTTAATTATTACTAATTATTGTTAATTATTACTAATTATTGTTAATTATTACTAATTATTGTTAATTATTACTAATTATTACTAATTATTACTAATTATTTGTAATTATTACTAATTATTGGCAATTATTACTAATTATTGGTAATTATTACTAATTATTGGTAATTATTACTAATTATTACTAATTATTACTAATTATTACTATTTACCGGTAATTATTGGTAATTATTGGTAATTATTCCTAATTATTGTTAATTATTACTAATTATTACTAATTATTGGTAATTATTACCAATTATTGGTAATTATTACCAATTATTACTAATTATTGATAATTATTACTAATTATTAATAATTATTGATAATTATTACTAATTATTGGTAATTATTGGTAATTATTACTAATTATTGGTAATTATTACTAATTATTGCTAATTATTGGTAATTATTATTAATTATTATTAATTATTACTAATTATTGGTAATTATTACTAATTATTGGTAATTGTTACTAATTATTGGTAATTATTACTAATTATTGTTAATTATTACTAATTATTGTTAATTATTACTAATTATTGGTAATTATTACTAATTATTGGTAATTATTACTAATTATTACTAATTATTACTAATTATTGGTAATTATTACTAATTATTACTAATTATTACTAATTATTGGTAATTATTACTAATTATTGGTAATTATTACTAATTATTGGTAATTATTACTAATTATTGGTAATTATTACTAATTATTGGTAATTAATACTAATTATTGGTAATTATTACTAATTGTTACTAATTATTACTAATTGTTGGTAATTATTACTAATTATTACTAATTATTACTAATTATTACTAATTATTACTAATTATTACTAATTATTGGTAATTATAACTAATTATAACTAATTATTACTAATTATTAGTAATTATTACTAATTATTACTAATTATTGGTAATTATTACTAATTATTACTAATTATGGGTAATTATTACTAATTATTGATAATTATCGGTAATTATTGCTAATTATTGGTAATTATTATTAATTATTATAAATTATTTCTAATTATTGGTAATTATTACTAATTAATGGTAATTATTACTAATTATTGTTAATTATTACTAATTATTGATAATTATTACTAATTATTACTAATTATTACGAATTATTGGTAATTATTACTAATTATTACTAATTATTACTAATTATTGGTAATTATTACTAATTATTGGTAATTATTACTAATTATTGTTAATTATTACTAATTATTGTTAATTATTACTAATTATTGGTAATTATTACTAATTATTGGTAATTATTACTAATTATTGCTAATTATTACTAATTATTGGTAATTATTACTAATTATTACTAATTATTTGTAATTATTCCTAATTATTACTAATTATTACTATTTACCGGTAATTATTGGTAATTATTGTTAATTATTCCTAATTATTGGTAATTATTACTAATTATTGTTAAATATTACTAATTATTGGTAATTATTACTAATTATTGGTAATTATTACTAATTATTACTAATTATTGGTAATTATTACTAATTATTACTAATTATTGGTAATTATTACTAATTATTCCTAATTATTGGTAATTATTACTAATTATTCTTAATTATTACTAATTATTCCTAATTATTACTAATTATTACTAATTATTGGTAATTATTACTAATTATTGGTAATTATTACTAATTATTGGTAATTATTACTAATTATTGGTAATTATTACTAATTATTACTAATTATTGCTAATTATTGGTAATTATTCCTAATTATTAGTAATTATATGAATAATTAGTAATAATTAGGAATAATTACCAATAATTAGGAATAATAACATTATTAGTATATTTTATTATTAATATTAAAATAATATAATTTTCTATATTATATACAATTCTCCTTTCATCTGTGTGTTTTCTGTCTCCACATACAAATAATACATGTGGAGACAGAAAACACACAGATGAAAGGAGAATTGTATATAATATAAAAAATTATATTATTTTAATATTAATAATAAAATATACTAATAATGCAATAATGTTATTATTCCGAATTATTGGTATTTATTACTAATTATTAATATTTATTCTTAATTATTGAAAATTATTACTAATTATTCCTAATTACCATTAACTATGAACAATACTAATAATTTAAATTTATTAAGTAACAAAAGAATGTAAACATAATTAAATTACAACTAATTAAGAATAATTGAAACTAATAAAAAATTTAAAATAAATAATAAATTAAAATGAACATAAATACCTTGAAAATTGATCTGTGGTTGATCTCTGATCGTTTTTGAAAACTTCAATATCAACTCTGGAGAAAAAAATTAAACTTGAGAAACGCTGAACTCTAGAAAGAGAATTTTGAGAGAAGAAGAAGATGAAGTTTGAGAATGAATTGAAAAAATGGATGGGGGTATTTATAGGTTAGATTATTTGCGATGAGTCCATTTGTGATGGGCTACCCGTCGCAAATACCTTAGCCATCATTTATTACGGTCAACAGTTAAATAGTTATTTGCGACGGGACCCGTCGCAAATAACCACCTGCCGACATACTATTTGCGACGGGGGAGTATTCCCGTCGCAAATACCTTTTACCGCCGCCGGTTATTTGCGACGGGCAATAACCGCCCGTTGCAAATACGTTTCCCGCGATTTGGCGCGCAAACGCGCCAGTTCTTTTGCGACGGGGAAAGCAATTCCGTCGCAAAAGACTATTTATTTGCGACGGGCAAATACCCCCGTCGCAAATACCCATTTTTCCCATAGTGTACACAAGATTTGGAACAAGAATAAATTCTACAAAGCCCTATGTATGTTTATGTTCTAGATAAATAAGTCCTACCTAGGAGTACAAGAGAGGTTAATGAACTTGGAAGATATGTTTTCTAGCAACTAAAGATGGAAACTCATTATTAGTTGATAATAATGATCCTATATCCTACAAGGAAGCAGTAAGAAGTAAAAAAGATACCAAATGGAAAGAATCCATGAATTTTGAAATGGATTACATTTTTCAAAATCACGTGTGGATTTTGGTAGATCCTATAATAGAAGAAAATCCCATTTGTTAAAAACGGGTACTCAAAAAGAGACATGACACTTATGGAAATTTCAATACCTTTAATTCAAAACTAGTTGTGAAATAGATTAAACAAAATCAAGGAATAAACTACATTAAACCCTTTTCTGTAGTTTCTATACTTAAATCCATCAAAATTCTTTTTGAAATAACAATTTTCCATGACTATGAGATTTGAAATATGGATATAAAAACAACCTTCCTTAACATGAACCTTTAGGAAGATGTCAATATGACACAACCAGAATGGCTTACAACTCCAAATAATACCAATAAGGTATCAAAGTTAAAAAGATCCATTTATGGATTGAATAAAACATGAAGGTCATGGAATATTCATTTTGATGAACCCATAATACAATTGGGATTCATAAATAATAGATGCGTATAGTGACCCAAGCCTTAAAAGCACTTTGATTCATGATTATAACATACTTTCGCAATAATACAAGACAAGGATCTAGAGGTATTGTGTATTTGTAATATTAGATACATAAATATAGTATATCTCCCTGAACCAAAAGCCACTCAACCTGTGCTCTAGGTTGGTGGGACACTGGGCCTTAGGCATACCTCCCCATACACCAAAGGCTGTTGACTAGTAGTGAGGGTTTATTAGGTGATATTGGGGATATTATACCCTATATTTATAATATATTAAAATTCATGAATCCATAACTCAGAAAAATAAATTAACCAAAATCAATGGAAGGATAAATATCAACTTAACAGAAGCTTATAGATAACCATGGAAATAATAAACCAAAAGCAACTTCCATACATATCAGATAAAGTATACATGTCTAACTATCATACAAAAAATAGACATGACAGATCACCCATGGATGATTATATGAGTACATTATCAAATTCCCAAAAATAAATCCATCTTGATGAAAAGACCAATCATGGTCTATCTACCATCAATCCCATGCACATGTGCATCCCTGATTACTATAGTCCATAGAATGACCTTGGTCCCTAACCTGATCTCAAAACCATAAATTCTACATGTATCATGAGGGTAATGTGATGGGTTTGATTATGAACTCAGTAGGACACCACCAGCATGTTCCTATATTACATCCAAATTTATACAAGTGTATGTATACATAAATAAATAGAAACTACACTCATGCATAAAACACATAACTCGCTTTACTCATGCTCAGCTTCCACAAGGAATAATTTACCTACCTCTGCCCACACTGGAGTGGAACAATATATCCATGATCAGTCATACTAAAAGGACCTTGGTATATTATCCATGAACATTTCACACAACACCTCATTCCAACCAATACCACATAAATCCTTGCATCGAGTACAACTGCTGTCCTAAAGGCATGCCAAAAAAATACATCACAAATACCTCATACTTTAATTTATCAAATCCTTGTCAGCTCAACAGTCCAATGTCCCAAGGCATGGTGACATCCATCCCCCAATTAATAATTAATCACCATAATCTCAAGGGTCTGACATATTAAGGAATGATAATATCCTTCCTCCAACCATCCTATCCCTTCGACCCCAACATATGCAATGAGCCTAATCCCCCAACAGATGGTATCAAAAACCATTAACCATGGATTTATACGGTGATAATCTCTTCCATATCTGATAGTCAACACCATCCACTAATCCATGAAATCTACAGAGGCCTCCACCCACAACTAGTGGTCAACACCACCTTAATTGAGTCCTATCAGTGTAAACATGAATCCAACAACAACATCAACCAACAACAGTGAGTATAAATCATGAAAAATACTTAAGACACACAAACTAGAAACCTTATTTCCCCAATAAAACCTTGACACCCATTCATTACATGGTCATCACCATACACCTCAACCCAATGATCACATCACCTCAATTTCTGATGGTCAACACCATCTCACATATCTCAATCCATTCCCTCAACCTGAAAACCCCCCTCATCCTTATCCTATTGATCAACATCACCTCAATACCTCAAGCCATGCTCATTACGTTTCTATGGAACTCTTGTAGTTATATCACAATTTAATCGATTTAATTTTTTTTAATAATTATCATAACATTCCCAATCGAACATAAGCCCCATACTTGGCTTGGAATATTTAAATAGACTAGAGAATGGCCATTGGAATCTCATAATAATAAATAATTATTATTTTTTAAAAAATTATTAATTTATTGAGGGTTTCCCCCTAGACAACCCACACATGCGTATTTAGGCATGAATCCCATAGAACATTTATAAAAGTGGTGAAATCTAGGATCTACCTACCTTAGGCTTGAAGGTGATCACTTTTCTAATATTGGCCTAAAATTCAACCTGAACTAAATGAAATTGGGATTCTATAAAAACACCCTAAAAATAGGGAAAATTAGCTTGAATGGAAATATAATTCCAAACAATGAGGTAAAAGAAGGAATGAAGTAAGAGGAGTCAAAGTATTACCCCTATGATTCCAACACACCTAACGACATCCAAATCAAAGATCAAATGAGGGAGATAGGAAAAATACAAGAAGAAGAAGAAAATGGTAAAGAACCCCCTATTGTGTGCATGAAAGAGATAATAAAGGAGGAGGAATAAGAAATAAGGAGGGTGAAGAAGATTTGTAATTTCACCACTTTAAATGAACTACATGGTTAGGCCACATAGTTTGGCTAACCATGAAACAACCGTTTGGTGCCACTATATTAAGTGAACTTCCTTTAAAATAAGTCACACAGTTTGGCTACATGGTTTGATCAAACTGTGCACCAACAACGCATAGTAATTGCCTAAGTGGAACTAAGCCTGCCGAATAGGTAGTGAAGTTTGTCAAATTATGTGCATCCCATGCACACCCTCTGTTAAAAACTATAAACATCTCACATGGACATGAAACCCACCCAAAACGATTTTCATAACCATGATCCATTTAAAATATGGGTTGGATGGTATCAATTTAAGGGCCGCACAGTTAAAACAAATCATACGCCTTTGACTACACCTTTTAAAAAATTATTTTTCTGGGTCTGACGCTCCCAAAACTCATCCAAACCCCTGAGGCACTCACCAATACTTAAAACCCATTTAAAATAATGTACTAACGCATTGTAATTTGGAAAATTATGCTATTATGTATAATTTAAAAGTTTTCTCATCCACCAAAATTAAAATTCAAATTTACCTGAAAAAATGACCCATTCCAAAAACCCAGGACTTTACAACCTCCCCACCTTAAAACAGTTCACCCCCAAGCTATGAGTTTCATGTAGAGATGGTACCGAACATACCCATATCATAATAATCACCCTGGTAAACCCCAATTATTTATTCATAGGCCAATTCCTCTTACGATTCTCTCTACCTTAGGAATTACCTACCCAATTTCTTCTCGACCCAAAATGGAATTCAAATGGTTCCTCAAACATCCCTTCGAAATATATGTACCTAGATTAAATATAATAATTTATCCACCTAATCATATTATCTTTATATACTCATGTTATACACAACAACCATAATGTCATGCATCACAACTGATGCCCAAGAGTCTCTTCATCATATATGATTCCCAAAAATCATGCACTATATATATATATATACATGACCAAAAAAATCCAAATTCCTATTCATATTATACAATTCACACATCATATTCGATTCCAAAACACTAACCACCATCTTGTTATTTAATTTAAGACATGTTCACCTTATGCACCCATATCATTCATACTAAAAACAAAAGGATGAGCCATGATCAAGGAGTAACTCTAACCATCATCGGCTCCCTGATATGTTCAAACCCTACCAGATCAGAATTATGCACCTAGAATAAAGTTTGAATACCCAAGACTTAACCTCCTTACATATTTTCACTAGGTACCAGCTAGTTACCCCACTATTGGGTTTCTATCCCTCTTCTAAGACCTACACATGCAATAGAATCCTATATACCATCTCCTGGCACCTCTCCCAATCCTATTGTAAGAACCCAGATCTTCTTTTCAATTATAGATCCTATTTTTCTATTGTTTTGAGAAAAAGAGGAGTTTCTGTAAATTTAAGGAGTACACGCAGTGTACTTTTGAGTACACACCGTGTACCAGGTTTCCACGGGTGACCGTGTGTTTTCCGTGTAACGACTGAGTACATGACCGGGTGGGGTGACCTGGAGACCGCCTAAAGCAGGGGCTGGTTAAGGAAAGTACACACCATGTAATTTTAAAGAAAATACCATGTACTATTCTTTTTAATTGTTATGTAGGGTCAGGGTCACGTCTAATTGGAAGAACACCCTTCTTCTCAACTCGTCTCATACAAGAGTGACCGAAGTAAAAGAATCTTCTCTGAACCCTGATCAATCATCTGTTCTCCGATTCAACCGTCATTGATTGTGTTGGAATCACCACAGTGAGCTCTTCTTTATTCTAGATCACCATTTCCTGATTTCTCTCCTTACATGAGATATCCCCGTTTGAGCATTCTGGAGGTTTTTTTAGATCTACTGCGTTCTAGGCCGATTCAAGGACTGACACCAGAGTATATCAATCATACAACGTCGAGGTAAGCAGTTTTTGTCTTTCTATAGTTAGTATTTAAATATTATGTGAAAAATTTCCCAATACCCTAGAACGAGGTATTGCATGGTTAGGGATTATAGCCCTGTTAATTCTTGCTATGTCCTGTGTGCCTAAGTAGAGGTTGTTTGATTGTTAATGGGGCTAATTTCCATGATATGGATGTGTTCCCCATGTTTATATTGATATTGACTATTTGGTCTAACTTTTCCATTTATGATCCTTGTTTTCGATGCCTAGTGTTGTTTGGATGGAGTGATATTATCTGATGCTATTATATGATTTTAGCTGATTAGCCAAGCAGTTCTTGAAAGTTTTTAGCCAAGTAGTTATTAAGGTTACTTTGGCTTACGAACATCATTTTTTCATGATTTATTACACATGGTTATGGGAACCTGGTGTAATTAGACCATAGAGTGATAGACACTGAAGGATTCCCCAGAGTGTCTGTTACTTTTCACATTGCGAATCCATAAGGGGGATGGATGTGAGTGATCACTTAGAGCATCTATAGTTCCATGTTTAGAGACCAAAAGGGCAATTGGATGTTGAGCTCTTCTTTATAGTGTCTATCGTTTCCAATATGAGACCATAGGGGGAATTGATGGTGAGTGCTTCCTCAGAGAGTCTTTGTTAAAGCTGAACCAGAGGGGATAGAATGTGAGTACTTCCCAGAGGGTTGCTTGTGTTTGTTTTGTTAAACCAGAGGGTTTAAGCTGTGATTACTTCCCAGAGGGTTTCTTTTTCTGATTAGATTCTTACTTGACGAATGTAAATGAATGTAATTGAAACTATTAGATTGTTTACTTATGAGTACTTCCTTATTTATTGATTCATTTTACTTATTGCCTACCATATATATTCACTAACTATTAGGCATAGATCTTTGGGTGGTTGCCTATTGGGATTCATCTCAAACCCTGTTTGGGTCATTATTTTGGGTTCAAACAGATTATATTGTTGTAGGTATAGATAAGGACAAGCTCCCTTCTACTTCAGGTACTTGATTACTATGGAGCTAGAGATCATGGGACCAAGCTGAGGCTTGCGATATTATTGGAGTTTATTTATTTTCTTTGTACTTTGGTTTAGTAATGTATTCCATCATTATGACTTGTTTGGATGTTTTCCTAGACATATGTATCATGAATCATTTATATATATGTGCTTCAGTTGTTTATTACTTTCAGTCTTCCGCTGTTTACTTATTTCATGTTATTACTGCTTATTCTATTTTTATCTATTTATTTCTGCAGCATTACTCTGCCAATGATGGAATAGTTTCCCCTCTATCACACCCAAGTCCCTCGCTGCTAGTCAACAGCCTCTGTTATTTTGGGAAATGCGCTTGAGGTCATGTGACCAACCAAGTACGGGGCACCTCTGGGTGGCACCTAGAACCAGGAAGTTACAAAGTGGTATCAGAGGAATTATTTTTTTCTTGGCTTACTGTTTGGAGCCTGTAGTCAGGGATAGGAAGGAATAGGTACTTGGTAGTAAGCTGTGCCTAGGAGTATCTAACCCGTGTACATGGAAAATCCAATTTACCTAATATATTCTGATTTTTATGGTTGTTCAATTATTATAGTTGATTTGATTTCACCATTGGGTGATTTACATGTTTTGTGCTGTTATTTTTGATATTATTGAAGTTCTATTTCTATTTAAACCTGATGAGATGAGGGTATTCCATCTCATGCATCATATAGAAACTTTCTAGAGATCACATGTCATGCATTCTTGCCATGCCATTTAGGGTGCATTACTGATTGCATGTTGTTGTGATAGATGTTGTGATTGATATGCATGTTGTGGTGATATATTCCTTGATAGAATACATGCTATTTGATAGGGTATTGAATTGTGTAAGGTTTATCTTCAATGAATGCCAAACTTTGGTTCTTGTGGTGTTATATGACCTCATGGATCAGAATTTGGTGTATCATTGTACTATTATGATTGTATATGACATGTATAAGACGAAAAAATTTGATTCACGGGGAGTATGTCCCCTCACAAATCGGAATTTGGCACTTTAATGTTCGTTTTAGTGTTTTTCTAGATTTCAGAGTAGTTTCTGAGGCTTATTGTCTGGAAAAACCCAGAATACACAGTTTGTGTTGCTGAATACACTCCATATATCCTTCTGTTTGGGAAGGAACTATTTTTCTTAAGTACACACCGTGTAATGAATGTACACGCCGTGTACTCTCTAACCATGTCACTGGTTGTGTGGGCAGAGACAGGATATTGGGAAATCCTTGGTGGAACAAGTCGTGTACCAGACGTACATGCCGTGTTGTATAGACCATGTGTCCAGCCGTGTGACTAACAACACGAGTGTACTATGGGTAGTTAGTACATGCCGTTTTTGGAAAAAACACACCGTGTATAGGCAGCCGTGTAACTGGCCATGTGACTAACAACATGGGTCGGAGAAGTTCTTCTAGTAGACACCGTGTTTGGAAAAACCATGCCATTTTGTCTTTCTCTAGGAGAACCGTGTGGGTTATTTCATGTAAAAGAACTCATACAGGGGAAGAGGACTCAAGTACACGCCGTGTGTTAGGACAACATGCCGTGTGTATGTGGTGTTACATGACCAAGGTTGGCAGAAGTACATGCCCATGTGAAGACTTAAAGGAACACACCATGTAGGGGTCATACACGCTGTGTATCCCTGTTTTGAAAAAAAATTGAACACCTTTCTTCTACTATTTCCTTATTTCACTTCTAAGTTTAAGTCCTTATTAATCTTGATCTAAGGTGTGCATTTGACCTTGCAGAGTCATGTCCCCAATACTTCCTCTGATTGTTTTCCAGATACAGGGCAATGATCAAACACTGGACATGGCTGATCAGAGACTACCAGCAGATCCTCCAGTTGTGCCTGTCTTGGAACCAACTATTATCTTGGATATAGGTGTCGATGCATAATTCCATGAGGGATTCATAAAGTTTATGCAGAACTTCCAGGGAGTTCTGCATCCTACCCCGTCTATGGAAGAGTTGACGCGGGCCTTTTAGCAGCAACATCCTTCTACTTTCTTAGGAGATGGAAAACCTCAGGCTACAGAGTCATGGTTATAAGCCATGTTGTTGATCTTCAAGCATTTAGAGATGCCTCCAGAAAGGATGATGAATCTTGCTACCTATATGCTTCAAGATTCCTCCCAGAGATGGTGGGATGTGATCTCACAGGTAGGACTCTAGTAGGTTATAGCTTGGGATGAGTTCCAATGGACGTTCTACGATTACTTCTTCCTGGAGACCTTGAGGGATGATCGAGCCCGAGTGTTCATGAGTCTGGAGTAGGTTACTCTTCCAGTTATAGAGTATTCTTATTGCTTCATAGAGCGACATTTCTTCATACCCATCCTAGGAGGTGATGAGTTATTTCTGGAGAGGAAGTTTGAGGATGGTCTCAGGCATGACATTCGATCTCAGGTGAACATCTTCAGGTTGACTTCCATCACCTCTATAGTCAAACATGAGATGATCACAGAGCACAATCTGAGGGATTTTGGAGCTGTGATCTAGGGAAGATCGGCATCCCGAGTTGGTACCCCTCCTACTAATATCAAGAAGTTCCATAGAGAGTCTACACGCAGGGATCCAAGGAAGCGGGATACTTCTTCTTGTATCTAGGTGGTGTGATACAAGTGCATAAAAAGTGGGAATATGAGGCCACATTACCTGAGAGACCCACTGGAGTGCAGATCTTGTGGGAGGATGGGTCAGATTCCGCATTTCTGTCATTTCTTCTCACCAAAAGTAGGTGATATAGGTTCTTCTATGAATCCTCGTTCAGGAGTTCCCTCTTGAGGTTGGTGGGTGTCACTTCCTATGGGACCTTTATGTCCTAGAGATAACATGCTATGATGTCATTATTGGGATGGAATGGTTGGTTACCTACTAGGTTATTGTTGACTTCTATCATCATAGGTTGAGTTTACTTCACTAGAGGGAGGTTTGTTTCTACATAAGGGCGAATGAGATGTCCAGGTGAGTAGAGTAGGACCCAAGCATCATGGGTTGGGAGGAGTTATAGCCCAGATTTCTAGTCTATATCTGGATAACTACGGGACCTCATAGTTAGACTTTCCTCCAGTGGTGAATCGTTTCAGGTATGTATTTATAGAGTACTTTTCAGGTTTGACTCCAGAAAGAGATTTAGACTTTTCTATTGAGTTTGTTCCAGGAGCAGCACCAATATATCTTCCTCCCTATAAGATGGCTAAACCAAAGTTACAGGAGCTCAAGAAGCAGTTGGAGGAGTTGCAGGAAAAGGGTTTTATATGACCCAGTACTTCTCCTTGGTGTTCTCCTGTCTTGTTTGTGAAGAAAGAGGATAGTACCCTCCAAATTTGTGTGTATTATTGGAAGTTAAACCAGTTGACGGTCAAGAACTGATATCCCTTGCTGAGGATTAATGATCTATTTGATCATCTTTGAGGAGCCTGGGTGTTCTTGAAGATTAAATTGAGATCCGGTTATCACCAGTTTCATGTAAAACCATATGATATACCTCTTACAACCTTTCAGAGCCGGTATGGTCAATATGAGTATGTGGTTATGCCATTCAGTCTCGCAAACGTGCCTACAGTTTTTGTGGAACTGATGAACCGAGTGTTCTATCCATAATTATATTCCTTCGTGGTAGTCATCGTGGATGAAATCTTTGTGTACTCTCACACTTGACACGATCATTATACACATCTTGAGATTGTTTGGAGTGCACTGAGAGAGCAGCAGTTATATGATAAGCTCTCAAAATTCCACTTTTGAATGGACCAAATTCACTTCTTGGGTCATGTTATCTCAGAGAAAGGAGTATCAGTATACCCGAAGAAAGTGAGAGCAGTAGTTTCTTGGGATCATCCAAAGACTGTCTTTTAGGTACAAAGTTTTCTAGGGCTGGCTGGATACTACAGATATTTCATACAGGAATTTTGACGCTTAGCAGCGCCACTGATGGGCCTGACTAAGAAAGGGGAAAAGTACTTGTGGAAATATTCTTATGAGTCATCCTTTTATGAGATGAAATGGTGGTTGACTTCAACACCGATACTAGTACTTCCAGATCCAGGAAAGATATATACTGTATACTATGATGCAACAGGTATTGGGCTGGGAGTAGTGCTTATACAGGGGGGAAGGAGTCATTGCGTACGGGTCTCGACAGTTGAGGCCACGTGAGAGGAATTACCTGATGCGAAATATTGAGTTGGCTGCAGTTGTTTATGGTCTGTGATGTTGGAGACATTATCTATTGGGAGATCATTTTTTGGTTTTCCCCGAACACAAAATTCTCAAGTATATCTTTACTCAGTGTGACCTGAATCTAAGACCGTGAAGGTGGGTTGAGTACCTTCAATCCTTTGACTTTGAGCTTGCCTATATGCCTGGGAAAGGCAATGCAGTAGCTAATTAATTGAGAAGGAGGACTCAAATATAGGCAGTTCAGGAGGCTAGTAGTGAGTGGCAGCTTATGGATCTATTTTCTAAGATGCATTTGGAGGTGCATGATATACATGGAAAGACATTTATTTCTTCTATAGCTATTACCTCTACTCTACTTGATCGAGTTCTAATGAGGCAGCTATCTAATTCTAAAGGCCTATTCCTTTGAGAGAGTGTGTCAAGAGAGAACCATATTCTTGGATGTACCATAGGTGAGGATGAGATATTACATTTTCATGGGTGCATTTGGGTGCCAACGGACATACTCGAGGAGCTGATGCGGGACTTTAATTCCTCAGTTTGGGTATTTCATCCCGGCATCACAAAGATGTATCAAGATTTACACCATTAGTATTAGTGGCCAGGTATGAAGAGTGATGTTGCTGGTTTTGTGATGAGGTTTTCTACCTATTAGTAGGTGAAGGTGAAGCATCAGTGACCAGCATTGCTTTTGCAGTAGTTACCCATTCCAAAGTAGAAGTGTAATTGTGTCATGATGGAATTAATGACAGGTTTATAGAGGTCTCCTTGAGGGAATGATGTAGTTTGGGTTGTCATTGACAGAATCACAAAGGTTTCTCACTTCTTAATGATCAAGGATACTTTCAGTGTTGATGAGATGGGAAGGTTGTACATCTGATAGATTGTACGTCTACATGGGGTCCCACACTCCATTGTTTCAGATTGGGACATGAGTTTTACTTCTCAGGTCTGGAAGGGACTACATAGGGCTTTGGGTACACATGCACTTCTGAGTACACCTTTCCATCCCTAGAAAGATGTCTAGTCTGAGTGTACGATTCAGGTGCTGGAGGACATGCTACGAGCATGCATCCTCGATTTTGTAGGATCTTGGAAGAAGCACATACCTCTTGTTGACTTTACCTACAATAATAGTTTTCAAGCAAATATTATGATGGAACCTTTTGAGGCTTTGTATGGTAGGCCATTCTGATCACCCCTATGTTGGATGGAGACAGGAGAGGCAGCTATTCTTGGACCTCATCTTGTTCAGGAGACCACATAACAGTTAGAGTTGATTCAGAAGAGGATGGCTACTGCACTGTCACGACATAAGTCTTATGCTGATCAACAAAGACGACCTCTGGAGTTTGCAGTCAAAGATCATGTTTTCCTGTGTGTCACACTAAGGTTGGGACACAAGAGGATTAGGAGACATGGTAATCTTTCACCAAGGTACATCGGGCCGTTTGAGGTTTTTGGAAAGGGTCAGGCCTATTGCCTATCAGTTGCAGTTACCTCATAGGTACCGAGCTATTTATGATGTATACCACATTTCTCAACTATGACATTACTTCTCAAAACCGTCTCATGTTTTTCAACATGAGGAGGTTGAGTTGGAAGTGGATGCCTCATTCAAAGAGTATCCTATCCGAATTGTTGATCGCAATGTGAGGGTTCTATGTGTAGAGACCCAAATCTTGACATACTTGGATATTATATTACTTTTGAGAAATACTTAATACACAACAAAAACAGACACACAAGGACCGTAATAGTTTAGTGTCTTTGGAAACTCGGCACGTAATCTTCTAATCGTGGTGAAAGATCTTCAAAATCTCCCATAAAGATCTTCCCCTTTTGGTTTTCTTACCTAAAAACCTATATTTATATCTTGGGAAAAATAAAAAATATAAAGGGTGAGCTCAAATGCTCAGTAAGGTTAAGTATTGATAAAATAAAACAATCCATATACATTTGAACTTAAAAACATGAACACAATGTTTAAACATCAAGATCTTGAGAAATGACATAAAAGATGGCATTACGTAAGACATAGATCATAATGGAACATCAATCATGATAAACTAGCATGGGAATAAAACTTTTAATTGTGGAAAAACATTAAGCACATGATATGATTTCAATAGTAGGCATTGCTGCCAAGACCATCTTAGTGGACAAAGTCCCTTATTGAACCGGGTTTACTTGTCGTTCCAGCCCTGTATTACTGAACCAGATTTACTTGCCGTTCCAGCCATGTCTATCTCATGAGATATAAATCTTTACCCAATGCGTTTGAGGGAGATATAGGTCCCACCCATCTCATATTGAAATCATTCTTACGTGTGCCACAAAATAATCATAAATCATTCATCATAATCCAAAGAATAAATTGGGTTTCATAAACATCATTCCATCATAACATAATCCATATAAAACAAATGGATATCATTTCATCATAAGAAAAGTGAAACCATATAAATCATAGAGACATTATACTTGAAACATACACATATGAAATAATGTCATATTAGATGGAAAATGTTTTTGATAAAGCACTTGAAATGAATTCTTGAGGAAAATATCCTTTCTTTTTGAAAATCATTTTCTTTTCACAAAATGCCATTCAATTTTAAAAGAAATGGATTTTATTGAAAATAGTCATGAAATCTTGTAGAGTAAGCTTCATGAAAAAAAAAGCGTTATGAAACCGCAAAAATCCGTTCATGCTGTATAAGTTAAAAAAAACATTCTTCTCGTACTTTTTCTGGAAAAGTCAAAAAGTACCTCGTATGATAAACAAAAAAAAAAGATTCCTTACATACCATGTAGTAAAAGTCAAAAATGGGTAAAAAGGACTTTAAAAATACATAAAAACATTTTTATAAAACTTGGACATGGATGATAAATATAACCCCAGTAAATAATTACGTATAATCAATCTCGGATAGAAAACAATTGGGATTGCAACATTATCCCTTACAAAGATCTTTTTGTAAATAGATCACTTATTTGTATTCACTATAAGGTCACATAAAAAATTATAAATACATGATAAGATATAAAAATTAATTTCTCACATAATCAAATAACGACATAAAAAATAAAGAGAATATCAACCCAAAGAACGGAAATTGGGTTAAGATATTCCCTTACCTCATGTCCGACTTGACTCGATCGTTCTTTAATCTCATTTAATTTGGGTAACTTCCTTTGGTTTGAACCAAAATGACTTCTTGAAGCACCTTCTACCTAATGTAAGGCTTTTAGGGGGAGGAGAGGGATGTAGGGAGCTTAATTGGGTAGAGTTTGGACAAGACAAATGTCTTGAGAGGTGTGATAAATTGGATAGAAATTGTCTCCTTTTATAAGGCAGAGGAGGGGCTCTTTAGGAAAGAGTGAAAATATTATTTTATAATATAATGATATTCGGTTTCTAATGGTCCAAAAATAATTATAGTCTAAGATAAGATGACTCATGGTCGTGATATAATCATCCAATCATAATTGGACATGTTTTGGATAATATTTTAATCATTATAATCTTATTTATTTAAATCATTTATTAATGAGGTAAATAATGCATCATTATTTTGTCATAAATAATTTAATTTATTTGATATCTAAAAATTATAAAAAAAAACCAACATGTAGGAAATATTTTTATCTTTCCAATGAATATTTATAGTTGAAAAGATAATTTATATATCCCCTTATAAAAATTAATTACTAAAAGAATTTTGTTAATTCCAATTTTGTCTTTACATTAAATTAATTAATCTAATGTGTCATTTTCTTTCATAAGTGGCTCCATGGGGTCCCAAAATCGACCCAAGGATGTCCAAGGTCGGCCATTACTCATCAAATAAGGTTTGGGAAAGTGTTAAGATAATTTTTAATTATTATAATATTTTTTTAACCTTGAATTACCCTATTTACCTTTAACCGCAGTAAATAAAAGTAAAAAGTTACTATTCACAAAAAATTATTTTCATCTCATTGAACCACATTTTAGTCCTTGATCTTAACCTTATCTCTCAGATTTTCGAAATTCCACTCACAGAAGAGGTAAAATTAAGTTTTATGTGAATTTCCAAATTCTCCTAGGAGGTGGGTAAAAGATGGCGAAAAGTTCAATAAAATTTTTATATATCTAAACTTATTATAAAATGACTCCAATTAATTACATTGAACTTATATAGGTATTATGTATCAATTTTTACCTAAAATAAATTTAAATGAAATAAATAACTATTTAAATAAAAAGTCAGTTTTTAAATAGTAACCCAGTGTTTTCACTATTCATCAAAAATTGAAAGTTTTCAGAAAAATACCAAACATTCAGCCCAAGCTATATTTGATATTCAGAATTAAAAAATGATGTCCATTTTTCCAAATTCAAAATATATAAGTGGCATTAATTAATTTTAAAATTAATTCCTGTTATCAAAACAAATAGCATGTTTTTAAGAAATAATAACTATCAAAAGATTGATACTTGTTTATGTCCAATTTCAAAGTGAAATTAATTCCAATGAACAATATTGGATTAAATGGTAAAAAAATATTCTAATTACACTTTAAAACCAATTAATAAGATAATCTAACCATATAAATTATTACGATGAAAAAAGTTGTTTTTAATTAAAATACAGCGTGTTTTTACTATTCATTAAAATATGAAAGTTATCAAAATAATATGAAAAATTTATCCAAAGTAAATTTTTATATCCTGATTCTAAAGAAGAATTTTATTTTGTCAAATTGAACTTATAGACATGTCAAAAACAATATTTAAAGTGGGTGCGCCATCAAAAGGCGGAAAAACTGCAATTTTTGAAAAATACATATTTTACATGAAAAATTTATTTTGTTCTCATACCATATTCTATAAAATGAGTAAGATGAATAATAATGTTATAAAATTCAAAATTTAGTTAATACTATTCATAAAGGCTAGTTTATAATAATATTATAACCATATATCATTGTTTAGTGAAACCTGATATTGCGTACAACACACGCTATCGAGGAAGGTCGCGATTGTGTGTAATGCAAGCCAAGTTTGGGTTGTGTGTGGTGCAAGACTCCTTCGTTGTTTTGTATAACATAATCCAACCATATTTCATTTATACATTGAATATATATATATATAAACATGTTGCGTATAATAACTACTATCAAAATTGTGTGTAACATGATCCAAGAATAGTGTTGCGTATACTGCAAGCTAATACAGAGTTGCATATAGAGCAAGGTAATATTGGTGTAGCGTAAAACACAAGATATGAAATAAATTAAAAATAATATATATCTTATAAAATCTAGGGGTGTTACATTCTACCCCCCTTAAAATGAATTTCGCCCTCAAAATTCTTCAGGTTTATAAATCATTTACTACTTGAAAGTTTCTTTCATAGAAACCCACATCGTAAAAAGGAATGCTAAAACTTAATTTAAAAAATGAATGTTAGAAACAAAATGGATAACCACAGTAACTCATCACTTGGGTTCCCACATATGAGAACATAGTTGAAAATATGGATATAGAAGAGAAATCTAACCATCAAGTTCTGATGGAGAGTGGTAGAGAACATGGCTATGAAAAAATCCATCAATCACAAATCCATAAATTTGTGATGATTTAAGGTACCATCTAATTCATCGGATATGAGGACATTAGGACCACATTTTTGGTTTTCAAGATCATTCCCTTAAGGTTTAAGAATAATTAAAAGAAATACTTACTTGACAATCTCACTGTTGTTTGTGCCTTAAACAATTTCCACATCATCTCTTAAAGAAATGAAGTTGAATTTGTCTTCTGTGAAGTGTTAGCATATCATGCGATAGAATGATGGGTCATTCCATCTGTCTCAAACAAAAGCTTAGAAAAAGTTATCAAATATACATAAGTACATATATGGTGAGGTTTATCATATATGATTCCAAAAATGGACTTATAATTCATCTATAACACCACTTAATATAATAAAACTAGTTTATAATAACCAAGGACTTTCTGTTAGCCAGTGGTAGGCGATAAAGGCCTGTCACACTTTGGTTGTGGGTTCGATTCCCACAGCCTTGTCCGACATGACGGGTTGTCTCCCGTCCTGTAGGTTGTCCTTTTTTTATAAAACTACATTATTATAACATTCCATAAATAATATCGAAAAAATTTCTAGACTTAAACAATTATATCAGATGTCCAACTTAATCCATTCTAACCTTTAAGATTATCGAAAATAATTCTGTCCAATCTTATAGTATAAAGAAAATGATTACTAGAAATATCATCAACCAAGCATGTGAATACCATCATTTATCCCTCATATATCACAAGATATATCTTTTTGATCGCATTCCAAACATGTGAATACCTTTATCTTGTATTCTCGAGAAAAATGAATACCCATTGAACCTTAGTGAAAACATGAATACTATCAAAGGTTAACTCTTTCCACATACCAAAATCCCAAAAATTCTATATACTCAAAGCAAGATATCACTTAGTCCTTATATCAATCATGAGATCATGAATACTATCAAACAATTTATTTTCTCCTTATCCCTTTATTATGTGCATATCATCTGCTTTCCAAAATATTTGAATCACTTTTCATGGTTACCAGTACCATATTCTTATAGAAAACCACAATGGATCAATACAGAAATATTTCAATATACTATAAATGTACCTCAACAACATTATTATTGAATTCCAATAGTTAATCCCTTCAATCCATCTTCTTCAATGATTGGCTTGGAATAGGTCCTTCCTCGATTTAGAAGTAAATTATTAGGTTAGGGAATTGAGTTGGGTAATGCCCATGTTCTCCGCAGATAAGGCATTGGACTCCATAACAGTCTGTCACTCTATGACCCTTTTCTCCACATAGATAACATCTTCCCTTCCATTTGAGGTATTCTTCATGGTTATTCTTCCCTTCTTTAGAAATCTCAATCTTCCTTTATCTATGCTCCTCACCATGTGAACATGCATAAAATTCCATCTTCCTCTTATTTGATGGCTTAGGAATACAACTAAAGTTCACTTTGTTAATCATATATCGATATGACTGATTCGGAATAATCAAAATATCTTCCACTCTAGGCGTTACATAATTTCGTTGATCGTAGTCACAAATTTTTCAATTGGAATCAATGTTAACTGAATTCCTTCTCGTTCCCTCCATTGAAAAAGACCAGAAACCATAGTGTAAGAAACACTTAAAATAAAGAGGAACCACATAATCATAAAAAGTCACTTATGGGATGTCTAACTTATAAAAAATTCTTTAATCCATGACACCTTAGGTTCACCCTAGGTTAATCACGATCTTCAACAAAATTCTATGATTGTAACCTATAGTTATACTAAACCTTAGGGACATCCCTAGACATACCTTAAATATTTCTAGGGATTTCACTAAAGTTTTCGCATCCTAGTTTCCAAAGGTTAACTAAACCTTTTCTCTGATACCAACTATAAAGACCCGAATCTTGACGTACATGGACATTACATTACTTTTGTGGAATACTTAATACATAACAAAAACAGACACACAAGGACCGTAATAGTTTAGTGTCTTTGGAAACTCAGAACGTAATCTTTTAATCATGGTGAAAGATCTTCAACATCTCCCATAAAGATCTTCTCCTTTTCGTTTTATTACCTAAAAACCTATCTTTATATCCTGGGGAAAAGAAAACATATAAAGGGTGAGATCAAATGCTCAGTAAGGGTAAGCATGGATAAAATAAAACAAACCATATAAATTTGAACTTAAAAACATGAACACAATGTTTAAACATCAAGATCTTGAGCAATGACATAAAACATGGAAGTACGTAAGACATAGATCATAATGGAACATCAATCATGAAAAATAGCATTGGAATAAAACTTGTAATTGTGGAAAAACATTAAGCACATGATATGATTTCCATAGTAGGCATTGCTGCCAAGACCATCTTAGTGGAAAAAGTCCCTTAATGAACTGGTTTTACTTGCCGTTCCAGCCCTGTATTACTGAACTAGATATAGTTTCCATTCCAGCCATGTCTATATAATGAGATATAAATCTTTAACCAATGCATTATAGGGAGATATAGGTCCTACACATCTCATATTGAAATCATTCTCACGTGTTCCACAAAACAATCATAAATCATTCATCCTAACCCAAAGAATAAATTGGGTTTCATAAACATCATTTGTAACACCCCAAGCTTCCTCGGTATGTTTCCTTTCGAATAATGCAATGACGTGCATTGTACGCAACTTCGAGATTTTAACACACCACAACCAATCAAACTAGCCGTTATGAATAGTAATATCTACCTTTTGAAATTATATATATTTTATATTTCAAAATGGACTTCATTTTTGGATTTGGAGTATCGAATTTAGCCTAAGGTGAAATTTTGGTACTTTTCGGATAACTTTCATATTTTGATGAATAGTGAAAATTACTAATTTTAATTAAAAACAACTTTTTTAATCAAAATAATTAATAGTGATAAATTGTTAATTTGAGTGGTTTTAAAGTATATTTAGAATATATTTTTACCATTTAATATAATTTTGGTCATTGGACATAATTTTACAATTAAACCGAACATAAACAAGTGTCAATCTTTTGATAGTTATTACCTCTTAAAAACACGCTTTTTGTTTTGACAGCGGGAATTAATTTTAAATTAATTTCTGCCACTTCTGTGTTTTGAATTTAGAAAAATGGATTCCATATTTGAAATCAGGATGTCCAAATTGTGTAAATATGTAACTTTTATTTTTAGACATTTTGAATAATTACTGTGGTAAATATTTTATTTACCATGGTTAAGGGTAAATCCGGTAAATAAGGGTTAAAAAATAATATTATAATAATACAAAATTACCCTAAAAAGTGTCCTAACCTTATTGGTGGACACATACCCGACCATGGGCATCCTTGGGTCTATTTGGGGACCCCTTGGAGCCACTTGTATGTGGTAGGGACACATTATATTAATAAAGTTAAAATAAAAATAAAAATGGCATAAGCTTACATCTTTTAGAAGAACAATTTTTACATAGGGTTATACATGTTGGATTTTCTATTATAAATATTCATTAGAAAGATAAAAAGATTTCCTACATAATTAGATTTTTTTTATAATTTTTAGACCTCAGATAATTTAAATTATTAATGACACAATAATGATGCAATGTTTACCTCATTAAAAAATCATTTAAATAAATAAGATTATAATGATTAAAATATTATCTAAAACCTGTCCAATTCTTATTGGTTGATGTTATTTAGAATATGAGTCATCTTATCTTCGACCTCAATGATTTTTGGACCATTATAAACCGAATATAATTATATTATAAAGTAATACTTTCACTCTTTCCTAAAGAGCCCCTCCCCTCCCTTATAAAAGGAGACCACTTATACTCATTCCTCACACCTCTCAAGCCACTTGGCTCGTCCAAAACCTTCCCAAATAAGCTCCCCACATCCCTCTCCTCCTCCTTGAAGCTTCCCCTTAGGCAGAAAGCATTTCAAGAAGTCCTTTGGTTCCAACCAAAGTGAGTTACCTAAATTAAAGGTAACGATTTCTCTTAAATTATTTTCATTTATTTTGCTTCTCCAACCCCCAAACTCTTTTTATTTACTTTCTTTTGTAACAACACCAGTATCCAAAATATACTAGGATGTTGTTATAATAAGGATTCAAACTACACATACACACAACTCCATCTAATGGATGATGAACATAATGTTTCTGTGGATGGAAAACTAACGCCTCACGAAACGATGATTGTTCAAATACATATTACCGCCTCTCATGGTGGCCATTATGATGGCACTGTAATTAAATATGATATTAATGATATATATTTTATATATAAGCTTCTGTAATTCCATTTTATTTCCTACCATTATTCGTTTCATGTTGTATGTACATACGATAATTTCATTTGAGGAAGTGCGGACTACCGCCCCCTTAAAATGATATGACTCGTTCATACCACACATGGAACGTATAAAGGATGTTGTTAATGAAATTAAGTAACATATATAAAATATTATATTATACTGGAATAGTAATATACCTATGTATCATTTGGATTCGATTCTTTTAAAATAAAAATTAAATGGAAGTAGCGTTCGTGCGTACGTACGGACTACCGTCTCCACGAACGCGATGAGATTCATTGTCCATCATATCCATTCAAGTATAATTATAATTTGATGATTTAAAAATAGTATCTAAGGACTTGATATCATTATGGATATGAATAATATACATCCCATTAATAACGAATATGGCTCACATAACAAATAATATAAAGTAAAATGAACCCGTTAACACCCGAAATGACGATAATTCTAAGATATTATTAACAAATCAATGTTAAAAGATCATATATGATATCATATTAAAGTAAAATATTCTTTTATTATTCAATAACAATTATTTCACCATTATACAGGAGGTAAACCTACCATCGACCAAGGAAAAAGTACAAAGTAAGGGATTTTCTTATCTCACTTTCAATTCCGTGAGATTTCCATTGTTCACCACTAAATTATTGAAAGTGGTGTATTGTGTAGTTCCATTTGATATGTATTATCATGATTCTCTTTATATTCATGTTATTCTGTAAATAATTTGGTGGTTATTAACTTTTGGCCATACGACTCAGTTGATTAACGTGGTAAGGGATTTTCTAATCTCACTTTTAATTTCGTGAGAATTCCATTATTCACCACTTAATTATTGCATGTGGTGTATGTGTACTGCCCATGATTGTATTCATTGTGTAATATACTTTAATTTATGGGTATTTACATCATCATGGTATGATACTTCTTTCATGGGTTGATGTTTCGTAAGTTACCTAATCGATAAGGGAATTTGAGATTTCAATTTCCACTCATTTGGCTTTACAGATATTTCATTGATTATATTACTCCAAGATTATGTGTGGAATTGATATTCATTTGATTATGTCTTAATTTCCACTTCCCTTTCTGTGGATATACTTTTGATACACATAATCACTCCATTGATAAATTCTCAAGTGATCGGTATGAACTTGATAAGAGTAATTTTAACTCAATCTCCATTTGTTGAGTTAAATATCCAATTCGTTGGTGTTGTTTCTACAAGAATATGTGTGAATATCCTTTGATTGTATTAAACTGAATATTCAATCATATTTAGTGTATTTATATTTTTCACACATAATTATGTCATTGATTTATCCTTAACCTAAGGATACGACCTTTATGAGAGATTTCATCTCAATTTACATTCAACTGATACTTCTTTGTTGATATACACCAAATCACTTTTATGTGGTGTATATAATGTACTTTGACATAGTATATCATGAATCCCTTTATTCTCATGATATTACAAAGTTTTGATTACCTCAATTATTTGTATTCAAGTGTCTCTCTTTTGGTTAGAATCTCTAACCAAAATACCATTTTAAAATGTTTTAAAGACTTATTCTTCTATATCTTGCTCATTAATGTCCATGTTTTAAAAATGGTTTTAAGGATTTATTTATATGGAAATTAATGTTTTAAAATTAAAACTCCTTTTAAAAGTTTCAAAGTGGTATGGGACACTTTGATTCAAAAAATCTATTTTTAAATGGCTTCTTGACAAATAGTGTGACTTTTAAATGATTTCAAGAAAAGGGGGATATTTCCCTCAAATAGTTTTGATGATTATTTTCATCTATGTCAACATCCTTCATTATTCATGATTGAGGTTAATGTGATACAATACAATCTTCCATATTGTATCAAATGAGTTATGTTTGACTGTGGATGTTCTATTTTTATACCATTCATGGTTTGTGGTTAAAGTATTGACATTTCGTATGATAGTTTTAATACGAATGTTTATTTTATGTTTAAACCTATTCATATGAGGAATGCATTGGACTTAATAAGTGACGGGTGGAGTCCGCTATAGCTCCTCGATGCATCAGTAGGTCTCATGAGACAAACTAGTGTCTTGGCACAAGGCCTTGGCAAAATCTTATTTGTAGTCTTGGCACGAGGCCTTGGCTATGTGGTTATGATAGTCTGGCATTATGCATTCCATCATTATGAAAGTGGATATTGATATTACATGTGATCATTCGACTAGTAGAATATCCATGTGAGTAAGTAAATGGCATTATTTCATTTTACCTTTTCCATTTTATGCTAAAGTTCAAGTTTAAAAGGCTTTTGTTTTAGTTATAAATTGCCTTAAGTGTTTATGCTTATTTATGAAAGCTTCTGCTATAATGTTATCCTTACTGAGTATCTGAGCTCACCCCTTTCAATGTTTTATTTTTTTCCCAGGATTATGAAGAAGTAATTTATGAATGACCTACAGGGATAGTATGAGGGGATATGAAGACAAGACGTTTTTTTTATGATGTAATGTAAAAATTTATGGATGTATCTAGTTATTCCAAGGCTACTAAACTAATCGGTCTTTAGAGACTTGATCTTTCTCGTGATCATGCCAATGTTATGTAATAATGCACCGACTCTAGGTAATTAGGGTCGGGGCGTTACAGTTGGTATCAGAGGAAGTTTAGTACAAACCTTGAAAGCTAGATTTAGATAAACTCTGATTAGAGCATGTAAACCTAAGATGAAATTTGAGGATTAGTATAGAAGAACTTCCTAGAATTTTGGTATTGTATAGATTTTGTGAGTTTTCCGAGAAATACATCCCTGTCTGGATACGAGCAGGTAGAGGCGGCTCTGGCACAGATGTACCTAGGGGTAAAACCCGAAAACACCGCTTGAGCTAGACTCGAACGGGAACTGGTGCACGACAACGGGCCTTGCTGCACTCTTGGTTACGACACTCCCGGGGGATATGCTTTGGTAAATTCACAATATTAGTATAAACCATTATTAAGGGAATACAAAAAAAATTCCCCTAAGAATATATATCGGCAAATAGATAGTGGATATCCTAGATTTTAACATAGGGTACCCCAAGTTAGGATATATTGTTCAATTACAAGATTATCCTATTATGTCTATTTTTTTTACATTCTTATTAGATAAGTATTCAAAAACCCTAATTGTATTTTCTTTTCTTAGTTGAAACATGGAGGGAGCAAGATCACGAACAACTCTTCTCTCTCTTCCTGAAGAACTACTTACAATTATTATCTACAAGTCATGCGCAGACGATGTTGAAACTTTTTCAAATGTCCAAGTTACATGCAAACAACTTTATGAGACATCCAATACCTCTAGAATTGCATGATTCTTTCATGGATCAAGTACCGACTATGGGATAATGTTGCGCTCTCAACTTTCTTACCACGCTAAGAGTGGGAAGTACCATCAGGGTCTTTTCAAATTATTCACTTTATCTCAAAATTACGATGCACTAAATGATTTTCTAGATGCTGCAGAAGAGGGAGACCTTCGAGCAGCCTATATGTATCAAATTATATATTTATGTCTTTTGGGATATACAAAAACTGATTTACCAAAACCTTATTTTGAAATATTTGAAGATGAATCAGTGAGAATTTTTCTAAAAAAACATGTTAAAGACGATGTCTCAAAATTATATATAAGAAATACCTATTTTTTTATGATGCATCGATGCTTCCATCGATATAATCCAAAATGGATGAGGAGTTTTTGGGTAAAGGAAGTAGATGATTTTGAAAAATTCCTGAGGTACCATTGTGACACATGAACGCATTCTACCAAAAGGCAAATCCGCCTAGTCTCTCCAGAGTTCATGTTGTGATCCACATACCTCTAGTGACAAAATACATGCCTGACACAATGCATGTCCTCACCTATGAAGAATTATAACTGGAACTCGATCTATCTTATTGTGGAGGGCCTATCAGAATTCTTCATACCAAAGATCAAGTGTTGAGAAACCGGATGACTTGTCTGGTAAAAGATCTATGGAGAAATCATAATATGGAAGAGGCAATGTGGGAACCCGAGGAACATATGATGAAGAACCTATGTGGAAATAAATGGATGGTGAAATGTTTAAAAGTGTTAGTGCTCTTTATTGATGGGATTACTTTGGAATAATTTTCTCTTGTATGTGTAAACCTGAAATTTATCATGTGAAAATGATATCTGAGGAAGAATTATCTTTTCTGTTGCAGATATAGTTATAAATAACCATTTGGTCTTATATGAGCATTGGGTTTGAGGAAATTATAAGTTATTATAATTTGGGATGAAAATGCAAGGTATGATATAATATTTGTGGTTAAATTATGTTATTTTGAGGAATTTATCTCATTTTGGTAATATTATAAAATATAGTTTTTGAAAAAGGACAACACGTAGGCCGTGTGACAACCCATCGCGTCGGACAAAGATGTGGGAATCGAACCCACAACCAAAGTGCGATTGGGATTTATCGCCTACCACTGGACTACGTGAAGTCCCTGGTTAATGTGACTATTTTTTTTAGATAAATGATTTTATTGATCAATAATAAGTTAATTTGGGTTCTTATTTCTTATCAAATGAATACCCTTGGTAGAGGAAACTGATTTGGTGCTTAAGTGATAAATATTATTTTGGAAGATGTTTGATTTGTTGGGAAACACTATATGCCCAAGGAAAATAGAATACTATGGGGTTTAATTTGAGGATTAATGGTAGATTTTTATCTATGTTTTTATTGTGGATTTATAGTGATTTGGGTTATTTATGGAAATGATTAACCTATAATAGAGAATATGTGATTAGGTTAATTACTTTTGAGTATGTGACTTTAAGAGTAGTTTATGTCATTTGGAGATACAATTTAACATGGGAGACTACATAATCAAATTCTTTAATGCGTTGGGTTTAAATATTACTTTGGATTATATGGAAGTATTTTAAGGATAATTGATTATTGAATGGTATTTATTTAACTTTGGGGTATTGTTGGTTTAATTTTAGAAATTAAGATTAGTGCATATTTATCTCAATGAATATCCTTTTGGGGGATCATTAGATCATTCACTAACCATTTTGGTTTTGATTAATCTTCAAAGACAATGTAAATATATGGTTTATCCTGCATGGATCATGTGATTCTATAGAAGTTTATTCTAGCTCTTCCAGTGTGACAAAGTCTTCTTGAATACTCATCGTTTAAAAAAAAATTGAGTTAGTGGTGGAAATTTATTAAAGAATGAAAATCTACTTAAAATGTAAGTATATATCA
This sequence comes from Viscum album, assembly GCA_963277665.1. NCBI lineage: Eukaryota > Viridiplantae > Streptophyta > Magnoliopsida > Santalales > Viscaceae > Viscum > Viscum album. The sequence continues at coordinate 792,037,130 of OY728141.1, forward strand.
TAATGTTCTTAGTCAATATCATAAATGAATTCCTCTTCCTTATGTAATGTAACTAGAAAAAAATGTTGTCCGTTTACTTTCCTACTAGGAGACTAATGGTCGTTTGTCCCAACACAAGTTTGTGGTTTTCTCATTGTTAACTTTCTCCTGATCATGATTTCTATCCCTCTCCATCAGAACTTGACACTTAGTTTATCATCCATATCCATGTTTTCTTACATGGAATCCTAGTATGGGTTATCTTGGATGACCCTTATACCTCTCTTTCTTTCTTTTAAAGTGATAGTTTTATTGACTCTTTTTCCGATGTGGGACTTTCCATTATATTCCCAAGAAAAATTTTAAACATTGCAAGGAAGCAATTTATTTAAGGAGTGTAGAATGTAACACCCCAAGCTTCCTCGGTATGTTTCCTTTCGAATAATGCAATGACGTGCATTGTACGCAACTTCGAGATTTTAACACACCACAACCAATCAAACTAGCCGTTATGAATAGTAATATCTACCTTTTGAAATTATATATATTTTATATTTAAAAATGGACTTCATTTTTGGATTCGGAGTATCGAATTTAGCCTAAGGTGAAATTTTGGTACTTTTCGGATAACTTTCATATTTTGATGAATAGTGAAAATTACTAAATTTTAATTAAAAACAACTTTTTTAATCAAAATAATTAATAGTGATAAATTGTTAATTTGAGTGGTTTTAAAGTATATTTAGAATATATTTTTACCATTTAATATAATTTTGGTCATTGGACATAATTTTACAATTAAACCGAACATAAACAAGTGTCAATCTTTTGATAGTTATTACCTCTTAAAAACACGCTTTTTGTTTTGACAGCGGGAATTAATTTTAAATTAATTTCTGCCACTTCTGTGTTTTGAATTTAGAAAAATGGATTCCATATTTGGAATCAGGATGTCCAAATTGTGTAAATAGGTAACTTTTATTTTTAGACATTTTGAATAATTACTGTGGTAAATATTTTATTTACCATGGTTAAGGGTAAATCCGGTAAATAAGGGTTAAAAAATAATATTATAATAATACAAACTTACCCTAAAACGTGTCCTAACCTTATTGGTGGACACATACCCGACCATGGGCATCCTTGGGTCGATTTGGGGACCCCTTTGAGCCACTTGTATGTGGTAGGGACACATTATATTAATAAAGTTAAAATAAAAATAAAAATGGCATAAGCTTACATCTTTTAGAAGAACAATTTTTACATAGGGTTATACATGTTGGATTTTCTATTATAAATATTCATTAGAAAGATAAAAATATTTCCTACATAATGAGAATTTATTTATAATTTTTAGACATCAAATAATTTAAATTATTAATGACACAATAATGATGCAATGTTTACCTCATTAATAAATCATTTAAATAAATAAGATTATAATGATTAAAATATTATCTAAAACCTGTCCAATTCTTATTGTTTGATGTTATTTAGAATATGAGTCATCTTATCTTCGAGATCAATGATTTTTGGACCATTATAAACCGAATATAATTATATTATAAAGTAATACTTTCACTCTTTCCTAAAGATCCCCTCCTCTCCCTTATAAAAGGAGACCACTTCTACTCATTCCTCACACCTCTCAAGCCACTTGGCTCGTCCAAACCCTGCCCAAATAAGCTCCCCACATCCCTCTCCTCCTCCTTGAAGCTTCCCCTTAGGCAGAAAACATTTCAAGAAGTCCTTTGGTTCCAACCAAAGTGAGTTACCTAAATTAAAGGTAACGATTTCTCTTAAATTATTTTCATTTATTTTGCTTCTCCAACCCCCAAACTCTTTTTATTTCCTTTCTTTTGTAACAACACCAGTATCCACAATATACTAGGATGTTGTTATAAGAAGTATTCAAACTACACATACACAAAACTCCATCTAATGGATGATGAACATAATGTTTCTGTGGATGGGAAACTAATGCCTCACGAAACGATGATTGTTCAAATACATATTACCGCCTCTCATGGTGGCCATTATGATGGAACTGTAATTAAATATGATATTAATGATATATATTTTATATATAAGCTTCTATAATTCCATTTTATTTCCTACCATTATTCGTTTCATGTTGTATGTACATACGATAATTTCATTTGAGGAAGTGCGGACTACCGCCCCCTTAAAATGATATGACTCGTTCATACCACACATGGAACGTATAAAGGATGGTGTTAATGAAATTAAGTAACATATATAAAATATTATATTATACTGGAATAGTAATATACCTATGTATCATTTGGATTCGATTCTTTTAAAATAAAAATTAAATGGAAGTAGCGTTCGTGCGTACGTACGGACTACCGTCTCCACGAACGCGATGAGATTCATTGTCCATCATATCCATTCAAGTATAATTATAATTTGATTATTTAAAAATAGTATCTAAGGACTTGATATCATTATGGATATGAATAATATACATCCCATTAATAACGAATATGGCTCACATAACAAAGAATATAAAGTAAAATGAACCCGTTAACACCCGAAATGACGATAATTCTAAGATATTATTAACAAATCAATGTTAAAAGATCATATATGATATCATATTAAAGTAAAATATTCTTTTATTATTCAATAACAATTATTTCACCATTATACAGGAGGTAAACCTACCATCGACCAAGGAAAAAGTACAAAGTAAGGGATTTTCTTATCTCACTTTCAATTCCGTGAGATTTCCATTGTTCACCACTAAATTATTGAAAGTGGTGTATTGTGTAGTTCCATTTGATATGTATTATCATGATTCTCTTTATATTCATGTTATTCTGTAAATAATTTGGTGGTTATTAACTTTTGGCCATACGACTCAGTTGATTAACGTGGTAAGGGATTTTCTAATCTCACTTTTAATTTCGTGAGAATTCCATTATTCACCACTTAATTATTGCATGTGGTGTATGTGTACTGCCCATGATTGTATTCATTGTGTAATATACTTTAATTTATGGGTATTTACATCATCATGGTATGATACTTCTTTCATGGGTTGATGTTTCGTAAGTTACCTAATCGATAAGGGAATTTGAGATTTCAATTTCCACTCATTTGGCTTTACAGATATTTCATTGATTATATTACTCCAAGATTATGTGTGGAATTGCTATTCATTTGATTATGTCTTAATTTCCACTTCCCTTTCTGTGGATATACTTTTGATACACATAATCACTCCATTGATAAATTCTCAAGTGATCGGTATGAACTTGATAAGAGTAATTTTAACTCAATCTCCATTTGTTGAGTTAAATATCCAATTCGTTGGTGTTGTTTCTACAAGAATATGTGTGAATATCCTTTGATTGTTTTAAACTGAATATTCAATCATATTTAGTGTATTTATATTTTTCACACATAATTATGTCATTGATTTATCCTTAACCTAAGGATACGACCTTTATGAGAGATTTCATCTCAATTTACATTCAACTGATACTTCTTTGTTGATATACACCAAATCACTTTTATGTGGTGTATATAATGTACTTTGACATAGTATATCATGAATCCCTTTATTCTCATGATATTACAAAGTTTTGATTACCTCAATTATTTGTATTCAAGTGTCTCTCTTTTGGTTAGAATCTCTAACCAAAATACCATTTTAAAATGTTTTAAAGACTTATTCTTCTATATCTTGCTCATTAATGTCCATGTTTTAAAAATGGTTTTAAGGATTTATTTATATGGACATTAATGTTTTAAAATTAAAACTCCTTTTAAAAGTTTCAAAGTGGTATGGGACACTTTGATTCAAAAAATCTATTTTTAAATGGCTTCTTGACAAATAGTGTGACTTTTAAATGATTTCAAGAAAAGGGGGATATTTCCCTCAAATAGTTTTGATGATTATTTTCATCTATGTCAACATCCTTCATTATTCATGATTGAGGTTAATGTGATACAATACAATCTTCCATATTGTATCAAATGAGTTATGTTTGACTGTGGATGTTCTATTTTTATACCATTCATGGTTTGTGGTTAAAGTATTGACATTTCGTATGATAGTTTTAATACGAATGTTTATTTTATGTTTAAACCTATTCATATGAGGAATGAATTGGACTTAATAAGTGACGGGTGGAGCCCGCTATAGCTCCTCGATGCATCGGTAGGTCTCATGAGACAAACTAGTGTCTTGGCACAAGGCCTTGGCAAAATCTTATTTGTAGTCTTGGCACGAGGCCTTGGCTATGTGGTTATGATAGTCTGGCATTATGCATTCCATCATTATGAAAGTGGATATTGATATTACATGTGATCATTCGACTAGTAGAATATCCATGTGAGTAAGTAAATGGCATTATTTCATTTTACCTTTTCCATTTTATGCTAAAGTTCAAGTTTAAAAGGCTTTTGTTTTAGTTATAAATTGCCTTAAGTGTTTATGCTTATTTATGAAAGCTTCTGCTATAATGTTATCCTTACTGAGCATCTGAGCTCACCCCTTTCAATGTTTTATTTTTTTCCCAGGATTATGAAGAAGTAATTTATGAATGACCTGCAGGGATAGTATGAGGGGATATGAAGACAAGACGTTTTTTTATGATGTAATGTAAAAATTTATGGATGTATCTAGTTATTCCAAGGCTACTAAACTAATCGGTCTTTAGAGACTTGATCTTTCTCGTGTTCATGCCAATGTTATGTAATAATGCACCGACTCTAGGTAATTAGGGTCGGGGCGTTACAGTTGGTATCAGAGGAAGTTTAGTACAAACCTTGAAAGCTAGATTTAGATAAACTCTGATTAGAGCATGTAAACCTAAGATGAAATTTGAGGATTAGTATAGAAGAACTTCCTAGAATTTTGGTATTGTATAGATTTTGTGAGTTTTCCGAGAAATACATCCCTGTCTGGATACGAGCAGGTAGAGGTGGCTCTGGCACAGATGTACCTAGGGGTAAAACCCGAAAACACCGCTTGAGCTAGACTCGAACGGGAACTGGTGCACGACAACGGGCCTTGCTGCACTCTTGGTTACGACACTCCCGGGGGATATGCTTTGGTAAATTCACAATATTAGTATAAACCATTATTAAGGGAATACAAAAAAAATTCCCCTAAGAATATATATCGGCAAATAGATAGTGGATATCCTAGATTTTAACATAGGGTACCCCAAGTTAGGATATATTGTTCAATTACAAGATTATCCTATTATGTCTATTTTTTTACATTCTTATTAGATAAGTATTCAAAAACCCTAATTGTATTTTCTTTTCTTAGTTGAAACATGGAGGGAGCAAGATCACGAACAACTCTTCTCTCTCTTCCTGAAGAACTACTTACAATTATTATCTACAAGTCATGCGCAGACGATGTTGAAACTTTTTCAAATGTCCAAGTTACATGCAAACAACTTTATGAGACATCCAATACCTCTAGAATTGCATGATTCTTTCAAGGATCAAGTACCGACTATGGGATAATGTTGCGCTCTCAACTTTCTTACCACGCTAAGCGTGGGAAGTACCATCAGGGTCTTTTCAAATTATTCACTTTATCTCAAAATTACGATGCACTAAATGATTTTCTAGATGCTGCAGAAGAGGGAGACCTTCGAGCAGCCTATATGTATCAAATTATATATTTATGTCTTTTGGGATATACAAAAACTGATTTACCAAAACCTTATTTTGAAATATTTGAAGATGAATCAGTGAGAATTTTTCTAAAAAAACATGTTAAAGACGATGTCTCAAAATTATATATAAGAAATACCTATTTTTTTATGATGCATCGATGCTTCCATCGATATAATCCAAAATGGATGAGGAGTTTTTGGGTAAAGGAAGTAGATGATTTTGAAAAATTCCTGAGGTACCATTGTGACACATGAACGCATTCTACCAAAAGGCAAATCCGCCTAGTCTCTCCAGAGTTCATGTTGTGATCCACATACCTCTAGTGACAAAATACATGCCTGACACAATGCATGTCCTCACCTATGAAGAATTATAACTGGAACTCAATCTATCTTATTGTGGAGGGCCTATCAGAATTCTTCATACCAAAGATCAAGTGTTGAGAAACCGGATGACTTGTCTGGTAAAAGATCTATGGAGAAATCATAAGATGGAAGAGGCAATGTGGGAACCCGAGGAACATATGATGAAGAACCTATGTGGAAATAAATGGATGGTGAAATGTTTAAAAGTGTTAGTGCTCTTTATTGATGGGATTACTTTGGAATAATTTTCTCTTGTATGTGTAAACCTGCAATTTATCATGTGAAAATGATATCTGAGGAAGAATTATCTTTTCTGTTGCGGATATAGTTATAAATAACCATTTGGTCTTATATGAGCATTGGGTTTGAGGAAATTATAAGTTATTATAATTTGGGATGAAAATGCAAGGTATGATATAATATTTGTGGTTAAATTATGTTATTTTGAGGAATTTATCTCATTTTGGTAATATTATAAAATATAGTTTTTGAAAAAGGACAACACGTAGGCCGTGTGACAACCCATCGCGTCGGACAAAGATGTGGGAATCGAACCCACAACCAAAGTGCGATTGGGATTTATCGCCTACCACTGGACTACGTGAAGTCCCTAGTTAGTGTGACTATTTTTTTTAGATAAATGATTTTATTGATCAATAATAAGTTAATTTGGGTTCTTATTTCTTATCAAATGAATACCCTTGGTAGAGGAAACTGATTTGGTGCTTAAGTGATAAATATTATTTTGGAAGATGTTTGATTTGTTGGGAAACACTATATGCCCAAGGAAAATAGAATACTATGGGGTTTAATTTGAGGATTAATGGTATATTTTTATCTATGTTTTTATTGTGGATTTATAGTGATTTGGGTTATTTATGGAAATGATTAACCTATAATAGAGAATATGTGATTAGGTTAATTACTTTTGAGTATGTGACTTTAAGAGTAGTTTATGTCATTTGGAGATACAATTTAACATGGGAGACTACATAATCAAATTCTTTAATGCGTTGGGTTTAAATATTACTTTGGATTATATGGAAGTATTTTAAGGACAATTGATTATTGAATGGTATTTATTTAACTTTGGGGTATTGTTGGTTTAATTTTAGAAATTAAGATTAGTGCATATTTATCTCAATGAATATCCTTTTGGGGGATCATTAGATCATTCACTAACCATTTTGGTTTTGATTAATCTTCAAAGACAATGTAAATATATGGTTTATCCTGCATGGATCATGTGATTCTATAGAAGTTTATTCTAGCTCTTCCAGTGTGACAAAGTCTTCTTGAATACTCATCGTTTAAAAAAAAATTGAGTTAGTGGTGGAAATTTATTAAAGAATGAAAATCTACTTAAAATGTAAGTATATATCATAATGTTCTTAGTCAATATCATAAATGAATTCCTCTTCCTTATGTAATGTAACTAGAAAAAAATGTTGTCCGTTTACTTTCCTACTAGGAGACTAATGGTCGTTTGTCCCAACACAAGTTTGTGGTTTTCTCATTGTTAACTTTCTCCTGATCATGATTTCTATCCCTCTCCATCAGAACTTGACACTTAGTTTATCATCCATATCCATGTTTTCTTACATGGAATCCTAGTATGGGTTATCTTGGATGACCCTTATACCTCTCTTTCTTTCTTTTAAAGTGATAGTTTTATTGACTCTTTTTCCGATGTGGGACTTTCCATTATATTCCCAAGAAAAATTTTAAACATTGCAAGGAAGCAATTTATTTAAGGAGGGGATAATGTAACACCCCAAGCTTCCTCGGTATGTTTCCTTTCGAATAATGCAATGACGTGCATTGTACGCAACTTCGAGATTTTAACACACCACAACCAATCAAACTAGCCGTTATGAATAGTAATATCTACCTTTTGAAATTATATATATTTTATATTTAAAAATGGACTTCATTTTTGGATTCAGAGTATCGAATTTAGCCTAAGGTGAAATTTTGGTACTTTTCGGATAACTTTCATATTTTGATGAATAGTGAAAATTACTAAATTTTAATTAAAAACAACTTTTTTAATCAAAATAATTAATAGTGATAAATTGTTAATTTGAGTGGTTTTAAAGTATATTTAGAATATATTTTTACCATTTAATATAATTTTGGTCATTGGACATAATTTTAAAATTAAACCGAACATAAACAAGTGTCAATCTTTTGATAGTTATTACCTCTTAAAAACACGCTTTTTGTTTTGACAGCGGGAATTAATTTTAAATTAATTTCTGACACTTCTGTGTTTTGAATTTAGAAAAATGGATTCCATATTTGGAATCAGGATGTCCAAATTGTGTAAATAGGTAACTTTTATTTTTAGACATTTTGAATAATTACTGTGGTAAATATTTTATTTACCATGGTTAAGGGTAAATCCGGTAAATAAGGGTTAAAAAATAATATTATAATAATACAAAATTACCCTAAAACGTGTCCTAACCTTATTGGTGGACACATACCCGACCATGGGCATCCTTGGGTCGATTTGGGGGCCCCTTTGAGCCACTTGTATGTGGTAGGGACACATTATATTAATAAAGTTAAAATAAAAATAAAAATGGCATAAGCTTACATCTTTTAGAAGAACAATTTTTACATAGGGTTATACATGTTGGATTTTCTATTATAAATATTCATTAGAAAGATAAAAATATTTCCTACATAATGAGATTTTATTTATAATTTTTAGACATCAAATAATTTAAATTATTAATGACACAATAATGATGCAATGTTTACCTCATTAATAAATCATTTAAATAAATAAGATTATAATGATTAAAATATTATCTAAAACCTGTCCAATTCTTATTGTTTGATGTTATTTAGAATATGAGTCATCTTATCTTCGAGCTCAATGATTTTTGGACCATTATAAACCGAATATAATTATATTATAAAGTAATACTTTCACTCTTTCCTAAAGAGCCCCTCCTCTCCCTTATAAAAGGAGACCACTTCTACTCATTCCTCACACCTCTCAAGCCACTTGGCTCGTCCAAACCCTGCCCAAATAAGCTCCCCACATCCCTCTCCTCCTCCTTGAAGCTTCCCTCTAGGCAGAAAACATTTCAAGAAGTCCTTTGGTTCCAACCAAAGTGAGTTACCTAAATTAAAGGTAACGATTTCTCTTAAATTATTTTCATTTATTTTGCTTCTCCAACCCCCAAACTCTTTTTATTTCCTTTCTTTTGTAACAACACCAGTATCCACAATATACTAGGATGTTGTTATAAGAAGTATTCAAACTACACATACACAAAACTCCATCTAATGGATGATGAACATAATATTTCTGTGGATGGGAAACTAATGCCTCACGAAACGATGATTGTTCAAATACATATTACCGCCTCTCATGGTGGCCATTATGATGGCACTGTAATTAAATATGATATTAATGATATATATTTTATATATAAGCTTCTGTAATTCCATTTTATTTCCTACCATTATTCGTTTCATGTTGTATGTACATACGATAATTTCATTTGAGGAAGTGCGGACTACCGCCCCCTTAAAATGATATGACTCGTTCATACCACACATGGAACGTATAAAGGATGGTGTTAATGAAATTAAGTAACATATATAAAATATTATATTATACTGGAATAGTAATATACCTATGTATCATTTGGATTCGATTCTTTTAAAATAAAAATTAAATGGAAGCAGCGTTCGTGCGTACGTACGGACTACCGTCTCCACGAACGCGATGAGATTCATTGTCCATCATATCCATTCAAGTATAATTATAATTTGATGATTTAAAAATAGTATCTAAGGACTTGATATAATTCTGGATATGAATAATATACATCCCATTAATAACGAATATGGCTCACATAATAAAGAATATAAAGTAAAATGAACCCGTTAACACCCGAAATGACGATAATTCTAAGATATTATTAACAAATCAATGTTAAAAGATCATATATGATATCATATTAAAGTAAAAGATTCTTTTATTATTCAATAACAATTATTTCACCATTATACAAGAGGTAAACCTACCATCGACCAAGGAAAAAGTACAAAGTAAGGGATTTTCTTATCTCACTTTCAATTTCATGAGATTTCCATTGTTCGCCACTAAATTATTGAAAGTGGTGTATTGTGTACTGCCATTTGATATGTATTATCATGATTATCTTTATATTCATGTTATTCTGTAAATAATTTGGTGGTTATTAACTTTTGGCCATACGACTCAGTTGATTAACGTGGTAAGGGATTTTCTAATCTCACTTTTAATTTCGTGAGAATTCCATTGTTCACCACTTAATTATTGCATGTGGTGTATGTGTACTGCCCATGATTGTATTCATTGTGTTATATAATTTAATTTATGGGTATTTACATCATCATGGTATGATACTTCTTTCATGGGTTGATGTTTCGTAAGTTACCTAATCGATAAGGGAATTTGAGATTTCAATTTCCACTCATTTGGCTTTACACATATTTCATTGATTATATTACTCCAAGATTATGTGTGGAATCGCTATTCATTTGATTATGTCTTAATTTCCACTCCCCTTTCTGTGGATATACTTTTGATACACATAATCACTCCATTGATAAATTCTCAAGTGATCGGTATGAACTTGATAAGAGTAATTTTAACTCAATCTCCATTTGTTGAGTTAAATATCCAATTCGTTGGTGTTGTTTCTACAAGAATATGTGTGAATATCCTTTGATTGTTTTACACTGAATATTCAATCATATTTAGTGTATTTATATTTTTCACACATAATTATGTCGTTGATTTATCCTTAACCTAAGGATACGGCCTTTATGAGAGATTTCATCTCAATTTACATTCAACTGATACTTCTTTGTTGATATACACCAAATCACTTTTATGTGGTGTATATAATGTACTTTGACATAGTATATCATGAATCCCTTTATTCTCATGATATTACAAAGTTTTGATTACCTCAATTATTTGTATTCAAGTGTCTCTATTTTGGTTAGAATCTCTAACCAAAATACCATTTTAAAATGTTTTAAAGACTTATTCTTCTATATCTTGCTCATTAATGTCCATGTTTTAAAAATGGTTTTAAGGATTTATTTATATGGACATTAATGTTTTAAAATTAAAACTCCTTTTAAAAGTTTCAAAGTGGTATGGGACACTTTGATTCAAAAAATCTATTTTTAAATGGCTTCTTGACAAATAGTGTGACTTTTAAATGATTTCAAGAAAAGGGGGATATTTCCCTCAAATAGTTTTGATGATTATTTGCATCTATGTCAACATCCTTCATTATTCATGATTGAGGTTAATGTGATACAATACAATCTTCCATATTGTATCAAATGAGTTATGTTTGACTGTGGATGTTCTATTTTTATACCATTCATGGTTTGTGGTTAAAGTATTGACATTTCGTATGATAGTTTTAATACGAATGTTTATTTTATGTTTAAACCTATTCATATGAGGAATGCATTGGACTTAATAAGTGACGGGTGGAGCCCGCTATAGATCCTCGATGCATCGGTAGGTCTCATGAGACAAACTAGTGTCTTGGCACAAGGCCTTGGCAAAATCTTATTTGTAGTCTTGGCACGAGGCCTTGGCTATGTGGTTATGATAGTATGGCATTATGCATTCCATCATTATGAAAGTGGATATTGATATTGCATGTGATCATTCGACTAGTAGAATATCCATGTGAGTAAGTAAATGGCATTATTTCATTTTACCTTTTCCATTTTATGCTAAAGTTCAAGTTTAAAAGGCTTTTGTTTTAGTTATAAATTGCCTTAAGTGTTTATGCTTATTTATGAAAGCTTCTGCTATAATGTTATCCTTACTAAGCATCTGAGCTCACCCCTTTCAATGTTTTATTTTTTTTCCCAAGATTATGAAGAAGTAATTTATGAATGACCTGCAGGGATAGTATGAGGGGATATGAAGACAAGATGTTTTTTTTATGATGTAATGTAAAAATTTATGGATGTATCTAGTTATTCCAAGGCTACTAAACTAATCGGTCTTTAGAGACTTGATCTTTCTCGTGATCATGCCAATGTTATGTAATAATGCACCGACTCTAGGTAATTAGGGTCGGGGCGTTACATCATTCCATCATAACATAATCCATATAAAAAATGGATATCATTTCATCATAAGAAAAGTGAAACCATATAAATCATATAGACATTATAGTTGAAACATACACATATGAAATAATGTCATCTTAGATAGAAAATGGTTTTTATAAAGCACTTGAAATGAATTCTTGAGGAAAATATCCTTTCTTCTTGAAAATCATTTTCTTTTCACAAAATTCCATTCAATTTTAAAAGAAATGGATTTTGTTGAAAACAGTCATGAAATATTGTAGAGTAAGATTCATGAAAAAAAAGCGTTATGAAACCATAAAAATCTGTTCATGCCGTATAAGTTAAAAAAAAACATTCTTCTCGTACTTTTTCCAGAAAATTCAAAAAGTACCTAGTATGGTAAACAAAAAAAGATTCCTTACATACTATGTAGTAAAAGTAAAAAATGGATAAAAATGACTTTAAACATAAATTAAAACATTTTTAGAAAACTTGGAAATGGATGATAAATATAACTCCAGTAAATACTTACGTATAATCAATCTCGGATAGAAAACAATTGAGATTGCAACATTATCCCTTAGAAATATCTTTTTGTAAATAGATCACTTATGTGTATTCACTATAAGGTCACATAAGGAAATTATAAATACATGATAAGATATAAAAATTCATTTCTCACATAATCAAATAATGACATAAACAATAAAGAGAAGATAAAACCAAAGAACAGAAATTGGGTTAAGATGTTCCCTTACCTCGTGTTCGACTTGACTCGATCGTTCTTTAATCTCCTTTAATTTGGGTAACTTCCTTTGGTTTGAACCAAAAGTACTTATTGAAGTGCCTTATGCCTAATTTAAGGCTTCTAGGAGGAGGAGAGGGATGTAAGGAGCTTAATTGGGAAGAGTTTGGATGATCCAAATGGCTTGAGTGGTGTAAGGAATTGGATAGAAATGGTCTCCTTTTATAAGGGGCAGGAGGGGCTCTTTAGGAAAGAGTGAAAACATTATTTTATAATATAATGATATTCAGTTTCTAATGGTCCAAAAATCATTATAGTTGAATATGAGATGACTAATGGTCGATATATAATCATCCAATTAGAATTGTACGTGTTTTGGATAATATTTTAATCATTATAATTTTATTTATTTAAATCATTTATTAATGAGGTAAATATTTTATCATTATTGTGTCATAAATAATTTAATTTACTTGATGTCTAAAAATTATAAAAAAAATACCAACATGTATGAAATATTTTTAGCTTTCCAATGAATATTTATAGTCGAAAATATAATTTATATAACCCCTTATAAAAATTAATTACTAAAAGATTTTTGTTAATGCCAATTTTGTCTTTACATTAAATTAATTAATCTAATGTGTCATTATCTTTTATAAGTGGCTCCATGGGGTACCAAAATCGACCCAAGGATTCCCATGGTCGGCCATTACTCATCAAATAAGGTTTGGGAAAGTGTTAAAGTAATTTTTAATTATTATAATATTCTTTTAACCTTGAATTACCCTATTTACTTTAACCGCAGTAAATAAAAGTAAAAAGTTACTATTCACCAAAAATTATTTTCATCTCATTGAACCACATTTTAGTCCTTGATATTAACTGCGTCTCTCTGATTTTCAAAATTCCACTCACAGAAGTGGTAAAATTAAGTTTTATGTGAATTTCCAAATTCTCCTTGGTGGTGGGTAAAAGACGGTGAAAAGTTCAATAAAATTTTTATATATCGAAAATTATTATAAAATGACTCCAATTAATTACATAGAACTTATATAGGTATTATTTATCAATTTTTACCTAAAATAAATTTAAATAAATTAAATAATTATTTAAATAAAAAGTCGATTTTTAAATAGTAACCCAATGTTTTCACTATTCATCAAAAATTGAAAGTTTTCAGAAAAATACCAAAAATTCAGCCTAAGATATATTTGATATTCCGAATTCAAAAATGATGTCCATTTTTCCAAATTCAAAACATTGAATTAGAATTAATTAATTTTAAAATTAATTCCTGTTATCTAAACAAATAACGTGTTTTTAAGAAACAATAACTATCAAAAGATTGATACTTGTTTATGTCCAATTTCAAAGTTAAATTAATTCCAATAAAAAATATTGGATTAAATGGTAAAAGTATATTCTAATTAAACTTTAAAACCAATTAAAAAGATAATCTAACCATATAAATTATTGCGATGAAAAAAGTTGTTTTTAATTAAAATATAGCGTGTTTTTACTATTCATTAAAATATTAAAGTTATCATAATAATATGAAAAATTTAACCAAAGTAAATTTTTATATCCTGATTCCAAAGAATAATTTTATTTTGTCAAATTGAACTTATAGACATGTCAAAAACAAGATTTAAAGTGGGTGCGCCATCAAAAGGCAGGAAAACTGCAATTTTTGAAAAATACATATTTTATACGAAAAATTTATTTTGTTCTCATACCATATTCTAGAAAATGTGTAAGATGAATAATAATGTTATAAAATTCAAAATTTAGTTAATAATATTCATAACGGCTAGTTTATAATAATATTATAACCATATATCGTTGTTTAGTGATACTTGATATTGAGTACAACACACGCTATCGAGGAAGGTCACAATTGTGTGTAATGCAAGACAAGTCAGGGTTGCATGTGGTGCAAGACTCCTTCGTTGTTTTGTATAACAGAATCCAACCATATTTCATTTATACATTGAATAGATATATATATACACTCAATTTTGCGTAGAATAACTACTATCAAAATTGTGTGTAACATGATCCAAGAATAGTGTTCCGTATACTGCAAGCTAATACGATGTTGCGTATAGCGCAAGGTAATCTTGGTGTAGCGTACAGCACAAGATATGAAAGAAATTAAAAAGAATATATATCTTATAAAATCTCGGGGTGTTACACTATGAGGCCAGTATGTTCCTCTGGTATGAGTGCTATGGAAGCATAGGTGAGTACAAGATAAGACTTGGGAGAGGGAGGCTGACGTACGATCGTAGTGGCTGGAGAATCTTGAGGATTCTTCTTCTACACTACCTTGCTAGGGAAATTCAGGGACAATTTTATTTAAGGGGGGAAATTTTTAATAACCTAGATCTTCTTTTCAAGTATGGATCCTATTTTTCTGGTGTTTTGAGAAAAAGAGGAGTTTCTATAAATTTAAGGAGTACACACCATGTACTTTTGAGTACACACCGTATACCTAGTTGCCATGGGTGACCATGTACTAGCCATGTAATGACCGAGTACATGTTCGTGTGTGGTGACCTAGAGACCACCTAAAGCGGGGGCCGATTAATGAAAGTACATGTTGGGTAATTTTAAAGAACATGATATGTACTTTTCTTTTTAATTGTTATGTCGGACCGAGGTCACGTCTAATTGGCATAACACCCTTCTTCTCGACTCGTCTCGTCCGAGAGAGACCAAAGTTGACAAATTTTATCTGAGTCGCCGATCAATCATCTTTTCTCTAATTCAACCACCATTGATTGCGTTAAAATTGCCACAGTGAGCCCTTATTTCTTATAGAGCCTAGTTTTCTAATTTCCCTCCTTTCATGAGATATCTCTAGTTGAGAGTTCTTGATGATTTTGTATATCTACCATGTTCTAGGTCAATTCAAGGACCGACGCCAGAGTATATCGATCATACAACGTCGAGGTAGGTGGTTTGTGCCTTTTTGTAGTTATTATTTGAATATTATGTACAAAAGTACCCAATACCCTAGAACATGGTTTTGCGTGGTTAGGTATTTTAGCTCTGTTAATGCCTACTATGTCTTGTGTGCCTGAGTAGAGGTTGTTTGATTGTTAATCGGGTTATTTTCCATGCTACGGATGTGTTTCCCATGTTTGTACTAATATTGACTATTTGGTCTAGCATTGCCGCTTAGGCTTCTTGTTTTCAATGACTAGTGTTGTTAGGAGGGAGTGATATTATCTGATGCTATTATATGCTCATAGTTGATTAGCCAAGTAGTTCTTGAAAGCTATTATCCAAGTAGTTCTTAAAGCTTACTTTGGTTGCTAAACATCGTTTGTGCACGATTGACTTACACAGGGCTGTGGGAACCTGGTGTAGTTAGACCATAGGGGGAATGGAATCTGAGGGATTCCCCAAAGTGTCTATTACTTTTCACGTTGTGAGACCATAGGGGGGATGGATGTGAGTGCTCCCTCAAAGTGTCTGTAGTTCTACGTTGCGAGACCACATGGGGAATTGGACATTGAGTGCTTCCTCAGAGTGTCTATAGTTATTGATATGACACTATAGGGGGAATTGATGGCGAGTGCTTCCTCATAGAGTCTTTGTTAAAGCTGAAAAAGAGGGGATAAACTATGAGTACTTCCTAGAGGGTTGCTTGTTGTTTCTTTGTTGAACCAGAGGGGTTAGGCTGTGAGTACTTCCCAGAGGGTTTCTGGTTTTGATTAGCTGCTTACTTAACGAATGTAAATGAATGTAATTGAAACTATAGGATTGGTTACCTTTTAGTACTTCCTTGTTTATTGCTTCATTTAACTTATTTACAACCATATATATTCACTGACTGTTAGGAACAAATATTTGGGTGGTTTCCTATTGGTATTCATCTCACACCCTGTTTGGGTCATGATTTTGGGCCGAAACAGATAATATTGTTGCATGTATCGATAACGGAAAGCACCCTTCGACTTCAGGTACTAGATTGCTGTTGAGATTAAGATCATGGCACCAAGATGAGGCTTGCTTTGCTGCTGAAGTTTATTTGTTTTCTTTATACTTTGGTTTAGTGCTATATTGCAGCATTATGACTTGTTTGGTTTTTTTTCTAGACATATGTATCATGCATCATTTTTATATATGTGCTCCAGTTGTTTATTATTTTCAGTCTTACAATATTTACTTATTTCATGTTATTACTACTTCCTCTATTGTTATCTATTTCTTTTCGCTGCATTACTCTACCAACGAGGGGATAGTTTCCCCACTATCACACCCAAGGCCCTTGATTCTAGTTGGAAGCCTCTAGAATTTAGGGAAATGCGCTTGAGGTCATGTGACCAACTGGGTATGGGGCACCTCTAGGTGGCACATGGAATCGGGACGTTACACCTACCTTTGATCCTTGAGTATGATCCGGTCCCTAACTACCAAATGTATAATAATTTTTCTTGAAAAACCTCTCCAAGTACCCCTTCTATTCTACCTGACCACTACTCCCTTTTAGGTTTCTCATGTTAGGTCCGAACATAAACTAACTCCCCATAATGGAAACACACCACCGAAGACCCACTCCTTAATGGTATTTTTGAATCTATAACCTGACTACCCTATAGATATTCCTAACGAACTAGTATTTAGATACCCAAAGCATTACTTCCTATCTCACATGGCACTATCACCTGGCGCGAATATGTCTGGATCATTAAGTTCCCCTCAACTATTAAGGCCTAGTTCACCACCACTCAGAATGAGGTCAACCTGAATATATTTACCTGTACCATGATAGAAATTCATAATATATCCTCAGACCACATCACCCTAGCGATGTCATACCCTACCATAGAAGGTGAAAACATGGAATATTCTATGAAAATCACCTCATAATCCATGATGGATGTATCCCCCTGATTCAAATTCATGAACTCATGACCTTGATCCACTCTCAACGTCTCCGAGATGAAATTCATGATGAACCTGGCCTCAAATTATTTCCATGCCAGTACCTCATTCCTGCAATTTCATACTTGTAAGTCCCACCATCACTTTCCTTTCCACTGATCATACAAGTATCCAGCTTCATTCTATGACCTAGGGGTGTCTTTAGCTGGTCAAATATCATCCAAATAGACTTGATCTGGTTATTTACTATTTGTGGTCCAACCTCACCAAAAAACAATAGTGGGTACTGATATTGGAACTCATGCATTAGATAATCCATGGAAAGATCAACTCCTTGGTCTCCCCTATCAATACTCTGTATGACTCATACCAAACTCACCCTAAGATGCTCATCTAGATGTGGCAAAAAATAATCCATTTATTCTGGATTCCCCACATATACCAGAGCCTCTTACTATAGATCATAATCAACCTGGCCCTCAGGGACCTCATCCTATCCCTCAAGGGACTCATATAATGTATTCTCTAATGGCACCACTTCTCCCCCTCCTGACGTTCCACTGGATCTCATTTAGGTAGCACCGTGATGAGGATAAAACACCATGGTCAATAACAACAACAACAACATGCATATCATAAATAGGGAAAGTTGTAATAGGTTGAACATATCACTACCCTTACACTCCCCTATCACAACCTTATCCCAAATAATATATCCTCGTGGACCCTTAACAACCCATATTAGATTTAGGTATCACCTATCAAGCATATCTCATATCATCAATCTGGGGTGGCTAATTAGAATGTCACCAAAAGTGATGCTAGAAAACATTGTTTATATTTTTGATGTCATTTTAAATGGTTCACTTATTTAATTATTCATGACTACCCAAATCACAATTTGGACCATATATACCATTTACACATTGATTCACGTTCTAATATCACCAGGAACAACATACATGGGCCGACTGTGTAGAATTCAACCAAAAATGCAATTTAGGAAAACACCGTTTATATTTTTATTAAAAATTTAAAAAACCCAAACCCTCTTAGAACATTCTAGGGTCCCAATGATAATCAAAATTAGATACACACATCATATGAGCCTAAGTTCCTACCTTGACGTATAAATATTCCTCCCTTTCCATACCAGGCCAAGGGTCAAAACCTCATAATCCAATAACATCACATCTAAGTGAGTCACTCAAATTATAAATCAATAAAATATAAAAGTAAGAAGAATAAAATCAAATTTACACCCCTATAAACTTGGTCCATCCCCTATGAATGTGGCTTCCAGAACCCAAACATGAGTTCTTTACCTAGTTAAAATGAGAACCTAGTCTCTATTATAATATAGAACAAATAATAAAATAAAATAAAAATTTGATACCACTTGTAAACATAAAAATGAGAATACCATTTTATACCCAGTACTTTTGATGTTTCAAGGAAACACCAATAAAGAACCTCCTCTGATACCACTTGTAACACCCTGACCTAGGAACCACTTAACCTATTCTCTAGGATGGTGGGATGATGGGCCTTTAGCTTGACCTTCCATATTTCAAAGGATACATACTATTAGAGAAGGTATATTAGGTGATATTTGAGAGACTATACCATATGGTTATAATATATTAAAAATCATGAAGCTATAACTCAAGGGAAGAAATTTAAAAAAATTAGTGGAAGGATAAATATAAACTTAGTATAAGCATATAGATAACCCTGGAGATAACAAACCAAAAGAAAAATCCATACATACCAGATAAATTACACATGTCTAATGGTCATACAAAAATAGACCTGAAATATTACCCATGGACAATCATATGAAAACATACTGAAAGATGAAAAAATAACTCCATCTTTATGTAAAGAAACATCATGGTCTATTTTTCATCCATCCCATGCACGTATGAATCTGAAATCACTATGACCTAGAGAACAATCCCAAAACCTAACCTGATCTCAAAACCATAAAGTGTATACACATCCTTAGGGGCCTGTGTAGGGTGTGGGTATGGAATTTGTGGGACACCACCAATATATACCCATCTAACATCTATATTTATAAAATTACATTCATATGTAAATAAATAGAAACTTTACTCATTCATACAACACATAACCCACTTTACTCATTCTCAAAATCCATGCAGAATCATTTACCTTTATCATCCAATACTAGAGTGGAACAATATATCCATGGTCAGTCATACTGGAATGAACTCGTTATCTCATCCACAAACATGTTGCCTTGAACCTTATTCCAACCAATAACAAATGTAACCTCACATCAAGTACAAATTAAATCCCAATGACATACCCAAAAAACTTGTCAGAAATCCCTTAGACTTCCATTTATTGAATCTCCATTAGCTAAATAGTCTAACATCCCAAGGAATAGTGATATCCATCCTCCAATGAAAAAGAAATCACCATTGGTCCAATATCTTGATGTCCTAAGGCATGGAGATACTCATCCTATAATCATCCTATCTCATAATCCTCAACATATATGGTGAGCCTCATCCCCCAACTGGTGGTCTCACAAATCATCAACCCTAGATTCCTATAGTGATACCCTCCTCCATAACTAACGGTCAACACTATCCCATAATCCATGAAATCTAAAAAGGCCTCCACCCTCAAAGAGTGGTTAGTACCACCTTAATTGGGTTCTATTTGTTTGAAAATGACTCCAAAAACAATGTTTTCTAACAACAGTGAGTAGAAATCACTAACAATACTTAGTCCACACCAACCATAAATCTCATTTCCACGTGTGAAACTTGAAACCCATCCATCACATGATCATCACCATCTAACTCAACCTGATGATAACATCACCTCAATTTACGATGTTCAACACCATCCCACATATCTCAAGACATTCCCTCAACCTTACAACTCTCATCATATCAGTATCATTGGTTGACATCACCTCAATACCTCGGGACATGCCTACCACATTCCCATGGAACTCATGCAGTCATATCATAATTTAATTAATATAATCAATTTAAAAAATTAGCATAAACTTCCCAAACAACCACAAGCCCCATACATGTCTTAGCATATTTAAATAATCTAGAGAATTACCACCAATATCACATAAAAAACTATTAATGATTTAAAAAATAAGCATTAATATATTGAGAGTCTTCCCCCAGACAACCCACACATGAATATTTAGGTACAAATCCCATTGAACATGTATAAATGTAGAGAAATATATGCCCCAACTACCTTAGTCTTTTAAGAACTCGCTCATTGAATATCAAACTCTAATTTGAGTTGAAATAAGAGAAATTGAGATTTTAGACAAATACCCTGGAAATAGGGAAAATGAGCTTAAATTGAAATCACATTCCAAATAGTGAATTAAAATAAGAAAGAAAGCAATATGATTCAAGGTCTTACTACTACACTTCCAACTCACCTGATGATGTCCAAATAAAATATCAAACAAGGGATATAGGCCAAATACTAGATGAGGAAGAAAATGGAGGAGAACTCTACAATTTTCTCTTAAAAGGGAGAATAAATGTGGAGGAGGAAGAAATAAGGTGGGGGTGAAAGATTTTTAAATTTACCCATTTAAAAGAATTGTATAGTTAGGCCACATGGTTTGGACAACCATGTAGTGCCACTATCACATGGTCAATCCCTTTAAAATAGGTCACACGGTTTGAACACACTATTTGGACAAACCATATTCCAACCATGTAAACTCACAACCTAAGTGTCACTAAGCATGTGTGGTAGGTCACATAGTTTATCAAACCATTCACAGCCCATGCACACCCTCTATTAAAAACTAAAGACAGATCACATCGTCGTGTGCCCCACCTCACACAGTTTTCCTAACTATGATACAGTTCAAATATGGGCCACATGATTTCATCTTAGGGGCCACACAGTTTAAATAAACTATATTCCTCTACCTTCATCTTTTGAAAAATGAGTTTTTAGGGGATGGCACCCTCGAAACTCATCCAAATCCTTGAGGCACACACTGGGCCTTAAATCCAATCTAAAAAAAACATAATAATGCATAATAATTCTTGAAATTATTCTCCTAAGTCCAATTATAAATTTTTTTCTATCTACCAAACTTAAAATTTAAATTTACCTGAAAAATGATCTATTCCAAAAACCCAGGACATTACATGCATCACCTTAAATGTAAAAAAAACATTATTTAAAACTCTATAAATTTCTCTTAACTCCCATATATAATTTAAAACTACATAGGATACCATAGGGAAAAAATACATAATTAAAAGGGTGAGCTAAAATTACTAGTAAGGAAATAAACATAGTAATAAATCATAACATGAGAGTTAAGAGACATAAAATGATATCATAAAGAGAATGATCATAGGCATGGAAACATGACATGAGGAAAGAAGATAATAAGATAACAGAATCATAGAATATGTTTCAATGACATAAGACAAAAAATCATTATCATAATTCAATGGTAACTACCAATACACTTATTATAAAGTTCACAAAGTCCCATATGGGATTAGGATCACTCCCCATTCCCATAATCATAGTGGAAAATGTCCCATTTTTTATATGAAACTATGGAATCAAAAGACCTTGAAAGAAATAATTAAAATTGATTTTTTAATACCTTGAATTTATTGAAAGGTATGAATAAATCAATCCATAGGTTATTAGATGAACCACAAAAATAAAATAAAATAAACATGTGATGATTATGGAATATATCTCAAAATTTGAAAGTTGAGATGAGAAAACCATTATGGATTTTATAACATTTTAATAAAAACCTATTAAAAGAGAGAACTTATCACAGAACATTAAATATCATGAATAAATATTAAATCATGATATAATATATAAAATAGGTAGTATATATTCCATGAAATAAAATAGGTTCATAATATAAAATATGTGTTAAAGCAGATAATTTGAGACAGGAAACCCTTATCCCCAGTCTAGTTATATGATAGATATTTAACCTCCTATAAAATAAAAACAACCATCTTAGAAACTACTTTTAGAACCTTATTCATGTATATTACCTTTTCTAATCCTAATTATAATCATTCATTATACATTTATTAGCTTGTTAAGGTTTATTTTCATTAGCAGATGTTAGTAATTTCAATTATTTCTCACTTGATTCATAAAGGAGATGTTGAACCCAATTATTTAATTCAAATTTCACAATTTATATATTATTTGATGTATTGGAATATATTTTCCATTGTGATTTTTAATGTTCTAATTTTATTCTATTAGAGTTTTATTTATGCTTCATGAAGATGAAATCAATGAGGAGACTATTTCGATGTCCTCAAAAAACATTAAAGAACAAAAAAATAATAATATTTACTCATTGATAAATTAATATTACCAGTAATTACCTTTTTAGAGTCATCAATGATGAAAATTTATAGAATTTCTCATATTAGTGGTTAAACCAACCCAAACAAGAACATGTTATAATCAATTGCTGAGTATAATTATGAAGTGATTATAATATAATCATTACAAAAGCACAATGATATTATTTTTATGTTATTAAATATATAAATTAAAATTCAAAATATGCAGAAGAAATATAAAATACAAGAACCAATTAGTTTGAATTAATAAATCATTTTCCATCTTGGTATGATTTTTTTAGGTGGTTAAATTTACAATGATTTTTTATTGTTAATATTGTTAATATAATGAAAAATTAATCTTTCCAAAACCTTAAAAATGTCATAAAATTAATTTTAATCATATAAAAAATTATTAGAACCATTTATATAAGTAAGTGATATAAAATTAAATATGTTGTTCATGGAGGTGGTGGTCAGCACATAACATGTGAGACCTTTTCATTTGGCAATGGATGAGAGGGAGACAAATAATGGTTGCTCCGTCAACATAATAAAATTTAAATATAATAATGATATTTATGTTAATATATTAGTATTTATATAATATATTTGGAAGGGGAGGATGAGAAAGAAAAATAAGAAAAGGTTAGGGAGTGGATAATTCTCATGTTGAGGATGTGAGTCTTCTATTGAAATACTTATGGAAATGTAGAACTTAAGAAACTTTTCTATAACCTAGAGCTATAATATGTATAAGATGATTCTAGGAGTTGTGAAATTGGTAGGGTTTTGAGATGAATTTTAAGGGTAAGTGTGGATTGAAGTGGGTGAAAGTGATCTCCTTTTATAGGTAAAAAGGGACCTTTCCTTGGAAATAAAAGTTAACTATGGGGTAAAGATAGAACCAAAAGGTAGTTTGGTGATAAAATTTTGGTGATACACGTGTAACTGAGTTTAATATCTAAAAAATTTCTTCTATAATGTATATTTTTCATGTTAATTTTGAAAAAATCGAGCCCCTTTAAGTTGCCTCTTTTCTCTTATTAACCTTTATTAAATTTTTGTCCTTTGTAATTGCAATTTTACTAAAAATATAAAATGAAAATTCTTATTAAATTTGGATATTTGATTCTGAATTTGAATTAAATTTAATCTAATTCAATTTATAAATATAATGAAATAAACTTTTAAATTAAAACATAATATATGAGAATGGAAAACTATTTTTTTCTAAAAAGTGTCCTCTTATACATTAATTGTTTTTATTCTTATATTATATTAATTAATAATTAAGTGATTGTTAATATTTTTATTTATATGTTAAAAAAATATTATATTCATAATTTAAAATATATGAATTTTATTTATTTAGATAAAATTTACAAAATGTTTATTGAAACAATTTATTTAATAAAAACTTTTTTATCATGGTAAATAATATTTACTTTGGACAATTATTTTATGTAAAAAAAGAAAATGAAATTATTACTAAATTAATATATGATGATTAAAAATTTTAACACCATTTCATTAGAATCAATTTCTATAATTGATAAAAATTAATTTTAGTATAATCAGATGTAATTTTTTTAGGAAAAAGGTATTTTGAATCATAAAAATAATTTATTTATATTTTATGATAAGTAAAATATTTAGATGAAAACTAATTTAGTTTTTTATATATTTTATTAATATATCCCAAATTATACAATAGTGATCAATTGGTTAAAAAATTCACAATATATATATAAAGTAAAATTCTTTGAGAAAAAGTCTTTTTATCAATAAATGATTTTTATTCGTAATTATTTAATATTGATTACCTATCTAATAATAATTAGTTAAATTTTATCAATTAAATTATATTAAAATAATTCTTTGAATTTTATAAATTAATTAATTCATTATAGAAAAAATTTAATAATAAAAATAAAAATAAAAATAAAAATACGTAATGCACACACACACACACACATATATATATAGAAAATATTTTTATTAAATATGATAATTTTGTTTTATTCTAGAATTATATTATTTTCAAATTTTCATTAAAATTAAAACAAATCCAATAAAAATATTTGATATATATACCCAACAACCATATTTATAATAACCATATTTCAAACAACCATATAATTAACTGTCATATTTCATTTCTATATCTAATCCTGCATTAATTACTAAAACCATTCAATTTATTCATTTACTTCCCTTTAAACATGCCTACTATATTTATAATTACTTTTCTTACATCCATAGCTACAATCAGGGTGATGATATTCTGAGTGAACCATGAGTTCAAGGATTATATATTCATGCTATTTTTATTTACTTGTGGATCTATTCCACTTATAATTTTCTTTAAGTATGTTTTATATAGTATTCTCATAATGTGTTAATGTTCATACTTCATTGTAATATTTCATATAATTTATCAAGATTTTTTTTAGTTTGATCTTACATGTGAAACAATCTCTTTAAAATATTATTTTTTTAGAATGAAATTAATTCCATAATCTTAGGGTGTAGTAGTTTAGTACCCTTTCACTCAGATTTTATTCTCATATTAGGATATCCTATGTTCATGATCTTAATTAAGTTACTCATACTTTATAATTGGTTCTCTACCCATTCTTCTATCTGGGAAAGAATGTGTATTAGTTTTTATTGGGGTTTATTGTTGTTTTTTTGAGTAACTAATGGGGATTGTTGTTTCTTAGATTGATTGGGTTTTTTCTCAGGTGGGTTGTTCTTGAGGTCATCAATTTCCTATCACTTTTTCACAGCATATGTTCAAATATTTTATTGGGGTATGGGATTCAAGAAATATAATTATTTATTTTTGAATTGTTTAAGATTTACGCTCTTGATTTTATTTGGGTGGATAGTTTGGATTGTATTAATGAAGAAATAAAATTGAGGTAATGAAATGAAGGAGAATAAGGTGAATGCCATGTGGTTACAAGTTTCCTTGTTTTTCTCATGTAGTTAATTTTTTTCATTATTGTTGATTAAAATATTTTCTACTAAGATATGTATTGTTTGGATTACAATTATTTTAATTGATAGAATCACCCATTAATAAAGGAATAGCTACATAAAGAAGGTAATGAACTAGATGCATGAAATTTTGAAATGTGACTATGATATGTAAGTAATAAATGTGTAATGAATATGATGAAATGTTAAAAAAGTATAATTGTGAAGGGAACTGATGGTGTTTTCAGAATTATTTTTGTGATGAATTTCCTTGTTATAATTTCATTATTATGTGTACTTGGTTGGGAATATTTCTTGGTCATATTGGGTTGTTTGTATGGATGCGTTAGGTATTACAGTAGCCTTTTCCTAATTTACAAGAGTAAGTAGGGATAATACTATTGTATGTGGTGGTTTGTGTGGATAGTTGCTATGGTTGGAATGGGATGTGTTGTGGAATGGTATTTTGATGTTTTTTTGACAGTTTTGGAGATTTTTATAATTTATTAGTTACAATGGAACATGATGGGTAACGATCAACTTGGTAATGTTTGTGGGCTGAAAATGAATGAATCATTTTCTATAAATGAATTATAAGTGATTAAAATGAATATGTAATAGTTAGAAATAAATATGGATAATAGAAAAAAATGGGTTTTCATTAAATATGAAAAATAATGGAATAAGGAATTTAATACAGCTGGTAAATGGTTATAGTTAAATTATTAAATGATGTGATTAACGTGGAAAGTAAAATCATTTTTGTGTTTATTTTTATGGGAAAGTGGGATTGGTTCATGATATAGAAAGTGGCAGTGATTCCAATGCAAAGTGGTGATGGTGTAGTGAATGTGATTGGAATAATAGATTTGTTTCATTTGAACCCTATAGGTTGGGAATGTGTGTTGTTGTATTATAATTTTTTATGATTTCTTTATATACCCTACCTGAGTTGGATAACCCTACTGATGCCTGAATGTTTTAGGTCCCAGATATCTTCCATGATATCTTGGTTGGTAAGGGAATTAATGGATAAATATTCCCTCTTCCCAACTCTCCCTTATTAGTGTAACATGGGTTGTGATGGCTCATGGTTGGTAGTATAAAATGGATATGTAGTATGTGATGTAAACTTTGTGGGGGTGTTGGACTGATGATATATGGTGGGGGTTGTGTATGGTTGGAGGAGGGAATGAGGTTGATTTAATTAATGTTCATAAAACCGTACTATACTGAATATGTGATGTGTAGATAATATGTGGTACATATTGGTGAGTATGGGATGATGAGGATAATATGGATGTGGTATTTTGTATGTTTATGATATGAGATATGGTGTGTTGTGGCATAAGAATATAATAGATTGGGAGCATAAGGCATTTTTCATTGGGAGAGTGAGAGAAAAAAATAGTGGGTAAGTGATGTGGGGGTACCCTCCTTGATAGATTCATTAATATTATTTTACTATACTTGGATATGATATTTTTTTAGATATCCTTGATGTGGTTTGAAGAAGTTTTACTAGATAGGTACTTGTTGGTTTTGATGGTTATTCACATGAGCATTAATATGATTCTCCCATATTTTTAGGGTGGTATTAAGGAGGATCGAACTGAGTATGCATATATTCTCAAATTTATATATATTTAAACAATTTTTTATGTTTTTTGGGTGATTTTTGGGGATTGATCTGAACCATACGATCTCATATCTTAGAACTATTATTTGAGATACTACTTTAGGAGTATCTTTCTGATATTAATTTAGAGACCTATATTCATATGAAATTTAATGTATTAGGGGTTATCATGGATTTTTTTATTTTATATTTTGGAGTTTATTGGTGTATTTCTCATTCTTCTCTTGGGTTATATAAGGGAAATACCTCTAATTATTAGGTTTTATACCCTAGGTACTAGTTTCCAACTTGAGGTTTAGTGGAGGCGGGTCTTAGGGGTAACTCTTATCTTCAATATTGACCCATGAGGGGTTCTTAGTAGTGGTAGGTTTTGAAAAATTGTTATTAAATATATGTATGAGAGTTATGATGGACTTTTTTCATTAGGAACTAGTGGTAATTTCATGAAAATAATAGGGAAACAATATCATCTGATCATAGCGTGTAAGGTAACAATGGAGACCAGAAATGACATAGGTTATTGGGGACCATTAGGACCCAACATGTGGACCTTAAGAACACCAGATATCCTTGGTGAGAAAATACATATTTTAAGGTAGATACCTAATATTTGTACATGAATCATAATTTTTTAGTCGTGTTTAATTTTTGTTGATATTGGGAAAAATTTTAAATGAGTAGAATTACATGAATCTTAAATAAATTTCATGCTAATTGATTTTGGAGTTTTATTTCTATCTATAGAGATTATTTCTTATCATTATTCATGCATGGTTTAGGTTTATGGGGTTTAGTAGATTAATCCATTTTACCACTATAGGATTGGATCAATTTTAGGGGATGATCTTTATAGGATGATTCTATGTGAGTTACAGTACAAGGGAATGAAAAAGTGTGAGGGGGTAATATCTAATTTGGATATAGAGTGCTATCTAGAAGAGATTTATATCACATTTTATTTGTTACACTCTAGGACAGATTATCTAGTTACACTAGCTATTAGTTAGATGCATGTGGTTGTAGAACCATGGTGTATTTTGTATTTTAGAGAGTGAAAAAAGGAATATGTTTTTGTGGGACTATTTACAGTATTAGTTTCATGTATAGTTTATATCATCAAACATGAGGGTTATGAATATGTATGTGCTTGTCTCTCTCTATATTGGTATACTTAGTATGGGGGAGCATAGGATCAGATTTAAGGACCTCTTTAACTTTTCCCCTAATCTTACCCTAGATGAGCAGTCCATAATGCAACATTTAGAGGAGGTGTTGTACATAGTTATCAAATATATAGACTCTCTATTTATGTTTCCTACATATATACAGGTGTATAGGAAGACAAAAAATGATTGAGAGGATTTAGGCATGACTATAATATTCTTGATAGGGTAATGATCAAAACTTCATGAGGGGAAGAAATATAGATTGAGGGTCTCACAAGTAGAGGATTTTAGGCTACTGATTGGAAGGGAGTCAAGCTCAGTAGTTTTCTTCCCACTTCTATAGAGCTAATAGATCTTATATTTTTTTGTTGGGAGTTTTATGATCATGTGTTTTTCTTGTGTGAGTTATGTTCACTATCACTTGCATTGTCCCATTTTTGTGTCCCATCATGGTATGAAGGCTAGATTCCTTATCAGTCCCAATATCAATAGTTTCCTAAAAGGAAATATCATTAGTATAGATAAAAAAATAATGTTCCCCAAGAGTAGATAGAGTTGGTAAAGTTACTTCTCATGATATATCCCACCCACAGGGACACATGGTTGAGTATAACTGTAGAGGTGTTCATTAACAGAGAGGGAGAGGATCTAGACATGGATGGTTACATGCTCTAGAGATTCTAGTTCTAGATAGGAAAGAAATAATCCAAGGTACCATCTATTTATCATCTAACTTACCAAATACTTTACTTGATTATAGGGTATCATATATTTTTATTTCTCCCACCTTGGTCTGAACCTTGGGACTTAGGGTGGAGAGGCTTCTAGTGTCATTGGTGTTGACTGTGCCAATTGGATTTCAGATGAGTTTTTTTGATGTTTATTAAGATTGTGAGCTGATAATGGGGTAACATCAATCATTTTTGGATTTCTTCTTTCTAAAGATTCAACCTTATGATGTCATCCTTGATAGCAACAGGTTTTATTCTATGCATGTTTTAATTTATTTTTTCTTGAGGAGAGTCATGTTCTATTATGAATAGAGATAGTGTGAGGGATGAATTGGTTACTGTGATTACTATATTGTTTATAGGTTCATAAAGTTGTTAATGTATCAACTAATAGTGCTATATTTAGATTTAGTAGAGTCAAAAGTAGTGTTATTTCCTAGATTCATTGATGAGTTTCCATATATGTTTATAGAGGAGTTTATAATGCTATAACATCAATTTGATTTCAAGTTCAGGGTAGATTTGTAGCCTAGTGCCTACCCATTATTTTGGATACTTGTCATATTCCACCCTCTAAATTATTTAAGTGTATGATTCTAATTGAAAATTTGATATATAAGGGTTTTATTCAGATCATTGGGTTATAGTGGGGGTGCTCCAGTGTTATTTTCTATGAAGGAAGATGATTTTATGAGGTTATGTAGAGACTATAGGAGGATAAACTAGGTGAAAGTCAACAACTATACCCATTTATGAGGATTTATTATTTATTTGATAGTTTAAGGGAGCTAGATCATTTTAAATATTGATCTATAGGTTTTGTATCATTGGATGAGAGTGAGAGAGGATAATATCCTAAATAATTCCTTCAGATTTCACTATAGGATCATTGAGTTTGTTCTTATATAGTTCGGTATCATGAATTCCCGAGTTGTTTTCATGGAACCATGAACTATGTATTCCATGAGTTCTTAGATCAATTCATGTTAGTGTTCATCAATGAAATCCCTGAATACTCAAGGTTAGAGGAGAAGTATGATGAATATATTAGATTTTTTATGGTTCCTTTAGCACCATTATTTTAATGGAATGTTTTACAAGTACTAGTTTTGTATACTGGAGGTGCATTTTATTAGACATGTGTTTTACCAAAAGGGAGTAAAAATTGATCCATTGACGATCAAGGTGGTTTTTTCTTAAGACACATTCAAGAATGTTACAGTGGTCTATAGATTTCTTGGTCTTATGAACTATTATCAATGTTTTTTTTAAATTTTATTAGGTCATAGCCCCATTGATATCCTTGATAAGAAAGTTTCATGCCTTAATATGGGCCGATCATTGTTAGGAAACTTTTGACTACTTGGAGGAGTAGTTGATCTTAAATACCATCCTACAATTACTAGAGGAGGGAGTGATGTTTTAGGTTTTCTATAATTTATTTTTTTACAATTTGTGTTTTTTATAGATGAAACAATGGGAAAATATCTCATATGGAACATGAGAGTTCCATCCCCATGAGAATAACAATATCACCCATGATCTCCAGTCAGAGTTTATGTTGTTTACCCTGATGTTTTGTAGAAATTAATTTATCGATTATAATTTTTTAGTCTTTATAGATCAAAATATCCTATGTATATTTATTCTTAGTTGGATATAAACCTATATCAATGGAGGTGTATGGAGTTCATATTGGATTGTGAATTTGAGATATCCTATGCCTCGAGAAAAGGGTATGTGGATGTTAATGTATTGATTATAAATTCATGGAGAGATGTTGTTTTGGAATATAGATATGGTTGGAGAGTGATAAAGGAGCACGTGATGATGAATCTTGATGTCAAGGAGGCTAGTGCCAAAGGTTTCATATTCTATATGATAGTGAAACCATCCTTGATATGGAAGGTGGAGGAGTCTTGGTAGGGAGACTCATAGTTATAGGTGATTCGGGGTCACGTATTCCATCGTTATGCTCCTAATGGATGGTTAAGGGAATATCATCATTATATATTATTTCAAGAGAGGTTTTTTATTTAGATGGTGATGAAATAAGAGGTTCTCCATGAGTTTCATATCTCACCCATGGTAGTGAAACCTAGAATATCCAATATTTTCCATGCCTTAAAGATTCATTTTTTTAGTAGGGATGAAATGGTTCATGTTGTATTTCATATCATGATTTTTAGTATACCTATAGGTGACTGTAGCGAATTGTGAACTAGATGGTTTACTACAAACATTGGATGTTCTAAACTGAAAGTGAGAGGGAATTTCCATGAACTTCATCACTAGTTTACCCCTGATCCTAGGGAGGATGTGATGTTTTTTTGGGATCATGAATTGGTTGGTAAATTAATCTCATTTATTGGAAATAATTTGGGTGTTGTGGATTATTATTGAGTTGTTTTGTGGAAGAGGTAATATGTATTCATGGGGTGACAAAAAAATCATCTCTAATTGGGATCCTCATTTCACCTTTCTAGTTTGGGGATGTCTTCAATGTGTTTTTATCTCTGAGTTGAAACATAGCACTGATTTCCATCCCCATATAGGATGATAAGATGAAGTGGACCACTAATATGGTGGAGGATATGTTACTCTCTTGTGTTTTAGATTTTAGTGGACTGTGGGTGAAGAACTTTCACTTGGTTGAGTTTTCTTATAACAACATTTATCACTCTTCCATTAGAATGGATCTATTTTATGTGTTTTATGAGTGGGATTATAGATCTCCATTATTCTAAATTGAGGTTGTGGAGTTAGCATGTAAAATCCCATATTTTTCTAGGTATGTACCGCTTTGAGTTTTTCATTGAACCGCTTTTGTTTGGGGTTTTCCTTGTATTTAAACCTCATTAGTCAAATCTTGTTCGTAGATGGAGAGAATTGTTGGGGAAAATGACCTAAATTTTTAGGATGTATATTTATTTTAATTATTAGATTCTGGGTAAAAACATGTTAAATCAGATTATGAGGGTTTTCATAAGTTTAGAAGGATTTAGAAGTGGTTTAGTCTCTTCTGAGGATTTTGGGGATTAAAGATGTCTTCAAGGCATTTACATTCCATGTAAATGTATTACACTCAATATAACTACTTCCAGTTAGTATTTGTGAAAGGTTTATAGGCCATGAACTAGTTCATAGCATGAACTAGATTACATGCTATGAATCTACAAAACACACTGTGTAATGTTCTAGTAGGGTTAAAATCACCCGAGGCGATGCGTTTTTTAGAGTACATATAAATTGCTAATTTCATGTTGTGTAATGCATTTACAAAATGTGTTATTCTTAGGGTGAGTGATTATAACCCTACCATGCACTTATGTTTTTCATTCCTCGATTTTAATCCACCCTCTTTCAGACCCTAGGAGATTTATAGGTGATTTTGGAGGGCCTTCCTTCAATCCAATCATGCCATTCAAGAGATCGATCCCTGGTGATTCATTGTGCTTAAGTTTTCCATTATCTCATGTTTTTCATTAATTATAGTGATGGAATATCCTAAACATTGTTATTTTGGGTTTTTATCTTGATTTTGTTTGATCTAGGTTATTCATATGATCTTTTGTGCCTTCGTTCTATTTAGAGTTTTCCATTGGAAGCATTGTGTTGATTGCTAGATTAAGATAGGTGGTCTAAAACCATACCTTATGGTTTTTTTAATTGTTAAGTATGTTTCATATTGTGAATTGAAATATCATAATGTGAAAATTAACATAATGTGAATTGAAAGAACATAATGTCACGACCCGTCCTCGGGGCCCATGCCGTGACTACCCCAATCCCACCTTCCATAGGCCAGGGGCTGGCGACTAGCACCAAGGCATAAATCCCAGAAAAAGGGAAGGCATTGCCTTTGTAAAGTAAACAAGCACCACAGAGTAAGCAAGCGGAAAGGTAAAAACTAAGTAAAAACTTTAAAAAGATGTGCTGAAAGTGAAAGGGGTCGAAAATACAAGCCCAACTGTAAAGTACAACTGATAGGGGAAAAATAGAAACTGAAAAAAAAGCCGCAGCGTCGAGCCGTCCCCTGGAAGTCCCACATGAAGGGTGGGAACAGATAGCCTCCATTGCTCCTCGGGTCTACCTGATCGCTCCGAGTACGTCCCGCCCAGTGGTCCACCTCAAGGTACCGTCCTGCTCCGCAAGCCTCCACCACAATCAGCGCTGTCCGTCGTCTGCAACCAACACAATGTAGTGTAGGCATAGCCCGTGAAGGGGTGAGTATAAGCTACTCAGTAGGGACCCCAAGACCCCTGAAGGTCTCCCGAAATCCACAAAGGATAAACCACAACGGAAAGATACAATCACGAAGTAACAACTGACACTGTTTAGGTATAAAGCCATACATATACCTAAGTCATCAATTCCCGTTCGGCTCCAACATCCGAGCCCAAGCACAAACCAGTCCACACAGGAAAGAAAAACGTATACCCACACAGGATAGCACAACACAATCCACAAAGGAGAGTAAATAGTAAGCCCACACAGGATAGTTCAACACAATCCACAAAGGAGAGTAACACAAGTTTCAGCTCACACAGGTATACTTTTTCGGATGACGATAAAGATGATCACTGATCCATCTAAGTCGTCGGACCCACAAAGGATCGATAGGTACTAATCCCCGCAAAGACCCACACAGGATCGGGCCCACACAGGACCTGTAGGCGCTGGATCACACAAAACCGCTGAGCGCTGACCCACATAGGATCGGACCCACACAGGATAGGGCCCACACAGGACCTGTAGCACTGATCCACAAAGGATCGCTGAGTGTTATAGTCATCGTAGTCCACTGAGGATCTCTGCACAGTCGTCGTCGCAGTCCACTGAGGATCTCTGCACGGTCGTCGTCAGAGTCCACTGAGGATCTCTGCACAGTCGTCGCTATCGAAGTAGTAGTCACAGCCAGCTCTAGGGTTCCCGCACACAGCAAGCTCGTTCGGGAGGGTCTGCTCCACGAGCCGAGAGGCTGATACATCAACTGAAACAAAGTCCGAAGTTGATGTATCCAAAAGTTCCGTATCATCAACAAGAACTCAACGTCGTAGACGGCGCGTCAATCAGACGCCTGGTCTGAGAGTTATTGGCTTTTTCGTCCCAGGGGCTCGGTTGATTTTTAAGGAAAAATCAACCCGAACGTACTCCAACTGCATCCAAACCTCGGGAGGAGTGATCCAAAATATTATTCTCACTTAGAGGAATCCACCAAAGCTGACGGCACGTCAATCGGACGTCCGTAGCTCAAGATATGAGCGTTTCCGCTCCGAGGGCCCGCTTGGTTTCGTGTACGAACCAACCCGGCCGAACCCAAAGTAATCCGAAATCTTGAGTGCGATATACCGAAACGACCGTCTCAATCCAAGGATCGTGTTTCCGCTGACAGTGCGTCATTTGGAGGCCCGTAGCTCAAGTTACGGGCAAAAGACCAAAAATGGTCCGAAGACGGGGGGTCCGGGCCCGGGCCGACCCCCCCTGGGTCGGCCGAACCGGGTCGACCCGACCCGGTCCGGTCCGGCCAGGGTGCGGCCTGGGTCGGCTGGCCGGTCTGGCTCGGCTCGGCCGAGCGGCTGCCCCGGGGCGCTGCCCCCGCGTGTCGGAAGTGCCGCGGCCCCCCGCGTGGGGCCGCGCTGGATCAAATGACGTGGCTTTGCCGCGTCCGAGTACGCCGGACCTGCGCGGCCGCGGGTCCGCGGGCGCCATCACCGCGGCTGAAGCCGCGGCGGCTCTGTTCGGCTTCGCACCGGGGCGCCGCCGCCCCCGGCTGCCGGCGCCGGCGGTGGCTTCCGCGAGCCACCGGAGTCGCTCCGGTGGTCCGATTCCGTTCTCGTCTGCACCGCTGCTCCTCCCGGGACTCGTTCTTCACTGCGGAACTATCAAATTTCCATTGCGGCACGTTCCATCGTCGCCCGTCAAATCCGCACAACCACGAAGAACGACGGAGGGTTTTTGGGCCATGTTCGTTTGGCCCGCACCCTCCGCGTTAGATAATAACAACGGGAGAAATATTCAACACATGAAACAACAATTTTAATAAATTAAAATTGTTCATATGAATCCGGTTCTTTAATTGTAAATAACGTTCACGAGAATATAAAAGGGTATTTCCAAAACAAAATCCCTACCTCGACAAGTCGTCGCGCGTGAGCGTTCTTCGCGGAATTGCTCGTCGCGGAAGGAGGGGTTCGTCGCGGAAAGAGGGGATCATCGCGGTATTCGGCGCTGCATCGACGAACTCCGAGGACCAAGAAACAACAGATTTAATTATAAATAATTAAATCTGTGTGTTGTTAAAAACCACAAGGAAGTTTAAAAAGAAACCCGAGATCTCTTACCTCAAGCAGATGGTGATCAGAGATCGGGGCGGGGAAGAACGTCTCGGATGAAGCGTCGTCAAACTCCGAGGGTGACAGTGTTCTTCGCATTCTTCGTGAAGGAGGATGAAGGCACAAGAATTCTGTCAAAGCCTCTCAACGTGCAATCCTCCAAATGTCGTGTTGGTCTTATTTTATTATTACGCCAACAAACGAAAAGAGGTAAGTAACGACCCATTAATTCGTAGAATTAATTCAATGAAAGAAACTGCCCATTTAATTCAATGAATAAAACCACCCAATTAAATGGTGCGTTAAGAATTTAAGAAAACGCGTCAGTTGAGTTTCATAATGACGGGTTTTTGCGGGTGCGTTACTTAGCGGAAAAGAAACGGTGGGGCTCGTGCGGGCCCCACCTCACAAATATCCTACCAAGAGGGTATGATATTTTTGGATAGTAACCTATCTGTTTCAACTCAGCTTAAGCCGCTTTTAAGTGGCTTCAAGTGGCTTCCAAGTGGCTTAAGTGAAATAAAATAAAGTTTGTCGTATAATTATTTTATTTCTTAACTTTAATCCCTAAAATTAAAAACCACACCCGAGAAAAAGAAACTCCGGAAGAGGAGTTTCTAAGAAAATACCGGCGCTGCGATTTCATCGGTGCCCTCAGAATTCGATTCCGGGCACCGGTTCAAAAGTTAGAAAAACCCGCTCGTCTGTTCACTGAACGTACCCGAGCCAAACTTCAGAAAATGATTCCGGGCACACCGGGCCTCGGAATCAGGTGCCGTCAGAAACTGCGTTCTTGTAAAAATCCAAAAAAAAAATTAAGAAAAAAATTTCCTTGAATTTTCTAGGTCTTTACATTACTCCCACCTCAGGGCTTTACGTCCCCGTAAAGATACATCATAAACTAGGGAAACAAATGTGGGTACTGAGCATGCATCTGAGCCTCCCACTCCCATGTGCTCTCCTGGAGGTTCCCATGCTGCCATCTGATGCGCACAAGAGGAATCGATCGCCCACGTAGGACCCGATACTGTCGATCCTCGATCTCCACCGGGACCTCCGTAAAAGTCGCCCCATCATCAACGTCCAGCTCCCCATAGTCAATGATGTGCGTCGGGTTGTGCACGTATCTCCTCAGCTGAGATATGTGGAAGACGTCGTGCACCCGGTGAAACTGAGGTGGTAGAGCCAGGCGATAAGCCACCTCGCTAATCCTGGTGAGGACCTGGAAGGGTCTGATGAAACGTGGAGACAACTTTCCGCCTCGGCCATATCTCCGCAACCAATGTCGAGGTGAGACACGCAAGAAGACGTGGTCACCATCCTCAAAATCTAGTGGCCTCCGCCTCCCGTCATCATATGACTTTTTCCAGCTCTGAGCTGTCCTCATCCGCTCCTGGATGACCTGGACCTTCTCTGTCGTGGCCCGGACCATCTCTGGTCCCACAAGTGCTGACTCCCCAGGGTCTGTCCAGCACAAAGGATATCTGCAAGGTCTTCCGTATAACGCCTCGTATGGTGCCATCCCGATGGTGGAGTGGTAGCTGTTGTTGTACACGAACTCCACCAAGGGTATGTGGTCCTCCCAGCTGCGACCAAAGTCGAGGACACATGTGCAGAGCATGTACTTGAGATTCTAAATAGTCCTCTCCATCTGACCATCCGTCTGAGGGTGAAAGGCAGTGCTCAGACGTAGCCGCGTCCCGAATGCCTCCTGCAACCCCTTCCAAAGATGGGAAGTAAAACAAGCGTCCCGATCGGAGACGATAGTCGATGGCACACCGTGAAGCCGTACAATCTCCTGAACATAGAGATACCCCAAGCTCTCCACTGAGCCCTACTCTCTGATGGGTAAGAAGTGTGCCGACTTGGTGAGTCAGTCAACAATCACCCAAATGGAGTCATGCCCTCTGGAAGTGCATGGAAGTCCAGTCACGAAGTCCATAGATATCCCGTCCCACTTCCACTCCGGGACCTCCAAGGGCTGTACCAAGCCTGCTGGTACCTGGTGCTCTGCCTTCACCTGCTGGCAGGTGAGGCATCGAGAAACGAACTCTGCCACAACCTTCTTCATGCCCGGCCACCGGTGCTGTTGTCTGAGGTCCTGGTACATCTTCGCCACTCCAGGATGTACTGCCAGAGGAGAAGTGTGAAACTCTCTCAGCACCTCCTCTCGTAAAGCGACTGGTACCAAGGTACGTCCCCTGAAAAGGACGTCGTGCTCTACTCCAAGGGAAAAACCATCAGGTGCCTGTCCTGAGGATATTTGTGCATGCCACGTCTCACAGTCAGCGTCCCCACGCTGTGCCTCTCTGACCTGCTATAGAAGTGGAGGAGAGACTGTGAGAGACTGAAGGAAGGCTGCTCTGTCTCTATCCACGAAGGATATCTGCAAGGCGGATAGCTGCTCTGTCGCCTCCTCAAGTAGCTGAATGCCCGTCCTCCTGTTGAGGGCATCGGCTACTACGTTCCCCTTCCCAGGAGTATAGACTATCTCAAAGTCATAGTCCTAGAGGAACTCGATCCATCGACACTGTCTCAGGTTTAGGTCCTTATGAGAGAAGATGTACCTGAGACTCTAGTGGTCAGAAAAGACTGTAAAGTGCTCGCCCATCAGATAGTGCCGCCATGTCTTCAGAGCGAAGACCACTGCTGCTAACTTCAGGTCATGGGTAGCGTAGTTCTGCTCATGAAGCCTCAACTGACGTGATCCATAGGCAATCACAGCCCGCTCCTGCATCAAGACACATCTGAGTCCGGTCCCTGATGCATCGCAGTAGACTACGTATCCAACTCCCTCCTCAGGAAACCTCAAGATAGGTGCATTGGTCAATCTCTGCCTCAGCTCCTGAAAGCTCTACTGACATCTGTCTGACCACACAAAGGGTTTCCCCTTCTTCTTCAAAGCTAAGAGTGGCGCCGTAACTCTGGAGAAGTCCGGCACAAATCTCCGATAGTATCCAGCTAGACCCAAGAATCTCCGCACCTCCGTCACGCTCCTGGGTGGCTCCCAAGCTAGCACTGCCTCGATCTTCGCGGGATCCACTGCAACTCCCACCTCAGAAATGATGTGCCCCAAAAATTGGACCTCACATAACCAGAACTGGAACTTCGAGATCTTTCCATAAAGCTGGTGCTCTCAGAGTGTGTCTAGTCCAACCCGCAAGTGGTAGGTGTTCTCCTCCTCCATGGTCGAGTACAACAAAATGTCATCGATGAAGACCACGACAAATCGATCGAGGTATGGCTGGAAGATCCTATTCATGAGGCTCATGAACACTACTGGAGCATTGGTTACACCGAAAGGCATAACTAGGAACTCATAGTGGCCATACCGACACCTGAAGGCCGTCTTCTTCACGTCTCGTCTCGAACTCTGTGCTAATGATAGCCTGAACTGAGGTCTATCTTCGAGAACCACCGTGCTCCCTTGAGCTAATCGAAGAGGTCATCAATCCTTGGTAGCATATACATGTTCCTCACTGTCACCTGGTTCAGGCGATGATAGTCGACACACAGTCGCAAGCTCCCGTCCACCTTCTTGGCGAACAATATCGGGGAAGCCCAGGGTGAAACACTGGGTCGGATGAACCCCTTGCCCTGGAAGTCCTCTAACTATACCCGTAGCTCTCGAAGCTCAGCGGGGACCATCTGATACGCTGGAGTGGATATCGGGGCTGTCCCGGGGTACAGATCAATGTAAAAGTCTACCCATCTGTGAGGAGGTAGCTTTGAAATGTCGTTGGGAAAGACGTCCGCGTACTGATCCACCACTGCAGGAAAACTAGGACTCTGCACGTCCACTGCTCCTAGGATGAGGCTAGCCAACTGATGAGTGATGGGATATCCCCTCCTCTGCAAGAGTCCCCCCTGTTCTGCAAAGGCTCCCTTCTTGCCGGTGAAGGTGAACTTGCTCCCGTCGGTGCGTACACATCGCACCTTGCGCCTAAAACAATCAATCTGAGCATGGACTGTAGATAACCAATCCATTCCCAAGATGACGTCGTAAGACCTCGACGCCACTACAAGAAGATCCTAGCCGAAGCTCTCGCCTCCTAGAGTAAGCTCACACTACCAGCACCAGTGCGTAATCGTCGAGTCTGCTCCCGTAGGGTTCTCTTGCCATAAGGATCGAGCCAACGGCTCTGTCAGAATCTCCGAGCTCCGAACAAGGGCAGCGACTATGAAAGAGTGACTCGCTCCTGTGTCTATAAGAACTACAACAAGGGTGTAATAGACACAGATCGTACCTCGAATCATCTCTAGCGCGCCATGGTCATAGGCCTCCGCTGCCTGAAGCTGTGCCTGTCTCTGCCCGCCAGCTCCCTGTGGTCGGGGCGGACCTCCTGGTGGTGGTGGGGGTAGAGCCTCAAAGCGTCTCCCACCACCCGCTACTCGGCCAGCTCCTCTGCCTCATCCGCCTCCTCCATACGGACTGCCACGGTCTACCCTCTGCCTCTTCCTAGGTGGCCCCTCCATCGTCTACTACTCCGCAGTACGGCGGGTCGGGCAGTCACGAGCCATGTGGCCCTACCCGCCGCAGGCGTAGCACTGCCTGCCTCTCGGAAGACTAGCTCTGCGCTATGTGCCCCGCACTGCTGAGCCAGTGTCGTGAGGTCGTCTACGAGAGGGTCTGGTCTGCATGGAATCCTGAGTCATCCGTCGGCTACCTACTGCCGAAGACTCCGCCACCTGCCGCCCTGCGGTAGGTCTCGCTGTAGACTCAGCCAGAAAGCTCTCGATCAGAAGGGCTCGCTCCAGCACTCCTTCCTGGGTCGGGATGCTGAGGGAGATCAGCGATGCCCTGATCTCGTGTCTCAATCCCTGATCGAAGGTCCGGGACCGAAAGAAGGGGTCCCGTACCATGTCGGTCGAGTAGCGAGAAAGATCGGTGAACCTCGCCGCGTACTGGGCGACCGTCAAGCTGCCCTACCGTAGCTGAAGAAGCTTATGAATGCGCACCGCACGGAGGGTGGCCGAGATGAACTCTGAGCGGAAGATGCTATCGAAGTCCGTCCAGAGAAGAGATGCCTCATCGTGCACCTAGAGCATCAAGATCCACCATCGTCCTGCTGCTGCGTGCAGTAGGCTCTCTGCGAGGATCACCATGAGGTCTGCTGGTGTCCTCACTAGCCTGAAAACTCGAACGACCGCCTCCAGCCAGTCCTCAGCTGCCTGGGGGTCCATCTCCCCACGAAACCTAGGTGGTCGCTGGTGCTGGAACTCGTGTAGAGATCTGAGGCATCGTGAATCATCAGCGGTCGGTACTGGAAGCATCGAGGGATCGACGGGTAAAGGTACCGCCGATGCCTCTGCTGTCAACAGGCCCTGTACTGAGGCCTCGTCGCTCGGCGGGCTGTCGTCGCGCTCTACTCTCGGAACCCTAACTGGCTGCTGTCGTCGGGCCATCCTGAAAAGGAAACAAGTCTGCCACGGTCAGAACAGTATACCTGGTGAGATGACACAAGTAATCACGAAGAAAACTTGAAAACACACATGCAATCAATGTTTTCGTACATTAAGTCGGAAATCAGAAGTCAGGGTCCTAGTGTATGGATACGTCGGCCGCCGCACCAACACTGGACTCCCTGGACTGATAACCACACCCAATACGCTAAACACTATTTCTTCACATGGAAGAAAGATCAGAGTCTGCAGTAGAACCGACCACCTCTGATACCAATTTGTCATGACCCGTCCTCGGGGCCCGTGTCGTAACTACCCCAAGCCCGCCTTCCATAGGCCAGGGGCTGGCGACTAGCACCAAGGCGTAAATCCTGGAAAAAGGGAAGGCATTGCCTTTGTAAAGTAAACAAGCACCACAGAGTAAGCAAGCATAAAGGTAAACACTAAGTAAAAACTGTAACAAGATGTGCTGAAAGTGAAAGGGGCCGGAAATACAAGCACAACTGTAAAGTACAACTGAAAGGGGAAAAAAATCAACTGAAAAAAAATCCGCAGCATCGAGCCGTCCCCTGGAAGTCCCACCTGAAGGGTGGGTACAGATAGCCTCCACTGCTCCTCGGGTCCACCTGACCGCTCCGAGTACGTCCTGCCCAGTGGTCCACCTCCAGGTATCGTCCTGCTCCGCAAGCCTCCACCACAAACAGCGCTGTTCGTCATCTGCAACCAACACAACGTAGTGCGGGCATAGCCCGTGTAGGGGTGAGTATAAGCTACTCAGTAGGGACCCCGAGACCCCCGAACGTCTCCCGAAATCCACAAAGGATAAACCACAACGGAAAGATACAATCACGAAGTAACAACCGACACTGCTTAGGTATATGCCCATACATATACCTAAGTCATCAATTCCCGTTCGGATCCAACATCAGAGCCCAAGCACAACCCAGTCCACACAGGAAAGCAAAACGTATACCCACACAGGATAGCACAACACAATCCACAAAGGAGAGTAAACAATAAACCCACACAGGATAGTTCAACACAATCCACAAAGGAGAGTAACACAAGTTTCAGCTCACACATGTATACTTCTTCGGATGACGATAAAGATGATCACTGATCCATCTAAGTCGTCGGACCCACAAAGGATCGATAGGTACTAACCCCCGCAATGACCCACACAGGATCAGGCCCACACAGGACCTGTAGGCGCTGGCTCACACAGAACCGCTGAGCGCTGACCCACACAGGATCGGACCCACACAGGATCAGGCCCACACAGGACCTGTAGCACTGATCCACAAAGGATCGCTGAGTGATGTAGTCGTCGTAGTCCACTGAGGATCTCTGCACAGCCGTCGTCGCAGTCCACTGAGGATCTCTGCACGGTCGTCATCGGAGTCCACTGAGGATCTCTGCATAGTCATCGCTGTCGAAGTAGCAGTCACAACCAGCTCTAGGGTTCCCGCACACAGCAAGCTCGTTCGGGAGGGTCCACTCCACGAGCCGAGAGGCTGATACATCAACTAACAAAAAGTACAAAATTGATGTATCCAAAAGTTCCGTATCGTCAACAGGAACTCAACGTCACAGACGGTGCGTCAATCGGACGCCTGGTCTGAGAGTTATTGGCCTTTTCGTCCCAGGGGCCCGGTTGATTTTTAAGGCAAAATCAACCCGACCGTACTCCACCTGCACCCAAACCATGGGCGGAGTGAGGCAAAAGATCCGTCTCACTTAGAGGAATCCACCAAAGCTGACGGCACGTCAATCAGACGTCCGTAGCTCAAGATATGAGCGTTTCCGCTCCGAGGGCCCGGTTGGTTTCGTGTACGAACCAACCCGGCCGAACCCAATGTAATCCGAAACCTTGAGTGCGATATACCGAAACGACCGTCTCGATCCAAGGATAGCGTTCCCATTGAAGGCGTGTCGTTTAGAGGCCCGTAGCTCAAGTTACGAGAAAAAGACCAAAAATGGTCCGAAGACGGGGGGTCCGGGCCCGGGCCGACCCGGGCCAACCCCCCCTGGGTTGGCCGAACCGGGTCGGCCCGACCCGTTCTGACCCGTATGGACTCGGTCCGGTCCGGCAAGGGCGCGGCCTGGCTCGGCCGGCCGGTCCGGCTCGGCTCGGCCGAGCGGCCGAGCGGCTGCCGCGGGGCGCTGCCCCCACGGGTCGGAAGTGCCGCGGCCCCCCGCATGGGGCCGCGTTGGATCAAAGGACGCGGCTTTGCCGCGTACGAGTGCGCCGGACCCGTACAACCGCGGGTCCACGGGTGCCGCCGCGCCGGCGGCCCGCGCCGCCGGCAGCTTCCGCGGGCCACCAAAGTCGCTCTGGTGGTCCAATTCCGTTCCCGTCTGCGCTTCTGATCCTCCCGGGACTCGTTCTTCACTGCGGAACCATCAAATTTCCATTGCGGCACGTTCCGTCGTCGCCTGTCAAATCCGCACAACAACGAAGAACGGCGGAGGGTTGTCGGGCCGTGTTTGTTTGGCCCGCACCCTCCGCGTTAGATAATAACAACGGGAGAAATATTCAACACATGAAACAACAA
Source organism: Viscum album (assembly GCA_963277665.1). Lineage (NCBI taxonomy): Eukaryota > Viridiplantae > Streptophyta > Magnoliopsida > Santalales > Viscaceae > Viscum > Viscum album. Next base: position 792,081,094 of record OY728141.1, read on the forward strand.
TTTTAATAAATTAAAATTGTTCATATGAATCCGGTTCTTTAATTTTAAAGAACGTTCATGGGAATATAAAAGGGTATTTCCAAAACAAAATCCCTACCTCGACAAGTCGTCGCGCGTGAGCGTTCTTCGCGGAATTGCTCGTCGTGGAAGGAGGGGTTCGTCGCGGAAAGAGGGGATCGTCGCGGTATTCGGTGCTGCGTCAACGAACTCTGAGGAACAAGAAACAACAGATTTAATTATAAATAATTAAATCTGTGTGTTGTTAAAAACCACAAGGAAGTTTAAAAAGAAACCCGAGATCTCTTACCTCAAGCAGATGGTGATCAGAGATCGGGGCGGGGAAGAACGTCTCAGATGAAGCGTCGTCAAACTCCGAGGGTGACGGTGTTCTTCGCGTTCTTCGCATTCTTCATGAAGGAGGATGAAGGCACAAGAATTCTGTCAAAGCCTCTCAACGTGAAATCCTCCAAATGTTGTGTTGGTCTTATTTTATTATTACGCCAACAAACGAAAAGAGGTAAGTAACGAACCATTAATTCGTAGAATTAATTCAACGAAAGAAACTGCCCATTTAATTCAGCGAATAAAACCGCCCAATTAAATGGTGCATTAAGAATTTAAGAAAACGCATTAGTTGACTTTCATAATGACGGGTTTTTGCGGGTGTGTTACTTAGCGGAAAAGAAACGGTGGGGCTCATGTAGGCCCCACCTCACAAATATCCTACCAAGAGGGTAGGATATTTTTGGATAGTACCCTATCTGTTTCAACTCAGCTTAAGCCTCTTTTAAGTGGCTTCAAGTGGCTTCCAAGGGGATTAAGTGAAATAAAATAAAGTTTGTCGTACAATTATTTTATTTCTTAACTTTAAGCCCGAAAATTAAAAACCACACCCGAGAAAATGCAACTCCGAAAGAGGCATTTCTAAGAAAATACCGGCGCTGCGATTTCATCGGTGCCCTCAGAATTCGATTCTGGGCACCAGTTCAAAAGTTAGAAAAACCAGCTCGTCCGTTCACTAAACGTACCCGATCCAAACTTCATAAAATGATTCCGGGCACACCGGGACTTGGAATCAGGTGCCGTCAGAAACTGCGTTCTTGTAAAAATCCAAAGAAAATTAAGAAAAAAATTTCCTTGAATTTTTCAGGTCTTTACAGTGTAATGCATTTAAAAAATGTGTTATTCTTAGGGTGAGTGATTATAACCCTACCATGCACTTATGTTTTTCATTCCTCGATTTGAATCCACCCTCTTTCAGACCCTAGGAGATTTATAGGTGATTTTGGAGGGCCTTACTTCAATCCAATCATCCCATTCAAGAGATCGATCCCTGGTGATTCTTTGTGCTTAAGTTTTCCATTATCTCATGTTTTTCATTAATTATAGTGATGGAATATCCTAAAAATTGTTATTTTGGGTTTTTATCTTGATTTTGTTTGATCTAGGTTATTCATATGATCTTTTGTGCCTTCGTTCTATTTAGAGTTTTCCATTGGAAGCATTGTGTTGATTGATAGATTAAGATAGGTGGTCTAAAACCATACCTTATGGTTTTTGTAATTGTTAAGTATGTTCCATATTGTGAATTGAAATAACATAATGTGAAAATTAAAAACTTTAATGATGAATGATGATAAATCATGGAATGAATTATTCTATGGATCCCTTAGATTCAATGGTAGTGCGACCTGGCTTGTGGCTACCCATTGGGTGAGCATACCCTGGATAAATAATGTCTTGGATAATGGTTTAAAGTGTGTATAACATGACATGATATTTTAGGTGATTTCATGATATAGAATCACTTCGGTAATAGATCATGGGATATTGATATAACTGTTGATAATTTGATATATAAAAGAAAGTGTAATTGAAAGACAAATGGTAATGTTAATAATTAACCACTGAGTGTTATTATGTGATATTGTGATATCCTTGCTATTATAACTTGTTGAGTTTGATGTTGTAATGCTTATATATTAGGCTTGTCCTAGTTTGAGGTTGTAATGATTATATTGTTGGATTGTCCTAGTTAACACTGGAATGCTTATATATAGGGCCATGTCTGATGATGATGAAATGCTTATATAGTGGGATTGGCCTAGTTAGTGCTGAAATGATTATATATAGGGATTTTTCTAGAGGTTAAAATGACTATACTGAGGGATTTTTATTGGTTATGTGATTATTCCATGATTTATGGTTATGGTTGTCATGGTTTTGCTACATTCTCAGAGACATTCTAACATGGTACCGAATCAGGCTGATTTATATATTGTATCAATTGATTAATTAATACACTTATTTATCACTTTATCACATTCAATTATTATCAGAATGGTTTTATTTAGACATAGTGGTGTCGACTTACTGAGTTTTCATCACACCCTATTTAGGTTGTCATTTGGTACTCGAGTAAATTACAAGGATGTAGGTTTTGAAAAGTTCAAGGGACCCTCTAGCTGATTGTTGCTTGCTGGATGTGTTTTTGTTTGTAGATGGGGCCGAAATGGGGTTTTAGACCAAGGTATTTTGAGTTTATTTGTGTTAGATGGTTATTTGATTTGTATTGTTTTAGTTTTACATTTAGATACAATTCAGTCTGTCATTACATGGTTCACTATTATTGATTTATTAGTTCCTCTTTTTACTTCCCTGCTGTATGTTGTACTTTTTTTTCTATTTATCTTACTATGATATTTATTTATATGATTTATTTCCACTTAATTATAAATCAATACTAGGGATATATTCTCCCCACTATACACTTCACACCCCCACTTCTAGTCACTATCCTCAAGCATATAGGGAGGCACACTTGAGGTCCGTTGACCATCTTGATTTGGCCATATGAGGGGATATTACAATTTGGTATCAAAAGAGTGAATTTTTCTATTCTAATGGTTTGCTAATTTGTAAAGGTATAAAGGAGAATATGGTTTTTTCAGACAAGGTAATGATCTTGTGCAGGGGAGTAACTAACCCATGTATGGGTGAAAATTTGAGTACCCAGGGATGAGATTGTTGTTCATGTTGTTCGTTATTACAGTTGATGTTATTTCACATAGGGTGATGCATATGTTGTGTGATGTTATTATTTCATGATGATATTGTATATTAATATTTATACGCATGGACCAGTATAGCATGAGTGGAGTATTCAATAATCATGATAGGTATATAGGGATATATATATTGGCATACGTTTTTGCATGTGATATACACTTGTCTATATGAAATGTGAAATGAGATACCTTCTATATCTTATAAATGAAATGAAAGAACTATTAATTAATGCTAAAAATATTATAATCCATGTTTAGAGATAACATTAGCTAGTGGTTCTCTGTTGATTTCACATGTTGAGATTGACCTTGTTTTTAGCTAGTGTTATAAGGAGTGTGTTTGTCTTATAGAAAAAATGCTTCCTCACCATCTTTGAGTTGAGAATCAGGAGAGGGGAAATCAGCATGCTCCTGACACGGTTAAGCCAAATATTCTTGTAGCTCCTAAGGATCATATGGATGTTTATATTCCTGATGGATTCCTAAGGGACATACGATACATGGAAAGGGTGACTATTCACACCATGTCTTTGATGTTTGAAATGATGAGAGAGTTTCATCTACAGTATCCACCTATGTTCATTGGGGAGGGAGGCCCCCAGGAAGCCAATTTTGGATTGAGTCAGTCCATATGATCTTCAAGAACCTTAAATCACCTATAAATAGAAGGGTGAATCTTGTTGCATACATGCTTTGTAGACCGACCAAGCATTTTTTTGGATATTCTAGAGAAAGCCAGGTAGTAAGAGGTGTTAAATTAGAATTAATTTGAGTAAAAGTTCTTGAAAAAATTCTATCTAGAGATGTTGGGGGATAAAAAAGGTCACGAGTTCATGCATCTGACACAAGATGAAATGTTAGTGATAGACTAAGCTGGACATTTTACTGACTTGCAGCACTTTACACCGTATTTAGATTCCACTTGTACAAAGAGTATTTATCGCATCAAAATTGTCATGTCATTTATTTATAACCAATGTGAAAAGAAGTATATATTTATTTATCATGTTATTTATTCTATAACCAACATGATAAATGAATTATCCTTCTTTATCATGTCATTTATTATGTTATCGTTGTGATAAAGTGCATTATTTATGTCGATTATTCTATAACCGACATGGTAAATAAATTCATCATGTTAGTTATAAAATAATTGACATGATAAATCTAATTAAAATTTATTTATCATTTAATTTATGTAATAATCAATGTTATAAATCATTTAAAATTTTATGAATTTCTATTTCGATTCATTGTAGTGTTTTTCGATCGGGTGATGGAAGACTCAGTTCTCTCTTGCGTGGAAACCCTAAAATCGTTTCTTCAATCCCATGGCCTCCAACCACTTTTTCCAACTTTATTCATCCTCCTTTTCATTGGTGAAACTATTTGATCATCTTACAACTCTCAATTAATCCTGGCATGCCTCTCTTTTGGTCATTCAATTTCATGAATACCCTAGCTCTCCATTTTTTGAATTTGTTTACTAAAATATCACATTACCATCTTGTTTAATATTCTCATGTTATCGCATTACATCTGTAGTTAGCACATGGAATTTTCTCCAATCAATAGCATAATTTTCTTCTATATGCCAGAATAATGTTCTATCTTACCTTCGAGTGTCCATGAAGTTTCCTTGATAATTATTCATGGATGTACAATGATGGGTTTTATATGTTTTATAATAAAAGTTATAATTAACAAATGTTTTTAGTTTTAATTTCAATCAAAAAATTCATTTTTTAAAATTTTATTTGTCATACAATCTCATATTTCAGTCTCAATTTTTATAGGATTTTCATTCAATTTTATGGGTTCTATTATATTGATTTATATATACAACAAATATATTTGAACATGTTATGTTATCATGTTTCATTTAAAACATATTATCTTATAAACTATAGTGATTTGATAGGAAATATTAATAAATACTTCAAAAAAAGTATCGTATACCTATTTTGATATATTTAGACTATCGTATATGACCAAATTAATCATTTTAAATTTGTGTTTCATTGAGTATGATTCCTCACCCCATGAAATCCACATCCATGACTAGTGTAATGATAAATTATTGAAGATGGTTTCAATGTGGTTACTCTTGGAAATTATTCATATACCACATATCATAGAAATATGCTAAACAATAGTGTGACATAAAATGTGAGTGAATTATTATATGACTTCAAGGGTTTTATTCTTATGTATTGTTTTTTCCATGAGTTACACTAACTCAAAAAATTTGGGATGGGTTAATAATAAATCATAGTGGTGGATGATGATTTATTTTTACATAGTTGTTTTCTTTCTTATTTATCAAAAACAAAATCATTAAATTGTGAGTGTATTATTATAAATAATTAGTTGAGTTAGGGAAGTTTCACTAAATTTATGAGAATTACCATATGTTTTCAATCCCCACAAAAATTTAATTTTCATTCCATATGGTTCCATAACTGAATCCATTTTCAAAAAAACAACTTACAACCTTGATGAACTTGCATATCTAATATCCCTATGAGTTTGTATATTAGATGCTAGAATTTAGTCTAACTATATGTTATTTTTTAAATTATTTAAATGCATATATTTTTATGATTTACCATTTATATTTAAACTTATCTACCATTATTGTATAGAATTAATAATTATAATTTTCAACTTTTTTTATATTTCAAAATTATGCTTCTCTCAAATTATGGAATATTTCATATAAATATAAAATTGTCTTATCTAAATATATTTTCTTTTTTAAATTATTTCCGTGCATATATTTTTATGATTTACCATTAATATTTAAACGTATCTTCCATTATTTTATGGAGTCAATAATTATAATTTTCAAATATGCATATATTTGTTTTATATTCCAAAATTATGTCACTTTCAAATTATGGAACATTTTATATAAATATAAAATTTCATTATCTAACTATATTTTATTTTTTAAATTATCTCCATGTATATATTTTTTATTATTTACCATTTATATTTAAACTTATATTCCATTATTGTATAGATTTAATAATTATAATTTTCAAATATGTATATATAGTTTTTATATTTCAAAATTGTTTCTTTAAAAGGTTGGGACTGAAGGCTTATTTATTATTAAAGCAAAGCAAAAAACTATTTAACTGGGTAGAGGGAGACCCATTACATAGCCCGATGGCCCAGTGGGAATTTAGCCCATTACATGGCCCGTAGGCCCAATGTTTTGACCCAAGGACCATTCTGTGAATAGTACTGCTACAACACCCGCCTGCTACAATATCACATAGTACCCACCACTGCTATAGTGCCCTACTGCCACTAGAGTGACCTGCTGATACTATAGTGACCTACTGCTGCTACAGTTCCCACCATTGCTACAGTGCTGCCGCTGCTATAGTACGCTACAATACTACTACAGTCCTGCGCCCAATGGGTTTTGAACCCCCATTTACATGCATATATTTTTATGATTTATCATTTATATTTAAATTTATCTTCCATTATTGTATAGAATTTATAATAATATTTTTCAAATATGCACATATTTGTTTTATATTTCATGATTGTGTTACTTAAAATTATGGAATATTTCATATAAATATAAAAATTGTCTTATCTTAACATGATATATATTTTTTATAGGTAATAATTAGTTGAAGTTGGATTAAGACACATTGAATGAGTGATGAATATGAGGAAGGTGTTGATGATTTTTTGGAATTTTCTAAATAGAATGTTCCAAACAACAACATGTATTTATGTCCATGCCTGAAATTTTTAAATATAAAGAAGTTGAAAAGTAGAGAGATCAAATATCATTTAATTTTTCACGGTTTTAATCTGAGTTACAACCCCTAGATTTGTTATGGTGAAACTGGGCATAATTTCAGATCTATTGATGATGATGCTTTTCAAGATGGTAACTCTAATGAAATTGAAGAAATGATTCATGATATTGAAGAAGAGGCAATTGAGAAATAACCAGAAATTGAGCATCTATATGGTGATGCTGAAAAACCATTGTATCCAAGTTTTACATATTTTATGGTTTTATTTTCGGTGTTAAGATTGATTAACTTGAAGGCAAAACATGGTTGGAGTGACAAGAGTTTTACTGATTTTCTATAATTATTTAAAGATATTCTTCTTATATATAATTATCTTCTTGATTCACATTATAAAGAGAAGAAAATATTATACCATATGATATTAGGGTACAAAAAAATACATGATTTCTTGAATGAATGTGTGCTATATAGTAAGGAATATGAATTTCCTTCAGTGTGTCCTAAATGTGGGACATCATGGTATAAGTTGAAAGAAAAATCACAGAATGATTTAGAGGTTACAGAGGCCCCTACCAAGGTATTTTGGTGTCTTCCTATAATTCCACATTTGAAACATTTATTTTCTAAATTAAATAATGAAAAAAGGTTAATATGGAATGATGGTGAACGGATATGTGGTGGAAAAATACATCATCTAGATAATTTTCCACAATTGATGAAAATTGATCACTAGTTTCCTAAATTCGGAAATGAAGTTAGAAATATCAGACTTGGACTATATATAAATAGAATGAATCCATATCAAATACTCAGTAGCACACATAGTTCATGGATGGGTTTATTAGTAATTTACAAATTCTCTCCTGAATTTTGTATGAAGCGCAAATTTTTCATGTTGATTTTAATGATATCTAGGCCAAAATAATCCAGAAATGATATTGTTGTTTTCTTGTCACCATTAATTGCTGATTTGAAACTCTTATGGGAGGATGGTATTGGGGTGTCTTATTCTTATAAAATAGAACATTTTCAACTACATGCAATGGTTATGTTCACTATAAATGACTTCCCAATGGATGAAATTTTTTCTAGATACAGTGTTAAGGGGTATAAAGTGTGTCCAATTTGTAAACAACAAAATTCATATTATCAATCACATAATGGGAGAAAAACATTATAAATGGTTCATCAAAATCTTTTCTCTCTGGATAAACCTTATAAAAGATTAAAAAATGCATTAAATGGATAACAATAATTTGATATTCCTCCAAAAAATTTATCTAATGATTAGTATTTTAAGAGGGTCAAAAAGTTTGATGCGAAATTTTGAAAGACAAATAAATCTAATAATGATTGAAATATTTGGACTTACTATCAATGGAAATATGTTGAGAGTTAGCTCCCACTCCTGGTGGATGTTGAAAATTTCTTCCCCCAACATGTCATACATTATCTAAGAGGGATAAAATTAAATTTTGTCAGTGTCTTCATGATATCAAAGTTTCACAGGGTTATTCATCAAATGTAAAAACAATTGCGACTTTAAAGGATTGGAAGTTGAAAGGTATGAAATCTCATGATTTTCACATCATGATACAACAATTTCTACTGGTTGAATTGTATGGAATATTTACCATCCGTGTTAGAAAGACTATCGTGAAGATGTATTAATTTTTCAATTCAATTTATAATAAGGTGATTGATCTGAATTATTTTAACATTTTGGAAAATAAAGCGATTTCTATACTTTTTCAATTGAAAATTTATTTTCCTTCATCATTTTTTATTATAATGATTCATTTGGTTTGATAAATGAAGCTTTTAAAACCTTTATATCTATGTTGGATGTATAATTTTGAAAGGTATATGATGATATTGAAGGGATATATTAATAATCCATATCAACCTGAATCCTCCATTGTTGAAAAGTATATTTCTGAGGAGGTTTTATAGTTTTATACAAGCTACTTGTCTATGGTGGAGCACATTGGTTCGCCTCTATCTATCCATGAATGAGTTAATTATGGGGAAAAGTAGATTCATGGATTGAAAGTGAAATATTTATTAGGTGAATAGATAAAGAAGGTACATTAATGCATCATGAATAACATAGATGATGCTCAACCATATATAACATTGCATGTTAATGTGTTGAAACAATGTCATCCAAAGAAGAAAGAAATGTGTATTTTTAATTTTTTTCATGGTTTAAAAAGACTCTGCTTGGTAGATCAGATGCATCAAAAACATTAAGATGGTTAGTGGGTGGTCCATGTTTAAATGTGATAACATGGTCTAGGTATAAAATTAATGTCTATACATTTCATACAAAAGATTAGGACAACAAAATTTTAGTTCAAAATAATGGTGTATTGGTGTTCATAGAAGCAAAGAATTTTTCAGGTTTTAAAGAAAAAACCCAATTTATGCATCAAGTGCATATTATGGAGTCATTGAAGAAATATGGGAGGTTGATTACATTAAATCTAAAGTTATGGTGTTTAAATACAAATGGTTTATCAATAAAAATAGTGTCAGAAATGATGAATTTGGAATGACACTTGTTAATCTAAATATATTGGAAGACACAGATGATCCTTTTATAATGGAAGCACATGAAAAACAAATTTTCTATGTTCTTGATCAATCTAATATGCAGTGGTCTATTGTTTTTCAAGTAAAAAAACAATATGTTGGTGATGATCAACTTCATGAAGATACTCATTTATGTGAGATCCCTACTTCCATGGAAAGATTAATAGATAATAATGATGATCACGTCATAAACATGGTTTGTTCCATAATAAATGATAATGATGAAGGAATTTTGGAGAACATTCATTTAGTAAATTTCTAATATTACAGGTAACATATGTTTATTTCACGTTTACTTTTATAAATTTCATAAAATGTTACTTCATTATTAATTTCATCATATTAAAATTAACTTATGGTGAAAGTTTGGGATTTTCAGAAAATATGGATTTTTTTCGAATTTTAAAAAATACCATTTTGTGTAAAATTTTCATTTATTTTGATAAATAATTTAATTTGAAAGTCAAATTATTCTTTTTATTTTATTTCAAGGAAGCATAATTATTATTTAGTTATATTTAATTCAATTAATTACATTGAAATCATCTTTATATCTAATTTAGTGTAAGTTATTTTAGGATTAAAAACGCATTAAAAAAAACTATTTTAAAATACACAATGTTTCTCTATTATAATTAATTAAAATAACTCTTAGTGAAAAATGATTTAAATTAAATGTTTATATTATATAACAATATTTATTAATTTAAATTTATATAATGAATATTACTAGCTATATAGTTCAAGAAAAATCATATTTTCCTTAAAAAATAATTTGTTTAGAAAATCACTTTTCATCGTTCTTGTAGGATTTATTTTAAATTAAATTCATACACCTTGAATAATTTATCCTGATAAAATTGATTCCATATTTCAAATATTCAGGATTTATATTAGGTAATAAATTAAACACTGTTTTTTTATAATATGAATTGTAAATATAGTAAATATTTATTACCATGGTAAAAGGAAAATAGGTTAATTAAGGGTAAAAATAATTTAATAAAGATTATAAACAAAGTAACACTTTCATTAAAATTGTGATTATATTAATTCCTTATTGTTTTACTTTATAAATTATTAAGTAATCAATTTGATAATAATTATATTTTTATATGATAAAAAAATATATTTCAAGTAATATGAAATTTCTATCAAGACATTTCTTTTGATGAATTAATGGATTTTTTTTGAAAAAAGGATATTTTGAAAAAATATTATTAAATGATGATTGATAAATTTAATTGATAATATATATTTTATTATGATAAATGTAATTTCTATAATGGTTCAAACTATCATTTTTAAAAACCCTTCATTCTTCAATAAGTGATCATTTTATTTTAAAATTTAAAATTCATTTATTTAAATTTTTTTTTTAAAAAAAATATTTTTTTCGAAATAATCAAATCAAAATTTTCAAATGGTGAATTTTTCATAATTTTCTAAGACAATCGATTTTTTGGGAACAAATTTAATACAGTATAGATATACTGTGTGTATTGGGAAATCATAATACCCCAAAAGTGATGAAAAAAATGATATAATGGTTATCCACGACTAAATATTTGTTTACCATTTTAAATAATTTGATTTTAATTTTATTTGATTGATTTTATAAATCTTTTATGAATCCCCAGAAAAATATATTATATTTTAAGGTTTTAAAATCATTTCTTTAAGGACATGACTCACTTACACATCTGCAAGTGTATTATTTTAATAAGTTCAACCCTTGGACATATAAAACTATGAAATCCACCTCTATTTGGAATAAAACATGGTAAAATCCATGGTAAGGTTTGTGGTTTTGGTTATTTTATTATATAGAGTCTAAAACCTATGTTTGGGAAATAATAAATAACTCCCCTCACTTTTCATATATAAACCCACGTAGGATATAATTTCTCTTCACTCAAAAACTATGTATAATTTTTTTAATCTACTCTACCCTCTCTAGATTCCTCCAAAGGTGACCCCAAGCACTCAATAAGCTCCTCAAAATCATTTTGGAATTATTCTCTCAAGGTAATAGATTTCTCTATTATGTTTATTCAAGCACCTCTATTACATCCTATTTTTTTTTTTTTTTCAAAATAAACCACTTTTAGGGGCTTAATTGGTAACCCACATTTATAAAACCTGAAAACTCAGTACATTAATATACCCTTCGAGCCAGATTCAAAATTTAAACATTCAAAATTTAAATCCAAAATTCACCACCTGCTAAATGTTTGATGCATCGAGCACAATGAAACCATTGATGTCAATACCCCAATCCATTATTCTGAACTCCCATCACTAATATCACTAAAACCCATCAATACCATCATAATCACTTCAAAATAGTCATCTCCAGTGAAAACACTCCAGTGATATTTATGACAACCCTGCTCTTTATTACACACTAAAACACAATTTATTACATAAAAATCACTTGATAAAACATATAATATCGAGAGGTATAATGTATTTGGGGATTAAGATCATTACATAACAACTTAAAACATGAAATAAAAAATCTTTATTGAGAACTTCCTTTACATGACCACTGCATTCTCTCGTACTTAGCATTGCATGGGATAACCTGAGGACATGCATAAGAAAAGGGTGAGCTATAAAGCCCTGTAAGGGAATAAAAATAGAATAACATTAGGAATACAATACATGTTAGAAAATAGGAATATAAATGGAGCACAAGAGAAACATGAACATAAAGTCATGATAAAGAAAGATAATCACAACATGGAAATGTGGCAACAACAGTTAACATGGAATTTAGCATGAGCCAAGGCTCATTGCACATAGAGAATGAGTAAAACCTCATTTCACATTAATCATGAGTAAAACCTTGTTTTAATTGAATTATAATGAGTTAACACTCATTACAAATGACTTATCATAATACTATACTTTACCCAATTCATTGGAGCGCTATAAGGGCGCACCCTTCTTAAACATTTAATTTCATGCATAAGTGTGCCACACAGATCATATAATATGGAATCAATCAACATCATATGTTATTTCATGATTATTTAATGTGGAATAAATACATGAAAGTACCATTCGGTATGTATATGTGCATATAGGTGAATACTCTTGATAGAGACATGGGTATGATATTCACTACACAATGATCTTCGCTTGGAAAAACGTAGTGAAATTTCGATAGCATAACGACGTGACATAATGATTAATTAAAATAATTGATGAGAGAGAAATGAGTGTCTCATAATATTTACATGAAATGGATAGTAATGGGTTAATATAGATACATTTCCCAACAAACGTAATGGAATTTATATACATAATACAAAATAATTACTTAGATATAAATGAGGAGAGAGAAATACCTCACGGAATTTTGGCATGGTAACAGGTGTACATGGGAGGAATTAATGAAGGAGAAAGGGGTATCCCATCATCCAAAAATAAATAGGGTAGTATCGGGGAGGTGAAAAATCATACCCCAAAATTTGTAATAGAAAACAAAAGGGCATAACAACTTAAAGAAAATTGGACAAAAATCAGAATGGAAGAAATCCCTTACTTGGAAGTGTGATCCCAAAAGCTTGGGAAAGGATTAAGATAGGATTATTGGGAGCTTGGGGAACCTTGAGAGGATTATAGAGAGAGGAGGTCAGGGGTTGGTTGAACTCTAAAGGCTTTTAGTGAAGACTAAGTGTGAGCTTGGGTGGGTTTATATAGGAAAGGAGAGGGAATTCTTTATTATTTAGGTTTGGGACACCTCATATTAAACTAATCAAAACCATAAAACATATCATGGTTTTTCCCATGTTTTTTAAAAAATGGTAGTGGAAATTTTTTTTATAAGGACAATGGACTAACTTCTTAAAATAACAGGTTTGCTTATGTGGAGGTGAGTCGCACTCTCATGGAAGACAATTTAAAAAGACAAAATGTTTTTATAAGACTTGAAGGGTCCACTAAAGCTTTGTAAAATAAATCAAAAAAACCCAAAAATCATATAATTTTAATGGTAATACATATATTGGCCTAACATAATGTTTATAGTATTTTGTTACGTCACTATTGTGTCTTTATGATGTCATAAAACACATTATATATTTAAATGGTATTAAATTTTTACCCAAAAATTCGATTGTCTCATAAAATTATGAAAAATTCACTGTTGGATAATTTCAATGTACTAAATCCAAAAATAATATTCATTTTATCTAAATAATTTTATAAATATTTTAATTTTTACTTTCAAAATAAAAACCAGCATTTATTGAAAATTCATGGGTTTTGACAAAAACAGCTTTCAATCCTTAATAAAAATTACAATTGCATTCACAAAATTATTTGATAATTTATATATAATTAAATTTTTTTAATAATAATAATAATATTTTATTAAAATAATATTTAATTAAAAAATCCATTAATTCTTCAAAAATCCATTAATTCATCAAAAATAGATTTCTTAGTTGAATATTAACTAAAAATATTATTTGTGTATTAAAAAATATTTACAAAGTAACAATAAAAAGAATGTATATTCGCTATAGAATAATAATGTAAATGGTTATAGTGCTAGGGTATCGTTACATAACCCCTTATAACACCCACATATGATCGAAGGGTAAGGTGTGCGATGGTTACAGACTCTTGGGGTGACTCTGATAACATCGGTCGGGTGGTAATCTCTATTAACTTCCACTTCTCCCGTAGTCGGTTCTGCTCAAGCTTAACATGTTAAATCTAGGCTTGGGCTTGGTTAAGAGAAAAACCCAATTATGCCACCTCCTTTCCGATCTTTGGAAAATTGGCTTCGTACAGGGCAAGTGTACTGGATGAGGTCATCACTTCCTTTGTCTGGGTAAATTGGATTTGTTAAATCCCTATATTTATACTAATAAAGTGATCACTATTCAACAGCTATATTAGCAACGATCATAATTCATAATAGTATTTTAAAATCCAAAACATAAAACCAAACAAGTCCATAAATTTTACATAACCTCAAAAAGGCATAGACCAAGAATAATATTCATTAATGAATTTTTGGGTCGTTACAATCTTCCCCACTTAAGAAATTTCACCTTTGAAATATCCTTTTCCCACACTAAAATATATGGGGGGTAACTTTGCTTCATCACTTCCTCAAATTCCCACATTGCTTCTTGAAAATTTTGGTTTCTCCACAACACTTTGATGAGGGTCATTGTCTTATTTCGTAAAACTTTTTCTCTATGATCTAGGATCTTCACTGGTTTCTCCTCATAAGAGAGACCAATCCTTAACTATACTACCTATGAAGAGAGTACATGTGAATGGTCTAGTATGTACTTCCTTTAGAGGGATACATGAAAGACATCATGTACTTTGGCCATGGTATGTGGAAGTGCTAGTCGATAGGCCACATTCCCGACACGATCAAGAATCTCGAAGGGGCCGATGTACCTAGGACTTAACTTCCCTTTCATTCAAAACCTCATGAACTTATTACATAGAGATATGCATATAAATACCGGGTCTCTAACTTTAAACTCAAGGTCTTATCAACGGTTATCAGTATAACTCTTCTATCCACATTGGGCTGCCTTGATATGCTGCTAAATGGTTTTTACCTTCTCCACCATTTCTTCGACCATTTCATGTCTTAGTAGCTTACGGTCACTAACTTCATCCCAACATGCCAGTGTTCTTAACCTCTTCCCATACAGGGATTCACAAGGTGCCATTCAGATGCTCGAGTGGAAACTGTTATTATAGATGGATTCAACTAGAGAAAGATATTGATCCCATCCTTCTTTAAAGTCCATTAAGCATGCTCTCAACATATCCTCAAGTGTTTCGATAGTCTGCTCAGATTGGCCATCAGTTAGAGGACGATAATCTATAATAAAGTTCAGCTCAGTATCCATAGCATGTTTAAGAATCTTTCAAAACATAGAGGTGGATCTCAGATCTTGATCAGATACAATAAATACTGGTACTCCATCCAGCCTTACCACCTTTCTGATATACATCTATGCCAGTTGATCGAATGATAAATCCTCTTGAATTGCAATGAAGTGTGCAAACTTTGTAAGACGGTCCACAACAACCCAGATTGCATTGTTTCCTTTGGATGTCTTTGGAAGTCTAGTGAGAAAGTCCAAGGTGATGTTCTCCCATTTCCATGCTGGTATAGGTAATGGTTGCATAATCCCATACAAATTTTGTCTCTCAAACATCACTTGCTGACACACCAAGCACATTGATGTAAATTTAGCGTTCTTCTTCTTCATATTATCCCACCAATAATGCTCTCGGAGATCTCAATAAATCTTTCTTTTTCCTAGGTAAATAAAGAAATTTGAACTATGTGCATCATCCAAAAGTTTCTTCTTCATCTCTGAACTTGATGGGACACAATTGTTTTTCCCAAATCTCACAATTAATTCTTCATTAACGTTGAACTCAGAGAATTTTCCTCTTCTGATAGATTCCACTTTCTTTTGAATTACCCCATCATCCTTTTGAGAATCCTTTAACCTCTCCAAAAGAGATGGTTGAAAAATCATTCGTGAAAGGATTGATGATGTTACCTTATTTATGATTCCCATTTCTGTCTTCATTAAATCTATGAAGATTAGACCCTTCTCAATTATCATCAGTGGTAGAATCACTGGGTCCTTTCTACATAGAGCATCAACCACCTTGTTCGCTTGCCCAGGGTGGTAGTGGATTGAGCAGTCATAGTCTATTATCAGATCTAACCATCTTCATTGCTACATGTTCAACTCTTTATGTGTGAATATATACTTGAGGATTTTGTGGTCTGTATATATTTCACACTTCTCCGCAAAGAGATAATATCACCACGTTTTTAAAGAAAAGATCACTGCAGCCAATTCCAGATCATGTGTTGGATAATTCTTCCCATGAACTTTCAATTACCTTGAAGCATAGGCAATGAATTTTTCATTTTTCCTAAACACACATCCTAGTCCCTTCTTCGATACATCCCTGAATACCATAAAAAGTTCTCCACTTGTGGTTAAAGTGAGCACGGGCGTAGTGATAAGACTTATTTTCAACTCTTTGGAGCTTTTTTTTTCACATTTATCACTCTAAGAAAACATCACTCCCTTCTAAGTTAGCTTGGTAAGAGGGTTGGAAAATCATGAGAAATTTCTCACAAATCGTCGATAATATCTAGCTAACCCCAAGAATCTATGGATATCTGTTGCCGAGGTTGGCCTTGGCCATCCCTCTATTGTATCTATCTTAGAGGGATCCACATATATCCCATTTCTTGTGAAGATATGGACCAAGAATGAGACCTCCTTAACCAGAACTCACACTTTCTGTACTTTTTATAGAGCTTCTCCTTTCGAAAGGTCTCTAGTACTGTTTATAGATTCTCCTCATGATCCTCCTTGGTTTTGGAGTATATGAGAATGTCATCTATAAATACTACCACAATTTTTTTGAGGTAATCTCTAAAGACTCTATTCATCAAGTCCATGAATATTTATGGAGCATTGGTGACTGTGAAAGGCATTACTATGAATTCATAGTGCTCACATCTTGTACGAAAAGCAGTCTTGGGGATATCATCCTTATTCACCCTTACTTGATAATATCTCAACCAAAAATCTACCTTGGAGAAGTATTGTGCTCCACGTAGCTGATTGAACATCATGGGATAGGGTACTTGTTCTTTATCATTATTTTGTTAAGATCATGATAATCAATGCAAAGACGCATTTACTGATCCTTCTTCTTGATGAAGAGTACTGGTACACCCTATGGTGAAGCACTTGGGCATATAAACCCTTTATCTAGATTCTCCTGTAGTTGTTTCTTCATCTCCTCAAGCTCCATAATAGCCATTCTATATAGATTTTTGGATATTGGAAATGCCCCAGGTATAAGATCAATTGAGATTTCAACATCTCTTATAGGAGGAAGACCAGAAAATTTCTCGAGAAACAATTCAACAAATTCCCTCACAATAGGTATGTATTTAAGGATGGTTAACTCCTTAGACTCAATCATCTGAGCCAGATACCTATGGTCATAGGGCAGTAATATAAACACTTGAGATGATGGAGCTAAAGAAGATTCATCTTTCACCTTGCACTTGTACATAATCGGGGGTTGATTCTCCACATGGAGGCTAATTTCCCTCTCATTTAATTGTTTGTTGGATATATATAAGGATAGAAAATCCATTCCAAGAATTGCCTCAAATTACACCAAAGGGAGTATGATGAGGCTCGCTGGGAAGTTTAATCCACCGATTATGATAGGGGAGGAGTTATATTCTTGGGATGAAATTATTGCCCCATTTTTCATACTCATCGACATCTTTACTTCCATGATTTGTGGTGATGTTGGGATTGCTCTAATAATTTTTCGGGATATAAAAGAATATGTAGAACCTGAATCAAAAAGTATGTTCTCTATTCTTGAATGAATAACTTGCGTACCTATCACCACTTCGTTGCTGGGGTTCACTTTGACATTAGTGATGGAAAAATCTCATCATTTATGCATTGGAGGTTGTTGGTTGCCTTTGAAAACCCTTGGCTTAGGGAACTGATTTGCAAGATGCTTTGGTTCTTTGTAGTTGAAGCAATGAACAATGCGTTGAGAGTCGAATGGAGTGTTACTCTCCTCTATAGCAGCCGCAAATTGTTCTTATCAGTAGTTAATATCTAGGTTCCCTTCACTTCCACACCTAAAGTATTTCCTCGTCCCCTTCAGGGAATTTCCAGGGTGCTTCTTTCCGCACCTTTGGCAAGTGGGGTACTGGATTTTCATAGCACAATTGGATTTATCCATCAGACCATCAGAATTAAATACCACCTTATTCTTATTATCCCCATGATACCCCTGAGGTTCTCAGATCTCCATTTCAACCTTGAGGGCACATCAGACAATTTCCTCATAGTTGTCGAAGTCGAGGATCTCTAGGACTTTCCATATGCTAGGTTTCAGTCCCCCAAAGAAGCGGTCAACCTTGCATTCAGGGGTAATGACAAAGACGAAAGCATATCGTGCAAGCCTTGTAATGTTTTCCTCATACGCTCCAACAGATTTTTCATCTTTTTTGCTTGAGGTCAAGGAAGTCCCTTTCCATCTTAAGTAGGAGGGAGCATAGAAAATATTTATCAAAAAAAATATTCCAAAAATCATTCCATTACAAGGACTCGATCTCCTCCTCTGGCATTATATTTTTGATCAATGTCCACCATTGTTCAGCTTCACCCCCATACGATAAGCATCCAGAAGAATCTTTTCTTGTTTGGAACATTGAAGGATGGAGAATATCTTTTCAATGAAGCTGATCCATTATTTGGTGATTGAGGGATCAGATGATCCATTAAAAAAATGAGGTCTTTGTCTCACGAAGCTTTCAACAACAACTTGTTCTTTCTTAGGGGGGTTGAACGTTCCTCTTGACCCATGTTTCTATTCAATGATTGAGTTAAATTAGAGAGTATTGTGACAAAGTTCATGATTCCGGCTCCCATCGGATTGGGAATCTCATTAGAACAGTCATCACATTGGTCTTCACATCAGTTTTTAGCCCGAGTCCTCCTATTACCTGACATTGGCTAGAATAAATGAAAAGTTAGGGGTAACACATAAACGGTAATCCCAAAATAGATGACTTATAAATATATTTTATTTCCTTAACTAATGAATCTATAATCATCAATCTATATTATCCATGATCTAATTTCTAACATATATTCTTATGAGAATTTTTTTCCCTTAATAATGATTCATAATAATCTTGTGAATTTACCTATGTATATCCCCCATGAGTGTTGTAACCAAGAGTGCAACCATGCCCATTGTTATGTACAATGATACCTAGAGTGAGGCACGAAAATCCTTGTTAGGGTTTTTACCCCTAGGTACAAATGTGCCAGAGCCGCCTCTACCTACTCGTATCCAAACAGGGATGTATTTTATTTATAAACCAATTACTCAATACTCACCAAAATATAGTGATGTTTTTATTATACTTAGTCTTATACCTAAGGCTTTCACTAGGGGTTTCTAATACTTATCCCAAAAATAACTAAACTTATCCTCTAATACTAACTATGACAACCCTGCTCTTTATTATACACTAAAACATGATTTATTACATAAACTTCACTTGATACTGCATAGAAGATCAAGAGGTCCATATTCTTTTGGGATTAGGATCATTACATAACAACTTAAAACATGAAATAAAAAATCTTTATTGAAAAATTCCTTTACATGACCACTACATTCCCTCGTACTTAGCATTGCAAGGGATAAACTTAGGACATGCATAAGAAAAGGTTGAGCTATAAGGCCTAGTAAGGGAATAAACATGGAATAACCCAAGGAATACAATACGTGTTAGACAATAGGCATATCAATGGAGCATAAGAGAAATAGGAACATAAAGGTAGGATAAAGCATGATAATCATAACATAGAAATGTGGAAACAACAATTAACATGGAATTTAGCATGGGCTAAGGCTCATTACACATGGAGCATGAGTAAACCATCATTGCACATTAAGCACGAGTAAACCCTAGTTGCACTTGAATTAACATGAGTCAAAACTCATTGCACATCATATATCATGATACTATACTTTCCCAATGCAGCGCTATCAAGGGGAACCCTTCTTAAACATTTCATTTCATGCATAAGTGTGCCACATAGATCATATAACATCGAATCAATATACATCATAAGTTATTACACTATTATGTAATGTGGAATAAATACATAAAAGTACTATTCAATATGTATATCTGCGTAAAGGTGAATACCCTTAATACAGACATGGGTATGGTATTCACTACACAATGATCTTGGAAAGGAAAAACGCGGTGCAATTTTGGAAGCATAACGGCGTGACATAAGGATTCATGAAAATGGTTGATGAGAGAGAAATAGGGGTATCATCATATTTACATGAAATTTATAGTAATGGGGTCATATAGATACATGCACAAACTAACGTAATCAAATTTAGATTCATAATACATAATAATTACATGGATGTAAAAGTGGAGAGATGAATCCCTCACAGAATTTCGGCATGGTAACAGGTGTACATGGGAGGCATTAATGAGAGATAAAGGGGTATCCCATATCATACCCCAAATTTTGTAATTGAAAACAAAAGGGCATAACAACTGAAAGAAAATTGGACAAAAATGAGAAAGCAAGAAATCCCTTACATGGAAGTGTGATCCCAAAAGCTTGAGAGAGGCTTAAGAGAGGCTTCTTGGGAGCTTGGGAAACCTTGGGAGGATTATAGAGAGAGGATGTCAGGAAATGGTCGAACTCCAAAGGCTTTGAGTGAAGAGGAAGTAGGAGCTTGGGTGGGTTTATATAAGAAAGGAGAGGGAATTATTTAATGGAAAAAAATATATTGGTCTAAAATAATGTTTATAGTATTTTATTAAATCCCTATTAGTTTATTATGACGTCATAAAACCAATTATATATTTAAACGGTATTAAATTTTTACCGAAAAATTCGACTGTCTCAAAAAATTATGAAAAATTCACCGTTTGATAATTTCGACATCCTGAATCCAAAAATAATATTCATTTTATCTAAATAATTTTTTAAATATGTTAATTTTTAATTTTAAAATAAAAATCGACATTTATTGAAAATTCATGAGTTTTTGACAAAAACAGCTTTTAAACCTTAATAAAATTTACAATTTCATTCATAAAATTATACGATAATTTATATTTAATAAAAATTAATTCAATAATAATAATAATATTTTACTAAAATATTATTTAATTAAAAAAATCATTAATTCATCAAAAAATATTTCTTAGTTGAATATTAACTAAAAATACTATTTGTGCATTAAAAACTATTTAAAAATTAATAATAAAAAATGTATATTCTCTATACAAGAATAATGCACATAGTCATAGTGATAGGGTATTGTTACATAAAACCTTATAACACCCACATAATACCTAAGGGTAAGGTATCCGATGGTGACAAACTCTTGGGGTGGCTCGGATAACATCGCTCGGGTGGTAATCTCTATTTACTTCCACTTCTCCCATAGTTTGTTCCGCTCAAGCTTTACATGTTCAAGCTCAGCTTGGTATTCGTCAAGAGAGAAGCCAAATGAATCCACATCATTTCTAATCTCCTACAAATGGGATTCATATGGTGCAATTCTACTGGATGACACCATCACTTCCTTTTTTTGAGTAAATTAGATTTGTTAAAGCCCTATATTTATAATAATCATGTGGTCACTGTTCAACAACTATATTAAAATAGGTCACAATTCTTAATAGTTTTTAAAATCCAAAACATAAAACCAAATGAGTCCATAAATTTTACATAACCATAAGAAGACATAGACCAAGATGAATTTTCATTAATGATTTTTAGGTCGTTATAATATTGAACCCTTTGTTAACCCCAACACATCGGCAAGTATCAAAAAACATAAAAACTTCAACATTAAAGAAAAAAACCATAAGAGAACCAAAAAATCCAAAATTCCATGGAAATTGAGCTGAAACAAAAACACCCAGTCATTGAGATAAAACATTAACACCGAATTCTATCATTTTCATTGAGGATGAAATATCAAAAACCACCAAACCAAAAAATTATAAAAACAAAAACATACAAAGCCACTAAAATCGAAACCACCAACAGATCTAAAACAATCAGAGTAAAATTTACATTTGAGACTAAACCACACTACCATGATTTTACAGACACTGGAAAATAGATAAGACCAAAAACACCACTAGAAAAGGAACATTAAAATCGAAAGGAAGAACATGAACCAATGAGAGTCAATACTCATGAAACACCAGTGAAATCCCAACCAACACATCCCAAAACACCCATAAAAACCACTCAATTAAACCAAAATGGGGTCTGGTTCCATGTATATAGATGTAAGATCATAGGTTGAGTCTAACAAGGCCATGAGAGTGATCAGTGTTGAAAGAGAGGAAACTAAAGCACCCGAAGACAATGATGAAACCCAGAACCAAAAAATATGATACCAACTACAACTACAAGAATATAACAAACCATTGTGAAGAATTTTGGAAATGAAAAAAGGTGTAGATAGGTATGGAGGATCAGTTAGGCAGGGTAGTCATGCTTATTGATCGAAGTTCCAATATCAAGAGATAAAAACACATATGATGAGGGAAAATGAGAGGGAAACATAGAATAGATATGAGGAAAAGTGTTGAGAAATTAAATGGTGTGCTAGGAGAAGTAGTACGGTTCTCTATCAAAGCATCACACTGGAAACCCAAGGGCAGGGTAATACCAAGAGTGATGGATATGTTGGGGGAGTGGGGTTCCATAAGCACCTCTTTTATGTTATACCTCCTAGTTTCCATTTGTGGTTATTTGGGTATTTTTTCCTAAAAGCCTCACACTATTCTTTTTTTACCATTTGATGATAGATATCTTTCATTCTCATTAATCCCTCATATGTACCTTTTTGTACACCCATTTCCATTTCAAAATTTATAAAGTTATCTCCCACTCTCCTTTTTATTAAAGAACCCATTTTATGTTATGCTTCTTAATTTCCATTTTATCATCTTGGGAAATGTTTGTCCATATCCCCCTGTACCTATGACTAATATTTTTTGGTATAAATGATGAGGGACCTATAAGGGCCCAAATCTGTGTGGATATACCCTTAGCATGTTTTCGATGCTTGAGGTTCCTAGAGGAGGCTCAGTGGATGTTTGGAGTAGTTCAGTTACTAGAAACTGGAAGCATAGAAGTATTTCAAATCATAAAGAGTTACATGACATGAAAGTGGGATTCACGTACTTAAATATATTGGGTTTTGAAAAATAAATAAAATTAATAGGTGACATTTTTTTGGGTGAAAATCAGAATCTAAGGACTACACGATGTGAAAGAAGATTACATGTCATGTAATTTCCCTCTACCGTATGTTTTTACAGGTTTCAGTCACATGGGTTTTTCACAAACCCAACAGAAATAGTGGAGCTCTTCCTCTTTAAAGGTGTCTTGAATCCATATTCTTTGAGATTTTTGATTCCCTTCAAGGGGGATTGATCATTGGGATTTTGTCTTCAATTTGTGGTGATCTATGGGGATCCAAGGTGCATTATTACTTCGTTTACAAGTGGTTTCTATTGATTTAATCTTGTTTCCTCTCATAAATTCTCTTTTTTCTATGGTGTTTTCTTACTCGTGGTTCTAATGGGGTTTCTATAGGTTTTTTTGTTTAGTTGTACCCCAACATCCTCATATGGATACAGTTCTTGCGAGGGGGGGGGGGGGGGGTGATCGGAGATCCATTGCTTAGTCTTTTCTCATGAAAAGAACTTCAATTACATTTTTAATGTTGGGGATTCATTTATTATCTATTTATTTACATTAAATATTAGTTTTATCAGGATTTATCCCCTTGGGTCACAATTAAATTATCCTAATAATTATTTGAACTCGATTAAGGAATTGATATTGATTACATGGTGATGTTATTGTTCGTACCATGACAACTGGTTGCCTATTGATTTTCTAGATAGTGTGATATCTATGTTGTGATTGTTATGATTGGATTATGTTGTGAAATTTCTAAATAACATAAATCTATAATTAATTGATAATTAATTGGTTAAATTAATTAAATATGCATGTTAAATGAATCCATTTTTTGTTTTTATTGTAATTTGATGATAGTCAAATTGATATATTTGTACTTGTTTAATTTAATTTGTTATTGAACCTGAAGCATGATGATTATTATTGATAAAATAATTAAAATAATTTTAAATTAATTTTTTAATTAATTTTTGGTAGGTTGAGATATCTTGTTTCTTAGTTTTCCTGTAATTGTAACCTAGGAATAATGAATCAGTTAATTAAAGATCAAATAGGAATTGGTTGTGTGATAAAAGATAATGCCTTTGTAGGGAATGAGTTGCATGTTTTCTTATAAAGTCTATGTGCCTTGTTCTTTGGATTCATGACATCTCATTGTGTGTGATGTCTGGATGCCCTGATTTATTTCCAAGATAATAACTGTTATGTTTTCTTCCAGCTGCTTGTGTAGTGTTTTGAGCCTGGGAAAGTTGAGCCTAGAGGGCTATTATGATGTGTGGGGTAGAGAGGCTTGGATGTGTTGTGAGCCTAGGATAGATAATTATTGTATAAGGGGCGGGGATGTTTATTTTTTAAGGAAAAAGTTGATGTCTGGAGTGGAGAGATGCTTCGGGATACACATGTGGTGTCGGGGAGGACACTGGAGAATACAGAATGGGTTGAAGTAAGGCTTACCCATTGTTATGAAAGCTGTATACTTGTTTGAATCAATTGCTTGGATGATGTCCATTTTTTATTTATATTCTTCCCTTTCTTTACTACTTGAGGAATATGGTTTTAGTTACTCTCCTTTAAGATATGAAAATATGTGTCGGGTATTCCACGAGCTTTTTGTGTTTAGCTTCTCATGTTAGGATTAGTCTATGCTCCCGCTATAGGTGGTGAAGACTCGATGGGTAGTTAACCTACTCCTCATGTTGAGACCCTTATATTGGTATCATATAATGTTTTCCAATAATACCTAGAAATATGGAAACTAATGTTGTTAATAAATGAGAAAATGGTTAACCCATGGGGTTGGAGCTTACTGGGATGCAATGCTGAGGTTTTAATTCTGAGAATCCATGGACTTGGTTTTCCTGTGCTTGGAGGTTATAAATCATTGTTGTAATTATAATCTAATGTAATTTGGTTATTTTAATGGTTAATTAATGTCTAAATAATTAGTTAACATAAAATACAATCCATGAAAATGGATAAAGTAATTTAATATAGCTCTTTGAATGGTTGTGTGCTTTTAGGATATCTGGCCTTAGCAGTGGAAGCCGAGAGTCCAATAGATGTTAGCTGAAGTTGATTCTAGGACTAAGATATTACCATAGTGTGGTTGGGAGATATATTATATCATATATTTTTTGTGTTTCTAACACTAATCCACCCTATTAGTTAGGGAAACTAACACCCCAGAGACATTGAGCCTAGGGGGTGTTTTCCCCAACATCCTGGTGGGAGGAAGGATGAATAACTACCCCCATTGTCCCTTCTCTCTTCTCTTGTTAGTTACTTGTGATAGTATGCACGATAGTTATTTTTCCCTATATATGTGTGTATAGGGATCTAATGTCTTGGAGTTATTTCACAAACTTTTATTTGGATATAGTTTCCTAAAGAATACTATGGGTATAACATGTATAGGTTTTGATGGATTGAGGATCCTTATTCAGTGTAAGGGATATGATGGATAGTGGTATAATACCTGATGTATTATACACATCATGTTGGATGTGGTATATCTCAAAAACTAACTAGTTAATTTTGGATACATGGATGTGTTGGTGTGTTTTCTGAGATGAATTTTGTGGTGCTTCGCCTATGTATCTGTGTGTTATCCTTTTTGGAGATAGATTATCATGACGTGCGACGTTGGGGATGAGTGGAAAACCAATGGGGAAGTAGTATACGTGTAACCTTAATATTAATTATTATATTTTCTTATATGTGATACTAGGTGAGAGAAGTCATGGTGAGGCTGGGAACTTAGTATACCTGTTTAGGTGATGAGTTAGTTTCACTTACTATTCACTGTTTTTTATCATTATTTCATTAACTTTTGCAAAAGTGGCTCTAGAGAGAATCCTACTGAGTATATTTTTATACTCACCCTACGTATATATATATACATACTATTTTTTAGGTCAGTTGGAGAAATTTGGATATCAGGCCGGTGACTACTATATTGGGGGTTTTGGAGGAGCTGTTTGGTCGTTTTGGTCACTGATGTCTTTATTTTTCTTTTGTTACTTTGAGTTTCCTTTTAGTTGTAGTAGTTATTTCATGACATTACATATGTGTACTTTTGTTTTCTTATATATTAGTTTCTGATTAGGATTTGGTTAATGCCTATTATATATCTCTCTTCTGCACGTGTTCTCTTAGAGGTAAATGCCTCCCATCTGCATGTTTGTTGTACCCTCATTTCTTGTATCCAACCTGGGGCCTATTTTATGCAGGACTAAGGGGGTATCTATCTATATTATAACATTTTCAGACCAAGAAGGGTACACCTTGTGAGGAGGAGTCGTGATAGATCAGTATCAGAGTTCTGGTTGAGGGATATGGTGGAGTTTGGATTTAGGAACCTGTGGGCTTGCATATATTGGTAGGGAAACGATGTAAGTTATGTTTAGAAAGTGTTGTAAACCTAGAAGACTAGTTGAGTCATGGTTATTTAGGTACCCTATGATTTTATGCAAGGACCTTTAAGCTTATAGTGTCTACTAACCGAAGTGATATTGGTTACATTGTAGAGACCTTGGAAAATATCATGAAAAATTCTTATCGGTGCATGTGTTTGAATGGGTAGACCTTAGTATAGGTTAACCTAAAATGAATAAAATAAAAAATAATAGTTAATGTTATGGATTTCTAAATTATAGGTAAATGATCTCTAATTTATTATTCATTTTAGGTATGGCTACACGTAAGCATACTCATCAGGTTTTCATAGAATATTTTCAGCAAGTTTCACCAGTAGATTTCTAGAGAGAAGAGGTTGACAATGAAAACAATTGGAGGAGTACACTCTGAGAGTTTCAGTTCCTAAGACTATATAGATATGATATATCCATTTCAAATGCAATAATATAATACTAGTTATAGGAGGTTGAGATAGCCTTTAGTTTGATCTTTTCTTGGATAAATCACTGTGTATCATTAGTTTGGATGATGCTTTATGGGGTAGTGTGGTGGTGGTGGTTATTATTCATTGTATATTGGGAGGAGTCACAAGTCTCATTGGAGAAGTTTCGAGACCATTTCATAGTCGAGTTTCTTTATTTGGCCACGAAGGTGGCCAGTCACCAGGAGCTTCTTACTCTTCATTAGGGGAGCTTCAGTGTGTGAGAGTTTAAGATCTATTTCATAACCCTTATACGATAAGCTTCAAACATATTTTCATATGAGGAGGCCAAGGTGAGGCATTTTGAGGTGGATTTTCAACTAGGGATCCATCTCTTGGTCACCCTATTTATTGTAAAGATGTATCTTGAGTTGCTGGAAAGAGTAGAGTTCATCGAGAAGATGTTAGCCAGAACTATATTGTCATTGGAGGGGATTCATCAGGATTCCTAATGAAGAAAATCTATGGTTTTAGGTTCCCAATTGTCAAGAAGGAAGAGCTTTCGATCATCCAGGGGTAGGTCTTTTCCCTCTATGTCTCATTTCTCTAGGGGCAGCGGATCTCATGCCCATGTTAAGGTATCATACACATGTTTTTCTTGTGGATACCAAGGTTATAAATAGTGATAGTTCCCAACCCTTATGCGAAGTCAGTGTGTGATAATTTTTTCTCTTTAGGTTTCTCTGTTGTGACAATTATAGCTGAGGTTGCAGTAGTAGGTTCCTCCAATTTGGTATCAGCATAGAGTAGTAGCGGAAGGTAGAGGAAAACCATGGTATGCTTCCCATCCTTAGAGATTAGAGTGAAACCATGTAGGTGGTCATCAACTGGGTCAAAGAGGTCATGGAGTATGTCGTGGTAAGCTTTATAATTTAGCGTTTCTAGCACCAAGTGGGTTAGACATCATTCGATGCACCCTTTTCTTGTTTTCTACTTGGTTTCATGCCTTGTTTGATCCAGGTGTGATGAAATCCTTCATATCACCTACCCTTTTCCATGCTTTGGGACTTGAGGTAGGGAGGCTTCTGGTGACTTTGGCATTAACTGCGTCGGTTAGAGGTTGAACTGACTTGTTAAAATTTTATAAAAATTGTGATCTAGTGCTGGGGAAGCACCGATCTTTGGGATATTTCCTATGTTTATGGATACAACCATTTGACATCATCCTCAACATGAATTTATTGTATTTGGTGTAGGATATCACGGTTCTCTTCACATGTCAGGTTCAATTCTTCGATGATGATGGAGAGACAACAATTTTTTTTTGTGAGTGAGGCCCTCAGCTGAGTCAGAGGCATATTCCGTCCTTTTCAACTTTGATAGATGAGATGATGTTGAGTTCACCATAGGTTCAACAGTCGGCATTTCCTAGGGTTATAAAAGAGTACCCTGATATCTTTCCCGAGGAGGTTGTAGCATTACCCCCTCAATGATAGATCATATTTTGGATCGAAGTACATCCATGTGTGTCTCTTATCTATATGTATCCATTTAAGATGGAGCCTTATGAGTTGCAAGATCTTTGTATATAGGTCTATGGTCTATTGTAGTGTGGTTATGTTCATCTGACTGTGTCACCATAGGGTGCACCAGTTTTGTTCATAAAGAAGTCCAATGGTAGTTTTTAGTTGTGTATTGATTATCGTTTCTTGAACAAAGTGATAGTGAAGAAATTCTACCATCTTCCATAGATTGATGATTTATTCTATCAAATGATGATTTCAAGTTAGTTCTATAAGATCGAATTGTGTTTAGGATATCATCATATCCATGTAAAGGATGGGGATATCCTAAAGTCATCTTTTTGTTGTCATCATAAGAATCATGAGTATATTTTGATGTTGTTTGGTGTGACAAATGATCTAGATGTGTTCATGGGGTTAATTAATGCTATTTTCTGTGAGTTCCTAGATAGGTTCATGGTGTTTTTTTATCAATGACATCTGTGTGTACTCCACATCTAATGAGGAGTTATTTTATTTGAGAAGTTGTTTGGGTTGTTTCCAACGTGTGATTTTTGGGCTCAAGAAGTCTATTTATTGGGGCATGTCATATCCTAATTGGGAGTAGTTATGGATCCATAAAAGATAGAATCAGTTGGGTATTGGGTATCCCACAAGATAGTGGAAGTGGTAAAAAATTATTGTGGTCCTACAGGCTATTATAGAGGGTTCATAATCAATTTCTCCTAGGTTGCTACTCCTATGAAAATATTGACAAAAAAACATTAGGCATTCTTGTGGAATGATCAGTTCCAAACATATTTTGAGCATATGAAGGAGAATTTGGTTAGTGCTCCATTTCTTTGTCTACCAATATAAGGTGTTCGTTTTGAGGTTTTTTTCGTGCATGGAATCTTATTTTGGGTTGTGTTCTAATGAATCAGAGATTAGTCATTTGTTATGGGTCATAGAAGTTACATACCCATGAGTGTAAATATGCCCCAATGATCTCTAATTGGTAGCAGTGGTGTTTTACATGATGTTATGGAGACATTACCTCATAGGTGAGATTTTTTTTGTCTTCACCAATTATAAGAGCCTGGGGTATTTTTTTACCAATGTGACATGAACATGAGACAACGTCAGCGGATGGAGTTCTTACAAAATTATGACATTGGAATTTAATATACACTACTAAAGTAGAATTTTTTAGATGATTCTCTTAATAGAATGTCCCTTTGTGATGTGGTGCATGAATCAAGATATTTCTAGAGAGTTATGGAAGAATGTTCAGTATTGCATCTAGATATGGGAAAAGTCGGGGTAGGGGTTTCCTTTTTCAGATGAAAATGTAGTTATATCTAATTAAATAGGTGGAAGAGTCCCGGTTGAGGGATTTTGAGATGGAGTAATAGAGATACTAAGTAGTTTTTGGTGAGGCCCCTGATGGTTGGTCTGAGGATGAACTGCACAGAGTTTTGTTTTAGGGAAGTCTTTTCATTCCTTTCATGATGTGTGATATGGTTATCATAGAGTTACATAGTCTGGCTTTGGCAACACATCCTGGTTTGAAAAAAGATGTACTGATCTTTGAGAGATTATTTTTGGTAGCCTGAGTTGAATCATATAGTTCTAGAGTTTGTGTCTCGATGTTTGGTCTTCCAGAAGTTGAAGGTCGAGCACCGTGTTCACAGTAGTTTTCTCCGGCTGTTAGATGTTCCTAAGTGGAAGTGGGATTACATCTCGATGGACTTTGATACCGGTTTAACTTGATATCGGGGAGGCTATAATGCTATATGTGTGGTAGTGGATCTCTTGATGAAATCATTCGACTTTATAATGATCAAGGAGTCAAGATCATCAGAGTTTTTGTCAAGTCAATATTTGGAGGAAGTGGTGAAACTCCACGAAGTCCTAAGAATGATCATTTTCAAATTAGATCCTTATTTTATCTATAGGGAGTGTAAAGTTATCTAGCATGATTTTGGATCTCATCTAAGCATTATCACAAATTTTCATCCACAGATGGATGGTCAGACAGAGCAGACCATCCAGACTCATCAAGAAATGTTTCACTCATGTGTCTGGGATTTTATAGGTTTATGGATGATGCAATTACCCTTGGTATAGTTCTCTTAAAACAATATTTTTTACTCCAAAATTGGTATATCACTATTTTAAGCCTTATATTACTGACCTTTCTAATATCTGTTGTTTTGTACTGGGGTCGTAGAGTCATAAATTCACAATTTGAAACTATTACATAATACAAAAGAGATGGTTTAGATGATTAGAAAGAGTATGAAAGAAGTAAAGGATCATTAGAAATACTATTAATATCATAGTAGGAGACCTATGGAGTTTGAAATTTGGGAACATGTGTTTTTGATGGTGACTCCCCGTCATGGAAAACAATGGTTTGGTCATGAGAGTAATCTTTCTCCCCTACTTGCTGGGACTTTCAAGGTGTTAGCTCATATTGGAGTTGTGTAATATAGGGTAGAACTTCCCTTGTAGATGAGGTGGATACATGATTTTTTTCAAATGTTGAAGATCCCTAGTTATCTCCTTGACAAATCTCGCATCATCAATTGCAATGAGATCGATGTTGATAGTGATGCGACCTTTGGGGAGAATGCTATATAGATCCAAGACCACCATAATAAGTTGTTGTCTGGGTGTGATATCCCATTGGTTTGTGTCTTTTGAAATCATGGTTATGTGGAGGAGAGTACCTAGGAATGTGAGTCATAGATATGCGTTCATTACATTTAGAGATTTTGTGTTTAGATCTTCTCTTGTAACACTGTTCATTTTGTGGTTATAGAACTTTTCTGGTTTGTGAGATGGGTTTCTATTATTACTTACTATGTCTTTCACTATTCTGAGAGTTATCTCACTTGAGAGAGTTTTTAGGATATGTTAGTGGTTGTTGTGTAGTTTTTCATTGTTCCCTTAGTTTGTTGGTTGAGATCCTATGGTGGTGAGAGCTTAGAGAGGTATCACATGGGGTGGTTGTTGGGACAACCCCTCTTCTGTTTCCTATCTAGGTTGGTTTTTGGAATCTTGAGGATGAGAATTTTTTTATAGGTATATAATTTAAGGGCCTAGATCCATGTGGATCGACCCTCTGTATTTTTCCATGGATTGAGGTTTCTATAAGAGGCTCAGAGGAAGTCTACAGTAGTTCAATTGATAGAATATGGATGGAGGGAAGGATTTTACGTCATGAAGAGTTACATGATTTGAAAGTGGGTTTCACATCATGTAATATATTAGGGATTTAAAAATAAATAAAATTAATAGGATATGCATTTTCAGTGAAACCCGAATTAAAAGGATTACACCACAAGAAAGGGAATTACACGTTGTGTAATTCCCCATGGCTGTATGTTTTTACATGTTCTAGCTGCTCAGGTTTTTCCCAAACCCTAAGAATATAGTGGAAGTCTTCTTCATTCTAGGATTCTAACATCCTGCATCTTTATTTTTTTGGATTCCCTTTGAGGGGGATCAATCCTTGGGATTCCATCTTCAATCTATGGTGAACCATGGTGATCCAAGGTGCATTTTCCCTTAATTTTCTATCGGTTTCTCCCAGTTTAAACTTGTTTCCTCTTGTATCTTCTCATTGTGCTATGGAATTTTCTTTTCTATGGTTCTAATGGGGTTTCTCTTAGTTTTTTTTGTGTGGTTGTGTGGTTAAATCCTTAGATGAATGTAGTTTTTTTGGGATGGGTGATCGTAGATCCGTTTCTTGGTCCATTCTCATGTGAAGATTTTCGACAACCATTTTGAGTTAAGGAATTTTTTAATTCTCAATTTATTACATGAAATCATATAGTTTTCATGATTTATCCCCTTGTATCACATTGAAATTAAAAAAATAATTAATTGAACTAGATTAAAACATTAGTATTGATAGAATGGCAATGTTATTGTTTGTACTGTGATAATAGGTTACCTATTGAATTTCTAGATAGTGTGATATCTATGTTGTGATTGAGATCTTGGTTTAGCATGTGAAATAGGTAAATAATGAAAATCCATAATTAATTGATAATTATTTGGATAAAGAAATTAAAGAGGAAAGTTTAATTAATATAGTTTTTGTTTTTATTGGTGTTGTTGTTATTGTTTTTGTAATTTAATGATAATCAAATTGATGGAAGTGTTCATGTTTAATTGAATTGTTTAATGAACCCGAAGCATGATGATTATTGTTTATAAAGTAATTAAAGTCAAGATAAATTAATTTTTTAATTAAATTGTGATTTTTTGAGATAACATTTTTCTTTAGGTTTCCCATAGTTGGAACATATGAATAATGAATCTGTTAATTCAAGATGGAATAGGAACGGGTTTTGTGATAAAAGATAATTTATTTTTAGGGTATGAGTTTCTTGTTTGTTTGTAAAGGATATGTTCCTTGTTATTTGGAGCTGTGATATCTCATTGTGTGTAAAGGATGGATTCCTTACTTTAGGAAAGAGATCTTGGTCTCTATGTTTATTTCCTACTACTTCTATTGCAATGTGACCCAGGGATTACTAATCCTGGAGTTATGTTTAGGTGTGTGAGTCGGGGAGTCCTAGATGTGTTGTGTGCCTAGGATGGCTGGGCCTAGAGGGTTATTGAGGAATGAGGGGTAGGGAGGCCCATTTGTTGAGGCAGAATATGACTCATGGAGTGGAGAGATGCATTGGGGAATGCATGTGGTGTAAAGGACGATACTGGAGATAACGAAACGTGTTGAATATGGGCTTACCCATTATTATGAAAGTTGGATGCTTGTTTGAATCTGTTGCTTGGCCAATGGCCATATTTATATTTATTGGAATTTCTTTTCCCACAACTTGAGGGATACAGTTTTTGATACTATCCTTCCAAAAGAGGACAATAAATGTGGGGTATACCTTGTGCTTTCTTTGTTTAGCTTCTTGTGGTTGGATGAGTCTATGCTCTTGCTATAGGTGGAGAAGACTCGACAGGTAGTTCACATACTCACCATGTTGTTCCCTTGTGTTGCTAGCTTAGAATTTTTTCTTAGAATACCTGGTAATATGGAAAGTAATTTTTTTAATAAATGAATAAATGTTTAACCAATGGGGTTAGAGCTTACTGGGATGCAATGTTGAGGTTGTAATTCTAAGATTTCATGGACTCAGTTTGGTTATTCCTAAAGGGAATGGAATTTTTTTGTAAAGCTAATGTAATGTAATGCAGAGGTGTTAATGTTTAATTAATGGATAAATGATTAACTAATGTAAATTGAAAATTATTAAAATGGATATAGTAATTTAATGTAGCTTATTAAATGATTATGTGCTTATATGATATCTGGTCTTAGTAGTGGCAGTCAGGAGTTCGAGAGACATTTGCTGGAATTGAGACTAAAAATATGATATTCCCATAGTGTGGTTTTGAGATATATTATATCATGTAATTTTTTTTGTTTCTATATGGTACTTCACCCTTTCGGTTAGGGAAACTGACTCCATAGGGATTCTGATCCCTGTGGTGTTTTCCCAAACATCCTAGTGGGAAGATGCATGACTGACTACCCCCATTGGCCCTGGTCTCTTCTACTGTTACTTACTTGTTTTGGTATGAATAGAAGTTATTTTTTCCCATATATTTGTGTAGAGGGATGTAATGGCTTTTTGTTATTTCACACACATGTATTCTAGATATAGTTTCTTAAGGACTACTATAGGTATACCATGTATAGGTTGTAATGGCTTGAGGATCCGTACTCAGTTTATGGGTTGTGATGGATTGAGATATAATACCCAATGTATGATACACATTATATGGGTTTGGGTGGATCCTAAAAACTAAAGGACTACTTTTGGTTACATGGATGTGGTGGTTTGTTTCACGAGGTACATGTTGTGGTTCTTCGCCTAGATGTTTGGGGGCTAGCGTTTTGGAGAGAGATGCTCAGGACATGCGGCATAGGGATAGACCATCAAACTAGTGGAGAATCTATAGCGGGACACCCTTCATATTCTTTATTATACGCACTTGTTTGTGATACTTTGTGAGAGTATCCATGGTGGGGATGAGAACTTAGTATACCTATTTATGTGACAAATTAGTTTCACTTGTTGTTCATTGTACATTAGCATGATTTCATCACCCTTTTCATGAGAGACTTTGGGGTGGATCTAACTAAGTATACTATCATACACACCCTATGTCTATATTAACTATTTTTCAGGTCATTTGGAGAAAGTTAGAGATTGGGCATGTTACTTCTAGATTGGGGGTTTTGGAGGAGCTGTTTGGGATTTATGCTCATTGTCATCTTTACTCTTCTTTTTGTAATTTCAGTTTACTTTAAATTGTAGTATTTACTTAATGAAATTACATATATTAACTTTAGTTTTATTCTATATTAGAGTCTATGTAGGAGTTTTTTAGTGTCTATATTATATCTCTGTACAGCATGTGTTCTCTTAGAGTGTAATGCCTCCCATCTGCATGTTTTTTATACCCTTAGTGTTAGTAACCAACCTAAGGCCTACTGGAGGTGGGACTTGAGGGTCATTATGTATCTTATCCCATTTTAGTCTAAGGAGGGGTAAAACCTATGGGGAGGGGGTCAAGATTGAGTGGTATTAGAGGTCTAGTTTAGGGATGGGATGGAGTTTGCAGTTAGTCACACGTGAGGTTTCATGGGTTGGTAGGGAAACAATGTCATCTAAGTTTAACCAAAATTTTAAACAAAAGAGACTGAATGAGACTCAGGTATTTTGGGATCCCTATGATCCGATGTATGGAACATTAATCTTATAGTGACTACTAAATTAAGTGATACCTGTTTCAGGGTAGATACAAGGAAATGATCATGTATTATTCTTCTTTTCACCTATGTTTGAATTGGTATACCTTTGGATTTTTTAACCTAAAATTAATAAAAGAATAAAATTAAATAATTTTATGTTCTTCCATATTCTATGTTTAGAAGCTCTAACTATTTTTCCTTTTATAGGTATGGCTCCAGGTCATTGTCCTCATCTGGTTTGCATAGAAAATGTTCAGCAAGTTGTGCCAACATAGTACTATAGAGTAGAGGTTGATGATGAAGACACTTAGAGGATGACACTCCAAGAGATTCATTTCCATAGTCTAAAGAGGTTATAGGGATTCATTTCATATTTATTCCTGGAAGATTGGTTGGAGGAGGTTGAGATATCCTTCAATCTGATCTATGCTTTGAAGTAGCAATGGATTTCATTGGTTGTGACGATGTTATGTGGGATAGTGAGGTAGTAGTGGTTCTTATTCCATGGAGATCATGAGGAGTTGGAAGTCTCATGTGCGTAGTTATAATAATTATTAATATCTGAGTTTCTCTATTTGACCATGAAGTCATCCAGTCACTAGGATCTACTTACCCTTTAGCAGGTGAGCTCTAGTGTGTGAGAGTTCTGGATTCGTTTCTAGAACCTTTTTTGATATGATTCGGACTTATTTCTAGATGAGGAGGCCAGTGGAAGGCATTTTGAGGAGGCTTTTCATCCAGAGATCCAGTTTCAGGTCACCCCGAATTTTCTAAAAAAATATATAATGGTGTTAGAATGAGAAGAGGTCCTAGATAGGATGTTATCCAGAACTGAATTGCCACAAGAGTAGAATCATCGAGAATCCTCATAAAGTAGAGCTGCGGTTTGAGGTTCCCTGTTGTCTGGAAAATATAGCTTCTGATCAGCTAAGAGTTAGTCCCATCCTCCTATGTCTCATTTCTCTAGGGGTGGAATATATCATGCCTATGATAAGGGATCAAAATCATGTTTTTCTTGTGTAGGTTGAGATTATAATTGAAGAAAATTCCCAAACTTTCTGAATAGTCAACGTGCGCCAATGGTTCTACTTTAGGTTCCTTCATTTCAGTAGTTCCTGCTGAGGAAACCACATCAGGTTGCTCTAGTTTGGGATTAGTAGAGAGTAGTTGGGGTAGGCAGAATACAGTCATAAGATTCTCCCCATCCTCTGAGAGTAGAGAACAACCATGGCGGTGGTCATCATTTTGTTTAGAGAGGTCATGGAGCAGGTCATGGTCAGCTTCCTGCATTAGTATTACCAGTTCCACGTGATCTCGACATCCTTTGAGGTACCCTTTTCATGTTTTATACTTTGGTTAATTACTTGTTTAATATAAGAGTGATGCACTCCTTCATATAACCATCCCTTTTCCATGCTTTGGGACTTGAGTTAAAGAGACTTCTAGTTCCATTAGTGTTTACTATACTAGTTAGAGGTTGAGCTGACTTGTTTGAATAATGTAAAAACTATGAGAGAGTGATAGAGAAGAACTAATATTGGGTAGATTTCCTATGTTTACATATGCAACCATAAGACATCATCCTTAATATGGATTGGTTGAATTTGGTGTAGTATATCATGGATTACTTTAGGAGGAAGGTTGTGTTCTTCAATGATGATGAAGATCTAGCAGTGTTTGTTAGTGAGAGAGACCCTCAGATGGGTCAGAGGAATGTTCTGTCTTTATCATATTTTATGGATGATCTAATGTTAAGTTCCTCAAAGGTTTGATAATTGACATTTCTCTAGGTCATAGAAGAGTACCCTGATGTATTTCCAGAGGAGGTTGTATTGTTAACCCCAAAAAGAGGGATCAAGTTTGGGATCCAACTATAGAAAAACGTGCCTCCTATATTACTTTATCCATATAAGATGGAACCTTATGAGTTGTGAGAGTCTTGTATGCAGCTTGATGGTCTGTTTTAGTGTGGCTTTATTTAGCTGAGTGTGTTAACACGGGCTGCACTAGTTTTTCTGGAAAGAAGGATGATGGTAGTTTATGGTTGTGAATTGATTATCATCACTTGAAACCGGTGATAGTGAAGAACTACTACCCTATATCAGGAATTGATGATGTATTCAATAAAATTAAGGGTTCAAGTTGGTTCCCAAAAATTGGCTTACAGTCAGGATATCATCATATGTATATAAAGAATAGGGATATCCTGAATACTGATTTACATTATCGTCATGGGCATTACAAGTTTTTTATGATGTCATTCGGTGTGATGACTGCTCTAGCTATATTCATGGGGTTAATGATCGTTGTGTTATTTGAGTTATTTAATAAGTTCCTAGTGGTTTTCATCAATGAAATCCTTGTGTACTCTACATCTAAGGACTAGAATTCAGAGCATCTGCATGCCTTTTGGGAGTTCATCATCGACAGAAGTTGTTTAGGAAGTTATCAAAGTATGTTTTTTGGGATTGAAAAGTCTATTTCATGGGGCATGTCATATCCCAATAGGGAGTAGCTATGGATCTATCAAATATATATAAGTAGTTGTGTCTTAGTAATCCCAAAATCTAATGGTAGAGGTGTAATGTTTCTTCAATATTCCAGGCTATTATAGGAGGTTCATTACCAATTTCTCTCAGGTTATGGATCCTCTAACAATGTTGACTAGAAAAGATCAGGTGTTATTGTGGACTGGTCAGTTCCAGATAGTTTTTTTGTATCTAAATGAGAAGTTGGTCAGTGCTCCTGTTCTTTGTCTACCAGTTGATGGATTTCAGTTTGAGGTTTTTTGTGATTCTTCATGTCTTGGGTTGGGTTTTGTTCTTATTCATAAGAGACCAGTAATCTCTTATGGGTATCGGTATTTAAGTACCCATGAGTGTAACTATTCCATCCATGATCTTGATTTGGTGGTGGTGGTGTTTTCCCTAAAGTTGTGGATACATTACCTCATTAGTGAGAGTTTTTTGGTCTTCACCAATCATAAGAGTCTGAGGTATGTTTTCTCTCAATGTTCCTTGAACTTGTGATGGTGTCAGTGGAGGGAGTTCTTATAGAATTATGACTTCAATATTTCATATACACCTGGAAAGGGTAATATTGTAGCTGATTCACTAAGCATGAAGTTTCATTGTGATACGGTGAGTGAATCAAATGATTCCAGAAGACTTATGGAAGAACTTTTATCATTGTATCTAGTTATGGGAGAAGTCAAGGG
This sequence comes from Viscum album, assembly GCA_963277665.1. Taxonomy (NCBI): domain Eukaryota; kingdom Viridiplantae; phylum Streptophyta; class Magnoliopsida; order Santalales; family Viscaceae; genus Viscum; species Viscum album. Next base: position 792,119,748 of record OY728141.1, read on the forward strand.
AATATGTTGTCTTTTTCATATGATGGTGTATTCATCTTTGGTGAAACAGGTGGAAGAGTCCCGGTTGGGGGATCTTGAGGTGGAGGTCTAGAGACACTGAGTAGTTTGTGGTGGGGCCCCTGATAGTTCGTTTGTGGATGAAAAACATTGATTTTTGTTTTAGGGAAAGCCTTTTGTTCCTCTAGTGATATGTGAGATGGTTATCTGAGAGTTTCATAGATCACTATTGATGGTACATCCTGGAATGACAAAGATGTACTGAGCTTTGAGAGCTTATCTTCCGAGACCTGGGTTGAAGTGTGCAGTTGTAGGGTTTCTGTCTCGATGTTTGGTTTGCTATAAGGTGAAGGCTGAGCACTATGTTCCCAGTGGGTTTCTCCATCCATTAGATTTTCCTTAGTGGAAGTGTGAAGAAATATAGATGGACTTTGTTATTGGTTTACCACAAACTCAGGGATGATATGATGTTATATGGGGTGGTAGGGGATTTCTTAATGAAATCCTACCACTTTATAGAAATCAAGGAGTCGAGATTAATAGTGTTTTTCTTAAGGCATTGTCTGGAGGAAGTGGTGAGACTCCATGGAGTCCTAAGGATTTCCATTTCCGATTGAGATCCTTATTTTTCCTCCATGGTTTGGAGAGGTATCCAGTAGGATTTTTGTTCTCAGTTATGGATTATCACTACTTTTCATCTATAGATTGACTGTCAGATAGAGAATACCATCCAGACTCTTGAAGACATGTTGTGTTATTTTTTTCTGAGATTTTGGTGGTTCAGGGATGAGACACCTACCCTTGGTAGTTTTCAATTACAATAATATTTTTCACTCCACCGTCGATATAGAAACATTTGAATCCTTTTATGGATGAAATTTCCATTCTCCATTATATTGGACTGGGATTAGAGAGTCAGTAATTCTCGGGCTAGAACTAGTACAGAGTAAAACATAGATGGTTCAGATGACTCACAAGAGGATGAATGTGGCATAGGATCATCATAAATCCAAACCATATCATAGTATGATACCTCTAGAGTATTATTTATAGGATCATGTGTTCCTGAAGGTGACCCCTCATCTTGGGAAACAAATGTTTGGTCTTGGGAGTAAGCTTTCTCCCTGGTTTGTTGGGTCTTCTAAGGTGTTATCTCATGTTATAGCTGTGGCATATAGGGTATCACTCCCCCCACATATCAACCATATAAACAATGTTTTTCATGTGTTACAACTTATTAGTTATTATCATGATGACCCACACATCATAGAATGGGGTGAGATCATTGTTGACAACGATGCGACCTTCAAGGAGCAGCCCTTAGATATTTTATACCTCTAGGAGAAGGTGTTGTGTGGTTGTGTTATCCCCTTGTTTCGTGTCTTTTAGTGGTATGATGGTGTGAAGGAGACTACCTTGGAATGATATTCATGGATATGAACTCACTACCCTAAGATGTTTGGTGTTTATCGCTTCTCTTGTTAAATTTTTGATATTGTGGTTGTAGAACTTTTCTTGTTTTTGAGATGGATTTCTCTTATTTCTTTTTGTTTCTTTCTCTCTTTTGAGAGGTAGATCCCCTGAGAGAGTTTTTAGGATCTGTTTTAGGTTATTGTATTGTTTTTCATTGTTCCCATATTGTGGTGGTTGAGATACTGTTGTGAAAGATATTAGAGAGGTATCTCATGAGGTGGTTGTTCAGACGACCCCTTTTCTATTTCCTCTCTAGGTTGGTTTTGGATTATTGAGGATGAGAATGATTTGAGAGGTATCATATGTAAGGTTCTATATCTACATGGATTAATCCTTTTAATGTTTTTGAGACTTGAGGTTCCTAGAGGAGGCTTAGAGGAAGTCTAGAGTAGTTCATTTTCTAGAAGTTGGAAGTAGGGAATTATTTCAAATCGTGAAGAGTTTCATGATGTAAAAGTGGTCTTCACTTCATGTAGTAGATCTGGGTTTAAAAAATAAGTAAAAGGAAGAGAAAACACATTTTCCAATGAAAATAAAAAAATGAGGATTACACAACATGAAATCATATAACACGTTGTGTAATTCCCCACTGTTGTATGTTTTTACATGTTTCAGCCACTCAGTTTTTTCAAAAACCTTACTACTGCAGTAATTCTCTTCCTTGATCTAGAAATTTGGAAGCTGTATTCTTTGGTTTTTTGTATTCCCTTCAAGGGGGAACAATCCTTGGGATTTTTTCTTCAATCTGTGGTGATCCCTAGTGATCAAAGGTGTGTTATTCCATCTTTTTCTGGAGATTTCTCCCAGTTTGATATCATTTTCTCTCATATATTGTCTTCGTGATATGGCATTTGATTAGAGATGTTTGAAATGGGTTTTCTCTTGATTTTTGTTGGTGTAGTTGTGTCACTTAGTCCTTGTATGGATTTAGTTCTTGTAGGAAGGGTGATCGGAGATTCGGTTCTTATTCTATTCTCATGCGAAGAATGTCGACAACCTTTTTAAGGTAAGGGATTAATTTCTTCTCAACTTATTTATCTACAATTTCTGAGTTAGTATGATTTATCCCCTTGTATCCCAATGAAATTAACCTAATAATTAATTGAACTTGATTAAAGAATTGGTATCAATAGCATGGCGATGTTGTTGTTTGTACTGTGATAAGGGGTTGCCTCTTGATTTGATAGATAGTGTGATATCTATATTGTTCTTATTGTTCTTAGTTTAGAATGTAAAATTTGTAAATAATTTAAAGATATAATTAATTGATAATTAATTGGATAAAGGAATTTAAGATTCATGTTTAATTAATCTAGCTTTTTATTTTGTTGTTTTTTTCATAATTTGATGATAATCAAAATGATTCAAGTGTGCATGTTTAATTGAATTGGTTAATGAAACTGAAGCAGGATGATGCTTGTTGATAAAGTAATTAAAAGATTATTAAATTAATTGTTTAAATAATTTGTGATGGCATGAGATATATTGTTAATTATGTTTCCCATATTTTGAACCTATTAATAATGAATTTATTAATTAAATATGAAATGGGAACTAGTTGTATGATAAATGATAATGCCTCTATAGGGAATTAGTTTTCCATTTGCTCATAAATTCTATGTGCCTTGTGATTTGGATTCATGGAAACTTATTGTTTTTGCAGGATGGATGACTTGATTCAGGGCCAATGGATTGATTTCTATGTTTGTTTCATACTGCTTGTGATATGATGTGAGCCTGAGATGGATGATCCTGGAGGGTTATTGTGGTGTGTGGGGTTAGGTGGCTCGAATATGTTGTGAGCCTCAGATGGCTGAGCCTGGAGGGAATTTGTGGTATGTGGGGTGGGGATGCCTAGTTTTTGAGGTAGTAGTTCACGCATGGAGTAGAAAAATGCATCGAGATATTAATGTGGTGTTAGGGAGGACACCAAAGATGGAAGAATTGGTTAAATCTCAGATTACCTGTTATTATGAAAGCTGGATGCTTATAAGAATATGTTGCTTGGTCGATGGCCATGTTGTTGTTTATATTCTTTACTTTCCCCACTACGCGAGTCTTATGGTTTTGGTTACTCTTCTTCTAAGAGAGACGAAGACATGTTGTGTACGTCACGTTCTATCTGTGTTTAGCATCTCATGTTTGGATGAGTCTATGCTCCTGCTATTTGTGGTGAAGACTCTGCAGGTAGCTCACCTACTCACCATGCCGAGCCCCTTGTTTTGGTATCTTAGAATGATTTACTGTAATACCTAGTAATATATAAATTAATGTTGTTAATAAATTAATAAATACTTAAACCATGGTTTTGGATATTGCTATGTTTCAATGCTAATGTTGGAATACTTAGAAGCCATGAACTTGATTTACTTATTATTGGAGGGAAAGAAACTTTTTTTAATGTTATTTTAATATAATTAAGAGATGTTAATGGTTAATTAATGGTTAAATAATTAATTAACAAAAAAGTGAAATTGATTAAAAGGGATAAATTAATTTAACGTAGCTTATTAAATGGTTGTGTGATTATAGGATATCTGGTATTAGTAGTGACAGCTGAGAGTTTGAGAGACATTAGCTTTAATTGAGTCTAAGACTAGGATATTCTAATATTGTGGTTGTGAGATATGTTATATCATGTACATTTTTCCTATATTCTACTCCACCCTTTTGGTTAGGGAAACCGACACCCCAGGGATTCTAATCCCTAGGGGTGTTTTTCCCAACATCATGACTAGAGGATGGATGATTACTCCCTCATTGGCCTCAGTCTCTTCTCTTGGTAGTTACTTGTTCTGGTATAAATGGGGGTTTGGTTTCCACATATATATGTGTAGAGGGTTTTAATGTCTTATGGTTATTTCACCCAAATGTTTTTTGGATGTAGTTTTCTAAGGACTATTATAGGTATAATGTGTATAGGTTGTAATGAATTGAGGATCCTTACTCGGTGTATGGGCTATGATGGCTTGAGGTATAATACCAAATGTATGATACACATTATGCGGGTTTTGGTATCTCTCCAAAAATACCTGGTAACTTTTGGTTATGTGTATGTGGTGGTTTGTTTCACGAGGTGCATGTTGTGGTGCTTCGTCTAGGTGTCTGTGGGCTAGCCTTTTTAGAGAGAGATGATTAGGATGTGTGATGTTAGGATGGGGCAGAAAAACAGCAGGGTAGTGGTAGTAGGATACCCTTGATATTATTTATTATATTTCCTTGTATTTGATACTTCATGAGAGTATCCATGGTGAGGTTGGTAAGTTAGTATACCTATTTAGGTGACAAGTTAGACTCGCTTGTTGTTCACTATTCATTATCATGCTTTCTTTAACTTTTTCATGAGAGATTCTAGGGAGGATCCTACTGAATATATTGTTATAATCACACTATGTATATATATATATATACTATTTTTCAGGTTAGTTGGAGTATGTTGGAGATCGGGATGGTTACTACTATCTTTGTGGTTTTGCGGGATCTGTTTGGGATTTGTGGTCATTGTAACCTTTACTTTTATTTTGGTGCTTGTAGTTTCCTTTCAATTGTAGTAGTTCTTGCATGAAATTTCATATGTGCACATTAATTTTCTTCTATATTGTAGTCTAATCAGGATTCATTTAGTATCAATATTATCTCTCTCTTTTTCATGTGTTCTCTTAGAGGGTAATGCCTCCCATCTTTATGTTTGTTATACCCTTAGTGTTATTTTCCAACTAGGTGCCTGCTGGATGTAGGAATTTTTGGTCACTATATCTCTTATCCCATTGAAATCCCATAAGGGGTACACCTTATGGGGAGGTGGTTGTGACAATACCCATTTCTCTATCATCAATCCCTCTCATTAACCTTTATTTATGCTCGTTACCTTGCCAAAATTGTGTAAGGGGTCTTTTCTTTTTCCTCTTTATTCAAGAATCTTCATTATCTAATGAATTTTATCTCTAATTCCTAATGTTGGGATATGTTTTTCAATATCCACCTTACTGCCCCTATGATGTATAAATGATGATACACCCATTTCACTCCCATTAATCCCTTCTGCGAACATTTATATTCCATTATTATGCTATCAAAATTCCACCATGATTTTCCATGTCATTAAATTTTATAGTGAATAATCATACCCATTTCCTATCAAGGGTGTTTACCTTTATTCACATATACTTATTTGATTGGGGACTTATATTTATGTATTCCACACTCCTTGAATTTCAATAAAATGTGATGGTAATGATTCCATGTTGTGTAATCTATTTGTCATGCTTATGCATGTGAATGAAATGAAAGTAACATGTGTGCTTGGGATTATATAGTTATTAAATGCATTGTGTACTTTTTTAGTGTCATGAGACATCATGAAAGAGATTTGTGAGTGAACCTAATCGATCATGTAAATTGTTCCATCATTTTTTCTTTGAAGGTTTCCTTGGCCTATGTTTATGTTTTTATGATTACAGTTATTGCCACATTTTCCATGTTTCATTTATGTTAACATTCTATATCATGTGTCATTTTTCAAGTTAATGATTATCACCCCTTTTATGTATCATTGAAATTCCTATTGTCTAACATGTAATAATTTCTTCATGTTATTCCATGTTTATTATCTTACTAGGTTTTATTTCTCACCCCTTTCTTATGTACGTCCCAATGTTATCCCATGCAGTTTTAAGTATGATGTAATAATATGAGCATATTAAGTAAGTTTCATTATAATAGTGATGTATTCTCCATTTTTTTGTTATTTAATGTACTTAATTCAAAAATAAAAAAGACATATCCATATTAGAAGTTATATTATGTGTAATATTGTCTTTTAAATCATGAAATAAAGTGTAATAAAGAGCAGGGATCTCATAGTTGGTATCAATTTTATGTTTAGTTATTTTTTTGGAATACAATTAAAAAACTCTAGTGAAAGCCTTAGGGATAATATTAGGTATAAGAAAACATCCCTAAGTTTTGTTAAAGTATATTATAATTTGTTTATAAGAAAAGAAATCCCTATATGGATACTATAAGTGGATGTGTCTCTAGTATAGATGTACCTAGAGGTAAAAAGAAAAAAAATGACGCATTGAGCTAGACTCGATCAAGAACTGGTATAAAATAATGTGTCTTGTTTTACACCTAGTTTGACACTCCTAGGGGATATGATTTGGTAAATTCATAAACTCATTACAACACATTATTAAGGGAACAACAATTCCCAAAGAGCCTTTGTTAGGGAATAGATAATGGATAACATAGATTAAAGTCTATAAATTGATAAGTTAAATAAATACACGTCATTATAAGTTATCATTTTAATGTTATTACATTATTTATTATGTGTTTAATAGTTTAAACCTACTCATCCCTAATTTTCCCTTTATTATAGTTAATGTATATAAATATGATAAACTGAGTTAATAACCAATTTTTAGGAAATGTGATGAATTCCCAAATGAGATGCCTAACATGAAGGGAGATCAAGTAAGACATATTGTGATTATGCAAAAATATCTTTGAAAAATCACAATTAATGAATAAAACATAGTTGAACATCCAAATACATCAAATAAGATGAGGATGACTTCTCAAGAAAGTTCATATGATAAAATTTATTAAATAAAGAAGATTTAATTTCCTACATTTCAGAAATATTGGAAGAAGAACCAATAGAAATGCCACAAAGGAACACAAGGGTGTTTTATGTGTGAAAAAATAGGGCATAAAGTAGCTAGTTTCCCCAAAAAAATAAAGTGTGAAATTGAAGGGAATAAATTACATCCTACAACATCCATTGTTTTTAATGTCTTATATATGGAGAATATGGGGATTATATGAGTTAATTCCATAATCCAAGGGTTAAATCCAATAATATGGACTTATGTTATATAAATCATTAAAGTGTAAGGATTAAAATGTTAATGTATTGTAATTTTAAAGTTGTGTTATAGAATTAGTATATCAATGAAATTATTGATATAAGAATCATAAAACATCTAAGGATTTTTCTATAGTAGTTTTTATTTAAGGACATGAAATTTATGTTGAATGATACCGATAATCTATAAAAGTGATTTAGTGATAATGTGATATTTTATAAAAAACATTATTGAGGGATTGATAACCCATAGTAGGTGTTTGATTTTTAGATCAACCTAAAGTGTCTTGGGATTATATGTCTATGTCTCATCTTTAGAATCTTCTATAAAACTTTTGATGATTTTTTTGATGGAATTATTTTTTATTTTGAGGTGATTAATGATATTTTGGTAGATTTTTTATTTGGGTTGAGGTATGTATACCCATTTTGATTATATAAATGAATTATATTACATTTTTAGAAGTGTATGATCAAGGGTATGAGAAAACTATTGATATTAAAATAATCTTTAACTTTTAGATTTTTAGTGTTATTATGGGTATTTATTTAAGGAATGATCTATGTTAACCTTTGGGATTATTTGTGAAATTTTTTAGATCAATGTATTAAGGTTTATTAATTTTTAGTATTATCTTTCTTTATGCTAACAAATTTGGATTTATTAAAGATAATAATAATATCTTGTTATTCTTTGGTGTATTATTTGATCCATTAAAATCTTATTCAATTGCTTTAGGTATAAAGATTTATCTTTAGTTCTCATCGTTTGGAGAAGAAGATGAGATTATAGTGGAAATTAATTAAAGGATGAAATTATACTTTTCAATTATGTATATTACATTATGTTTCTAATACATATGATAAATTAATTCATTAACTCTAGTAAAATAGTCTTGAATCAAAAATGATTTCATATTATAATAATTTCCAATGAGTCGATGGTCATTTTATTCGTCATAGATTTATGGTTTTTTAGTCATCGACTTTATCATGAATATGTTCTCTATCATATTTAATTAGTTATTTGATGTTATTTTTCTCTTCCATGTCTATTTTTTCAATTCCTACTAAAGTTCTCTTACTTGGAAACCTAGTTATGTGATGACCTTCACACTTCCCTTTCATTCATTTCAAGTGAATGTTTTGTTAACCCTTTTTACAATGTGGGTTTTCAATGAAGATAATTTTAAGTGTCAAAACACTTCTTATCGAGTTCAAGTTTAAATTGTGAGGATGTAATTTATTAAATGGGGAAATAATGTAACACCCTGATTTTCTAAAAGAGAATACTATGTTCAATATCATATGTCATACACAACACCAATCCCAAACAAATAATGATTAATCAAATATAATCATTTCAACTCTTACATTAAATTTAAGGATATTAGTTGGATTAACTAATTTTTGAAATATATATTTTCTAAATATATTTATTAATATTTATTAAATAATTAGTCAATTTTTGGTAATGTCTTTTGTTCTCCAAAATAGTTTTTCTTAAACAATGATTTTCTATTTATTTTTATAAAAATTAAATTTTAATTATATTCTAGAATATTTAGAAAAATTAATTGATAAAATTAACTCAATTTTTTATATCATCATATAAAAATAAACTTAGGGTCAATATTTGGGATTTTTCAGAAAATATAGATTTTTTAGAATAGTAAAAAATATGATATCTATGTAAAATTGTCATTTATTTTGATAAATAAATTAATTTATTTATAAAATTGTTATTTTTATGTGATTTCAAGGAAAAATAAGCATGATTTAGTAATATTTAATTTAATTAATTACATTTAAATCATCTTTATAATGACTTCTCATGCACATTTATTTTTAGGATTAAAAACACATTTTTCTAAAAATTGTTTAAAAAAGAATAATGTTTCTCCAATATAATTAGTTAAAATAAATCATAATAAGAAATTATTTAAAGGAAAATTTTATATTATATATCTAAATTTATTAGTTTAAATTTTGATAATTAATATTAGTAATTATAGAGTTGAATAAAAATCATATTTTCCTTGAAAAATACTTTTTTTTTCAGAAAATGGATTTTTGTCATGCTTACAAGTTATATTTTAAATTAAATTCTTACACCTTTAAAAATTTATCTTTATAAAATAGAATCCATATTTTTAAGAATCATAATAAATGCTGGGTAATAATTTTAACTTAGTTATTTTGGTAATATGAATAGAAACATTAGTAAATATTTATTACCATAGTAAAATAAAAATATGTTAATTAAGGGAAAAAATAATTTATTAAAAATTATAAATAAAGTAACCCTAATAGTATTAATATTTATATTTGATTTTAATTAAAATTATGATTATATTTATTCTTTATTTTTTTACTTTATAAATGATTGAGTAATCAGTTTCATAATAATTAAATTTTGACATGATAAAACACAGATTGCGTTTCTAAGTAATATGAAATTTAAATTAATACATTCCTTTTGATGAATTAATTTATGTTTGGAATAGAGAATATTTTAAAAAAATAATTTTAAATTATGAATGATAAATTTAATTCATAATATATTTTTTATAATTAAAAATGGGATTTCTATAATGGTTCAACAACTATTATTGTTAGAAATCCAGCATTCCTCAATAAGTGAAAATTCTATTTTAAAATTTAAAATTCATTTATTTAGAAAATTATTTTTGATAAAAAAATATTATCTTTTGAATTGGCACTTCAAAATTATCCAATGGTAAAATTTTCATAATTTTTTTTATGATAGTCGATTTTTTTGTAAAAATTAAATACGGTATAAATATAGGTTGTGTATTATGACATCATAATGTCCTAAAAATGATTTAATAAATGATATAATGGGTATCCAAGAAACAATATATGTTTACCCTTTAAAATAATGTTCTTATAACTTTATTTTATTACTTTTATAAAGCCTTCATGAATCCTTTGAAAACTATATTATATTTTATGATTTAAAAATTATATCTTTAAAGTCCTTACTAACTTACCCATCAATAGGTGAATTATTTTAATATTTTAATCCCTTGGACATATAAAATAATGAAAAACACCCCTATTTGTAATAATCCATTGGAAAACCCATGATAAGGTTTCTTTGTTATTTTATTACATATAGTCCAAGACCTATGTTTGGGAAATAATAAAGAAATATCCTATCTTTTCATATATAAACCCACCCAATATCCCATTAATCTACAATAATAAACCATGGATAATGTCATTAATAATCCCTAACCTCTCTGGAGTCCTCCCAAGTTTACCTTTTTCTCTCAAGAAGCTACTCCAAAGGTTTTGGGAATCACTCCCTCAAGGTAAGGGATTTCTCCCTTATTCTTATTCGAGCACCTCTTTTATGTTATGCCTATTAGTTTCCATTTTTGGTTGTTTTTGTATATTTTCCTAAAACCCTCCTACATTAATTTTTATTATAATGTGATGATATATCTATTTTACTCACATTTATCACTCCCAAGAACTTTTATGTACACTCGTTACCATGCCGAAATTTAGTAAGGGATCTCTCACTCTTCTTTTTATCCAAGAACACATTTTATGTTATACTTATTAATTTTCATTATTTCTATTTTCATTGGTTATTCTATATACCACTTACTATAAATTTAATTTATAAATGATGATATACCCCTTTCACTCTAATTAATCCCACCCATGAACCTTTATATATCCCCATTACTACCCATATGATGTCTAAACTATGACAGACCCATTTCACTCTCATTAAACTGTTCCATGAAAATTTATATGCCCTCGCTATGCTTACAAAATTTCACTAGGATTTTCCATGTCAAAAAATTATGCAGTGAATACCTTTACCCATTTCCTATCAAGGGTGTTAAACTTTATTTAGTTATACTTATTTGATTGTGGCTTACATGTATGTATTACACACTCCTTGATTGTGGAATAAAATGAGGTGATAAATGATTCTATGTTGTATTATCTATGTGTCACACTTATTAGTGTAAATTAAATAAAGTTTATGGGTGACCCTATAATAATGTATTTCTCCAACTCATTTGATAATGTTTTAGTCTCAGGATACATCATGAAAGAGATTAGGGAGTGGAACTAATTGATCACGAGAATTTTTCCATCATGAATTCTTGGCAGTTATACTTGACCTATGTTTATGTTTCAATGATTAATTGTTTTCCTTCTTTCCCATGTTTCCTTTATTTTATCATTATATATCATGATTTATTGTTATTTTTTATGATCCTCATCCATTTTATGTCTCATTGATATCCTTATTTTCAAATATGAAAAAATATCTTCATATTATGTCATGCTTATTACCTAAATGGGAATTATATATCACCCCTTTATTATTTATTTCCCTAGGTAATCCCATAAAGTTTTATGTATGATATAATAATATGATCATGTTAAGGAATTATTTCTATAATGGCTATGTATTCTCCATTTTATATTGTAATGTAATGTACCTAATTACCAAGGACACTAGACTTATTGGTCTTCTATGATGTATTATGTGCAATATTATGCATTAAATCATGAAATAAAGTGTAATAAATATCCATTCTTCCATAATGTGGGTTAATGGTGATCATTTATTCAAAACACTAAGGATGAAGATGAAATAAAAAACATTAAATGGACAGATTTTATGGTACTCTTCTTGGGAAATTATTTTCCTCATTAAAAATGTGTGGATATGGAGAAACACTTCCTAGGTCTAAGAAAAAATGAAGATTAAAATGTTGTTAAGTATAAATCCAATTTTACAAGGTTTCCAATGTATCCTATGAACTACATACATAATATAATGATAAATATTGATCATTTATTTGATATTATTAAGTTAATCCTTCAAAGGTAACTAGTCTCCCAATCTTTCTCATCATATGAGGACATGGTATCATGTGCTACAAAGATAGGAAAATAATTATCCCAGTATTATGGATTTTAAGGTAAGAACATGAAAAATAGGACATTTAAAAAATGTGGATAAAGGGAAGTAGTGAAATAAGGATTTACTCTATGTGCTAATTGTGCAAGGAAGCACTCTGGTATATTCTTGAAGGGAATGAGAGTTTTCTAAAAGTGTAGAGATAAATTCCACATTTATAATGATTTAATGGGTAAAAAAAAGGTTCCAATGTCTAACAATTTAAATTTAAGGAGGTGGGACACTATGAATATGAATTTACTAATAATTAAGGGAATATAACCCATAATAAGCCAAGTGATCAAGGTCAGGATTATGCAATTACTATAAATAAAGTGAAATGATTAAAGTAATTGTGTGTTTGGATTCAAGAATAATGTTGTAGAAGTATTTTTACCAATGATATTATAGTTATTAAAATCATGAAATGTATAAGTGTTGTATTGTAGTAAATTTTCTTGAAGTATTTGAAAGCATATGATGAATAGAAAAGATAACAAAGAAAATTTATTTTGTGGAAAGTTTACCTTTTTTGAAAATATGTGATGGATGGGATATAAACTATAATTTGTGCTCTATGATGAGGTAATAATGATAAAAATATGTTTATGGGATAGTATTGGTGAACTTGAAATTGGATAGTAATTTGATAGTTTATGTTTTATTCGATGGATTTTACTGAATGTTTGGATTTATGGAATATATTCGACAAACTAAGATTTTATTCTTGGAAGCATGATTTTTTTAATTAAGGTTTTACAGTTACCAAGGTATTCAATTATTTTGGTATGTGTAATTAAGAGAAAAATTATGTTTTTTTATGTAATCTAATGTTAATTTTATTTAATTACCTTCCTTCTAAATTTTGGACAATGAATTCAGTTATATATATTTTTGATGAGTTTTAAGGTTAAATATTTATAAAATGGATTAATCAGAACTTTGGGTGTTAATTTTGAGTTTTTATAAATTAATTTATAACTTATTTCAACCATTTTGTTTATATAAATTATCAATTTATAGAAGGAATGAATTTCATTATTTTATTGATCTAATGATATGTTAAAAGTAAATTTTAGTGCTTTATGCATAAAAATTAATTTTTGGATTTTCATTTATTTGAGTTAGAGATGAAGTGGATATTAACTAAATTACAACATAAGGATGAAATTGTTATTATAAAATATAAATATATCAAGTGAATATATTTCCTTATAATCTTATAAAGTAAAATAATTCCTCAACTTTGAAAAAGAATCTAGAAACAAAAATGTTATCATATTACCTTCATATATGCAAAATCAAATTGTATTTTAGATCATCATAGAATTATAGTTTTTAGGTCCTTAACTTTCCATCGATCGTTCACTTTATTGTGATCAATGATCTCTATCACTCTCTATGATTATTTTTTCTTTTTTCCATGTCCATATCTTCACTTTCCAGCAATATGTTCCCACTTGGAAACATAATTATGTGTTATTCCATATGAACTTTGTATTTCATTTCCCTATTTTAAATAGGATGTTTAATTAACCATTATTACGATATGATATTTCAAGAATGTTTTTTTCAAATGAAAAACCCTTGATCTCCGAGTTCAAACTAAAATTGCGAGGGCACAATTTATTGAATATGGGGAGAGTATAACATTCTAACTTTTTAGAAGAGGAAAATAATGTTCGATAGAATATATGACACAAAACACCATGATTAGCAGAAAATGAAACACCCTGATACTTTATTATAAATTCCTTTTAAAATTCAATCTCTTAGATAGCTTATGATGCATGTAACATTGTGTTTAAATAAAATTTGATAATCTTTTGAAATATTATTATTCAAACATGACCATTGTAACATACCTGTTAAGTTAGAGGGTACGAATAAAGATACCAAAATTATAAACATTATATGGTTTACACATGTATAAAATAAATTAAATGGATATATATATATATTATAAATAAAATAAAAACCATTTGAAGGAAAAGGAAATGTTTTCTGAAAAACAATATTTTTCCAAAAGTCGGTTTGGTCACTCTTTACACAGATAATTTAAAATTAATTTAAAAAAAATTATAAAATTTAATAAAAATAATTTTTTAAATATATATTTCATAATTATCTTTGGGGGATTTTTTGATAATTTTTTGAAAAGATTAATTTTTTGACGAATAGTGAAAAATACTGATTTTTAATTGAAACCCGCATTTTCATTTAAAATATCTACAATTATAATTTATATTTTAAATTGGTTTTAAATTATAAATTATATTAACTTTTAACTAATATATTTAATTTTAATAAATTTCATATGGACTTATGATAAGAAAACTTTTAAAAGTTTTGAATGTTTTTCTTTAGAAATACCTTTTTTTCAATGTGTCTGCGAGTTTAATTTTAAATTTAATTCTACTAATTGTGTAAATTGAATTTGGAAAATTTGATTCATTATTTGAAATAAAAATAATTTATATTATATAATAATTTCAACTTAATTTTTTACCATATTATATAGTAAAAATATTAAAAATTATTTATCACTATTAAGGTAAAGACAAGTTTACCAAAGGGGTTAAACTAAAAGTACAAGTGCTTAAAATGAACTAAAAAATTTTAAAAAACATATTATATGGATATATTTTGAAATTTTAAACACTAAGGTTTTATAATGTCCCATTATGGGGCTTTTTTCATGATAAAAACATGTGTATAATTGATATTTTTTAAAAATTCCACGTGTGTCCTCTCCCCTAGTTATAAAAGTCCACATCCTCTCCTCTTCCCTTAACACTCCCCAAGACATTTGGTTCTTCAAATACCTTCCAAAATCTCATTAATACTTCCCCCCCAACATCCTATAGTCATTTTTTTGAACAAATATCCTATCTTGGAAGGGTTTTGGTAAAGCCTAAAGAGGTTTCATGGAGAAGAGGTAAAGTTTTAAACTATGCGTTTTAATTTTACTTCTTCTTCTTACACAACATAATATTCTATATCTATATATAATATGTGATTATTTTTTATTATATTAATGTAATAACCAATATCCATAACCACATCCTTCAAATGGGAAACAAAACTTTTGATCATGTGTACGGAAGACTATTTCCTTGTGAACCGTTGTAATTCGTTTTCCATAACCACCTTCAAAGGATAGATATAATGATGTATTTAACATATTTATATGATATTTATAAAATTATTATAGTTATTTATTTATCAAAAAAAATATGAATTCTGAATTTACGTTCCAAGGAGGATACAATAACGCCGTTCATATGTATGAAGGACAACAACCTCACAAAATAATGTGATTCATTTTTCACTTATGATTTACATGAAAGGTAGTAAAGATAAAGTTGATGAATATATGTTATTTTTATGAAGTGACCATAATTATATAAATATAATATCACATCTATATTCTTAACTTCCAATCCATTTGAAAACAATAATGTCTCTTATACATACATGTGGACTACCACCTCCACATAACAATGTGAATTATTTTTCATTTTATTTATACATTGAGGGTAATAAGGATGAATATTATTAATATAAATTATATATTATTATTTTTATTATTTTATAAAGTTAAATTAATATTTATTTTCCTTCATTTCCAACCATCAAAAAAATAGAAACAACGTTCATGTGTATATACTGGTTACCGCATCCATGAATGATGTACTTTATTTTCTATCATTAGCATATTTGGATAACCATAAATGAATATATAATTAATATTTATGATATTTATATAAATTTTTACATTCATGATATTATTTAACAATGATCAAAGTAAAATTACTGAAATTACCAACAAAAACATACATGAAAAACAAAGCAATTATCACCCAAAACAGTGATTTTAACAAAGAAATATTAACAAATAGATGATAAAGAATATAAGTAAATCATATATGGTATGATATATATGATTATGGTTATTTAATAGATATATAATAAACCTATATTTATTATACATTATTTTTTGGATTGATGTGAAGGAAGTTAAACCTTAGATACCAATTTATCGTCTCACTTTTACTTTTGTGACACATATGTCATATTCCCCACTTATTTTTTTTATGGTGTATATATTTCCTATATGATATGTTATATCATTAATATATTTATATTCAAGGTATTTAAATATTCATTTGATTTTGTTTATTTCATGTGGATAATGATCCAAAATTTACCAAAGTGGAAAGGGTTAACTTCATAATCTCATCATTATTCAGGATTGTTTGTGTTTAGGTCTCCCTTGGGAGAATTATTTTGTATTTCCTTATTAAAACAAATTTTTTTTCTTATCCTCTAGATTTTCATGAAATTTTCATGTAATGTAACCATTTTTCCACCCTTTTAAACATAAAACTATTTAAGAAATATTTTTGAGAACATATGACTTTATTTCTTTATTCAGTCGAAAATATTTTTTCTTCCAAAACCATGTTTTCTAAAAATGTTTTAAAAAATGTTTTTAAAATTATCCATAAGATTTAATAAGTAAATTTTTACAAATTTTTTAATTTTTTAAAAAAATTAAAGGAATCTTCATTATGTAATCCAAACATGTCCAATTTTATTTTTACTAAAAATTTGAAAGGAACATTTGTTTTAACATACTCGACATATATGGAATTTCAAATTTTTATTACCAAAAAATGTTTTTAAACATATTTTATAAGTTTACAATGTTATTTTAAAATAATCATATTTTATAAATGTTTTTTTTATCTTTTTTTAAAAAATATTTTCAAATTAATATATTTATTTTTTTCTAGAATGTTTTAATGACATTTTTATGAAATTTATATAAATCAATGAGATAAAACCGTTGTTTTACTTATGATATAATGGGGATATAATGTTTTGATATCATCTATATTCTTTTTTATGTTTTATGATCATTTTGACTGGGGATGTACAATTTTATAAAAATTCACCATATTACTCAAGTTGGTTTATGATTATGTTTATTTATTTGGGTATGTATTAACGTTTAGTATGTTAGTTTTTAAATATGAATGTTTATATTGATTCTTTTCACCCATTTAATATGAGGAATAAATTGAAATTATTATGTTAGGGGTAGGACCGATTATAGATATCCCCTTAATACATCGATGGGTCTCATGAGACAAATCAGTTGGCCGAATTAGATGGGCTTTTACCCACGGTTTTAAACTATTTATAATTTAATTGTAATTTTTAATATTTATTCATTTTTATATGAAAGTTAATTCATTTTAAAAATTATTTGTAATTTATATTAATGTTATTTAATAATTATTTTAATATTTTACAATTTATTCATTTTTAATTATTAAATACTATTCATTTTTAATAGTTATACATTTAATATTATTTATTCAATTTGATATTTTATTAATTTATGAAAATTTATATATTTATTCATTTATAATATTATGTACTTAATATTTTGTAATTTATTCAATTTTAAAATTTATTCATTTCAAAATTAAAAAATTTTAATCATTTTTATTATTATATACTTAACATTTCTGTAATTAATTCATTTTTAATATTTATTTATATGTTTTTATTTATTAATATTTAATATTTAAAATATTTTTGTCACTTATATAATTAATATTTATTCATTTTCATTTTAATATTTTTTTTATTAAAATCTTTATACAACTATAATTTAATATTTTTAATTAATAATTTTTTCTAAATTTATTATATTGAAATGAAATATTTTAATATTTATTCAATTATATTTTTTTTATTTTTTTTATTTTAAGATATTTTATTTATATAATTAATATTAATTATTATTATTTTTAATATTTTTGTAACTTACTCATTTTTCTTTGTTAAAATTTATTTAATTTTAATTTTTATTAATTAAATATTATTTATTCATTTTTAATATTTATGCATATTTATTGTTAATGTAACTTATTCATTTGTGTGTGTGTGTGTGTCTATGGTGTATGTATGTATTTCAATGTGTTTGTGTGTGTGTAAGTAATTTATATAGTTTTTTAAACATTATAATTAAAATAAAAAAATAATTAATTTATTAATTTTTAAATATAAAGGATGGTATTTTTAATAATTATATTTTAACTATTAAAATGAGTTTTCAATGAAAATATTTTGTAATTAGTTGAGAATATTTCAAAAAATAATAATTATTGATATTTAAATACATTTTATATAATATTAAATAACTATTCAGTTATATTTAAAAAAATCAAGTATTATTTGATGTTTTTAAATATAATTAAAATAATATATATATAATCAATATTATATATATTTTTATAATTAATAATTTTTTTATATTTTATATTTAAATGAATTTTTAATATTTATTCATCTTTATATTAATAATTATTCATTTTTAATTTTTTTAAATTTATATAGTAAATATTATTTATTCATTTTTTAAAATTTTTTACAATTTATTCATTTTTAATTATCAATTTTTTTATTTTTTTGAAATTCATTTTTTAATATTCATTAATTTGTAGTATTTTTTATTAATTATTTATTTGTATTCATTTAAAAAAATTCTAATTAGTTATTTATTTAATATTTATTTATTCATATTTATTTATAAATATTAAATATTTTTTTAAAAATAGTTTATATAATTACAATTAATTCATTTTTATTTTGAATATTTTTTTATTTCAATCCATATACAGTTATTATATATTCATTTTCAATAATAAATTTATTGTAAATATTTTTATAATTTTTGTTTTAATATTTATTCATTTAAATATTTTTTCAAAATTTACATAATTAATATTATATATTTATTTATTTTAGTGAATTTTTAGTTCAAATAAATCAAATATTTATCAGTGCTAAAATTATCATCAGTGAGAACAAATTTTATTAGTGCTAAATGTTTTAATGTTCTTTTATCACTTCTTTTCGAGTATTGAAAAACTGCAGGACCAAATATAAGCTAGTTTTAACCCTGATAAAATGTATCATTATTAGCACTTATTGGTTTATAGTTGACAAATGTATCTTTTATTCATGTTTTTTTGTTATCATTGAAAAAACTTATTCCCCTCTTTTGAAAGAACCCTATCACATGGTATCGCTTGCTCATTCCTTTTAAGATCCTATAGAAGCATGTCTTCATTGATAATCTCTAAAATATTTTGGATGAATTAAGACCCATAAACATTATGGTATTGTATTTGAGTATCATTTTTATATATTTTTCATCATTCATTCTTGAATTTTGGCATTATTTTGATTTGTTCTTCCTATTCAAAGTGTTTCACACACAACACCCTAGTCTCTTTCACACCACATTAATTTTACATAGAGATTTGTATATGGTACAAATTTAGGTTTGATATATATATATATATATATATATATATATATATATATATTTTCAATAAATAATCTTCAAAAGAATTATCATTCAACAATTTTAAAAAGAATCTAATTTGAAATTTCATATTAATTTGAAAAAATATAAATACATGTATTTTTTTCCAAATATTGTTTAATTAAAATAGTTGAACGTGTAGTATTGGAAAATTGGTCAGTTATTCAAATTTAGAGTTATCATGTCAGTAGAGTTTATAAGAGGAATGATTAAGTAGAAAAATATGAATCTTATCAAAACAATTAGAAAATACCATAGTAAAATAAAATTATCTTATTACTAAAATAAAATTATTTATTTAATATCCCTTTATACATTTATTCTTGATATATAAATGTGACTAAAATCATTTACTATCATTTTAGATTGAATATGTATATAAAAATTGTAACAACCTTAACCCTCATAACCCCGAGTCAATGGTTATTTTATTACAGTGGCATAGATACAAGAGATCACATTACCGAGGATCAATCAGTTTAGTAGTCTTGAAAACAAGATAGACATATGGTTCTCTTATTACATCTGTAATTAAACATGGAACATAACAAAAAAAAATAAACTGCTTCTTGTCCCTTATTTAATGATTTTATCTTCACAACCTAGAGAAGAGAAACAAATAAAAGGTTGAGCTAAAACAATCACTAAGGATTATATGAAACAATAATTAGTGAGGAAAATTCAACAAGGCATGGACATTATGTCAAGGTAAAAAATCTGAAAAACAAATTTCATCAATACGCTAAGAATGAAAATGAATCTATAGATTTTCTCCATAGTGAAAACCTCATGGAATGTAATAACTGAATACTGAATGAACAAAATGATTATTTATTAGACACCATGTATCTAGAACATGAAACATTATACAATAATTATGGTTGAAGTATATGGGTAAAAATCCATATGATTCTTCCCAGAAACAAACATGAAGGGTTTCTTGCCAACTATTTTTGTCTCATGAGACCCGTCGATGAATCGATGGGCTATCTATAACCATACACCACCGGTCACTACAAGTTGAAATCATTCTTCATACATATATTTGATTCAATAACCAAATTTAAATAAAACGACATATATAAAAATGGTATATATCTATTATAATAATCATATCCAAGAAATATGGATATTTAATGATATCTTCAATTAATGATGATCATAAATAAAATGGAAGTATACATACACCACACACAAGGAATAAGTGGTGAATGAGTCATAAACAAAGGGAATATCATAATGGTTTCCAGGAAATAATGGATTTAAATCATAATTTGGAATTCATAAGAGTAACTAAGTATTGATCATGATAAATTATATCCAACTAAAGTGAAAACATTTAAAATGAGTTTTTAACAAACTTTATAAGTGATCCACTTTAGCACGGTTTGAGGGAAACTATTAAAAAGTTTTTTTAAGCGAACAAATGTATAATTTTTTTCATAAAACCTAAAACAAAAAATGATAGTTTTTCATGATAAAAATAGTTATTTTATAATGATATTGGTGGATTAAAACATATTATAGAGGGTACTTGAAAATGGGTAAGAAATTGGGAAGTACCCTTTAATCGGGTTTGTATATACATAATAATTAAAGAGAAACCTTTTAAAACATGTAATTCCCCATAAAATTATAATGAATTGACATGGAAACAAGATTTGGGAACATAAACATTGAATTTAGAAGAATTATATAAAATTAAAGAAGAATTAAATTGGGGTAAAGGGAGAGAAATCTTAACATGAATGAAAAACAGATATTCAAGGAGAACTCCTTACCGCTTTGTAATAAATCGAATTGTATACCCAAAAATTATTAATCATCAAATTAATGTTCAATACCATGAATATAAATAGATTCATGATATAATATATCAAATGGTATTATACATATACCACACAAAAGAAATATGTGGCGAATAAGGGAAATCTCATGGAAATAAAACTGAGTTTAGAAACCCCTTACCTTATGCCTGAAAGTGTTCTTTAATTGTACTTAAAATCTTGGAT
The DNA here is from genome assembly GCA_963277665.1 of Viscum album. Lineage (NCBI taxonomy): Eukaryota > Viridiplantae > Streptophyta > Magnoliopsida > Santalales > Viscaceae > Viscum > Viscum album. Next base: position 792,141,467 of record OY728141.1, read on the forward strand.
AATGAATTTATATACATTAATAATTTAATTTAGAAAATATTAAACTTATATTTGATTTATTATAATTTAATAAAGTTCATTTATATCCTTTTTATGAGTTATAAGATTTAATTTCACCATTCATGAGTGTTCATTTCCTTAGTTTTAATGATTGGTTCACTTGTATACATATATGAAAGATCATGTAAAATGTGAATAGTTATCCAGAATTGAAATTATATGTTATTAATTAATTTCCATAATATTAAATGGTCTGATATATCATTTTGTTTCCAGATATTAGAATGATACTTTAGATACAATGTTAATGATAGCCGTTTAGCTTATTTTGGCATTTTTCGATCATCACTAACTAGTTTTTTATTAATTAATATTATATATATATAATAGTTCTAGAAAAATATATAACTTATAATATGTAGAATATAGTCTTATTTAACCATAATAATGTATTTATGACCATATTTTAAGGAGTGAATTGAAAATGAAAATGCATTGTCCATGGTGGCGGTAAATCGACACTTTACGGATGATATTATCATTTTTAGAATAAAAGAGAGATGAAAATGGGTTTGATGATGGGTCATACATTAATATAATAACATGCTATTATATATATAATATATTTTAGTCATCATTCTTGTTTGTATATATTATTTAATTAGAGGATAAGAAAATAAAATATTTTGAAATAAAATTAAAAGAACAAAAGGGGATTTTACCTCTTGAATTCCTCTATAACATCCCGAACCCAGATGCCACCTGAAACGGTGCCCCGAGCCTGATTGGCCACATGTCCTCAAGATAATCTCCGAATTTCCAAATCATGCTGAAGAGAACCAAGGGCCTAGGTGAGTCAGTGGGGAGACTATGACCTCATTAATAGAGTATCACAGTGGAAGTCAAAAATAATATAAATAGTGGAAGAAAAATAAACACTGGACAACTGAAAGTAAGATAAGAGAGAAAATAATACATAATAATAACCAAAAGTGTTTCATATAAAAAAATGATGCAAATGGTACAAGTATCTAGAAAGCATCAAAAACATTACATGGAAATACAATACAATATAAGTATTCCAAAAAGAATAAAAAAACCAAGAAGTTATCCCAACATCGAAAGCCTGAGCTTGGTCCTGGGCTCCACTACTCCAAATAAATAGTCAATAACCTATACTAGGGAGCTTTCCCCTATCATCTCCCGCAACCATATAATCCATTTGCATCCCCGAGGATTACCAAAATGGGTGTATGATAAACATCCTACAAGGAAACCACCTAGGTCTATACGGTTCTAACAAAAATTCTACAAAAGTTCTAGAAATTGAAAACAACCAGTAAAGTAAGTGTGTATGCCCATGGAATAAGTCTACTGTAGTATGTAAAACCAATAGTCCTTAATGCTACCTGCAAAAAAGAGTCAGCTCCTACTAAGGTTGCAATAAAAATGTAAGTCACATGGTCGCTCCATACATCCATCTGTATCATGTAACCCATAACCATGTTATATAGAGAAGTCATTTATCCCATGACCACTCCATATAGTGAAGTCAAATATTCCATGACCACCCTGTATAGTGAAATGTATACCGTAAAGGAAGGATCCAAGGTATCATGTACTAAGGAAACCATATAATATATCTATACAATAGAGGATTGGATCTAAGGAGCTTGTCCAAGGCATCCCATCAAGTCCCACAAGCATCCTTGGTGGAAACTTGGTTAGGTACTGGTTGGGGTCCTAGGAGCATGGAAATAGAAAGTCCTACACAAGCCTAATCAAGATGAATCTAAGGGATAACAAGGTCTGAGGAATCCCACATAATCAAGACCCAAGAGGCATAGTCAACCCAAGGCATCCACTACAGTGTTCCACATATATTCATTCAAACAATCAATTTGAAAAAACATTCCATGTGAGTATACCCACTCACATCTACCCGCACAAGCCATGAGTATACCCACTCATGAAAACTATTTATCAAGATAAGAATATGGGAATACCTTCCCATATAAACCATTTAAACATTCCATTAGGCATTTACATATAGGTATTCCGACCCATATAATCAATTCCACATGCCAAACTATCAAAATAGACAAGGTATAACATGATATTTATTAATCAAGGAGGCAACATATCTTCTAAAATGGATATTTAAGCTGTTAAGGCATCAAAGAGATTCTTCTAATAAGGAACACACTAGAATTCACCCCATGGGTGGTTTAAATAAGAATAATTAGCATATTTCCTTAAGAATCACCCCTTGAGTGAACTTGTAATGAGAAATGGGACTCAACACACCTAAAAGTAACCTACAGGAATCCTCAATAGGTCATGCTACAACTACGACAAGCAACTCGCTAAAAAAACAAGGCCTCACAGGAAACACTGACAAGAGGTGAAATGGCCGAACACCCAAAAAGCACCCAAAAATAGAAAATAAAGTACAAATCACCTACCTCACCTCATTAGTAGACAGCTCATCAGGTATCATTTCATGATTCATCCTGGTTTGGATGAAATCTAAAGGAAAGACAAAGAATGGGATATTAGGGAATATGAAACTAAATCCAAATAGCATAGTCATTGTTTTGAAGAATCAAGAACGATTAAAAATGAATAAATTACATACCGATATGGTTCCAATGTAACAGAAAGTTCTTGAATCTGAGTCCATACGGCTTCAGAATAAAAAAACTATTTTAGAGGGGTTTTGGGTTGAAAAATGAGAGAAAAACATTATGTCCATCAAAATGAGGCCGCTACCTCTTTTATAAAAAAACCCATGCTGGAAAATTACACGGTGTGTACCTAAATTACACGGCATGTACTTCCCTTTTTTTCAACCCTACTGGCTACATGTCGTGACGGGCCAGTACATGGCATGTAGACCAAGTACACAATGTGTACTTGGCCTACAACCAGATTTCAGCCAGTTTTCCCCTTTCTTTCCCAAAAACAACCCAATCAACCCACAAACCATATTAGGTTTCAATCCAAAAAAAATAAAGTAAACACATTTAACCTGAAAATAAATATCCATACCTCAACAAAACCCCAGGATCTTACAATATTCCCTCCTTATAGAAATTTTTCAATAAATATATCTCTAAAGGGTGGTCAAGATCTGTTTGAAAAAAACTTCAGCCAATGGGCATGTACGTCAGCCTCCCTCTCCAAAGTCTTCTCATTTAAATGATCATTCTTCTATAGCAGTCATACTAGAGAAATTGATTGGCCTCGATAAACTTTTGTGCTTCTTTCAACTTTACAAATTGGATGCCCCTCAAAGGATACATCAACCTAAAGGTCAACCTCCTTAGGCTGAAAAATGTGAGACAACTCTGAGTGATAGTGGCACAGCTGAGATACATGGAAGACATTGGGAATGGCTCGGTAACTCTGAGGCAACTGCAACTGATAGGCAATAGACCCGACTCACTCTAAAATCTCAAACGGTCTGACATATCTTGGTAAAAGTTTACTGTTTTTCCTAACCTGCCTGTGTCCCAACCTAGATGAAACACTTAAGAAAACCTGACCCCCTAACATGAACTCTAGAGGTCATCTATGACAATTAGTGTATGATTTCTGGAGAGACTGTGCAATATCCATCTGCTTCTGAATTAATTGGACCTGCTCAGATATCTCTAGCGTGAGACACAGTCTTAGTAAATCTTCCTCTCCTCCCTCTATCTAGCACAAGGGAGAACAAAATGGCCTACAACATAAATCCTCATAAGGTTCCATCTGTATCATCACTTGGTAACTATTATTTTAAGAGAACTTGGCTAGGAGAATGTGCCTCTCCCAAGAGCCCCCAAAATCCAGGATGCATGCTTTCAGCATGTCCTAAAGCACCTGTATCATACGCTCTCACTGACCATTAGACTGAGGGTGGTATGTTGTGATCAGAATCATATATGTACTCAGTTCCCTCTTAAAAATTTTCCTGAAACGAGATGAAACGTGGGCATCCCTATCTGAAATGATAGTGTGTAGGACCCCATGAAGTCGTACCACCTCTCATATGTATAAAATTCCAAGATCATAAACACTGATTATCTCCTTGATCAGAAAGAAATGTGCGATCTTAGTAATCCTATCAATGAAAACCCACATAGCATCGTTTCCTTGAGGAAACCTCATCAAACCCATCACGAAATCCATCGTGATATCATCCCATTTCCAGTCCAGAATAGTTAACTGCTGTAAAATCCAAAATGGTCAATGATGTTCTGAATTCACCTGATCAGTGGTTGAACACATAATGAAAAAACCCGCTACCTATCTCTTTATTCCTGACCACCATTACTAACGTCGCAAGTCATAGTACATATGGGTGACCCCAGGATGCACTGCCCAAAAAGAAGCATGAAACTCCAACATAAGATCCTCATGTATATCCACTGGAACCTAGACACGTCCATGGATACACAAGATCTCATCATCACCAATAATATAACAAGGAAGAGGTTCCACACCCACCACACCTTCCCATAGAACTAAGCCTTCTGAATCTAATAGCTACCTCATCTTACCTTTGTCTAGTAGTGTAGAGTTCATAACTAAAGATGAAAGAAAAGTCTTCTCCTATCTATCGTGCACCTCCAGATTCATTATAGAAAACAATTCCATAAGATTCTACTCACTACTAGCATGATTCACTTTTTTTATCTATGTCCTCCTGCTCAATGTGTCGGCCACTACATTTCCCTTACCAAGCGTGTATGAAAGATCAAATTCAAAGGACTGTAGGTACTCCAACCACCTTTCCTACCCCAAATTCAGATAATGGTGTGTAAATATATACTTGAGGCATTCATGTTCTGTGTACTACACAAAATTATTTCCTAGTAAATAGTTCTTCCAACAGTGCAAAGCGTGGACAACTACAGCTAACTCAAGATCATATGTAGGGTAGTTCTTCTCATGGGGCCTCAACTGCGAAGACCCATATGCCATGACTGGATATATTTTCATCATCACTTCCCCTAAACAAATACCTAAAGAATTATAGTACACCATGTAGCTCTTTCCCTACTCTGGCAGTACCAGGACTGGTGATGATTTCAACCTCCCTTTTTTCTCTTGAAAGGCTACCTCACAAGATTTTGACCATATAAACTTCACACCATTCTTAGTTAGGCTTGTAAATTGTTATTCTAAGCATGATAAGTCTTTTATAAAATGCATGTAGTATCCAACTATCCCCAAGAAACTCTATATTTCAAAAATGTTCTTGGGATGTTCCATGTAAACTACAGCTCTCTCCTTCTCTAGGTCCACTAATACTTCTATCTATGAGATGAAGTGACCCAACAATAGAATATGATCCATCAAAAAGTGTAACTTTGTGAGCTTAAAATATATCTGATTCTACCTCAGTGTATTCTAAATAATCTCAAGATGGTTGTTATGGTCATGTTGATTGTGAGAATACACCAATATATCATCCATTAAAACCACCACAATAGAATCTAAAGATGGAACACATGGTTCATAAAATCCATGAAAACCATTGAGTCATTTATGAGACTGAACGGAATAACCAGATAATCATATAACCCATACCAACTACAAAAGGTTGTATGAGGTATGTATACAGGTCAAACACACACCTAGTGATATCCTGAACTCAAGTTGATCTTTGAGAACACTCAATATCCTTGAATCTGGTCCAAAATTTCATCCATCTGTGGTAAAGGATATTGGTTTTTAATCGTCAGCAGGTTCAGTTTATGATAATACATGAATATCCTAAGAGTTCCATCTGCCTTTTTAAAAAAAATGGACTGGCGAACCCCACAGAGAAGTACTGGGTTTGATAAAACCCTTTGCCTCCAAATCCTCTAGCTACTTCTTAAGCGTCTTCAAATCCATTGTATCTATCCTGTAAGGAGGAATAGATATCAAGGAAACACTTGGAACTAGCTCAATGAAGAACTAAACCTATCTCTTATGAGGTAAACTAGAAAAGTCATTAGGAAAGATTCCCCTAAAGTGCTCAACCACTGCAGGAAATTCCACCAGACTCACTCCCTAATCATCAAGAAACAAAATAGTAATCTGAGATGTCATCCCACACATCCCACAATGCTCGGTTCCATATCTACTCACCTGGACATCCTATTCACCCATTGTGAATAAACATTTAACCATATAGTGATGTGAAAGTCACCCATCGGTGATTCTAGTCGACGTATGCTTGATAAGCTACGAGCCAGTCCATTCTGAGTGTAATGTCTCAGATTTTCCATTTATTATTTTAAATATTATATGGAATTTTTTCAATACCGGGAGCGAAGAAGACACATCATTCTGAGGACCAGTGAGCCCATAATGGTGGTTTGAACTTTTTTCTAAGTTAAGTGAGTTGGCACTTGTGCGCGGTTGTGGCAGTTTCCAAACAGATGCCCAGATTAAAAATCTAAGCACACCGTTGCGTCCCGGATGATGACTTTTCCAAAGAACAAGCCTAACCTCAACCGGCGTGGGTTGAGGGAAAAAGTTATTTTTTCAAACATTTCAAGTAAAATAAAATAAAATAAATCCACAATGTTTATTTTATTTTTAAGGAAACATCCGCTGCAGTGCGACAACAGTGCAATGGTTTCCTCAATTAATGACGTGTCATAATGACTCAAAAAATGGAAAATTGGCGTCATTAATACCGCTGCGTAATTCAATGCCATCACATTTACCTTTTTATTGGGATAATCAAGTGATGATCATGGGAAACATATGAGAGGAACCTCTATAGAATCCGCGAGGCATTGGAGAGAATTCTCGACGATGAACGATGACAGATCAAAATCGAGAATCACTGCACCGACGTTGAAGGATCTCGACGACAATGGTAGCACATCGCCTTCTTCAATGATTGATCCTTTCAAAAGGTAGGGGTTTGTTATTTCAATTTTCTTTTCCCCATTTTTGAGTTTAAATGACGAATGGGGATCAACCGCAAAAAAGTTGATCCACGGATTCATACGTTCTTGCGGGAGGGTTTTCTTTGGGTTGATTTTGGGGAATTAATCCATGATTTTATTTATGTTGATCTATTCTACTTTTTAAAACTATTAATCAGAGTGGATCAATGCCATGACGAATGATGGCGGAGGTTCGTTCCTCAATTTGTTTATTGTATTTCCTTCCCCATTCTCTTCTCACGCGTTCTTCACGTTCTTTGTGGGGCGAAGAAAAACAGATCGTTGCACATCCATTCTGCGACGCAACAATCCCAAATCGAAGGTTTGACATCGTAACGACCTTGTGGAGGTGCAGCGATGATGGCGGGCGATGAATCGGACCAGATTGGGAAAGGGATTTCTTTGAGCGTTCTTTGTGCGGGAAGATCAAAACACGTTTTCAGAGCCGATCAAAGGTCTGAAAACACCAGGAGTGGCTTCATGGTGGCGGGGCAACCAAAACCAGATTGTTTCGTGGTGATCGGGTGGCCGGATCGACGAATGGATCATCACCATAGGCGCGATGGCGGAGGTCCACGTTTCAGGAAATTTCCAGAATACAAGGTGTGTACTTCCGAAGAACACACCGGGTAGTACGAGCAGTGGTGGCTAGGGTTTCGGGGTCAGAGAGGAATAACACGGCGTATGACCCCGGTCACATGGCATGTTGGACCATCCCCGAAGATCGGTGTGTACTTTTGTTAGTACACATACACGATATGATCTACATGGCTTCAGGTGACACGGCGTGTACAGCTTGGCAGAGGTGGCTACGCGAAACTCGACGTCTATCCAAGGGATACACAGACACGGGTTAGAGTACACGGGTTAATAAGACATGTATAGCCACACATCCAGTGACACATGGCCAACCCCAGTCACTCGGACAAGGCGTGTACATCATACTACACGCCGTGTACTAAGTTTTTCTACACGACCAGTTCTATGACATGGGCCGTTGCAAACGGGAAGTACCCAGGGTTAGACAACACGACATTTATATTTTCTACACGCCGTGTACTTTTTGGAAAACAGCATGATCCTCTTGTTCACCGTATCCTGAACATATTTTGTTTGGGTTAGTGACCCTTCTTCTCATTTCCCTGAAGGTCATGCATCATTTCCTTCTACAGGAGTATGATCCCTTCAGCCGGACTTTCTGTGATGGAGTTGGCATCCCTCCGAGAGGCCCAGATTGAGATCCTCTATCCATTCCCGACCCTAGGTAGAGTCAGGCATTGGCGTGAACAACTCTACTGGGAATTGATCCTCTACCTAGCTGGTGTATCACCTAACTAGTGAATCCGTATGAGTCATGGTATCCGCCATGACCCTGGCAGTGATCCTCATCTGCGTATCGTGATCTTTCCCACTCTAAAGTGTGTCTCCTGTAATGAGTGACTTCTATCTACCATAACCTTCCCACTCAGAAGTGTGTCTCCCGTAATGAGTGCAGCTACCTCTCGTGACGGTTCCCGATGAACAACACTTCTTGGACTGACGTCATCATAGCTATAAGACTCGTGGAGTGTGTTCTCCCAGAATGAGTGCATCACAGAATCTTCGAACAGAATCCCTAATGGGGGTATGCGGTCATGTGACTTTTCTCTAGACTACGGTCCTGGTTTTGAGTATATTTGTTTTTTTCTATATGTTCTGTAGACATATACTATGCATAGCTGACTGTACCTTTACTTTGTGTACTGCTTTGTGGTTTTTGGGGTCCTCTACTGAGTATTGTTATACTCACCCCTGCATGTGATTTTCCCACATGTCTGGTCTCTTGTGCAGACGAGCAACCTTTTGATAGAGTCCAGAGTGGAATAGGACAAGACCAAGCTTTCTGAGTTCCCTACAGGGCGAGGTGTTCCTACAGCTTCGAGCAATAGTCCTAGTACCTTTTGTGGTTACAGGTTGGAATTTGCAGTTTTTAGACTCTTATTTGTTTGTTTTTGGTGGGCTTTTATTTTGGACCGGTTTACTTTTTAGTACTCTTCCATTCGTCGTACTCTGTTGGTTGGAGTTTAGTTGTATGCATGCATTTTATTCCTTAGTGTTTTACATTTCAGCATTTGTGGGCTTGGAGATGTGTGCGTGTGTATAGGTACTTAGGCAATTCCTCCCATGTTAGTGATATGCCTACTCGGTGCTAGTCAGCAGCCCCTGGCCTATTGGAGGCGGGCTTGTGGAGTCACGGCGTGGGCCCCACTGGGACATATCGTGATAGAGTGGTATCAGAGGTGGTTGGTTCTACCTTAGGACCAAGAGTCTGTGTGTTTGGTTTGGGGAAACAGTATTAAGTGTTTTGGGCTCAGCTTTCAGGCCAGAGACCCCATTGTTGGTGCGGCGGCCGACGTATCCATACACCAGGACCCTGATAACCTGCTTTTCAACTCGGTACACAAAAACACTAGTTGCGGGGAAATAAAAGGTACAAGCATCATATAAAAATGGGTCATGTTTTCCATGTCCTTTGTGTTAGCTCTCTAGATATACTCATTGACCATGGTACATCCTGTTTCTTTAAAGGATGCCTCCGTGACGCATACCCGCTAGGATTCAGCAGAACGATCACGAGGATGACACCCTCAGTGACGAGGCTTTGATATTGGTACCGGTTCCCCAGGTGTTGCCACCAGGTGGAGCACCTGCTATGCCACCATCAGTGGAGCATCCAGTGGTACCTACAGTACTGACTGGTGAGGAGCATAGGCTTAGCGCGCTCCATGAGTTCCAGAGAAAGAGACCCCTCAGGTTCCGAGGCGAGCCCGACTCTCAGGCGGCTAAGGACTGGCTTAAGGCAGTGAACATGGTTTTCTGTCTAGTGAGGACACCAGTAGACCAGATGATGATCCTAGGAGCGAGCCTTCTTCAGGGCTCGACCGGACGATGGTGGAGTTTGACCACACAGAATCATGACGAGGAGAATCTTTCGTGGACAGAGTTCGAGCGACTCTTCCGGGAGGAGTTCTCTCTGGTTAGGCTGAGAGATGTACGCATCCAGGAGATACTCCAGCTCCAACATGGCAGTATGACAGTGGATGACTATTCATTGAGGTTCACCAACCTCACCAGGTACTCGATGGATACGGTCAGGGATCATTATTTCAAGGCTCGGACCTTCGAGTGAAATTTACGACAAGACATCCGAGATAGTGTCATACCTCTCTTCATATCGACTTATGATGGAGTGATCGAGCGAGCTTTGGTGGTAAAGAGATTCTTGGCGGAGCAGAGACAGCCGTCGGCAGTCAGCAGCAGGCAGACAGGTGCGGAGACCTCGGCGGTAGGGATTCAGAGTCAGACGCAGGGATCGGGACATGATAGAAATCGGAGGAGGACTCAGGATATGTGATCGATAGTCCATTGCTCTCAGTCTAGATCCAGTTATCCTAGGGAGAAGTGATGCTACACATGCGACGGTAGGGGACATCTCTCTAGGGATTTCCCAACCCGTCGAGCTGCTGATAGGGAAGTGGTGGATGGAACACCAAGGCAGAGGCAGAGAACAGAGCAGGCAGACCCGCCAGGTGGCCAACGTGGCAGAGGAGTAGGGAGAGCTGTGGGTGGTGGCAGATGCTTCGAATTACTTCCACCACCACCCCAAGGAGGTCCGCACCAGGCTCAGGGAGCTGGGGGACAGGGACGAGGACAGCTGCATGCGGTTGAGGCATACGAACTTGGGGATCTAGGTATGATTCGAGGTACAATATGTGTCTCTTCTACCTTAGATTCCATACTCATAAACACAGGTTCCATTCATTCCCTTTTAACCACATGTCTTGTACAAAACCTCGAGATTCCGGTAGAACCGTTGACTCGATACTTACGCTTGGAGACAACTATGGGAGGAGACTCGATGATCACGCACCTTTGAAGATAGTGTGATATTACCCTTGCTGATGAGAGTTTCGGTTGGAACCTCTTGGTGGTAGTGTTGAGGACTTACGACATCATTATCGGTATGGATTGGTTATCTTCGGTCCACGACCAGATTGACTGTTTTAGGCAAAGAGTGTGGTGTGTCCACCGTGATGGAACTAGGTTTTCTTTTGTCAGAGAAAAGGAAACCCAGGTAGCACAAAATGGTCTTATGCATAGGAGGGTGCAGCCGATCACTCATGAGTTGGATAGACATACCCTCAGAGTGTTAGATGTTGAGATATCTTAGTTCCCAGTAGTGGTGGAGGATTATGATGACAACTTTCCTGAAGATGTTCCGGGATTACCTCACCACCGAGAAATTGACTTCTGTATCAACTTACACCCCGAGATGACACCGATTTCCTTATCGGCATATTGGATGGCTCCCGTAGATCTTCGTGAGCTGAGGGTGCAGTTGGAGGGTTTGCAGAGAAAGGGTTTCGTAAGACCCAGCGTCTCACCCTGGGCGGCCCCAGCCTTGTTTTCCAAGAAGGCAGACGGGAGTCTGAGGTTGTGCATAGATTACCGGTGCTTAAACCAGGTGATAGTGAAGAAAAAGTATCCACAACTGAGAATCAATGACCTCTTCGATAATCTATGAGGGGAACAATGGTTCTCGGAGGTTGACCTTCGATTAGGCTATCACCAGCTATGAGTGCAGGACAAGGATATACCGAAGATGACTTTTAGATGCCGCTACGGTCACTATGAGTACTTGGTGATTCCTTTTGGAGTGACGAACACTCCCGCATTATTCATGGGGTTTATGAACCGGATATTCCAGCTGTACTTGGACCGGTTCGTGGTGGTCTTGATCGACGACATCCTCATGTACTCAGTGTCAGAGGAAGAGCATGCGAGACACCTACAGATGGTTCTCGACGTACTCCGAGAGCACTAGCTTTATGGGAAGCTCTCAAAGTGCCAATTCTGGATTCAAGAGGTCCACTTTCTGGGACATTTCATCTCAGCAGATGGAGTAGCTATAGATCCAGCCAAGGTGGAGGCTGTGTTATCATAAGAGCCACCTCGGAACGTGACGAAGGTGCGAAGCTTCCTTGGGTTGGCAGGATATTACCAGATATTCATTCCTTATTTCTCCTGGATATCAGAACCGATGACGGCCTTGACTTGGAAGGGGAAACCCTTCGTGTGGAAAGAGAAGTACCAGTAGTCTTTTGAGAAGTTGAGGCAGAGTTTGACGAGTGCCCCTGTCTTGAGATTACCAGAGGAGGGTGTCAAGTACATAGTTTTCTGCGACGCATCAGGGACCGGGCTCGGCTGTGTCCTGATGCAGCGACATGTAGTGATTGCTCATGGTTCACACCAGCTTAGGCCACATGAGAAGAACTATGCGACCCATGATCTCGAGTTGGTAGCGGTAGTATTCTCATTGAAGATTTGGCGACACTACCTTATGGTTGAGCGATTTATCATCTACTCTGACCACAAGAACCTCAAGTACATATTTTCGCACAAAGATATGAATATGAGGCAGAGATGATGGCTAGAGTTCCTCTAGGACTATGATTTTGAAATAATCTATACTCCTGGAAAGGGGAACAAGGTGGAGAATTCTCTTAGAAGAATGTCGAGCTCACAACAGTTGAGTGAGGCGACATAGCAGTTAGCTGCGTTATAGTTATCCCTCATGGATGGAGAGGATACAACTTACCTACAGTCGATGGTTGTCTCCCCTACACTATTACGGCGAGTTAGGGAGGAACAGATTGGGGATGTCGACTGTGTGGCTTTACGTGCTCAGTTATCCATAGGACATGCTCTTGAGGGATATTCACAAGGTGGGGAGCACATACTTCTTTTCATAGGATGCACTGTTGTACCAGTGGCATTGCAGGAGGAGGTCCAGAGGGAGTTTCATACGCCCCATTTGGCGGTACATCCTGGGGTGGAAAATTTGTACCAGGATCTCTGATGACAGTTCTGGTGGTCAGGAATGAAGAGGGCAGTAGCGGATTTCGTTTCTCGATGTCTCACATGACAGTAGGTGAAGACTGAGCACCAGGGTCCAGCGGGATTAGCTCACCCCTGGAAGTTCCAGAGTGGAAGTGGGATATAATATCGATGGACTACGTGACAGGATTACCACGAACATCCAAGGGGCATGATTCCATCTAGGTGGTTTTTGACCAACTCACCAAGTCGGCCCACTTCTTAGCTATCAGGGAGCATATTTCCGTAGAGAGATTGGGATGCCTCTACATGTAGGAGATAGTTCGACTTCATGGCATCCCCTCAACTGTAGTCTCGGATCGAGATGCCCACTTCACATCCTAGTTGGGGAAGGGATTGTAGGAGGATTTTGGGACTTAGCTACGCTTGAGCACAATGTTTCATCCCCAGAAGAATAGTCAGACGGAGAGGACCATTCAAGTTTTAGAGGATATGTTATGAGCCTGCATCTTGGACTTTGGTCACAGTTGGGAGGACCACCTACCACTGGTGGAGATTTCATACAACAATAGCTACCACTCCACCATTGGTATGGCACCGTTTGAGGCCTTGTATGGGAGACCCTTCCGGTCACCACTTTGCTAGACCAACCCCAGAGAGTTGGAACTCATGGGTCTAGAGTTAGTTCACGCCACCACAGAAAAGGTGTAGATCATTAGAGAGTGGATGAAGACTACACAGAGCTGGCAGAAGTCTTATGTTGAAAGAAGACAGAGACCTATAGAGTTCTAAGAGGGAGACCATGTCTTCCTTTGGGTCTCACCTCGACGAGGGTTGCAGAGATTTGGCCGGGGAGGCAAGCTATCTCCGAGGTTCATCGGACCTTTCCAGATTCTGTGCAGAGTTGGCGAGGTGGCATACCGCCTAGATCTACCGCCTCAGTTGCATCAAGTATATGATGTCTTCCATGTGTTGCAGCCGAGGAGGTACGTGTATGACCCATCGCATGTCATCGAATGGGGTGAGCTGGACATCTAGGATGGAGTGACCTTTGCTGAGTACCCCGTGTAGATCGAGGATCGACAAGAGAGGATCCTTCGTGGGTGATCGATTCCCTTGGTGAACGTCTGGTGGCATCAGGAGAATCCTCAAGAGAGCACGTGGGAGCGGGAGGCCTAGATTCATGCCCAGTATCTACATATTTTTGAGTAGCCCTTGTTTTGGATTTTTGGGGACGTAAAGACCTAAGGTGGGGAGAATGTAATGTCTCAGATTTTCCATTTATTATTTTAAATACTATATGGATTTTTTTCGAGACTGGGCGTGAAAACGGCACATCATTCCAAGGACCAGTGATCCCGGAATGGTTGTTTGAACTTTTTTCTATGTTAAGTGAGTTGGAGCTTGTGCACGGTTGTGGAAGTTTCCAAATGGATGCCCGGATTAAAAGTATGAGCACCCTGTTGCGTCCGGGATGACGACTTTTCCAAAGAATGAGCCTAACCTCGAATGGCGCAGGTTGAGGTAAAAATTTAAAATTTTAGACGTTTCAAGTAAGAAAAATAAAATAAATCCACAATGTTTATTTTATTTTTAAGGAAACATCTGCTGTAGGGAAGCAACAGCGTAATGGTTTCCTCAATTAATGACGTGTCATAATGACTCAAAAAATTGAAAGTTGGTGTCATTAATACTGCCGCGTAATTCAATGCCATCACGTTTCCCTTTTTATTGGGATAATCAAGTGATGATCATGGGAAACGTCTGAGAGGAACCTCTGTAGAATCCGTGAGGCGTTGGAGAGAATTCTCAGCCACGAATGAAGACAGATCGAAATCGAGAATCGCTGCGCCGACATTGAAGGATCTCGACTACAATGGCAGTGAGGCACCTTCGTCAATGATTGATCCTTTTAAAAGTTAGGGGTTTATGATTTCAATTTTCTCTTCCCCGTTTTTGAGTTTAAACGACGAATGCGGATCAACCACGAACAAGTTGATCCGCAGATTCGTACGTTCTTGCGGGAGGGTTTTCTTTGGGATGATTTTGGGGAATTAATCCATGCTTTTATTTATGTTGATCACTAATCCATTTAAACCTATTAATGGGAGTGGATAAACGCCGTGATGAATGACGGCGGAGGTTCGTTCCTCGATTTGTTTATTGGATTTCCTTCCACATTCTCTTCTCGCGCATTCTTCACATTCTTTGCGGGGCGATGAACAACTGATCATTACCCATCCGTTCCATGACACAATGATCCCAAATAGAAGGTTTGACACCACAACGACCTTGTGGAGGTGCGGCGATGATGATGGATGATGAATCAGACTGGACTGGGAAATGGCGTTCTTTGAGTGTTCTTCGTGTGGGAAGATCAAAACACGTTTTAGAGCCGATCAGAGGTCTGAAAACACTGGGAGTGGCTTCATGGTGATGAGGCGAAAAAAAACAGAAGGTTTCATGGCGATTGGGCGGCTAGATCAATCAAAGGATCATCACCGGAGGCGCAACGGTGGAGGTCCGTGTTTCTTGAAATTTCTAGAATACACGACGTGTACTTGCGAAGAACATGCCATGTTGTACGGTCGACGACGGCTAGGGTTTCAGGGTCAGAGAGGAATAACACAACATATGACCCGAGTCACACGACTTGTTGGAACTTCCCCAAATCTTGGCATGTACTTTGGGTAGTACACGGACACGAGATGATCTACACGGATTCAGGCAACACGACGTGTACAACTCGGCAGAGGCGGCTACACGAAACTCGGTGTGTATCTAGGGGATAAACAGACACGGGTTAGATTACACGAGTTGATAAGACATGTATGACCACCCAACTAGTGACATGGGGCCAACCCCAGTCACTCGGACACGTCATGTACTAAGTTTTTCTACACGACCAGTTCTACAACACGGGCTGTTGCGCACAGGCAGTACCCGGGGTCAGACAACACGGCGTGTATCTTTTCTACACGTCGTGTACTTTTTGGAAAAAAAACATGTTCCTGTTGTTCACTGTATCCTGGAAATATTTTGTTTGGGTTATTTACCCTTCTTATCATTTACCTGAAGGTCAAACATCGTTTCCTTCTATAGGAGTATGATCCCTTCAGCCGGACTTTCTGTGATGGAGTCAGCATCCCTCCGAGAGGCCCGAAGTGAGATCCTCTATCCATTCCTGACCCTAGGTAGAGTTAGGCATTGATGTGACCAACTCTACCAGGTCTTGATCCTATACCTATCTAGTGTATCAACAAACTGGTGAATCCAGATGAGTCGCAGTATCCGCCATGTCCCTGGAAGTGATCCTCATCTGTGTATCGTGATCTTTCCTCTCAGGAGTGTGTCTCCAGTAATGAGTGCATTCTATCTACCGTAACCTTCCCACTCAGGAGTGTGTCTCCCGTAATGAGTGAATCTTACTCTTGTGATAGTTCCCGATGAACAACACTTCTTGGACGGACATCATCAGAGCTATAAGACTCATGGAGTGTGTTCTCCCGGAACGAGTGCATCACAGAATCTTCGAACAGAATCCCTAACGGGGGTATGTGGTCATGTGAATTGTCTCTAGACTATGGTCTGAGTTTTGAGTATATATAGTTTGTTCTATATGTTCTATAGACATATACTATGCATAGATGACTGCACCTTTAATTTGTGTACTGCTTTGTGGTTTTCGGGGTCCTCTACTGAGTATTGTTATACTCAGCCCTGCATAGGCTTTGCCTGCACATCTGGTGTCTTGTGTAGACGAGAAGCCTTTTGACAGTGTCTAGGGAGGTACAGGATAGGACCAAGATTTCTGAGTTCCTTACAGGCTTAAGTGTTCCTATGACTACGAGCAGCAGTCCCAATACCTTTTGTGCTTACAGGTTGGACTTTGCAGTTTTCAGACTCTTGTTTGTTTGTTTTTGGTGGGCTTGTATTATGTCCTGGTTTACTTTTTAGTACTCCACATTTTGTCATACTCTGTTGTTTGGGGTCTAGTTGTATGCATGCATTTTGTTCCATAGTGTTTTACATTTCATCATTTGTGGGCTTGGAGATGTGCGCGTGTGTACGTGTACTTAGGCAATGCCTCCCATGTTAGTGATATGCCTACTCGGTTCTAGTTAACAGCCCATGGCCTATTGTAGGCGGTCTTTTGGAGTCACGGCGCAGGCCCCACGGGTACAGGTCATGACACTGAGAATGTTGTCGAAGCCTGTCATCTCGAGGAAATAAATATCCTAGAAGAAGTGACACCCTCCAACCACAAGTGGACACTCCATAAACTGGTGCACATCACCTGTTCTAACTCCCACTAGTGTGTATAGCGTCAAAACACCCTTAGAAATAAAAACCATAAGACCAAGGCTTTTAACCACTCGTGATGAGATAACACTGTGAGAGGCACCTATATCGAAAATATTAGATGAAATAGTAGAAGCTACTATGATTATACATCTCACTGTATATGGTCCAATATACTGATCTTGTTGGGTCTGTTGCACTGCATAAGTCTAGCCTATACTAGGGCCCTATAACCCTTCCTGGATACCCTAAGCTGATCCGCCCTGTTGTCTCTAAGATCCCGGTGTCTAGCTACCCCCACCATGACCACCACTACCTTGGCCTGACCAACATGTACTACTCTAGCTCCCAACCTAACATGGAGCTGAAGAACCTACTCCTGAACCTGATGTTGGAGCTGCCCCCTACCACTCACAGTTGGAGGGAATGTCCTAGAAAACCACTGCATGTGACCCATACTGCCACAAGCTCAGAACTCAACTATGTCACGGTAGCACTGATTTTTCCTAGGGCCTCACCTACCACACTGATGGAAATACACCAAGTTTCCTGAACCCACAGCTTGAATTGCACTCACATCATGGGAGACCTCAAATGGTGCTTCCTACCTGAAGACATAGATCCACTGGGGCCAGAGAAAACACTCCCCAGTTCTATACCCCCATCTTCCCTCAAGTTCTACTATGTAATCAGTTCTTGATTCAAAATCTCAGTGATATAAAGAAACATGAACATGCTGACCTGAGATCCGACAACATGTTTGAGACCTTCCTCAAAGTGTCTCACCCTCGACAACTCATATTTAAGATACATTGGTGCAAAAAATGAATCTTTGTAATGTGTGACAAGTATTCCATAACTTTCATCATTCCCTAATATAGATGCTTGAACTCACTAGCCCACTCTCCTAGTAGAGTTGTGGGGTAAAAGTAGTCGTAGAAGCAGTTTTGGAATTCAGCCCAACCCATATTCTGCAGCCCATCATCCTGGTTCAAAATGTTGCACCAGTGCTTTACCTCTCCAGGTAGAATATAAGTCACGAACTTGACCCTCTACACTAGAGGAATCTCCAGATGCTCAAAAATATCTAACGTGATCTCTATCCATACCTCTGTAGCTTGTGGTCTGCCATCCCTTGAAAATGTTGTTGGATGTTGCTGTTGGAACACCCGTGTCAGCTTATCCATAGTCAAGGCTGGTTACAGTGCTCCCTGGAAAGTCTGTATATAGAGAAATAAAACCTCGCAAAACTTTTCCTCAGCACCCGTGTCTGGAACAACCTCAAGTTTCATAGCTGGTACTATAGGAGAATCAACCGGTAACTCGTGGCCCACTGTCTCTGAATTATGGTCTCGCCTCCATCACGGAGTACCACTATAGGTCATAATGGTTAAATGTATCTACAATGACAAAAGCATGCCTCATGAAATAACAACATCAAAGAACAAAGATTAAAAGTGCAGGATTTGTCAAAACCCTTCTAGAAAGCAAGTCAAACCCACAACTTGCTCCCAAGGTGAGGACTGTATAAAGAATAGCCAAATAACCTCTAGAAACTATGCCTCTTTCCCACACAATAGACGAATCTAGGTCAGGTATCAATTTACCATTCAAGTAGAAACTCAGTTACCTAGGAAATTTTACCAAGGGTTTATGAATTCCCAAATCCATGAGGGACCATAACACCTCATGAACACAAAACATGGTTCCCATTCAGACCATACATATATCAAGTTCATTCCACATTTACATTTCACTGCTGTGTTATTTCCCAATTCATAAGGTCCCATACTCCTTAATAATTTATATATGACATCACCTCTTTATATATACTACACTCAATTAATACAACAACAGGAGTAACTATCACATCAACTATCACAATAACATGAAATATCTAATGCATCCTAGATGTCATGGCATAATGCATGATATGTGATTCTAACAAGATTTTATATGATGCATGAAATGAAGCAGCCTCATCTCATCAGGTTGAAACTAAAATAGAACCCACAATTTCATCAATAGTAATAGTAGAAATCAAGTGTGTCACCCAATAGTGAAATTGAATCAACTGTAATAGTCAAAATCTAGAAAATCATAACTCAATTTGAGGCAATTTGGATTTTCCCTATACACGAGGTAGCTACTCCTTGTCATATTTTATTACCAAACTCCATTTCCATCCAATCCTTGTCTTATTTCTCCAAAAAGTAATTTGAACCATAAAAAAACTACTTTTATACCACTTTGTATTGTCCCTGACCTAGATGCCCCCAAAAATGGTGCCCCGAGCCATATTGGCCACGTGACCTCAATCGAATCTCCCCAAATGCCAGAGTCTACCAACTAGCATCGAGGGCCTATGTGAGTCCATGGGGAGACTATTCCCTCATTACCAAAGTATCACAGTAGAAGCCAAACAAAACATAAATAGTGGAATTGAAATAAATAGCGAAAACTGAAAGTAGGACAAGAAATACATGAATACGTAATAATAACCATAAATGTATCATATACAAAAATGATGCAGATGTTACAAGTATCTAGAAATAATCTAGAAAATCACCTGTAAATACAATACAATACAAGTATCCCAAAAAGAACAAAAATCCAAAAAGGTTTTCCAGCATCGCAAGCCTCAAATTGGTCCTACGCTCACCTGCTTCTAAGACACAAGCAACAAACTGTACTAGAAAGCTTTCCCCTATCATCACCTGTAATCATATAATTTGTTTGGGTCCCTAGGGAGGCCCAAATAGGGTATGAGAAAAAAATTCCTGAAGGCAACCACTCAGGTCTATACAATTCTTACAGCAATTCTAGAAAAGTTCAAGGAAGTGTAAAAAACTAGTAAAGTAAGTGTGTATTCCCATGGCATAAGTCTATTGTAGTAAGTAAAACCAACAACCCTTAAGGATACTAAAAAAAGAGAGTCCTCTTCTATCAAGGTAGATTTAACAAAGTAAGTCACACAACCACATTGTACATCAATATGTATCTTGTAACCCACAACCACACTTTATAGAGAAGTCAAGTGACCCACAGCCACACCGTATAGTGAAGTCAAATGTTCCATGGCCACATCGTATAGTGAAATATAGACCGAAAGGGCCGAATACAAGGTTTCATGTACCAAGGAATCCATATAATATATCTAGACCAAGGAGGGATGGATTCAATGAGCTTTTCAAATCCATCCCATTGATTCCCATGACCCTCACAGGTGGAAACCAGGTTAGGCATTATTTGGGGTACTATAATCATTGTAATAGAAATTCATATGCAAGCCCAAGAAAGTCAGATCCAAGGGGTAGTAAGGCTCGAGGCATCCCACAGAATCAAGACCCAAGGGGTAGAGTCAAACCAAGGAATCCAATACCATGTTCCATATCCATTCATTCAAACTTTCATTTTAAACATTCAATTTGAACAAATATTCCATGTGAGTATACCCACTGACATCAACCTACACTAGGAATGAGTATGCCCACTCATTCAAACCATTTATCAAAACAAGAAGATGAGCCTAACCTCCCATATAAACCATTTAAACATTTCATTAGTCATTTACATATATGTATACCCACACATATTATCCATTTAACATGCCAGACTATCAAAATAGATAAGGCATAACATGGTATTTGTTAATCAAGGAGGAAATACATCTTCTAAATAGGCTATTTAAGCTATCAAGGAATCTAAGGGAGTCCTATAACTAGGAAAGAACATGCACGCACCCCATGGGTGGTTTAAACAACCATAAGTAGCATATTTACTTAATAATCACCCATTGGGTGACCTTGAAATGAGAAACGAGTGTCAACACACCTAAACTAAACCTATGGGAATCCTCACTAGGTCCAACTACAACTACAGAAAGCAACTCACTAAAAAAACAAGGCCTCGCTAGAAAGTATGATGGGCGGTGAAATGGAAGAACTCTATAAAATCATCCAAAAATTCGTAAGAAAGTATAGACCACCTACCTCTCCTTGGTAGTATACAACTCATCCACTATCAAGTCTGGATTCATCTGGGTTTAGAATAAATCAAAAGAACAGACGAAGAATAGGATATAAGGTCATATGAGACTAAATCCAAATAGCACAATCATTTTTTTGAAGAATCAAGAACTAATAAAAATAAATTGATTAAATACTAATATGGTTCCAATGTGACAGATCATGCTGAAATCGAAGTCTGAATGGCTTCAGAATCAGAAAAACTAGTTTAGAGGTGTTTTGGGTTAAAAAATGAGAGAAAAACATTTTTTTCCATAAAAATGAGGCTATTGCCTCTTTTATAAAAAAACCCTCAATGGGAAATTATATGGTTTTTACCTAAAATATATGGTGTGTACTCCCCTTTTATTTTTTTATAAACCAGACTGGCTACACATCGTGACGGTAGTGTTCATTTCCTTAGTTTTCATGATTGGTTCACCTGTATACATATATGAAAGATCATGTAAAATAGGAATAATTATCTAGAATAGAAATTATATTTTATTAATTAACATCCATGATATTAAACGTTCTGATATAACATTTTGTTTCCAAATATGAGGATGATACATTAGATAAAATGTTAATGATAACTATTTAGATTATTTTGGCAGTTTTCAATTATCACGAACTAGTTTTGTTTTATTAATTAATATTATGTATATATACTAATTCCAGAACAATATATAAATTATAATATGTATAATACAATCTTATTTAACCATAATAATGGATTTATGACCACCCTTTAAGTATTTAATGGAAAATTAAATCACATTGTCCATGATGGTGGTAAATCGACATATCACGGACGATGTTTTCATTTTTAAAATAAAAGAGAGATAACAAGGGGATTGATGAGGGAAAATAGATTAAATTAATATCATGCTAGTATATATAATATATTTTAGTTATCATGCATGTTTTTATATAGTAATTAAGTATAGGATAAGAAAATAAAATAAATTGAAAGAAAATTAAAAGAATGAAAGGGGATTTTACCTCTTGAATTCTTCTCCTTGAGAACCTTCATAAGGAACGTTGAAATTGTATTTTGGGTGAGACCAGAAAGACAAGATCATGTGGGAGAAGTTTTGGAGTGTTATTGGTTATAAATTTGTAAAAAATCATGTCTTTGGTGGTGTGAGGAGAATAGGCTGTGAGGGGTGATATTTATAGTGGAGTGAGATGTTTTTTGATTATTTTATTCATTAGTTAATTATTTTTAGATCAAGACTATGAATAGTGATGAATCTTGTGACTAAATATCTTACCTAGTTCATTTGAGTTTTAAATAAAGGTTCTTACATCATCTATACATCATCCATGACTCGATTATTCTTGTATTTAGCTAATACCATAAATTACCATACTTCATTATTCACCAAAAATTAAACTATATATTTAAAAACTCAAAAAATTCTCCCTAATTTTTTTTTGATTTGTAGGATTTAAAAATGGAATCCATTTTTTTTGAAAAAAAATCTAAATATGATACATTTAATTTTTAATTTAAACCATTATTTATTTGGAAAATATCAATTTTGAAGTTACAGTTGATTTTATGAGGCTTTTGAAAAATTAATTAAAGTCTCATAAAATTATATTATAATCATAAGACAAAAGAATATTAATTTATAAATCTATTTTATGAAAATAAAATTTATTTTAAATTATATTATTAATTATAATATTTTAAATAAAAATTTTCATTTCACAAAAATACCAATACTTAATTTATAATTTTTAAAAAATTTATTTACTTATTCCATGATATAAATATATCAAATTTTTATTCATAATATACTAGGATTTTATTTTACTTTCATAGGGGAGGTTACTGTTCTATTGGCCGTTTTACTATTCCTAATGCTCACATTACTATTCCAACTTTCATGTTAATATTTCGTAATATATCATTGTTCATTTAAACTCAGTGTTGTCTGAAATGAAAGCTATTGAATTGGTTGATTTTTTTTAAGAGAATAAAAACCATAAAATTTTGTGGTGTTATATTCTTCCCTCCAAAAATTTCATCATTGAAATTTTTTCAGGAATATTGGATTTTAAACAGATGAGGGTTGTTTTTCTTCATAACATCTTTTGGTTCCCATGTTGCTTCTTCCATTTTATTGTTTCTTCAATGAAATTTTACCAGTCCCGTCATACAATTCTCAATACATTTTATCTTGTGTCAATAATCTGGATATGATCTTCATAGTAAGAAAACCCTGGTTCTAGCTCTGTTTCTTCATAGGTGATTACATGTGTTAGGTATGGCATGTAATTATTTAACATTGATTTGTGGAACATATCATAAAATTTTTTGAGACTTTGTGGGATTGAAAATCGATAAGCAACAACTCCAATTATTTCTAGAATTTTAAAATTTTCTGATGTACCAAGGGCTTAACTTTCCTTTCTTTCCAAACCTTAATACACCATTACACATAGATACTTTAAGAAATACATGATCTACCACTTGAAATTAAAAATCCTTTCTCCAGTTATCAGCATAAACCTTTTATCTACTTTTAGTTTCTTTAATATGAGCCTAAATATTCTTTACCTTTTTCATTTTCTCTTCAATAAGTTTTGGTCTTATAAGTTTCTTATCACCAACTTCATCCCAACAAGATGGAATTCAATAAATCTTTCCTTATAATGCTTTATAGGGAACCATTTGAATACTAGAATTGAAACTAATATTGTAGGAAAATTCCACCAAAGTAAAATAATGATCCTATTTACCTTGAAAGTCATGTGATCATGATATCCACATGGTTTCTAATGTTTGAATTTTACTTTCATATTGTCCATCAGTTTGAGAGTGATAATATGTACTCAAATTAATCTCAGTATCCCAAGAATTTTGAATAATCTTCCATAATTTTTATTTAAAACTAGTATCTCTATCAAACAGAACTGAAAAAAGTGCACCTTTAAGCCTTAAATCATCATTCATATAGAGTCTTTATAGTTTCTTAATAGGTAAATCTTCTCTTATAGCAAGAAATGGGTCGATTTTTAAAGGTTATCAACAATAACCAATATTGTATCATTCTTTCTAGGGGAATTTTGTATTCCAGTGATGAAGTCCACAGTAATGTCATCCCACTTACACATGGGAATAGTTAGAGGTTTCCTGAATTCTCTAGTATGTTGTCTCTTTTACTTCACTTGTTGAAAAACTAGGATACTTGTCACATAGTCATCAATTTCCGGCTTCATATTATCCCACCAAAAATGTTCTTTTGAATCTCTATACATCTTGGTACACCATGGTGAATAGACGAATTTGAGCTATGATCATCATCTAATGGTTCCCTTTTTATCTTAGGTATTAATGGAACACATAACCTATTTCTAAATTTCATAATTCAATCTTCATACATGAAGTCTACCAATCCTCTATCCTTATTAGAATTAATTTTATTTTGAAAATTCTCATCGTTTGATTGGGATTTTTTTAACTTATCTGGTAAAGATGGTTTATAAATCATTTGAAAACGAAGTGATTTTCCTTTTTCTTAACAGTTCTAATATCCAACTTTACAAATTTCATGATTATATGATCTTTCTCAATCCAAATTTGGGTCATAATTCTGTGATATTTCCAAATTAATGAATCTTCTACCTTATTTTATTTTCTTGGGTTGTAGTGTATTTATAATTCACAATATTTGAGTAAGTCAATCCATCATCCTTTCCTAAAGTTGAGTTATTTTTGGGTAAATATGTATTTCAAAATCTTATAATCCATTTATATCTCATATCCTTCACCAAAGAGATCATGTCTCCATTTCTTTAGAGTAAATATTATGGATTCTGACTTAGTATCATGAGTTGGGTAATTTTTTTCATTAGTCTAAAACTTCCTTGATGCATATGAAATAAATTTATCATTTTTTAAAAGTAAGAAACCCATTCCTTTCTTTGATGCATCACCATATTTTACAAAGTCATGATTTCCTGATGTTAGAGTCATAATCAGAGCATTGACTAATCTTCACTACAATTATTCGAAGCATTATACATATTCTTTCTTCCATACGAACATAACCCCTTTATGTGTTATATTGGTTAATGGGTTAACTAATTGAGAAAATTTCTTAACGAAATGTTGATAGTAATCTGATAAACAAATAAAACTACATACCGCAGTTATGTTTTTCTTTGTAATCCATTCTTAGATTACCTTTTCCTTCGTAGGATCAAATGAGATTCCATCCTTGCAGACAATATGGTCAAGAAAAGAAATTTCCTAAATCCATAATTCACACTTTCTAAATTTAACATATAAATATTTCCCACTAAGAGTCTTAATAACAATTCACAATTAATTGTCATGGTATTCATAGATTTTATAATACACCGGAATATCCTAAATGAATACCTAAAAAAATCATCAATATATTCCTTGATTTTTTTATTCATTAGATCCATGATAAAAGAGGGTGAATTAGTCAATCCAAAAAGAATTACTATAAACTCATAATGTACATACCTCATTCGAAATTATATCTTCAAAATATATTCCTTCTTTACTCATACTTGATGATACCCATAATGAAGGTAAATCATTAAAAAATATTGGGATCCATGGAGTTAATCAAATAAATCATCAATGTGATGTAGAAGATACATGTTCTTAATTATATTATAATTTATTTCTATATTTTCAAAGTATATCCTCAAGGATCAATTTTTATTCTTAAAAAAATAGGGGCTCCCCATGGAGAAACACTCGGGAGAATAAATCATGTATTACTCAACTCTTCTAGTTGTTTACTCACATCAACTAATTACACTGTGGTCATTCTAAACAGAGTCTATGATATTGATCTTGAATTAGGTATTAAAGTAATGGTAAACTCAACTTCATGGTTTGGGGGTGTCTAGGTAATTCTGTAGGAAATACATCAATGTATTCATGTATAATTGGCACATCCTCAATTTGAAGATTACTATCTTCAAACCTAAATATTTTTTTCTCTTCCTCTCCAATAATTTAATTCAGTAGGGATAATGGTGGTGGATCTAGAAAATAATTAGATGATGAAGTTTCTATTCTAAAGATACAGAATTATACATATTCATAATAAATCATAATTTCTTTCTTATTGCAAAAAAATATTGCATCATATTTTGAAGGTCAATCCATAAAGGGGATTATATCAAAGTACACCATAGGTATGATGATAATGTCATAAAATAAAGCAGATTTATTTTATACAATGGGAACTACCTGATACATTTTTATTGCAATGAGACTTACCTTAGGGGTTTTAACTGACAACTCCCTTATTAAATCAAAAGGGAAATATCTAATTTTCTTGAAAAAATGGGTAGATATAAAATAGTGAAATAATTCAGAATCAAATAAATCATTGTCTAAATTTGATTATAAGATTATTTTACCTACCATCACATCATTTGGTACTTCTACTTAATCTGTGGTGATTGCATGAGCTTGGTCATCTCCTCTTGGAATCTTTTATGGTAAATTACCTTTATTCTTGGGAAATTGATTTGAATAATGACCCATTTCATTAAAATTGAAGAATTAAACATCATTGAATTATTCCTCACCCTTGAACTCATTATCTTGATTCCCCCTTTCTCCATATTTATAGCAAACCCCCATGCCTTTTCTAGAATTTACCAGGATGATCCCTTCCATAATTTTTGCATGATAGAAACTGCTACATTCCCCTCTTCTTATTTTATGTTTCACCTTTTCCAAGGTTCTCAAATGACCTTTTTATCTTTTGATTTCCCTAAAACATATAAGATCTAGAAAAATCATTCTCAATTTTGATGGAATTTAATATTATTTCATCATATGATGAGAAATTTTGAGAAGCCATTTCCCTTAGGATAGTTAGTTTAAGACCTTCAAAGAAATGATCAATATTGTCTTCTAAATATTGTATGTAACCTATAGAACACCCATCTAGTATTGTGAAGGTAGCCTTATACTTTTCAACAATATATTTTTACATTTTCTTTAAGCTAAGTAATTTTCTCTTCATTTCTGTTTGCTGCTCATGAGGCAAGCATTTTTCAAAGAATGCTTCTTAAAAAGTTCTCCATTCCATGTATTCTATTTCATATTTATCCTCAGTTTTATGGATCAAATACCACCATTTATTAGCATAATCCTTGAGTCAATGTACTTATAATACTACCTTTTCATTTTCATTGCATACCAATGCTATACATATCTTTTCAAGGGAGTTGATCTAATGCTCAACTACCACTAGATTAGTAGTCCCACTAAAATATGGAGGCTTCTATTGCATGAAGCAATCCAACATAGGTGTATTATGTTTATTTTTCAAAACCTGAGTAATTTTTCCTAATATGTATATGATCTTCTTAGCTCCAACACTAACTGTGTTGAATTTCATAGTGGGAAATCCCTACATGTTCCTTGAGTATTGATTCATTTCCTTCCAATATGCAACATCACTAAATAATGTCACACACTAAGTTAGATCATAATCATCATGAGAATTTATCCAAAAATTTATAAAAGGAATTATTATAACTCTCATATTTATATAACATACAGTACCCATGGTTTACAATAATCTTTCTCTAATACCAACTATAATAGACCAAACCCCAGTAACCCATAGTTGATGGTCATTTCATTATAATTGAATATATACAAAAGATAACATCTCAACAGATCGATCAATTTTTTAGTATTGAAGAACTAGATACATACATGGTTCCTTTATTACATTGATAATTAAACATAGAACATAACAAATGAAAATAAACTTCTTATAGTCACTTATTCAATGATTTCATCTACACAACTTGTGGAAGGAAAACAAATAAAAGGTTGAGATCAAATTATTAGTAAGGGTCATATGAAATAACAATTAGTGAAGTAAAGACAATAATTAATAGAAAATATAGTAATATAAATAATATTAAAAATACATTCCATTGATACATTTTTAATGAAAATGCATCGATAGATTTTGTAATTGTGAAAACATCAAGGAAATTAATAACTGAATACTGAATAATGAAAATTCTTATCTATAGGACATAATTTATCTGGAAAAAGAACCATTATACAATCAAGAAGGTTTAAGTATGTGTCAAAAAACCCATCTAAATCTACTTTTAAACAAACACATAGGGGTTTTCACCAACTGTTTTGTCTCGTGAGACCTGTCGATGCGTTAGGGGATATCTATAATTGGTCCCCACCCATCACTGCATGTCCAAATCAATCTTTATACATATATTAGATTAAATAACTAAATTCAAAGAAAATACCATATGTAAAAAATGGTATATGTCTAAGAAAATAATCAGAGCCAAGAAATTTGGATATTTAATTAAATAATCAATGAATGTTGATCATAAATAAAAGTGAAGTATACATACACCACACACAAAGAATAAGTGGTGAATGAGGTGTAACATCCTGGTTCCAGGTGCCACCCAAATGTTCCCCGTACTCGGTAGGTCATATGGCCACAAGATCATTTCCCTGAATGCAAGAGGCTACCAACATGGAGCGTGGTCCTTGGGTGTGATAGTGGGGAAACTATGCCCTCATTGGAAGAGTACGAAGTGAAATAATAATAATACACAATAGAGGAATTAGTTGTACTATAAAATAAGTAAGCAGTGGAATATTAAAGGTAAATAAACAACTGGAGCACATATATAAATGATGCATGTCACATATGTCTAGGAAATCATTCAAAGAAGTCACAATGTTGGAATACAGTGCTAAACCAAAGTACAAAGAAAATAGGAAAAAAACTCCAACAGCATCACAAAACTCTACTTGGTCTAATTCTCTCTAGATCCACAACAACCAAGTACCAAAATTACAAGGGGGATTTCCATTATCTATACATGCAAAAATATAATCTTTTTTGGTCTAAAAGCATGACCCAAACACTGTGTGAGACGAATCCCATTAGAAAACCACCCAAATATTTCTGCCTAACTATCAGTGAATATATCTATCAGAAAAAATTAAAACAAAGTAGTAAATAAGGAAGTAATAAAGAGTAAATAGTCCTACAATATCAACTAAAATTGTTTACATTTATCAATTATTCAACCAAACATTTATAAGCAACTCTCTGGGTAGTACTCATAGTCTAACCCTGCAAGTCCAACTTAGACAAAGACAATATGAGGAAGAACTCACCATAAATTCCTCATGTGGAATTTAATAGTAACTATAGGCTCTCTGAGAAAGCACTCAATGTCCAATTCCCCCTGTGGTCTTGAAAAGTGGAACTAAGACACTCTGAGGGATCCCTCACGTCCATCCCCCCTATGGTCACACAATATGAAAAGTATAACAGATACTCTAGAGAATCCCCTAGTATTCATTCCCCCTATGGTCTAACTACACTAGGTTCCCCCATCCCTGTGTAATACAATCGTTCAAAAACAATATCCAGTAGCCAAAGTAAATCTCAAATACTACTTGGATAAAAATCTACAATGCATATCAAAATAATTCCATGTAATAACAACTCCATCCTAACAACACAAGACGTGGAAAACATAACAGCCTGATAAGAAGTTCTATACCCAACGACCAAAATAAATCAAACATTGACAAACACATCCATATCAAGGTAATAAATCATATTTATAATCAAAAACCATTACTCAATCATAAAAATCATAGCAAGCATTAATAGGGTTAATTTCCCAAAAAATGCAATACCCTAAACTTGGGTATTGGGCACTTCTTTCACATATAACACAAAGACATCTATAGAAATGCACAAACCACCTACCTCAACATTTTACAATTGATATAGTTAAACCTTATCCTTTGAATTAACCTAGAACATCGTAGATCTACAAAAATGTCCAAGACATTCAACCTTGAATAACTCAAAGAATAGGAGAAATCAAGAGGAGAGGCCCTAGAAGAAGGAATAACTCACCAAGGTGATTCCAATATAATCAATGGTGCTTGATTAGTAGAATGGATGACAAATTAGGGGATAGGATAATATTCGGCGATTATCATCACTCCTAGATGAGACAAGACTAAAAGAAGGTGTTTCTGTCAATTATAAACGTCTTCGGTCCATGTTAGAAAAAAAAGTACACAGTGTCTCCATTTAATGTACATGCCTTGTACAAGCCCTAACCAGCCCCCACTTTAGGTGGTCATCCACGTCACCTCACACTGCCATGTCTTGGCCTTTACACACCCAATATGTTGTTGTATGTGGTAACATGGTACATAGCGCGTACTCCAAAGTACACAGCATGTGCTCCTAAAATTTAAAAAAACCCACTTTTCCTAAAAAACAACAGAAAACAAGATCCATACATGAAAATAAAATCTTGGTTCTTACAAACTTCTCCATTAAAGAAACTTTTCCATGAATTTACTTAACAAGGAGGCGCAGAAGAAGAATCCTCAAACATCTCTGGTCACTGCAATCCTAGATCGGTCTCCTTATTCGAAGTCTCGTCTTGTACTCGCATGTGTTGACATAGCACTCGTTCCAAAGGAATAGATCGACCTTAGAGATCCTTTGTGCTGCAATCAACAATCCTGATAGGATGCTCCCAGAACAAGGATTCAACCTCCAACTCAACCAATTTGGGTTGAAAAACATGAGATGAGTCCGAGAAGTAACGTTAGAACTGAGAATATTTGAAGCAATAGTGCATATCCTGGTACCTTTGAGGTAACTGCAACCAATAGGCAACTTGACTGACTCTCTTCAAAACCCCAAACAGTTTGATGTATCTTGGTGAAAGATTAACCCATCTCCTAATACTCATGTGT
This sequence comes from Viscum album, assembly GCA_963277665.1. Lineage (NCBI taxonomy): Eukaryota > Viridiplantae > Streptophyta > Magnoliopsida > Santalales > Viscaceae > Viscum > Viscum album. Next base: position 792,172,405 of record OY728141.1, read on the forward strand.
CCTAACCTTGGTGTGACATGTAAGAAAACTTGATATTCATCCTCAAGCTCCAGTGTTTGTCTCCTTCTATTAGCATAATACTTCTGTCAAGACTGTTCCAGAGCCATCCACATCCGAATCAACTCCACCTACACTGTGGTCTCTAGGACAAGATGAGGTCCCAACATAGCTACCTCTCCTGTTTCCAGCCAACATAGGGGTGATCAGCATGGAAAACCGTACAAAGCCTCACAAGGATCCATCTGAATAGTTTCTTTAATACTATTATTGTTGGAAATCTCCACCAAAGGTGTGTAATTTTCCCAAGAACGTCAAAAAAATAAGATGTATGCTCAAAACATGTCCTCCAACACCAAAATCATATGATCAAAATGTTCATCTGTCTGGGGATGGTATGTTGTACTCAAAAGTACCTTTGTAACCAAAGCCCTCTATAGTCCATGCCAAAACCAATAAGTAAATCAGGCATCCCTCTCTAAAACAATGGAGTGTGTAACCCCATGTAACTGTACAATCTCTCAGATTTAAATCCTTCCAAGATCATCCACACTGAAGGTCACCCAGATCAGTAATAAGTGTGCGACCATCATGATTCTGTCAATGAAAAACCAAATAGCATCATTCCCTTGAGGTGACCTTGGTAACCCTATCACTAAATCCATCGTGACAACATTCCAATTCCACTTGGGAATGGGTAACTGATGTAAAAACACTACCGATCACTGATGCTCTGCCTTCACCAACTGACAGGTGGAACATCTCATAAAAAATATAGCTACATCCCTCTTCATACCCGGACACCAATACTAATGGTGTAAATCTTGATACATCTTGGTGACACCATGATGAACTGCCCAAACTGAGGAATGAAAATCCTACAAAAGCTCCTCATGTATTTCTGCTGACACCCACATGCGCGCATGAAAATGCAAGATCTCATCCTCGCCTATGATCCATCTATTAATAGGGAACTCTCCTAATACACTCTCCCAAAGAACTAGGCCTTCAGAGTCAGATAGATTCCTCATTCACACAAGATCAAGTAGAGTATAGGTAACAGGTATAGAGGAAATAAATGTCTAACCCTGTCTATCATGCACCAACAAATGCATCTCAGAGAACAAAGCCATCAGCTTCCACTCACTGTTGGCCTCCTAAACTGCCTATATTTTAGTCCTCCTACTCAACGCATCAGAAACTACATTTCCTTTCCCAGGAATGTAGGCAAGCTCAAATTCAAAGGACCGAAGGTACTCAACCCACCTTCGCTATCTTAAATTCAGATCGTGCTGAGTAAAGATATAATTGAGATTTTTTTGGGCAGTGTACACCACAAAATGATCTCCCAATTGATAATGTCTCAAAAAACACAAGGCAGGAACAAATGCAGCCAACTCGAGATCATTGTTTGGGTAATTCTTATAATGTGGCCTCATCTTCTGAGACCATTACACAATAAATACACCTTCCTACATAAGAACTTCTCCCAGCCCGATACCTGATGCATCATTGTAAATAATATAACTCTTTTCCATCTCGGAAAAAACTTGTATCAGTGTTGAATTCAAATTCCCTTTCATCTCCTAAAAGTCTGAATCATAGGAATATGTCCACAAGTACGTCACACCCTTCTTAGTCAGGCTCATTAGTGGTACTGCTAAGCATGACAAGCCTTGTATAAAACTTATTTAGTTACTAGCCAGCCCTATAAAACTTTTTACCTCAAATACGTTCTTTGGATTCTCTTAGGAAACTACTTATCTCACTTTTTATAGGTCTACTAATAATTCTGTCTCTGAGATAACATGACCCAAGAAGTGAATATGGTCCATCCAAAAGTGGCATTTTAGGAGCTTAACATATAACTAATGATATCTCAGTGTAATCGAAATGATCTCAATATGGGTAGCATGGCTTTGTCGAATGTGCGAGTACCCCAATATATCTTCCATGAAGACTACCATGAAATAATTCAAGTATGGATGGAACACTTAGTTCATCAGTACCATAAAAACTAAAGGTGCATTCATGAGAACGAACAGTATAACCACATACTCGTATAGACAATACATGCTCTTAAAGGCTATAAGAGGTATATCTAATGGTCTAACGTACAACTAATGATAACCGTATCTCATGTCAATATTCAAGAAAACCTGGGATCCTTGAAGATGATAAAAGATATCATCAATCCTCAGTATGGGATATCAGTTCTTGACTATCAACCTGGTAAACTTTTGATAATCCACACAAAGTCGGAGAGTAGCCTCTTCCTTCTTCGCAAACAGGAGAGGCAAACCCCAAGGAGAAGTACTAGGTCAAATTAAACCCTTTTCCTATAATTCCTCCTACTATTTCTTGATCTCTTTTAACTATGGTGTAGCTATCCTATAAGGAGGAATGGAAACTAGTGTTGGCCTTGGCACAAGATCAATAGAAAAGTATACCTCTAGGTCAGGAGGAAAACCTAAAAAGTCCGTTGGAAAGACATCCCTAAAGCAATCAGGCACTAGAGGAAATCCCACTTGTGAAGTCCCCAGGTCATTCAGATACAGACTAGTAATCTAGGTTGTAACTCCTCCCAACCCATGATGCTTGGGCCCAGTACTTCTTGCCTGGACATCCCATTAGAACTTATGTTGAAATGATCCACCCTTTGGGGACATGAAGCTCACCCTATAAAGATAGAAATCAACAACAACCTAAAAAAGAACTAACCATTAAATTCCGATAATGACATCATATCCCTTCATCTCTATAATATAAAGGTCCCATAAGAAGTGACACCCACCAAACTCCATAGGGAACTCCTTGCACTGAGGTACACAAGCCGTTATTTTCTCCAACAGAGTGTCAAGAATCCATATATCCACAAAAGTAAAGATACAGAGCCCAAGGAAATCCACAATAGAAAATGATATAAAACTATGGGAAACCCTAGTATCAAAAAGTGAAAAAGATAAAACTGAGGAAACTATAATCATAACTCTAACTGTAGAGGGTCAAGGATCCTACTTCTGTTAGGTCTGCTCCACTACAAAAGTATGACCTGTACCACAGCCCTCCAAATTTGTCTGAGATCCCTGAGTTGTTACACCCTGTGGTTGTTGCTGGAAACCTATATCCTAATTCCCACGGCCAGGACCAGTTCCTTGGCATGAATGGCTGAACGAACTCTAGTTCCCAAATTGATGAGAAAATGGTTGTCCCACTCCTGAACAAGGAGTCAAAAAACCCCTATCACCAACTTCTGGTGAAAAAATATGATATAAATGATGAATATAACCCATCTTTCCACAATATCAGAACTTGACTGGGTCTCTATGGCAACTTGGCCTTGTATTCCTTCTCTTCCCACACAAGTAGCATAACACCTAGTTACCTAAAGGAGTATTCCACCAACCCCGATCTTCCATGTAGACTCCCTTCCATGCTTCCTATTTTCAGTCAGATGGGTACCAACTCCAGATGCTGAGCCTCCCTAGATCACATCCCCAGAATACCTCAGGTTTTTCTGTGTGATCCGTGCCTGTTTGACTATAGATGTTATGGAAGTCATCCTAAAGATATTCACTTGAGATCAGATGTCATGCCTGAGTCTATCCTAAAAATTCCTTTATAGGAATAACTAATCACCTCTTGGAATGGTTGTGAAGTGCTACGGCTCTGTGAAGAGATAATAATAATCCATGACTGAGAGAGTACCCTGCTACAAACTCATAAAATCTCAGGCTCGTTTAGCCCTCAAAGTCTCCGGTAAGAAGTAATCATAGAAGGAACACTGAAACTCATCCCCATCCATACCCTGCTGGTTTCCTTCATGTGATATCACATCCCACCATCTCTTGGAGGAATCTTGAAGCATGTATGTAGCAAGCTTTAGCCTCTTCTCTAGAGGTGTCTCCATATGCTCGAAGATTGGAAGCATGGATTCTAACCACAACGCTGCAGCCTAAGGGCCTTCATCCCCTAATAATTTGGGAGGATATTTCTATTGAAAAACCATGTCAACTCAGCCATAGACAGGGCTAGATGAGGTGCTCCCTGGAAGGTCTGCATAAACCTCATGAAGCCTTATCAGAATTGTGCATCGACACCTGTATCTGAAATGATGGATGATACCAAGACAGGAACGATGGGAGGATCTTCTTGTAGTTTTAGATCTTTCATGTCTGATGTCTGATCATTTCCATGTATCTAGCATATAACCAGAGGATGTTCCATTAGCATGACTCTACAAATTCCAGAACACTCCTTAGTTCAAGTTTATCAAGGACCGAAACATAGAAGTTCAATATGGGAAAAGAACAAACAAAACATTCATGTTTTTCTCAAAACACAGATACATGGCGTGTATTACCCATACATGACGTGTTCCCTTAAGCCTTTACATAGGCATTTACTTCATCCCAAACTGGTCGTGTAACAGCCCATACACATGACATGTTCCTCCTAAGGACAGAGAATTTACTTGAATTAATTACCCCTGTCTGAGTTCCTCTACACAGGTATGCCACATGGTTCTCTGAGAACAAAACTACATGGGATGTTTATACCAGAGACGGCGTGTACTAGAAGGATTTCACCAACCTGTGTCATTGATCACATGGCTAAAAACATGGTCAAATCCACACAGAATGTTCAAGATGGACACAACCTGAACTACCTGATACTCATCCATCGGTGTTGTTAGTCACACGACTAGATACACGACCCACACAACATGACATGTACTCTAAGTAAACGATGTGTTCCACCAAATATTTCCAAAACCCCATGTCTCAGCCCACATGATCAATCACAATGTTAAGGATTACAAGGCGTGCACTTAAAAAAAGTTTTTCCTTCCCGAACAGAGGGATACATGGCATGTATTCATCAATACAATCTGTGTATTCTAAGTTTTCCTGGATATTGGGCCTTAGAAACTACTCTATAACCCCATAAAAATACTGATACAATCATTGAAGTGACAAATTCCAAGTTGTGGGGGCGTATACTTCCCTCAAATCAAATCTTTGAATCATATTCATATATATCACAAGGTATAACCGTGAAATCAATCACATGATCCACCAAATTTCGATCCATGAGGGCCCAAAACATCTCAGGGAACAAAATTTGGTGTCCTTCCAAACAAAACTTTACACAATCCAATACCCTATCAAGTAGAAGTTATTATATCAAGGTATCAATCACAACAACATGCATATATATCACAATATCAATCACAACAACATGCAGTCGGTAGTACACCCTAAATGTCATGACTAGAATGCATGATATGTGATCTCTAGAAGGTTCATATACGATGCATGTGATGGAATACCCTCATCTCATTGGGTTTCAATATAAATTGAACAACAATAATGTCAATTTTAATAGAACAAAACATGTGAATAACCCAAAAATGAAATCAATTCAACTATAGTAATCGCAAAACCATAGAATTGCTATAATCTAGGCATATTGGCTACCCTGTACATGGGTAAGAAACTCCCAGGAATATCTTATTACCAAATACATATTCCTTCTTATCCATGTATTTATGTTCCAAACATTTAGACAAAGAAGAAAATAATCCCTCTAATACCACATTGTAATGTCTCGGTTCTGGGTTCCATCCAAAGGTTCCCCATACCCAGTAGGTCACATTGCCTCAAGTGAATTTCCCTGAATGCCAGAGGCTACCGATTAGAAAAGAGGTCCTCGGGTGTGATAGCGGGGAAACTATTCCCTCATTGACAGAGTATGTAGCAAAATAACAATAATACATAATAGCGGAAGCATTAATACCATACAATAAGTTAGAAGTGGAAGACTGAAGGTAAATAAACAACTGGAGCACACATATAAATTATGAATGTCACATATGTCTAGGAAAGAATACAAACAAGTCACAATGTTGGAATACAGTGCTAAACCAAAGTACAAAGAAAATTGAAAAAAAAATCCAACTGCATCGCAAGCCTCAGCTTGGTCTTATGCTCTTTAGCTCCATAGAAATCAAGTACCAGAATTAGAAGGGAGCTTTCCCTTATCTATACTTGCAAAAAATAATATGTTTGGGTCCAAAGGCATGACCAAAACAGTGTGTGAGATGAATCCCAGTAGGTAACCACCCAATGATCAGTTCCTAACTGTCAGTGAATATATATAGCATGCAAAAAGAAAAACAAAGTAATAAACAAAAAAGTAATAAAGATTAAATAGTCCTATAGTCTCAACAAAAATCATTTACATTTATCAATTACTCATCCAAACATTCACAAGAAACCCTCTAGGTATTACTCACAGTCTAACCCATCTGGTTCAACTTAGACAAAGACTCTCTGTGGAATCACTCAACGTTAATTCCTTATGTGTCCTTTTAAGGTAACTATAGACTCTATGTGGGAGTGATCAACATACAATTCCCCCTATGGTCTCAAAATTTGGAACTACAAGAACTCTGAGGGAGCACTCATATCCATCCCCCCTATGGTCTTGCAATGTGAAAAGTATAACAGACACTCTGGGGAAGGCCTCAACATCCATTCCCCCTATGGTCTAACTACAAAAAGTTCCCACATCCATGTGTAATAAAATATTACACAAATTATATCTAGTAGCCAAATTAAATATCAAATAATACTTGGTTAAACATCTACAATGAATATCACAAGCCTTTAATATAATAAAAACACTATCCTAACAACACTAGGCATGGAAAACATAATATCCTAACAGGAAGTTCTAGACCCAAAGGACAAAAGCAAGAAAACATGGGAAAACACATCCCTATAAAGGAAATAAACCCAATTTATAATAAAAAACCTTTACCTAAGAATAAGAATCATAACAATTATTAACAGGGTTAAATTCCCAAAACACGCAATACCCTAATCTAGGGTATTGGGCAGTTTTTGAACATATAACTCAAAGACATACACAGGAATGAACAATACACCTAGATCAACATTTTAAAATTTATATACTTGAACCTAATCCTTTGAATCAATCTAGAACCTAATATATCTATAAAAATGTCCAAAAAGGTCAACCCTAAATAACTCACGGAATAGGAGAAATCAAGAGGAGAGGCTCTAGAAGAAGGAAGAACTCACTGAGGAAATTCCAATGCAATCAATGGTGCTCGATTCAAATAATGGATGACCGATCAGAGGCTTAGAGAATATTTGGTGATTTTCATCACTCCTAGATGAGATGGGGCTATAAGAAGGTGTTTCTGTCAATTAGACGCGACCCTGGTCAGATTTAATGAAAAAAGAAAAAAGTACACAACATGTTCATTTAATTTACATGCAGTGTACATGCCTTAACTGGCCAATACTTTAGGTGGTCTACCACATCACCTCACATGGCCATGTCTTGACCGTTACATGCCCAAGATGTGGTCATATGCAGTAATAGGGTACACGACATGTACTCCTAAGCACACAACATGTAGTCTTAAAATTTCCAAAAACTCACTTTTCCTCAAAACACCAAAAAAAATCCATACCTGAAAAGAAGATTCGTGTTCTTACAAACCTCCCCCCTTAACGAAATTTGTCCCCGAATTTCCTTAAAAAGGAGGAGTAGAAGAAGAATCCTTGAATAGCACCGACGATAGTGATTGCACATCGGTATCCCTCTTTCAAGTCTTGTACTATAGTCACCCATGCTACTATAGCACCCATACCAAAGGAACATATCTGATACGGAGAACCTTCACACTATGATCAACAATATGGATAGGATTCTCCTCGAATGAGGCGTCCACCTCTAACTCAACCTCTCCAGGTTGAAAAACATGAGATGGGTCTTAGAAGTAATGTTGGATCTTAGAAACATAGAAGACGTCGTGCCTAGCCTGGTACCTTTGGGGTAACTACAACCAATAGGAAACCGGCCTGAATCTATCAAAAACATCAAATGGACCAACGTATCTTAGTGAAATATTTCCCTATCTCCTATGTAAGAAAACCTGATCTCCAACCTCAAACTCCAGTGGTCATCTCCTTCTATCGACATAAGACTTTTGTCAAGATTTTGCAGTTGCCATCCTCTTCCAAATCAACTCCACCTACCCGGTAGTCTCCTGGAAAAGATGAGGTCCCAGCATAGCTACCTCTTCTATTTCCATCCAACATTGGGTGGTCAGTATGGACTATTGTACAAAGCCTCATAAGGTTCCATCTAAATAGTTCCCTGAAAACTATTATTGTAGGAAAACTTCACCAGAGGTATGTGCTTCTCCCAATAACCTCCAAAATCTAGGACACATGCTTGAAGCATGTACTCCAGTACTTGAATCATACACTTGGACTAGTCATATGTTTGGGGATGGTAAGTTGTACTCAGAAGTACCTATGTAACCAAATCACTCTCTAGTCCCTTCCAAACCCGATAAGTAAAACGAGTGTCCCTGTCTGAAACAATGGAGTGTAGAACCCCATGTAAACGTACAATCTCTTGGACATAAAACCTTCCAAGATCATCAACACAGAACGTCTCCTTGACTAGTAAGAAGTGCACAACATTCATGAGTCTGTCAATGACAACCCAAACTACACCATTCCCCCAATCTGACCTCGGTAACCCTATCACTAAATTGATCATGACATCATTCCACTTCCACTCGGGAATGGGTAACTTTTTTAAAAGACATTTCGATCGATGATACTCCACCTTCACCTTCTAACAGGTGGAACATCTCATAACAAAACTAGCTACATCCCTCTTCGTACCTAGCCACTAATATAGACAGTGTAAATATCGATACATCTTTGTGACACCATGATGAACTTCCCAAACCGAGGAATGAAAATACCACAAATGCTCCTCGTGTATGTATGTTGAAACCCACATGCGCCCATGAAAACTCAAGATATCATCCTCTCCTATGGTCCATCCAGAAATATGGTCCTTTCATGAAACAGTCTCCTGTTGAACTAGGCCATCAGTGTCCAATATTTCCCTCATTCACACTCGATCAAGTAGAGTAGAGGTAACAGCTACAGAAGAAAGAAATGTCTGCCCCTGTCTTCCATGCACCTCCAAATGCATCTTAGAGAACATGGCCATAAGCTATCACTCACTATTGGACACCTGAACTGCCTGTATCTGAGTCCTACTGCTCAACACATCAGCCTCTGCGTTTCCTTTCCTAGGCGTGTAGGTAATCTCAAAGTCAAAGGAATGAAAGTACTCAACCCACCTTTGCTGTCCTGAATTTAGATAGCATTGAGTAAAGATATACTTGAGACTTTTATGGTTAGTGTACACCACATAGATAATTTCACCAACAACGCAATGCATGAATAACTGCGGCCAACTTGATATTGTGCATCGGGTAATTCCTCTCTTGTGACCTCAACTGCCGAGACCCATATGCAATGACTCCATCCCCATGCATAAGCACTGTTCCCAGAACGATACCTGATACATCGCAATAAATATTATAAATCTTTATCAGCTCTATAAAAACTTGTATCGGTGTTGAAGTCAACCTCCCTTTTAGCTCTTGAAAGGCGTAATTGTAGGAATATGTCCACAAGTACATCTCTCCCTTCTTAGTCAATCCCATCAGTTGCACTCTTAAGCATGAGAAGACCTGTATAAAATGTCAATAGTAACTTTTCAGCCCTAGAAAACTCTATACCTCATTGAATTTATTTGGATGCACCCAGGAAACTACCTCATTCACTTTTTCAAGGTCTACTGATACTCCTATCTCTGAGATAACATGACCCAAGAAGTGAATCTGGTCCATCCAAAAGTGGAATTTTGAGAGGTTATCATATAACTAATGCTCTCTCAGTGTACTCAAAATGATCTGAAGATGGGTAGCATGGTAGTGTCGAGTGTTAGAGTACACCAAGATATCACCCACGAAGACTACCATGAAAGAATCCAAGTATGGATGGAACACTCAGTTCATCAATGCCATAAAAACTGTAGGTGAATTCGTGAGACCGAATGACATAACTACATACTCATATAGACCATACCTTCTCTGAATGGATGTGAGATGTATATATGATGGTCTACATGCAACTGATGATAACCAGATCTCATGTCAATCTTCAAAAACATCTAGGATCCTCAAATTTTATCAAAGAGATCATCAATCCTCATCAAGTGATATATGTTCTTTACTATAAACAGGTTTAGCTTCCGATAATTCACACAAAGTATGAGGGTACTGTCTGCCTTCTTCACAAACAAGACAGGCGGACCCCAAGAAGAAGTAATAGGTCGAATGAAACCCTATGCCTGTAACTTCTCTAAATGCTTCTTGGGCTCTTGTAACTCTAATGTAGCCATCCTATAAGGAGGAATAGTAACCAATATTTACCCTAGAACAAGCTCAATAGAAAAGTCTACCTCTCGCTTCAGATGAAAATTGAAAAGTAATATAGAAAGAAATCCTTGAATTGATCAACCAATAGTGGAGAGTCTGTCTGTGAAGTCCCCTAGTCATCTAGATACAGACTAGTAATCTAGGATATAACATCTCATAACCCATAATTCTTGGGTTGAGCTTTACTATCCTGGACATCTCATTCACCCATAAATAGAAACTATCCGCCCTCTGGTGACATAAAACTCACCCTATAATGATAGAAATTGACAACAGCCTTGAATGGAACTAACCAGTCCATTTTAAGAATGAAATAATAGTCTTTCATCTATAAAACATAAAGGTCCCATAAGAACTGACACCCACCAAACTCAATAGGGAACTCCTTGAACTGATGTACACTAGCCGTTCTTGTCCCCAACAGTGTTTCCAACATCCAGATATCAATAGAAGTAAATATAAAGAGCCCAAATCTATCCACAATACCAATAGGAATGGAAATTTGGGAATCCCCTATATTGAAAGGTAAAGACACTAAAATCGATGCAACTAGAATTGTACCTCTAACTGTAGAGTGTCCGAGATCCTGCTCCTACAGAGTCTGCTCCGATGCAAGTGTCTGACCTGTACCACAGCCCTGTGAAGCTGTCTGAGATCCCTGATATGTTCTACCTTGCAGATCTTTCTGGAAACCTATATCTTGATTCCCATGACCACAACCACCACATCAGCCTGAACGGTTGAACTGACTCTAGTTCCCAGGCTAATAAGAAACTGGTGATCCCACTCATGAACAAGGAGTCAAAACAGATCCCTTATCACTAGTTTTTGGTGAGAAAATATGACATAAAAACTGAATATGAAACATCTGTCTATAATATTGGAAGTCAACTGTTTCTATCAAGCAATGTGGCCTCGTATACCCGATCTTCCTGCACCGGTATGATACCACTTGGTTACCTGAAGGAATATTCCGCCTACTCGAATATCCACACGTAGACTCTCTACGGTGCTTCCTATTGTCAGTCGGAGGCATACCAACTCCGGATGCTGAGCCACCCTAGCTCACAGCCCCAAAATCTCCTAGTTTGTCCTCTGTGATCAGCGCCTGGTTGACTATAGATGTTATTGAAGTCAGCCTAATGATCTTCACTTGAGATCAGATGTAATTCCTAACTATTTCCTCAAAATTCCTTTCCAAGAATAAATCATCACCCCATGGAATGGGTGTGAAGCATTGTAGATCTGTGAAGTGAGAAGAATACTCCATTATTGAGAGAGTACCCTACTCGAAACTCATTAAATCTTAGGCTTGGTCATCCCTCAAATTCTCCAGGTAGAAGTAATCATAGAAGGAACACTGGAACTCAACCCAATCCATACCCTTATAACACCTTGCCTGTGATATCACATCCCACCATCTCTTGGTGGAATCTAGAAGAATGTACGTTACAGGCTTCACCCTCCTCTCTAGAGTAATCTCCAGATGCTCGAAGATAGACAATATGACTTCTAACCATGAATCTACAACCTGAGGGACTCCATCCCCTGAGAATGTGGGAGGATGTTGCTACTGAGAAAGCCATGTCAACTCTTCTTTAGACAGGGAAAGATGAAGTGCTCCCTAGAAGGTCTATATAAACCTCATGAATACTTCTCAGAACTGTGCATAATCACCTATATCTGTAATGATGGATGGTTCCAAGACGTTCATGATGGGAGGATCTACTGGTAGTCCATGATCTTCCATGTCCAGTATCTGATCATTGCCCTGTATCTAGCATACAACCGGAGGATGTCTCAGTGTCATGACTCTGCAAAGTTAAGTTCATGCCTTTGTTCAATATTATCAAGGACTGAAACTTAGAAGTGCAAGAAGGGAATAATAGAATGAAAACATTCCTGTTTTTTAAAACATAGATACATGTCATGTAATACCCCTACATGGCATGTTACCTTTATCCTTTACATGGGAGTGTAATTCTGCCAAAAATTGTTATGTAGCTCCTCATACACAAAGTATGTTCCTCCCAAGGACATGGCGTGTACTTGCATTAATTCCCCCTGCCCAAGTTCCTCTATACAGTTAAGCCACAAGGTTCTCCAGAAACAAACTGCACTACATGTTTATACTAGACATGGCATGTACTAGAAGGATTTCACCGACCCATGTCATTGGTCACACGGCCTAAAAACATAGTTAAATCCACACAACATGTTCAATATGGACACGACATGTACTATCTGTGTTGTTAGTCACATGGATGGATACACGTTCCACACAACATGAAATTTACTCCAAATACATGGCATGTTCCACAAGACATTTCCCAACCCCGTGTCTCTGCCCAAACTATCAGTCACACAGTTAAGAATTACATGGAGTGTACATATAGTACATGGATTTTACTTAATAAAAGTTGTTCCTTCTTGAACAGAAGGATACATGACATGTATTCATCAATACACACCTTGTATTTTGGATTTTTCTAGACATTAAGCCTTAGAAACTACTCTAGAACCCCCTAAAAACACGGATACAAGCATTAAAGTGCCAAATTCTGATCTATGGGGGCCCATACTCTCCGTGAATCAAATATTGGCATCATATTAATGTATATCACAGGGTATAATAGTGCAATCAATCACATGATCCACCAAATTATGATCCATGAGGGCCCATAACACCTTAGGGAATAACATTTGGTGTCTATACAAGAAAAACTTTACACAATCCAATACCCTATCATGTAGCAGGCATTCTATCAAGGTATCTATCACAACAACATGCATACCTAGAAAAAAATCTATCACAACAACATGCAATTGGTAAGGCACCCTAAATGGCATGATAAGAATGCATGACATGTGATCTCTAGCAGGTGCCTATATGATGCATGAGATGGAATACCCTCATCTCATCAGGTTGCAATAGAAATAGAACCCCAATAATATCAATGATAACAGAACAAAACATGTGAATCACCTAATGGTGAAATCAAATCAATTGTAATAATTGCAAAACATGAAATTTTCAAGAATAAAGGAATATTGGCTTTTCCCTGTACACGGGTTAGCTAATATCATTCATATCTTATTACCAACTACCAATTCCTTAATATCCCTATCTATAGGCTACTAAAAGTAAGAAAAAGAAGAAAAGAATCCCTATGATACCACTTTGTAACATCCCAGTTCTAGGTGGCGCCCAGAGGAGCCCCGTACTCAGTAGGTCACATGGCCTCAAGAGAATTTCCCCAAATACCAGAGGATACCGACTTGTAGCGAGGTCCTTGGGTTTGATAGTGGAGAAACTATTCCCTCATTAGAAGAGTACGTAGAGAAATAAAAATTATACACAACAACAGAAGTAGTAATACCATAAAATAAGAAAGAACTGGAAGATTGATGGTAAATAAACAACTAGAGCACATATATAAATGATTCATGTCACATATGCCTTGGAAAGCATACAAAAAAGTCACAATGCTGGAATATAGTGCTAAATAAAAGTACAAAGAAAATAGGCAAACAATTCCAACAACATCGCGAGCCTCAGCTTGGTCCCATGCTCTCCAGCTCCACAAAAATCAAGTACTAGAAGTAGAAGGGAGATTTACCTTACCTATACCTAAAACAATATAATATGTTTGGTTCCAAAAGCATGACCCAAATAGAGTGTGAGATGAATCCCAGTAGGCAACCAACCAAATATCTGTGCTTAACTGTCAGTGAAAATATATAGAAGGAAAAAAGTAAAACTAAGTAATAAACAGGAAGGTACTAAAGGTTAAAAATTCCTACTATCTCAACTAAATTCATTTACATTTATCAATTATTCAACCAAACATTCAAAATAATCCCTTTGGGAAGTATTCACAATCTAACCCCTCTAGTGAAAATTAGACAAAGACTCTCTAAGAAATCACTTACCATCAATTCCTCATGTGGCCTTTAATGGTAACTATAGACTCTATGAGGAAAAACACAACATCCAATTTCCCATGTGGTCTTACAATGTGGAACTACAGGCACTTTGAGGAAACACTCACACCAATCCCCCCTATCGTATAGAAGTGTGAAAAGTATAACAAAAACTCTAGGGAAGCCCTCAGTATCCATTCCCTCTATGGTCTAACTACTCCAGGTTCCCACATTCCTGTATAATACAATTGGGCATAAATGATATCCAGCGAGCAAAGTAAATGTCAAATAATTCTTGGATAAAAATATAAAATACATATCTCAAGAATGACATAAAATAAAAACTCCATCCTAACATCACTAGGAATGGAAAACATATCACCCTAACTGGCAGTTCTAGACTCAACGACCAAAAGCAAGAAAACATGGGAAAACACTTCCACAATGAGGTAATAAACCCTATTTAAAATCAAAAACCATTACCCAATAATAAAAAGAATATCAAGTATTAACAAGGTTAAATTCCCAAAACACTTAATACCCTAATATATGGTATTGGGATGTTTTTTAACATATAACTCAAAGACGTCTATGGAAAGGCACAAACCACCTACCTCGATATTGTATGATCAATATAGTTGAACCTCAGTCATTAAATCAACATAGAACATAGTAGATATACAAAAATGTCCAAACTTTTCAACCTTTAATAACTTATTGAAGAGGAGAAATCTAGAGGAGAGACTCTAGAAGAATTAATAACTCACCGAGGTGATTCCAAAGCAATCGAAGGTGCTCAATTTTTAGAATAGAAGACCAATTGGAGGCTCAGAGAAGAATTAGCAATTCACGTTGCTCCTAGATGAGATGGGGATAGAAGAAGGTGTTTCTATCAATTAGAAGAGACCTTTGTTTGATTTAACAAAATAAAATAAAAGTACACAGTGTGTTTATTTAATGTATATGTCGTGTACATGCCTTAACTGGTCCCTGCTTTAGGTGGTCTGCCACATAACCTCACACGACCATGTCTCAGCCATTACATGACTAAGACGTGATCGTATATGGTAATAGGGTACATGGTGTGTAATCCTATGTACATGGCGTGTACTCGTAAAATTTCCAAAAACTCAATTTCCCTCTAAAATCCCCGAAAACAAGATCCATACCTAAGAAAGAAGATTTGGGTTCTTACATGAGGCATAACCAAAGAAAATATCACATTGATTTCCATAAAAGAATGTATTTAAATCATAATTAGAATTTCATATGTAAAAATAGGAATATATCATTATAAATTATATCCAAATGAAATGAAAACATGTAAAATGAGTTTTTAAGAAACTTTAGAAATGAACCACTTTAGTGAGGTTTAAGGGATAATATTAAAGAGTTTTTGAAATGAACAAAGGCATAATTATTTTCATAAAACCAAAAAATGAACAAATATATTTTTCTTGATAAAAATAGTTATTTTTGAAAAATATTGGTGGCTTAAAACAAATTATGGAGTGTACATGAAATTTGTTAAGAAATTGGGAAGTTCCCTTTAATCAGGCTTGCATATCAGGAGGAATTAAAAGGAACCCTTATAAAAACAAGTAATTCCCCAACAAAAGAATATTAAATAATATGGATAAATGATTTTGGAACATCAAAAAATAATTTATAATAATTATATAAAACTAAATATGAATTGAATTTGGGTAAAGAGAGAGAAAGTTCAACCCAATTGAAAAACAAAGATTCAGGGAGAATCCCATACCACTTTGCAATCAATTGAACCGTATGCCAAAAAATTAATAATCTTAAAATGAAATATTGTATAACATGTAGATAAATATATTAATTATATAATATATAAAATGGTAGTATACATACACCACACACAATAAATAATTTTTGAATATTAGAAATCATGCAAAAATAAAAGTTAGATGAGAAATCACTTACCTTATGTCTGAAAGTATTATTCAATTTTACTTAAAATCATAGATAATGAAATTAGATTAATTAATAATTTAATTAATTACTTATTAAACAATTATTTTATTTGTTATAATTTTATTAAGTTCATTTATGGCCTTTTAATGAGTTATAAGATTCAATTTTGTCATTTGGGAGTGTTTCTCTCCTTGGGTTTCATGATTGGTTCACTTGTATAAAAGTATGAAAGATCATTTAAAATTGCAATAACTATCCATAATTTAAATTATATGTTATTAATGAACTTATATAACATTAAATGTCTCTATATAATATTTTTTTCTAGATTAGAGGAATATTTACTAAATAAAACATTAATGATAACCATTTAGATTATTTTGTTGTTTTTCGATCATCACGAACTAGTCTTTCTTTATTAATTAATATTATGCAAATATAAAGGTTATAGAACACTATATAAATTATAATATGTAAAATAAATTATTATTTATTCATAATAATTTTTTTATGACCAACCATTAAGGCGTTAATGGAAAATGAAAATGCATTGTCCATAATTGTGGTAAATTGACACATCACGGATGATCTTTCCATTTTTAGAATAAAATAGAGATAATAAGGGGTTTTAAGATGGATATTCCATTAACATAATAAAATTATTGTATATATAAGATACCAGAGTTATAATTAAATTTTTATAGATTATTTAGGGAGAGTATAAGAAAATAAAATAATTTGAATGAAAATAATAAAACGAAAGGGGATTTTACCTCTTGAATTACTCTACATGAAAACCTTCTTAAGGAAATTTGAAATGGTATTTTTGGTGAGAACATAAATTCCCTAATATGGATTGAGTGTTTTGAGATGGATTTTTTTAAAAATTTGAAAATCTTTAAGGCCTTATTGGTGTGAGAGGAAGAGGTGGTGAGGGGTGGTATTAATAGTGGAGGAGACGAGTGTTTTTTTCATTCATTAGTTTATTATATTGGATCAAGAATATGAATAGTCATGGATATTATGACTAAATATAGTAACTAGTTTATGTGAGTTTAAAATAATTATGCCTAAATCATCCATACATCATACATAACTCAATAATTCTTTTATTTACCTAATACCATAAAATATCTTATTTCACTATTCACCAAAATATCAACTATTTTTGAATAACCCCAAAATTAACCGTAACTATTTTTTGATGTGTATAATTAAAAAATATATTCCATTTTATGAAAATAATTTTCTAAATATGATAAATTTAATTTTTAATTAAAATAATCATTTATTCAAAAAACATTGATTCTAAAATTATAAGTGATTTTATAACACTTTGAAAAATTAATTAAGGTCACATAAAATTATCGTATAATAATAAGATAACAAAATATTAATTTATGAATATATTTTATGAAAATAAAATTTATTTTAAATTATTATATTAATTTTAGAATTGTAAGTGAAAATTTTCATTTAAAAAAATTTCCAATCTTAATTTATCATTTTCAGAACATTTATTTACTTATTCTGTGATATAAATATATTATATTTTCATTCATAAGATACCTAAATTTATTTTTAATTTCATCGGTGGTGTGATTATTCTATTGGTTAGTTTACTATTCTTAATAGTCACATTACTATCCCAATGGAAATGTTAATATATATTAGTAAATCATTGATAGTTTAATCTCAATGTCACGTGTGATGTAAGCTATCAAATGATTTTAATTTATCTTAGATGATACATACCGTAAAATCTTGGGGTGTTATAAAAATGTGAAGATCATACATTTTGTGTTTATTTGTTATTAAATATGAAAATTATTTAACAAAATAAGATAAATATAAATCAAAATCAGATGGATGTCAATAATATTACCAAAGATAATATGTACGGTGTTAAAGAGTTTATTATTTTTTCAAAAGAGATTTCATATGGAACTTCTCAAATCCTTTGTCAATATTTTTAATGTTATTAATCAAGATGGATTTCATAATAGGATTGACAAGAACATATGATCTTTGATGGAATAAATTTATTTATTAAATTTTGGACTAAACATGGGTAAGAACTAAATACAGCTAGTGATTGTGATAGTGCTATAGTTTATGGGTCATCAAATATGAAAATAAATGTAAATGATAATGAAAATAATATGGGAAAAATGAGAGTGATAATTAAAGTTAACATTTATGATTATATAATGTTGTTTGAGAAGTTAAAGAGTTGTGTAAAGACATAGTTATATGTTGGTTATACTAAATATACAACATTTTCAGCAATTATAAAGCAATGTAATTTTCAATATGGAAACAGATTGAGAAAACTAGCATTACCAAACTAGTTGATCGCTTGAATGATATGATACCAAAAAATAATCAGTTTTCTTTCAAAACATATGAAGATAAATTAATATTATGTTCTATGGGCATGATATATGAAAGAATACATGTCTTTCCAAATGACTATATATTATTTTACTAGATACATGAATCACTTAAAATTTCCCAAAGTGTAGTGTGCTCTGATACAAGAAAGTTAAATCAAAACCTATACAGGTTGTATAGAACATTATAATCAATATAGGGGGATACCTATATGGAAGTAAGGTGAATGTAGGGAAATTGACATGGAACATAGATATAATAATTACATATAGGAAACTTCATCACCCATCAGAATCTCCTTAGTGGAAGAAAATTGAACATAAGTATATTGAATTTTGATAAGAGCTGAGAAACATCTATCTTGTGTTGTCTAAATATCGAATGAATAATTTTAGTCTCTAAAGTAGTACTCATAGTACATGGCCTATTATATTTGTAGATTATAACTTTTCACCATGGTTATGAATATAACATAAATACTTAATGTTATCTCATATTATACTAGCACCAAAACAACATGGTAATGGCATTGATGTTTATTTTGATCAATTAATTAAATATTTAAAATTAATGGGTGATTCATGGTGGAAATTTTATAATGATTATAGAAATGATGATTCTATATCGGGATACATGTGTATGGAATGCTAAATGAATTTCTTTATTATGGAAAGTTTCCAGGATATAGCATTAAATGAATTATATGGTGTCCTATTTTTGAAGAAAGTACACAACCAATGAGATTAAAACTTTCCTCAAATACTATATTTCTATGGAATCACCACTTTTTTAACTAAATATATAAATAAAAGTACTAAACAATATCATTTGATGAGAATTTTTAAGAAGGTACAACATCATATAACCATCCCAGACCTGTACTCCCAGATCTGGTGCAAAACAAACATAATATTTACATTCTCAACGTTAATAATGACAAATGCAGAACAATTTCAACCATCCAAAACTGAAAACCTAAAATGGAAATATTTTGTAACTTAAATTAAAATGAACTATTTAGGTTTAGAGTTTTATAAAATTAGGAAAAACACATACATAACAATACCCATGTCTTTAAATGTGATTTTTGCACTATACCCAACTTCACTTATTCCACATTATTCCATCAACATCTCCCATAAAATTTATAAAATGTAAATCATTTTTTATTCAAAATTCCATTAAAATAATTCCTCATAACTTAAATAAAAGTAAAACATAATAACGGTTATCTCTAATTCTTATTAAGGGTAAATATATGCATTAAAAATTCAATGTTATCAATACCCATAAGTATAGTATAAGGATATGATGGCATAATAAAAGTTCATGATTATAATATAAAATTATTTTTTCCCATAAAAACGTGTATCATAAGTCATTTAAAATACCATAAATCTCTAATATAAGGAAATATTTATATAAGTTAACAATAATGATCCATATGAAAGCAATCCCCGAGTAAATGATACATTATAGCTTGATGCAAGCATAAAGAAACAATGTTGGTAACTTGGAACACCATTATCATATCACACTTATATTCACTCTTAAAAATAGAATAAATTTTCTTGTAAATTAAAATAATATCATAGGATAAACCTATAAATTATTTACCCTTTCCTATAACCCAATGCATTAGAGATCTATAACAGGCTCACCGATCATCATAAGCAATACCAGGATATCTGGTCATTATGAGTTATATCAGGCTCACACATCATCATTAATATTTTTGATGTAACATATCATAAATAAAATATTTATAACCTTGTTCTTTTCAACATAACACCCTTGAAAAAAACCATCATTCCTTTATAACATGGTTAACTCATGGAAAAGAAACATACTCCATGATAATCTCTTTGAAAGAATCATAATCTATCCTGAGAAAGAATAAGGATAGAATCATGAAAGCAATTCACTGATAGAGAAAAAGTAACATCAAGGGTTGTTATATTTTATGAATATAAATACCATTAAAAATAAATAAAAAACTTCTTTAGGAAAATACCTTTTTCCACTTCAAAAATAAATTTTAAAAACCAAAAAAAGAATATAATGAAAAAAATTCTTTTAAAAGAACAGTGGAAACTTAAAAAGGAATATTAAAATAATTTAATGGTCATGATGGAGTGAAATTCAATTCATTTCATAATTGTTACAATAATGATTTTGGTCACACCATTTCTAAAAAGTTACTATTTTGAAAAATGAAAAGAATATTATTTTTAAACCCTTTTATAAAATATCAAACATATATAAATATCACTTTAAAAAATCTTTTAATAATTGTAAAAAACCATTTTTAAAACCATTTTAGAAGACATAGATATTGTTGAAAAGGGTTTTCTAACCAAAGGATGATAAATAAGATAATATTTTCTTAAAAATGTTTTCTGAGCCATTTTGAATACCAAATATATGAAAATAGTACTAAAATTTCATAGTTCCTAATATAAATAGCATATAAAAATTTAATTTGGGTTTTTAAATGAGGTTTATATTATTTCCTCAATGTAAATTTATGAATAAACAATACTGATTAAAATTGGATTGAAACATAAATCTGTTACCACTTTGGTATCTTCTGAATCATAAGCCTCATGAATTAATAACTTTAAATGAATCATGAACATAAAGATATTCATGATATAAATCATTAAAGTATAGTATATACACATCATAAAATAATATAGTTTCATAACAAAACCATACGTCCAATATAAGATAATTTGAGATGAAAACCCCTTACAAAGATCATATCATTGAATTGATAATTAATTGAGGGAGATATTACATGAAAAAAAAATGTAAATCCATGAAAACAAGTGGAAATACAACATAAATCAAAGAAAATTAATTTAAAAAATAATCATAACATATTATAATCAAGTAAGTATAATTATAATGCAATGAATGAAAACTGATCTAAGAAACCTATTACCTATTTGGTAAATTCCCAAAAAAACCCCTGTGATAAATTAAAATGAATTGTAAATTAAAATAAAATAAATTATGAATAAATTATGATATTTATTGTAACAGTTTAGTTTATACATTAAATAAAATAACTATAGTATATAAAATTTAATCATATCTCAATCAAGGGAAATGGAAATGAAATCCCCTACCCCAAGTCCAAACTTGCTATGTATGTCCTTTAAGGCCAATATATTAAAATTATAAAATTTATTTTATTTATTAATTAGATTTATAAGTTTAATTCCATTTTCTGAAACCATTTATTTCATTCATTTTAATGACATGGTTTTACTTAATTATTTCGGTCCATGTCGGGTGTCTTGAGGACATTCGGTTCACAACATCAAAATGAATTTTGTATATTTCCCATGGTCAAAGGGATATTTGTTCCATAATATCAGAAATAATATTCCTGAAATCATTATCATTTTTTTAATTAATTATACTTCTAAAATTACCCATTAAATATGGTTATTAAAAATGAGTTATGTTACAATTATGGGGATGATACTTTATACATTCACATGAGTAACATTTCCATTTTTCAATAAGCATGAGGGAAATAAGGTAAATATTAGATTATATTTTGATAATTATTATTATATAATAAATATAATATTATATCATTAAATTATAATTAATTACATATAAAATTAATGTGATGCACTGATGAAAAACGAATCACTCCAATTCTTGGAGATGGTAATCCACATATCTGCCCAAATGATGTTGTCTTTGTTCAACGGATGGAAAGGTAAGAAAAAATGATATAGTTTCTTTTAAAAAATAAAATTATATCTGGAATATCATATATATATATATATATACATATATTAAATCCATCATTATAATCTTCCATGAGAGGTGGTGGTGAAAAATGAATTACATTGGTTGACGAGGTGGAAGTTTGTTGTACACATGAACGATGACTTGATTTCCCATTTAATGAAAGAGGAGATTGATATATGTTATGAAATTAACATGATAATATATCAATATAAATAAGATACTGATTTTATTATTTTATAATGTTTAAATTATATATTAAGGAGGTTGAAGAAGACATAAATCTAAAACATTTCGTTAAAATTTATAACACATCTTCAAAAAAACCCTTCTTTTATTTACACCTTAAGCCATCTAAGGTTGGTATTATACCTAAGATAATAAACCTAGGATGCGGGTATGGATTTTTTTGTTGTATTTTTGATAATATAGTTCTAAAATTGTGTGAGTAATAGAGTAGAAGATATTATCTTTTATAAGTGTGGGGATGGGAACTCTTGAAATTCCTTAAAGTATTTAATTAATATAAAAACATTTCATGTAAAAAAGGAATAAAAGTGATATATTTATAATATATGATCAGTATTTATCTAAATTATCTCATAAAATAAAATTTTGAAAAGTATAGGTGTTGTTTCCACTCATTTATCTTTGTGATAACCCCCCATTAAACCTCTAGATGATTACCATGATTACAAATACTTTTACTAATTATGTGTCAAGAATGTAACTATAAAAGGAAAATTAAACCATAAATGCACCATATTTTAAATTTTAAATAAGATAACATTCAATTATATGGACATACTATTTTTATTAATTTTAAAACATTTAAATAATATTATTTACTATAAAATATAATTTATTTCATTTTTGAAACTATTCATTTAATTTGACTTTATATTCAATAAGATAACAATTTAACATGAATATAGAATTTTAAAACATCCCTAATAGTCTATATTTATCTATAAAATTATTTTTATTCTCTATATAACCCAAAAAAAATACTTTTATTTTTCTTGGAATCATTTACTTGATTTGTCTATTGTTTTCACAAACACTATATCATCATTTCATAAGAACTTAATGTTATTATTCAATCACTAAAAATTAAAAATAAATTCTCATTAAAAAAATAATTTAATTATTCTAAAAATAAACATTATGATTCATTCAAAACTTAATCTTATACATATTTTAACATGTATAATAAATTTTACAGTAAGAGAGTGAAAATATTTAATTTTTATACTTGAAATAATATATAAGTAATTTTCATAGAAAAATGGAAAAAAAATTCCATAAAATAAAATATAGGATTATTTATGTTAAAAATACTCATAAAATAAATTTATTTATTTTTTTATGGTTTTTAGTCATATCATGTTATTTTTAACCTTAATTACCCGATTAACGCTTACCGAGTTCACAAATATTTACCATGACTACTGTTTATAATTAAAAAAATAAAAGGTAATTATTTTCCAAATTTTATCCTCTTAATTATACATTTCAGATAAATTTCTAAATATTAAATTTCTACAATTGTATAAATCAATTTTAATATAAATGCATAAAACATAGTGAAAATGAGTTTTTTAGGAAAATGAGTTTTTAAACCCAAAAATGAACTTATACCAAAATCAAGTATAAAATTTATTCAAATCTTATTGATTATATTATATTTGATTAAATATTAATTATATCACATTAATATAATATTAAAATAATAATAGTATATTTTGAGGAAAAAATGACAGTTTTACAAAAAAGCGTTATTTTTCATTATTCACTGGAAATATTTCTTTTGAGAAGAAACAAAAAAATTAAACCTAAGATAATATTAATATATTGATTTCAAAAATTAAATTAATTTTATAAAATAAAATTTATAAAATTACCATAAAATAAATATAATATTCTCTCAAAAAATTTAATATGAATAATTTTTGAAGATAACATATTTTTGAATTATAAAATGACTTTATATATATTTCATAAAGTTTTTATTCCTAATCATACCCCCTTCCAATTAAATGGCTATGTTTTAATTGCAACATTGAAATAACATTATTTCATAGTTTATTTTGAGCTCGTTATTGAGTGTTTTATACATTATCAATATTGTGTTCTTTTATAATCTCCGGGTTTTACATCCTCCCCCGCCCCCAATAAATTTCATCCTCAAAATTTTAAATTGATATCAGTAATCAATGGTTTGAATTTTTAAAATACCTTTGTTTAAAACCCACATCATAAAAAGGACTGATAAAGCATATTCTCTTAAAGGGGAAAGGGGAATTTGAAGGTCATATGGAATAACAAAAAAATTGGTTTCAAATATGAGAACATTAGTGAGATGTGAAAATATGGGCATAGAGAAAAAATTTAATTTCTAAATAATTATGGAGATTGATAGATATAATTTATCATAATAAAATGAATGATCATGAGATTCAACGACCAACAAACCATAAATCAATAAGGTGTGAAAAGATCATGAATTCATCAGAAATTAAGGTAATATGAGATTTTTTTATAATATACTTTTAAAATAGTTTTAGGAATTTCGTTACTATCTATACTACGAACATATTGAAATATACTTACTTTTTTTCTTTGAATCTGTAAAATAAATTTCATCCATTGGTTGAATGTTTTAAAAAAATCCACCATTATATCATATTTTACTCTTAATAATGAATTTTAAAATTTAACACCTAAAGCACTATATTCAGATTATAATTGACCTTAAGGTATACAAAAAGATGAAAATATATTCTCCATGATTTTAATATTATCAAAATTTTTATCACATGATAAGATAATACTCAAAAGGAACAAACATTCATATGAATAAATAACACATTAACCTCCCAAATTCAACAATAACACCAAAGGTTCAACATAGTTCATTCTTGAAATAAATAACCATATATCACATTTAACCTTAATAACCTCAACATTAAATAATTTTTTGACCTCAAAAGTTTTATTATACCTTTCATCTTATATCCCCAAAAATTTAATAATATTTTTCTAAAATAATTCTTAATGTTAATTCTAAGGGCTTCATATACCACGACCCAATAAAACATCTCTAAAAACATCATTAGCAGCTTTAAGATCACATAACATAAAACATAAAATTGTGGTGTCTATGATTTTATAACTATGATCATCCTTAAAGTTATGAACTTGTGATTTTATTCTTAAGTTAATCATACATTAAAATATCATAATCTTTGAATTTATCTATGACTTTTCTATTATACCAACTATAACATCTCCAAACCCACACTCCCTTATCCCATTAAATAAACACAATAATTACATTTGTGGATATGCTAATTATAAAAATTACCCAATTTCAACCATCCAAGACATACAAAATTAAATGTAAATATTGGATCAATTACATACACAAGGACCTTATAGGTTTATGATTTTAGAGAATTAGGAAAAGCTCTTACATAACGATACCCATGTCATTATATGAGATTGTTTTCTACTATACCCAACTTATGTTATTCCATATTAAGTATTATGTATATACCATAAAATTATTACTATATGAATATTTTCTAGACACAATTAATTTACCATAATTATTTATTAAATAGATAAATTAAAACATAAGAAGGGTGAGAACCAATGATTAGTAAGTGTAAATAAAATAATTAACAATTTAATGTCATCAATGTGAATAAAGGTGTGATGAAATAATAAAAATTCATGACCATGAAAAAATAAAATTATAACCTATAAAATGATGGATCATAAATCATGAAATATGAAACAAATATTTAACAAAAGAAAAGAGTCATATATATGAACAATTAATATCCATGTGAAAATAATCATTAAGAAAAAGATACATTATAATTTTATGAAAGCATAAATAAAACAAGATGGTAACTTGGAACATCATTATTATATCAACTATTGAGTAAATATTATAAATAGAATAACCTAATTAGTAAATTATATTAATATATAAATAGAAACCTATATCTCGTAAACCCTATCCCATTACCTAATGAATTAAAGATCTATATCAGGCTCACCCATCATCATGAGATATATCAAGATCACTCATAATTATGGGATATATTAGGATCATCATTCATCACCAATAATTTCCACGTACCATATAATAAATAAAGAATTTAAATGCTTATTATTTTCAATATAACACCCTTGAAAAAACCCATCATTCCTTTATATCTTGGTTATCCTATGGAAAATAAATGCGTTACATAACAATCTCATTTTATTAATTGTAATAAATCAAGGTAAATAATAAGTATGGTATCATTATAAGATATCCCCAGTGGATCATATTTAATATCAAGGGTTTTCCTCATTTATATATAGAAATACCATTAAAATAACATTGATAATATTCTTAAGGAAAATACCCTTTCCACTTTAAAAGTAAATTTTAAAACTAAATGTTTCCATAATGTTAGGAAAATAATTTTTGTAAAGAACCATGGAAACATTTAATGGAATATTTAATGCACTGAGTGGTCATGATGGTGAGAAATTATATTCATGTCATAATTATTAAAACAAGGATTCTGCTGACACCTTTGACATAGAGTACCCTATTCAGAAAATGATAAGTAGATTATTTTAGAATTTTTTTTAAAAAACATAAACATAAATATAAATGGATTTAAACAATAATTTATTAATATCTAAAAACATTATTAAAAACATTTTAGAAAATATGTATATTGGATAAAAATGTTTTCTGGATGAAAGATGAGAAATAAGTATATATTTTCTTAAAAACATTTTTGAACCATTTTCAATACCAAATATAAGAAAATTAAACTAAAAAATTAAAGTTTCATTAAATCCAAATGATAAGTAAAAATGAAAGTGTTTATTATATAAGGATTATATAATTTCTTGAATAGAGATTAAATCATAAACAATCCCAATTAAAATAATATTGAAACATAACTCTCTTTCAACTTTAGTAACATTGGAATCATAATCCCCCAGAAATAATAAAATCAAATGAATCATGAACCTAAGAATATTCATGATATAACATTTCAAAGTCTAGTATATACACCTCATAATAGAATATTTGTGGATAACATAAACAAATGTCTAAAATAAGGAAAATCTGAGACGAACAACCCTTACAATGATCATATCATTGAATTTAGAATTGATCAATTGAGAGATCTTGTGAAACAAATAAAAATACACATAAATAAATTATAAATAAAGAATAAATCAAAAAATTCCATTTCACACATTATAATGACATAATATAATTAATTAATTACAACCCAATGAAGGGAAATTGAGTGAAGAAACCTCTTACCTCTTTGGTAACATCCCAATTAAAACTACTTGGATAAATTAACATGAATTTTAACTTAAAATAACATTAATTATGAACTATTTATGAAATAAAATGTAAAATGGAATTATATAAATCATATAACATAAATTAGGTGTATGGTATTTAAACATGCCTCAATTAATGGAAATTGAGTCTAAATCGCTTACCTAGAGTCAAGACTTTTTATATATGTCCTTTAACACCTATATAATAAACTTAAATATTTTATTTTATTTCATAATAGAATTTTAAAATATTAATCTCTAATATTTAATATATTATTCTATATATTTTAATGAAAAATTTAATTACTTAAACAGTTAAGTCCACATCATTTGTTTTGAGGATGTTCGTTTTATAACTTCAAAATGACTTAGGTGGGTGGAATGTTCTCAAAGGGATATTTGTTCAATTATCTCCGTAATAATAATCCTGAAATATTTTTTTTTACAAAATTTATACTTTTAAAACCAACCATTTAATATATTTATAAAAAGGATTTTTTTACAATCATGGAGATGGTGGTTTGTACATACACATGAGAAACATTTCAATTTTTCAATGAATATGTGATAAAGGAAGTAAGTATTATTTTATATTTAAATAATTAAGATTATATTATAAATATACTATTACATATTTAAATAATTTATATATACTTTCCATGTGATGTGGTGATTAATAACGAATCACACTGGTTCTTGGAGGTGGAAATCCACATGTACGCATAAAATAAGTTATCATTTTACAATGGATGGAAAGGTAAGAAATTATAACATAATTTATTTTTAAATAATGATAATTATTTCATTTATATAATATATATACATTAAATATATCATTATAACCAGCCATTATTGGTGGTGATGGAAAATGAATTATATCGATTTGTGCAGCAGTAGTCCATCGTACACTCGAATGATTGATTAATATCACATTTAATGGAAAATGAGATGTATATAGGTTTTGAAATTATCCTAATAAAATATAAATATTTTTAATATAATTATTTTATTATACAATCTTGGTTTAAAAATGTTTTAAGGATGTATAAGAAGAAATAAAACTAAAACATTCAGTTAAAAGTTATACCTCTTCTTCGAACAACTTTATTTTCCATACCCCTTTATCATTATAAGGTTTGTATTATTAAAAAAATAGGACCTTTAGGATGTGGATAGGGATATTTTAAAGGTATACGTGTTGGGATTTTATGAACTAGATTCCTAAAATGGTGGGATGAAGAGATGATAGAAGGTTCCCTTTCAAAAGTGATGGGAGGGGCGCTCTTGGAAGACCTTATACTATTAACCTAATATAAACTAACTTTCAAAGACAAATGTCACAACATTGATATATGTTTTATGTAGGATAATTAATTATTGAAATAATCTCAGAAAATAAAATTTTATAAGTTTAGGGGATGTTTTCTCCAATATCTTTTTGTTTTAAGCCCTCGTTAACCCTTTTGATGATAATCACAAAATCAAATTATTCAACATTTAGAGGTAATGAAATTTACTATAAAAGGAAAAGTGAACCATAAGTAGAACATGTATGATATTTTTAATCTTATATAATTAAATTGAATTAATATAGGATTTTTATGAATTTTAAATCATTTAAAAAATAATTTTTATTATAAAATATCATTAATAACATTTTTAGAATGATTTATTTAGCTTGAATTTAAAGTCAGAAATATAAAAATGGAACTAGAATATAGAAATTTTACACATCTAAAATAAGTTATATATATCTATAAAAATCATGGGACAATATAAACCCACCCAAAAAAATATTTTAGTGTTTTTAAAATCAATTAATTAATTTTTCAACTCCTTGCAGAAGCACTATGTTGGTGTTACTTAAGAATTTGTGGTTATTATTTCATAACTAAATATTAAAAATAAATTATCATGATATAAAAATAATAATTATTAAATTAACCATTAATATTCATTAAAAAATTTTTTTTATCCATTTTTTACAGGAAAATAGTTTTTTAAAATCAAGAGAGTGACATTTTGTATTTTTATTTACATAAAATAATTTATAAACCATTTAAAAAAATGGAAAAAATTGTACTAACTAAAAATATTTGGTGATTATGGTAGAAGAAAACATATAAATTTATTAAATTTAATTTTTACAATTAATTTTAGTCTTTATTGTGTTATTTTTAACCTTAATTAATAGATTTACCCTTACCGATGTGACAAATATTTATCGGAGTTAATATTCATAATGACAAAAAAAATTGAATTATTAAGAAACAATTAACATCATAATTACAAATATAGGATCCATTATTCAATACTAAATTCCTTAAATTGTATGAAATCAATTTTAATATAAATGTGTAAAATGCAACGAAACACAGTTTTTAGAGAAATGCATTTTTGTCTCGAAAAATAAACTTACACCAAAATTAGGCATAATTATAATTAAAATGTAATTAATTATATTATAAATAATTAAATATTTATTATTTTACCTTGATAATAAATTCAAAAAAATGGGAATTTTTAAAGAGAAAAATGAAAGTTTAAAAAAATGGAATTTGTGCACTATTCACTGAAAAATAAATCTTTTCAAAAAATCCCAAAATTTCACCCAAAGATAATTTTGATATTATAATTTCAAAAACTATATAATTTTTTTAAAATAAAATTTTAATGGTTTCAAAAATTAATTATAATATTCTCTCACAAAAGGCAATATGAATCATTTTTTAAGAAAAAGTATTTTTGAAATATAAAATGAAATTACTAAAAATTGAGTTCTTATATCTTAATAATTAATAAACAAATTCATATTGAGTAGAACCATCATATATATATATATATAATAATGTTTTTAATCCTATTAAAACCTAACAAATCAATAGTTGTGTTATAACTGTAACATTTAAATAATAATATTTCATGGTTCATTAAAGCTTGGTGTTGTGGGTTTTATACACTATCAAAAATGGGTTTTTTAAATATAATGGTGTTAAAAATAATCTCCACTAATTTGTGATCAATATTTTTAGAAATTATAGTATGTTTCTATAATTTGTGGTAAATAAATTTCATAAAAAATGTTACGAAGACTGGATGGAAATTGAGATATTTTTTAATTACCATAAAATAATTATTAATATGTTATAAATTTTCATGATTTTATGCACATAGATTAAAATATGTGTGATAGTGTCATTGGAACATTAATAAAAAACCCAAAATACATAATATATAATTAAGTAAGGTTTTTTAATGATTGATACAGGTATAAGGGAAGATTTGGTTTTAGTGAGGGGTGAGAGGGATACTTTTATTCCTATTGCATATTAAAATCATTTAATAAAGGAGATATATCATATTTTAAACTTTTTGAATTATGTAAAGGATTTATAGGGGTATTAAAAAATATCATGAATATCAGTTCAACAACCAATTTGAATTTAAAGGGTCAAAAATCACATGACTTTCATGTTTTGAGGAAAGGTTTAATCCATGTTACTTTACATTGCATTCTGTCTAAAAATATATGACACACATTGAACAATATCTATTTATTTTTAAAAGATATATTAATTAAATATATATACCTACAAAACTTTCCATCTATGGGAACGTAAATTACTATCATATAAAGTGAATTGAAAATGTTCTTCCCTCTATAATTCTTTTATATAATGGATTATTTGATGGTTCACTTAGATTTTTTTTTGAAAATGTGGAATTATATATTAAATTTGGATATAAACTATTTAATATTATTTAAATAATTTTAAATTTATAAAATCTTCTATTTTAGAGTGATATATTGTTCAGAAATCCATTGAATTTTGTATTGAAAACCTTTCTAATGTAGATACAATTGATCTCTAGAAATCTTATCATAGTGGGTGTCTTATTGGTGAAGTGAGTTTTGAAATATTTTTCCCCATTACCATTACAGAGAAAGAGTAGGCTCACCTATACATTTTATATAACTTGTTATAGGTTTCAATATATCTTGAGACCCAAAGAGTAATTCTTAGTCATTTGAATCCATCATGGGCTAAAAGTTAGATATAAAATATACATAATTTGAAGTTTATAGGATGCTTTTGAGACAATATTTTTAAGTAAAAATCTGAAAATAAATATTCAATTTGATAAACACTTAATTGGATAACAAGTGGAACAATATTTAAAGTTTTATATTGTAATAGTTATATAACAAATGGTTATATGTTATATAAAAAGGAAATATATTAATTTAGTACCATGAAAAATAGTAGAGTTACTCTTGAAGTATTAGTGATACATATAACTAGTACCAAGGATAAAATCCATATTATGAAAATATTTCATTCTTTGGAATAATCAAACATATATGGGAGTTGGATTATACAATATTCGAAGTAATTATGTTTCAAAAAAAATGTGTTGATAATGGGAGTCTAGTTAAAATTGTTTAATTGGGATTTCAGAATGTGAATTTCAATAAGGAAGGGTATACAGAATAACCATTCATAATGTAATTATATATAGTTAATTATTTTATACCCCAAATCCTGCAAACATAATGTGATCAATTTTTTTATCAACCAAAATAACTATAGAGTTAAAGCTCAATTCCATTGACAATAGCCTCTTCTATTGAGCACTTAATCATTTCATGGTTCTCCCAATGTGTACAAGGTTTTCTATGATAGAGAGTACCATAAAGAGGGTATTCAGATGCATGATATAAGGAACAAATCACTTAAACCATTAATGGAAAAAAGGATTTTAATAAATAGGTTATAATTTTTCCTAAATTTACAATGTGTTTCCTCATAACATTATGTATTCATTACTACATTTATATAATCAAAATTAAGTTTTTAACTACTTATATATATAATAGGATCTCCATATAATGAAGTTACTAATACTAAGTAATAACATATCAAAAATGTTGAAACTGATGAAGTTTTAGAAGGTGAAAAGTATGTGATTGAAAAAAGAAATAAGTGTGGTAGTGTGATGGTCTTAACAAAAATTATTAAGGCAAGATGCAAAAGGATAAAATTATAGGTTGGACGGAATACATATGGACAACCAGTAGGCCCTAACAAGTTAATTTTTCTTGTTACATTTGGGTTACCAATCGAATCCATGTGCTAATTTATATTTATACATTGTACAATATTGTTCCTGTATTGATAAAATTAATTTGAAAATTAATTATGGAAACATTTTAATTTACATTCCCTATTTTACAAAATAAATAAATAAATTAAATGTTGATTTTAACTTCATTATCCCTTTTAAAGTGCAACTAAATTGGACTATTATCGAATGAAATTTTAATTAATGGTTTCTATAAAGGATCATAGATCCTTTAAATAAAATTATTATGAACCATTATCTAATGGAAGATAATGGGAAATTAAACCACCACCCACCACCTAGATATGAAAACATTATAAACTAGGAAACAAGGAATGCATTAATTGGTCATTTTGAGGAGGAGTACATTATAATTAGTATTTTTTACATTTAATTATAGGTATTAATCACTTTGTTTTGGAATTATTAATTTATGAAACAAAAAATGAGACTCAAAATATGAAGCATCCATTAAAAAAATGGTACCACTACCATAATGCTTGGATGCAGTATGTTTCACCTAAACAAATTTCATCTTTTTTAAATATATATTAATAATTTTATGTGGTATAAAATGAAAACATAATTAAGTTCCTTTTTTTATATGTTGATTGATAAATCATAATTGAAATCCACTTATATCCTACATAATGTGCTATAGAAGGAGTCTCATGTAAATAAAGATGGAATATAGGAAATGAAAATATAAAAATACTATAGAAATCATGTATGAGTATGAAATAATAAAAATAATAATAAAAATCAATATTTAAAAATTGAAAAATAAATTTACTATATTTTTTATATGGTTTATAATTAGAAATTATCATCAGTTATACCTAATGAATTACTTCCTTTAGTGTCCTTGAAGTGGCCATAAAAATATGTGTATTTTATAGGTAAGTATTTTAGAGTGTCACCTTGATCATATTTGGAGAAATAAAGAACATGGTGGATAAAGATAAAAAAATAGAATCCATGCAGGAAAAAATAGATGCTCTTTATGAAAAAGTTACTTGGAAATCTAATTTATTAGAATGCCTTATAGGAAGGGATAAAGTTGGATAAACAACACAAACCCAACCATTGCATGAAGAGACACCCCTATAAATGAGGATATTTATTCCCCTCAATCACCTTCCTTACCCAAGGTAAAAAATGTTTTCATAAAAATGTATCTTAAAAGTAAATTTGTGACATCCCAAATTTGGTGCCACACACTAGTGCCCCGAGCCGGTCAGTCACATGACCACAAATATTTCTCCCTATATTATATAGACTACCAACTAACAGAAATGTTATATTATTGATCATGGGGAGAATATACCCTTTTTATCAAAGTAGTACATTGGTGGGAAAAAAGAAACAACAACCAAATGATATTAACAATAAGTAGACAAATCTGTATCACATGATGACCAAAACATAAAACCATATCCAAACTAAAAGAGTAGATATTTCATGCAAAAATAAGTGTCATGTGTCTAATACAAAACCAAAATAATAACCCACTGACAACTCCAAGTAGGCCCTGACACCAAGTCGGCTTCCCTCATCCATGATTCATCTTGACTCACCCATCTAACATGGGAATCTTACCATTATCCTATCCTACAAACATGAAGAATATCCAGGTACCGATCAGGAAGCCCGAGTATAGTGTGATTACAACTCAGTAAGACACCACCAATGACTTATAAAAAATATCTAGTCAATAATAGTGTATGTATTTGTTTAGAGAATAAATTATAGGAAAAAATTAAATAGTTTACATGTATTCAATTATTTTTTATTTAACCACATATAACATTGGGTTCTTGAGGACACTAAAACCATAAAAACATTCTTCATCCCGTGTCAGAGTTTGAAATATCCCTATGGGATATAAAATATAAAAATTACATGGTTATCATTTATCATTTAAATTCAATTCACTTATATGGGAAATTGGAACCATAGTCTAATGCCAATATTTTGGGCCTAGAAAGTCATGGATATTTCCCAATGGTATTTTTAAGTAGTAATCTATGCCTCACGCTCATTAATCACTATGGGTTTTTGAAGCAGCAGTCTACATCTCGCACATTTTTATTAATAAATCACACAAGTGGGCTTTTGAAGTAGAAATCTATGTCCCACACTCATTATCACTATGATATTTTTATGTAGTAGTCCTTGTGTCACACATATTTATCAAACAATCACATAATATTACATTTATTACTTTTATCCTAGTTAATCATTATTAACCAAATCACCAACATTTCACATCATGATTTAACATTAAAATATATCACAAAAAATCATGATTTAATACTTTAAACACGTGAAATAATCTATGAAAATCACCATTAAACCATTTTTCAATATTCAATTCATATAACCCATTAACCCATTAAGGTCAAGTCAACCATCTCATAACCTTAGTTTTCAATTAATTCATATCACATTAACTGACCAACTACACAATATCAATTTCCCATCAATTCTACATTAAAAACTTTCCATTCATTAATTGAACAATTAATTAATCTAATTCCACCAATTGGATAACCACAATTATCCAAATCAAATTCTCCATCTTTAACTCAAGTCATATTCACAAGGAAACTTGATTAATTAATTCCATGATTCCATAAATTAATTAATCAATTAATATATTCAATTAAAGATTCAAAAATCAAATGTTATAATTGAATTTCAACAACACATACATGCAATTGGAATTCAAGACTATAGAAATTGAATTTAGAACACCTACCTTGAAATTGATGATGAACACTCCCAAAAAATAATCCATAATTGAAGAGTAACAACCAAGATCACAATGAAGAATGGGATTTATATCTAAAACCTAAATCCAAGATCAAATGTATTTGATATATCAAAACCTAGAGTTTCCTCCTACATTATAAATCTCATTCTTCATTGTGATCTAGATCTAGGTTTTGATATATCAAATACATTTTGGAGGTCTTAAGGCCTTATATTTAATACGAGCTTCTATTTTTCACCTCTCCTATTAATAGATTCTAATTTTCACCTCTCCATGGATGAGAATATCTTACTAGGAGAGGTGAAAATGATTGGGCTTTTTAATCTTCATATCTAAGATTCCAAGGAAACTCATCCTTGAGTTTTCTCTTACCTTGGAACCTTGGAATATTTGATCTTGGAAACTCATCCACAATTGAGTCTTCTCACCCACCTTATGGGAACTCGTCCTTGAGTTTTAATCCCTAGAATCTCTAAGATTCCAAGGTAAAATGATTGGGCTTTTGAGTCTTCATATCTAGTTATCCCTCCCATGTTTCCTCCTGCACATTCCCATGTCTCCACAACACATGAATTATTGTCATTGTTTTTCCAAACAAAACATTCTCACTGCAATCCAACACACATATCATATTCTTCTCAAAGGATGTATTGGTCTCAAGCTCAATATCATACAAATTGATTGCATGAGAAGGGCAATAGTGATACCACAAATCTTTTGACACATGAAAAACATTGTGCATTATAATGTACCTCTATAGAAGATTCAATCAGTACACCACTAGACCGAATCCCTCCACAACATCAAATGACCCAATAAACCTAGGAACCATTTTTTCCTATCTCTAAATCCTATGTTGACCCAATCTAGGAGACACCTAAATGAAAAAATGATCGCCCTCTATAAACTCTATGGGATTTATAAATATATCAATATATGATTTTTTTCTACATTGATCCATATAAAAATTCTTTTGAATCAATTTAACATTGACGCACCCACCTCTATCCAACATAGGGGTGATATGCATGTATTAATATAAAGAGCCTCATATGGTGTCATCTAAATAGTCCTCTAATAAATTTTGTTGTATACGAAATCTAAAAGTGCTATTTACTTCTCCTAATACCCACCAAGTTTAAAACACAAGATCATAGTGTATCCTAAAGTACTTGAATAGTAGGCTTTGATTTCACATCTATATGTGGGTGGAATGTCGTAATTAAAAAAACCTTTGTACCAAGAACCTTATGTAATACCTGCCACAAGAGAGAATTAAAATGTAATTTATAGTCTGAAATAATACTCTATGGCACCCTATCTAGAGAGACTATCTCCTTTACATATAAGTACCCCAGCTGATCCACTGATAAAGTCTCTCGTATAGGGAAGAAATGTGTTACTTTCTTCAATTGGTCCACAATAACCCAAATAACGTTATTCTCCTGAGGTGTCCATAAGAGACCCACCAAAATGTCCACATTGACTTAATACCACTTCCATTCTGAAATAGGAAATTGTTATAGTAAACCACTAGGTTATTGATGCTAGGCCTTCACCTGTTTACAATTGTAGCATCGTGTCACAAACCCTGCAATATCGTTTTTCACGATCGACCACAAAAAACTATCTTCGTAGGTCACAGTACATTTTGGTCACACCCAAATTTAGAGCCCACTTTGAGGCATGAAATTATCACATCAAATCCTCGTACATGCTCATAGGCATAATAGCACGATTCCTCACATATATGATCCCATCCTCATCTACAATCCAATATAAAGGTGACTCCACACCTTCTAGTATTTTCCTCAAGGAAAAAAAATATTGATATTGATAACACATTTCCCTAATCCTACTCAAAATATTCTAATTCACTAAAACTGATATGAGATTCATCAACTCATAACTCTCCTAAACCAAAACATGCATCTAATCTAGTAATGTCATAATTTTTCACTCATCACTAGACTCCTGAACTACCTGAGTCTGAGTTTTCCTTCTTAGAGTGTTAGAAAAACCATTTCCCTTCCTAGGCATATATGCTTGATCAAATTAGAATGATTGCATATAATCAAACCATATCTATTGTCGGAGATTCAAGTCTCTACCCAAAATAACATACTCTAATATCTTATTATTTGTATACATAATAAACTTTTTATAAATAGGTAATTCCTCCAAAACATCAAATAATAAATCAGTTTATCTAATTCAAGGTCATTCCTAGGGTAGTTCCATTCATGTGGCCTCAACTACTGAGACCCATATGCCACAAATCGACCTCCCATCATCAACACTGCTCCATTTCCTTTCCCAGAAGCAACAAAAAACACTTTATACTCCTCACCTAGCTTGGGTAGGATCAAAATTGGTGCATTAGTTAAATTATACTTCAGATACTTGAAGGAATTCTCACTTGATTTAATCCATTCAAACTTTATCCCCTTCTTGGTCAATCTCGAAAGTGGTGATAATAATTGGGAAAAGTCCAGGATGAGACTCTAATAATAACTTTCCAGTCCCAAAAATTTGTAAGCATTATTGGGAAACTCCCAAAAAACCACTGCCTAAAATTTTTTAGGGTTCACTGAAATGCCTTCCTTTGAGATTATGTGACCTAATAAGTGTACCAGATAAATTCAAAATTGACACTTAAATAGTTTTGAATATAGTTGTTTCTCTCTCAGTTTACTTATGATGATGTAAAGATGTTGTGAATGATCATCATAAGTCTTAGAGTACAACAAGATTTCATGCACAAATACAACAACGAATTGATCCAGTTATGGGTGGAATATTCTATTCATCAAGACTATACACATTGTCAGTATTTTTATTAGCCTGAAGAGAATCATGAAAAAATTAAAAGGATATACCTTCTTTTGAAAGTATTACTTGGTATATTACAAGTTCTAACTATCAACTGATGATACCTCGACCTTCATTAGATCTTAGATAAAACACAATCTCACCTTAACTTGTCCAAAATATCATCTACATGCAGAAGAGGATACTAGTTCTTCATTTTCCTCTGGTTAAACTTCGGGTAATCAACAAACAAGAATAAAGTACCATCATCCTTCTTATAAAAACTATTTTTGAACCCCAAGGTGACACACTTGGATGGATAAACACCTTATCTATCTACTATTCTAGTTGAGTCTTAATATCTTGAATCTCTTTTGGATTCATTATATATGGTGGAATTGAAACTAGCTCAACCCCAAGAATGGGATCAATTGTAAATTTCACATCTCTCTCAGGTGGAATACCTAATAATTATTTATAAAAAAATCCAAAAACCTATCCACTAAGGGTGTAAATACATCATGCCTTTAACCCCCATCATCCATAAAAAGACTAGAAATTTGGGTGGTGATTTCCCCCAATTGCTGATGAACTAGACCTAAATGGAATGAAAGGATATTCCAATCTCCACAGTGAATATATTTGTCACTCTCAAGAGTTGTACAAGTAAATATCATAAGGTAACAATATATATGGGCTCGTTATTCTGCTAACTATTCCATTACCAAAATTAGGTCGAAACATGACATATCAAGAATGAAAAGATCCCAACGAAAATAATACTCACCAAATTTGAGAGAACAACCCTTTCCTAAGTATATGTCTCTAAAACATACTCCCAAAGGTGTATCTATCATCATCACCCCACTCAAAAACTCCACTTATAGGCTCAAACCATTCACATGTTGTAAAAATATAAAATAACGAGTGGCACCATTATCAAATAAGGAACTAGCTATTATAGAATCTACAATAATAGTACCTATAACTATTGATGGTCTAGCCTCACTATTCACTAGTGTAGGATTAATGGAATAGAAATATATTTCCCCACTTCTCTGTGATGCAGTCTGATTCCCCTAAACTGAACCAATCTACTGATACCAATACAATTTACCAGAAGCACCTTATCCACTTCCTCTAATGAGGCTTCCAGTAGAACTCTAACAGCCAGACTGGTACTGTGTAGAAGATCCCCTTACCACACAATTATTCTATCTAGATAC
Source organism: Viscum album (assembly GCA_963277665.1). NCBI lineage: Eukaryota > Viridiplantae > Streptophyta > Magnoliopsida > Santalales > Viscaceae > Viscum > Viscum album. The sequence goes on from OY728141.1 coordinate 792,212,099, forward strand.
TTTATCACTAACCATTTGTTGTGGGTTTCTATAGAACTTATATATATGTCCCATCCTACCACAATCTTGGTACTCTATCGATGACCAGGGTCACTATCTAAGAAATTGACTCGACCTACCGCACTGTTGATAAGTCACTTGGGTAAGGTACTAAGTAACTGATCCTTCCCCACATCCACTCTAATTTCAACTTCCCTAATCCATATTCTTATAATGGTGATTAATTATCTAAAAACTTATACCTCCTGAGTGTCTATTCAAAACCACATTTCCTCCATTGGAATCCACCTTTAGGTTCCCCTAATAAATGAGAGCCTGATTCACAACTTCCAAAAATTTCTTTATCCTGAATATATTCACTTGGGACATAATTTCACATTTAACCCCATCCTAAAACCATTTTTATATGGTTTCCTCATCTAATTTTAATGATGGAATAAAGCACTTTAAATATGTAAAATGACTAGTAAATACCATAATATACATACTCCTCTAAGTCAACCTCATAAACCTAGATGATCTCTTTTACATAATAATATTAAGGTAAAAGTGATATAAGAACTTCTATAGAAAGTTCTTCCACTCCATATTCTCCAATTATCTATCCCATGTATGGATTTTACACCATCGCTTCGCTTGACCACATAACATGTAAGTAGCTAATTTGACTCTTTTCTCAGTAGGAGTCTCTAAATGTTAGTGTATAGTCTGGATAGACTCAATCCATAACTTATCTACCTTCGTTCTACCCTCTCTAGTAAACTCCAGAGGATACTATTACAAAAATTCTCATATTAGGTCAGACATACACTTCACAACCTTCCCTATGTCTCTTTCCATAAATAGTATGAAGTGAGGAAATTTCTCAAGGAACTGCTCTCCAACTTCCTCAACTAGAAATATATGGGCCTCAAGATCCACTATTGGTGAATCATCTCAAGTCACAACATATTTTATTACACTCAATAAGCATCATCATGGAGGCATATTTCTACAATTTCAAAAAAACTACTTAGAACAAATTACATAATATTAATACACTGATGTAAGAGAGATTCATAATAAAACATAACTATTCATTCCCCCATTTTCCATCACATGGTCAAAACAGAGGCACTATCACTACAATTAACTAGCCTACATCTAGTTAAGGCTTACAAAGGGTTTAAAAAATCTAATCCTTCAAGTTTCCCATTAGACACCCATATTTCACATCTCACATCATTTACAATTTTCCAATTTCACATTAGTCCCAATTTCATTTAAACGACACTAGAAAATAAATTAATTTTCACTTAACAACTTTCCCAAAAGCTTCTTTTCTCATGCATGAACAAAATAATGCATGGAATAATAAATCCTGAGTGCCTAGAATGATGCATGAAAACTAAAATCTCATTCCATACCGAGACATGAGTAAAATTTCATAGAAAACACAGAAATAATAATCACATCACACTACATGTGCATCACTTGAGGTGAAATAACATCCAACTGCAACAACACACATCAAAAATAATAATCACACCCAAGGTAATTGGATTTTACCCTTATACATCTGTCAACTACTCCCATGCATGAGCTCTTTACCAAGCCCCGACTCATCCTATTCTCTATTACATCATTCATAAACATTAATACAAAATAAAATTAAAAAAACTCATTGGATAACACTTTATGATGTTCGGACCTAGGTGCCACACACTGGTCCCCAAGATAGTCATTCATATGACATCAAGCACACCTCCCCATATGACAAAGGCTTCCAACTAGAAGCAAGGGTTTATTATCAATCCTGGTAAGACTATACCATCTTTATCAAAGTATAAAAAGAGTGGAAAATAAATAAACAACAACCTTATTATATGACCAATAGCCAGACATATCAGTATAACATGATTTCCAAAAATGAAAACAATATCCAATGTAAAATAGTAGATATTTCATGCCAAAATAAGTGTCAAGTGTCTAATAAAAAACCAAAATGAAGACATGTTGAAAAATATAAGTGATGCCTGACACCAATTTTAGCTCCCTCATCCCTGCTCCATCTTGACTTGTCCATCTAACATTGGACTCTTTCCCTAACCCTATCCTACATACATGAATTCTTTCCGGTACCAATCAGGAATCCCAAGTAGGGTGTAAGTACAAATAATTAGGTCACAACCAATGGAATATAAAATAATATCCAGTCAATAATAGTGTATGTATTTATATAAATAATAAATTACAATAAATAAAGTAAAAGTTTTCATATATTCAACTATTATTTATTTAACCACATAAACTAATGGGTTCCTAAGGACACCCAAACAATAAATACCTGATTCATCCTATATTGGAGTCTGAAATATCTCCAAGGGATATAACATTTCACAATTACATATTTATCATTTATAATTTTAATTCAATTCACATTATGTTTAATTGGAACCATAGTCCAATGCCTACATTTTAGGCCTAGAATGTCATGGCAAGGACCCTGTGGGATTTTGAAGCAGCAGCCTTTGTCCCACACTAATTAGTCACTATTGGATTTTAAATGATCATTCCATGTCACCAAAATGTTTATAAATCAATTACACAAGTGGTCTTTAGAAGCAGTAGTATGTGTCCCACACTCATTATCACAATGGGATTTTGAAGCAGTAGTCCATGTCCCACACACATTAATCAAAAAATCAAACAATATCACATTTATCATAGTTAATAATCATCAACCCAATCACCAAAATTTCACATCATGATTTACTTCTGCAATTTATCATCACAAATCACAATTCAATACTTTAATCACATTAAATAATTTGTGAAATTCATTATTTAACCATTTGTCAATATTTAATTCATATAACCCATTAAACCATGGAGGTCAAGACAACCATCTCATAACCCCCATTTTCAATTAATTCATTTCACATTAATTAACCAATTACCTCATCTCAATTTCCCCTAAATTCCACATTCACAGCATTCCATTAATTAATTTACTAATTAATTAATTTAATTCCACCAATTTCATAATCAAATTTACCTAAAACAAATTATCCATGTTCAACACATCTCATATTAAAATGGAAACTCAATTAATCAATTCCATGATTCCATAAATTAATTAATCAAATAAATTGATTAATTAAATATTTAATTTTCAAATGCGCTAATTGAATTTTCACAAAAAATGAATTCAATTAGAATTCAATAATATGGAATTTAATTTATAATAGCTACCTCAAAATTGATGATGAATTCCCTCTAATGATAATCACTAATAAAATCAGAATGACCAAAATCTGGAAAATAATGAGATATATATATGAAACCAAATCCTAAATCAGATGGATTAGATCTATAAAAATATATATATATATATATATCCATTTTTAGTAGAGGAAAACCATCCCATTTTTATGCAGAAAGAGAGATAAGAGAGAAATAAACCTAATAAGGATGAGAATCTCTTATGGTAGAGGTGTAAATCTTCAATCTAGGCTTTGATTCATCGGGAATGAAGGTTAAATGGGCTTGGAATCCATTTTATAACTTCCAAAAATGATATGAAAAAGTTATGTTTGATCTAAGGTTTATTTATGGAAATTGTTTCGGCTTTGGGGATTTTTAATCTAATTTTTGAGGGTTTAAAATTCTGCACGCACGTTTTCCTATATGGAGAGCATGATTTCCCTTAATAGTGAAACTCTTCTATAGGGGGATCACGGTTAATATAAAGGGGGCACATGGTTTTCGAAATCATTACTCAACCATGAAATCCCTCTCTATCTAGGATTGAACAACTTTTCAGAGCAGAGAACATGATTTGGGAAAACTATGTTGTAGGATTCCCAACCTAATTAACCACCCGAATAGTGTTATTAGACTGGGTCCCAATGGCCTTAGCTGTGCCTCCCCAAATTCCAAAGGCTATCGACTAGCAGTGAGGGTGTAAAATGGGTATAGTAGGGACCCTTGGGATAAGATATAAATGTTGGTATGAGTAATAATGTATAACATGAATCATAAATAAAAGACTCATTAGACTCAAACTAGACCCCCCAGCAGAGGAAGCATAGTCAATAGTAGTAAATAGAAAAAGAAAAACTAAATAAGTTTTAGAAATAAAATGACAATACAACATACCACTTCTATTAATAAAATAAAGAATCATAAAAAATAGGTCTTACATATCAGTATACAAAAGAAGGTTTTCCCAAAGGCTAAACACTATATCCTTACACATATAAACATACTGATCCAAAAAAAAGAAACTTAAATTGAAACTCTAATAGAGGAAATACCTCAAGGTAATTTCCATAATACCGTGCTAAACAACCACAAGGAAATTGCTCAAGAATCCAATCCCTTACAAGAACATAAAGACATGAAGTCTACACACGTTCTAAAGGGCCCATATATGGTGTGATAACAAGTATCAGTAGAATACCACCCAAGTGTGTATACCCAACAAGAGTATTTAAGAATAAATGTAATGTGGAATTTAATAAAAGAAATGGATAATTCAACTAAATTAAACACAAACTCAACTGATGCTCAACAGCCACCAGGGAGATGTCACCTGCTTCAGCCAATTCTAGAATCTATGGAAATGAAAAGATCCTTGGCACATGGCCCAAGGAATCCTATACCACCACATATCCTAGGTCAACCCACAAGTTCCACCTTAAATGAGATAACCTGAAACCACATGCCTCATGGCATTTCATATCTCACAAGTACGAACATCTTGAAGGCATGCCCATGCAAAAAAATATGGTCCCTCAAATCCCTACTCAGAAACACTCATCTGCTCAAATCACGATATCCAGAGGCATAATGACATTCTTCTTCAAATAAAACAATTATCATCCCATGGTGTAACATCCCAAGGAATGATGATTTCTATCCTCCCAATGTAATCCTGGCCCAACGACCTCAATTTGGTGAGCCTCATCCCCCGAATGATTTCCTCATATCTATCAATTGAAGGCTCCACACCATCCATGTGGCCTTCTATATCAATCAACCCCAAACCATAAACACCTAAGATGAAAATACCAAGGGAATATTTCCACATGAGTGGTCAAGAACACCTCATCATGGAGTAAAAATATGTACAAAAAAGTCAATTCAGTTCTTTTTCCATCATGGGTGAGTAGAAATCACCAAATAAATACCTAATAAACATCACCACCATTACTATGAACCCTTATGACCTTATCATTCAAGTCTGATGGCCATGCCATCCTACTTCATGGGCCATGCCTAGTACCTGAAGCTTTACTACCTCAATCAAAGTCCATGACTCCAAATCCTTTGACCATCATCACTCAATCATATATATATATATATATATATACATATATCCAGACCAAGCCCCAACTAGATGACCACTTTTCCTCAAATCCAAATGGCCAATCCCATCCCATCCTCAGGCCAAGCCTATCATGATCCCTTGGGTATCAGAAGTATGTCACAAGAAATTACATATAAATAACACACTTTTTATTAAAACATCAATTCAATGGAATTGAATTTCACATCTCAAATTCAATATCCAACTCAATTTAAAACAATCAAATCAATTTATTAGAATTGACCAACTGCAATTTCATATAAACAAATAATTTTAAATAAGAAAACATTGATTAAAACAAGAGCACACCCATACTAACTACCTAAGGTTGTTAAAGACCTATAACATGGACTCACATGAATGGAAAGGTTTAGGGAATTCCTAGAGGCATCCTATATGATCATACAAACAATTTAACACCAAGAAATGGGGGTTTTGCTCAACTTCCCAAAATTGTGCTAAAATCCAAACCCATGAAAAGTTTTAAAAAACACAAAGTAAGGTATGAACCACCTACCTAGAAATTGTAAACATAGGCACATCCAATATTGATCTCTAAATTGAAGCGTATTGGAAGAGATATGAATTTTTTTAGCACCCTAAAAATAGGGTAAAATGGCTCAGAAGGAATTATCACTCTTTGAGGTGGAGGAAAAATAAAGAAGAGGAATTGATGAAGTTATCCTCACTAAGATGATTCTACATCACTTTAAGTTAATGAAAATGTATCACTGATAGATATATGGGAGGAAACTCTAGGAGGAGAGGAGGAGGATGTTTTTCTACTGTTTCACACGCGACCAAGGATAAAGAAGGGGAGAAAATGAGGGGAAAAAGAAAAATATAGGGAAGGTAAAAAATGAAATTTTTTACCATCACTAAGTCTCATGGTTTATCTCGAATGGTTTTACAAACCATGGTCAAATCGTGGAGGCTAGAGTGCATTGGTACTACCCAAATGGTAGTACTCGTGCATCTTACTACAAAGTTTTCTCTAACCATGCACAAATAATAAGTAGGCCTCTGCAAAAAACTGCATATCAAGACACATAGTCATAAACCACCCCAAAAATGTTATCCAACCCATGAGGTAGTTCAAAATTGGGGTTCGTGGTTACCTAGATGGGGCCACACGGTTTACCCTAAACCATGTGCCATGACCTGCAATTCTAAAATAGACCTTCGGGCCTCTCATGCTCCTAAAACCTTTCTAAAACCCCTATGGAACTCTCCAAGAATATAAACCCATCTAAAAACATTATATGAAGATAAAATAACTCTAGTAATTTGGTTCTGATGCTCAAAAAAGAAAAGGAAACCCCCAATAATTGAAAAGTTAAAAAATGGAGTGATTTTTAACCTGATTCAAAAATCTGGGACATTGCAATATCCCCACTTTAACATAGTTCATCACTGAACTCTAAAGAACCAAAAGATGGTACTGAATGTGCCTATCCTATTTAAAATAAGCCTAACTACCCTATTATCAAGGGAACATGTCAAATACCTCAAGGGGAGGCTCCCCACCTTAGGAGTTACCTAACCTGGTCTAAAGAGACCCAAAAAATCAAATCAATATACTGATCCAATGACCATTCCAATACTAAAGGTCCTCCCATGATGCATTGTCACTCCTACACCACATCAGGTGCACCCATTTCAAACAAAACACCCATCTGAATGATGCACTGCATCAATGCCTACCTCATTACCATGTCACACCTAGAACCAATGAGGCCCTGTATCTCAACAGATTCTAATATCAATTTTAGTGCTGCACACCTCAATGAAAAACCACACCACAATGGTGCCCAGATGCCTTGCACCTCATGTAACAAACATCCATTAATTACCTGATTCTTATTAACATTAATAAACATGAATTCCTTTTTGCTCAATCATATAACCCATTTCCTCACACCTCTCTCACACACACACAAATATATATATCAATAACAAACCTATGCTATTTCCAACCTACTAACCATCATTTTTTTAGTCCATATACATCTTGTGCACCTTATGTACTCAAAACAGGCCTGCCTCAACAAACCATGCCAAAAGAAAACAAAAGAACAAGGATACACCCATGGAGTACCTCTAACCATTGTTGGGTCACCAGCCTGCTCATACCTTGGAACCTCCACAACATGCACGTAGCCTGAATCTCAACTGCTTGAAGCCTCACCCCTCTCTGGTGCTACACCATACACTAGCCACTAACCACACTACTGGGTCCTAATATCTCTTCTAAATAAACCATGTATAATTAAACCTTTTCTACCCTCACCTCATACTGATCCCTAACTGATATGAGAGCCTTAATTCTGCCCCGGTCCCTAATTGTTGGTTGTCTGAGAAGGATTAATTCAGAACCTCTTGAGATTCCTAACCGGTCCATGTGCCTAGAACTCCTTTGGAGGCCATTCACACTGAATCTATAAATTTCTTGACATCCCACACTTGAATCAACCTTAGAATATCCACTACAAGCTGGTCTTGCTGAGTCCTCGTCCTGACCGACCTTTTGGAACTCATCTCAGCTTCACTTCCTACCATAAGAAGTGTCACCATGGAAGTAACCTAACATCATTTCCTAGATTTATTAGGACCTATACATTAGGTTCCCCTAAGCTATGAGAACATGTTTCACCACCTTATAGAATGATTCCATTCTAAAGATGTTTACCTACACCCAAATGGCATTCCACAAACCATCCTCTAAGCTCCTCACCCTCGAGGTCTTGTTGATCACAATCATGGGTGAAAAGTTATACAACTCAGTGAACGTAACTCCATAGTCCATGAAACCCTGTTGAAGGCTCAAGAACTCCTGAGATCTTTCTCTCCTTAGCATCTATTGCCAAAAATGCTCAAAGAGACTAGCCCCAAAGTCCCTTTAGACCATACCTTCATGTCTACCAGCATGCACCTGCATGTCGCACCAGCATTTAGCTGGTCCTTGAAGCATGTAGGTTTCTAGCTTCACCCTCCACCCTAGAGGAATCTGTAATTAATCCAAGATCATCTACAATGACTCGATCTAATTCTCAAATACTTACGGGCCACCCTCACCCTAAAACATTGGAGGGTGATAAGACTGGAAATCCCATTCCTGATACAGAATGGAATTATATTCTCCCTAATCACCCCTACAGATCCCCTAAAACACAGGCACAAGGATTTCTCAAAGCTACTCATCATTCCATGGCCCAATCGATTTCATATTTTGTAGTTGCTCTACCAGAACTGAAACCTGTGTCTAAGCTTGTGCTTATGGCTGTAGTTGTGGCTCATTCTCTTCCCAACCCCCAGGGGTCTCAACATGATTTTCCTCCGTTAGAACCAATCCATCGCCTTTCGGATGTTCTATCTCAGCCATCTATAAAAAAACATGATTAATACCACACCTGGTCAGGTAGTCCATATAAAATATTTATTTATAAAACATCGATAGGGAAGATATTAAATGTTATTTCATTCTCACTACACTTACCATTTCCTATATAAACCATGCCACACAGCATCCCGGCCTCATGGACTCTTTACTTACCCTCAATAGAGCCAAGTGTCAATGAATACTCATGTCATTACTTCCTAACAACCAATGTTTCCTCAAACTGATGACCTCATCCCCCAACCTAGTGATCAAAATCACCCCATTTCATACCTTCCATCTCCTATAAGATCCAATCCTGATCCACATATCATAAGAAATTTATTTCAAGGAACATGCATATTTAAAATTGAAACATCCAATCATGTGCCTATAAAAAGCATAAAATTTCATTTCAATCACACTCCTTTCCTCACCAGGCCAAGGTTTCAAATATTAGTCCATTCCATATCATTCCAAGGTTATATATCATAATAGAATAAAATCACATGCCCAGAATACCACTCAAGGTGGAAATAATATAAATAGTAATATGAGTAAAACAAAATGGAAACTTTTCAACCCATGGTAACTTGGTATGTCCCTTATACCTAGGGTTGAAGGCACCCAATCACAATTTATTAACCTAGTTCTGACCACAACCTAATCTCCAGTCTACCATATCCCAAATAGTAAGACAAGTAGAAAGTAAAAGAAAAATAAATCATGATCTGATTATTATCTATCCTTATACTACTAATAAATCATACTCAAGAATTATTTGATACCACCTATAGCATCCCTGTCCCAATTAGCCACCCGAACAGTGCTCTCAGACCAGGTAACACTAGTCTGAGGCATGCCTCCCCAAATTCCATAGGTTTATAACTAGAAGTGACTGTATAAAATGGGTATAGTTGAGAGGTTATACCATTGGGAGATGATACAAATATTGTTCAGAGTAATAATTTATAACATGTAGCGGAAAAAAGTCTCAGTAGACTCAAACCATACAATCTAGTGGTAGAAGTGTAGTCAATTGTAGTTACTATTAGAAGAAAAATTTAATTATCAATGGAAATAAAATAAAAAGTCAGAATACCACTTGTAGAACTAAAAAAAATCAAACATAACAAAATAGGTCTTACATATCATTATAAAAAAATAATGGTCATTCAAAGGTTAGACATTGTATCTATACAGATATACTCATACCGTTACAAAAAAAGAAACTAAAATGGAAACTCCAGCCGAGGCAAGACCCCAAGGTCCTTATAATCATCTCATGTTAAATAGAAACTATGAAATAGCTCCTAGAGTTGATCCCTTACCATAACATAAAGACATAAAGTCTACATATGTACTGAAGGGCCCATGTGAGGTGTGAGAATGTATCTTGCTATTATTCCACCCATGTGTACATACCCAACATGAGTGTTTTAGAATAATTTTAATATGGAATTAAATAAAATAAAAATCTCATGAAACTTAATTAAACTCAAACTCCAATGGTCATCAAAAAATACCCAGGAGATGTCAACTGATTTAGACTATGAAAAAATATCTGGATATCAAAATGATTGTTTTCACATGTCCCAAGGTATCATTTAATGTCACGTATCCTAAGTGAACCCTCAAGATCCACTTTAAATGAGATAAAATGGAACCATGTTCCTCTTGACACCTTGTGTCTCATAAGTACTAATGCCCTGAAGGCATGGCCAAAAAAAAACTATCTGGTCCTTCGGAACCCTACTTGAAAGCAATCGTCATCTCAAATCCCAACATCTGAAGGCACAATGATATATTTCCCCAAATTAGAGCATTGTTGCCCAAGGGAATGACATACCAAGGAAGAGTGATCTCCATCCTCCCAATGTAATCTCAGCCCAATGGGCTCAATATGATGAGACTCATCCCCAAACTGATAGCCTCATCGCTATCAACCAAAGGATCCTCACCTTCCATTGGTATTTCTACGGTAAGCACCCCCAAACCATAAACACCTAATCTAAAACTACTAGGGGACTCTTCCCACATGAGTGGTGAAGAACACCTCACCAAGGAGTCAACCTATGTGAAAAAAACTCAATTAAGTGATTTTTCCTTCATGAGTGAGTATAAATCCCCAAATAAATACCTAATCCATGTCATTACTGTCACCATATTCCCCTGCAACCTTGTCTCTCAAGTTTGATGGTCATGCCATCCCACATCATGTTCTGTGCCAAATACCTGATAGCCTTGCCTCCATAACTAATGTCCATGATGTCTAATCATGTTATCATTATAACTCAATCATATATATATATATATATATATATATATATATATATATATATATATATCTTTGGGTGAATCCTGTAACACCCTGAGATTTTATGAAAAATATTCTTTTAATTTCATTAATGTCTTGTGTTGTATGCTACACCAAGATTACCTTGCGCTATACGCAACACCGTATTAGCTTGTAGTATACACAACACTATTCTTGGATCGTGTTACACACAATTTTGATAATAGTTATTCTACGCAACATTGAGTATATATATATATATTCAATGTATAAATGAAATATGGTTGGATTATATTATACGAAACAATGAAGGATTCTTTCACAACACGCAACACTGACTTGGCTTGCATTACACGCAATCACGACCTTCCTCGATAGCGTGTGTTGTACGCAATACCAGGTTTTACTAAACAACGATATATTATTATAATATTATTATGAACTAGACGTTATGAATATTATTAACTAAAATTTTAATTTTATAACATTATTATTCATCTTACACATTTTCTATAACATGGTATAAGAACAAAATAATTTTTTCGGGTAAAATAAGTATTTTTAAAAAAATGCAGTTTTACCGCCTTTTAATGGCGCACCCACTTTAAATCTAGTTTTTGAAATGTTTATAAGTTAAATTTGACAAAATAAAATTCTTCTTTGGAATCAAGAAATAAAAATTTACTTTGGATAATTTTTTCGTATTATTCTGGTAACTTTCATATTTTGATGAATAGTAAAAACACGCTATATTTTAATGAAAAACAACTTTTTTCATCGTAATAATTTATATGGTTAAATTATAATATTTAATGGTTTTAAAGTATAAATAGAATATATTTTTAAAATTTAATATAATATATGTCATTAGCATTGATTTTACATTGAATTCATAGGTTAAATCAATTCAATCTTTTGCAATGTTTTAAACAAAAACCCGTTTTCATTCGACAATGAGATTAATTTTAATTTAATTTCTGCAACTTCTGTGTATTGAATTTGAAAAAATGGATTCCATATTTGGAATCAGTGGGTCCAAATTATGTTAATAGGCTATTTTTTATTTTTGGGAATTATGAATAGTAACTACGGTAAATTTTATTTACCATAGTTAAAGGTAAATCGGGTAATTAAGAGTAAATATAATATTATAAAATTACCCTAACAGATTCCAAAATTCTATTGGATGGATACAAGTAAATCCATATCAACTAAGGGTCGGATTAGATTCATTTTATGGACTTTTGACCATGAAAATAATTTAATTATTATTCAAACCAAAGAAAGTGACAACATGTCACTCTCTTAAATGTTATAAGTATAATAATTTTAATTTAGTTATAAACATCATAAAACTTCAAACATGAATAGTCTCCAGAAATATAATAAAATTATCTACATCATGATAATTTATTTATAATTTTTAGGGATTAAATAATTTTCATTAATAATGATACATTAATGATACAGAAATTATTTATTAAGTGGAAAATAAGTAATATAGTTTTTATTGAAATAATAATACCCATTAAAAGGCCCACAAACCTGACCAAAACTTATTTTTAGTGTATATATACACCTTAATCATCCAATGAACTAATATATAACCGTTTGTATCCTTATAAAAGTGATTAGGACACTGGTATTATTTTATTTTAAATGATGCCAAAGTTGTCACCTTCATAATTTAATAAATATAACAATTTAAATATTGTGATTTTAAGATGATATATTCGAGTAAAAGTATTATTGTGAAAGGTAATATATTTATCGTCATCATAGGATTTTGTTTTAAATTTTTATGCAACAAATCAGTATATTAAATAATTATACAAAAATGTTGTATTAATTATTTTATTACGAGATAAACCGAATAAATGGTTTTAAAAATAATAAAATAAATATTATATGAACTATTTAATGTGATAAACTAATTTTATAGATACATATGACCTTTTATGAATCTATTAAAGCTTTTAGTTCGAACATATCTTCTGTATATATTTTATTTAAATTCAAATAAATGAATAATGTCAAAATTGACACTATTGTTATTTTATAAAAATAACATATTATAAAATTGTTTAAAAATCAAAAAAATATTTAAAAATTATAAATTTAAATTTATATGGTCTATAATGTTATAAAGTAAACAATTATGTAAAATTAACAACAAATAAGTAATTATTTGTTATAATTTAAAATTTAGAATTTTATTACCACAAATAAACTTAAATAGATTAAAAAAGGATAAATCAAAATGATAAGGTTTAAAATAAGATCCAAACATGTCTAAATTTGATTGGTTGATTATATTACAACCCTATATCATCTAATATTCGAATATGAGTCATTTTTGGAGGTTTTTAAAAGGGGTTAGATTTATTATAAATTAATATTTTTAAGAATTCCAAAGGTGCCCCTCTCCTCCCTTATAAAAGGGCACCTCCTCCCTCTCTTCCTAACACCAATTTGAGCCTTAATGCTCGGCCAAACCCTGCCAAATTCTCTTCTCCACTTCCCTAGAAACATCCTAGAGGTCCTGGTCTTCTTCAAAGACCAATTTTAGTGCCCTAAGAGGAGGTCTCAAATAGGCGCTTCAAAGAAGAGGTAATGTTCGTTACCGATTCTTTCAACTTTATTTCTTCTTACACTTCTTCTTATTTAGTTGTTTCATTATGAAGTAATAACATAAGTATCAATCATATACTGATATTTTATTATAAGTATGAAATAACCCTATTTCACAATTTATCCATCCTACGGAAAATGAAATCACCGCGCGTGCGTACGTACGGAATACCGTCTCCACGCCGTGGTGTAATCTATTTTCCACCACCACCTTACTTGGATGGGTATAATGGTGTAAATAACGACTATATATGAATATTGTAAAGTAATATTTATTATTAAATATTATACATACACTTGAATAAAATTCCACGATCATGAGAATGATATCATCGCTCGTGCGTACGTACGGACTACCGTCTCCACGACGCGATGAGATTCATTCTCAATGATTAACCATTCATGAATGATTATAAATTATATATAATAACTAATCATGAAATATATGACAAAATAATACTGGATTTATATATATATATATATATATATATGTATTTCATCTACTTAATTCCATTCAATTCAATATGGAAACGAAAACAGCGTTCATGCGTACGTACGACCTACCGTCTCCATGAACGGTGTATTTCTTTCCATTTATCGATATATTATATATATGTATATTATGAATATATATTATATATAAATCATGTTTTACATTCTGGATATAATTAATCATGATCCAAGTAATCATATTAATAATTACAAGTTAAAACATGAATGATAAATGAGACGATTTTACCCAAAACGCTACATTAACATGAATTTACAAAATAACAAGTAATATAAAGTCATAAGTGGACCATATATTATATAATAACAATGAATATGATTATTTAATAAGTCAATAACATTATTTAAATCATTATACAGAGGGTTCAGATACGTACGAAGTATATCGGACCTAAGGTAAGGGATAATTTTGCAAATCTCATTTTTATCCGAGATTTAATATTCGTAAGTATTTACTGGGGTTATTGCACCATACATGTCCATGTTTTATAAAAGTATTTTAATGTATGTTTAAAGTCATTTTTAACCATTTTTGACTTTTACTACATGGTATGTAAGGAATCTTTCTTTTGTTTATGTTATGAGGGACTTTTTGACTTTTCTGGCAAATGTACGAAAAGAATGTTTTTTTAACTTATACGGCACGAACAGATTTTTACTGTTTTATAAAGCCTTATTTTCATGAATATTCCTCCAAAATATTTCATGACTATTTTCAACAAAATATATTTCTTTTAAAATTGCATGACATTTTTTGAAAAGAAAATGATTTTGAAGAAGAAAGGATATTTTCCTCAAGAATTCATTTCAAGTGTTTTATCAAAACCATTTTTCATCTAAGATGACATTATTTCAAATGTGTATGTTTCAAGTATCATGTATCTATGATTTAAATGGTTTCACTTTCCTTATTAAGAAATTATATCCATCTATTTTATATGGATTATGTGATGATAGGATGATGTTTATGAAACCCATTTTATTCTTTGGGTTATGATGAATAATTTATGTTTATGATGTGGCATAAGTAAGAACGATTTCATTATGAGATGGGTGGGACCTATATCTCCCTCCAATGTATTGGGTAATTATTTTATATCTCATGAGATAGATATGGATGGAACGGTAAGTTAATCCGGTTCAGTGTTACAGGACTGAAACGAGGAGTGAACTCGATTTAAAATGGGACTTTGTCCACTAAGATGGTCTTGGAAGCAATGCCTTGGCTACTATGGAAATCATTACATGTGCTTAATGGATGCCAAAATTACATGTTTTATTCCCATGCTATTTTATCATGGTTTATGTTCCATTATGATCTATGCCTTATGTACTTCCATGTTTTATGTCGTTTCTCAAGATTTTAATGTTTAAACATTATGTTCATGTTTTTAAGTCCCAATGTATATGGTATGTTTAATTTTATCCATGCTTACCCTTACTGAGCATTTGAGCTCACCCTTTTTATGTTTTCTTTTCCCTAGGATATAAATAAAGGTTTTAGGTAAGAAAAAAAGGGAAAGATCTTTATGGGAGATGTTGAAGATCTTTCATCACGATTAGAAGATTACGTTCTAAGTTTCCAAAAACACTAAACTATTACGATCCTTGTGTGTTTGTTATTGTTATGTATTAATTATTCTGCTAAAGTGATTTAATATCCATGTATGTAAAGATTAGGGTCTTTACAAATCCCCACTCAGAAAACCACATCCCCTCAAATCTAATTGGCCAACGCCATCCCATCCTCAGTCCAAGCCCATCATGACCCCTTGGGTCTCCGCAGTATGTCACAAGAAATTATATATAAAAAACTATATTTCAATTAAAAAATAAATCCAATGAAATTGAATTTTACATCTCAAATTCAATAACCAACTCAATTACAAACAATAAAATTAATTCATTTGAATTGAATGACTAAAATTTCATATAATAAATTCAATTTAAATAAAAAATCATATTAAACAAAGAACCCACCCAACCTAACTACCCAAGTTGGTTTATGGCCACTAACCTAGCCTCATACATATGAAAATAGTTAGGGAATGGCTAGTGGAATCCCATATGGTCATACAAACAAACTTAACATCAAGAAACAAGGGTCTCTCTAAGTTACCCAAAAGCATGATAAAATTAGCACCCTAAAAAAGTTCAAAAAATATAAATTAATGTATATAACAACTACCTTGGACTCGTAAATGTATCCATGTCCAATATCAAGTTATAACTCGAAGTGGATTGGAAAATATTTGAGTTTCAATCGAGATCCCTAAAAATGGGGTAAAACGGCTGGGATGGAATTAGCACTCCATGAGGCAGAAGAAAAACAAATAAGAGGATTGGATGTGTTTAACCTTACTGAGATGGTTCTATCTCACCTAATGAAGATGAAAATGGAGCACTAATGGAAAAATGGGAGCACTGCCTAGGAGGAGAGGAGGTGGAGGTTTTATTCCTACTATTCACCTAAAAAAGAATAAATAAGGGGAGAAAAGGAGGAATAGAGAAAAATAAAGGGAAAAAAAATTAATTTCCAAAATTTATTGGGCCACACAGTTTATATCTCATTGTTTTTTAAACTGTCTATAAACTGCATGGGATATTGTTCATATGTACTAACTAAGTGACAGTAACCGTGTGGCTTACCACAGAATTTGCTCTAACCATGTGCAAACTCTGTGGTAGGCCTCTGAAAAAACTATAGAACAAGGCACATGGTCATGTGCAACCCACTATGGTTTATCGAAACCATATTTAAGTTCAAAATCAGGGTGCACAGTTACCTAGAATGGGCCGCATGGTTTACCCAAAACTGTGTGCACTGGCCTACAATTCCAAAATAGGACTTTGAGTCTACGACACTGCTAAAACATTTCAAAAACACCCAAGGTACTGTCCAAGACATTAAAACCATCTAAAAACATGATATATTGATAAAATAACTCTCGCAATTTGGTTCTGATGTTCTAAAAAGAAAAGGGTTCCCTCGTTAATTGAAAATTTCAAAATGGGAGTGATTTTTATCCTGATTCAAAAAACCTGGGATGTTACACGGGCGTTAACTGTTCACTACAAAATCTCCTTCAAAAACATACAATTTTCACCCAATCATACACAAGAAAAATATACTCAAATCAAGGGAAAATATTACCTATATATGAGCTCCATACATCTTCTAAAAAGGTTGTGATCTTATAGAATCAAACAATTATTGATACCTTTCTTGTGTAAAAATTATATAGGGTGAAATTGATATGGATTTATAACTATCAACACCAACTCATTTTCTTAAAATGAAGGGTACAATGTAAAATACCCAAAGAGATATTCTATACAAAAAATAACTTCTAAAATATCACTTGATATTTTGGATTCACATAGCTCATGAGTTGAGAACCGAGTTATATATTCCCCTTGATGGTATGTATGTTTACATGGTCTAACTTGCAGCTGGAACTTTCATATCATGTTTATTTAATCATATAAAGAAACATGATTAAAATTTCAAATGTCCTTTAAAATTAATTTTTAATGAAAAACCTTTAATAGTCAATTAAATAAAATTAAACTAAGGAATATTATTACTGATGGAGAAATAAAAGGTAGACGAAAGGTTGAAAAAAATCTATACGATCAACTAATAAATATATAATACCTTCTAATTGTACCTTTATCTATACCATTAAGCTATTAAATTTACTAAAATTATATGTTCATGCGGATAAAACATTCAACGGTAATATTATGACCTAATTTTAATATAAAGAAAAACTATACAAGGATTATATTCAAGACATGATTGGTTTTAGGTGTGTGAATCAAATTCTCATGCATCAATGGATAAGATCCCCAATTGTGAATCTATACATGAGGTGAATTTTTATAATCTATTTATTTGATTGTTAATATACTATGTTAGTTATAGTTAAATTCTATTCATATTTTTTATATGTGTATATATCACTACTACATGAAGGTAAACCCTATAAAAAAAATATTAGACTCATTATTCCTCATATCACTTCTAAAAAATAAATTTCAATGGCAGAAGTTAATGTTTTACTAAAATTGTCACAAATATCCAAACAGTTTGAATGGGAAATTAAAAAAATAGACTCTTCATAGTACCTAAAATGTGGGAATTAAAATTTGCATTTTAATCATATATAATTGTCTCATTTTTTTGATTACCTCATACATTTTTTATAAAGCATTAGATAGTCATTGAAATCAATTAGTACACAGAAAATATATAGGTTTTTGATCCAAAATTGACCACATGTGATGTCTATTATAAATATTTAATAAATGACATCAAACATGTTACAAATAAACTTAAAATTATATATTTTATATTATGATGTAATGGTAATTTTTTATGATAGAGTGGTGTTTAAATATCATCAAAATTATGGTATGAGGATGTAATATGGGAATAATAATCCTATAGATATCTTCAAATGGATATGTATTGTGGTATATATAATAAAATTTCCCAATAAAAATAAACATCAAAACATATTTCTTGTTTTTCTAAATATTTATGTTGTATCCGAAACAAAGAAATGTAGTTTATTACGGTTATTATGTTTTTAAATTTGTAAAAGATATAATATTCCATCAACAAACTGGAATTTTTAAATAAGTATTATTGATTATAATTATAATTTCATTTAAAATAATTATTAATTATTTTTTATTTATAATTTTCAATTACTTCCAGTAATATCGTTAGTAAATGTATTCAAAGAAAAGGAAGTTGATTTGTTTAGAAATGGGGTATAGATTATATGGTGTAAGAATGTTTCCAAACATCATGAAGAGGTGATTTCCTATTACGTATTTAGTTAATTATATCTTAATTTTATATACTTATTATTTTGTTAGTTTTATTATCCTTTTTACATAATAATTAATTAATATTCTTACAAATCATGAAGATGTGTTTTCTTTAGAATTTTCTCCATGTATTTTTATAATTTTGAATAGAAAAAAGAACTCCATACATTTTTTGTGGTTCTTTTTAAAATATAAAATAATTTCCATGGAGAAAATTTGATTTTTTAATAGGAAATTATTATTTTCAAACAATTGGGTATCTTATGTGGAGATATATTAGACTTTAAAAAAACCTTGAGCATTGTATAGAGTCCTTTTGTGCTATCTATAAGAAAAAAATTCATTAAGAAAAATAAATTTTCAATGAAGGATTCAGCATGGTGATGCACTTATGTACTATTTAATGTTCTATCCATTATTTTTTATTATATATATGATTTTCTATAATCACTAGTAATGAAATACATTCCATTTTACTAATATAAAAACAAGTTATTGAATTTAAAAAAGTAGGTGATATATGAATACAACTATCACTTGTATACATTTCTATCTACTAACTTTTGGGTAATATTATATAGTTCTTCCTACTCCCATTGGGGTACGTTTATACATATCCTCCCACTCCCTCTCTGATTTTCCAAAAATGTTTGAGGTTATCCATTCCACTCAAAGTAACAATTTAGATTAAAATTCATGTTAAATACTCAAAATCAAGAAACAAATATTTAATTATCTTCACAAATTAATATAAAAAATCAGAATTCATTTATGATGTGTAGGAATCAACTACATGTTAATATTACACACAATGTAGCCAATATGACATAAAGTGTGTGATTTTTAAAAAAATGAAATTTTAGTTCAAAGAATGCATCATACAACCAAACCTAAGAAAACTCACTTTTACTGTCTTTATATTTTATAAAAAATATTGATAATTCATTTTTTATGTTTATGATTAAACCAAATATCAATCAGATGCATAGTTTAGATGTTATGACTAAAATAATGTGATTTACTTAAAAGTGAAATTTTAATTCAAAATTTTTATTACTTATTTAAGACTGGGTAAACAAGATATGATTATCTTGATAATTTATATAAATAATAAATATTTCATTTAATATGTTTAGGAATTAACTGTATGACAATCTGACATGTGGCTTGTCTGGTGTGAATGAAAATTCATGTTTTCATTAAAAATATATTTTTATTCAAAATGTGTGTCACACACTCAAAATAATGAAAATTCAATTATATGTTCTTGATATATTTCTTGAAGTATCTATGATTCCTTTTTTATGTATATTAATTAAACTCAAATCAAACTGACATGCTCTATGCCTAGAATGACAAACAGAGCATGTTTTCATTTAGAAAGGACATTTTAGTTCAAAACACGTGTCTGGTACTAAAAACAAATAAAAAAACACTTGTATTATCCTAATACCTAATGAAAATAATTTTTGATTCATTTCTGATGTGTAAGGATTGAACATAAAACAATATGACACACCATGTGTCCAGTATGACTAAAATTGCATGTTTTCAATTAAAAGTCACATTTTAGTTCAAAAACATGTCACATACTCAAAAATGGGAAAAAATATCATATTATCTTGATGCATTAGAGAAATTATTCATGATTCATTTCTTATGTGTAGGAATTAACCTCATATCAATCAGACTCAGGGTGTGTCCAGATTGACTTAAGTGCGTGTTTTTTGTTTATATGTGACATATTATTCAAAAATACATGTCATATAATCCAAACTAAGAAAATTAACTCGAATTTTGTTGAAACAATAGTAAAATGATCAGTGATTCATTTTTATGTGTAGAAATTAACTTAATTAAATTTGATAAATGTGTGGTCATATGATCAATAATGTGTATTTTAATTTGAAAATGATATTTTAGATTAAAACATGCATCATATACTCAAAACTAATAAAAAGTATAAATTTATTGATAATTAAGTAAAGAAATCAATCACTAATTTGTGACATTTTGGAGTCAACCACATATAAATTTGACACACGGTGTGGCCAGTATTATTAAAAATTTGTGTTTTCATCTAATACATGGAATTTCTGTTCAAAACAAACATGACATATTCAAAAATAATAAAACAAAATATAATTTTATTAATACTTTGTGAAATAAATTGATAATTATTTTTAACATATACGATTCAATTGCATGTCAATCTAATATATGGTCTGGTGGTTATGACTAAAAGTGGGTCTTTTCATTTAAAAATCTTTTGTTCAAAAGGCGTGACACAGACTCAAAACTAAAAAATCACTAATATTGTATTAATTTTTATGTGAAAGACCTATGATTCATTTTTTATTTTTATAATTCAATCACACATCCATCTAACACACTGGGTAGCTGGTTTCACTTAAATAGCATTTTTTCCTTTAATAGTGACATTTTAGTTCAAAGAACATACATATTGTCAAAACTAATAAAAGACACTCTAATCTTATTAATAATTTTTAATAACAATTCATAATTATTTTTTGATGTGTAATAATCAATCACCATTAATCTAGCACATGGTGTGACCGATATGACAAAAAATGTGGGTTTTTAATTAAAAATGGAAATTTACTTCAAAACATGCATCACACACTCGAAACCAATAAATTAGACTCATATTGTCTTAATATTTTAATATAAAGTTCAATAATTAATTTTTGATCTATATAAATCAACCACATGTTATTCTAAAACATAATGTGGTAAGTATGACCAAAATTGTGTGTTTTTAAAACATGACATTTTAGTTCAAAATGTATATCACACACTGAAAACCAAGAAAATGAACTTGGTTTTTATATATTTTAAAGGTAAATATCTATAATTAATATCTAATCTGTAA
This sequence comes from Viscum album, assembly GCA_963277665.1. Lineage (NCBI taxonomy): Eukaryota > Viridiplantae > Streptophyta > Magnoliopsida > Santalales > Viscaceae > Viscum > Viscum album. The sequence goes on from OY728141.1 coordinate 792,234,000, forward strand.
CAATAAATACAACATCAATAGGTTATAGAGTGTTTTTGTATTAATGAAGGTGCATGTTTTAATTTAAGTGGCATTTTAGTTCAAAATTCATGTCATAGAGACAAAACTAAGAAAACTAATTTAAAGACTTTATATATTATTGAAATAATATATAAATCATTTTTTATGTGTAATAAAACACATATCAATCTAACACACGGTGTGGTTGGTATAACCTAAATTTCATGTTTTCATTTAAAATGACATTTTACTACAAATCATGTGTTACACACTAAGAAGTGATCAGAAACAATTTAATTTCATTTATATTTTAAGAAAAATATTTATAACATAATTTTGATGTGTAGGAATCAACATAACATTAATCTAACACATGGTGTGGCTGATATGATAGAATGTGATTGTTTTCATTTTAAAGTGCCATTTTATTTGAAAATGTGCATCGCATAGTGAAAACCAAGAATAAAATATAAATTTATTTACACTTTAGGAAATATAATAAAAAATTAATATTTTATGCTTATAAATAAATTTAGTGTCAGTCCAACACATGGTGTGGCCAGTATGATTGAAAGTGTGTGTTTTCATTTAAATTGTGACTTTAATTCAAAACATGTATCACACACTCAAAACTGAAAAAAATAATAAAGATTGTATTTATAATTTACCAAAAATATATATTATTCATTTTTGATGTTTATTAATCATATTCATGTAAATAAAACACATAATGCGACCAATATTACCAAAATTGATGTTTTCATTTAAAAATGGAATTTAAGTTTAAAATAGCTTTCTCACACTCAAAGCCAAGAAAACACACTTGAATTTTCTTCATAATTTTAGGAATAATGTAGATAATTAATTTATGAATTTTGGAATAAACCATACATCAATATGAAAAATAGTGTGGTCGGTATGACAAAAAGTGTATCACATTATAATAACATAGCAAATGTGTTTCCAGTGTTGTATCACATTTGAATATGTTTTATTTTTGTTATTGTGTTTTCATTTTTATTTGTGTTTTATTATTTAGAAATTGTTTTTTCTTTTTTTTTATTTTTCTATTAATTCTATGATTTTTCATATTTAGGATTCATTTATTTATTTATAGTACTACTAACATAAGCATTGTTTTTTATCAATTTGGAATGGTGTGTTCAGAAACTAGTTCCATGATTGGGATCTATAGGAAGGGGTACCTAAGTCATCGGAATACAGTTCTACCTTGTCTATTACATGTTAAAGTGATTTTAAACTTGTTTAAAAAAATAATGTTTTATAACAAATTTTACATATAATTATAATTTTAATGTATTGAAATTTTTATAATATGGATTTATTTGTATTTTTATGTTATTATTATGAATTTGTTTTTAATTATGTTGTGATTCAATAAATGGATTTTGAAGTATGTTGTAAATATAGAAGTACACTACTATAATTGGAATATTTTATCTACAATACTAGTGGCTCTGATAAAACATACTTTTATCAGTGAAAAAATGATGCACTTGTAAAATTTAGATTTGTCTATTTTAAAAAATACTTATAAATGTCCCATTGGTCGGTGCTTTTTCTATCTCAGATGAACATCTCTTTTTTCAGCTATTTTTTCAATGATGATAAAAGTGCCCGGTTTTTTAGGTTTTTTAAATGCCAAAGTTTTTTAGCACAAATAATATAAATTTATATCGATGATAAAATGGTAATCTATATCAGTGTATAGAGATAAATGAACATGGAATTAAGGAATCCCTAAACCTAAATAAGTGGTATCATAACAACAATTAAATACTATTTTCAAAAAAATAACCCTCAATGGTATTAATAATTAATAATTAGAAAGTAAATATAGATTAAAAAATAATTCCATTGTAGTTGATGGAATATGGGGAGGGATGAAATGGTGATTCAACAGGTTGTAGGGATAACTCTGATTATGTAGATATTATTCAAGTTGGTTCGTACATAGGTGGTTTTTTCTCTATTGGTATTAACCCTAATTTTGGATAGCACCACTCATTAAAAATGCATTGAGGATATTTATTTAAGCTATATAGAATGTGCTCTCTTTAATATCCAATAAATGTGCTCAAAGTTTTGAGATCTCAACTTCACATTGGGCGATGGATGATAATTATAAACAATAAATGAATTGTTTTCTTGAAAATAAATTTATTGATAATATAATAAACAAATAATAATCAAACATATAATAGAAATCATGTATACACTCATTATTCTATGATGTTTCATGTGGAACCTCTCCTAAAGGGGTACACATACCTCACTTTAGTAAATCTATATTCATACAACTAAAATAAAGTAAGTGTACAGAAAAAAATTACAAGTTTTTTATAATATTTAAAAAAAATATAAAATAATAATATATTTATAAGGGAAATAAAATTATAATAAAACTTTTATTAATCATAAAAATATATTTTATCTCTTTAAATGATATCCCTATATTAAATATATTATTCTCATATAGTCACAATGTTTTGGTCAGGAGTTTTCTCAGGAGAGGTTTTTGCTATTTATTTTCATTATTGTCATGTCTTAAACAATTACTTCATTTTAATTTTTATTATTTTTTTCTTTTAAGTAAAAAATGGTTTAAAATATTTATTTTCTTTCAAATATTCTCTTAAAATTTCTTATTATTTTTTTCCTTCTTATTAAGTAATAAGTAGATAGTGGATTACAAATAACATCAACTTCCCCTCTCTCGTCTTCACTCTACATAAAGATTTTATTCAGTAAGTAAATAGTTTTATTCAATTAGCTTGATGAATTTAATGGTTTTGGGTTTGTGCTTATTTTTTAAAAAATTTTAGATTTCCCAAGCTTATTCGTTTATGGTCTATTAATTGATTGTAATGAAAAATCATTATTTTTACTTTTTCTATATCTTTTGATTTTTTATAAAAAATTGAGGTCTATACTAATATATAGTAATGAAAAAACCTCATTAGCCTTTATTAATGAAAAAAATAAATAAAGGGAAGCCTTTATCATCATTGAACAAATGTTCTGATAAATTCTATCCATTATCATTTCTAAAGAAAATCGCTAATAAAGGGGGACATTTTCAGCTATTTTTTATCCCTAATTAAAGATACCCATTATTGGAACTTTTATTAAGTACTGATAAAAGGAACATTTAATTTTTTTTATAGTTTTGATAAAGGCCTCCTCATAGAATAATCCTTACATATCCTAAAAAATAACACCTTACATATCCACTCGGATAAACCATACATATCAAATACTTTTTCACTTTCCCAAAAAATATAAATCCCATATATATATATATGTAGATTCATTTATAATTTTATATATCCATATAAATTATTATAATAGCATGTATATATATATATTATAAAATATAGTAATATGAAAAACATATATAAATATATGATTACATTAAATATAGCTCATATTAAATGTTATATATTTACTTTAATATTATATGATATATAATATGAATAAATATATATTTATAATTATATAACTGTTTTCCTTTTATATATATATTTAGATATGATAATTATATAACTATACTATAAAATATGTAAATATATAGTATCAATAAATATAATTTTAAATATATTAAATAAATTAACATATATTGTATATTTAAAAACATTAATTATAATCGAACAAAAAAATATTATCAATTTTATTTTCATAATTTATATATATATAGTTCGGGTTTTTATGATTTTAAATGCATCAGGATGGGAAGAAAAAATTTCATTTGGTTTTTCCTTATTTTTATTTGAATGGAATTTCTTGGGGCCTTAGGTGATTCTCCATAAATCCTATAATTCTCAAAATATTGGAGTGGGACTCTCATTTTAATCCCTTCTTAATTATGAAGAATTGAAATCTGGTATAGGTTCATGTTTTTGGCTTTAAATTAATCTTATAGAAACCTAAGATACTCTTTGATATTTCTTCTATAATTGGAAATGCTTTTAATCTTGAAAATATATATCTAAGAGATGATGCTTAGATGAATTTCTAGGTTTTTATGAATGTTTATTTTGGAAAAACCTTTATTGATAAAGTTATACTAAAAAATTAGGATGATGATTTTTATTTATGAATTGTTTATGAAATATTACCCCTTTTTTCTCACTGCTAGATTCTAGGGAATTTCACTAATAAATTAATTAAGGATAGTGTTTGTTTTATTCTCTCTTAAGTGGTAACTTTCAATGAATTTTCATATGTACTCATTAAATAAAGGTGGAGTAAATCCTATAAATACTATAGTGTCTGCACAAATTGAAAATGACATTTTCATAGACCAACCTACTAGGGGATGTAAGGACAAAAATTCATGGGGTTTAGCTATTGTGAATAATGAATCAATCTCCCTACTAGTGGGATATATTCATTATGGTTCTCCAATATTACATGTTGGTAATGGTATAGCTTCAATTTTTTTCACTTCTATGAGGTAGAAGGATTATAGTGTTATGAGTATTCTATTAAATGTATCTTATTAGGCTTGGATTATTGTTCATGGTTTCATCGCTAGAGATCCTATCTTGGTGAAGGGACTTATAGCTTCAGCTCTTGAGTCTTCTCAATATTCTTAGGTTGTTTTTGTGACTTATAGAGCCCCGAGGTTAGATCATCCTAGATAGAAAAGAGGATCCCTGCATCTAGAACTCAATCTATGATAAGGGTTTCTTCCCATCACATTTTTGGGAGTCATTCCAGTTCCAAGACTAATGTCTAGGTTTCATGATATAATTATAATAATGGGAAGATATACATAAAATATTATCTAGTGTGTAACATTTAGAGGAAGGGTGATGAATATATTCATGAAAAAAATTGTCTGTGATATGGATTCTCCATTTTGAAATTGATTGTCATATGTGGTAGAAGAAGTGATAGTTAATATGAGGTGATCAAAAAGTGAAAAGTAATTACGAAGAATATACTTTCTTGATACCAAATCCTAGGAAGGGTTTTGATCTATGCAGGGTGTGTGATGTAACTACCTCTTCTTGCTGGTTACATGAGGCACGTTGGACTGAGACTTTTTGCAGTATGAATGAAACCACTTATGGTCAGAGAGAGGAAATTTTGGGCTATTATCTAGGAGCTAGTGAGTAGACTAGAGATGTATGTCTAGTTATTTATAAAAACTTTATGAATATTCCAAATTAGTGGCCTTCACTACACCTATTTAATCACATTATGAATTGGATAGAGCGTAAAAAGTTGGAAAAACCTCCCCTTCTAAAGGTATTAATTTGAGCTTCATGGATGCTTATATAAGTGTTTGGTGTGTTGATCCTAAAGACCTAACTTCATGTCACAAATCACCAAAATCTTCTAAACATGACATGGGACCACCCATTTTAAGGATAAAAATTATAATTCCATTGTTGTACTTGATGATCCTAAAACTATTATGGAGGTACCTGATATTAAGGATGTTAGAGATATAGTGTAACATCCCAGGTAAATAATGAGTAAGAAAATATCATATTTATTAATATTTGATAATTAAATATTAATAATACTTTAAAGGGGATTCAATTTTAAATGGTGTACCTGAAACACAACATCAGTTTTCTTCAAAGTCTTATGTTGCACACTATGCCGAGTCATACTGAAAAATATTAATATAATATTATTATTTTAAATGATTTCTAATGCCTAGACATTGTATTGATAGGAATGGATATAACTAACTAAAATTTTAATATACATGTTTTTTAAATGTTTTTACATTTATCCAATAAATTTTAGAGGCTTAAAATAAGAAAGAATCTGATTTTAAACATATATACTCTATTATTCATTAAAAGGTTGATTTTCAGCCTTTTGATGTTGAACAATATTTAAATCTTGTTTTGGTAACTTTTATATGTTATATTTGAAAAAATAAAATTCTTCTTTATAATCAGGACATCAAAATTTACTTTGGGTAATTTTTGGTATTTTTCTGATAAAATTCATTTTTTAATGAATAGTTAAAAATGTGAAATTTTAATTCAAAACTGCCTTTTAATATAATTTATTTATATGGTAAGATTATCTTATTAATTAGTTTTAAAATATAATTAGATTATATTTTTACCATTTAATCCAATGTTGGTCATTGGAAGTAATTTCACTTTGAAATTGGACATAAATAAGTGTCAATCTTTTGATAGTTATTATTTCTTAAAAACACATTTTTTTGTTTTGGCAGTGGGAATTAATTTTAAATTAATTTCTTCCACCTCTGGGTTTTGAATTTGTAAAAATGGATTTTACATTTGGAACCAGGAGATCAAAATTGTGTAAATTGGTAACTGTAATTTTTAGACATTATGAATATAATTACTTGAGTAAAAATTTTATTTACCATGGTTAAAGAGTAAATCTGGTAAATAAGGGTAAAAAATATTATTATAACTGTAACATCCCAGGTAAATAATGAATAAAACATTTTCATATTTATTAATATTTACAAATTAAATATTAATTTTACTTTAATGGGGTTCTTATGTTCGATAGCGTACCCGATACACAACGATGAGTTCCTTTGAAAACTTACGTTACACATTAGTAATATAATAATATTATTTTAAATGGTAGTTGACATGTAGTCGTTGTATTGGAGAGAATCGAGAGAAATAACTAAAATATGATTATATATGTTTTTTAAATGTTTTTACATATATCCAATAAAAGATAAAGGCTTAAAATACGGAAAGAATTCAATTTTAGGCATTTATACCCTAATTTTCACTAAAGGTTCACTTATCACCTTTTGATGGCGAACCGTCATTAAATATAGTTTTGATCAATATTATAAATTTTATTGGACCAAATATAACCATTCCTTAGAATCGGGACATCGAAATTTACTTTGTGTGAATTTTTGGTATTTTTCCGATAAAGTTCATTTTTTAATGAATAGTGTAAAATGATGTATTTTAATTCAAAACCTCTTTTTAAAATAATTTATTTATATGATTATATTATCTATTGACTTGGTTTTAAAGTGAAATTGGAATATATTTTTACCATTAAATCCAACTGTGGTCGTTGGAATTAATTTCACTTTGAAATCGAACTTAAACAAGTGTCAATCTTTTGATACTTATTGTTTCATAAAAACACGCTATTTATCATGACAACGGGAATTAATTATTAAATTAATTAATGTGACTTATATGTTTTTAATTTTGTAAAATATACTTCATTTTTGAATTCGGAATATCAAATATAGATTAGGGTGAATTTTTGGTATTTTTCTGAAAAACTTCAATTTTGATGAATAGTGAAACCACTAAGTGGTACTTATAAAAACTGATTTTTCGTTTAAATGAAATTTTACCACTTCTGTGTTTTGAATTTCAAAAATCCGACATACATGGTTGTCATTAATAAGTAAAATGTGGTTCAATGAGAATAAAATAATTTTTTGGTGAATAGTAACTCTTAAGTTCTTAATTGCGATTAGAGGTAATTAGTGTAGTTTAAGGTAAGAATAATGTTTTAATAAAATGAAATGACCTAGACACATGTCCTACCCTCATTGGATGTGTCATGTCCGACCAAGAAAATCCATGGGTCTACTTGGGGACCCCATGGAGCCACTTTGGTTGGAAAATGACATAAATACCTTTTATTTAATGTTAAAGTAAAAAATGACACAAACATGAAATGTTTTACTAAAACAATTTTTACATGGGGTTATACATGTCATATTTTTGACTATAAATATTAATTGGAAATATAAAAAGATTTCCTACATCATATTAATTTTTTTATAATTTTTAGACATTAAATAAATTAAATTATTTATGACATCATGATGATGTAGCGATGACCTCATTATTTAACGATTTAAATAAAATGGAAAGATAATGTAAAATCTAAGACCTACACATGTACAAAACCTATTGTATGAGTTGATTTAGAACCCTCATCACCTTATCCTTGAAATACACCAATGTGGGACCTTTAAAATCTGAAACTCTTTTGAAAATAAAGTAACATTTTGTAACTTTACAAGAGTGCCCCTCCTCTCCTCTTATAAAAGGCCCCCACCTCTACCACCTTACCCACACTCCCAAAGCCTTTGGATCGGCCAAACTCTGCCCATTTTGACTCTCCACTTCCCTCTCTTACTCCTTGAAGCCTCACTTTGGGCAGAAGTCTTCCCAAGGAAGCCTTTGATCTCAAACCAAAGGGAGTTACCTGATTTTAAGGTAATGTCTTCTTTTGAGTCCTTTTGTTTGATTTTGCATATCCAACCCCCTAAACTCTTTTTATTATTTTCTTTTGTAAAAACTACAGTATCCTCAATATACTAGAATTTTTTTATAAGAATTATTCGAGCTACACTTACACAAACCTACATCTAATGGTTAAAGAACATACTCTTTCCGTGGATGGTGAATTTCTGCCTCCCAAAACGATGATTGCTCAACATTATTTTAACACCTTCAAAGGTGGCCATTAAGATGAAACTATATTTATATATGATATATAATATGTTTATGTTTTACTTAAGCTTCTGTATTTTTCATTTTGGGCATACCTTTATGGTTTCCATTATGGGTGAACGCGATATTTTCATTTAAGGAAGTGCGGACTACCGCCCCCTCAATGTGATTTGTTTCGTTAATGCCATATGTGGGATGTATAAAAGATGGATTTAAAGTTATTATATATGATTTTTTAATGGCATTATAATATACCTCTATATCATTATTATTTATTTCCATTAAAGTATGATATAGAAATGAAAGTAGAGTTCATGCGTACGTACAGCTTACCGTCTCCATGAACGGTGCATTTCATTTCTTATCCCCAAATGTAATGTAATATTATAAGTACATGTATATAATGGATATATATGATGAATGATACATATAAATGATGAATATAATTCTGGAATTAAAATATACATACCTCTCATTTAGTTTTAATTCCATTAATATGACAAAGAAATGAAAGTAGCGTTCATGCACACGTACGGCTTACCGTCTCCATGAACGGTGTATTTAATTTCTTACCTCTAAATGATTATGTAATATTATAAATACATGTATGCTGGATATATATGATATATATGATATCCAAATCAGGAATGTCATTCTGGATATAAATAACCTTTGACCACACGAACAACATGTAATTGTTAGAAGTCCACTTTTGACTTAAGAACCAAATATCGATAAAACAAAAATTATTAACTTAAATGGTTACATAATGTTTATAACATGACAATAAGTGATATAAAAGGAATAATGAACTTGAAAAAGGTTCTTAAGAAAATAGAAATTAACTCAAGTTTAATATTCAGGACGTTAAAGAATGATCGAGTCAAGTCGGACCCGAGGTAAGGGACTTCGTCTCAATCTCCTTTCATTGAGGCATATTTCGTTTTATACACAACATTATTTTATATGGTGTATAAAATCCTTTGACATTTACTTTTATACAAAAGGAATATTTTTTCTATAAAGCGTTTTACTAAACGATAAAAAAGGAATGTTTTTTTAACGTACGCGGTGACAACGACCTCTTCCGCCGCCGCGAGTATTATTTGGTCTTTGGCTTCCTCAACAAGCCGTAATGTTTTTAAAATAAAATAAATACCATATAATCTTTTATGTATTTTGGTATTGAAAATGGTTTTGATAAAGGATTCTATTATGTCAATATATTTAAATTATATATTGTGATTGAAATATGGAAATGTTATCATTCCTTTATATGGGTTTTATTTTTTATGATTTTATATTGGTACTTGGACATTTGATGGGTGGTTACATGATAAACCATATGACGGGTGGTGCCGTGAATTCCAGGATGGGTGGTTAAGTTATAACCTCCAATGCATTGGGTATGGAAGTTGGTCGTATGGCTATTCCATTAAGTATGTATGGAAGTTGTCCTTATGACTATTCCATTAAGTGATATGTGTGGAAGTTGACCGTATGGTTATTCCACTTAAGTATGTTTATGTCCCAAGTTAGCTTTATATGTTATGTGTTCTTTATATGGGTTTTATGGTAATCCTTTGGTTACAAAAGGCTAAGTAATGATATTTTATTCAGTGAAGAGTTTCTACTGCTTCATGAAGGTGAGGGTATTACTTTGATAAAGTATACATGGTTTATGTGATGTTTGAAAAACTAATAGTTTTCATTATTTATGTATCCCTTACTGAGCTTTTTATGCTCACCCCAACTTTTTTTGAATTTTTTTTCACAGGACTTAAAGTGGAATAGGGTCAAGGACAGGATCAAGGGAAGTCATGCTATATAAAACATGGAACTAGACATGTCTCTTTTTAAGAGTTTTTTTTATTTTATGGAAACATAGTAGAAGTGTCTACTTTGTAATCTTTTGAGATGTAATAGTTATGTCCTAATTCTCTAAAACTCTAAACCTGAAAATATCCTCACTGTGAATTATTCATTTAATTCAATATTAAGTAAGTTTTAAGGCCGGTAACTTATAGTTGGTATAAGAGGTCGGTTTAGAAAACTTTAGGAGTTAGAAAATTGTTAAATTATAAGTTAATTTATGGTATGACTGAAATGATATAGCATTTAAAGATTACCATGTTACTTCGCCTAAGATATTTCTGTGTTCAGAATAGTTTTCCGTAGAGGAAACAAAGCAGCTATATTGGGATGACATCAGGAGGAAGAAAACCTTCCAAATCAACAACCTGAGATGGTCGGAATCGGAATTGAACAGTTTTTTGCAGTGATGACATAGTTGACCAAGGATATAAATGGTGGTGGTATCCATGCACGAGATCAGCCGAATCAACCGCAGAGGAACATGTCAGTGGTTGAACATTTCATGAGGCAACATACCCCATCATTCAGAGGATCATCTGACCCCGTGAAAGCTGAAGGGTGGATTAAATCACTGGAGAGGATTTTTGATGTCATGGGGTGTTCAGAACATCAAAAGGTTAGTCTTGCTGTTTACCGTTTTGAAGGTGAAGCTGATCAGTGGTGGTCGATGATGAAAAATATCAGGGATAGTGATGAGATTGAGGATCTTCACTGGGACGAATTCAAAGGTATGTTTCTTGAGAAATATTTTCATAATATGGTTTGTCTTAGGATTGAAAAACAGTTCCTAGAATTGAGGCAGGAGGATGATTCAATGACTGCCTATGAAGCAAAGTTCACTCGTTTGGAAAGGTATGCTCCAAACTTCATACGAGATCTTGATAGTAAAATAAACAGTTTTTACTCAGGGTTAAAGCCAAATTATCGAAGGGCTTTAGCTTCTCGTGAGTTCAAAAGTTATGAAAAACTTTTTCGATGTTCAGAGAAGGTGGAAATGGAGTTTGCTGATGATCAGGTGTTCTATGACAAACATCAGAATTAGAGGTCTAGTTGGCAGTTAAAGGGGAATAATTCAACAAAGAAGAAAGGAGGTAAGAAAACCAAATATCCATCCTGTGAGAAGTGTGGTAAAATGCATCCTGTAGAATGTTTATCCAAGTCTGTTAAGTGCTTTCGGTGTGGTAAGTCTGGTCATATTGCTCGTAACTGTAAGGAAGATGATCAAGAAGGCAATGAAAATCCAGCGGTAAGATGTTTTAAGTGTAATGAAATGGTTCATTATGAAAATGAGTGTCTAACAAAGAACTCGACTGGGGGAAACCTACCAGACTACAAGCATAAAGGGGTGGTGAAATCCTTTGCAACAACTTCAGTAGATGATTGGACATCGAATGAAGTGGTATCAAGTACACTGTTTGTTTATTCAGAATATGCCAATGTGTTGTTTGATTCAGGGTCTACACACTATTTCATTTCTGAGAATTTTTCTTGTAAATTGGAAATTCCATATCAAGATATGAATCCTGAACTTATGGTAAAAACACCCGGAGGAAACGTTGAGACAAAAAGGAATTATAAGAACCTTCCTATCCTTGTGTGTGGAAAGAATCTACCAGCAAAGATTATTGTTTTTCCTCTAGTAGAGTTTGTTGTTATTTTGGGCATAGATTGGCTTTCTGTTTATCATGCTAAGATTGACTACAGTGCTAAAATGATTTCTTTTCAGAAATATTTTCAGTTTGTGTACAATAATTAACCCCTGATTTTGATAACATATAAGGAAGTTGAGAAACTATTAAAAGATGGAAATGAATGTTACCTTGCACATATTGTTGAAAATAAAGGAACTATTCAGATTAATGATGTGTCAGTGGTAAATGAGTATCTTGATGTTTTTCCTGATGAGTTGCCTGGTGTTATTCATGATCGGGAAGTTGAATTTACTGTTGACTTACTTCCTGATTCTAAGACAATTTCAAAACCCCCTTATCGAATGGATCAAGTTGAACTTTTAGAGTTAAAGAAGCAATTGCAGGAGTTATTAAATAAAGGTTTCATTCGACCTAGCACTTCACCATGGGGTGCTCCTATCTTATTTGTTAAAAAGAAAGATGGCTAAATGAGACTTTGCATTGATTATAGATCCTTTAATAATATCACTGTCAAGAACAAATATCCTTTGCCTCATATCGATGATTTGTTTGATCAGCTCTAGGGAGCTCAGTATTTTTCGAAGATTGACTTGAGGTCGGGGTACCATCAATTGAAATTAAAAGAAGCAGATGTTCCGAAGACTATGTTCCGTACTAGATATGTCCATTATGAATTTGTAGTTATGACTTTTGGGTTAACCAATGCACCTGCTGTATTCATGGACCTTATGAATAGAATTTTCCATGAGTTCTTGGATAAGATTGTGGTTGTTTTCATTGATGATATTTTGGTGTTTTCAAAAAGTAAAGAGGAGCATGAAAGTCATTTAAGGGTTATCTTGCAAACCTTAAAAGAAAAGAAAATATATGGAAAATTCAGAAAGTGTGAGTTTTGGTTACAAAAAATTTCTTTCCTGGGTCACATTGTTTCAAAATATGGCATAACTGTTGATCCTGCTAAAACAAAAGTTGTTGAAGAATGGCCAAGACCTACAAATGTAACCGAGATCCGTATTTTTCTTGGTTTGGAAGGTTACTACTGAAGGTTTGTTGAAACATTTTCATGGTTATCTAGTCCAATTACTAAGATAACTCGTAAGGGTGTTAAGTTCATATGGACAAAAGAATGTGATGACTGTTTTTAGGAGTTGAAAAGAAGATTGGTGAATTCTCCAGTTTTGGCACTTCCTTCCAGGAATGGTGATTTTGTTATACACAGTGATGCTTCATTGAAGGGACTTGGCTCTGTCCTTATGAAGAATGATCAGGTAATTGCTTATGCTTCACGTCAGTTGAAAAGTCATGAGGTAAATTACCCTACACATGATTTGGAATTAGTTGCTGTTATTTTTGCTTTAAAAATTTGGAGGCATCATTTGTATGGAGTAAAGTGTGAAATATATACCAATCACAAAAGTTTAAAGTATATATTCACTCTGAAAGAATTGAACATGAGACAGAGGAGATGGATGGAATTAATCAAGGATTATGATTGTACAATTCACTACCATCCGGGAAAAGCCAATAAAGTTGCTGATGCTTTGAGTCAAAAAAGTAATACTTCATTAACGATGTTGCATTTGGAACTTGATCCTTTGGTTAAGGATTTGATGAAATTTGGCATAGAAAATGTTGGTGCAGGATGTCATTATGTTTTTTTTCAGGTATCATTGAGATCTTTTCTATCAGATAGAATCAAGAAAGCACAGAAGCAAGACAGTGAGTTGCAGAAAAAGGTAGAGCTGGTACAGAAAGGTAAGTTGCATGAATTCAACATTGATAGTGATTGTGTTTTGAGATGTGGGAAGAGATTGTGTGTGCCTTGTGATTCACAGTTTAAGAGAGAGTTGTTATGTGAAGCTCATAGTTCTCCATTTTCAGTTCATCCTGGCTGTATTAAGATGTACAGAGATCTGCGGGAGTATTACTGGTGGGATAGAATGAAAAGAGATATTGCAGATTTTACTGTGAAGTGTTTGAATTGTCAGCAGGTTAAAGCAGAGCGACAATTACCGAAAGGGATGATTCTGCCTCTACTAGTGCCAGAGTGGAAATGAGAGAATATATCCATGGACTTTGTTGTGGGATTACCGAAGACATCTTGAGGTAATAATGCAATCTGGGTTATTGTTGATCGCTTGACTAAATCTACTCATTTCCTTACTATACGAGATACTTTTTCACTAGATCAACTTTCTCGATTGTATCTTAAAGAGATAGTCAGGTTGCATGGAGTTCACCTCTCCATTGTATTTGACCGTGATCCTAGGTTTACTTCTAACTTTTGGAAATGCCTTCACAAGTCATTTGGTACTGAATTAAATTTTAGTATAGCTTTTCATCCACAATCAGATGGGCAGTCAGAATGAACAATTCAGACCTTGGAGGATATGCTACGAGCTTGTTCGATGGATTATCAGGGAAGTTGGGACCAACATCTTTCTTTGGTTGAGTTTTCATATAATAATAGTTTTCATTCCAGTATACAGATGGCACCATTTGAGGCATTATATGGGAAGCGGTGTCGAACTCCAGCATTTTTGGATGAAGTGGGTGAAAGGAAGCTGGTGGGACCCAAATTAATATAAGAGATGGAAGAAAAGGTTTAGTTGATTCAGAAACACATGAGAACAACTCAGAGAAGGCAGAATAGTTATGCGGATAACCGGAGGAAGGATCTATCTTTCGAGGTTGGTGATCATGTTTTTCTCAAGGTTTCTCCATGGAAAAGTGTGATGCGATTTGGTAAGAAAGGAAAACTGAGTCCAAGGTTCATTGGACCATATGAAATTATGGAGAGAGTTGGATCAGTTGCATACAGAGTGGCATTACCTCCGAGTTTATCTAAGGTACACAATGTTTTTCATGTTTCGATGTTGAGTAAGTATATTCCAGATTCATCTCAGGTTTTGAGCCCAGAGGTAGTTCAGTTGGAAGAGAATCTCTCTTATGAAGAACAACCAGTCTAGATTCTTGACCGAAGAGAGAAAGTGTTGTGAAATAAGGTAATTCACTAGGTAAAGGTTTTGTGGAAAAACCATATGGTTGAAGAGGTAATGTGGGAATCTGAAAATGCTATGAGGGATAAATACCCCCACTTATTTTGATAAGTGAATAAAATTGCAAGGACACAATTCCCAAAAGGTGGGAAGGATGTAACATCCCAGGTAAATAATGAATAAAACATTTTCATATTTATTAATATTTATGAATTAAATATTAATTTTACTTTAAAGGGGTTGCTATGTTCGATAGCAAAACCGATACGCAACGATGAGTTCCTTTGAAAACTTACGTTACACACTAATAATATAATAATATTAATTTAAATGGTAGTTAACATGTAGCCGTTGTATTGGAAGGAATCAATATAAATAACTAAAATATGATTATATATGTTTTTTAAATGTTTTTACATTTATACAATAAAAGATAAAGGGTTAAAATATGGAAAGAATTCAATTTTAGGCATTTATACCCTAAATTTCACTAAAGGTTCACTTATCACCTTTTGATGGTGAACCGTCATTAAATATAGATTTGATAAATCTTATAAATTCTATTGGACAAAATATAACTCTTCTTTAGAACCGGGACATCAAAATTTACTTTGTGTAAATTTTTGGTATTTTTCCGATAAAGTTCATTTTTTAATGAATAGTGTAAAATGATGTATTTTAATTCAAAACCTATTTTTAATATAATTTATTTATATGATTAGATTATCTATTTACTTGGTTTTAAAATGAAATTATAATATATTTTTACCATTAAATCCAATAGTGTTCGTTGGAATTAATTTCACTTTGAAATCGGACTTAAACTAGTGTCAATCTTTTGATACTTATTGTTTCATAAAAACACGCTATTTGTCAGGACAACGGGAATTAATTATTAAATTAATTAATGTGACTTATATGTTTTGAATTTTGTAAAATAGACTTAATTTTTTAATTTTTAAAATCAAATATAGCTTAGGTTGAATTTTTTGTATTTTTCTGAAAAACTTCAATTTTTGATGAATAGTGAAACCACTAAGTGGTACTTATAAAAACTGATTTTTTGTTCAAATGAAATTTTACCACTTTTGTGTTTTGAATTTCAAAAATCCGACATACATGGTTGTCATTAAGAAGGAAAATGTGGTTCAATGAGATTAAAATAATTTTTGGTGAATAGTAACTCTTAAGTTCTTAATCGCGATTAGAGGTAATTAGTGTAGTTTAAGGTAAGAATAATGTTTTAATAAAATGAAATGAACTAGAAACATGTCCTACCCTCATTGGATGTGTCATGGCCGACCAAGAAAATCCATGGGTCAACTTGGGGACCCCATGAATCCACTTTGGTTGGAAAATTACATAAATACCTTTTATTTAAAGTTAAAGTAAAAAATGACACAAACATGAAATGTTTTACTAAAACAATTTTTACATGGGGTTATAAAAGTCATATTTTTGACTATAAATAGTCATTCGAAAGATAACAAGATTTCCTACATCATAGTAATTTTTTTTATAATTTTTAGACATTAAATAAATTAAATTATTTATGACATCATGATGATGCAGCGATGACCTCATTATTTAACGATTTAAATAAAATGGAAAGATAATGTAACATCTAAGACCTAAAAATGTCCAAAACCTATTTTATGAGTGGATTTTGAACACTCATCACCTTATCCTCTAAATACATCAATGTGGGACCTTAAAAATCCGAAACTCTTTTGAAAATAAAGTAACATTTTGTAACTTTACAAGAGTGACCCTCCTCTCCTCTTATAAAAGGCCTCCACCTCTACCACCTTACCCACAATCCCAAAGCCTTTGTATCGGCCAAACTATGAGCATTTTGACTCTCCACTTCCCTCTCTTACTCCTTGAAGCCTCACTTTGGGCAGAAGTCTTCCCAAGGAAGCCTTTGATCTCAAACCAAAGGGAGTTACGCGATTTTAAGGTAATGTCTTCTTTTGAGTCCTTTTGTTTGATTTTTCTTCTCTAACCCCCTAAAATATTTTTATTCTTTTATTTTGTAACAACTAAAGTATCCTAAATATACTATAATGATGTTATAAGAAGTATTCTAGCTACACTTACACACACCTACATCTAATGGTTAAAGAACATACTGTTTCCGTGGATGGCGAATTTCTGCCTCCCGAAACGATGATTGTTCAACATTCTTTTAACACTTTAAAAGGTGGCCATTAAGATGACACTATATTTAAATATGATATATAATATGTTTATTTTTTTCCTTAAGCTTCTGTATTTTTCATTTTTGGCATACCTTCATGGTTTCCATTATGGGTGAACGCGATATCTTCATTTAAGGAAGTGCGGACTACCGCCCCCTCAAAGTGATTTGATTCGTTAATGCCATATGTGGGACGTATAAAGGATGGATTTAAAGTTATTATATATGATGTTATACTGGAATTATAATGTACCTCTATATCATTATTATTTGTTTCCATTAATGTATGACACAGAAATGAAAGTAGCGTTCATGCGTACGTACGGCTTACCGTCTCCATGAACGGTGCATTTCATTTCTTATCCCCAAATGTAATGTACTATTATAAGTACATGTATATAATGGATATATATGATGAATGATACATCTAAATGATGAATATAATTCTTTAATTATAATATACATACCTCTCATTTAGTTTTAATTCCATTAATATGACAAAGAAATGAAAGTAGCGTTCATGCGTACGTACGGCTTACCGTCTCCATGAACGGTGCATTTCATTTCTTACCTCTAAATGATTATGTAATATTATAAATACATGTATATTCTAGATATATATGATATATATGATATCCAAATCAGGAATGTCATTCAGGATATAAAGAACCTTTGACCACACGAACAATATGTAATTGTAAGAAGTCCACTTTCGACTTAAGAACCAAATATCGACAAAATAAACATTATTAACTTAAATGGTTAAATAATGTTTATAACATGGAAATAAGTGATATAAAAGGAATAATGAACTTGAAAAAGGTTATTAAGAAAGTAGAAATTAACTCAAGTTTATTATTCAGGACGTTAAAGAATGATCGAGTCAAGTCGAACCCGAGGTAAGGGACTTCGTCTCAATCTCCTTTCATTGAGGCATATTTCGTTTTATACACAACTTTATTTTATAGGGTGTATAAACCCCTTTGACTTTTAATTTTATACAAAAGGAATCTTTTTCTACGAAGTGTTTTACTAAACGACAAAAAATGAATGTTTCTTTAACGTACGCGGTGACAACGACCTTTTCCGCCGCCATGAGTATTATTTGGTCTTCGGCTTCCTCAAAAAACCGCAATGTTTTTAAAATAAAATAAATACCATATACTCTTTTATGTATTTTGGTATTGAAAATGGTTTTGATAAAGGATTATATTATGTCAATATATTTAAATTATATATTGTGATTGAAATGTGGAAATGTTATCATTCCTTTATATTGGTTTTATGTTTAATGATTTTATATTGGTACTTGGACATTTGACGGGTGGTTACATGATAAACCATATGATGGGTGGTTCCGTGAATACAAGGACGGGTGGTTACATTATAACCTCCAATGCATTGGGTATGGAATTCGGCCGTATGGCTATTCCATTAAGTATGTATGGAAGTTGGCCGTATGGCTATTCCATTAAGTGATATGTGTGGAAGTCGACCGTATTGTTATTCCACTTAAGTATGTTTATGTCCCAAGTTACCTTTATATGTTATGTGTTCTTTATATGGGTTTTATGGTAATCCTTTGGTTACAATAGGGTAAGTAATGATATTTTATTCAGTGAAGAGTTTCTACTGCTTCATGAAGGTGAGGGTATTTCTTTGATAAAGTATACATGGTTTACGTGATGTTTGAAAAACTAACAGTTTTCATTATTTGTGTATCCCTTACTGAGCTTTTTATGCTCACCCCAAGTTTTTTTTGAAATGTTTTTCACAAGACTTAATGTGGAATAGGGTCAAGGACAGGATCAAGGGAAAGTCATGCTATATAAAACATGGAACTAGACATGTCTCTTTTTAAGAGTTTTTTTTATTTTATGGAAACATAGTAGAAGTGTCTACTTTGTAATCCTTTGAGATGTAATAGTTATGTTCTAATTCTCTAAAACTATAATCCTGAAAAGATCCTCAATGTGAATTATTCATTTAATTCAATATTAAGTAAGGTTTAAAGCCGGGAACTTATAGTTGGTATTAGAGGTCGGTTTAGACAACTTTAGGAGTTAGAAAATTGTTAAATTATAAGTTAATTTATGGTATGACTGAAATGATGTAGAATTTAAAGATTACCATGTTGCTTCGCCTAAGATATTTCCATGTTCAGAATGGTTTTCCGCAGGGGAAACAAAGCAGCTATGTTGGGACGACATCAGGAGGAAGACAACCTTCCAAATCAGCAACCTGAGATGGTTGGAATCAGAACTGAACAGTTTGTTGCAGTGATGGCATGGTTGACTTAGGCTATAAATGGTGGTGGTATCCATGCACGAGATCAGCCGAATCAACTGCAGAGGAACATGTCAGTGGTGGAACATTTCATGAGGCAACATCCTCCATCATTCAGAGGATCATCTGACCCCGTGCAAGCTGAAGGGTGGATTAAAGCACTGGAGGAGATTTTTGATGTCATGGGGTGTTCAGAACATCAAAAGGTTAGTATTGCTGTTTACAGTTTTGAAGGTGAAGCTGATCAGTGGTGGTCGATGGTGAAAAATATCAGGGATAGTGATAAGATTGAGGATCTTCACTGGGAATAATTCAAAGGTATGTTTCTTGAGAAATATTTTCCTAAGGTGGTTCATCTTAGGATGGAAAAACAGTTCCTAGAATTAAGGCAGGAGGATGATTCAGTGGCTGCCTATGAAGCAAAGTTCACTCGTTTGATGTTATTTTGGGCATGGATTGGCTTTCTGTTTATCATGCTAAGATTGACTGCAGAGCTAAAATGGTTTCTTTTCATAAAGATTTTCAGTTTTTGTACAATAATGAACCATTGATTTTGATAACATATCAGGAAGTTGAGAAACTAGTAAAAGATGGAAATGAATGTTACCTTACACATATTGTTGAAAATAAAGGAACTGTTCAGATTAATGATGTGCTAATGGTAAATGAGTATCTTGATGTTTTTCCTCATGAGTTTCCTGGTGTTATTCATGATCGGGAAGTTGAATTTACTGTTGACTTAGTTCCTGATTCTAAGACAATTTTAAAATCCCCTTATCGAATGGCTCAAGTTGAACTTTTAGAGTTAAAGAAGCAATTGCAAGAGTTATTAAATAAAGGTTTCATTCGACCTAGCACTTAACCATGGTGTGCTCCTGTCTTATTTGTTAAAAAGAAAGATGGCTCAATGAGACTTTGCATTGATTATAGAGCCTTGAATAATATTACTGTTAAGAACAAGTATCCTTTGCCTCATATCGATGATTTGTTTGATCAGCTCCAGGGAGCTCAGTATTTTTCGAAGATTGACTTGAGGTCGGGGTACCATCAGTTTAAATTAAAAGAAGCAGACGTTCCGAAGACTGTGTTCCATTCTAGATATGGCCATTATGAATTTGTAGTTATGCCTTTTGGGTTAACCAATGCACCTGCTGTATTCATGGACCTTATAAATAGAATTTTACATTAGTTCTTTGATAATATTGTGGTTGTTTTCATTGATGATATTTTGGTGTTTTCTAAAAGTAAAGAGGAGCATGAAAGTCATTTAAGGGTTATCTTGCAAACCTTAAAAGAAAAGAAACTATATGGAAAATTCAGCAAGTGTGAGTTTTGGTTACAAAAAATTTCTTTCCTGGGTCACATTGTTTCAAAAGATGGCATAACTGTTGATCCTGCTAAAACAAAAGTTGTTGAAGAATGCCCAAGACCTACAAATGTAACCGAGATCCGTAGTTTTCTTGGTTTGGCATGTTACTACTGAAGGTTTGTTGAAAATTTTTCATGGTTATCTAGTACAATGACTAATATAACTCGTAAGGGTGTTACGTATATCTGGACAAAAGAATGTGATGATTGTTTTCAGGATTTGAAAATAATATTGGTGAATGCTCCAGTTTTGGCACTTCCTTCCAAGAATGATGATTTTGTTATATACAATGATGCTTCATTGAAGGGACTTGGCTGTGTCCTTATGCAGAATGATCAGGTAATTGCTTATGCTTCACGTCAGTTGAAAACTCATGAGGTAAATTACCCTACACATGATTTGGAATTAGTTGCTATTGTTTTTGCTTTAAAAATTCCGAGGCATCATTTGTATGGAGTAAAGTGTGAAATATATACCGATAACAAAAGTTTAAAGTATATATTCACTCTGAAAGAATTGAACATGAGACAGAGGAGATGGCTGGAATTAATCAAGGATTATGATTGTACAATTCACTACCATCTGGGAAAATCCAATAAAGTTGCTGATGCTTTGAGTCGAAAAAGTAATGCTTCATTAACGATGTTGCGTTTGGAACTTGATCCTTTGGTTAAGGATTTGATGAACTTTGGCATAGAAATTGTTGGTGCAGGATGTCCTTCTGTTTTGTTTCAGGTATCAGTGAGATCTTATCTATCAGACAGAATAAAGCAAGCACAGAAGCAAGACAGTGAGTTGCAGAAAAAGGTAGAGCTGGTACAGAAAGGTAAGTTGCATAATTCAAAATTGATAGTGATTGTGTTTTGAGATTTGGGAAGAGATTGTGCGTGCCTTGTGATTCACAGTTGAAGAGAGAGTTGTTATGTGAAGCTCATAGTTCTCCATTTTCAGTTCATCCTGGCAGTACTAAGATGTACAGAGATCTGTGGGAGTATTACTGGTGGGATGGAATGAAAAGAGATATTGCTGATTTTACTGTGAAGTGTTTGACTTGTCCGCAGGTTAAAGAAGAGAGGCAGTTACCGAAAGGGATGCTTCAGCCTCTACCAGTGCCAAAGTGGAAATGGGAGAATATATCCATGGACTTTGTTGTGGGATTACTGAAGACATCTCGAGGTAATAATGCAATCTGGGTTATTGTTGATCGCTTGACTAAATCTGCTCATTTCCTTGCTATACGAGATACTTTTTCACTAGATCAACTTTCTCGATTGTATCTTAAAGAGATAGTCAGGTTTCATGGAGTTCCCCTCTCCATTGTATCTGACCATGATCCTAGGTTTACTTCTAACTTTTGGAAAGGCCTTCAGAAGTCATTGGGTACTGAATTAAATTTTAGTACATCTTTTCATTCTCAATCGGATGGGTAGTAGAACGAACAATTCAGACCTTGGAGGATATGCTATGAGCTTGTTCGATGGATTATCAGGGAAGTTGGGACCAACATCTTTCTTTGGTTGAGTTTTCATATAATAACAGTTTTCATTCCAGTATACAGATGGCACCATTTGAGGCATTATATGGGAAGCGGTGTCGAACTCCAGCATTTTGGGATGAAGTGGGTGAAAGGAAGCTGATGGGACCCGAATTGATAGAAGAGATGGCAGAAAAGGTTCAGTTGATTCAGAAACACATGAGAACAACTCAGAGTAGGCAGAAGAGTTATGAGGATAACCGGAGGAAGGATCTATCTTTCGAGGTTGGTGATCATGTTTTTCTCAAGGTTTATCCATGTAAAAGTGTGATGTGATTTGGTAAGAAAGGAAAGCTAAGTCCAAGGTTCATTGGACCATATGAAATTCTAGAGAGAGTTGGACCAGTTGCATACAGAGTGGCATTAACTCTGAGTTTATCTCAAGTACACAATGTTTTTCATGTTTCTATGTTGAGGAAGTATATTCCAAATTCATCTCATGTTTTGAGCCCAGAGGTAGTTCAGTTGGAAGAGAATCTCTCTTATGAAGAACAACCAGTCCAGATTCTTGACCGAAGAGAGCAAGTGTTGCGAAATAAGGTAATTCACCAGGTAAAGGTTTTTTTGGAAAAACCATATGGTTGAAGAGGCAACGTGGGAATCTGAAAATGCTATGAGGGATAAATACCCCCACTTATTTTGATAAGTGAATAAAATTGTGAGGACACAATTCCGAAAAGGTGGGAAGGATGTAACATACCAGGTAAATAATGAATAAAACATTTTCATATTTATTAATATTTACGAATTAAATATTAATTTTACTTTAAAGGGGTTTCTATGTTCGATAGCATACCCGATACACAATGATGAGTTCCTTTGAAAACTTACGTTAGACACTAGTAATATAATAATATTATTTTAAATGGTAGTTAACATGTAGCCGTTGTGTTGGTGGGAATCGATATAAATAACCAAAATATGATTATATATGTTTTTTAAATGCTTTTATATTTATCCAATAAAAGATAAAGGCTTAAAATATGGAAAAAATTCAATTTTAGGCATTTATACCCTAATTTTCACTAAAGGTTCACTTATCACCTTTTGATGGAGAACCGTCATTAAATATAGTTTTGATCAATCTTATACATTCTATTGAACCAAATATAACTCTTCTTTAGAATCGGGACATCAAAATTTACTTTGTGTAAATTTTTGGTATTTTTCCGATAAAGTTCATTTTTAATGAATAGTGTAAAATGATGTATTTTAATTCAAAACCTCTTTTTAATATAATTTATTTATATGATTATATTATCTATTGACTTGGTTTTAAAGTGAAATTATAATATATTTTTACCATTAAATCCAATAGTGGTCTTTGGAATTAATTTCACTTTGAAATCGGACTTAAACTAGTGTCAATCATTTGATACTTATTGTTTCATAAAAACACGCTATTTGTCATGACAGCGGGAATTAATTATTAAATTAATTAATGTGACTTATATGTTTTTAATTTTTTAAAATAGAATTCATTTTTTAATTTGTAATATCAAATATAGCTTAGGGTGAATTTTTGGTATTTTTCTGAAAAACTTCAATTTTTGATGAATAGTGAAACCACTAAGTGGTACTTATAAAAACTGATTTTTCGTTTAAATGAAATTTTACCACTTTTGTGTTTTTAATTTCAAAAATACGAAATACATGGTTGTCATTATGAAGTAAAATGTGGTTCAATGAGATTAAAATAATTTTTTGGTGAATAGTAACTCTTAAGTTCTTAATCGCGATTAGAGGTAATTAGTGTAGTTTAAGGTTAGAATAATGTTTTAATAATATGAAATGACCTAGAAACATGTCCTACCCTCATTTTATGTGTCCTGGACGACCAAGACAATCCATGGGTCAAATTGTGGACCCCATGGATCCACTTTGGTAGGTAAATGACATAAATACCTTTTATTTAAACTTAAAGTAAAAAATGACACAAACATGAAATGTTTTACTAAAACAATTTTTTCATGGGGTTATACAAGTCATATTTTTGACTATAAATAGTCATTGTAAATCTAACAAGATTTCCTACATGATAGTAATTTTTTTATAATATTTAGACATTAAATAAATTAAATTATTTTTGACATTATGATGATGCAGCGATGACATCATTATTTAACGATTTAAATAAAATGGAAATATAATGTAACATCTAAGACATAAATATGTCCAAAACCTATTGTATGAGTGGATTTAGAACCCTCATCACATTATCCTCAAAATACATCAATGTGGGACCTTTAAAATCCGAAACTCGTTTGAAAATAAAGTAACATTTTGTAACTTTACAAGAGTGACCATCCTCTCCTCTTATAAAAGGCCCCCACCTCTACCACCTTACCCACACTCCCAAAGCCTTTGGATCGGCCAAAATCTTCCCATTTTGACTCTCCAATTCCCTCTTTTACTCCTTGAATCCTCACTTTGGGCAGAAGTCTTTTCAAGGAATCCTTTGAGCTCCAACCAAAGGGAGTTACCCGATTTTAAGGTAATGTCTTCTTTTGAGTCCTTTTTTTTGATTTTGCTTCTCCAACCCCCTAAACTCTTTTTATTATTTTCTTTTGTAACAAATCCAGTATCCTCAATTTACTAGAATGTTTTTATAAGAATTATTCTAACTACACTTACACACACCTACATATAATGGTTAAAGAACATACTGTTTCCGTGGATGGCAAATTTCTGCCTCCCGAAACGATGATTGTTCAACATTATTTTAACACCTTCAAAGGTGTCCATTAAGATGACACTATATTTATATATGATATATAATATGTTTATATTTTCCTTAAGCTTCTGTATTTTTCAATTTGGTAATACCTTTATGGTTTCCATTATGGGTAAATGCGATATATTCATTTAAGGAAGTGCGGACTACCGCCCCCTCAAAGTGATTTGATTCATTAATGCCATATGTGGGACGTATAAAGGATGGATTTAAAGTTATTATATATGATGTTATACTGGAATTATAATATACCTCTATATCATTATTATTTCTTTCCATTAAAGTATGAGATAGAAATGAAAGTAGCATTCATGCGTACGTACGGCTTACCGTCTCCATGAACGGTGCTTTTCATTTCTTATCCCCAAATGTAATGTACTATTATAAGTACATGTATATAATGGATATATATGATGAATGATACATCTAAATTATGAATATAATTCTGTAATTAAAATATACATAACTCTCATTTAGTTTTAATTCCATTAATATGACAAAGAAATGAAATTAGCGTTCATGCGTACGTACGGCTTACCGTCTCCATAAACGGTGCATTTCATTTCTTACCTCTAAATGATTATGTAATATTATAAATACATTTATATGTGGGATATATATGATATATATGATATCCAAATCAGGAATTTCATTCTGGATATAAAGAACCTTTGACCACACAAACAACATGTAATTGTAAGAAGTCCACTTTCGACTTAAGAACCAAATATCGAGAAAACAACCATTATTAAATTAAATGGTTACATAATGTTTATAACATGGGAATAAGTGATATAAAAGGAATAATGAACTTGAAAAATGTTCTTAAGGAAATAGAAATTAACTCAAGTTTATTATTCAGGATGTTAAAGAACGATCGAGTCAAGTCGGACCCGAGGTAAGGGACTTCGTCTCAATCTCCTTTCATTGAGGCATATTTTGTTTTATACACAAATTTCTTTTATACGGTGTATAAAACCCTTTTAATTTTAATTTTATATAAAAGGAATCTTTTTCTATGAAGAATTTTACTAAATTACAAAAAAGGAATGTTTTTTAACGTACGCGGTGACAACGACCTTTTCCGCCGCCACGAGTATTATTTGGTCTTTGGATTCCTCAACAAGCCATAATGTTTTTAAAATAAAATAAATACCATATACTCTTTTATGTATTTTGGTATTGAAAATGGTTTTGATAAAGGATTCTATTATGTCAATATATTTAAATTATATATTGTGATTAAAATGTGGAAATGTTATCATTCATTTATATTGGTTTTATGTTTTATGATTTTATATTGGTACTTGGACATTTGATGGGTGGTTACGTGATAAACTGTATGACGGGTGGTTCCGTGAATACCAGGATGGGTGGTTACGTTATAACCTCCAATGCATTGGGTATGGAAGTCGGCCGTATGTCTATTCCATTATGTATGTATGGAAGTTGGCCGTATGGCTATTCTATTAAGTGATATGTGTGGAAGTCGATCATATGGTTATTCCACTTAAGTATGTTTATGTCCCAAGTTACCTTTATATGTTATGTGTTCTTTATATGGGTTTTATGGTAATCCTTTGGTTACAAAAGGGTAAGTAATGATATTTTATTCAGTGAAGAGTTTCTACTGCTTCATAAAGGTGAGGGTATTACTTTGATAAAGTATACATGGTTAACGTGATGTTTGAAAAAATAACAATTTTCATTCTTTATGTATCCCTTACTGAGCTTTTTATGCTGACCCCAAGTTTTTTTTGAAATGTTTTTCACAGGACTTAATGTGGAATAGGGTCAAGGACGGGATCAAGGGAAAGTCATGCTATATAAAACATGGAACTAGACATGTCTCTTTTTAAGAGTTTTTATTTTATTTTATGGAAACATAGTAGAAGTGTCTACATTGTAATCTTTTGAGATGTAATAGTTATGTCCTAATTCTCTAAAACTCTAAACCTGAAAAGATCTTCAATGTGAATTATTCATTTAATTCAAGTAAGGTTTAAGGCCAAGGCCTTATAATAACAATATTAAATTACCTTAACTTATGTCCTAATCATATTGTTTGATACATTTCCGACCATGTGCATCCTTGGGTCGATTTTGGGACCCCATGGATCCACTTGGTAGTGATAATGACACTTTATATTAATTAATTTAAAGCAAAGACAAAAATGACTTAAACATATATCTTTTAGTAATTCAATTTTTTTACATGGGGTTATATAAGTTATATCTTCGACTATAAATATAAATTTGAAAGCTAAAAATATTTCATAGATCCTGATACTTTTTTATAATTTTTACACATCAACTAAATAAATATATTTATAATACAATAATAATGCAATGTTTACCTCATTAATAGATGATTTAAATAAATAAGATTATAAATATTTAAAAAATATCAAAAACATTTAAAACTCTTATTAGATGATTTTATTTATTACATGAGTCATCTTATATTTTAAGTTAATGAGTTTTTGACATTTAAAAACCGAAAATCATTATATAATAAAATAATATTTTCACACTTTCCTAAAGAGCCCCTCCTCCCCTTTATAAAAAGACCTCACTTATAACCCATTAATCACACTTATCAAGAACCATGGATCATCCATACTCTGACCAATTAAGTTCCCTACATCCTTCTCCTCATACTAGAAACCTTCCTCTAGGTAGAATAATGTTCATGTAAACCTTTTGGTTCAAACCAAATGGAGATACCCGATTTAAATGTAACATCTTCTCTTTAGTTCTTTTGTTTTATTTTACTTATCCAACCCTCTAAACTCTTTTTATTACTCTATTTTATATAAAAAATAGTATCCTCAATACACTAGATTGTTTTTATGAGATGGATTCGAACTAAACTTACACACACCACTATCTAATGGGTAAAGAACATATTGTTTCTGCGGACGAAAAACTACTGTCTCACGAAATGATGATTGTTCAACATTCTCCTACCACCTATTATGGTGGATATTAAGATGTAACTATATTTATATGAGATATATATTATATTTATATTGTTTATAAGATTCTTTATTTTTCCTTTATATAATACTTTTATGGTTTCCATAGTGGGTAAATACGATAATTTCATTTGAGGAAGTGAGGACTACCACCCCCTCAAAGTGATATGACTCATTAAAACCATATGTGGAATGTATAAAGGATAGAGTTACTGAAATTATATAAGATATTATACTTTAATTATAATATAACTATGTATAATTTAGTTTTCAACCCATTAAAATATGAAATAGAAATGATAGTAGCATTCGTGCGTACGTACGGCTTACCGTCTCCATGAACAATGAATTTCTTTTCTTATCCCCAAATATTTTGTACTATTATAAATACATATATATACTGGATATATATGATATATATAAAATCTAAATCATGAATATAATTCTGGATATAATGGAATTTTGACCACATGAAAAACTTATAATTATAACAAATTCACTTTTAACTCAAGTACTGAACATCAACAAAATGTCCGATATGAACTCAAATAAATAAATAAATGTTATAACATGATAATAATTGAAATAAAAGGAATAATAAACTTGAAAAACGTTTTTATGAAAGTATAAATTAACTTTAGTTTGTTATTCAAGAGATTAGATAATGATCTAGTCAAGTCGGACACGAGTTAAGGGACTTCGTCTCATCTCCTTTCATTGAGGCATATTTTGTTTTTTACATAACTTTATTTTATACTGTATATAAACACCATTGAATTTTCATTTCATTAAAAGGGAATATTTTTATAAGAGTAATTTTACTAAATGACGAAAAAAGAATGTTTTAACGTAAGTGGTGACAACGACCTTTTCTGCCGCCGCGAGTATTATTTGATATTTGGCTTCCTTAACAAGTTGTAATGTTTTTAAAAGGAAAATAAATACCATATACTATTTTATGTATTTTGGTATTTAAAATGGTTTTGATAATGTATTTTTATGTCAATATATTTAAATGATATATTGTTATTGAAATGTGTAAATGTTATCTTTAATTTATGTTTGTTTTATGTGTTGTGATTTTATAATGGTACTTGGACATTTGACGGGTGGTTATGTGATAAACCAAATGATGGGTGGTGTCGTGATAAACCAGGATGGGTGGTTATGTTATAACCTCCAATTCATTGGGTATAGAAGTCAGCCGTATGGCTATTCTATTTAGTGATATGTGTGGAAGTCAACTATATGGTTATTCCATTTTAGTATGTTTATGTCCCAAGTTACCATTATATGTTATGTTTTCTTTATATGGGGTTTATGGTAATATTTTGGTTACAAAATGGAAAGCAATGATCTTTTATTCAATGAAGAGTATTTACTACTTTATAAAGGTGAAAAGTATTACTTATGATTGGGTATTCATGGTTTACTTGTTGTTTTGAAAAACTAATAGTTTTCCTTCTTTGTGTATCCCTTACTGTGCTTTTTATGCTCATCCAAAGTTTTTGAAATGTTTTTCATAGGACATAAAGTGGAATTGGGTCAAGGATGGGATCAACAAAAAGTCATGTTGTCAAAAACATGGAACTAAAAATGACTCTTTTTTCGAAGAGTTTTTATTTTATGAAAAAATGGAATCTGAGTATAAGTATATAATTTGTAATTTTTGAGATGAAATGTAATAGTTATGGCCTAACTCTCTAAAAATCTAAACATAAAAAGATCCTCAAGGTGAATTATTCATTTAATTCAAGATTATTTAATTTTTTAAGGCTAGGTCCTTACATATGGTTCCCCTTATACTCATGGATATTACTTGTTCTGAAAGGGGCCCTGTGGATTAATGGATATGAGGATGACATTCACATCATTAGGGATCTCGTACCACACAACACAATATGAGACTTTGATCTTAGGCAGAGTTTTCAAGGTACCTTAGACTTTGATACTGTTTTTCTGATTTTTTTTTATTTTTTATTCCTTTTCCTTTAGCTCTATAAATGAGGAGAAAAATTCTTTGTCTCACCCCATTCCTCACCTTTCTCTTATTTTTCTTTATCAATAAATGGGATTGACTATAGCTTGTTTCAAATGATTATTTATATTTTTTATATATAATAAATACAATAAATACATCTATATAATTAATTTGTAATAAAAATACCACTATGTATGAATAATTATAAATCTATTAGAAAATAATTATTAAAATTATGACATTAAATATCATAGTTTTATATTTAATAATATATAGTGGAAAAATTATACATTAATAATGTTTTTATAAGTTTATTAGTATTATTATTTATTATTCATAATATTAATACATTTATCATTCATAATATTAATTCATTTACTATTCGTTATATTAATATATTTATTATTCATAATATTATATATTTATAATACCAAATGTTAATAAATTTATTATTCATAATGTTAATAATTTTAATACATTTATTAATAATATTTTTAAATTTATACATTTATTATTCCAAATATTAATACATTTATTATTAGTAATACTAATATTTATTATTTCTTATTCATGATATTTATTGTTTATAATATTAATACATTTACTATAATATTAATATATTTAATCAAACCATTTATTATTCATAATATTAATTCATTTATTGATATATTTAATATTATTCATAATAATGATACATATATTATTCTTTATTTGTAATATTTATTATTCATAATATTAATAAATTTATTAATACATTTATTTTTAATAATTTTAATAATATTTATATATTTATTAAAACATTTATTATTCGAAATATTTATAAATTTATCATTAATAATATTTGTAAATTTATTGATATATTTATTGTTCATAATATTTATACCTTAATTATTATTATTCATACATTTATTATTATTCACACATTTATACATTATATTACTTTCTATTAATAAGATTTAATTAATAAATAAAATTAATAATATATATTTATAAAGACACTCACTTTTTCTATTTTAATTTCAAATATCTCATTTTGTGTGTGTGTATGTGTGTGTAGATACATATACATCAAATCATCATCTTGTACATGTATACTATATATATATACATATATACATACATAGACACAATGATATATAAATTTGCAATGTGTGTGTGTAGTTAGAATATAGTATCAATATATGTCCCTCCATTGGTGGTGGGTGGTTTGGGTTTGGGGTGAGGGGTGAGGGTGGGTTTGGGGGTTAAGTCCTTGGACCTGCGTGTTTAATATAGTTTCTTTACTTGTGTTATATTTCATGGGAGTGGATGTAATCAAACATATATAATATAATTATATTATATTATAGTGAAATTATAACATCAGTAAATATGAATTGGGATACACAAATTTATATAGGAAATATTCATGTTTTATAAATATTATGAATAAAATTATTATATATATTTCATTGATGTAGGAGATGGAGCGACTCGAGGTCTCCCATTTGAGGTGTCTCAATGGTGATACATTATTTCCATTTATGTTTCAAATGGATATAGATATTGATCATGATATCTTTCTTGTGGGGTTACTGTGAGAATATTGCATTGTTGATGAATACTCTAATCGGGTTCCTGGTCCGGAAGCGATTGAGGTTGCTAAGGGTTTCTTGAAGATATCTTAGCATTTTGATGTTTCTTCTACCTCTTTCAAAATATATGGATTTATAAGAGATTTTAAATATGTCTTGTATGACCCACCCCTTGGTGAAAAATAATTCCATTTCAGATATAATTTATTTTTCAAATAATTACATCATTGCTTGAGTTTTTTTTGTAAAAGGAATGAATCCATGGAAGGTGATTGATTTTATTAGAAATTTATCTTCTATTTAGGGATTCACTAATTATAAATGTAGTTCTCATGGAAACTATTTTTTATACATACATTTTCCTTTGGAAAAATTGAAATGGAGTGATTGGGATTTTGGTTATGTCAATTTAAAACTAGGCACCTTATGGATCTAGGAATGGAACTAAATATTTAATCTGAAAAATTACAAAGAAACTTGTGTGAAAGTTTTCTCAGAATTCATGGTCTGAATTGAGTATTATGTAATCTCAAATTTTTTAAGACATTGCCTCTTATATTGTCATTCTAATCAAAATGGAAAGTTGAAGTGAAATAGTTTTTTACACTTCAAGAGAGTGTTATTTGAGGTAGATCTTAACTTTAAAATTATTATTTGATTTATTCTCTTTATGCATCAGGATAAGATTATACTTAAGATTGATTATGAAAGGCTACCCTATTTGTTCTACATCTTGAATCATTGAGAATTTGAAGTCCAATTGTTGGAATGATGTTGTTTGCTCATATTTTCTATTTATAGGCCACAATGTGAATTAATTTAGAAGAAAAAAGTAAATTATATACATTTTAAGAACAATTATTAGACATCATATAGCCTCTATTTGGAGGAAACTATATAGGCTCTTGATTTTTGGAGTCTAATCTCATTGAGGAAAAATGATTATGCACATAGTACTCTTAGAGATATCAAATTTGGAAATAATTTGGATCGTTCTACTATCATTCCTAGAGACTAACCAACGATTGTTGTAAGTGGATAAATGGTTAGTAAATAGTAGACCCAAGGGGGGAGAGGTTTGAAAATAAATTTCTCACTAGATCTATAGAGATTCTAAATTTCTAGATAAATAAAAGGGTATCTCAAGTCACTGAAAATATGTAGGTTCTTTTTAATTATGTTAATAAAGTTTGTTTGGAAGATATCAAAGACCATCCATAGTAATAAAAAAATGTGATATGCCTTTCATAGGATCATGTTCCTAGAGAATCATCGCAAGAGTAGGAAGGTTACAAGAAGAAATCTAACTAAATCATGAAATTGAGTAAGTTTTAAGGGTATTTAGTTGATTTAAAAGATTACATACCAATTTACCATATAGGTTCTAACTTTATGTATGTTGTTGCTAAATTTATAGAGATGAATGATAGTGGTGATGCGCGTGAATATGGTCAGTTTGAATGTGATCTTGAATTATAAACTATTGTTGATCAACATTTATGGTAGGATCATAGGATGATAACTTCAAAGGGCCACAAAGGAAAAATGAAGTTGGATCTGCTTCACCTGTGATAACTGAGTTCAGGAAATTATATTCTTCAATTAGAATTGATTAGGCTAAATTATGGTCTTTTCCCTTATTATAGGATAAAATGAATTTGGAGGAAACTGGTACTTTATCCAG
The DNA here is from genome assembly GCA_963277665.1 of Viscum album. Classification (NCBI taxonomy): domain Eukaryota; kingdom Viridiplantae; phylum Streptophyta; class Magnoliopsida; order Santalales; family Viscaceae; genus Viscum; species Viscum album. The sequence continues at coordinate 792,267,346 of OY728141.1, forward strand.
AAATTCTCATTATAAAATATCAACATCGGTGTAGATCTATAGCAATAAGGAAAATTCCAATAAAGTTTAATGAAGGAACTATATAAAGGATATGATAGAAGTGGATATCAGTATCAATGTTATTAGGAATTATTGGACTAGGAGTAATGAGGGAGGTTACCCAGTCCATTCTCAATAGGCCAAGGAGAAACATCCTTATAAAACTATTACACGTGGTAGGAAGGAATTAGATAAGGGGATATGCTGAATACTTCAATGACTGTCTCTAAAATTGATAATTACAATAAAGAAGCTTTGAAATCAGTCAAGAATATGGCTACTGGTATTTGAGTGGTCAGAGATGTTATGGATTTTTACTATAATTCGTGTAAATAAAAGTCAAAATTTGTTGTTTCTGAGGTAGGAAAACATCATAATCACCACCGTCATCAATCCATTGTGCTTTAATCCCTATTTTTAAGAAGATTTTGGTTTCTTTTAATGTTTCTATTAAAATGAGAATATAAATTGTTAAGGGTACTCCAGATTTTTGGATAACCATTATGCTTGACTTGGTTCCCAATAACTAACTATTATATACCTTTTTTTGTGTGTATAGTCATATGGATTGAATATTAAAAATAAATTTTTTATCACATAAATTTGTTTTCTTCAGTATAATGTTAAAATGTGATAATGTTTTTTGAATATTTGTTGTATTAAAAAGACATATCAGTTCCCCATTATGATAAGATACTTGAATTTATATGCTAATATTCTTAAATATAATTTTTATAACAGGATGATATTATCTAACTTGACACATATAATATATGTTATTATGGGTAGGTGGCTCATAAGTCACAGAGAAGTTCTCCTATGGTAATCTCAAGGATATGGGATTATGAGAACATATAAAACCATGGTAATTTCTCATGTTAATGTGTTATTGGATATTCCTATATATGGAAACATTATGATCCTTTGACTTGAGAGTGTAATTAAAACATATAGTGAGTCAAGTACTTTGATGTAGTAATTAGAACCATGATGACATTCATTTATGATGAGGTAAGATGTATTTGGTGCATTACTAGTGTTATTGGATTAATGAATAAGACTATATGAGATTTTTCAATTAACGCTTGATTGAATATGATATCTCGACCATTAAATGAAAATAGAATATTCTGATATATTCCATGGTCATGTTTTTTATATTAATGTGTGTATTTGTAGAAAATTAAAAGATTATCACATCAAGAATATACATTAATTACATATGTATACAACCTATTTGATGAGATATTATAATAAAGGTATTATATTACAAAATGAGTGTAACTAGAAGGTTATTGTCATTTTGACATTTAATTTTTTTCACATGGGTTCCTTAGCATGTTTCCAGACACTAACCTTGGAATTTTGAATAGTCTAGCCAAATTTAAGTAAGAATGAAAACATGAAGGTCTCACATTATGTGTATCTATAATTTCAATTAAATTCAATTTGAATTTAAAAGGTGTGAATAAATATTATTCTCACTTTAAAGTTTAATAATTATTTATAGTTTTTTGATCCCAAAGTTTTAGTCATGAGTTATTCAAAATAGTAAATATATGTGTAAAATTATTATAAATATTATTAGAAAGTTTTAGTGTATATAAATTTTATTTTTTTGTTAATGAATAATTTAATGTCATTTATTTGTAAAATAAATATTCATTATTCCCGGTTTGAAAAATACCAAGGAGAAAAGATAGACTTAGTTAAGTCTCTAGTAGTAATGATATATTAAATATCAATTTAATATATATATTAAATTATTTATTTAATAAATGTTATTTTTTCTCTAACTTTAGAACATGTCAAGTAAATAATAATAATAATAATACTATTATTATCATGAAAAATGTTCTCTAGTGATTAAGAGAATAATAAAGGTCCCTTTTGTGGTTATTTAGGCTCTATCCAAACTCTATAAAAACCAAATTCTATCATTTCCTAGGGTTAGATATTCGTTGTAAAGAACAAAAAAAGGCAGAGTTCTCTCAAACACTAAGAGACATATGTCTCAAGAATTTTCTTAAGAAAAAGAGCTATGATCCTCTTCATTATTCTCATAAATCAAGAAAATACAAGAATTTTTATCCTCAAAGTAGTTCTTATTGCGATCAATAGTAAATGGTGAATGCAATCAAAATTTACCATTGTAGATCTTGATGATTCTATGTTGATGTCCCAAGGTTTTGGAGTATGTGTTGGTCAAATATAGAGGGATTGTACCTTTTTAACCTTTATTTCAATGATGGTATGAAATGAGTGGTCAATAGTATCATCAATGAAAAATAATTATGAGACAAGGTAATACTTTATCCATATATAAATTTATAATAAATTTAATGTGAAAAGATCACATCCCTTGGTTCCATCTATAATTTTCAACCTTCATCAAATTTAATTTTTTGTTCATGGAATTTATCATTATAAATGTTATAGATTATTAATTGAAACCCAACTAAATCTGAGTTAACCATGGACTTAATATTCACTTCTTCTATGACCAAAACCATCAAGTGGCATCAGAGCAATCATGCCTGAATTTATAATTACATATTAATCATTGATTTTTATACACATTTATTGTAATCATTTTCATTTAGTAATTTTGTTCTTTAAATCCAAATATTGAGATCTATTCTTCCACTTCTCTCTTGTTCTTATAACTATAATCTAGGGTTAACAATATATGAATAATATCTGAAGAACCCATCTTGAGGTTCCAAATTTGTTTTTTCATTTCATGAGATTACATTTCATGTCATGTATCCAGGTTCATTAGAATAGGATAAGTCATGAATTTATTCTGATTTATTGTATAATAAATAGCATGTATTATCATTTCATGTCATGCATTGATCAACTAGGTTGAATGACCAATTTTCAGATTACATGGAATGTAAACCATCTACACATCATGTATTCAATGTTTTTTATGGTGGAATGTGCATATCAAGACATATATTGTGTATTTGTTATACGATAAGTAGGAAAGAATTTTTTGTCACACTGAGGTTACACAATGTGATGTAGGATTTTATAAGTTGTGTTCCTCTAAAATATTAATTAAAAAATTAACATTGAGTCCCTAGACATTTATCTTGGAAAAACGGTGAGAGATATACATAGAGTGTAGATGGATAGTACACATCGTGTATCCCATTCCTTTTTACATGGAAAGAAAAAATTAATTAATTGATTTATTAAAACTAATCAACACATGTCTATGTGTAATTAATTGAAAGTACATTTCATATGATAGGTCAGATTTAATAATAAATTCTTAATCAATTTCTATTCAAATTTCATATCTACATGCTATGTTAATTCCTTACATGTTATGTACTCTATATGCATTAAAAAAATTTAAACACCTAGTAATTTACGCGTTTCTATGGGTTATTAATTAACTTTAATCACCATGTAATTACCTGATGTTCTATTCTCACTACATATTTGAGTGAATATTTCATGATAAGAACTATATTGGGTGGTTCATATGAGTATATTCAATGTTATCAGGGGGTTTTCAATTATCAGGTAATTTTAACATATAATTTGGGTCAACTTGACATAGTTTGAATTAAGTGTTGATTTCATCTATGATACTTGATGAAACTAGTATGAAAGTGTTGAAAAAATCAAAATCTGATATTTCAAGTTTGTGGAGTCTAGTTAACATATCAAGGAGTCATGAGTTAATGAAATTGGAAAAGACTTGCCTACCTAAATACCTTTGAATTTCTCTACAGACCTCTATCTAGATTACGAGAATAGAAATATGCATCATTTCTATTATAAGATCCACATGATAGGATATTTCCAACCAATGGTGAAGGATATTGGTTTTTAATAAAATGGTGGTTGACTAATAAATAAAATTAATTAAGTCACATGTTAGTATTAAGGAAATGTACTAAAATCTACTTTTATGTTGTTGTAGAAAAATGAAATGTAATATAGCCTCAAAATTATAATTGTGATCAATATATGGGTTGGGGTATATAGATAACCTAGCCTTTTACATATAACATTACATGATTATAATTATAATTATACATTAGAGTACAAGACAAGGAACTTTATTCTATTGTATTGGAAGAATATGTACATAATAAATAAACATGGGATAAAAACATCATTATTTAATCTTCATAAATAGCTCTTAACTTCCTTTGAGCCCTTACATATTCATAGGATAAATTGTGGATAACATGAAAAAAGGGATGAGATAAAATTCTCAGTAAGGTAATGAACATAAGAAATAAACTTAAGCACATGAGTTAGGAGGCATGACCTAAATATACTAAAAGCATGGAACATATTAAATCATAAAAAATAAACATGGGATAATACAAACATGGAATCATATAAATGTGGTAGAAACATAAAACATGTATTTAGTGTGAGTCAAGGATAACCTCCAATCTCTTTTCCCATAGTAGTACGGGTCAAGGCTAACGACCAACCTCGTTTCCCATAGCAGCACAAGCCAAGGCTTACCACCAAGACTGTTACACATAGCATATTATGAGACTTAACTTTACCCAATGCATTGGATCACAATATGGGCACAACCATATTACTTTTCATGTGTATTTTTTCCACGTAAATAATCATACATAATAAATCTTACACAAATAAAGGGGTTACCCTTGCAAAGAATTGGGTACCACAATCATGACATAAAGCATAACTAATGGGCGTATCATGAAAGTGTCCATGAAAGAAAGGAATTACAAAAATAAATGGATATAAATAAGGTAAAATAGGAATATATCATGGTAAGTGATTTCAAAATAAGTGAAAATATGTAAGAAATGCATTTGAGAAATTTTTTCATTAAAACATTTTTGTGTGGTTTTAAGGAAAATACAATAGATCTTTTTAAAATAGACAATGTAACAATCTTTTATATAAAACTAGAAGTGAAAAAATAATTATTTCTTGATAAAAATTCCAATTTAATAAAAAAATGGTGGATTAAAACATAAGATATAGTTCATTTGATGTTGGTTAAAAAATTGGGAAGTTCACTTAAAACGAGTTTTCTTATTGAGAAGTATCGAGGAGGGATTCACTTAAAAGAACGTATATCCATAAAAGAGAATGAGATGTGGATATTGGAACATTATTTTGGAGAATATAAATAGAATGTATATTTTTTACATAAAAATAAAAGAAAACTTCATTTGGGTAAAAAGAAATATAGACCAACCTGAAGGAATAAAGGAGGTTTGGATAGAATTCATTACGGATTATTGGCATGGGGGTGTTCCTAAAAAAGCTTTATGAGAGAGAAAATATGTTTATCATAACTTATACATCAAGAGGGAAGTATGGGGGAGGTTATAAATTATTCTCCATCATTTAGGATTTCACATAAAAAGGCATTTCATAGAGGAAAATCTTGATTAAGAGTGAAATGGGGAGGATCCTTTACCTTAATTCCCGCTTAATTTTTCCTCTTATGAAACTCCTAAATAATAAATTTACATTTATTAAAAAAATGATCTAAAAGGTAATAATAGTCATTTTATAAAAATATTTATCAATTATATTCACTGAATTTTATTTCATAATTTTTGTTGATCAAAATAAAGCATTTTAATATCATATTTTACTTAAAAAATATCCGCCTTGCGAGGATTTCACCTTTTTTAGAAGTAATTTATAAATAATTATAATTAGTTATAGAAGCATGTAATAAATTTACTTTGATATTAATATATTTTATATAATTTATATTGCCTATACATTAAGGTTTTTATAACAACTATCTTGGCACTGTCTCCATAGATGGTTAATCGACCTTTAATGGGACGTTGTCGATAGTGCGAGAAAGAGAATTATGAAATTTATATTTTTCATTAATATGATAATGAATGTAGGTTAAAATCATTAATGTAATGTTAAATTACTTCATAATAAATTTTTAGCATATGTTTTTGAAATGTATAGGGTAAAAGAAAAAATGGAATAAAAGAGAGAATATTTAATGGGGGTCTTACTCTCTCCTTGGTGTAGCTCCTCTTGCACGAGACTATAACTCCCTTGGTGATTATAGTTGGAGAGCTCCAGAACATCCCAAAGTATTATAAGAGGATTTATAGAGAGAATTTGGGCGGATATTAGGCTTAGTAAAGGATGAGAGGTGTGGTTTCCTAAGGGGAGGGAGAGGGGTTATTTATACTTGAGGAGGGGGCGGGGGTGCTTTCCGAATAAAATATTAAAAAAATAATATATCCAATGTTAGACTTGTAATAATAGTTTTATGACAACAATAATTATATATTAATATAATATAATTCATTTTAGACTTTAAATCATCTTCATAATTTGAATTTATTAAAAGGAAAGTGAAAAGAAATAGAAAATGATTTTTAAGGAGTAACTTTTTGACTTTAGGTTTTGGAAAGTTCTTTTTAGGTTTGGAAATAGAATTTATTATATTTTAAGGAAACATTTATGAAATTAAATATGACTTGGCCGAATATAATGTTCTAGAAAGTTTACGCCATCATTACATCCTGAATTATACAATTTTGGATATATAGGTTATGTGAAAAACTTAATTTTTACAATTCACTTAAAAATTAAAGAATTTCAAAAAAATCCTAAAAATTCACCCAAACCATTTTTTCAACATGTAGAATTTAAAAATGAAGTCCATTTTTCCAGAATAATTTTCAATGTATGATTAATTTAATTTTTAATTAAAATCATAATTTACTCAAAAAATACAGTTTTAAAATTAAAACTAACATTATAATGCTTTCAAAAATTACATAAGGTCTTATAAAATTATCTTCAAACTAGAAGAAATAGAATTGTTAATTTATGAACACATTTTAGGAAAATACATTTTCTTATAAAATAATTAATTATAATTAATTATTTATGACTTAAGGTTATTATTATTTTGGATGATTTACTATTCATAAGGGTCATATTAGTATTCATAAGGGTAGGTTACTATTCATAAGGGTATATTACTATTCATAAGGGTATGTTAGTATTCATACTAGTAGGTCACTATTCACCAAAAAATTTTGTTTTTATATCGTACTCCAAATAACTTTCTGATCACATTCGTGTATGTGATATTTTCGAAATTCAAAACATAGATGTGGAAAAATTATGTTTAATGGTCACATAGTATTTAGTATCATGATATGTCATTGTGCTTCCTAATACTATAAGGCATAATTATAATAAGGGAATTCCATTGATAAAACTTTTGGTCATTACATTCTCCCCCTTTATGAAATTTCACCCTCAAAATTTTGTTTTACAAAATCAGATGAGGGTATATCTCCTTCATTTCCTCCTCTAGTTCCCAAGTTACTTTTTCAAACTTATGTTTCCTCCATAACACTTTGACATGGTGGTTTTTCTTGTTTCATAGAACCTTATCTCTCTAGTCCATAATCTTTAATGTTTTTTCCACATAGGAAAGATCATCTTCAAACTGTACCACCTCCATGTTTAGTACATGTGAGGGATCTGGTATTTACTTCTTCAAGAGTGATACAATAAACACATCATGAGTTTGATCCAGATTTAGTGGAAGTTAAACCAAATAGGCCATGGATCCTATGAATTCAAGGATCTAAAAGGGGCCAATTTACCTGGGGCTTAGCATGTAACACCCCAGGTAAATAAAGAATAGACATTTTCATATTTATCCATATTTGTGAATAAAGTATTAATATTACTTTAAAGGGTTTCTATGTTCGATAGCGTACCCGATACACAACAAAGAGTTTCATTGAAATTTTACGTTGCACTCTAATAATAAAATAATATTATTTTAAATGGTAGTTAACATGTAGCCGTTGTATTGGCGGGAATGGATAGAAATAACTAAAATATGATTATTTATGTTTTTAAATGTTTTTAGATGTATCCAATAAAAGATAAAGGCTTAAAATACTGAAAGAATTCAATTTTAGGCGTATATGCCCTAGTTCTCACTAAAGGTTCACTTATCGCCTTTTGATGGCAAACTGTCATTAAATATAGTTTTGTTCACTCTTATATATTCTATTGGACCAAATAAAACTCTTCTTAATAATCGGGACATCAAAATTTACTTTGTGTAAATTTTTGGTATCTTTCTGATAAAGTTCATTTTTTTTAATGAATAGTGTAAAATGTTGTATTTTAATTCAAAACCTCTTTTTAATCTAATTTATTTATATGATTAGATTATCTTTTGAATTGGTTTTAAAGTGAAATTAGAATATATTTTTACCATTTAATCCAATGGTGGTCATTGGAATCAATTTCACTTTGAAATTAGACTTAAACTGGTGTCAATCTTTTGATACTTATTATTTTATAAAAACACGCTCTTTGCTCTGACAGCAGGAATTAATTATTAAATTAATTAATGTGACTTATATGTTTTGAATTTTTTAAAATAGACTTCATTTTTGAATTCAGAATATCAAAAATAACTTAGGGTGAATTTTTGGTAATTTTCTGAAAAACTTCAATTTTTGATGAATAGTGAAACCACTGAGTGGTACTTATAAAAACTGATTTTCCGTTTAAATGAAATTTTTCCATCATTGTGTTTTGAATTTCAAAAATCAGACATACATGGTTTTCATTAAGAAGTAAAATGTGGTTCAATGGGATAAAAACAATTTTTTGGTGAATAGTAACTTATTAAGTTTTTAATCGCGATTAGAGGTAATTAGTGTAGTTTAAGTTAAAAATAATGTTTTAATAATATGAAATGAACTTGACACATGTCTTAACCTCATTTGTTGTGTCATGGAAGACCAAGAAAAGCCATGGGTAAACTTGGGGACCCCATGGATCCACTTTGGTTGGGAAATAACATAAATAACTTTTTATTTAATGTAAAAGTAAAAATGACACAAACATAAATGTTTTACGAAAACAATTTTTACATGGGGTTATAAAGATCATATTTTCGATTATAAATAGTCATTGGAAATAGAAAAAGATTTCCTACATCATAGTATTTTTTTTATAATTTTTAGACATTAAATAAATTAAATTATTTATGACATCATGATGATGCAACGATGACCTCATTATTTAACGATTTAAATAAAATGGAAATATAATGTAAAATCTACAACCTACACATGGACAAAACCAATTGGATGAGTGGATTTAGAAGCCTTATCACCTTATCCACGAATTATATCAATGTGGGACCCTTTTAAAACCGAAACACATTTTCAAATAAAGTAATATTTCTTTACTTTCCAAAAGCGCCCCTCCTCCCCTCATATAAAAGGCCCCCACCTCTACCTCATTTCACACACTCCTCAAGCCTTTGGCTCGGCCAAACCCTACCCGTTTACTCTCTCCACTTCCCTCTCCTCATCCTAGAGGATTCCCTTTGGGCATAATCCTTTAAAAGGAAGCCTTTAGGCTCAAATCAAAAGGAGTTACACTTTTAAAGGTAATTCATTCTCTCATGTTCATTTGTTTTATTTTGCTTCTCCAACCCCCTAAACTCTTTTTATTTACATATTTTGTAACAACACCAGTATAATAAATATACTAGGATGTTTTTATAAGATTTATTCGAGCTACACTCTCACACAACTACATCAAATGGTTAAAGAACATACGGTTTCCGTGGATGGCGAAATTCTGCCTCCCGAAACGATGATTGTTCAATACTCATTTAACACCTTTAAAGGTGGCCGTTATGATGTCACTATTTTTATATATGATATATAATATGTTTATGTTTTCCTTAAGCTTCTGTGTTTTTTTATTTTGGGCATACCTTTATGGTTTCCATTATGGGTAAACGCGATATCTTCATTTAAGGAAGTGCGGACTACCGCCCCCTCAAAGTGATTTGATTCGTTAAATACCATATGTGGGACGTATAAAGGATGGAACTATGATATTATATATGATATTATACTGGAATTATAAAATACCTTTATATCATTATTACTCCATTCTATAAAATACGAAATAGAAATGAAAGTAGCGTTTATGCGTACGTACGGCTTACCGTCTCCATGAACGGTGCATTTCATTTCTTACCTCTAAATGATTATGTAATGTTATAAATGCATTAATTTACAGGATATATATGAAATATATGATATCTACATAATTAATACAATTATGGATATAATAAACATTTGTCCACACGAACAACATGTAATTGTAAGAAGTCCACTTTCGACTTAAGAACCAAATATCGGAAAAACAAATATTATTAACTTAAATGATTACATAATGTCTATGACATGGTAATAAGTGATATAAAAGGAATAATGAACTTGAAAAAGGTTCTTAAGGAAGTATAAATTAACTCAAGTTTATTATTCAGGAGATTAAAGAACGATCGAGTCAAGTCAGACCCGAGGTAAGGGATCTTACTCCTCTCTTTATTTTTAAGTACACTCTTTTATGTCATTCCCTCTAAAGCTAATATTTCTTGTTATTGGGATGATATTTTATATTACAATTACTGTAATTTTTATGTTCATGTGATGATATAACCTATTCTCTCTCATCAATCCATTTTGGAACTTTTTAGTGGTGCCGTTAGGCTGTCGAACGTTCGTAAGAGATCTAACCTCTCTCTTTCTTTTTAAGTACTCTCCTTTATGACACTTCTTTTAAGATCCACTTTGTAATATTGTGGGATGTTCTTTTATATTCCTCTTTATTTACATTTTATTGTAATGTGATGAGATACCCTATTTTATCTCATCAATCCATATTCGGAAGTTTTATGTGGCGTTGTTAGGCTGCCGAGTTTTCATAAGGGATTTTTCATCTCACTTTTATTCCCGTGAGATTTATGCTACATTTGCCACAAATTCCATTGAGTGGTGTATTTACTGACCATTATTCTACTCTTTGTGTAATATTCTTTTGTTTATGAGTATTTACAACAATTATCTATTGTCCTTCTTTCATGGGGTGTATGTCTTGAAAGATACCCAAGTCGGTAAGGGAACCTTTCACCCTCCTTTTTTTAAAAGACTTCTTTTGTTGGGTATTTTAATTTACATATTGTTATGTTGGGATATGTTATCATATATCCTTATTGATTTAAATTTTATTTCCAAGTGATGAGATACACTTTTTATATCTCACCAACTCATTTTGATGTGATGCTGTTAGGCTGTCAAGGGAACTTTTTAACCCAATTTCGATTTCTTTGGGTTCAACATGTTGTCATTGAATATGTCATCCATTGAATATGTGTCAATGACCTTTCATTGTTTTACACTTAATATCCACTTATATTGGGTGTATTTATATTTTTCACACATATTATTGAGATTGATTTGTCCTTAATTTAAGGATACCTTCTTTATAAGGGATTTCATCACATTTGACATTTTTATTGAGGGTTCATTGTTGTTATGCACCAATTAACTCTTATATGGTGTATATACTGTCCTTTGGAGTATTATATCTTGAATACATTTATTCTCATGATATTATAAAGTTCTTATTAAATGTTATTCCTCAATTATTGTATTCAAGTGTCTCTAATTTTGGTAAAAACCCTTTGACCAAAATATCGCTTTAAATGTTTTAATGATTTTTTCTTATTAATATCCATGTTTTCAAAATGGTTTTAAGGATTTATTTATATGGATATTAATGGTTTAAAATGTTAAAATCTTCAAGGTGGTATGGGACACTTTGATTCAAAATTCTCCTTATTAAATGTTTTAAATGGTTTTGGAAATGGTTTCTTTTTGAATGAATTCATTATTTCAATATAATAAAATGTTATAGTGAGATTGAAATGTGGAAATGTTATGTTTCCTTTATGCCTGTTTTATGTGATACGTTTATGTTATGGTTCTTGGGCATTGTTATGAAAACGGGTGGTTCCGTGATAAACTAAGGGCAGGTGAGCCCGATATAGCTCTCCAATGCATTGGGTAACGCGAAGGAGTGAAACGTTAGGGTTTCTCTGAAGCGATTTAGGGAATATACTGTGATGGGTATTCAAAACTTAACCAAGAGGGTTACTCCCTATGTAAGAATGTTATGAATGCCTCAAGTTACCTTTATGTCTTATGATTTCAATGATTTATTCATGGTTTGATGAGGTAGGTTAAAGTGCCTATGTTTTATGGGTAAATTATGATTTCATTCTTATGTATATATGAACTCATGTTTCCTTTCCATATTTTTATAACCCTTACTGAGCTTTTTATGCTCATCCCAAGTTTTTGAAATGTTTTTCACAGGTCAAGGGAAAGTTACATGATGTGATGATAGTGTCAAGGATGTGTCAAGAAAGAATCCATGTTTTATTTTAAATATGTTTCCGTTGATGGGAAGAATGAATACTGTCTTTTATGTAACCAATTTTTTTAAATGTGGAATGTAATGCAAGTTTCATGATCTAATTCTCTAAAACTCTAAACCTGAAAAGATCCTCAATGTTTAATCTTGTAATAACTCAAGATTATGTAAGGTTTAAGGCTGGGGCCTTATAGTTGGTATCAGAGGTCGGTTTAGATAACTTTAGAGGTTAGGGTATTTTTTAAGCATAAGTGACAATTACTATAATGGTTTGGATTTCAGAAAGAGTCTTAGTTTTAGATAAAGTGAATGAGTAAGTATATCTTAGTGTTTATCTTACTCATTAGTACATTATGGTTTTGTTGATATACTCACACTGACCTTTTTGGTTTTAGTAAATGGCTGGATCTAGCAGGCACCAAAGTAACAATGGATGTGAAGGAAACTGTGACAGTTTTTTTGAGCAAGCAACTGAATGATATGGGAGCTGCAATGAGAACTCTTGTGATTATCCTCAACCAACTATCTGGAGTCATGATTGACCACCTAAACCTTGGAGATTTCTCTAAGGCATCATATATGTAAGAAACAAATCCCTACGGAAGTACATGTAATAATCATAAAGGTAAGTGTGTTCAAAAACCAATGTGTCAAAGATGTGAAAAGAAACACCTATGAAAATGTTTCAAAGGGGTAGAAATATGCTATAGAAGTGGAAATGAAGGTCATAAAGCAAGAACCTGCCATGGAAAAAGGAAGCATCCAATTGACTCGAGGAAAGGGAAAGAAGTTATTTCTGAGGGATCAATTGAATGTTTTAAATGTGGTGTGCATGGTTATTATGCAAACACATGTCCTATGAAGAAGTTTCGTGAATGGGGTCACCAAGAGCGTACCAATATTCGTTTACCAATACCTAATGCCATTCCGATTGAGGATGAAGAAACTGACAATGACCAATCAAAGGTATGTACTATTTCATGACTATTGTTTTCCTATTTTGGAATCTTAGGATATGATTCATGATTTTGTTTGTAGGAAAGAGGTATTTCGGAATAAGTTGGAAAGGAATGGTTAATGGATCATGAAGAATGTTGAATGAGTAAGATGTCAACATATAAGGGATTCAAGAGTTATGGCGAAATTCTTAAGAGTATTAAGTCTCTTTTGATGATGGGGTTACATTAGAAGACTTTTTATATTATGTGTAACCCTGATGTTTAATATAGGCAAATTTTATTCAAGGAATAGTTCTCTTTTCTTTTGTGGACATAGTTATAATTAACCATTTGTGTTTATATGATCCTTACTTTTGAGGTAATTATGGGTTACTATATGTTATGATTGAAGTGAAAGGAATGAGATAAAATTGAGGTTAAATTATGTTATGGTTATTTTTGATGATTTTATCTCTTTTTGGGGAATGATTTGAGAATTATATAGTTTTGGAAAAAGGACAACACACAGACCATGTGACAACCCGTCGCGTCGGACAAAGCTATGGGAATCGAACCCACAACCAAAGTGCGACTGGTATTTATCGCCTACCACTGGACTACGTGAAGTCCCTGGTTAGTTTGACTGATTCTTTATAGTTATATGATTTTATGAATTAAGAGTAAGTTGATTTTGGGTTATTTATGAAAATGATTAACCTATCATGGAGGATATGTGATTAGGATAATTACTTTTCAATGAAAGACTTTAGGAGCGACTAATGTTGTTTGGAGATAAATGTTACGATTTAACTTGGAAGACTATGTGACTAAATCCTTCAAATATTTGGGTTTCAATCTTATATTGGTTTACTTTGAAGAATTTTATGGACAAATTGTTTATCGGATGGTCCTCGTTGAACTTTGGGTTTTGTTGGAAACTTTTTGGAGATTAAGAATAGATTTTCTTTTTATAAGGGGTTATACTTTTCTGGATTATCTGATCTTGTACTAGACTTTTTGGTTTTGCTTTTGGTTAAAGTCTAAAGACATGGGAAGTATATAGTTCTCTTTGGTGGATTAGGTGATTCTCTAAAAGTTGATTATAGTACTCTTAATGCGAACAAGTCTCCCTAAATACTCATCTTTTGGAAAAAATATGAGTTTGATTAAGGAATCTAGTAAAAGTTCGAATTCAACATGAAAAGTATGTATGTTTCCTTATGTTTTATTTAAGCTCAAAAATAAATTCCTCAATAAAAAGTAACTTAAAGAAAAAATGTTGTCTATTAATTTTTCCTACTGGGGAACCCAACACCGTTTAACCCATCACAAGTTTGTGATTTTCTTATTGTTAACTTTCTCCTAAACATGTTTTCTATCACTCTTCATCAGAACATGACCCTATGTTTTCTCCTCCATGTCCATGTTTTCCTACATGTAGTCCTAGTATGGGTTAACTCGGGTGACCTTTGTACTTATCTTTCTTTATTTTAAAGTGATTGTTTTACCGACTCTTCTTCCAATGTGGGACTTTCAAGGATGTTACCAAGCCCAATTTTAAAATTGTGAGGATGAAATTTCCAAAAGGGGGGAGGATGTAACACCCCAGGTAAATAAAGAATAGACATTTTCATATTTATCCATATTTGTGAATAAAGTATTAATATTACTTTAAAGGGTTTCTATGTTCGATAGCGTACCCGATACACAACAAAGAGTTTCATTGAAATTCTACGTTGCACTCTAATAATAAAATAATATTATTTTAAATGGTAGTTAACATGTAGCCATTGTATTGGCGGGAATGGATAGAAATAACTAAAATATGATTATATATGTTTTTAAATGTTTTTAGATGTATCCAATAAAAGATAAAGGCTTAAAATACAGAAAGAATTCAATTTTAGGCGTATATGCCCTAGTTCTCACTAAAGGTTCACTTATCGCCTTTTGATGGCAAACCGTCATTAAATATATTTTTGTTCACTCTTATACATTATATTGGACCAAATAAAACTCTTCTTAAGAATCGGGACATCAAAATTTACTTTGTGTAAATTTTTGGTATCTTTCTGATAAAGTTCATTTTTTTTAATGAATAGTGTAAAATGTTGTATTTTAATTCAAAACCTCTTTTTAATCTAATTTATTTATATGATTAGATTATCTTTTGAATTGGTTTTAAAGTGAAATTAGAAAATATTTTTACCATTTAATCTAATGGTGGTCATTGGAATCAATTTCACTTTGAAATTAGACTTAAACTGGTGTCAATCTTTTGATACTTATTGTTTTATAAAAACACGCTCTTTGCTCTGATAGCGGGAATTAATTATTAAATTAATTAATGTGACTTATATGTTTTGAATTTTGAAAAATAGACTTCATTTTTGAATTCGTAATATCAAAAATAGATTAGGGTGAATTTTTGGTAATTTTCTGAAAAACTTCAATTTTTGATGAATAGTGAAACCACAAAGTGGTACTTATAAAAACTGATTTTCCGTTTAAATGAAATGTTTCCACCATTGTGTTTTGAATTTCAAAAATCTGACATACATGGTTTTAATTAAGAAGTAAAATGTGGTTCAATGGGATAAAAATATTTTTTTGGTGAATAGTGACTTATTAAGTTTTTAATCGCGATTAGAGGTAATTAGTGTAGTTTAAGTTAAAAATAATGTTTTAATAATATGAAATGAACTTGACACATGTCTTACCCTCTTTGGTTGTGTCATGGCCGACCAAGACAAGCCATGGGTAAACTTGGGGACCCCATGGATCCACTTTGGTTGGGAAATGACATAAATAACTTTTTATTTAATGTAAAAGTAAAAATGACACAAACATAAATGTTTTACGAAATTTTTTTTACATGGGGTTATTAAGATCCGATTTTCAATTATAAATAGTCATTGGAAATATAAAAAGATTTCCTACATCATATTATATTTTTTTTATAATTTATAGACATTAAATATATTAAATTATTTATGACATCATGATGATGCAGCGATGACCTCATTATTTAACGATTTAAATAAAATGGAAAGATAATGTAAAATCTACAACCTACACATGGAAAAAACCAATTGGATGAGTGGATTTAGAAGCCTTATCACCTTATCCACGAATTATATCAATGTGGGACCTTTTAAAACCGAAACACATTTTCAAATAAAGTAATATTTCTTTACTTTCCAAAAGTGCCCCTCCTCTCCTCTTATAAAAGGCCCCCACCTCTACCTCATTTCACACACTCCTCAAGCCTTTGGCTCGGCCAAACCCTTCCCATTTACTCTCTCCACATCCCTCTTCTCATCCTAGAGGATTCCCTTTGGGCATAATCCTTTCAAAGGAAGCCTTTAGGCTCAAATCAAAAGAAGTTACACTTTTAAAGGTAATTCATTCTCTCATGTTCATTTGTTTTATTTTGCTTCTCCAACCTCCTAAACTCTTTTTATTTACTTCTTTTTTAACAAAACCAGTATATTAAATATACTAGGACGTTTTTATAAGATTTATTCGAGCTAAACTCTCACAAAACTACATCAAATGGTTAAAGAACATACGGTTTCCGTGGATGGCGAAATTCTGCCTCCTGAAACGATGATTGTTCAATACTCATTTAACACCTTCAAAGGTGGCCATTATGATGTCACTATTTTTATATATGATATATAATATGTTTATGTTTTCCTTAAGCTTCTGTTTTTTTGTTTTGGGCATACCTTTATGGTTTCTGTTATGGGTAAACGCGATATCTTCATTTAAGGAAGTGCGGACTACCGCCCCCTCAAAGTGATTTGATTCGTTAAATACCATATGTGGGACGTATAAATGATGTAACTATGATATTATATATGATATTATACTAGAATTATAATATACCTTTATATCATTATTACTACATTCTATAAAATACGAAATATAAATGAAAGTAGCGTTCATGCGTACGTACGGCTTACCGTCTCCATGAACGGTGCATTTCATTTCTTACCTCTAAATGATTATGTAATGTTATAAATGCATGAATTTATAGGATATTTATGACATATATTATATCTACATAATTAATACAATTTTGTATATAATAAACATTTTGACACACGAACAACATGTAATTGTAAGAAGTCCACTTTCGACTTAAGAACCATATATCGGCAAAACAAATATTATTAACTTAAATGATTACATAATGTCTATGACATGGTAATAAGTGATATAAAAGGAATAATGAACTTGAAAAAGGTTCTTAAGGCAGTATAAATTAACTCAAGTTTATTATTCAGGAGATTAATGAATGATCGAGTCATGTCGGACCCGAGGTAAGGGATCTTACTCCTCTCTTTCTTTTTAAGTACACTCTTTTATGTCATTCCCTCTAAAGCTCATCTTTCTTGTTATTGGGATGATATTTTATATCACACGTACTGTAATTTTTATGTTCATGTGATGAGAGACCCTATTCTCTCTCATCAATCCATTTTGGAAGTTTTGAGTGGCGCCGTTAGGCTGCCGAACTTTCGTAAGAGATCTAACCTCTCTCTTTCTTTTTAAGTAATCTCCTTTATGTCACTTCTTTTAAGATCCTCTTTGTAATATTTGGGGATGTTCTTTTATATTCCTCTTTCTTTAAATTTTATTGTAATGTGATGAGATACCCTATTTGATCTCATCAATCCATATTCGGAAGTTTTATGTGGCGTTGTTAGGCTGCCGAGTTTTCGTAAGGGATTTTTCATCTCACTTTTATTCCCGTGAGATTTATGCTACATTTGCCACAAATTCCATTGAGTGGTGTATGTACTTCCCATTATTCTACTCTTTGTGTAATATACTTTCGTTTATGAGTATTTAAAACAATTATCTATTGTCCTTCTTTCATGGGGTGTATGTCTTGAAAGATACCCAAGTCGGTAAGAGAACCTTTCACCCTCCTTTTTTAAAAGACTTCTTTTGTTGGGTCTTTTAATTTACATATTGTTATGTTGGGATATGTTCTCATATATCCTTATTGATTTAAATTTTATGTCCAAGTGATGAGATACACTTTTTATATCTCACCAACTCATTTTGATGTGATGCCGTTATTCTGTCAAGGGAACTTTTTAACCCAATTTCGATTTCTTTGGGTTCAACATGTAGTCATTGAATATGTCATCCATTGAATATGTGTGAATGACCTTTCATTGTTTTACACTTAATATCCACTTATATTGGGTGTATTTATATTTTTCACACATATTATTGAGATTGATTTGTCCTTAATTTAAGGATACCTTCTTTATAAGGGATTTCATCACATTTGACATTTCTATTGAGGGTTCATTGTTGTTATGCACCAATTCACTCTTATATGGTGTATATACTGTCCTTTGGAGTATTATATCATGAATCCATTTATTCTCATGATATTATAAAGTTATGATTAAATGTTATTCCTCAATTATTGTATTCAAGTGTCTCTAATTTTGGTAAAAACCCTTTGACCAAAATATCGCTTTAAATGTTTTAATGATTTGTTCTTATTAATATCCATGTTTTCAAAATGGTTTTAAGGATTTATTTATATGGATATTAATGGTTTAAAATGTTAAAAGATTCAAGGTGGTATGGGACACTTTGATTCAAAATTATCCTTATTAAATGTTTTAAATGGTTTTGGAAATGGTTTCTTTTTGAACGAATTCATTATTTCAATATAATAAAATGTTATATTGAGATTGAAATGTGGAAACGTTATGTTTCCTTTATGCCTGTTTTATGTGATACGTTTATGTTATGGTTCTTGGGCATTGTTATGAAAACGGGTGGTTCCGTGATAAACTAAGGGCGGGTGAGCCCGATATAGCTCTCCAATGCATTTGGTAACGCGAAGGAGTGAAACGTTAGGGTTTCTCCAAAGAGATTTAGGGAATATACTGTGATGGGTATTCCAAACGTAACCAAGAGGGTTACTCCCTATGTAAGAATGTTATGAATGCCTCAAGTTTCCTTTATGTCTTATGATTTCTATGATTTATTCATGATTTGATGAGTTAGGTTAAAGTGCCTATGTTTTATGGGTAAATTATGATTTCATTCATATGTATATATGAACTCATGTTTCCTTTCCATATTTTTATAACCCTTACTGAGCTTTTTATGCTCATCCCAAGTTTTTGAAATGTTTTTCATAGGTCAAGGGAAAGGTACATGATGTGATGATAATGTCAAGGATGTGTCAAGAAAGAATCCATGTTTTATTTTAAATATGTTTCCGTTGATGGGATGAATGAATACTGTCTTTTATGTAACCACTTTGTTTAAATGTGGAATGTAATGCAAGTTTCATGATCTAATTCTCTAAAACTCTAAACCTGAAAATATCCTTAATGTTTAATCTTGTAATAACTCAAGATTAAGTAAGGTTTAAGGCTGGGGCCTTATATAGCATCCCTTTCTTTCTAAACCGCATTACTCTCTTCCAAAGTGATATTTGAAGGAAGACTTAATCTCCAATGTTAGACTCCAATTCCCTTTGATGGTTTTCAACATAGCTCTTTTTCGGACTCTGAGAAGCTTTGATTTGTTTCTAGATGACTTGAACTGTCTGTATCATCTCTTGCACAAGATCAGGTCCATGTAGCTTTCTTTCTCCAACTTCGTCCCAACAGGTTGGAGTTCTACATCAATTTCCATACAAAGATTCATATGGAATCATCTGAATACTTGAGTGGAAGCTATTGTTGTATAAGAATTAAACCAATGGGAGATGTTAATCCCATCCACCTTTGAATTCTAAAGAGAAAGCTATTAGCATGTCTTCATGTGTCTGAATAGTCCTTTCAGTTGGTCATTAGTTTGGGGATGATAGGCCATGATGAAATTGAATTCAGTAGTCAAAGCATGTTGAAGACTCCTCTAGAATTTATATATGAACCTTGGATCACAATCATATACAATTGAGAGGGGAACACCATTCAGTCTCACCACATCATTCACATATATCTTTCCTAGTTGTTCAAGTGATATATATTCCCGAATAGAAAAAAATGGGAAGTCTTGGTGAGTCAGTCAACCACAACCCGTATCACATTATTTCTCTTGGATCCCTTCCGGAGACCCATGGCCAAGTCTATAGTGACATTATTCCATTTCCACATGGGTATAGGAAATGGTTTCATCATCACTTTGGACTTTTGTCACTCTGCCTAAACTTTCTGACATACTAAGCACCGTGATATATATTCTGCAATCTCCTTCTTCATGTAATCCCACCAGAAGTGTTCTCTGATATCATGGTACATCTTATTACTACCAAGATGGATAGAGAATGTTGTGCTATGCGAATTATTGAATAGATCTTTCTTTATCCTAGGTGATAAAGGCACACAAAATCGCATTCCAAGAATGTGATCACATATCCCAATAACGCGACTTTCTTCATCCAAAAGTCACACTTGCTGAACTTGGTGTACAACTTCTCCTTTCTCAATGTCATCATCAAAAGTCTTAAATATTATTCATGTTCCTCCTTTATCCTCATGTATATGAGAATATATTCAATAAACACTACCAAAAAAATTTCGAGGTTATTTCTAAAGACTATATTCATCAATTCCATGAATATTTATGTGGCATTAGTAAGTCCATAGGGAATCAGCAAAAACTCATAGTGCCCATACCTTTTACAGAATACCGTATTTTGAATATCTTCCTTCCTCACCTTTAGCTGATGATATCTAGAATGATGATCCACCTTTGAGAAGTATTGAGCTCCTCTTAAATGATCGAACAGGTCATCAATCCGTGGAAGAGGGCACTTGTTCTTTATGGTGATCTTGTTATGTTCTCGATAATCGATACACAACTGCATTGTTCCATCCTTCTTCTTCACAAAGAGCACTGGCACACCCCAAGGTGATGCACCAGGGTGTAAGATCCCTTTGTCCAAATTTTCTTTTAGATACTTATTTAACTCCTCCAGTTAGATAGAATCCATCCTATAGGGACACTTTGGGATAAGAGTATCTTTAGGTATGAGCTCTATTAATAACAATGCCTCATGATCTGGGGGTAGTCCGAGTAACTCTTCACGAAATACATAATAGTATTCCCTCATGATGGGAATGTCTTCATGCAAGATTCTCTCCTTCGTATAAATCATTTGATATAGAAATTATTTCTCATAAGGTATTAATATCCACACTTTAGAAATTCCAAAAGAGATTCATCTTCCTCCTTACATTTGTAAAGAATCGGAGGATGCTTTGGGATGTGAAGAGTGATCTCGCTTTTCCAAAAGATGATGTTGTCTTTGTAATAAGATCATGAATTCCACATTGCATATCCCCCAGGAGTGTCGTAACCAAGAGTGCAACAATTCCCATTGTTGTTCACTAGTTCCCATTTGAGTCTAGCTCAAAGTAGTGTTTTCAGGTTTTACCACTAGATACATCTTTTCCAGAGCTGCCTATACCTGCTCGTATCTAGACATGGATGTATTTTCTTGATAAACTACTCACTCAATACTAACCAAAATTTAGGGATGTTTTTTTATACTTAGTCTCATACTTGAGGTTCTCACTAAGTTTTTCTATTACTAATCTCGAAAAATAACTAGACCATCCTTTAATACCAACTATTACGACCCTAGACTTTTACATATAACATTACATGATTTTAAGAATAATTTTACATCAAAGTACTAGCCTTGGATTATTACATCTAGTGTCTTGGAATACTAGGTACATAATACATAAACTTGGGATAAAAAAACTACTTTATTTAATCTTCATAAAGATCTCTTAACTTCCTTTGATCCCTTACATCTGTATAGGATAACCTTGGGATAACATGAAGAAAGGGATGAGCTAAAAAGCCCAGTAAGGGAATGTACATAAGAAAGAAGCTTAAGAACATACGTTAGGAGGCACGACATAAAGATACCGAAATCATAGAACACATGAAATCATAACATATAAGCATGGGATAATATAAAAATGAAAAGAAAGATAAAATAATTTTTAAGGAATCACTTTTTACTTTAGGTTTTGGAAAGTTCCTTTTAAGTTTGGAAATTGATTTTATTGTATTTTAAGAAACAATTTATAAAATTAAATATAACATGTAAGAATATAATGTTATATAAATTTTATTTCATCATTACATCATGAATGAGGCAATTTAAGATATACCAGTTATGTAAAAAACTTTATTTTTACAATTCACCTGAAAAATAAATAATTTCAGAAAAATCCCAAAAAATCACCCTAACCATTTTTCCATGTGTACAATCCAATAATGAAAGCTATTTTTCAAAAAAATTATAAATATGAATAATTTAATTTTTAATTAAAATCATAATTTAATTGAAAAATACTGTTTTTAAAATTAAAACTGACTTTACAATTATTTCAAAAATTACATAATGTCTTATAAAATTATCTTCAATCCAGAATGCATAGAATTGTTAATTTATGAAAACATTTAGGAAAATACATTTTTTCATAGAATAATTAATTATAATTAATAATTTATGACTTACAAAAAATCCAAATAATTTTACTACGGTCAAATCACTACTTATAAGATTCCTGAATTCTGTTTAATCATTCATGGGTAAGGTTATTAAAATTTTGGATGATTTACTATTAATAAATGTTGTATTAATATTAATAATGGAATTTTAATATTCATAAGGATGGGTTACTATTCACCAAAAAATAATGTTTTTCCTATAGGACTCCAAATAACTTACTGATCGCAACCGTGTATGTCAGATTTTTGAAATTCAAAACATAGAAGTAGAAAAATTATGTTTAATGGTCACATAATATTTAGTATCATGATATGTCATTGTGATTTCTAATATTATAAGGTATAATTATATTAAGTGAATTCCATTGATTAAACTTTGGGTCATTATGGGGTATGTCCTCAAAGGAAAAAAATATTGTGATACATTTGTTCATAAATTGCACTACTATCAAAAAATTTGTATAGTGTGTTGGAATCCTTATTCTTGTTTAGTTACCTCTCCAAGCGAGTGAAGGTGAGATGTATTCCTACATGAGATATATAAAAGATGATTCCTATGTCTATTGTATCATTTTATAATCTATATTTAGAGAGTTGATAATGAAAAATAAGGAAATGGATTCTTACATTATTTTATCTCATCTCCTATCATCCGAGTAGGAGAAATAGAGGTTGGAGTTTGTTGAGATTTCCCTGGAACTTTTCTAGTGAAAATGAGAATATATATTCTCAACTGCTAACCATGCCTTTAAAATTTTGTAGTACATTGATTGATCAGAAAATTTTTTCTTCCATTTGGATAATAAATTATCTATTGATATCATATTATCATATATACCCCTAAGGTTTTATTTATTCATTAATAATTATAACATAAAAAATATCGGTAGGTCACCCATGAATCTTTTTTTCTTTACTTAGATAAGAAAATAACTAAAATTAAGCACATGGTTATTCACCCATTGTGATGAAAATAATTAATGAAAGTATTGAGAAACTCATGGATAATCTAGATCCAATGGTGCCTTTACAATATCCTTTAATGAAATGAATGATTCCAAGGGAGCATAATGAACATGAGGCTATCTAATTCTTATGTGTAAGGATAGTTCATTGGAAGAAAAATCGTGGGGAATTAAATAAGAAGAATATAGTTTTAGCTACTTAATTTATATTCATCATTATATATATATTTTTACTTTCACTTTTTGGGTATCAAAAATAAAATATGTTATTCATATATTTGTATATAGGTACCCAGAAAGTATAAAAAGATTATAGTATGTTAAGATTCATTCTCAAGGATCCAAAGAAGGGTGATTACTTGATAAGTTATGAAAAGTGAATCAATTCACAATTACCGAGTAGATCGATTAAATTATACTACTATTTGTATTGAATATTACAAAAAATTTAACTTAGTGTTTAGAAAAGATGATACATTATTTAAAATTATAAAATGAATACTGTTATGGTATTTTATACTAAAAAAATAGTTTAGTAATTCATGAATCATAAATTTCAAATGTTTTAAATCAATGATGAATATAATATAATACTTATGTCCATTTGTGGAAAGTTAATTCTTTCTCAAGAAAAATTGATTGTATAATCTTTTTATATCCATAATGGTGTTCATCATCTCATGATATTAAAAACTGAGTATACTAAAAAACTAATTTCAAAATTTTTAGACAAAGAAACATTTAGATATAAACATATTCCACAAAAATTCTAGAATTATTTCAGCATGTAAATTTGAAATATTCTAAGGAGAAGATAGAGGTAAATCAAAATATTTCATGAGATTCCATTATGAATTTTTTTGGAATGCTTGGAGAAGTAATGAATACACTTGGTAAATATAATGAATCCTTCGAGTGAGTTGTTGGAGTATTTATTAACCAATTATTCATTAATCACGAATATATAAAGAAAATGTAATACCAAACTCACATTATCTTAAACATTAATATATATTTATGGTAGTAAAATGGAATTTATGAAATCTCTTATATATATTGAAAATCATCCATAATTTCTTCATATTTTTAAAATGGATGTTACTAACTGTAAGCCAACTATATTGAATAATGTATATCATATAAGTTATGATATAATAATAATTAATTATTTCTTGAACTTAGGTTATTTTATGGGAACATTATTTTAATTGATATTTCTAACTACAAACTCACAATAAGAAAAACAAAAAATGCATCTTAGATTATTATCCCATAATAACTCGGGATAGTAGCATACTAATGTTAGAAATAAATATTTAAAATTTACTATGTTTTATAATATAACAACTTATCATTTGAGACAATGTGTGCAATATAGAATCAATTAGAGATTATGATCCGAATGCACAGGGGTTGGAATAATAATACTTAACTCTTAAATAAAAAGTTGAAGGGGTTATTTAGGAAACATATTCTGATCCGGATGATTAAAACCAAATTTTATTATATATGCACTGAAATTTATGTTCTATATTTATTTTTGTTATATATATATTCATAGTATTGAGTGATATATATATATAATTATTCATTGAGAATAATTAATCCTATAAGAATGTAGTAAAAGAAAATTAATCTATGATGGATTTTTTTTACAATTCAATAATGTGTTTTATGAACCAAGTTTTGGAATCCATATTTTTGTTATTTATAAATATTTTTGGTGGTTATTTAATAAAATAGGACCTGGATGGTTCTAGGTAGAACTAATATGGCACAATGATTACCAGAAGTTTTAACAATGTCCAGACATAGCCTATTACTAAACTTTTAAAATAATAAATATTCTGAATCCATTTGGATTTAACTTTTCATTGAATTTATATGATTATAATATTAGATAGTTTGATTTCAATGCTATTTTTTTTGAATTTAGACCCTAAAGAACATGTCCATATGGAATAACCAAAAGGGTAGGTGACATCAAAGAGAAAATATGATATTCAAGTTTCATAAATGCATTTATGGATATAAGTGAGGAAATTGATCATATAATATTCATTTGGAATGATGATTTTTCTTATTTATACAAGAATATAGTTATAAAATTGAATATTTCCATGATAAATTTGTTTAAAAACATATGAAAACATATGTTATGTCTTACAAGTTTATTAAGATTGGAGGAATGAATTTCACCAAGAATGAATTAGAATAAAAATATATTAAAGGGATCAATATATTCTTTGATATATCTTAAAGGTAGATTATAATAAGTTATGATATATACATTTACCCGATATAGTAGAAATTTTATCACAAACTAGGTTAATTGTCATCTGAACTGGCACTCGACCGGGTTAGTCTCAAGGCCTGAAGGGTGTTCCTGATCCCCACATGCTGGAACAAGTGCCTAGGTATCGATACTAGAAAGTGGGATTGATTTAACCAAACATAAAAATATAATAAAAAACAATATAAAATAATGAAAATCTCAAAAACCAAAACAAAAGATACTTGATAATGTTTTGGATTTAAGAGTACAAGTTTATGTATAATCAGAAGAGAGCTACTACAAAGAAGGAACCAAAAACCATCTCCAAAAAACACCACAATGAAAGGGGAGCATCTCCCTCAAGTATTCACTATAACACCACCCCAATAGGATCACTATCATCCCAAACCTCCATCACCAAAATATTTACCTTTACCTATATCTAACATGACCATGCCTGCTTACACTCAAGGGCATAAGTAGGGTGTGAGCTATTTCTCAGTAGGATTCCACTCAAAAGGATACCATGCTCTAAAAATTAATTTAAAAATAAATGTGAATGTTTTATAAATGAAAGGAAATGCTAGAAAAATTCAAAGAAAAGTAGTTTTAATGAAATTTTTTTTAACGGAATTCTATTTTAAATAAAAACACCTTTACTCTGAAGTAACCCAAAAGCCACATTGTATGCTGATAGTGAGAGCAATGTAGTCAAAGAGAAATAAACATGGGAAAGTCTCTATGGGGACTAGATAGTAAATGGGACCCCATAACCTCATGTATTGGTGTAAAATGGTATAGGAACCACATCCGTCTATGTTCTTGTGCGTGATCCACTATAGAGGAGAAACATCAAATGCTTCTAGTGGTCTTTGAACATCATAAATATTTAGTTAGTGTTGTCATAGTTAATCCCACTAAGTGAAACAGAGTCGTATCCACCTCTGTATCACTATCACGCTAGTCCTAGTCTTACCTCCTAGCTACCTAGGCTTCCTTTAGTTCTCAACCAAGTTTTTTTTTCACAAGATACACTACATTCACACAAAGAAGCCAAATCGAGCACCACACAAACCAAAATCCACCATTTTCAGAACCAAAACCTATTTCAAAAATAAAAATCACACCAAAAACATTTCAACCATATTTCTTATTACAAACACAACTTAATAAAACATTTACTTGATTAATAAAACATTTATAAAGAACACAATAAGGTATTGCGTCAAGAATACACCATTTTCACATGTAAAGTCCATTTAAAAACCAATTACATATCAAATAACTTGAAAAATACTTTCGCACCATACATATAACCCATTAAAGATGATAAAGATCACAATAAATCCAAATAAATTCATCAAGTAACATTTAAACATGGAATCACCTACCTCGGGTGGACAAAGATCTAGAAATCTATGTGAAATTCCAACCTCACCTCAGCTGCAGTACAAGAATGAAAGATAGAACCCTAATACAAGGGATCAAACCATGAATTTCAAATTAAAACCATAAAATTGGAACATTAGAGATAGAGAAGATGAAACCCCAAAAGGGGAGAGGAAACCCTATAATAGAGGGACATTAGGAGAAGAAAGAGGGATTACTTGATGATTCGGGGAAGAACCAAAAAAAATCTAGCATGTAATCAAATATTAGGGAGAGGATGAAGGAGGTTGAGGCATGAATAGGGTCGGAAATCCCAATGGGGGAGAAAATTGGGGTTAGGGTGTAAAAATTGAGAGGATAGAGAATTTTTTTTGACATGGACGCCGCTTGCGGTTAGTCCGAACGATTTGGAAAATTGTATGGAGTGTTCGGACCGAAGGAAGGTCTTCACACAATTACCTAATCAAAGGTGCATGGTCATGCATATGACATGTAGTAGGTTTTTTATATTACTGCAAAGTTTTCAAAGTGGGTGCACGGTTACTACTAACAGTGCGCTAACCGTGCACATGGTCCTGCTCACCCAAAAACACCATTTTTTACAAAAAACAAAGTGAAAACCAAGGAAAAGTATATAAAAAAATAAAATAGAAGAAAACTTGATAATGAGATCACGGATGTGATAATGTAGGGTTCGTTGTACACCACATGTGCGGGAAGGTGGGACACAATCAGCCTACTTGTACATCTCCTCCTAAATCCTATCATTGCTGTGGAGCATTGGGGAACCTGTAGTAATTATGTAAAGATACACATTCCTATCAGGCAGGTGTAGGATCAGTGGCTTCCAAGGGAATGATAGCTCAGTCAGATCCATCTAGGATGACAGGATTTTGGTTTGTTGGTTGAGGTGGAAGGACTATTTTTCTTCTTGTCAGATTCAACTCATAGCAGAGCCACACGCCATAGGTTGTGGTTAGACTCAGAAATATACTATGAACCTTCATATTGTAGAGAAAACACTAGTGGAATAAAATGTATGGTTGTAGACTATTCAAGGTTCTATTCTGATTTCATCATATATATGCACAGTTTTATTTGATACTGGCACATCGGTGTCTTTTATATTTACTCATATTATGAACCTATTGATTTTCTAACCGTGTTCTTTTCTTTTGATATGGAGTTGGTGATGTCGTTGGTCAAGAAGAAAGAGTAGGGCCTCAGGTTCCTATTATGTTCTCTTTTTGTGTATGTGGATAATATGTAATGGGATTTATTTGTCCTGGATATGGACCTATTTGATTTGATCCTTGGCATGGACTGGATGGTGCATTTTTCGGCACAAATTCACTATTATCGGGGCTGAGATAGTTTCATAGCACCGAATGGGGGTTCTCATGTCTTTCTTGGAGAATGTGATCCACAGTAAAGTTGAGCTGGACCTCCACTCCTGAAGTTGGGAAATATTTCCTTTCAATTATCATCACTCACGCTAGAGGACGATGGCGGTGCTCTTAAGGCAGGATTACCTTGTTTGGTGGATGATTTCCCAAAGGTATTTCCTGATTATTTTTCAAGATTACCACCAGATTAGAACATGGAGTTCTCCATTGAATTTGAACTGGGAACATAGCTAATATCTTTTACCTCAAATTGTATAGCCCTGATCAAATTTATGGAACTACAGATAAAGATGGATTATTTTGAATCCAAAGGGTTCATTTTTCATGAGCATCTCTCCTTGGGATGCTCTTGTTCATTTCCTGAAGAAGGATGAGGAATATCTTTGGTTGTGTATTGAATATCATATGATTAATAAGGAAACCATCAAGAATAAGTATCATTTAACCCAAATTGATGATTTATTCGACTGACTAAAAGGTGAAAACTGGTTTTACAAGATCGATTTGCATTCGGGATACCACCAAGTGAGCGTAAAAGAGGCGGATATCCCAAAAACATCTTTATGAAGTAGGTACTCCTACTTTGATTGTTTTTTCAAGCCTTTCTGATTGAAAAATGCTTCATGGGTATTTATAGTGCTCATGGGTAGGGTGTTCCATCAATATCTAGACTCCTTTGTTTTGGTATTTGTGGACGACATCCTAGTCTACTCCAGATATAAATAAGAGTATGAACATAATTTTTGGATTGTGCTGGGTACTTTGCAGAATCATCATCTTTATGATAAGCTAACAAAATGCACTTTCTGGATTACGAAATTTATTTTTCTAGGCCATGTCAGTTTGGAGAAAGGGGTTTCAATGGACCCTAAGAAAATCAGTATAGTTATGTCGAGGGAGAATCCAAAAAACATGTTTGATATTAAAAGTTTCCTTGTCCTGGAGGATTATTATAGACTATTTGTTCATGATTTTCCATGACTAGCTTCATCCATGACAACACTCACCTGGAAGGGGTGAAGTTTGAATGGATCCCAGAGTACTAGGAATATTTCTAGGATCTAAAGTAGTGATTGATTGCTACACCCATTTTGATTTTTCCAGAATCATGAAAGTGGTATGTGGTCTATTTTGATGCCTTAGTTATGGGCCTCGGGTGTGTGCTTATGAGGGATAATCATGTAGTGGCGTATGACTCTTGCCAACTCCGACCACAAGAGAATAATTACCCTACCCACAACTTGGAGTTAGTAGTGGTGATTCAAGATCCAAATACATGACATCGCTACCTATTTTGGGAGAAGTTTTTGGTCTACTATGATCATAATAGCTTATCCTGTATCTTCTCATAGAAGGATATTAATCTAAGGAAGTGTTGTTGGATCGAATATTTGAACGGGTTTGAATTTGATATCATCTATACCATAGGAAAGGGTAAAATGGTGGATGATTCCTTGATTAGGAATGTTCCTATGTAGACATTGAGGAAGTCCATTGATGAGTGGAATCTTATGGAGATTTAGTCTAGATGCACTTAGAGTCCAAGGAGCATAGTGGAGGAGAATTCCTAGTGCGCGTGCAGTTGCATCTTTCTTTTCTAGAGCTTTTTTAGAAGGAATAGCTTGGTGATGAGTTGTGTTAGTGTAATATATAGTTTTTTATGGTGGGGATATGTCCTCTGATTGGTCATTGTCTCGTGATGTAATTATTTTCTTTAAGGGTCATTTTGTGGTGTTGTTATCTCTGAGGAAGATGGTGATTCAAGGTAGACACTATACTTAGTGGTTCATTTATCCTAATTCTACCAAGATGTATTATGATGTTCGTCGATAGTTCTAGTGTCTAGGTATGAGACATGACATAGCTGACATTGTTACAAGATGTTATACTTGTCTGTAGGTTAAAGTAGAGCATCAAAGGCCTCTGGTTTTCTTCATCCATAACCCATTCCGACCTAGAAGTGGCATGAGGTCTCCATGGATTTCATTATGGGATTTCTTATTACACCTCGAGGAATGAATGCTATTTGGGTAGTGATTGACCATTTGACCAAATCATCCCACTTCATTCCAATCAAACATTCAGTAATGGTTGATGATATGGGATAGTTGTATGTTCAAGAAGTGGTCAGGATTCATGGTGTCCTTTTGGTAATTATTTTTGACAAAGATCCTCGCTTCACCTATTGGTTTTGGGAAGGAATTTAAAGGGAACTAGGGTAAAAGATCAAAATGAGTACAACATAGCACCCTCAAATAGATGATCATACTGAGAGGGAAAATTATATTCTCTAAGACATGCTCCCTACATGTGTTTTGGATTTTGGTGGTTTTTGGGATAACCATTTTGGATTGGTTGAATTTGCTTATAATAACATTTACCAATACTCTATCTGAATGGATCCCTTTGAAACAATCTATTTTCATCCTTGTCGGTCTCCTCTATGTTGGGATGAGGTAGGTGATACCTCACTCTTGGGACTGAGCCTTGTGTAGGAGACGTCTGAGAAAGTCAAGCTGATCAGGAAGCGGTTATTTACTGATTAGAGTCACCAAAAATCTTATATCAATCAATGTTGTTAGGATCTTGAATTTTCTGTGGGTGATCAAGTGTTCTTGAAGGTGTCCCATCACATTGGAAATTTTCAGTTGGGAAAATAGGGAAAGATAACATTGAGGTATGTTGGACCTTTCAAAATCTCTGAGAAGATTGTCAAGATGGAATACTGGTTAGCATTTCATTCTCCAATGATGTCAATTCCTGATGTGTTCCATGCCTTCAAATTTAATAAGTATAATCCGGACCCATCTCATCTGTTGAATTGGGAGGAATTAAAGTTCGAGACTGATTTATCAGTGTTTGAAGATCCAATAAAAATAGTGGATTCCCAAGAGAAGGTTCTTTAGTAGAAGTCTATTTCGTCGGTCCGTATCATTTGGTAGCATAGGAATGATTTATATGAGACTTGGGAGTGAATGTATTTGGTCGAACAAGGGTACCCATTTCTATTTTCAAATCAATTTTAGGGTTGAATTTTTAGGGCATAAAGTTTTCAGGGTGGGGGGAATTTTCACATCTATGATCTCATTTTTTGGTATTCTTATCTTTTATTTTTGGTATATCATTTTCACTTGGTTTCCCTTTTTAATTTTTAGGAAAAAATTTAGTGTTTGGGTGATCAGGCTCATGCACACAATTGGTGTATGGTTAGTAGTAATTGTGCACCCACCCAGGAAATTGTGTGGTAGGAGAAAGAACCTACCACCTGGCCTCTACATGGTCATTCACCTCAGCCTAAGTAACTGTTCACAGACCTTCCTTCAGGAAAAACACTCTGCATAGTCACCACATGGTTTTCCAAACCATGCAGAATACATGACAACCAGGTTATTAAAATTTCTCTCTCCTCTCGATTTTAACACCCCCTAACCCTCATTTTCTCCTCCCCTTCTGGATTTCCTACCCTATGCATGAGTAAACCTCTATCCTTCTCTCCCAGGTCTTTGATTTATTGTTGTATTTTTTGTGGTTCTACCTTGAATCATAAAGTAAGCCCTCTTTCTTCTCCAAATATCCATCTATTCTAGGGTTTACTCTCTTCTTTTGGGGGTTTCCTCTTCTCTATCCCTTGGGTTATAATTTTAGTGTTTTAATTTTACATTCTTGGTTCAATCCCTTGGATTATGGTTCAATCATTCATTATTGTGGTATGGTCGAGGCACAGTTGGAAATTTGCACCAATTTGTCAAACTTTCTCCACCCAAGGTAGGTGAATTTGTTCTTAAATATTTCTTGATGAATTTATTTAGGTTTCTTTTGATATTCATCATGTTTACTGAGTTATAAGTATGGTGTAAATGTATTTTTTCAAGGTATTTGATATGTCATTGGGTTTTAATTAGACTTTACACGTGAATAGGGTGTATTCTTAATGCAATCCCTTTTGATGTTCATCTGGAATGTTTTCTTAATTTAGTAAATGTTTTATTATGTTTTGTTTGTTATTATAATTATGGTTGGAAATTTTTTGGTGTGGGTTTGATTTTTGAAAGAGGTTTTGGGTGATAAAATGGTGGATTTTGGTGTTTGTGGTGCCTTTTTTGGATATTATGTGTGAATGTGGTGTATCTAGTGGAAAATAAAACATTATTGAGCACTAAGGGAAGACTAGGTAGCTAGGAGGGTGGACTAGGACTAGAATTATAGTGATATGGATGTGTCTATGTCCGAGTTTCAATTAGCAAGATTGAAGATGGCAACACTAACTAAACATTGATGATTATTGGAGAAAACTGGAAGCTTTGGATGTTTCTCCACTATAGTGGCTCGTGTACAAGAATGTAAATGAATGTGGTTCCTATAACACTTGACACTGAGATGTGAGGTTCTTGGCTCTCATTTACTAGCTAGTCCTCATAGGGCCTCTCCCATGTTTAGTTATCTTTGACTACATTTCTCTCACCATCATCATACGATGTGTATTTTGGGTTACATAAAAGGTAAATGTGTTTTTACTTAAAATATAATTCCTTTAATTTTTTTTCATTAAAACTTATTTTCTTTTAATTGTTCTATCATTTACAGTAACTTATTAAACTTGCAAGTTTATTTTCAATTAAAGGTTAGAGTATGGAATCCTTTTGGGTGGTGTATAACTGGGAAATAGCTCACACCCTTCTTACACCTTTGGGTGTAAGTATACTTGGTTATGTTTGATATATTTAAAGGAAAATCTTTTGGTGATGGTGGTTCATGATGCTGGTGATCCTCTTGGGGTGGTGTTGTGGTGACGGCTTGAGGGAGATGTTCCCCTTTTCTAGTGATGGTTTTTTGAGATGGTTTTTGGTTCCTTCTTTTAGTATATCTATTCTAGTTTGGTATTAAATTGTATACTTAAATTTGAAACCTTGTTAAGTCTTGTTTGGTCAATTTTTCCTACTTTGTATTTTTTTAATATTGTTCACTGTTTTATATTTGTATGTTTAGGTAAATCATTCCCACTTGCTAGTATCGATATCTGTGAACTTATTCCAGCCCATTGGGATCAGGAATTCCCTTCGGGTCTTGCCACAGAATAGGTCAGACAACGATTCAGATGACGACCACACCTAGTTTGTGACAAATTCAATATGGAACAATTCAAAATGTGATTAGTTTAATAGTATCATGGTACACCTCTCTCTAAGATAAGGTTTATTTGGATACAACATGTAAGAGAGAAAGATTAATTATATACCTTAATAAAAAATTATTTTTTTATCTTGGATATCAATTTTTATACCACACTTGATATTGATTATGCTTGAATCATGATAAGTTGATATAAAGAATACTTGAGAAATAGCCAAATGATGGAACTCTATATTATCCTAAAGTGATTCAAGAATACTAAGGAGCACAAGAGCCTCGGCCCTGTTGGTGAGGACTCTCTAGGTGCATCCAAGAGTCCCAAGATCAAATTTGGGTGGAGGAATATTTCTGAGTTACTGTAGTAGGCACTGTTCGGTACTGTAGCAGCTGGAACTATTCATCCATCTGGGCCTTCGGGCCACTGGTTTGGTCCTCGGGTCCTGCAAGGATTTCGAGCCACCCAAGGCCTTAGGGATAGTTGATTCTCAAGGACTTCGGGCCACCTTAAGGCCTTAGGGCCACCCCAAGGCCTTCGAGCCACATGAATGTAGGCCCCATACACACTACAAAAAAGGAGCAGTCCCAGAAGATGATTCAGAGCAGGTGAACTCACCAGAGCAGACCCAAATGGATTATAAGAATGAGGGGGGATGGCTATGCCATCGGTACTAGCCTTTGCTTGCACGGGAAGCCTACTAGACGGTCCTGCAAAAAAGTTTGAGAGCTACTATCAGGATGCAGATGCTGGGGAGGGGTAGTTCCTTGTAGATATTCGGGTTGAATTCCCTAAGAACTTCATGTCATGTAATATCCTAAGCCTACAGGCGATGTAATCTCTGAGGATATGGACCTTGTAAGGGTTCCCCCTCATCCCATGAAATGGGGGTTATGAAAAATCAATAAAAATGAAGGCCTTCGGTCCATTCAGGAATAATACTAAGGATATGTTCCTTCTTTTTGGAGGATATGATAATATTATATTAGGGGGTATACTAATATTAATCTCTAGATAGATAAAATAATCTAAGAACATAGTAAGGATATGAATTATTATTTTTTGAAGGAATTTTAATTTGAAGAGATCAAGAAAGATAAAGGCCACCAATTCTACGAAATAGTTTTAGTGTATTATAGCTTCTAATAGGAGTTCAAAATATATATTAAATGAAATTTCATCGTAGTGTTTGATGTGGACCTATTAATAAAACCTTATCACATTATGATGTGATATTATACTGGTTTTACTTACCAAGTATAAATTTTCATATTATGTATGAAGCATATACTTTAAAGGTGTCACCAGTCGAGGAAATTTTTCAAAAGGGGATGATGTTTTAGTAAGATTATTTATCACAAAGAATTGTGAGAGACTAGTCTTGTAACACCCCAAGATTTTATGAAAAATATTCATTTTAATTTTATTAATGTCTTGTGTTGTACGATACACCAAAAGGAGCTTGCAAAACATGCATCCTTGACTTACTTTGCATTACACGCAATCACGACCTTCCTCGATAGCGTGTGTTGTACGCAATACCGAGTTTCACTAAACGAGATATTATTATAATTATGAACTAGCCGTTATGAATAGTAATACCCAATTTTTGAAATATTATAAATTTAATCTTTCAAAATGGACTTCATTTTTGGATTCAGAATATCGAAATTAGCTTAGGGTGAAATTTTTGTACTTTTCAGATCACATTAATTTTCTGATGAATAGTGAAAATTACTAAATTTTAATTAAAAACAACCTTTTTAATCGAAATAATTAATAGTGATAAATTATTAATTTGAGTGGTTTTAAAGTATATTTAGAATATATTTTTACAATTTAATACAATGTTGTTCATTGGATGTAATTTCACATTTAAACAAGACATAAACAAATGTCAATCTTTTGATAGTTATTATCTCTTAAGAACACGCTATTTGTTTTGATGACAGGAATTAATTTTTAAATTAATTAATGCAATTGATATGTTTTTAATTTGGTAAAATAGACATCATTTTTGAGTTCATAATATCAAATATAGCTTTGGCCTAATTTTTGGTATTTTTCTAGAAACTTTCATTTTATGATGAATAGTGAAACCACTAAGTGGTAGTTAAAAAAATGTATTTTTCATAAAACATAATTTTACCGCTTCTGTGGGTAGAATTTCAAAAATCTGAGAGACATGGTTGATGTCAGTAAGTAAAATGTGGTTCAATGAGATGAAAATAATTTTTGGTGAATAGTAACTTTTTACTTTTTTTACCACGGTTAAAAGTAAATATGGTAATTAAAGGTAAAAATGATATTATTATTATCCTAAAACATGTCCTAATTCTATTGGATAAGTGTAATTCGACCAAAAACAACCTTAGGAATAAAATATGACCATTTAAGCCCACTTGGATTAGATTAGGACATTTATTATTAATATATTTAAAGAAGGGTTAAAATAGTTAAAATCAAAGTTTAATAAGTATATCATTTTTTATATAGTGTTATACAAAAGATAAATTCGACTATAAATATTCATTAGAAAGATAAAACGATTTCCTACATAATTATATTTTATTTGTAAATTTTATACTTTAAATAATTTATTTTATTTATGACACAAAGATGATGCAGTAATTATCTTATTAATGAAATATTGACATAATTGATGTTATAAATACCCAAATAAATATAATTTGAGACTTTTTATGAATTAAAATAATTTTCTAGGTTAATAAGACATGTTATTATTGATTTAAGTAACTTTTTTAGAACTAATAATTCTTTTATGATTTTTACAAAAATTATTTACTATATAGTGTCAAAATTGACATAAAATAGTTTTTAAAACAAATATTATATTATTAATTGTTATTTTATTCCTAAAAATCTAAGGTTCGGCCAAATGACTTAGATAAGGTTATATATATTAATAATAGACAACTTGGGGTTCGTTTGGATTGTTATAGTAAGTTTATTAACCTTATTGTATAAGAACACAAGAAGACACAGTAAAAGTAAAATTATTTTACTTAATGTTAAATCTAAATGATAAGGTTAAAATAGGAACCTAAACTTGTATAAATTATATTGGATGAGATTATTTAGACCCATACACACCTTAGATTATAAATAAATCAATTTTGAGCTATTTAAAAACGAATTTGGCTTTATAATAAAATAATATTTTTAGTTATTCCAAAGGTGCCCCTCTCCTCCCTTATAAAAGGGCACCTCCTCCCTCTCTTCCTCACACCACTTTGAGCCTTCAAGCTCAGCCAAACCCTGACAAATTATCTTCTCCACTTCCATAGAAACATCCTAGAGGTTCTGGTATTCTTCAAAGACCAATTTTAGTGCCCTAAATGGAGATCTCAAAGAGGCGCTTCAAAGAAGAGGTAATGTCCGTTTCCGATTCTTTCAACTTTATTTCTTCTTCCACTTCTTCTTCTTAGGTTGTTTCATTATGAAGTAATAACATCAGGATCAATCATATACTGATATGTTATTATAAGTATGAAACAACCCTATTTCACCATCTATTCATCCTACGGAAAACTAAATCACAACGCGTGCGTACGTACGGAATACCGTCTCCACGCCGTGGTGTAATCTATTTTCCATCACCACCTTAATTGGATAGGTATAATGGTGTAAATAATGACTATATATGACTATTATAAAGTGATATTGATTCTGAAATAGTATAAATACACTCCAATGCAATTCCACAATCATGAGAACGATATCATCGCTCATGCGTACTTACGGACTACCGTCTCCACGATGCGATGAGATTAATTCTCCACATTAACCTTTCATGAATGATTATAAAGTATATATAATAAGTAATCATGAAATATATAAAATAATAATGATACCGGATTTATGTGTATATATATGTATGTCGTCTACTTAATTCCATTCAACTCAATAATGAAACGAAAACAGCGTTCATGCGTACGTACGGCCTACCGTCTCCATGAACGGTGTATTTCTTTCCATTTACTGATCTATTATATATATGTATATTCTGAATATATATTATATATAAATTATGTTTTATATTCTGGAATTATGTAATCATGATCTAAGTAATCATGTGAATAATTACAAGTCAAAACACGGATGACAAATGAAACGATTTTTCCCAAAACGCTCTTTAACACAGAATTTACAAAAGAAAGGGTAAAATAAAGTCATAAGTGAACCATATATGATATCATAACAATGATTATGATTCTAGAATAATTCAATGACACTATTTAAATCATTATAAAGGAGGTTCGGATACTTACGAATCAAATCGGACATAAGGTAAAGGAAATATCACAATCTCATTTTTATCTGAGATTGTTTATACTTTGGTATTTACTGGGGTGTATTTTATCATCCACATCCATTTTTCCTCAATATTTAATATTATTTCCATCCACCTACAATTTTTTAATTCCAATTTTACCCTTAGGTGAGTTTTTAGTAAAGGATATAAAACGAATCTTTTGTCGTTTTTCGTACGAGGTACTTTTTTGACTTTTCCGACAAAAGTATGAGAAGAATGTTTTTTTAACTTATACGGCACGAACGGATTTTTACTATTTTATAAAGCATTATTTTTATGAAGTTTCCTCCAAAATATTTCATGAATATTTTCAAAAAAATATCTTTCTTTTAAAATTTCATGACATTTTGTTAAAAGAAAATGATTTTTGAAGAAAAAGGATATTTTTCTCAAGAATTCATTTCAAGTGTTTTATCAAAACCAATTTTCCTCTAAGATGACATTATTTCATATGTGTATGTTTCAAGTATCATGTACTTATAATTTACATGGTTTAAATTTTCTTATTATGAAATGATATCCATTTCTTTTATATGGATTATGTGATGATGGGATGATGTTTATGAAACCCATTTTATTTGTTGGGTTATTATGAATGATGTAAGTTTATTTTGTGGCACAAGTAAGAATAATTTCACTATGAGAAGGGTGGGAACTATATCTCCCTCCAATGCATTGGGTAAAGATTTATATCTCATGAGATAGATATGGATGGAACGGAAAGTTAAACCGGTTCAGTAATACCGGACTGGAACGAGGAGTGAACTCGATTCAGAAAGGGACTTTGTCCACTAAGATGGTCTTTGCAGCAATGCCTTGGGTACTATGGAAATCATATCATGTGCTTAATGGTTGCTACAATTACATGTTTTATTCCCATGCTATTTTATCATTCTTAATGTTTCTTTATGATCTATGCCTTATGTACTTCCATATTTTGTGTCATTTCTCAAGCTTTTGATGTTTAAACGTTATGTTCATGTTTTTAAGTTCAAATGTATATGGTATGTTTTATTTTATCCATGCTTACCCTTATTAAGAATTTGAGGTCACCCTTTTTCTGTTTCCTTTTCCATAGGATATGAAGAAAGGTTTTAGGTAAGAAAAAAAGGGAAGATCTTTATGGGAGATGTTGAAGATCTTTCACCACGATTAGAAGATTACGTTCCAAGTTTCCAAAGACACTAAACTATTATGGTCCTTGTGTGTCTGTTTTGTTATGTATTAAGTATTCCTCTGAAGTAATGTAATGTCCATGTACGTCAAGCTTCGGGTCTCAATAGTTGGTATCATAGGAAAAGTTTAGTCAACCTTTGGAAACTAGGATGTGAAAACATTAGTGAGATCCCTAGAGATATTTCTAAGGTATGTCTAGGGATGTCCCTAAGGATAAGTATACATATAGAATATAGTCCTAGAACTATGGTAACGATATTAGATTAAACCAAATATGTTAGATATTGAATTTACTCCACCTTTATTATGATTTTTGCCTCTCACACTATTCTTTTTGGGTTTTAGAAAATGGCTGGAAACAAGATGATTCACGATAATAGAGGATATGATGGACAATGGAATGATATTTTTCATGAGCAACCAAATGAAATGGGATTTGGAAGTCCAAACATCATTATTATGCCGAATCAGCAATCTCATAATATGATCAATAAAGTAAAATTTGGTAAGTTACCTGACTTGGCTAATAAGAGAAAGATGGAGTTTCATGATGATCATAGAGGAAATAAAGTTCAATTTCCCCTATGTAAGTCATGTGGAAAGAGGAATCAAGGAGAATGTTTCAAAGGAACTGGAAGATGCTTTGGGTGTGGAAAAGAAGGACACAAAGCCAGTAAGTGCAAAGGAAAAGGTTCAGTTAACACCAGGGATGAGGATAATGGTATTGCTTTGACATCAGCAATAGTTAAATGTTTTAAATGTGGAATGTACAGGAATTATGCAAACCAATGACCTAAGGGAAAGTCTCATGAAGAGAATCAGTATGGTCATATGGGTAGTATTTATGTTGATGATGATGAAGAGACTAAAAATGATATGTGAGATGAATGAATTGTTGAAGCTCGGTCAATGGTTTAAGAATGTAGTTGAATGATTACATGTTTATCATGTGTAATGTTGTATAAGTAATCTCATGGTGCTATGGAATATAGAGACATCTAAGGATTGTTACACTGTTGTCTTTCCTTGAGTTTTGAGAGTGTATGATTAATGGTACCAGTATCCATGAAAGGATATTCAGATATTTTTGGAATGTAGATGATATGCGCATAATGAAGGGATAAAGAGAAAATTAAATGTTTGATAGTATTCATGAGCTCATGACTGATATAAGGATAAGGTTATATCATGGTTTGAGTATACAGAATTTTTGGATTTTGGTATGTGGAAAGAGTTAACTTTTGACAGCATTCATGTTTTCACTAAGGTTTAATGGGTATTCATTTTTCAAGAGAATACATGATTAAGGTATTCACATGATTGGAATGTGACGAACAAGATATATGGGGGATAAATGATGGTACTCACATTCTTGGTTGATGACATTTCAAGTAATAATTTTCTTTATACTATGAGCTTGGACCGAAGTATTTTGGATAATCCTAAAGATTGGAATGGATTATGTTGGACATAAGTTAGTATTGTTTAAGGATAGAACTTTTTTTTTTGATATTATTTATGTGATGTTATAGTAATGTAGTTTTAGAAAAAGGACAACCTGCAGGACGGGTGACATCCCATCACGTCGGACAAGGCTGTGGGAATCGAACCCACAACCGAAGTGCGAGTGGCCATTATCGCCTACCACTGGCCTACAGGAAGTCCCTGTTTAGTAGAAAATAGTTTTATTATATTAAACAGTATGATATATGAAGTATAAGTCCATTTTAGGAACTATATATGATTAATCTCACTATTGATGGACTTATGTAAGTTTTGATAACTTTTCTAACCTTTTGTTTGAGACAGATGGAAAGACCCATCATTCTATCACATGATCTACTAACACATCATGAATGAAAAATTCAACTTCATTTATTTAAGATATGAAGTGGAAATTGTGCAAAGAATGACCAATAGTGAGACTATACCAAAATCACGAAAGTATTTCTTCTAATTCCAATTTCATCAACTTTAGGGAAATGATCTTGAAAACCAAAAATGTTTTCCTAGTGGTCATATATCTAATGAATCAGATGGTACCTTAGATCGTCACAAATTTATGGCTTTGAGATTGCTGGATTTTCCATATCCATGTTCACTACCACTCTCCATCAGAACATGAAGGTAAGATTTTTCTTCCATATCCATATTTTCACCTATATTCTCCTACCTGGAAACCCAGTGATGAGTTAATTGGGGTAACCGTTACATTTCAAACTTTAGTTTTTAAATCCAAGTTTTGGTATTCATTTTTACGATGTGGGTTTCTATTAAAGAAACTTTCGAGTAGTAAACCATTTATAACCCAAACGAATTTCGAGGGCGAAATTCATTTTAAGGGGGGTAGAATATAACACCCCGAGATTTTATGGAAAATATTCTTTTTAATTTCATTAATGTCTTGTGTTGTACTCTACACAAAAAGAAGCTTGCACAACATGAATCCCTAACTTACCTTGCATTACATGCAATCACGACCTTCCTCGATTGCGTGTGTAGTACGCAACACCGAGTTTCACTAAACGAGATATTATTATAATTATGAACTAGCCGTTATGAATAGTAATACCAAATTTTTGAAATTTTATAAATTTTATCTTTCAAAATAGACTTCATTTTTGGATTCGGAATATTGAAATTAGCTTAGGGTGAAATTTTCATACTTTTCAGATAACTTTAATTTTCTGATGAATAGTGAAAATTACAAAATTTTAATTAAAAACAACCTTTTTAATTGAAATAATTAATAGTGATAAATTATTAATTTGATTGGTTTTAAAGTATATTTATAATATATTTTTTCAATTGAATACAATGTTGGTCATTGGATGTAATTTCACATTTAAACAAGACATAAACAAGTGTCAATCTTTTGATAGTTATTATCTCTTAAGAACACGCTATTTGTTTTGACGACGGGAATTAATTTTTAAATTAATTAATGCAACTGATATGTTTTGAATTTGGTAAAATAGACATTATTTTTGAGTTCATAATATCAAATATAGCTTAGGCCTAATTTTTGGTATTTTTCTGGAAACTTTCATTTTTTGATGAATAGTGAAACCACTAAGTGGTAGTTAAAAAAATGAATTTTTCATAAAAATTAATTTTACCACTTCTGTGGGTGGAATTTCAAAAATCCTAGAGACACAGTTGATGTCAGTAAGTAAAATGTGGTTCAATTAGATGAAAATAATTTTTGGTGAATAGTAACTTTTTACTTTTTTTTACCACGGTTAAAAGTAAATAGAGTAATTAAGGGTAAAAATGATATTATTATTACCCTAACACATGTCCTAATTCTATTGGATAAGTTAAATTAGACCAAAAAAAACCTTAGGAATAAAATATGACCATTTAGGCCC
The DNA here is from genome assembly GCA_963277665.1 of Viscum album. Taxonomy (NCBI): domain Eukaryota; kingdom Viridiplantae; phylum Streptophyta; class Magnoliopsida; order Santalales; family Viscaceae; genus Viscum; species Viscum album. The sequence goes on from OY728141.1 coordinate 792,310,182, forward strand.
ACTTGGATTAGATTAGGACATTTATTATTAATTTATTTAAAGAAGGGTTAAAATAGTTAAAATCAAAGTTTATAAGTATATCATTTTTAATATAGGGTTATACATAAGATAAATTAGACTATAAATATTCATTATAAAGCTAAAAATATTTCATACATAATGATATTTTATTTGTAATTTTTAGACTTTAAATATGTTAAGTTATTTATGACACAATTATGATGCAGTAATTATCTTATTAATGAAATATTCACATAATTGATGTTATAAATACCCAAATAAATATAATTTGAGACTTTTTATGAATTCCACTAATTTTATTGGTTAATAAGACATGTTATTATTTATTTAAGTAACTTTTTTAGAACTAATAATTCTGTTATTATTTTTACAAAAAATAAATACTAAATAGTGTCAAAATTGACATAAAATAGTTTTTAAAACAAATATTATATTATTAATTGTTATTTTATTCCTAAAAATCTAAGGTTAGGCCAAATGACTTAGATAAGGGTATATATATTAATAATAGACAAATTGTGGTTCTTATGGCTTGTTATAGTAAGTTTATTAACCTTATAGTAGAAGAACACAAGAAGACACTGTAAAAGTAAAATTATTTTACTTAATGTTAAATCTAAATTATAAGGTTAAAATAGGGACCTAAACTTGTCTAAATTCTATTTGATGAGAGCATTTAGACACATACCCACCTTATCTTCGAACTAAATTAATTTGGAGCTACTTAAAACCGAATTTTTCTTTATAATAAAATAATATTTTTAGTTATTCCATAGGTGCCCCTCTCCTCCCTTATAAAAGGGAACCTGCTCCATCTCTTCCTCACACCACTTTGAGCCTTCACGCTCGGCCAAAACCTACCAAATTATCTTCTCCACTTCTCTAGAAACATTATAGAGGTTCTGGTATTCCTCAAAGACCAATTTTAGTGCCCTAAAAGGAGATCTCAAAGAGGCGCTTCAAAGAAGAGGTAATGTCCGTTACTGATTCTTTCAACTTTATTTCTTCTACCACTTCTTCTTCTTATATTGTTTCATTATGAAGTAATAACATCAGTATCAATCATATAGTGATATGTTATTATAAGTATGAAACAACCCTATTTCACCATCTATCCATCCTACGGAAAACGAAACCACCACGTGTGCGTACGTACAGAATACCGTCTCCACGCCGTGGTGTAATCTATTTTACACCACCACCTTAATTGGATGGGTATAATGGTGTAAATAATGAATATATATGACTATTATAAAGTGATATTGATTCTGAAATAGTATACATAAACTCCAATACAATTCCACGATCATGAGAACGATATCATCGCTCGTGCGAACGTACGGACTACCGTCTCCACGACGCGATGAGATTCATTCTCAACGTTAACCATTCATGAATGATTATAAAGCATATATAATAAGTAATCATGAAATATATGACATAATAATGATACTGTATTTATGTGTATATATATGTATGTCGTCTACTTAATTCCATTCAACTCAATAAGGAAACGAAAACAACGTTCATGCGTACGTACGACCTACCGTCTCCATGAACGATGTATTTCTTTCCATTTACTGATCTATTATATATATGTATATTCTGAATATATATTATATATAAATCATTTTTTATATTCTGGAATTATGTAATCATGATCTAAGTAATCATATGAATAATTACAAGTCAAAACACGGATGAAAAATGAAACGATTTTTCCCAAAACGCTCTTTAACATGGAATTTTCAAAAGAACGGGTAAAATAAAGTCATAAGTGAACCATATATGATATCATAACAATTATTACGATTCTGTAATAATTCAATGACACTATTTAAATCATTATATAGGAGGTTCAGACACTTACGAAGCAAATCATACCTAAGGTAAGGGAAATATCACAATCTCATTTTTATCCAAGATTGTTTATACATTGGTATTTACTGGGGTGTATTTTATCATCCACATCCATGTTTCCTCAATATGTAATATTATTTCCATCCACCTAAAATTGTTTAATTCCAATTTTACCCTTTGGTGAGCTTTTAGTAAAGGATATGAAAGGAATCTTTTGTCGTTTTTTGTACGAGGTACTTTTTTGACTTTTCCGACAAAAGTACGAGAAGAATGTTTTTTTAACTTATACGACACGAACGGATTTTTACTATTTTATAAAGACTTATTTTCATGAAGCCTCCTCCAAAATATTTCATGACTATTTTCAACAAAATCTCTTTCTTTTAAAATTGCATGACATTTTGTGAAAAGAAAATGATTTTTGAAGAAGAAAGGATATTTTCTCAAGAATTCATTTCAAGTGTTTTATCAAAACCATTTTTCATCTAAGATGACATTATTTCAAATATGTATGTTTCAAGTATCATGTCTCTATTGTTTACATGTTTTAAATTTTCTTATTATGAAATGATATCCATTTATTTTATATGGATTATGTGATGATGGGATGATGTTTATGAAACCCATTTTATTCGTTGGGTTATTATGAATGATATAAGTTTATTTTGTGGCACAAGTAAGAATGATTTTACTGTGAGATGGGTGGGACCTATATCTCCCTCCAATGCATTGGGTAAATATTTATATCTCATGAGATAGACATGGTTGGAACGACAAGTTAAACCGGTTCAGTAATACAGGACTGGAACGAGGAGTGAACTCGATTCAGAAAGGGACTTTGTCCACTAAGATGGACTTGGAAACAATGCCTTGGATACTATGGAAATCATATCATGTGCTTAATGGTTCCCAAAATTACATGTTTTATTCCCATGCTATTTTATCATTCTTAATGTTTCTTTATGATTTATTCCTTACGTACTTCCATGTTTTGTGACATTTCTCAAGATTTTAATGTTTAAACATTATGTTCATGTTTTTAAGTTCAAATGTATATGGTATGTTTTATTTTATCCATGCTTACCCTTACTGAGCATTTGAGCTCACCCTTTTTATGTTTTCTTTTCCCCAGGATATAAATAAATGTTTTAGGTAAGAAAAAAAGGGAAGATCTTTATGGGAGATGTTGAAGATCTTTCACCACGATTATAAGATTACGTTCCAAGTTTCCAAAGACACTAAACTATTACGGTACTTGTGTGTCTGTTTTTGTTATGTATTAAGTATTCCGCTAAAGTAATGTGATGTCCATGTATGTCAAGCTTCGGGTCTCTACAAGTCTTATACACAATAAAACATAGTGGGTCCAATAATTATATACAAAACTTTGTAGAAGATTGTTGTTCCTGGGAGGATAACTATATTGGGAGTTAGCAATTGGCTCTAGAGAGAGTGGGAGTTTGTTGGATTCAGATCCCTAGAACCAACTATATTGAACTTTTTACTGTATGATTATTGATGGGGATTCAATATTATTAATAAATATATTATCACATAAACAGGTGTTATTCAACATAACATTTAAATATGACAATTTCCTTATATTATATTTTTTCACTAAAAGGATATAGTAGTTCCATTATATAATTAGATCCTTGAAGTGCTATGAAAGAATACTTAAACACACATTCTATGGTTGAATGCCATTATTTGATGGGACACAAATAATACAAGATATTATGGGTAAGAGGCTCAAAAGACATTGAATATCATTCTTATGAATTTCTCCTTTGGTAATATCTAGGAGAGTAATTTGTGAGAGAGAAAAAATCAACCATATAAAATCCACTTTTTTATGTGTTATTGGATACTCATGTTAATGAACATGTATAATAACACTTTGACCCAAGAATATTATTAATACATATCATGAGTTACACACTTTTATGTTTTTATGAAAACTATGATGGAATATTCTCATTGTGAGGTAGGATACCATGGATGCATCATGAGTGGATTGGGATTAATGAATAATACTTTATATGATTTCCCCCTTCATATTTAATGAAATGTAACAACCTATGATTTCAGAATATATTTTCCTATGAAACAAATTTGATTAATTTAATATATTTTGATGCACACAACACTGAACATAAGTGAATAATCATTTATTATAATACTAAATGAAATATATTTCAATATAATTAAATGAAACACAATATGTAAAATAAATTAGTTACTACTTTAAGTATTTGTAGCTACTTTTTCTAAACATACTTTTTATTTTGCATCTTATATTTTTTGTTTAAAATTTATTTTTATCAAATTTTATAATCTTTATTTGAAAAAATGCTCTTCGTTTTTGAATTCATTATTTCAAAATTATCTTATGTTAAGAATTTAGAAATTTTCTAAAATGGTTTATATGTAGGTGAATAGCGAAAAATACTGTAACTTTTATGAAATCATTATTTTATAAGTAGGAATTAAAAATATATGAAACATTAGGCTCAAATAAATATGTATTTAAAGAGTAAATACTGAATTTAAAAATAATATATTGAATTTGGAAACCCCTTATTGATTTTTTGGACTCTTATTTATACTTTATTCTAATAAAAAACAATTTTGTTCCTTTTTCCTTTAATTAAAAATTCACAATGATACATTAATTTATGGATTTACTTAAAAGTATTAAACTATTTTTTATCCCTAAAATAATAAATTCCCTTATAATCAATAAAATACATTATTTTTGTGTAAATTTATTTTAATACTTAATAAGAAATCTTTCTAAAAAACTATTTTCACTGAATTTTGTGTACTTATATTAAAAGTAATTTTTGAAACCTTGTTGATGATCACAAAATGAGAATCTAAATATATATAAGGGGATAAATAAATGAATCAGGGTTACTATTTCCTTTGCAAAACAAAGGACGATAAGGCAGAAAAAGAACACGGATCGTGTAAACCCACAAAGGACATGTGTTCGCAAGACCTTTTTAAGGTCATATGAATGGGTCTTGCGCAGCACATGACCTAATGCAGATCACACAAAACCACTTTTAAAATCCTCAGTATTCTTGATAAGGCATACAAGACACCCATTGAATATAAAAAAACCACCTAATGAGTTCGTCCGAGTCACACAACTTTTCAACTGATGTGATCCAAAAAAACATCCAAAAATACTTATAAAATAAGGAATAAAAATGTGAATTTTTTTAATGATTTTATGGCCATTTATATTCTTACGATGAAATTATATGATCCAAAATAAACTGCAAGGCTAGGGGACATGTCCAACTTATTGCGCAATAGCCCTCTGACATGTCACCTTCATCATGTGAAGGGTTTCAGACATGTCTATTTTATTATGCACTACCCCTTTGGCTATATAGAAAAATAAGGGGGTTTTCAATGAAAATACTCACACATCACTATAAGACCCATTACTGGTTATGTGATGCATCATAGGTAGAGAGAGTGATTGTTTTTGAGAATACTCGCACAACTTCTCTAGATCCCTAGACCTTGAAACATAAAGAAGGAAATAAAAGGGGAAATAGAGAAGGATTATTGTGGAGAGAAGATACATAGATCATCACACAAAAGGGTTTATGCACCCTTGGTGATCACCATTGTTCCCATGTAATTCCCCTTGAAACTTTCATGTGATTCCATGGAAACCCTCTGTACAGGCATCACGATCTTGTGAAGGCCCCATAGCAAGCCACCTTTATCTCATGGAAGACCCCAGACAAGCCACCTTCAATCATGAGAACGCATTTCAATAGGAATTTTGATCACATAAAGGCTCATAGACATGTCATATTGTTCTTATAGAACCTCCTTGACATTTCCACATAGTTGGGAAAATCCCTTTGATTGTCTTAGGTTTGATAGAAATGAAAAATGTGGAATGTTCTCATGGTCATTGAATATCATGCAATTCCATAGATGAAAAATAACCAGATATCGAGAAATTCGTGTTACCAAAACCCTCAACCAAATACATTTCAAATCTATGAGATACAATCCATACTAGGTATCTTATAATCAAGGTGGTGGGGCCTATAAATCCACCCCAGCATAAAAAAGAATCCAACAATCACGATTGATCACACACGAGAGTGTATGTGTGGATTTCTTTGAGCATCCAATCATGTGATCACAAAGGTTTTATGTTGGGTAAAATCAGGGGAATAACCTAAGGGATCCTGAGTCATGCATTGTCACTTCACATGATTGCTTAAGATCACATGAAGTACTTCTGGTGTATCAGTAAAATTATGTGAAGGAGGTCTCGCAAGTCCTTTGGGTCGTGCAAAATATAAATAATAAGATAACACATGACAAGCTTGAGGTACATATTCAATAAAGTCTAGAATAAAGAATAAAATAAAAGTTACTTATGTGAAAAACATATATGTTTATCCTCATGTGCTTCACATGACTTTTCCAAATCACGAAACAATACTGGGATATGTCACTCAAATGATGAGATGATCCCTTATCACACTACGTGGATCATAATAATTCCTTAGAACATTTAAAATTAAGTCACCTTATGACCTTAGGGCACACCACTTAATTCTTAAAAACTCCAATGGGATTTCCAACCAAATGTTGTGATGTCCTCTGGAAATGTATCCCATGTTTTGTGGTGACACCAAGACAAGTAAGCTAAGTCTCACGATTAAACCAAGACATGTCGTCCTTGATCTCACAACTTCCTATAGAATATAGGTCATGAAGAACCCTTAAGACATGTCATACTTGATCTCATGATGTCCTCTAGATAATTCATCTAGATAATGGGTCACCCTCTAGAAAAGTTATCCTTGATAACGTGTTGTCCTCCAGATAGGTTAGCCATATTATGCAACATTCTATAGACATTTCAACATTGATCATACAATAGTCTCCAAACATGTCATCCAGGTTATGTGATATCCTTCGAACAAGTTAGCTGGATCCTAAGATTGTCTTTAGGCATATCCTCTATGAAACCAGGGCATTCTCAGACATCCTTAGACTTTTTAGGAAGACAATCAGACATGTCAGATAGACAATCAGGTCATGTCAAATAGACATCCCAAGGCTTGATAACCTTTTTTTGTGGGTATATTAGGGAAACCACAGTGTGTAATCCCCAATTAGTGGCATAATATGATATTCCCTCATATAAGATAAACCTTTCTATGTAAGTCTCAATCAAAGACAAAATATGATATGTCCCCTATGTTTGGGAAACCTCAGTGTGTAAGCCATGATCAGTGAAATAATATGACATGACCCTATATAAGGGAAGCCTCAATGAGTAATCCCCGATCAGTGGAATAATATGATATGACCTAACATAAGGGCAGACTTAGTGTGTAAGCCCTAATCAGGGGTAAAATATGATATTACCTCATATAAGGGTAGCCTCAATGTGTAAGTCTCAATCAATGGATTAATTTGATATGCCCCCATATAAGGGAAACTTTAGTGTGTAAGCCATGATCAAAAGAATAATAAGATATGTCCCCTATGTTAGGTAAATCATTGTGTTTAAGTCCCAATTAGTTGCATGATATGAGATTCCCCTATATAAGGGCATCCTTAGTGTATAAGCCATGATCAGTGTCATAATATGATATTCCCCCATATATGGGCAACCAAAACATGTATGCCCTAATCAATGTCATAATATGATATGTCCCTTTTATTAGGGAAACCATAGTATGTAGGCCCAAATCATTGAAATAATATGGCCTTCCCCCATATAAGAGAAACCTCAATCTGTAAGCCCCAGTGGCATAATATGACATGTCCCCATATATGGTAAACCTTAGTGTGTAAGCCCCAACCAACTGAACTATGATGGCTCTGATCCCTTCTATAATCGAGATATGTAGGAAACCTTCCTAAGGCCTGATCTCAAATGGGAATACACTTCAGTGTATGTCTATCCATGTCTCTAACATTCCAACCATTGGGACTCAATTCTCCCATGGTCTGATCATTCTAATTCACCCACTAGTGGGTTGAGAAGGCAACTAAACTACGAGGAATATAATTACTTCCATAGCTAGGACATGTAGGATTCGTTCCTAAGGATAGATATCTATGTTAAAATTTTAAATAACATTACTAATTTGTTAGTCCCACATCCATATGTAGTGAAACTGATTACTTTATAACCCTTATTTCTCACATCGTGCAAGGATCACATATGGTTTGGGAGTTTCAATGATCATATCATTCGTATCATGAATTTCCACCATCTAGGGTAACCTCAGTGTCCAAATCCTATTTGGTGAAACGACATGACTACACCCATATAAGGGAATCCACCTCATGGAATGTATCAAGGGTGTGATTAAACTATGATGACATTGATTCCTTCTTAACCAGGACACACAGAATGCCTCTCCAAGGATTGAGATCAATACCTGGTTCCTAAGTGACCCATTATATTACCTTTATGTATGACATTAAACTGCATAGGTTTTAAAAACTACATGGGTTTTTATTTATATTAAAAATAAGATATATAGTATTCTTCATAATATCTGATTACCATTCTTGAAATATTAATCACCTCCCTATATGAAAATAAACTCTAGAGTTCCTGGTTATATGACTTCAAAATATAAGAAGTATTCCATTGAGGAGAAATGGGTGAATTACCTTGGATACATACATATGGAATCATTAATAAGACCTCCGTTACACATGTAAGGATTCATTACTTGATCATTTTGTTAGGGTAACTGGTCCCATATTGAGATTAGAAAGAGATTCTTGAACATGTCCTAAATCTATGAGAGAGTCCCGGAGTATGAAAAAATATCCCTCCAAAAGGATGTGATGAGCCCAAAATCTCATCCACCGGACCAATGTAAATTTATATGAATCATTGGTTCTGAAACCCAAATTGACCACATGCCTTTAGAAAGTAGGTTTCTACCTAGTTATGGATATAGTAACCATTGGGAGTTTCTATGGAAGATAAAAAAATAGAGAACCTGACATAAATGATTGTATACACATTAGACCCCCATCAATCAAAAGGTCAGACCGCTTTCTCTTACCACATTCTTGATCAAGACATTTCTTTTCCTAATGTGACCAAAAGGGTTAACCCAAAAAGAATCTCTCAAACAAAAAATGATATATTTACCATGAACCAGGCCATTTTGTTTGAATATCTTATGAAAAAATGGAGCACCTAGTATGAATCTTTCAAATGATAAAAGTGATTGCATGTTCCTCTATAGATAGGACTCTCATGAAATAAGTATGTCTTTATTGTGACAAGTCCATGTGAGAAAAATGGACAAACTGTGAATAAGAAAGTAAAATTGTGTTACCCATGCATATCTGATTAAGCATGTACCATGACTACAATGATGCACTGATCGATGAACTTATTCCTTGTTGTCTTCATGACTGAAAATACTTCTCTCGCAAATAACTCTTAACCTAAGATCATATCCTCATCCAGTGACTTTTATGGAAAATTAACTTTGTTTACAACCCCCATGTGTCTCAAAATGACCTTACCTTCCTAAAACATTCATCGTCATGTGGAAAATTAAATATATTGCGAATATCATCGCCATAGTATGATCTCGACCCTTGAGGATTCCCATGAGGGTCTCTAAATGTTGAAACTAATGATTCCACATTGTCTAAAGAAATCTGGAGTAATGTTGGTGGCACTCATTTTCTCCTCATACCACTTCATAGGCCTATCCCTAGATAATTTCAATAGCCACCTTCTATATCTAATGAAGGTGGATTGAGGATTAATCTATGGAACACTTCTGATTAAGGGACTACTAAGGAGGGATTCAATAAACTGTTGTCACCAGCACCATCCCACTGGTTTTTCTCAGTCGCCAGTTGAGGGCATCACCTGACACATTTCCACCTCCGACACCCATGAATGGGAAATATGGAAGACACGTCGAGCTTGGAAAGCCCTGGATACTGATGAGTGGTATCATATCCCTACTACTGCTAACAAATAATATTGGAATGTTTTGGTAGTTTCCAGTGAGAAGGCTCATATCCCTCCTCACTCAGAACAACTCTACAAGAATATTCTTGCAACAATCATGGTGGAGGTACATATCCCTACCCCTGTTCATGAATTCCACTGGAATATTCTAGTGGAATGAGGATCAAAGTGGGATCATATCCCCAATTCAATCAAATACATCTTCCATATGGTGGACATAGAAAATGTCCATGCATACATTCCTACACACACTTTTCTAAAGCATCACGACATATTATCAACCGCTAAAGAACTGCACAAGAATATTTCAGAACTAGTATAGATAGTGGGATATTCTCATATTCCTATCTCTATATCCATGTAATCACAACACTCTGATAAGCATAAAAAATTGGTTACTTTGGAGTAAGCACAAATTTTTTTCTCCCATCTAAGAGGATTATCTGTATTTTCCTATAAAGGGTGAGGTACAAGACTAGGTGCATATTCTTATTCTAACTGGGGTTCAGCAAGTGGGAGTGGGACATGCCTCAATATAGGGGCACATTCATATTGAAAAATAATAGAATAATACTCCAAAGGCTCGGTATCAAGCTTATATCCCTACTCTAGATGTGGATCACTAAGTGAGAGTGGAACATGCCTTAGTACATGCTCATATTCATGTATAAAACCACCAATGACAAGCCCCAAAGGCATGGGATCAGGAACATATGCCCATTTTGACCAAGGCATGCCAAGTGAGGGAAACACACAAATCGGGACAGACTTATATTCCTTTCAGTAAATCTTCATGGAAGAATCTAGAAGCTCATGAAATCCATGATCATATCCCTACTTATACTGATAAATGACTTTGCCAAAAATTTTCAGAGTCTATATAGAAGGAAGATCAAATCCTTTCTCCCATTATATAGGTACGTTGGCATATTCTGATGAGGAATGTATATTCAAACTGGGTTTATATTACCATTCCATCCGAGAATCACTAAGTGAGAGCAGCACAAACCTCGAGAAAGGCTTGTATTTCAATTGAAAAAGACCGATGACATACTCTAAAGGATCCAGAATAGGCTCATATCCTCATTTTGACTATGGATCACCAAGTAAGAGTGGCTCATGCCTCAAGAAAGACTCATATTCCTTTCATAAAAGTTCATTTTCATACTTCATAAGCATCTCAGGAGTGAGATCATACACCCAAAGGACCAGAAAGTTATCAATATATTATGGAAACCATCATACAGATGGAACATATCCCTAAAAATCCCAAAAGGTGGGTTGTAATATTCTATACATGATTTTTAATGAGTCTCATATCCCTAATTTTCTTAATTCCTACATCCTTGAGGTTGTTTGAGACACATTTTCAACACCCCAAGGGTTCACTTACTCTTCAACTGGAGAAAAATGTGATCATTACCATGATATTCCTTCTCATGGTAGTGTGGATATGGATCATAGGGACTCTACTCCTGATTTTTTTTTGGCCAACCTCCTTAAAGTGATATCTCCCACAGAAAAATAAATCCCCACCTTACCTAGAAACATTTGTATAAAGAGGTACTCAAAACATATATGCCTTTATATAGAGTGGTGTTTGAAATATTGGGGTTAAACATATATAGTTCCCTATCAGTTTCCAAAATTACTCGACTCTAGTTAGAAAGAGACCCTGAGAAGAACCATCTATGGCGTGACTAATCCAAAATTGATATATGGATATAGTTGGCTGGAAAAAATCTCCCCACCATGCTTTGGATCCTTTCCACATCTGACTGTGAAATCCCAAATGAGGTAGAGAAGGAGCGCATGTCTTATCTACCCAAAATTATGTGGGAAACTCAATAGTGACTAAAGGCTAGACACATCCCTTATACATTAAATGAAGTTCTATTTTATATCGTGATGATACTATATTGTTAGCAATAACCATATTCTATTTCTATGGACTGGGATCCAAAATTAGAAAATAGAAATTCAAATCTGCGTCATACTTGCCACTATTTCTTCTAAATTCCTCAAAAAATGATCGTTGAAGGCTCATAATGCATATGTATTTGAGGATGGGGAAAGTATGCAGAGTTTAACTTTACTATGCCCCTGTAAGAGTAAGGCCCCTTTGATATGGAATCTTGTAATTTCATAGCCTCAGGAAAAATAAGGTGATTGGGTAACACGTAAGCCAGTTGGTCACTAAGACAAAATACCCCTACTTCAATGGTTCCAATACATCATGAATGAATGGAGAGTATTTCCAAAAAGTCTTTTAACTAGTCCCCTTGAAGTAATGGGAATGTGATTTGGACATGAAATTTGAAGTTGTGATCAACTAAACAACATCTTATAAGGAATGGATCCCATCATGGGATACCATTTCACCCAGCTCATACAAGATCACAACTTCTCCGAATCAAGAATATTGTTTTAGTAGTTGTTATAACATCCATCTAGGTGTGAACCTATCTCCCCAGGGTAGGTTAATATCTACCACCACCTCCACCCCTTGGATTATCAATTTCTAAGAGGATACGAGACATGTCGACATAAGAAAAAAACAAACCCAACTTACTAGGATAGTGGAATTTGTATCTCAATCATTGTTACCTAGTTCATCATCCCCAAATAGGGTCCTTGAGAAATCAATTATGGTTCTAGTTCAACTCCAAACCACATATTTGGGGCATTTATATTTCAATATCCATCCTAGGAATCATCATATCCTTGATGGGAATCATCAAATCCTCAATAACAAGATAAAAAAAATGCAAATTTTGGCCCTGAATGGTCCCCATTTAGTAGTTATAATGGAATTTTAATCATCATCATCACTATAGAGGGAATCAATCTTCTCCAAGTTGGGAGGTAAAAATCGACAGTCAGTATCCCTTTCGTTCTTCCTACCACAAGATGAAGCTTTTCTATTTGAGTCACATTTGAAAAACATGATTAGAAACTACCTCAAGGTCACCATTTACATTCCAAGATGGGATGAATATATGGATAAGGCACAAAACCCACCAAGGTATTAATCCAAAATGGTCCAATATGGCCAAGGGTTTGAGAAATGACCCTGATGCAGGAAATACAGATTCATCCAATTGTGTTGAGAGTAATTGGACAACTAGAATTTCTCAATAACCCTATGTTAATGTCATAATTATCAACACATTATATAATGTGGAACAAGACATAGATATAGAGGGACAAAATGTGGAAAATATACCCTAAGAGGAGGATCTGGATGCACCTACTGAAGACACATGTACCCGAAACCAAAGGAGGATCCAAAATCTAGAACCTCTGATTACTGATTGGTCACCTTTATTGGAGAACACTACTAATGATAAAGGTAAATAAGTGTTCATACCAAACTCATCATCTATAAGGGCTAATATTCCTTCCACAAAGGGGTAGTTGGAACAATATGAGAATAATATTCAAAATCTCATAAAACTAAATGAAGATAAACTCAACAGAAACATTTCCAAATTGTATTTTCTCTAAATAGAGGTGAATATCCCTCCTCCCACACATCTAGAAAGAGTTTATCTACCTGTATGAGTGGAATTAGAGCATTTAACTAGCTCCGGTTCTAGGAATCCAGACTACAAAAATGAGGAAGTCAAAAATGATCATGAATTCCTACCATTGTGTTGATGGACTCTCTTTTTCCAAGGAAATCATTCAGTTATTTCATAGATTGAGAATCTGTGGGAGAGGGAAAAGAGGCCACCCCACCTTCTCGTTATTGATGAGAGGGAGATATGATATAAGTGCCATTAGAATTTATCAATGTCATCGAGTCCCTAGATACACAAATGGAATTCATGTAAGAGAGATGTGACTAGTTTTTCTTGAGATAAATTCATATACCAAAAGGGTGAATGAAACTTTTCCCCCATCCAATTTCAGCAATCATACCTCCTCCACCTTTGAAAGTGAAGGAGACCCAGAACAACATATCATACATTTCATGTCCTGACGTGGTCTAATGATGGGACCCCAAGATCATCAGGAGGTGACCAATATGAGGTGTTTAGTATGGAATCTCATAGGGTCAGCCTTTAGTTGTTAAAGAAGCCTTCCAGCAGGGTCTATTTCTAGATGGGAAGACCTCCATCATCAATTCCTTTACCAATTCAGCTCTACACTGAGGAAAACAACCATTTTTGACATGATGAACTACAAGCATAATGAAAATGAGAGATTTTATAAAATAATAGTGGGGTGGAAAGGTTTAACCTTTCCACTAATTATCCCTCTCTCATAAGAGAAATTGATGGAAATCTATGCTGAAAATATCTAGGATCAGATGAAAACACCTCTGATTTTGATGAAATACCTAGGTGGATTCTATGAGTTGGTAGAAATTGAACAATTTTTGGAAGATTCTATTTAGTATGCTGGAGATACCTCTCAAACCATTCCCTCATCACAAGGGAAAATGATCGAAAAGGAAGAAACTTCTTCTGTTACCCTTAAACCAGCAGTAGTTCGCATTCAAGTACCTAGGTAGGTCCCAAACCACACAACACCTCCTATCAAGTAGAAAAAACAACAAAATATCCCTCAACTAGAAGCAAAAAGAAATCAGGGTCACCCATGATTTGAGGAATGAATGAATAAAGAATACTTCTTCTGAAATGAACAAGTCCCTAGTTATTTATTTGCATTGACATAAAATAACTTGCTCAATCTACCATATCCTAGGAAGCCCAATGAGGTCAACCTCACTGATCTTCCCAACCACTACCCTTTATATAGAAGGCTAGGTCATAGCATATAGGATTCCTTTATCTTAAAAGGCATCCTATAAAGCATGGTATATTCTTGATAGGTGATGTTGGATAATTCCATAGAATAGGTGACCTACATAATCATTTCTCAATCAGAAGAAGAAGGTTACTAGAAAGTAGTTCTGACTAGGTGTGGACAGAAGTTCACAACTTGATGACTATAAAGTCATTTGACAGACCTCATGCCACCCTAAAAGAAGAGATTAGAATACCCATAACGATCTTATCCTTTAGGTATGTGGAATCAAATTTTCCTCCCAAAGGTGGATGCGACCATTGGACACAAGAAGATACAGAATATGAAGAGTCATTTTAGCCCCGATGTGTTCTCTGACTCTTTCATTTTTCTTCCCTGCAACATCAAAAGCATAGGTACCACTCCACTAAATAGAAACCTAATCATATGAAGAGATCATATTTTATTCTGTTAATTTTATACACTTGGTGTACTCCTCTAATAATGTTTATGCCCCGAAGTTAGAGTTCCATGTACCTGAATAGGTAATAAGAGGCTGCATGTGTAGGAACCGAGGATACAGGGGAAAATGTAGGCGTGGTCAGACCCAATATTTTGGTCATTTAACAACATATGAAATATATACAGTTAATAATCATGGAAAAGAACTCCAAAAATCCCTACAGATACATGGTGGTGTCCCAAAACCCTCCAGTGGTTGTCCGCCCTGAGTCGTCTTACATGACAAGTTGGAAGAGATGTGATTATTTGATCATCCTAGAAAATTTGGAAGGCCTACATGACATATTCCACTGGTTGAAGATAATACCTCAACCTATGCACAAGAAACAAGACTATCTACCTCATATTTTCCATCTCCTAAGATATATAATAAGGAGAAACCCCACCTAAGGAAGCAGTGACCTTTGGAACAAATGTATGACATTTTGAAATAGCTGGTAGTTGTACCAAATAAGATCTCAATATTATATGTTCTGTATATTTCAAAAGAACTTAGATAGTCACTCTTTGAATCCCTCTAGATCCCATAGGAGTTCGAGAGAGAAGCCATTATAGCTGAGGTTTACCAAGTGGAGACCATGCCATCAAAATGAAATATCACCATATCATTTACATAATAGGATCAGTAAGTGGTCATTTAGGGAGACATCAGACCCCTATATGTTTTTTGATGACTCAATAATGTTGATGCCCAAATGGACTTTGTTAAAAAGGGTTTCAGGATCAACCTAATCTTAAATCTGACCCTCTGAGATTTGGGATATAGTGAAGGGGATCTATCTCCCATAAAGTTAACCATTTGAGCGTATGATAACTTTGAGAAAAGACCACTCGGGAAGATCTATCACAAAACATAGTTTAGGGATCTCAAATATAAATATGATGTGAAGGTTATCGAGTAAGACACCATATACAATTTCTTGCTCAGATGGCCTGGGCAGCATAGCCACATTGCGGTACCTTCAACATTTAATCCGTGTTTGAAATACCATATTAATGGAATGGTTGAATTAATACATGGTTCTAGTCCCCCCTTCGAGTATTGTGAAGAAAAATATATTTATTCGGGTTTATATAAATGGGTAGTCAAACAAAAATGTGTGAATGATGATATAAAGGTTGTAGCCCTCAATGGCTTGGGGACCACCCTTAAATATCTAATGAGTATTCGCTATAACAATAATGTGATGCCCATAAATCTGATTGAGGCAATAGACCTGATCCTAGATGTCTAAGCCCCTTCTGTCCTAGGTGATAGTGTAAAAGAAAATCATCTCTGGAATCTCTCTATAATGACTCTGGTAGTAGGGGATGAAAATATCTTTTCATAGGTCTATCTCACCCTGAAAGTGATAAAGATGCCCTTAGATTTCCAACTGTGCTTAAAAATACCTCTACCAACTCATAGGTATAATAAGATGATGATGACATCAGTAATTACCCTCCCACATTTGAGGAAGGCATCTACACCTCCATTGATGAGATCATATAGGTAAATATGGGAATAGAAGAATACCTAAGGCCTATACTTATTAGTGTTGTCATGCCTCTCGAGGATCAAGATATTTTTAATGAATTTATAATTCAACATCGATACGTGTTTTCTTGGAATTATGCAAAAATTCCCACACTGAACCTAGATGTCACCATCTCATCTTACCCAGTAGCCATAGAGGTTTCAAGTAGGATATTAATAGGATTA
The DNA here is from genome assembly GCA_963277665.1 of Viscum album. Lineage (NCBI taxonomy): Eukaryota > Viridiplantae > Streptophyta > Magnoliopsida > Santalales > Viscaceae > Viscum > Viscum album. Next base: position 792,327,062 of record OY728141.1, read on the forward strand.
ACCCCTCTAATGACACTAATTTAGAGTAAGAATTTGACAAATTTATTAAAGCCAAATTTTTCTCAAAAGTGAAATACCCAATATGGCTTGCCAACAATGCCTCTATTTTGAAAAAGAATGGAAATATTAGGGTATGCATAAATTTAAAAGACCTTAATCGACACTTTCCAAAGTAAAACATCCCATTTTCTGTCATATAACTTTTTATTGATGAATGTACTGGCTTCAAGACCTTTCTTTAGGGATAGGTACTTAGGTTACAATAATATAAAGATGGGCCCTAAAGATGAGGGATCCACTACCTTCAGAGCACTCCTAGGGATGTTATACAATCAAATCATGCCCTTTAGATTAAATAGTTCTTGTACTAATTATCAGTGTTCCATGTATCATAAATTTAAACCCTTCTTGGGATGAATAGTTGGATATTATGTTGATGACTTCATGTTCAAATCTAGAAAACAATGTGATCACATGATGGATCTTCAAATAGTATTCGAAATGTTTTGGTAGTACAATATGAAGTTGAATCCATTGAAATGCACTTTAAGGATAACATCAAGGAAGTTCTTTGGATTTGCAGTATGCCAATATCACATTGAGGTTGACCCTGAAAAGACATGCATAATCTTAGTGATGTCACCCCCTCAGAATCTCAAATTACTGAGGGTGAACTAAGGTCACCATGCCTACAATGGATATTTCATAGCCAATATGGCAAGAAAATCTCTCCCATAACCAATATTATGATTAAATGAATCGCCTATCAATGGGATGGGGACTACGGAGAATCCCTTAAAAGTCTCATGTTGTACTGATTTCACCCACTGGTCATGATTCAACCAATGGAAGGAAAGATAATCATCTTATATATTGATACTATGGAATGATCACATGGAACTCTACTCTCACAAAAAAATGATGCGGGGAATGAGAACAGTCCTTATTACCTCAAATGAATGATGATAGGAATTGAGACTTGATATTATAATGTTGAAAAGAACTATCTTACACTCATCTTAGAAGTGAAAAATCATATGCATTACTTGCAGCACCATAAAGTCCACCCAATATCTTTTATATAACTACTTAGGTATATCCTTAGCTTTTACATGCTGAATGGGAATTTGTACTGATGGGTGGTAATTCTACAACAATATGGCATTCAATTCATGTCATAGAATTAAATGAAATCATAGGCCCTGGATGATTTCTCTGCAACTCATCCCACCCCAGAAAGTAAACTAGTGGATATCAAGATTCCATAAAAAAGGTTTTCTATGTCCATGACACCCCATGGACATGGGAGATGTATTTTAAAGGATCCTTTCAAAGTCTTATCGACAAGATACTAGAAAACCTGAAACTCAATTGGGTTAGCTTAGGGATTGTGTTTGTTTCTCCAGAAAAAGAAATTTTTCCCTATTCTTTCTCACTATACGAAGGCTACCCAAAATATGAGTCTGAATACCAATCCGACATAGTTGTCTTGGAACTATCCCTATAGATGTAGATATCCTACCTTAACATCAAAGGGGATCCGGGACTAGCGATGAAGCAGATCAATGTTGAATATTCCACAAAAAAGGAATAATATTTCCCTCTCATTGTCTACATCATAGGACTAATTTAATAGTTCCCTTTTGTTCCATATTGCATCATGTTCTCAAATCATATAATGCTCGTGTTATCACATTGGCTAATGAAGCCACAGTCCTAGATGACCCTAATTAGAAGGAAGAAATCTTTTTCATCATGAGTTAAAGGATGACCTCATCAATCATCATCAGCAACATGTAAGAAATCAATCAGGTCAACACTTCCCTAGTGAATAATGAACCAATATGCACCCCTATATCAATAGATCCCATAATTGACTAACTCTAAAATGGGGTCCTTCTGACAAACTGAGACGGAAGGGAACATATTTGACATCAAGTAGTGAACTTTACCCTCTGGTATGGTCTAAATGATCAATAATCCCTATTAAAGTAAGTATTATATGTAATACTCCTCAAATTAATATCATAAAGATAGATTCATTTCATCATAAAATAAGTACATGCAGGCTTCTACGACACTCATCAGTCTGAGACTAGGTTCTCCCACTAAATCAAGAGGATGGGTTGCTACTGGCAGAACATGATACAAGACTAAGTGGAATTCACCAGGATATATCATGCATTCCAGAATCACGAAAACTTCATCCATAAACCCCTGGAATTACTACATATAGCTAAATATTACTATCTATTTTTTGTATGGTGAATGGATGTTATGGGGCCATATACCCCATCCACAACTAAGCAATTTAAGTACATCCTTACCACTACTAACTAATTTTCCAATTGGTCCAAGGCAATAAATCTCAGGGAATTCATGATGAATAATTTCATCAACTTCCTGAATTCCCATATCATCACATAGTTTTGATTCCTTCACAAGTTACTGATATACAATGACGCCCACTTCTGTTCTATAGAGTTGAAGAAACTATACCAAGGGTATGGTATCATGTCCAATCACTCATCCCGCTATCATGTAGTAAAATATGGATAGATAGTGACCATCAATAATACTCTATCAAATATACTCCAAAATATGGTGAACAAGGACTAGAATTCATGGCCATAAAATATACTCTATGATTTATGGGCCTAACGTACCACCACACGTACTAATACACAAGAAACTCTGTATTCACTGGTATACCGAACTGAGGTAGTGTTACTTATAAGAGTATAGTTTCCCTTACTTAAAATATCTATTTTTAGAATACTATTAGAAGATTATAAATAACAAAAGTAGTTGGATGAGTTGGATTGGATCAATGAGAATAACTTGTATACATTGCAATCCTCTAAGTCCATCATAATCGGATTGCGAGTGCCTTCAATCAAAAGGTCCTCCTTGATTCATTCATTTAAGGATTACTGGTATTCGATCTTAGGACCCTATTGATGATAGGAAATAATCCTCTAAATATGGAACTCAATTGGTAATGGAATTATGTTATACATAAGGTCCATCACAATGGAGCCTATATACTAGTCGCAATGGACAAGGAACGCATTACGCCCCCACTAATGTGAGGATTTTAAGAAGTAATTTTTATAGATTCCTTCAAGAATTAAAGTCATCATAACCTCATGAAATTAAACAATATAGAATTTTTCCTAACTGTATGATGTTAAACTATATAGAAGTAATCCTAACCTGATTATGTTAAACTATACAGAAGTCATCCTAACATCATGATGTTAAACTATACATAAGTTTTCCTAATTTCATAACATTAAACTATATGGAATTCATCCTAACCTCATGACATTAAACTATATGGAAGTCATCCTAACTACATGAAGTTAAACTATATATAAGTAATTATAACCTTATGATGTTAAATTGTACAGATTTTATCCTAACCATATGATATTAAACTATACCGAAGTTGACATAACCTTATGACATTAAACGTTACAAAATTCATCCTAGCTCATGATATTAAACTGTATGGAATTCATACTAACCTCATGAATTTAAATTATATGAAATTTTTCCTAACCTCATGAAGTTAAATTGTACAGAAATAATCCTAACCACAAAACATTTAATTATATTGAATTCATCCTGACCTCATGATGTTAAACTGTATAGAATTCATCCTTACCTCATGATGTTAAATAATAATAAATTCATCCTAACCTTATAATGTTAAATTTTATTGAAGTCTCCATGACATCATAATGTCAAACTATATGGAAGTTGTCCTAACCTCATGATGTTAATCTATATAGAATTCATCCTAACCTTATGACATTAAACTATACAGAAGTAATCCTAGTTGCATGACATTAAACAACACAAATTCATCCTAACCACATGATGTTAAACTATCTGAAAAAGTTCCTAGAAATAATATATTAAATTGCACTGCATCTCACATCCTCACCGCATGACATTAAAATACACAGGACATGCCCTTATTGTATGATGTTAAACTACACAGAATGTGTCCTCACTACATAATGTAAAACAGCACACATCCCCAATATTTATCTTCTTTAACATTGAGTGACCTTCATCCTTACTGCATGATGTTAAACTATATGGATGATTTCCTCTCTACAAGACACTAAAACTTCATTGCTTTTAGAACTATGTATAGATTGATTCTAATCCTAATGAGATACATAGGGATGAATATATCTTATATCTTTTCGCAACCACCACATGATACAAAATTCCACAGTCATTTATCTTATTACCACTATTTAATGAGGGGAACTATTTCCATTCCTTGTTTCTCACACTGAGCTTATCTCACTTGAGCTTAGAAATATTGGCAGGGGTTCACCCACATGATCAAGACATATCATCTCACATTAAGGTTATCATGGTCCTAAATGTGGGACCATAAAATTCACACCTTGATTCCTCACTGCATGACATTAAACTACATGGCTAATGACTCATGCATGACACAAAACTGCGTATCATTATTGTGAACCTCACATGAGATAAAAACTACCCTTGGTGTTAGTCTCCTACCACACCTCCATTGAATAACTGTGTATGTCTTATTTCATACCACCATAGGATAAGTAGGGATGCTAAGACCCCCATTTTCGGGTCCATTCACAATCTCCCATTTTCTTGTCAGATAGCCTATTTCCTTTCCATATGACGTTAAACTACATAGTTTCTTAAGAACAATGTGTGGATTGATTCTTTTCATCATAGGGTAGGTAGTGATGCAGATATCTCTAATCTCAAGCCCAGCTATAAGAATCAATTGGAATAATCCCCCCCCCACGTATGGGTCAGACCTGCCTACATATTTTCCTATCCAAGAAATACATGCGGATTGATTCGTATTATCAAAGGATACATAGTGATGGATGGATCTCTAACTTTTGGTCCCAAATGCGACATAAATATATATATATATATATATATATATATCCCATTCCTGCATATGGGTCAGTCCTATATAGTAAACCTTAATAAAAGAACTATGTGTGTCATGATTTTTTCCATAATAGGATACATAGTGATGCCCAGATAATCAATCCTATGTCCAGTTACAAAATTCAATGAAGAAATGCACCCCTAACTACAAAAGGGTTGATTCATATAAGATTATTTTCTTAACTATAAGTCATATCTATGTACATTTTGTTTGTACATGTGAAAAATCTAAATGAGAATGGCTATGATATACAACTACCCACTAATAAGCTCATGCATGGATAAAAGATGCTCCCTGTATCTAAATTTTATGACCAGTGAAAAATTCATTCAAGGACATATTTCATAAATTTTCACATCAATTGACATGTCCTTACCATATGAAGTTAAAAAATAGCAAAACAAATATTTCCTTACTGCATAATGTTAAAATACAAATAAAATGTCCTAGTTACATGACATTAAAACTAAAAGACAAATACATCCCCACAACACGATACTTAAATGTGTAGGCCATCACCCATACTTATTCCTTATCAAAGGACCATAAGATCCTGACCCTAGACAACCGGAGAACGAGGTTCTTTTGTCATCATTTATGACCCTCAATTCATAAATCACACTTCATGTATTGATCACCTTAGGTTGCTGCTAACCTTTCATGGCCCTTAGAAAGAAAAAGTGATCACTGTGTTTGAATCTTTTATTGATTCATAAGGTCTCATACCTACCAACTAGATACATATTGTCCCTATATGAAGTGATTTTCGATCCCTTTGATCCTGACATCACCGTGGTGGGACTCAACACCTTAGGGGGTTTTGGGCCATCCCTGATATGATTGTACCATATCATTACTCATGACCAGAGAATATAGATACATGATTTATGAAATTTTCATCCCCCTATCATAAGGATATTAGAGTAATCTTTACCCTAGTTATCCAAATTAGTATCTTGTGTGACAGTCCCCTCATATCAGGTCCATGTGTGTCATAACCTTAAACTGCTTACACATTGGTCAATGTTGTACGACCATAATTTTTATCCTTTTATGTCACTAATCACAAAGGCTTAAACTGCTAGTGAAAGTGACACAAAACATTTCAGGTTGAAATATTTAGAGGGAGGCCTGAGAAAAATTTAATTCTTCTCTCACTAAACTCTTCATCTCCAGAGTTTAGGAAAAAATTAGGGTTTAAATAAAGGAGGAATAAAAGTTCACAGGGACTACTTTGTAGCCCTAGTAAAAGTATATCCATGATCGCTGGCCCCCCTGGTCCAAGAAAAAGTTAGGGTAATTATTTTTTCACATCTCATCACTATGAAAACGTGTTAGGTAGGCAGAGACATAACGTTTAGGGTTCTCAAACCCTTATTGAATATTAAATTTTCTATAAATCATAATTCATGATTTGAGTGCCTCATTTCACCAAAAATATTCCATGGCCCTTGTAAAAGGATACCCGAATTTGAGGGAACCTTTTTTTAACTATACATGTATTCCCAAGGATCCTACATATACACCTATGGTCATAAAAAAATGCATCATTACATTACGAAAAGGAATTTTTGATCCTTGTGAGCCTGATGTCTCCGTGGAAGAACTCAACACCTTAGAGTATTATAATCCATTCATGGAATGGTTTTCCCTACCATCCTCATGACCCGACCACTTTGGACCACGATTTATGATTCCCATAACCTGACTATTCAAGAGGATTCGACATCATCAATGTTACTTCATCATGATTTGTAACCTTTATCAAAGTATGAATCTGACACTCTATTCATGAGCCTCTTGATGGCCCGCACCTCATGACTCAAAAACCATAAGGCGAAGGGCCTGGGCTTTATAAATTAGACTTAACTAACCTAGGGTTCCAAAACCCTTACTGGATAAATTTTCATCCATACCCAGCTTCATCTTTTGGATGTTTGATTCATCATAAATGTTTCATGGCCCTCAGAAAAGATTGAGGACACCTCTATTTGAACATACTATTGATGTATAGGGGCCTTGATCTACCAAAACAATGAATCCCCTCCTTATAAAAAAGGAACTCTGATCCTTGTGATCCCTGGTAACACCACGATGGAACCTTGCACCTTAGGGTGTTGTGGGTCATTCCCAGTATGTCTGACCCATAACATGTTACTCGACTCAAACTTTTGGGTTATGACTTACTCAACCCATGCTCCAACTGTTCAGGTGGACTCGTCTTCCCGAGTATTTCTCCCTCAACCAATATTACCCAATAAATATTCCATGTACCTTGGAAAAGAGTGGATTCATCTCTATTTAACAATGCTACTAGTGTATAAGGTATTTAACCTACCAAATACAGGATTCTTTTCATTACAGTAATAGAATTCCAATCCCCGTGATCCGTGATAACACCATGATAGAACTCATCACCCTTGAGTATTTTGGGTTATTCATAAAATGTCTACCCCATATTCTATATTAACCAAAAATTTCTTAATAGAAAGACATTAAACTACAAAGTCTTTTATGTCCTAGTAGAATTAATTTAAACTGCACAACATATATATCCTTAACACATGATATTAAACTGCACAACAGATGTCCTTACCGCATAACATTAAATTGCATGGTAGGTCTCCTAGAAGCAAGACTTTAAATTACATATCATATTTTATACCCTTACTACATGATTTTTAGCTACAAAGATAATGCTGCTTCAAAAATGGTATATTTCTAGCGATAGAATATCCAAGCTAAAATAGCCTAAACTACAATAATATAAGGTTCGATCTAAAAGACCATAAACTATAATGATAAAAGGTCTGATCTAGAAGTCCCTCAACTATATCCAAGCAAAAATTTAGTATGTAAGATAGGAAAAAGGCACAAAAAATATCAGGATAAAAACACATAAGAGTATGGTCTAGAAAAAATATGAGTCCAATCCCACTAAGACATCCCCAATATGAATCTAAGGAAAATATTAGGACAATATTAATAAAAAGATACATAGCTTGTATATACCTATATATGGAATTAGAAAAGATCAATATATTCTTTATAAGTCCACTGAATTCATCTAAAGATAGAGTTTTCTACCTCCAAGACATATATTCTACCCAAATTATCCTTTTGTGAAGACATAATCTCAAGATAACTGGAATATATATATCAATAAGGAATCTAATGTTAGTGGACATTCATGTGAATTTCTCAAGAAAATTTTGTTACGATTTGAACATTAAAAGACATAAATTTAGGTTTACATGATATTATATAATGTATGATTACTTTTGATGGTCTATAAATCATCAAGTCAATGAAATTTCATGCACATAATTAATTAAGGAAAACTAGAAAATCACATATAATGTTAAGAAGATCTATTTATTGAAATCATGAAAAAATGAGGAATCTAATAATATCAGATTCTCTAAAAGAATTTCATCAAAATGAAAAACATTGATGATAAAAATATAGTAAGAATTGATCAGTTGAATTGGCCAAATTAGAAAGATTTTGACAAGAAGTTTCGATTGAGTGCTGAAGTGTATCCCACCCCACTTTATCCAGTACTAACTGAGGATGAAGAGTCTCAATAATAGTAGATAGCTCCTAAAATATTTTCTGAGTAGTATATAATTAATAGGATGAATCTTAAATCTAAAACCTTGAGTAAGATATGATATCTTTATGTCTCTCTATCTATGTTGTCAAGATGTCCATTTGGGCGGGCATATTTGATATTATCTGAATACTTTGTTCCAATACCTATGAAGCTTACCTCATTAGCTCGGTCATGGGAGTCCAATAATCCAAATCACACAAGAACCTATCACTAGAATCCAAGTCTTATTTCTTGAAGCTAATTTATTTCGTGATTTAATAAAATGGTTGGCTATAAAGGCCACCCACTCCTAAATCATAAAAGAGACAAAAAAGAAATTATTCTTGATCGTGAAATGTTTCCAAGGGAGTCTCAATGATCCAATAATGGATTTTCTTCTAGATTATCCTAAAAAATGTATGCTCCTCTAAAACTCCTGGAATGGGTATGTTGAAAGAGGGAATAACCAGATAAGCTAATAAAGAGGCAAGAGAAGAGAAATCACTATATACACCTCTCTCAAAAGGTTCATCATCTATTTCCCTCATTGAAGAACTATCATCCACAAAAACGTATTCCTAACTAATGGAATGATCATAACTAAGATGAGGATGCTTACTTGAAGACACTCCAGAATCCTGAATTAGCTCCGTTTTTCCTCACACAATGGGGCTGATAAAGTACATTGTATGTCCACATGATGGATTAATTTGTTTATAATACCACTCAGGTAGGGTTCCACCCAAGCCTTGGAATAATGACATGATAGAGATACAATGGCAGTAATATGTGGAAATATAATCTCAATGTTTGTGTCCTTTTATCCCAATATAATCCAAAATTGGAAGATAATATATAGATGTAGTTCTCCTCATACACCAGTTGAGGTGAGGGAAGAAACCATTTTTATTTATTGAAATTGGAGAGTGAACTGATAAGTGGTATACGACTTGAAAATAACTAGATAATCAACCTGGTTTGTGATAAACTCATCATGAAGAAATATTTTGTATGTCTGTTCATCAAGATAATCACCACCATCACCTACAACCAGCCTATCAGTGATAGATAATCCATGAAATTGAATCGATCAGACTAAATCAACATGTCTGCCACCTCATTAAGACTTAATTACATTGCTTTAACACCATAAATGTTCCGTATCCTAGGGTGGAATGAGGCACCATAGATCCCAATAGTGTTTTGGAACTTATAATAGTGAAAATACTCCCATATCCATCCAAACAAAAACTGGAAAGGACCACAAATACTAGAAGAGTTTTTTCCATATTATATTTGGACTAAGAGCTAGAAGAGGCATGTAAGAGTTGGTACCAACCAATTAAGAGGCCACCTATCTTCCATTGGAGCTTCCATTACCAATTTTTAAACATGGATTTTTGAACATGTGTCCCTAGTTGAGAAAAGACACCCATTCAAGAACATGGCCCTGAAACCTACCATCCTAAGTCTCAAAGATATCTCCAAACTTACATAATATCCCCATGTGTTATATTATCTAGATTTAGAGATTTTCTAATATTATATGGCACTATCACGAACCTATCAAGAAGGGTGTCAGTGAGGGAATATAGTAGTAAAATGAGCTCAATTATGATAGAGGAAAATATTGATCCATTATTTAAAGGATATCAATGAGAATATATTTAGATCCTATGTAACTTTTCTTTTACAATGATGAGCATATACCTTTTCAAAAATAGAGTCTATATAGGGTCATCCTAGATTTCCACAATAGGAAGGAACACAATATACATTTCCTCAAGGGGGTATCCCACCAAGCTGATAGATATCCCAAAGGATGATTCCCTCTTCACTATGGGATAGATGAAATGAATTGGTACCAGGGCACTAATGGATAATCAATTCTCTATAAAGGTTCGACTAATGATAAATGATGAACTGAAATACCCATACTACTTCATAAAGATTAATTGCATGTAGTCTATCATAAAATTATAAGAAGCTTTCACTAACACAAAATGGTAATGCCCATTCATCAGACAAATTTCCACCAAGTCACAGGTCTTATTTGGAGCTCCATCTTCCACCTGAGTTGTTCAAATAAGATACAAATATGCTTGAATTACTTTGATTTATGAGTTTACGGTGGTAATCGTAGCCATATGGACCTAGAGGGGGATTATATATCATATAAGACAACCCCTGGGATCATGCTATAACCAGTTGACCATTCTTAGGAATCATCATCTAAATAAAATAAAGGGATGTTGACATCCAGCTAGATGAAAGATTGTATTCATGAGAAGAAATGAAAACATCTTCTGGAAGACCAATTTTATATAAGGAAAGATGGTGTGACAAAGGATAGTTTTGAACTTCAGATAATAGAAGCCTCCTAAAAAATTTCTTGTCAGAATACACATGATATTGAGGGTTGGTATTAAGGTTTCCAAAGATCATGGCCTTCTGGCTAGCTACAGAAAAAGATGTACCAGAGCTGGAATCCATCTACATAAAAAACAAGAAATGAAAGTCATACAAGTAAGTAATCCCATAGAACGAAATTCAGAAATCTGACATCATAATTTGAATTGCATAACCCATTTGGGATTCATGGTCACATGACCTAATACAAGTCTCACAGACTACATAACCCACGATGATCTCATAGACCGCATAACCCATGGACATCACATGACTTCCCGACCAATTACAAGACTCATGATAAGGTGACCATGACATGGTCACACGATCTTTATAATAGTCGAGTGATCATGCAAGTGAACTAGCGGGTCGTGTAAGAAATCGATTTTGATAAGGACTTAGGTCAAAGATCAAGAAATTACCAAGATGTTATTTGTGATTTCCTTAAGAAATTTCTAGGATAAAGCAAATATCATGAAACAGTTCCCATGAAATAGCCCCACAAAATATGTTTTATGACCAATTCTCGTGTAAAGGTCTCACGATCAATTATTTCATAACTTATTACAAAGGGTTCACATGATGGAGGCAACACTCAAGAGATATTTTTTAGTTTAAGTCAATAGTGAATGATCCACCAACTATTCCCCTATTTAGAGGGAATTCAACAGAATACCACTAATCACCCAGAAGACCAAGCATCACCTAAGACGCCAATTTAAAGCATCCATATGGACTCAGGTGAAAGTTTTATTTTCTCAAAACTGATCCCTTATACCCTTATATATCGATCCTAAGCAAGGTAATTTGTTGATACCATTCAAATGAGCATCGAAAAATCTATATGGTAAGAAATACCCCAAGCATGAGTGTTATTTTCTCTACAAAATGAAGGAATATATGGTGTCCAAAACACCAGAATCACATAAACCTCCAAGGAACATGTGATCGAAAGACCTTAAAAAGTTCATGAGGAAAAGTCATGCATAGCACATAACGTACTCTAGATCATGTGAAGCCCTTTTGTAAAGCCTCATTGTTCTTGTGAAGGCTTCCAAGACACCCGTTGATCATGCAAAGACTGCTAGATGACTTCCACCGAGTCACATGACTTGATAACTAGAAGGTTCCAGACAAACCATATAAAAATGCTTGTAAAATAAAGGAGAAAAATATGATAATATGGATGCCCTTTTAAGTTATTGATATTCTTACTATGCAATTATATGGTTTGAAAGGCACTTCAGGGCCCTATAAATATGTCTACCTTGTTGTGGAAGAGCCTTCTGACATGAAACCTTTATCAGGTGAATGGTTTCATATATGTAAATTCAATTATGTGCTACCCCTTTGTCTCTATATACAAACAAGGGATTGTCCATGACAATTCTCAAACATCAAGACAAGGCCAGTTATTAGGCATGCGACACATCATAGGAAGGAATAGTGATTATTTTTTAAAACACTCTCACAAATTCCCGAGATCCACAACCCTTTAAAATAAAGAAGAAAATAAAAGGGGAAGTTTAGAAAGATTTTTGTAGAGTGAAGATATGATGATAATCATGGGAAAGGGGTTATGAACCCTGGGTGATCACCATTGATCCCATGGACTCCCCCATCGACATGTCAGCATGATCCCATAGAAGCCCTCTATATAGGAATCTTAATCTCGTAATGGCCCCCCAGAAAAGCCACCTTTGTCTTGCGGAAGACCCCAAACATGTATCCTTCAATCAATTGAAAGACTTTCCACAAGAATCGTGATCTTAAGAAGGCTCTTAGACATGTTTTTCTAACCTTATGTAACATACTTTACATGTCCACATAGTTAGGATAAATCCATTTGATTGTCCTAGGTCCAATAAAGATATAAAATGTGAAATGTTCTCATGGTCATGGAATATTACACGACACCATGGATGGCCTATGACAGGATCTCATGAAGTGCACGACACCAAAGTTCTCTACAAACTCCATCCCAAATCTTTGATATACGCATTGGAAAAGGTAGTGTATAACTGATGAAGTGAGGCCTATAAGTCCCTCTCCATAATCAGAAAAAAAACATGCAACATCAATGATCGATCTTACATGGGAACATTGGAGAAGAATTCTTAGAGTGTTCAATCATGAGATCGCAAAGGTTTTTGATAAGTAAAATTTTGGGAACAAGCTAAGGGATCATGAGGAATGAAAAGTCACTTCATGTTATCACTTGAGATCACATGAAGGACTCCTAGTGTATCAGTCATATAATGCAAATTAGGTCTCTCATGTTGACTGGGTCATGAGAAACCTAAATAATAAGCTAACACTAGAAAAAAATGTGGAACATATGCAATAAATGATGGAATAAAGACTAAAATATGGGAGACATATGTGAATTACATATATGATGATCCTCATACACTTTTCATGAATTATTGAGATCATGAGACAATAATAGTATATGTAGCAGAAATCATGTGATAATCCCCCAAAACACTATATGGATCATGTGAATCCCTTTTAACATGTCAAAGAAAGTCACATGACACTCTTTGGGAACACGACCTATGTCTTGTGAATTCCTTTAGGCTTTCCATCCGAATCGAGAGATATCCTACAAACATGTCACCCAAGTTAACGGTGACACCAAGATAGGTTAGCTATGTCTCATGATGATACTAAGACATGTCATCCTTTATCACACGACATCCTATGGTTGAGTCATCCAGGTCATGTGAACCCTCCATAAATGTCATACTTGATCTCACGATGTCTTCTAGACAAGTCATCCAAATCATGTGACACCCTCTAGAAATGTTATCCATGATCATGAAATGACCTCTAGATAGGTCATATATATCATCTTATTACCTACGAAAATATTAGCAATGATCATGCGATAGTCTCCAAACATTTCATTCAGGTTATGCGACATCCTCCAGACAAGTCAATTGGATAATGTGATTGTGATCAATTGTGTCCTTAAACTAACTAAAGAATGTCTAGATATCCTCATACATGTCAGGAAGACATTCAAGCTGTGTTAAGAAGATGTACTGGGGAATGATAACCTTTTCTAGTGGGTATATTAGGGTAGACTCAGTGTGTAAGCCCTTATTTGTGGAATAATATCATATTCCACCATATAAGGGAAACCTCAGCGTGTAATCCTCGATTAGAGGCATAATATGATATGTCCCCAATGTTAGGGAAGCCTCAATTTGTAATCCTAGACTAATGGAATAATATGAAATGCCCCCATATAAGAGAAACTCAATGTGAAAGCTCCGATAAGTGGAATAAAATGATATTCCCGATATAAGGGTTGCCTCAGTGTGTAAGACCCAATATGTGGTATAATATGATATGCCTCTATATAAGGGAAACCTCAGTGTGTCAGCCCCAAATAGTGTAAAAATATGATATTCCCCCATATAAAGTCAACCTCAGTGTGTACGACCTGATCATCAGTGTAATATGAAATTTCACCTATGTCAAGGAAACCTTAGTGTATAAGCCCAAACCAGTGGCGTAATATCACATGATGCCACATAAAGGAAACATCATTGAGTCATCCTAGATCAGTGGAATTATTAAATATGTCCCCATATCAAAGAAACCTTAGTGTGTAGTCCTCGATCAGTTTCATAATATGATACGCCCCCATATAAGGGAAACCTTAGTGTGTAAGCCTAAATCAATGGAATAATATGACTTTACCCATATAAGGGAAGCATCAATGTGTAATCCCTAATTAGAGGCATAATATGGCATACCCCGATATAGGGGTAGCCTTAGTGTGTAATCCCCAAACAACTGAACTACAATGACTCTTATTCCTTTCATAACCAGAATGTGCAGGACGCCTTTCTAAGGCACGATATCAAATGGGAATCCCAATGCAAGTCCCACCTTGTATCCAAAATTCTAATCATTGGAACCTGATTATCTCTGGGGTTGATCATTATTCTTCACCCACTAATGGGGTGATAAGGAAATTGAACTATGATGACTTTGATTCCAACCATAGCCAGGACAAGTAGGATGCCTTCTTATGTCTTGATCTCCATGTTAAACATTCCAAGAGCTATCCTAATACATATGTCCTACACCCATATGTAGTGAAACCAATTAATTTCTATCCATTGATTCACACAATGAGCATGGATCATGTGGGATTAGGGATTTGTGATGATCATATCATTCACATCATTAATATCCATTATCTAGGGAAACCTCAGTGTACTAACCCTATTTAGTGACATGACATAAGTACCCCCATATAAGGGAATACACCTTGGATTAAGACCCAAGGGAATGATCAAACCCTGATGACTCTGGTTCCTTTCATAATCAGGATATGTTGGATGCCTCTCTGAGGCTTGATCTCAATACTCAGTGCCTACGTGACCTTATATATGTCTTTTCTTTATGATGTTAAACTGCCTGGGTTTGACGAAATATGTGGGTTTTTATTTCTATTACAAATAGTATATGTATGAAGCCTCATAACAGCTCAATCCCATCCTCATAATATTAATCACCTCCCTAGATGATAATAAACTCTAAAGTTCCTAGTTATATAGATTAAAAATATATAGAGTAGTCCATTAAGGTTAAATGGATGAATAACCTAGAATACATACAGATGGAATCATTATTATGAAATCCTTTAAACATGGAAGGATTTATTACTTGATTGTTTTAATTGGGTAACCAATATCCTATCATAATTATGAATATATTATCGAACATATATTACATATATATGAGAGTATCATAGTAGAAAACAATTTCACACTAAAAGGGTGTGATGATCCGGACCTCTTATCACCTACACGAATGTAATTTCCTAAGAATCATTTTGTATGAAACTCCAACTGACCACCTACCTTTGGAAAGTAGTTTTGTTCCTAGTTATAGATTTCAGAACCATTGGGAACTTATATGAAATATAAAAGAAAATGGTGAACCCGATGTGAATGATTATACATACATAATACCCCTCATAATAAAACTATCTGGCCATGTTTCTCTCACCACATGGTTGATCATCACATGTATTTTACTAATGAAACACACCTTTAGAAATTGATTTTTTTTAAAATATATCAAAAATCGTAATATTTATATTACATAATAAGTCCCATTTTATTTTCATAAAAAAACAATAAGTTATCTAGGTAACAATTTAGTTACCATGGTTAATGTTAAATGTGGTAAGTAGTTAAACTACGAGATAAGGGTATATATATATATATATATATATATCAATAAAACTAGTATAAATTGTATTGGATGAGTTGATTTTAAACATCCCTTATCATTTATTATAAAAAATTATATTTGGTTCCACTTTATAATGAAAAATTATTTACATTATTTTAAAGTTAAGGGTATTTACAAGGGTGTGACTCCTCTCACATATAAAAGGGAACCTCCCCCCTCACTTATTCATAGAAATTAATCACCTTATCTTATTATATATCTATCCAAATCACTCACTAGATATCCTACCTACATCAAAGAGGTTTTTGGTCTTGTAAAAATACCAACCAAATAAGTATTAGGGTGTAATCCAAAGGAGGATTCCCAAAGAAGATGTAATTGTATTAACTGAGTTCTCTCAAACATATTTCTTCTTAAACTTCCTATAAATTGGTTATATTAATATTAATATGATGAAATAGTTATTATAAATATAATGAAATTTTATTATTTTGATGTAATATCTATTTTTTACTTCCTACCTATCCAATGGAAAATGAAACGGTCGCTCATGTGTACATGCACACTACTGCATCCATGAAGTGATGTTTTTCAGTTTTCATTACCACCTCAAAAGTACAATTATAAAGATGTATTTAATAAATATATAAAATATTCATAACATAATTATTATTCTAAAAAGATAAATTATCATTTAACTTTATTTATTTCCGTCCATTGAAAAATTAAAATAACACTCGTGTGTACATGCGGACTACAACCACCATGGAGCGACATATATCATTTTTCAGCACCACCATACATGGATGGTTATAAAAGTTAATATAAAAAATAAATATTATATTTGTGACATGATAAAGATTATAGAACCATGTACATGGAACATTTACCCAAACCATCCAACTAAAACAAGCATGGAAAACAAAATACTTAATACCAAAATAATGATTTTTGGAAAAGAATTATTAATTAATGGGTTATAAAATTATAATAGAATGATATAAAGTAATATAAGTATGAATATGGTTCTATAATATATTTATAATAAATATAAGTCTATTATAAAATAGGTTATATCATGTATGAAGAAAGTTGGGACTTGAGGTATGGGTTTGTGACAATCTGTCTTTTTAATAGGATTGGATATGTTTCAATTTCCATTGTGGGAATTGTATGTTATTTCTATATTAAAACTCAAATATTTTATACTATTTTTTTATTAATAGTTTTTTCAAGTATTATTTTTCATTTTTCTACTCTTTGGTACTAAACTATATTTAAATATTGTTTTAAGAAAATCTTACCATATTGCTTCTTTTTGTTCATGGATATTTATCCTCTATATCCATGTTCTTAAAAATTATTTTATAGATGTTGTTATCTAAATTTAAATGATTGAAAAATGAATTTTTATAATATATTGTACATAATATATAAAACGTTTAAGGGAATATTATTATTTTTTAAATATCTCATTTTTTACTTTCTTTACAAAAGTGTGAAAAAAACGTTTTCTAACAATTACACGAAAATATTTTCCCAATTTTATGTCCTTTATTAATCATGAAGATTAATTTAAAATTTTCCATTTTTAACAAAGAACACACAATTCTAATTATTCTGATTATTTTTTAGTTTTCTTAAATACTTTAAAAATAAAAAAAGATATTTCTTCTCATTCATCAAATAAAATTACCAATTCTTTTATAAAATTACTTTTCATTTATGTAAATATCCTTTATGGATTATTATAGTTGACTAGGGATATTATGTTTTTAAACCATCCACTTTAATTCTCTAAATGTATAATGATAACGATGTTTTAATTATTTTTTCATGAAACCCATTTCATTCTAATGGGTTGATTGATCTATGATGAATTGAGGAATATTTTTGTAATCTAGTAGCACAAATAATGTGTGGTTTTTATTATGTGATATGTGGGCATAAAATTATATATATAATAAATTCATTGGGTAAAAATTGATATCTCACGATATAAAATGAATGGGAATGGGACGTGAACCAAATCTATAATGGGACTCTATCCATTGTGTTTTTGGGAATGGTGAGTGAACCTAATCCTCTATTAGACTATGTACAATATGTTATGATGGTCCTATAAGTTATACTTGACCAAGGAAATGATTTTCCATGATTACTTGTGTTCCAAAAACTAACTTTTTATGCTTATGATATTATCTCATGGTTCATGATTGATTATTTATGATTCCATACTCTTATGACTCATGTCTTTTCTATGAAAAATTATTATGTCATGACACATGATTTATGAACTATGAATTATTGGGTATAATTTTCTTAAGTTTTAACCATGTTCTCACACCCATATACTAATATTATTCTCACTTATTATCATCGACTGATATCTCCTATGTTTACCCTTACTAATCATCTGAGCTCACCTATTCCTATATTTTTTCCCAGGTTTTGAAGAAAGGTATTAAGAAGAATATGTCTAATAAGGGTACATTGTGAGATGAAATTAATGGTAGATATTTAATATTATGCATAAATACGTTGAATATTTAACTAGTCTCTAAATACAATAAAATTTTATGATTCTGGATCATGTATTATTATTAGATTTGTTTAATATTCATCTAAAATGATGTAATATTTACATAAGTGATTATCAATTTACCTCAATTTCTATAAAAGTAGGATTTAGTAATTTTTGGGGATTAATATGAAATTTTTTTAATAGATTCCTATGGATAATTATAAATATATAAAATATTCAAAAATTTTGGTAAATTTTATAGTGTGTGATTTCCTAGAAATTACATCTTTGTCTGGATACAAATATGTGTATGATGGCTCTAGCATAGATACACCAAGGGGTAATAACCAAGAAAAAGTATACCTGGGTATTAACTTGATCTTCACTCAGTGAACAAAGTGAGATACCTAAATACTTATTTTTTTAATTGTGGGGTATATTATTTGGATGTTTCACATTATGTTTATGGACTATAATGAGGGATTTGAATAAATTTAGGTTAAACATATAATATGAAATGACCAGGGAAAACATATATTGAAACCTAAAATTTCATAGAGTGAAATAATTTGTCATAATTTAGGACATATTAGGAATGATTTTCATTAGCATATGATTTTTTAATTTGATTAATATTAATTTATACTCACAAAATTTTTT
Organism: Viscum album; assembly: GCA_963277665.1. NCBI lineage: Eukaryota > Viridiplantae > Streptophyta > Magnoliopsida > Santalales > Viscaceae > Viscum > Viscum album. The sequence continues at coordinate 792,346,442 of OY728141.1, forward strand.
TTGGTGTAAATAAATTATGAGATCCATAATCAAATGGAAAAGGTGTGATTATTACAACTTCATGAACATAAAATGTCTTATTTATGGTCCTACCCACACTCTTATATCGGAATAATTTGTTAAGGGTATCACACCACCACTTCAATGATTAAATATTGGATTATTGGTGAAAATTATTTTGGGTACTACGATTTCATCTCATGTATATAGCTTTAAAAAATATTATTTTTCTCCCTATAACCATGTTTCATGTGATTTTGGGCATGGATTGGATCTCTCCACCTAGATACCATATCATTTTTTGATAAGGGAATCCATATTTGATATCCTAAAATAACTTACGGTAATTTATTGGTGTGAGGGTGAATAGGAAAATCTAATGAAAATTACATAAATTATATGGGTCTTAATACCTAATCATCACGGGTATCTATCACAAATGGTTTGAGAGAAAATAAAAATTAAAGATACAAATATTATGATGGAATACACCACTGTATTTACTAGGTATTTTCCCAGTATTAACTTGAATCATGAAGTCGAGTTTTCAATTGAAATAATACATAATGGTACACATATCTTAATAAATCCTTATATAATGGCCCCAATTGAGCAACTAGAATAGAAGAAGAAACTCTAGTAGAATATAGAATAGGGATTACAATTCACAAGTGCATCACCATCAGGTTAAATTATTCTTTTTGATAAAAAGTAATATGGGTCAACGCGTCTATGCATCAATTATCAGGAACTAAATTTTATCATGGTCAAGAACAAGTATCATCTACCTTGTTCTGATAACTTTTTTGATCAAGTTCACAAAGAACAATACTTTTAAAAGTACAAAATTTGATTTTAATATCATTAGAGGTTCAAAAATGAGGATATTCCCAATACATCATTCCATATGAGGTATTGATCGTACTATGATTCACTGTTTTCTTTCACTCTCGTACCATTATATTAAACTGGTTTTGTATTGAAAATTAAAAATATAATAACAAATTAAAATTAATGTTTGATTAAATAATTTAATTTTTTTCACTTTTAAAATGGTTATTTCACATTTTTTTTAGGTTTTAATTATAGATGATGGTGATTTGGAAAGCTCAGACGAAGTTAAAGAAAAATGGGCCAAATTGCGCAAGAATCCAAGAACATATGTAGACTCAACTACACACTTATACTAATCTGTGCATCCATTTGGGATTAAATTTTGTGAGGTAATACAATATTTATTGGGATAAAACTTTAATTAAGTAACCAAATCCCAATTCATACATTAAGATTCCCAAGTGAACAGATATATCCAATAAAATGAATCTGGCACATAGTCAAACATTTGCCTCTATATTTTGAATATATATCTTATTATATAAATTATTTGGACACAAAATTTGCCATGTATATATAATTTATGTCTTCAAACAAGTGTGTATTTTTGTAAATAATTATATAATATTGTCTAGTGGCCAAAAACTAGGGTCCAAGTTGTTTCCTAAAATTAGGTTGCCCAAAACCACCTCCCATTTTGGCTATAAAAGAACACCTTGGGGCCTACATTTAAGTGTTTGTCTAGGAGGAAAGGTACTTCCATTTTGGAGTCCAAAATGAGTCCCCTAATCATTCATATAATTTCTTAATTCTATGATAATTTCTAATTTAATATATAATTATTCATCCCCTCATATGGAGTTCTAAACTCCTCGTAATCACCTAGGGAGGAACGTGTTGTAAATCCTAAGCTTTATTTTTGTAATAATTGAATTTTATTTTAAAATTACGGTTAATTTTTTTGTTTTCCATAATACCCTCTTGTTATTTTATTGAGTTATGTACTGGTATTTCATACCCGACTCATATGATCGTGTTCGGGGGTACCCTTTTATGTGATGTTTCACACACCGTTCACCATTTCTTCTTCTCTCTTTTAATTGTGGTGTTTGTGTGGTTCATAGAGGCTAATTTAACTCTCATAAACACTATCAAGGACATGAAAATTTATTTAATTTTATCAAAAATAAATAAAATACAATCTTGGATAGAACATTGAGTTATTCATGTGTTACCTTGGTTAGTTTCAGTTATGAAGTCAAATTCAAATAACCCCACCATAGATGGAAATTGTTGATCATTTTGTGTTTTCAAATAAACCTTAGGAGTTATACTACTATAAAATTATAAATAACATAGTTTTATTTGTCATAAAATAGCTATTAAAAGATTATAATCCTATCTCTTGAAGAAATGAAGGATGCGTGTCATGATATTTCCCCAAGTTGATCACATATAATCCAATTTGTTAATTTTATTTTTTATTTAATCACATTCATTTTTATATTGAATTATTAAATTATAAAATCCCAAGTTTTAAAAAATCCCATTCCCCACTATTTTTAATATTCAAACCCATCTTTTTGAAATAATGATCTAAGGCTCTGTTAAGCGATGACCTATGTTTCCTGTTATACTACAAGAATTATAGTAAAACTAAACATCTAATATGATGTGATTGACAACGTGATAAATTTTTTTCACCATTTAAGGGGATAAAATACCTTTTTTCATTATTTTTTTATTTTCCTTTTTATTTTTTACTCCTTTCAATTTTCCTGCTTCCCTTTTGTTTTTTTTGTGTTTCTTATTCTATTTTTATCTCTCTCTTACACTCTCTCTCTCTCTAATTCTATAATGTAATATAATCCTTTCTTTTCTCATTAAATTATTCTTAACTTCTTTTATGTTATCCATAATCTATCATAAAAATAAAAAAATAAGAAAAAAATTCACCACATATTTTTATGACCTGAGTATAGAAAGAAAAATTGCTTGAATTTGACCTAGAAATAGAAAAGTCATTCACTCACAAATAAAGTCATCTAGAGTTGGAATGTAAAGTAACATTGAGTAAATCCTTGTGCAACCTCAATTAGTACTAAAGTGATAAAAAATTTAACTAAATCAAACCCCATAAATCATGGATGTAAATAATTGAACCGTAAAAGAACTGACCACCCCGGATGTAGTGTACCAACCTATGTACATCCAATATCTTGGGGAAGCATCCAACATTGAGATAAGATCATGTATCATCCTCTTAATTCTTAAATTATATGGTCTTTCCAGTTATGACCCACAAAAACATCTTAAAGAGTCTCACATTGTGTTCACCACCATGAAACACCAAAATGTGTCTGAGGACCTTATTATGTTTAGGGACTTCCCTTTCTCTTTTGATGGTGTAGAAAGAGACTTTATATACTATCTACCTACCATAATTGGGGGCTGTAATTTCCTTAAAATAATCTTTGAATAGAATTTTTTCCCTTCCTCCTGAACTACATCAATTATAAAAGAAATTTGTGGAATTAGGAAATCTCAAGGAGATACCCTTCAAGAATATTGGGAGAGATTAAAATGGATTTGTTCAAGTTTATCCCACCACCAAATTTGTGAACAATTGCTAATTCAATTTTTATATTAGGGACTTTTCCCCATGTATCATGGAATGCTAGATGTTGCAGCTACTGTTTCCCCAGTTGATAAAACTTCTTCTACCACTCGTGACTTAATATACAACATGTCTCAAAATGCACAACAATTTATTACATGAGAAATTGCACCAACCCAAGGAGTTAATGAGGTAAGTCATTTATCCCTAGAAAAAAGTGGGATAATAAACTTGATGAGATGCATACCCTTCTAAAGAAATTATCTCAAGCTCAAGGTAATTCAAACTCTCCAACAGTTCCATTACATTGTGTTATTTGTTATGATAACACTAATTTTTATGACCAATGACCAAAAAATCAGGATTAATTTGAGTCTTGTGCAGTAGTATTCCCTGTGTATCCATTACAACAAGCACCACCCTTCAAGTAAGAACCATTAAGGCCAAACCCAAACCCCGAGTGGTAAGCACAACCAAAATACTGACATGGAGGAAACTCAATCTACCCTAATAAGAATCGGTATCAACAATTCCAAGGTATGAAACCTTATTATCCTTCACCATCTCAAAAAAATCCTACTCCTCCCAAGTCTAAACCAAGCCTTGAGGTCATGGTGAATCAAATGAAAATCCAGAACTTCCAATCCCTAATAATTTTATCACTTTACAATCCCAGAGACTTAAGAACGATTCTAGATGGTACATTTGGGATAACCCATATTTTTTTGAGAGTTTTTAGTGACCAAGTTTTTGTGTGTGTCCCTGATAAATAGTTTACCTCTATTTTGATCTTCTACCACACGTTTTCTTGTGATGGAAACTTTGGTTCTCAACTAATAGCTCAAAAGGTCCTTGAATCAAGACTTTATTGGACAATATTTTATAGATATTCCCATAAGATTTGAAACTCATGAAAATTATGTCAAATCTCTAGGAATATATCCTAGAGGAAAAAACTTCCCTAATAACACATGTTATTCTAGGAATTATTTGATGCATGGGGCATTGACTTCATGGTCTCTTTCCCAAACTCATTTGGATTTGTCTGAATCTTACTTTCTATTTACTACATCTCTAAATTGGAGGAAGAAAAGGCTACTAGGATTGATGACTCTCGAGTGGTTGTTGATTTTTTGAGGTCCTAGATTTTAAGTAGGTTTAGTTTTCCAAGATTCATCATTAGGGATTAGGGTTCATAATTTTTCATTCCCAACATGAAAAATATGATTCATAAGTATCAGGTGGTTTATAATGCATCCACTGTATATCACTCCCAAACTAATGGAAAATAATAAATATAAAATCGTTAAGTTAAGACAATCCTATAAAAATGGTACAATCCAAGAGGAAAGATTAGAGTTTTCACTTTGATGATGCACTTTGGGCGTATCGAATAGCTTTTAGAACCCCAATCGGAATGTCACCCTAAAGGATTTTGTTTGGAAAGTATTTTCACCTCATAGTAGAGGTATAACACCATGAATATTATTTTATTAAAAAAATGTAATATGAATCTTTCATATGTAGTTGATCATAGGAAACAATAGATTCAAGAGCTAGAAGAAATTATGCATGATGCAAATGGGTACTCCCGAATCTATCAAGAGAAGTCAAAGTCAATCCATGATGGGATGATTCATCAATAGAAGTTTCATATTAGTGAGAAGTTACTCATGTATAATTCTTGGATAATTCTCCACATAATTAAGCTTCATTACCAATGGCTCAGTACATTTACATTTACTATTGTTTAACGTTTTGGTGCTATACATGTTTTCATGAGAAGAGTGAACTGAGTTTTACTGTCAATGGTCAAAGGCTCAAACACTTCTATGATAATTTTCCAAATAATATCATAGAGCAAATCCAACTAATGGGTTACACATATGACACCACTTAGTAGGTTGTCCCTTCTCCCAACCTTTATTTACTTGTCTATTTATTTAAAATACTTGCATTGAGGACAATTTAATATTTAGGTGTGGGTGAGGGTGAAATTTCATAGTTAGGATTATAAAAAATCATTTTTATTATTTATTTATTTTTCATTATTTTGTGTTTTTAGATAGATTTTGATCTTAAAAATAATATCCAAATCATATTTCATTCTTGACCCAATTTTGTGGAAAATTCCATTATCATTGGAAAATTGTTTTTCAAATGAATGTTGTTATGAAATATTTTTCTATAATTTGTATTTTAAAATAATTATTAGGTGTTTAATTTATTCTTTAAACCAATGCCTTCTTACCACTAAAAAATAGTTTATTCCCTTATCGAAGAGGAATTCTATGCCCTTTATTATATATTCTTCCTTTTAATCACTTTTTGGAGAGTCTCATGTCATGTAGATAAACTAGAACTTACCTTGATTATGTTTGAAGAAATAATATTCAAGTGTGCTGCATTCATGGTAGAGGCCACCATAAATTGAAAATCCCTTTCTTCAATGAACCACTATTTTTGTCCACCTTGACTTTTTACCCTTCTTAAGACTAGATACCATGAAATGTATGTTAATATTCCACCTTACAAGGTAATTTATCTATACCTAACATTGACTAGTGTATATTCTTATTTTACTTTTATAAAGTTTGGGGGAGAGGGTGTTTCTATGGTAATTATTAGGAAAGAATCATTTTTATGGGTTGATAGAAAGGATGCCTACATTTTCCTTGGGTAGTGGGTTCATAATCCATAATGTATCATTGTTATAATTTTTTTTCTATATTTATATGCTATGAAAATTACAAAAACATATAGTTATGTACATATAAAAAAATATAAAAAAATAAAAAAGGATAAAAGATTAAGTTTACACATTGTTATTCAATGATTGACTGTGACCCACACAAATGGACAATGGGGATAGTGATTTTTAAGTGATAAACTTTGTGAGGGGCTGAGTGTGTACTTTAATTGTGAACACTAGATTAATTTTGACATTTTTTTAACTTAAGATATTAAACACACCACTTCATCCTTGGATTTTTATACATTAAATCCTACCGACCCTTGACCATCAGAACTACCTCTTTAATGTCCTCTTGAGTAGAACGATAATTTTTACCTATAGAGAACTTATAATCTTATAAATAATACGGTAATATCACATGAAATATAGTAAAAGAACATAAATCAAATCTCACAATTTCCTTGAGTGAAGTGGGAAAATTTATAATTTAGGTAGGTTGAGACATGTTTCATGGGTGAATAAATGAATTTGAACAAATTTGAATGTGAGAGAAGAAAAACGATAGAAAATTTGATATTATAAATGATACATGGTGTATTTTATTTCAAAAGTGTCTTGGATTTTTTGTCACCTATTATTTAGGAATGGTACATGGTTAGGATATAATACTTTTCCTAGTAGTAAAAATTTTTAGGTGTGGGGGTTTGATCATACCATGATCCACTATTTTATTTCACTCTTATATCATTATATTGAAATGGTTTTGTATTGAAAATTAAAAATATAATAAAAAAATTTCACATCCTGTTTGATTCAAAAATATAATATTTTTCACTCGGAAAAGGTCTATTTCACTTATTTTGATTTTTTTTTGTTGTAGGTGGAGACGATTTGGAGGGCACAAATGATTTGGACTCAACCACACACATCTACTAATATGTGCATCCATTTGGGATGAAATTTTTTGATATGATATAAAATTTAGCGGGATAAAACTTTCATTAAGTAACCTAATCCCAATACATCCATTAATAGGCCGAAACAAACCGATATTTCCAATAAAATGAATCTTCGTAGAGTAAAAAGTTTGTATCTCTATTTGATAAATATATCTTATTATATACATTATATGGAAGCCAAAATTTTACATGGAGATATATCTAGGGTATTTAAATATGTTTTTAGTTTTTTCAAAAGTGATATAATATTTCTGCTATCCTAAAATCATGTTCCAAGTGGTTTTTCAAAATTAGGGTTCTTAAAACCACCTCCTATTGTGGATATAAAACAACATGTTGGGAACCACATTTAGGACTTCAACTAGGAAGAAAGGTGATTCCAATTTAGAGTCCAAAATAATTCCTATAATTATCCTTACAAGCTCATTAGGTTAAGGTAATTTTTACTTAAAAATATTTTTCTTCCTCTCCTCTCATGGAGTTCAAAAACCATCATGATCATCAGGGGAGGAACTTATTGTAAATACCAAGATATGTTTTTGTAATAATTGAATGGTATTTTTAGATTTTTATGTTGTTTTTCATAATCCCATCTTCTTATTTTATTGATTTCTGTACTGGTATGTCATACTCGACTCATGTGATCATGTCTGGGGGTACCCTTTCATGGGATGTTTCACACACCGTTCATTGTTTCTTCTTCTATATTTTAATTGTGGTGTTTGTGTGGTTAATATTGGTTAATTAAACTCTCATAAACACTATAAAGGTCAAGTAATTTTATGTCATGGTATCAGAAATAAATAACATACAAACCTGAATATTATATCGAGTTCTTCCTGTGTTTCATTGGTGAGTTTCAATTATGAAGTCGAACACCAATCACCCAATCATCGATGGAAACCGGTGAATAATTGTGTGTTTTCAACTGAACCTTAGGACGTATCCTCATGTAAAGTTATTAATAAACTAGTTATAAATGTTAAAAATAAGGGATTAAAATATCATAATAGTATCTCTTAAAGCAATTAAGGATGAGAATCAAGATATTTCCTCGGGTTGATCGCACTTTATTAATTATGTTACTTTATACTTTGTTTTATCACTTTCATTTTTTGGTTGAATTCTTAAATTATCAACCCGAAAATCGTCCAAAATCTTATTTACAATTAACTTTAATAATTAAAACCATATTTTTTAATCAACTATCTAAGTCTCCTTCAATAGTTTACCTAGGGTTCCTGCTATACTATAGAAATTCTAGTAAAACTAAACATCTATTTTGATGCGCTCGACAACACGATCAGATGTAAACACTATAAATTTATAGTGATTCCATTTGAACTTACCAATACCCAAGTATCTTTATTAAATAATGGATTCCATCTTTATAGATTACCTTTCTTAGTTTATGGTAGTATTTATAGATGATATTCTTATATATTCGAATATTAAGGAATAATATGATGATCATTTGAGGATTGTGTTGAAGAGATTTAGAATAGAGAAATTGTATTCAAAATTTATCAACTTTAAATTATGCCTACTAAAATATCATTCTTGTTTCATTTAATTAAAATTGAGGGTATATATATAGATACTTAAAATGTTGAATTTATTAAACAATGTTCAAGACTAACCATTGTGATTGAGATCCGCAGTTTTGATATTGAAGGGCTATATGTTCCTTTAGATAAACAAATATGAAGAGAATTTCAAAAAACTGAAGAGAAGGTTGGTTAGTACAATTTTCCCAGACTACCTTATTGTATATAAATGTTTTTGATATATTTTGATCCATCGTATAATGGACTCAGATGCATTATTAGGGTGAATTAAATAGTAGTAGAATATACTTCATGCCAATTATAGTTTCATTATAAAAGTTACCTAAACCATGATTCAGAGTTGGCAGTGGAATTTTTTTGTATTGAAAATATAGATTCATTATCTTTATGGTGAAATATGAAATATATATTTATAGCATACATTATTGAAGTATATATTCAGTGAAAAATATTTGAATATGGACTAAAGGAGATAGTTAGAGTTGATTATATATTGTGACTACTTAATACATTTCTAACATGGGAAGGCTGACAAGGTGGTTGATTCTCTTTGTTGTAGGGATTATGTTATCTTGTACATGATGAGTATTAAAATATATAAAATACTTATGTATTTTCAAGTAACATACCTTGAAATCATGAGGTAATGGGAGAAATAGTATCTCGATCATATGAATGTTCAACCATCCATCCATGTGAAGATTAAATAGGTGAATAAGGAGGATTTATAACTGCAAAAGAAAGTAACGATTTTTCCAGATTTTAACCTTGACTATGACCAAATAATAATATTTAATAAATAAATATTCTTCCCTTAAATTCAAGAATTGAAGGATTTATTGGATAAAGAAAATATATCATCAATATTTATCTATCCTAGAAGCACAATGATAAATAGATATATCAAGGACCATTTCTATAAGGATAAATTGAAGAGTGATATTACAAAGTATGTATCTAAAGGATTATTATGCTAGTAAATTGAGGCTATACATCAAAATTAGGACGAAACCATTACCCATAATTGTAATAAAATGGGAAAAATCACCATAGATTCCTTTGTAGGACTTTATAAGACAACTAAAGGCCATAATTCCATTTGGGTTGTAGTCAATCATTCTGTGAAGTCAATACAGTTTTTTACCATTTGATAATATTTCTTAATCCATCAAATTTCCTTGACATATACTAAAGAAGTGGTAATATTTCATTTTGTACCACTCTTAATTTAATCTGATTGAGATATAAGGATTTTCTATATATTTTTTAGAAGTATTTTGTAAGCATTGAACATGGAATTGAGCTTTATAATTGCATATCATCCTTAGACATACCGTCTTTCGGAAAGTACCATTAAAAGACTATTAAGAAATATTGATAGATTTCCTTGTAGATTTCAATATTGGTTTGAATCTACTACTACCACTAGTAAATTTTTCTTAAAATAATATATTTCACTTCAGTATAAATATGTCACCTTTTTAATCCCTCTATGGAAATAATTGTATAAATACAACATGTTGGTATGAAGTAGGATAATATAAGATATTGGTACATAATCTAGTGTTGGAAATATAAATGAATGTTATATATATTTAGTAACACATAAGGTCTTCTTAAAGTTGACATAAAATTTAAACATACTATATTTGATAAGATCTAGAGATCTATATTGGTGATAAGGTATTCCTATGAGTATCACCTTGGAAGAAAATCAAGTGATTTTGAAATAAGGGAAAGGTGGTCTGTAGATATAATAGTCCTACTGAATTAATGATGTGTTCCATGTATTTTTTTATGAAAAAACATACCTAATCCTTTATATCTATTGATATTAGAGTTTGTACCTATGGATCATGATCTTCATATGAGAAACAAATAGTGGGGATTTTGGATTAAAGGTATAAAGTGTTGAGGAGTAAGACCTCCCACCCAGTCAAGGATTTTTTTTGAAACCGTATATTTGAGTAAGATATATGGGATCCCAAGGGTATAATGAGGTAAAAGTATCCCCAAATTTTCATCAAAGTAATGGAATTTCTGGAGTGAAATTCTTATAATGGGGTAAAATGGAACACCCTATGAGTTAAGTATATATTTTCCTCTAAAATAAATTTGATTTTTTCAATAGCTGGTGATACAAAAAATACTAAAATTAAATGAATAATGATTTATTATAATATAAAATGAAACTTATTACAAGATAATTATATTAAACATAATTAGTGAAATTAATTAAATACTAATTTAATTATTCATGGAGAAATAAAAATATTTTGTTTAAAACATAGTTTTTATCGTATACTTTATATGTTTTATATAAATGATAAAATGATAAAATGATAAAATTTTAATTTAAAAAAATGAACATCATTATTCAATTTAGCATCTCAAAATTATCTTAGGGTGAATTTTTAGGGTTATTCTGATATTATTTATTTAAGTGAATGGAGAAAAATACCATTTTATATACACTATATATTTTATGATATAATTATGATATGATAATGACATAAAAATATATGAAACATTTGTATAGAACAAATATATATTTAAGGTGTAATATAAATCATTTAAAAATATTACATTGAGTTTGGAAACTCATGATATACTTTTTAGAACATAAGTTGTATATTATTCGAATAAAAATTTGTCTGGGAATTTTATTTAATTGAGTATTAAAAATGGCCATTTAGTCATGGGTTGATTAGAAAGTCATGAAACTCATTATTTTTCATATATAAACCAAAAAATGAATTTTTAATTAATATTATACATGATGTTGGTGTAAATTAAATCTCATTCATAAACAAATATTTTCCTAAAGAACTATTTTTCATTGCATTTTATGTACTTCTAATTAAAGTATTTTTTTTCCAATTATAGATATAAAATATTCTAAAAAATATATATTTAGTTAAAAAGGTTCTTTTTATTTTCGAGGCATAAAAATATGATACTAAGGTAGAAATTTAGTCCCCATGGTGGAGGTTAAATGTGGTAAATTGTTAAATTAAGGGACAAGGCCACAAATATCACTGAAACATGGATAAATTAGATTGGATGAGTGGATTCAGACCCTCCATTATATATATTTTTAAAACAATTTCCATTTAATTCTACTTTTCCAGGAAAATTAATTTATATTATTTTAATGTTATGGGTATTTACAAGGGTGTCACTCCTCTCAATTATAAAAGGGAACCTACTCTCCTCAATTATTCACACACATTGATTAAATTATATTAACAAATATATTCCCAAAACACTTACCATCTCTCCCAGCCATGTTCTATTATTTTTAGTCTCACAAAAAGACCAACATAGTAAGACATATGGTGTAAACCAAAGGAGTATACCCAAAGAAGTAAATATCTTAACTGATTTCTTTCAAGATTTCTTCTTATATAACCTCCCCTAAATCTACTATATCAATCAAAATATTATTAAATAATTATCATAAATACACTAAAATTATATTATATTGATGGAATAACCATTATCTACTTTAAATATTTCCAATATAAAATGAAAGTGTCACTCATGCATACAAGAGAACAACACCCCCCATGAAGTCAAGTATTTAATTTTTCATCACGGGATCACTAAGATGATTTTTGTGATGGTTTTAATTAATATATATGACATTAATAACATAATTATTATATTAAAAATATATAATATTATTTATCTTCCTTGCATTACATCCATTGAAAAATAAAAATAGTGCTTGTGTGTATGTGAAGACTACCACATCCTAGAGAGACATATCTCATTTTACATCACTTACTTACATAGATGGTTCAAAAAGTTTATATGAAGAATAAATATGATTTTTATGACTATATTAAGATTTTTGGAACCATCGCCAATGTGAAAACTCAAGCCAATTTCACTCATAAAAAAAACCAAAGCTGAGGGCCACATGGAATCAAGCATGCCTCCATATATACCACAATGTCGATTAAAAATGAGGGTCTAGTAGTGGTATAGTGGGGCGACTATACCCTCTTGATAAGTAATAAATATGGTATATGAATAAATAAAATTAAATAAATACATATGGGTAATAATTAACTGATAACCAAAAGACTAAATAATAAGTATATGTACTACTAATTATGAGGCAGAACTATCAAACAAAAGTAAATACATGAGGTATAAAAAGTACAAGGATAGATGGAAATAAATAAATAAACAAAAAGAACAAAATCTTATAGGTATTCTGAGCACATCCTTAGTCAAATGCTCTCATTCTAAATCCTAGCCCCAGAAAAGTAACAAAAAAAGAACCATCCAATTTCTAACCTATACCCATGAGATCTTATTGGGTACTAAGAAGAGACCATAATTGGGTGTGAGTAAAACTCAGTAGGACACCACCAACGATATCTAATGAATTCTATTTCATTATTATAAAATATAAAAATTTACACTATACAGATAAATGAAGTAGTAAAGGAGAGGTAATCTAAGGAATACCACCTACTTCATCCTAGGTTGGCTGTCTCTGACCATATAAATAATAGAGTTGTAATATTATCCATGGTTACAAGCCCAAGAATCTTGGAACATTCATCAAAGGTGAATCAATAAAATGGGTCCTGCATTTCTACATATTGGAACCAAGTGATTAGGATCATAATCCAAATCTGAGGGTATATCCCATAACTTCTAAATTTTCCAGAGTTTCTTAGTGTAATAGAATTGCCTTGATAAAGCATTATTGAATATAATACGTTAACCAGATACAAGGTAGGATTACCCCTTGTAATTAACATCAATGAATCATGTGAAATCTATTCGATCATACTTGTCATTAAAACGTGGAATCAATGGTGTTTCCACGGTATGTCTCAATTTTAATCCATAACCATTTTCACCATATAATAGGGCTTAAAAAGCATTAAAAAATTGAAAAAAATTATGTCAATAACTGACATGACTCAAATCCATTCGTTTAAAACACACATATGTTTTTCATTTGTTATATCCAAAACGGTTTCATTATCTCAAACCACAAAACATATTAAACAAGAGGTGAAAAAAATCAATAATTTGATTACATTAATTATATACTTCTATGAATAGTAAAAAATAAACATGCATTTTCTAATCATTACCTAAAGAATGGATTAAAGGATCTTCCATTTTACTAACTAGGTATAAGTTAAACCCTAGATCCTTAGCGATGTAAGTTCACCAGGTCTGGGTTCTGGTAAGACATGCCAAATTTTGGTGATTTCAACATAAGGAAAAAAATACCCTATATTCTTACCATTATTTTCATGTTATCCAAGAACTAGGTTCAAATAAATAAATTATTGTTTATTAACTAGGGAATATCAATATATAAATTGATTAGATTTTCTCATCCTAGGTTTATTAGAGTGAACACCTAGGTTATAGTTCTCCTATATTCACTACATAAATTTAGCAAGGGAGAACGCACACAAGTAACCTCAAGGGCTACCCAAATTAATTTTTCAAGAATCTTCCATGAACCTCACACGGTCAATTTAATGGGTTTAACTAAAACCTTAACTCAACCTATAAATGGATTCTATAGAGATGGGCATAAACATAGTAGTTAATTTTTAAGGTTAGAGACAAACCATAAGTCTCACATAGACTATACTTGGCCCTTGGTCCAAATTGGTAAATTATGAACACAACCTAGAAATAATTGTATAAAATAATTATAGGATATAAAATAGGACAAATCCATTTTCAAATTAAAATTGGTTGATTAAGGGTTATCAATACAATGCATAAATAATATTATTTTTAAAAACATTGAAACTTTAATGGAAAGAACATTTACCACCTACCATAGCCTTAGGAAGATTCAGTCATTTAGTAACTACCTCTAGTTATGCTTGAATCAAGAGAAAATGAGAAACTATATAAAAACCCTGAAAATAGGTATTATTTTCCAAAACATGAATGAGACCACTAGACAATTTAATAAACAAGTAAAGGAAGGTAACATAGTCATAGACATACATTATGATTTTCATTTCCATTGACTACACTTGGAAGATATCATTTCATGGAAGAGTCGATGGGGAAGGAGAAATGTGGGAGGATATTTTTGAGATAAATGGGAAAGAAAAGAAGTTTTTACGGTTTTAAAATAATTAATGTAAAAAGATTACACTACTTATTTTATAGGGTTTCATGGTTTGGATGCATAGTATAGAAAATTTTGGGCCAGCCATGAAGACCTACTGCCAAAACTCACCACCACCTTGTAAAGTTATATTCAATGGTTTGAAAACCACACACTAACCATGAAGAACCCTCGTCACATTTACAAACAACTTCATGGTTTTAAAATATCATTTCACAGTTTTAAGAAACTATGTACCTTAATAAAATAGGTCACGAGGTTGGGGTGAATAATTAGTAATAATCACGTGTTAACCATACACTCCAGGTTGTTTCTCCAAAAACAGAAGTTCTAAATCTTAAAGATCCTAATACTTATTTGAGAACCTGTGGAACTACTTGATATACAAAACATATCTAAAAACATCACATTAAGGCATCAAAACTCTTGTAATTCTATTCCAAGACCAGATTTGAGATTTGGTCCATCCACTAAATGAAAACCCAAATTATTTGGGAATTCTCAAGCCATACAGATATAGGATCTTACAGCCCCCAACCATAGCACATATCATCCACAAGAATACCCTATTAACACTCAAAAACAATATTTGATATATTTCAATCATCACTTCATAGTCCTTCCACTAAATTTTCCTTGAATCACTGAATTAAATTCGAAAACCTCAAACTATCAATACCAAGTTACATAGGCTCATTTCCAAGAATAACTAGTTTGATATCTGAAATAAAACTATAATATTATAATAGTATTTCCTACCATATTTTCAAATTTTCTTGTTCTATTCGACAAAAAATTTCCTATCGGTCTATCCCTGATCAGTTTTCTTAAACTGGTCTTTTTCTTGAAATTCCCCTAGTCAACATCAAAACTGTACTCACCATTACTAAAGATGCACCCACCACAGTTATCAACCCACCACTTTATACTACATGAAAGAAATGAAGATAAACCTTCTCAACCTATCTTTACCTAAAACTATTGGTTTAGCTACCAACGTATAGTTAAAATACTCGATCACTACTTGGTAAACCCAAATAGAATCTTGTGATCATTTAAGCATGCCTAATGAAAGTCATAACCATACCTTAGTGAAATTATATGATTTTATTATCAACCTAATATACCCAATAGTAACTTAATAAAATTTTAGGTTACACCATAGTTACTTAAGATAATTTCTTGTTGACCTTCAGAAACATAAGAAAACTTCAAGTTACCCTTTATGAACATAAGAAAATTTCAAGTTTCCCTTGATTAAATTAATAAAAATTCATGTCACACTTTAGTATCTTAAGAAAATTTCTAGGTAACTATCATAAAACTAAGACAAATTTATGTTACTATACTATAACTTAATTAAATCTCAGGTTACCTTTCATTAAGATGGAAAAACTAGATGAAGGGTGATCGTTCCTCCCAACTGACTTACATTTGATCACCAGCTACACAAAACTATTATCATGGATCGATGGTCCATTTTTAAGGTTCATACCCAAAAACAGACTAATCACACTTAACAAAATGTACATAAAGTGGTTTTGATCACCATAATAATTTTCATAAAAAAATTACAGTTGAACCACTTCAAATTGAGCTATTTAAAAGACATCCAACTTAATAGTCAATGCCTTATTTAAGGGTTCAGTAACATTACATTAGATCTAAAATGAACCCATGGTCATTTGGATGTTGTGACTCAAGTATTTACTTAACTTATATCTTGTTCTAATAATTACATATTCAACCAACCATTTTTTATGTTTGGACCATAAGCATCGACATGCCACTTCAACATCATTTTTCATGGATTTATTATGTTCTCTAAGCCTAAATATAACTTCCAAACATGATCAAAACTCATACCTAATTCTAAAATTCAACACCTCCTCTAGGACTAGAAAACTAAAAGTCACCTACTCATTGGTTTCTGAAATCCATTCTGAACATTTAATACTGGTCTTTATATAACCATTGTCCTTTTCTCTCAAATATCACACATTCCAAGACCAATATGATTCTTATAATCATCGTAATGTCCTAGTCATTGTTTAACAAGAAATGGAGTCCTAATTCCATTGAGAAGGCTTCATTAATCACTTAACAAAGTTTCTAGATGTGGATAAATGTGAATATACAAGGTACCAACATGAAATTATAGTCTAGGAATATGCTAGAACCTCATTCATGATGAGTATTCCTTCCTTGAATATCCATTGGTGCACTTCCCATTACCTAGATTTTCAAAAAACACTCTCAAGGATAACTATAATAGATCTCTTCATAGATTCATGCAAGATGCTCTTCCTGAGCCATATTCATGCAAGTCATCATCACCCAAAACTAAAGACAAAACTCTAACATTGATCGATGGTATTATGGCACCCGATCCTTATACCTAGTCACCCCTTAAGCTAGGATAACTCAGCCTGAAACAATATATCATGTCTATAATACTCGCAACAGAAAATCTTAAATCCCTGGGTCACTCTACTCTAGAAGTGACTAGTGAATGTACCCTTCAAAATCCCATGACCCCGTTTTCTATGAATTCATGGAATAAAACAACTCAATTAGTTACCCTGATTACATCAATCAAACTTTCTTGAGACTTAAATGAATACAACAGAACTTCACACCTCTTATTTCACCATTTCACCACTCAAAAGAGAACCACATCTATAAACTTATACTAGATTGATATTTCTTCAATGCAACAGGAACACCCATTTTAATTGATTCATAGGGCTCGAAGAACCATTAACAATTTAGTATGTGCTAGCCTACTCAAAACATCAAACCCAAGGTCGTGTTATTTCACAAGACTATGTATCCTGGTTAATGATTTCTTGAGTGGTAAATCATCGAAAAAGAAAATGTCACACAACTAACTAGGCAACCAACCAGGCCCTTGGATTGTTAGTACCATTAAACTTAAGTATCAATTATACTTACATCTCTAACAACAATCAACTTACCACATAACCACCCACCTACCTGGTGCATCGTTCCACAAACTAAGAGTCTAAATCAATCCCTGATGGCATATAAACAATAATTTCCATGCTAAAAATCTCAGTATAGGGATCCACTTGTGCTTTTTATCTTTAATGGTATTGCCACAACTAGGCTAACACCAAACATAACACAAGGAATTGAATCTAATATAGGGCCACACCTAAAAATTCACTAGGATTTCCCATCCAACCTCTATTCCCAATATATAGAAAAAAAAACCATCTGAGACTCACGAGAAACCTCTACATTCCCATCCAATTCATTTAGCAGGGCACTCTAAATCTAACTCTCTCACCAAGATCTTTCTTAACCACACTAAGTTTTATATAGGCTGATACACCAATTTAAAATTTTAACATAACTATTAAGGATGATCAGATAAATTAAATTTTAAGTAAGAGTTATAGATGATATCATTAAATAAGTTTTACTTAGAACATTATCTAGATGGTGTGGTATATAATTCTTAGAGAATTACCTTATAAATTTCCTTCAACCATTTATTTTTCTATAAGTTCCCACAAATGATCTCTGTTAACGAAAATTTCAATCATAATATGTTATGTAGAATTATATTTAGGTTGTAGCTAAAATTTTAATTAACTAATTCCTCATAATAATAAGGCCCAAAAAACAAACAACAGGTCCTTATAATTTTAAGTGAATTGGTTAAGTAAGATATAACTATACACTTACATAGAACATCATATAAGTTACTGTAGACAAATTAAATGACAGTCTTATTCAATTTAAACAAACCCCTAATGGGTTATGTTCTACGACATGTAAATAAAACATCAACCTATAGGGGTTAAGTCATACCAACCTAAGATTAGTTGTGTTAGTATCATTCCTAATTTATAGAGGAAACACTCAACAAATTGAAATTAGCATCCCATTTAAGTGAAACCCATTAACAAATAATTTATTTAAGATTAAAAACACACCCTTAGAGGGTGAATATAGTAGGATTTTAATGCTAATACTTACCCACAACGTTTTAAATGATAACAAAAGGATTCAATCATACTTGTTTTCATTCCAATGTTATAAATATATAATCCTTTAAGAATTGAAATTGGTACACCATTTATCTAACATCCATCATGAATTAAATAAATTTTTTAAAAGAAAAACAATATTACTATAAAATTAAGGTTTCTCATTTTTCATTAATTTATTAACTCTTTTATGGTTATTTTTTTTCTTTAATTTACTTCAGCTAGGTAAGATAGAATATCATCATTAATATGTATGGGCAAATATCATTGTCATTGATGTGGACACTATTTTTCCCTGGTATGATTAAGATAAATGATAGGGGGATGAATTAGTGGTTCCTTTTTATTTTATAAAAAAATCATAACTTATTTAGAAAAATTTATTAACCTCTAAAACCTATTAAAGTTATGCTCCACCCAAATAAATATCTTCAACCTCAACTTTCATATGAAAAAAATATAAAGATAAGACATCATGTGATATTTATGAGGTTCAGTACAATTACCAACTTCTTTTCATGTTGGATAGTACCACCAACATGGATTCCTTGACTATATCCTTCCCAGAATACAAATGCACTTGAAATGAACAATTATACAAACCCATTACCAAATTTCCTACAATAGTAGCCTATACCTCCCATATATCATTATTAGTATCCAATTTCCCATAGTTTGTTGTGCACCCTAGCAAATAAAATCTTTTTTAGCAACTGATAATTGTCTAAAGTTACAAGCTACACTTTCCTTCTTCTTTTCTGGTGCATATAAAAATGTCTTAACTTCCTCCACAATTAAGCTAAATAAAACTTTACTTGTATACAATATTGAAGAAAATTGACAATTGTCTAAGGAACTTATTGGTCTTGAATCTTCTTCCAAAAACTCAGTCTGGAAATCTTCCTTAGTGAAGTAAATATAATCAACCTAAGTCCAGAAACCTTTGTCTAATGGTCTCCATCTGATTGGCCTCAGTTTCATTACCCTTTTCCTTTTTCTTCTTCAATCGATTAGAAACTCAATTGGTTGCTCACAATTCATCCATCCAATGGAACTTAGTGTAATGAGCATTGATCTAATAGATGTTTCTCTGATGGGATAACTTTGATGGACTTACTCTAATGGATGTCACTCTGATAGGATCACTAAAATGTACTTTCCTAGATGATCATATTGAAACTCACTCTGATAATCTTCCTCATCTTCAACCAGAAAAATAGTCTGGTCAGATCAGAATCTTAATAGTCATTCAACAATTGTTGAAGATCTAGAAGACATAAATAGTTCATGTTTGTTCAAGAAAAAATGTACTAATCTCTCATTTTATAGTCAACCCAAAATTTTAATGGATGAAAAATTAATTTCACTTCCCACTCAATGAAATTCACAAATTTTAGATTTCTCATGTATTTAAGTCAAGAATCTTTGATTTCTTCCACACTTATCAGTCCTTCTGGGTGCTTCTCATATTTTTTCGAATCTATGAAAATATGTAGACTTCTTCAAGTCTATACAACATTTCTTCAGCATGATTATTCATTAAGATTTTTCATTATGATTATTCAATATTATGTAGGTATAGAACATATTCTTCATTATATTGCTTTATACCAAATAATCATATATGAAAACCAAATGAATTATCATTATGATGATAGAATTATGAAATACTAGAGATGTCTCATTATGATGAAATTTTGTAAACACTAAAATTATTCTCATATATAATCTTTGTACTAGCTGATAAAATTTGAATCATTGAAGCTCTTCTTTTTACAAAAATTTTGTAACTTCTTTAAAAAATAGCGCTTCATTTATTATTTTTCTCAGACTAATGATTATGTGTCTGATTAATTTTGCATCTAATGACTTTATCAGTTTCATCCTACGCTTGATGTATTGGTGTAATATTCATTTTGTTAGTTGGAACCTCTTATTTATAAATAATCAATACTTCTGTTATTTTTATCTTGACCCAACTTGTGAGAGAAAAAAGTATCACTTACAATTTTCTTGACCCAATTGAAATAAAATTCATAATTCCTCAACCATTTTACCCATGATAAAACTCTGAACCCAATATACAAAGGATACTAGCTCTTTATAAATTAAAATGATATCACAATCCATTAAGATAGATCGGTGTCATACAGTGTATGATGGACTAGTGTCCGCAGCTTCAACTCCAAAAACTACTTTTCATTTTCTAATTACGATTCTCATCAACATATTTCATTGAAGATGTATATCTTGAGGATTATTCATCTCACTTAAAACCAGAATATTCATCTTCTCATGTTCTGATCAACCTTATCAGCCTTAACAAAAATCTATATCTGATGATCTCACACTGATGAAATGTGACTGGAAATATTTGAATATAGTAACTTCCTTCTTCTAAAAAATTTATCTTGTATCAAGACTCCGGCATGAATTCAAGTATGATTAAGATCAGAATATCATCATTTTAATTATCATTGGATCCATTTAAAATCTATATAACTTCCTCATTATGATCACCACTTTCATTCCAGACTTGATTTGATTTCAAGCTGCTTATATTTTTCTATCATAATCCCAATTCAATGGATCATACTCAACAACTCACACTGATGATCTGAGTATGATTCTTTATACAGATGGTTTAGTCTAAAATCGAAAAACTTTTTATTTTCTTAACATCAAACATACATCATCTATTGAAAAAAATACAACCAAAACACAATTTGTGCCTAACAATCTCCCTCTTTCTATTTTTTTCAATACCCACTTCAAAAATAATTCTACCTTGTGTTTTTATTTTATCAATTTTTTTTCTCCTCATTATATTCCTTATCTATATTTTTCTTATCTCTTCCCCTTATTGATAATCAAATTTAAAGGGAACATCATGACAAGTTTCCCCCTTTCTGAAAAGTGATCTTATTTCCAAGGTTTGGAACTTATCATCTCATTATCTTGAAACTAGTATTTAAGAGAACATAGGTATCACATGAGTTTATTAACAAAGTGACTTTAACTAAACAACTCTAATTCTACATGGGAAAACCTCGTGTGAAAAATAAGAGTGCAAAATCAAGTTTATCAATGTTTTATATAACACAACATTGATGTAATACATTTTCATGTGTGTTTCAATATTTTTATTTCTAGGGAAATATTGAAAATATTTGTTGAAGATAAAAGCAACTTGCACCCATCTAAACAAACATATCAAAAAGTTCAGTTGTATAAACAAAAATTTCAAAAACTCGTATTTTGTAACCTCATTACTTTCATTTGCACAAGTTATAAGAGACTCATCAACACCGAATTCCTTATTTAAATTCCTTTAATTCCCAAAAATTTTGTAATAATACAAATAAAATTTTTGGGAATAAAGAGGAACCTATTTTTTTCCTTAGAAGTAACAATATGGCTAAGTGTCCTCTCTCAACCTTGTATTTTTCTTTTTCTTATTGAATTTTTTAGTGGATTTATTTTCTTCCATATGTTCATCATTCTCATATTTTTTATGAAGTTATTTTTTAATCTATAGACTCTTAGGATAAGGATGTAAAACTCTTTCACACTTTTGGATCCATTTTGTTATAGTGAATTTGTAACAATTCTTGCATGTCTTCCTTTTATTCTGGAAGGATAGTCAACCAACTTTTTCTAACATTACCTTCTTTCCCAAACCTTTTTAATTTTTTTAGAAATTTCAAATCACCATATGTGAATTTTATTTTGGAAAATTGGTTTTAAACATAAAAATCATTTTTATTTCTATGCTATTTAGTTATTTTTTTGTTCTTATTTTTATATCATATCCATGCTGAATTGCTCTATCTAGATAACTATGAACTCTTTCTTTTCGTACTCATCATGTTTATTTTTCTCCACTTTTTAACATACTCATCTTTCTTTTTAGTTTGAGTTTCCATTTGCAGTTCCATATAATTTTTAGGAATATTTGATCTTATTTTCTCATCATATCTCCCCCTTGATTCATATATGTTTCTTGGTAAAGTCAATTTATGCAAGTATGAATAAGATTTATGTCCAAAAACTCCACAAAAACAATAGTGGTCTATGAATACTGATTTTTCGGTCTGGTAGTGAACTTTTTCGTAACATTGTTGTTTTTTATTCAAAAATCATAGACCACTTTGATTAGGTGGATATGTTCCAGAATAATTCATATCTTTCTTTCATGAAACATTTTATCTCACAACCCTAGTTTTTGAAAGCCTTTCTTTTCTCCTAATCTAGAATTTCCACCTTGAACAATAACATAATTGGTGATGTTTTCTTACGTATTTTTTTATCACAGATTGTTTTCTAAGAAAAATTGATTTTATTTCTAAAAAATATTCTTCTTCCTCATCTAACATACTTTTCAGAACATATATGAATTTTTCATATTTAGCTATCTTCAACTTGTTCTATTTACTTTCTTCAACTAGTATATATTCCATCTTGTTGATATTCTAATTTTTAGATGAATTTTCTTCAAAAATTTTTAGTTCTCTTTCAAGATAACTATTTTAAAAATCTATGTAATTAACATATTTCTATAAATTCTATATTTCTTAGAAGAGTTGAGTATTTTTTTCAATATCATTATCTAAATTCATTTTTATAATCTATTTTATTTCTATCATCTCATCATAATTATCATCACTTATAAATGAATTAATTTCATTTAAGACTTGAGAAATAAAGTTGAGTTGATGATTATATTCCTCACTAGATGAGGAATCACCCTTATTGCTTCTACTTAGATAACGTCTCTTATTATTGTCATAAGGAAATTTTTCCTTATGTTTCTTCCACTTTTGTTTCCAAGATTTATCATCATCTTCCTCGAAATCATGCTCTTCAACTTTATTCCTATGAAAATTCGGTACAAAATGACCCTTCCCTTCACAATTCCAAAATATGAGGGGTTTATTTTCCATTTTCCCTTATTGTATTTCTTCTGATGAAGGTAAACAATTATGTAAAAATTATATGCTTCTTCCTCTATTTTCAAATCAACAGATTATTCTATAACTTTTTTATATTTGTTTTTCCTTTTCAACAAAGATTTTATGTTCATTTCTTGATCAAAATTTTCTTTAATTTTTATAACCTTATCTATTCTAATTTATTATGTAACAAGAGTACAATAAATACCATCCAAAGATAAAGTCTTGAGATCTCTATATTCCAAAGATGAAACTTTGTCATCAAATATATCAAGAAGAAATCTGATTTTTTTAACAATAGTAGAGTCTTCCAATTTATCACTAATACATCTTATAGTTCTAACAAAATAATTTACCCTTGTAAAGAAGTTACCAATAAATTCATACTCATCCATCTTAAGATCTATTACATTAGCCTCTATAGTAGTATATTTTCCTTCTTCACATTTTTATTTCCTTCATAATTTTTTTCAACTTATCCCAGATACCTTTGGAAGCTCCAAATCCACTTACTCTATTAGACTCACTTTTAGTTACTAATGAGAGTAAGTTTTTTTATTTATTCCAACATTCTCAAGATTTTTTTATCAACACTAATAAGAAGATAATTATCAATATAAGGAGGAAATCCTTCTGTAGTTGCTTCCAAAACATCAAATCCAATGACATTAGATATGAAAACATTATACCTTTCTATACATGATAGTTCATGCCATTGAACACTAGAATCCCATTATATTTCACAAAATCTAATTTATCAATTCTCAAACATGGGTATTTTAGAGGGAATCTACCCTCTTATACCAATTGTTTTTCCCTGGTAGAATCAAGACCACTGAGATGGATTGTCCCACCAACATGAATTATTTCACCATCTTATTTTCAGAATACAAATTCATGAGTAGTAACTAATTCTATAAACCTATTATAAATGTTCCTACTATAGTTGGTTATTCCCCCAACTATCCTTTTCAACATCTACTTTCCCACATCTGGTTATACACCCCAAAAAGACAATACTTTTTAGAAACTATTATGTATCCAAAGTTATATTCTTTACTTTCCTTATTTTTTTGATCCACTTCAGAAAGTCTCCACTTCCTCTAAAGGTAAGATAAATCAAAATTACCTGTTATAATATTGAAGAACTTCAAAAATCCTCCAAGTAATTTATTGGTCATAAAACTTCTTCCAAAAACTCAGTCTATAAATATTTCTCTAAAATGTTAGTGTAATCATCCCCTGTCTAGTAACCTATTTCTGATGGTCTCAATTTGATTGGACTCAGACTGATTCTCATTCTTCTCTTTCTTATTCAATCGATCAGAAACTCAACTGATGGCTCAAAATTCCTCCATATGATGGAACTCGACCCGATGAACCTTACTCTAATGGCTGTCTCTCTGATGGGCTCACTCCAATTTATTTCCTCTAATAGATTTTTCTCTGATGGACTCACTTTGATGGAATTTCTCAAACGATTAGATTAAAACTCTCGTTTATAATCTTCCTCAGCTTCAACAAGAAAAAAAATTCTAGTTAGATCAGAATCTTGATAGTTGTTCGACAATTTTTGGAGCTCTTGCATACATGAATAGTTCATTCTTAGTCATGTACAAATTTATTGAGCTCTCCTTTGATAGTCACCCTAGAATGGTAAAGGTGAGAAAAAAATTCACTTCCCACTCAATGAAATTCACAAATTCAATATTTCTCATTAATTTAAGTCTTCATATTTGACTTCTTTAACTCTTCTCAATCCTTCTAGGTGCTTATAAATTATTCTGAAATCTACTCAAATATTCAAAATTATTCAAGTTTACAAAATATTTATTAAGTTTGATTCTTTATTATGATTTTTCATTTCAATTATTCTATAAAATGAAGGCATACAACATATTCTTAATTACGTTTTCCCATACCAAATGATCATATATGAAAACCAGATGACTTCTCATTATTATGAAAACATTACAAAATACTGAATATGGATCATTATGATAACCTATCGTAAAAATTGAAAGTATTCTCATATATATTCTCTGTACCAACTGATAAACTTTGAAACCTTCAAGCTCTTCTTTTTACAAAGCATGTTTTACTGCTTTTAAAAAACAGTTCTTCTTTTCTTCATTTTTTCAGACCAATGATCCTATGTTTGATTAGTTCTGCATCTGATGACTTTATTGGTGTTATTTTGTGCCTAATGTATCAATGTCATATTCATTATCATAGTCATCACCTCTTCATTAAAAATAATCAATACTTTTTTTCTTTTTCTCTTTTCCCAATTTGTAGGAGAAAAAAGTATGAATTATTGTTTTCTTGACCCAATTGAAATACAATTCATCCTTCATCAACCATTATACCCCTTATAAAACTCACTACCTGATATAAAAAGGATATCAACACTTTATAAACTCAATTGGTATCATAATCTATTACGATGAATTGGAAGAATACCATGCTTGGTAAAACGGTGTCAACAAATTAAACTCTAGAAACTAATTTTACTTTTTTGATTATGATTCACATAAACTTATTTATTTGAATATTTATATCTTGAGGCTTATTGGTTTCACTAAAAACCAATATCTTCATCTTATCACATTCTGATCAACCTTCTCAGCATTAACATAAATATTCTTTCGATGATCTCACATCGATAAACTAGGATTGGAAATCATTGAATTTAGAAACTTCCTTCTTCCATAAACTTAATCTTATATTGTGACTCCCCATGAAATTGAGTAAGATTAATATCATCATAGAATCGTTTGACTTAACATTGAATTCATTCATACTCTAGAACACTTCCTCATTAAGATTACCACTTTCATTCCAGACTTGATTTTATTTCCACCAACTTATGTCTTTGTGTCAAAATACCAATATAATGGATCATATTCAATGAATCACACTGATGATCTAAAGAAAATTCTTTATACTGATGGACTGGTTCTAAAAACCAAAAAATTCTTCTTTTCTCAACTTCTAACATACATCATCTATTAATAAAAATACAACCAAAAAATAACTTGGGAACAAAATACACTTATTTAACCAACCATGAACAATAACTATAACAAGTAAAGCTTCAAATAATGAAGTAATACAAGTATATAAGGAAAGAAATTACACTATAATGGTATAAAGATAATCATACTAAGGGAATTTGAACCCTAAGTGCCTAAAATAAATCATGAACACACACCCTCATGTTGTACCGACCCATGATTAAAAAAAACAATAAATAAATAATCAACATAAGATGAAAAATATTCACTCAATGTGAAATAATAATAAACTATTTTAACGAATTGCATGAACAATGGTCCCAACCCTAGTAACTTGGACATTCCCCCAAACATGGGTTGGAAATTCCAAGAAATGATCTATTTACCATTTTCTGACACATTATGTGTCTATTGTCTACTGTCCCAAAATAGTGAGACAAATGAAAATCTTCCTTTGATAATAATTTGTGACATCTCGAGACCAGTTCACCCATAAGTGACCAAACATGAGGGCCAAATGGCATCAAGCACATCTTCTCACATTCCATAGCCTTCTTATTAGCAATGCTGGTCTAAAGGTGGTATGGTGGGGATAATATACCCTTCATATCAATAATAAATCTGGAAAATGCATAAATAAAATTAAATAACTATAGATTGATAACGATCAACTGGTAACCATGAAACTAAATAATAAGCATCCACAGAACCTGTTATATTTCCTAACTATCAAAAAAATCAAATACAATAGGGAAAAAAGTGAAATGATAGATAGAAATGAATAAAAAATCCAACTCTTGTAAGTAATATGGGTACATCCTCAGTCTATAGCTCCCATGCCAATTCCTTTCCCTCAACATGTAACAAGAAAAATAATTTTCTAAGTACTAACCTGCAGCCTTGATATCTTATTGGGAACCAAGTGGCGGCCTAAGTATGGTGTAAGTAAAACTCATTAATCCAACAACAATAGTATCTAATGCATTCTACTCTGTGAGTATTAAACATAATAGTGTGCAGTATATAAATAAGGAATGTAATAAAGTGGATGTAAACCAGGGAATACCGCCTACTTTATCCTAGTCTATATTTCTTTGATCATATGACTAATACAGTATTAATAAGAACAATGGGTATAATCCCAGACTTCTAAGAAAAATAAACAAATGTGAATCCATAGAACGGGCCCAATAATTCCCATACATCAGAACAAAGAGAATCTAAGGATTACTCTAAGGTGTTCAATGTGTGGAACTGGAGAACTAAACCATGGTTATGAAGCCATAGTGTTTAGATCTGGAGTAGAATATAAGGGATAAACCCTTATAATTCCACTTCTAAAAGGGCTCTAACTGATCCCAAGGAACAAATCCATGGTAATCTTAGAAAATTTCATTATTGGGATAGAAGGAGATAATCCAATGAATTCTAGGTATGACAACCTCAAGAAGAATCTATGAGTATATCCCAGGCTTTCTAATTTTTCCAAATTTTCTAGGTTCACTATCAGTGCAAGACTAAGGGATTTATGAATATAATACATTGACCAGATACAATGTTGATTTACCCCTTTGCATTTACATCAATGAATCATGTGACATCCATTTGGTTGTACTTCAAATTAAAACCTAGAATCCAAGGTGTACCAATGAAATTTATCACTTTTAAACTAAAACCATTTTCATTATATAACAAGGATTGCAAATCATTAGGAAAATATAAAATTATTAGGAGGAAAGAATCACGGCTCAAGTCTATTCATTTAAAACATGCACATGTATTCCATTATATCCCAATGGGTTTCATTATCTCAGAACACAAAACTTGTCAAAATATAGTTGAAAAAACTAATTAACTTAATTACATTTATTATAAACTACAAAGAATCCAAAAGAATCAATATTACTTTTATAATCATTACCTAAAAAATGGATTAAAGGAGTTACCATTTTACTAACTAGTTTATGATCACACCTTAGATCCTATGGTATGAAAAGTTACAAGGTTTGAATTTTGGAAATACACTCCAAATTTTAGTGAGGTTCAACATAAAGAATAAGAACCCAAAAGTAATACCTCTATTTTTATGTTAATTAAGCACTATGTTCAACAAAATAAATTAGAGTTTCATAACAAGGTAAGATCAATATTGAAGGTGGGGTCTCATACTAGGTTCGTTGGAGTAAACACCTAGGGAGCAGTGATCCTAAAGACACTGCTAAAATTTAATAAGAGAAAATTCACACAAAAAACCTCATGGGAACCCCAAATTTATTGACTCTTCCATGAACCTTGCATGGTTTATAAAATGGGGTTAACTAAAATGATAACCTTTCCAGGAAAGGGATTCTATAAAGTGGTACATAAACATGCCGGTTAATTTTTAGTGTTTTGGTTAGGCTATAAGTTTCCCATAGACTATACTAGGTTCTTGGACCAAATTGATAAATTATAAACACAGTGTAAGAAGCATGAGATTAATTATTTAGGTGATATAAATTAAGACAAAGGTATTTTTCAAATTAAACTATTTCAACATTGGGTTTTTCTTCACCATGCACAACACATATGGTTTATAAAAACATTGAGACTTTAACAAATAACACTTAAACTACCTACCATAGCCTTAAGAATCTTCACTCATCCAAAAATAGATAACAGTTCATACAGAACTGAGAAGAAATGAGAAACCATACAAAAACCATGAAAATATGTCGTATTATCTTAAACATCATGAGATAACTAGAAA